>OY821785.1:22296536-23546536 GCA_963682175.1 Triglochin maritima | reverse complement strand
GCAAAGGAATATGATTGCCCATAAGCAATATGTCATCGACATATAAGATTAGGAATACTACATGGCTCCCACTAACCTTCTTGTATATACAAGGTTCTTCCTTACTTTGAATGAAGTGAAGCTTCTTCACTTCCTCGTCAAAGCGTTTGTTCCAACTCCTTGATGCTTGCTTCAATCCATAGATGGATCTTTGAAGCTTGCATACCTTCTCGCTATTCTTTGGATCTTCAAAACCTTGAGGTTGTACCATGTACACATCCTCCTCCAAGTTCCCATTAAGGAACGCCGTTTTGACATCCATTTGCCATATTTCATAATCGTGAAATGCGGCAATAGCGAGCATGATCCGAATAGACTTGAACATGGCAACCTGTGAAAAAGTTTCATCATAGTCAATTCCTTGAACTTGAGTGAAACCCTTCGCTACAAGTCTCGCTTTGTAGGTCGTCAAGTTCCCATCCATGTCCATCTTCCTCTTAAAACCCATTTATTATGAATGGCCTTTTTCCCTTGAGGAAGGTCAACCAAGTCCCATACTTGATTATCATACATGGATTCTATTTCGGATTCCATGGCCTTAAGCCATAGTTTGGAGTCTTCCCTATCCATTGCTTCTTGAAAGGTCAAGGGATCATTGGTATCTAGTACCATGATTTCATGAAGTCCCAGATACAAATCAGGTTTCTTCCTTTCCCTTGTTTACCTTCTAAGTTCTTTTGGTTCTTCTCGTGTCTCTCGAACTTCTTCCACAATTTCTTGAGAAGTGGGTTCACGTTCAACTCTTGAACGTACACTTGGTGGGGATGATTGAGATTCTCTCACAATTTCTTGTGATGGTCTCTCGCTCACGCTCCCACTAACCAAAGGAATCTCGGTTGGGCCTTCATGATCTTGAATGTCATCATTCATGTCATGATCTTGTAGAGTATCTTGAGTTTCCTCAAGCACAACCCTACTCCCACTACTTTTTACTCTTTCTAGAAATTCCTTTTCCAGAAATGTGGCATCCCTCTCTATAATCACTCGATTGGAGGTGATATGCCAAAAGTAGTATCCTCTTGTCTCACGAGGATAACCAATAAAGAAGCACTTATCCGCTTTTGGTTGAAGTTTGGTCGACATCAATCTCTTGACGTAAGCCTCACAACCCCAAATCTTGAGAAAATTGAGCTTAGGTGTTTTACCACTCCATAGCTCATAAGGAGTTTTCTCCACGGATTTGGATGGAACATTATTTAGTGTGTAAGCCGCAGTTTGTAGTGCATAACTCCAAAAGTAAAGAGGTAATTCCGCATGACTCATCATTGACCGAACCATGTCGAGGAATGTCGTATTCCTCCTTTCGGATACCCCATTCCATTGAGGTGTACCGGGAGGGGTGAGTTGAGGTACAATACCAAACTCCTTTAGGTATGAGTCAAATTCGGCACTTAAATACTCACCTCCACGATCCGTTCGTAGAGACTTGATTTTCTTGTCGAGTTGGTTCTCTACTTCATTCTTGAATTCTTTGAACTTGTCAAAAGATTCACTTTTGTTTCTCATTAGATAAATATAGCCATAACGACTATAATCATCCGTGAACGTAATGAAGTACCTGAAACCATCTCGTGCACTAGTACTCATTGGACCACATACATCGGAATGTATCAAATCCAACAAGCCACTCGCCCTTGGGCCTTTCTTCTTGAAAGGCTTTTTGGTCATTTTTCCCATTAGACATGGTTGGCACATCTCCAATGATTTAAAATCAAGTAGACCAAGAAGGTTAGCTTCTTGCAATTTCTTGATGCACTTTTCATTTATGTGACCAAGACGATAGTGCCACAAGAGAGTATCATTCTCGTGAGTGGTCTTAAGTCTTTTGTTATTGATATTAAAGATTTGTTTATTATTCAATTCAAGCAAATAGAGACCATTCCTTATGAATGCATTTGCATAGAAAACACCATTCTTCGATATAGACAAACAAGAATTTGAAACATTTATATTGAAATTATCCATATCCAAACATGATACAGAAATAATATTCTTGCTAATCGAAGGTACATAATAAACATTCTTTAGACATAAATTTAAACCACTACACAATTGAAGCACCACAGAACCTTGTGCAACCGCAGACACGTTCGCACCATTTCCGACCTTCAATTCAATCTCGTTCCGTACGAGTTCCTTCCTATCCATGAGTAGCTGCACATTAGAAACTATGTGAGCACAAGATCCGGTATCAATTACCCAATCCTGGACAGAGGTGGCTAAATTTATTTCAATAACAAATATACCTTTGTCCTGTTTGGGGACCGACGTTCAATCACTCCGTTGTCAAGGTCTTCCTTGTACTTGGGGCAATTTGGCCGGATGTGTCCTTTTTCACCGCAGTGAAAGCACTCCGTATTGGGAGTTGGAGATTTCTGAGATTTCCCCCTCGAGGCACTCTTATGAGCACCTCCTACTCCCTTGCTCTTGATTGAACCACTTTTGGTAGATTTGCCCTTTCCTTTACCAATCTTTTGGCTCCTTCCATGGATGGCAAGGACTTGCTTGTCCCTACCCTTGTCCATGTCAACTTCATCAGTTTTGAGAGCGTTGTGAAGCTCCTCAAGACTCACCCATTTTTCACGCACGTGGTAGTGCATCACAAAGTCCTTAAAGGACGGGGCTAGAGAGCCAAGAATCATATCTTCAGCAATGTCCTCGGGCATTGGTGAAGAGAGCTTTGCCAACTTCTCAAGGTATCCTTGCATCGTGAGAAAATGCACAGATACTGATGCTCCCTCCGCCATATGGCACGTTGTGTGTGCGATGGTGGTCTTATAGCGCTCCTTTCGGGCACTATCCATGAACATCTTTGATAGAGCCTCCATGGTCTTCTTGGGTTTTGAATCCAAGTATTTCGCTTGAAGCGAGTCACCCATGGATGCTAGCATAAGACCGTGAACTTGGTTCTCTTGGTCTTCCCACTTGGCTTTAGCCTCTTTCTCTTCATCGGTTAATCTCTCATTCCACTTTGGGATTGGACCTTCCAAAATGTGAGATAGTTTCTCAAACTTTAACACGATGTTGAGTTTGAGTTGCCAACTAATGAAGTTTGAGCCATCATTTGCTAAAGGGTGTTTTTCTATCATGGATCGTACGATAGGTTGGATGTTCGACATTTTTCTACAAAATAAATCATACAGGATTTTAATGTCAATTTTATGTTTTAATACACATGCATACATATATCGAATATATAAATGTAAATGTTGCAAATTAAAATCTTTGCCCATAAATGCAACAATCCAAGATCCTATCAATTGTAATATAGACTAGCTAAGGGCTATCGAATACATTACAATACCAAGGTAAGAAAACATTTTCTAAACACAACCTTTTTGAATTTTAGCAATATTAGCATCTTCAAACTTTTGTGATTCTTGTCGTTTTAATTATGAGGGAATGCGACCTATCCTCGTAAGAAAAACTTCTTCCCAAAACCGAGCGAGGGCTCTAGGTAATGTTAAGAATACTTATTTTCATTTGATACGAGATACATTTATCCATTGTATTCCCAACTAAACATACTCGGGGTTCACTAGGGTGAATCACACCTCATACATTTAATTGTGGCACAACAACAGACAACCATTATATCTCCCACTATTCCCAAAGATGGAGGGAGCTATCTCCCGCTAAGGGCGAGCAGAGTATCCCTCGATCAATGGCTGCTAGTGGATGAAATAAGAAGGAAATTATTCTTAATTTTTGTTGGACAATTTCATATATTTACATGTGATTTGGAATTTTAGGTTATCATGCATATTAATATTCATACACATTCTAACATTCACCACATTCATCACATGCATAGCAGAAATTTAAAAAAACAGAAATTAAACATTCACACAATCCATATCGTGTGAGTTTATATGTTCCCTTCGATCCTTGATCCTCGATCCCTGATCCTCGATCTTCGATCGATGTGCTACAGTGGCGACTTCCTCTTGCACCGGAGATGTAGATTTTACAGAAAATAAACATGCTCCTCACATTCGATAAAAACCGACTAGTGCAAGTCCTATGTAAAAACCTCTCATATGCATATGCAATTTATCTAAAAGATGGAAATAGAGAATTTGGCTTTTACATACATAAGCCCCTGTATTATAACAATTATAAACCCCTCTTTAATTCCCTTGAGAAGATGATCTCTTAAGAACTAAAACTAAACTTAAGAATTAAGGGATTTTCGTGGAGAATTATGGAGAGAGAATTTTTTGCACAAGAAATAATGAATTAGATTTTTGGGTAATGAAATAAGCTTGTATTTATAAGCTCTCTCCAAATTACCTATTCCTGTGCAACCCCTTGACCATGATCTCATGCAAAATTTCATCTAACCATCCATTATTTAATAATAAATAATATTAGCCACGAATTAAATCAATTATGGACCAATTCCATGCATGATCTAATTAATTCTTAAATTAATTTTGCATAAAACCGTCTGGACCGGTCGACCGTTTGGAGGTTCGGTCGACCGCTCGAACCAAGTTTCGGTAGCCCGTTCTCTAACTCGGTCGACCGTTTGTTACAGGAACTATTCCATCGCTATGTTCGGTCGACCGACCGATCACATTCGGTCGACCGTTCGAACAGATGAAAATTCCCTGTTATCGGTCGAGACACGTCCGGTCGACCGTGCCCTATCGGTCGACCGTTTACTGCTAACCGGTCGACCGTTTGAGCACTGTTCTGCAGACTTGTCAAATTTCGGTTTAACCCCTACAAAATTTGACATTTCGGGATTAGTAGTAACTTCACAACTTATGTAACATATTAACCTATGTAATGATCAATCATTACACCCCATAATATTTACATCACATATGAATTTAATTTAGATTCTAATTACGTTATTAATCACAACATAATTTTGATTTTGCTTGTTCACCCCATGTGTCATATTTTCTACATGAAACCCGACGCATCCTACGAACTCAAAATCCCCATTTCTTGTTTCCCAGTTCTGTGGTGTGACCTATGGGAGGATCTAAACTGAGTTGGCAGTGATATTAAGAGCTTAATATCACAAGCTATAAGCGGTATCTAGCTACACATTATAGCTCCCAATTAGTTAGATGTCTTAATTCCACTCGAACCAAAACCCGATCCATTTAGTGATAGTGTGTATCACTTGTGTCCGTCCCTTGCCTCATGATATTAAGAATACACACAAAGTATTATTGTGTCATCTTTGTATTAGTATTCATTTCTTGATCTCTTTAAGCTAGTTATAAATATGTGACTTAACTCAAATCACATTGTACACTTTATAACTTTGCTTTATCAAGGGGCCCACTAATATCATTACTCAATTAAGAGGGGCAATGATAATCTTTTGACTAGCTATCTTCTTCAACAAAAGTTGTACTTAACTAACTAATACCTTTACACTACACTCATCGATAGCTCAAGACACTAGTCTAATTAAGAACTCCTTAAACGATCGGATATAAGTCTCATATCAAAGGACCAAGGACACAGTAAAATATTAATGACACAGAAACACATTTCTATAATATTTTACTTATTAGGTCTATTCAGTATACAAAAGTAATATTTTCCTCTTTTGCATACCCGTGTTGTCACTCACTTGTAGAGCTACAATGATCTATGACCAACACGACAATCTTAACCCGGTAATTAATGTCCCATGTCAATTACCATGATTGCGAATATCTTTTGTTTTATGTAAACCAATATCTTTTAGAGCTCTACGGTTAAGGACCAAGAGCCTCTTCCTTAACACTTCTAAAAGACGAATAACATAAACAAGGAACAAAATGATTTTCTCATTCAATTCATAATAATTGACATTTAAAAGTAAAACTTTTAGAACACATTCCCTTCAACCCCGCGGTAGCCGAGGAGTTTACGCCGTTTCACGTCGTCGGTGAGGTCTCCGACCTCCCACGACCGACCACAACTCCCCACCATCGTGGTGAGCAACAAAACAAAACTAATGAACCGGCATACCTCAAGTGCAAGACGGAGCAAGCCGGAGTTCGCTCAACGTCATCACCCGACAACAACCTCCGCTCCAACGTGCCACACGACCGCACCTCCGCAACTCCGAGCTCGACTCCACACTCCGGAGTTGTCTCCACCACCTCTGGTTCACCGGAAAAGGAAGAGAGGAAGAAAGTGTGAGAGAGGAGTGAGAGTGAGAGAGAAAGAGAAGGGTGTTGGTTTCTCCCCCCAACAACACAAAACCCAACCCATCACCCTACTCCCCCTGCACCAACACACCACCCAACCCCCACTATTCACGTCCCTCATTCCCCATGCAAACCCTCACTACTACAGAAAATGGAATATACGTCGGATGTACGGGGCTATAAACGTCAGATATAAGCACTCCTCGATCCGACGTCTATCTGTGCGTCGTCTATACATAGACGTCGGCTATCGTATCACCGACGTCTATACCTAACGAATATATGTTGGCTATACGTAGTAGTCGACGTTTATTCGTTAACGCATAGACGTCGGTCTATCCAACACCCGACATATATTCGTTAAAGATAGACGTCGGTGATATAACAGACGACGTATATTCGTTAGGGATAGACGTCGGTGAACTAACATGCCACGTCCATTCCTAATGAATATACGTCAGATTCTACATAAACCCGATGTCTATTCCTTTCTTCGGAGGAATAGACGTCGGCTAATAGAAACAACCGTCGTCTATTCCTAAACCTGAACAAAAAAAAATAGCATACGACGAAATTGTTTTTAGTTATCGTGTTCGTGTATGATGCATTGCATACATTGCATCATATGTCTTTCATTTAGATTGATTTTATATCGATAAATGCTCTAAGGTATGTGTTTAGTCTTATTTACAGAATACAAGGACCTGAATGCAAATTACCCACATCCCGAGCATAAACGCGTGCAAAAGACTCATTTCTATCATAAAGACCAAGTTCAAGTTTATCAGGTTACAAATGGAAATGTATCAAAGCATAAAAGCATTCAAGATCTAATTCCAAAAAGTACAAGGACTTAAGCACAAAAGTAGCCGGGGACTTAATTGCGAAAATCCAAGGACCTAATTGCAATTAAAGCACCAAAATATTATCTTGGAGATAATCTAAAGAAAAATCAATGTGGATCTCCAAATATATAAAGAAATAAAGTCGGAGCTCAAAAGAAAGGAAAGAAATCATCCGGATATGCAAAGGACATTGAAAACATACCATAAACACACAGGAAAAATCCGGATCGAATCCGAGCCAAAAAGGTGGCGATTCCGCCGCACCTCATGTACAAATTGCGGCGATTTAGCCGCACAAAAGTCGATCCGTGTGCTCAAATTTTTACCAATGTTGTATTGACGCGTGTATGTTCCATTTATATATTGGGATCCCTTGTATCGGCTATAAATAGCCCCGAGAACGATGTTAGAAGCGTCCTTGGTCCTTTAGCTTATGTTGTAATTTTTTATTCCTTAGTTTAATAAAATTCTATCTTTTATTTCTTGTTTTTACTTTTCTTTTGTAATGCCTGTAGGACCCATTCTTCCTCCCTCCATGAGTTTCTAACTCTTTCCAAAGGGTGGAGGTGACGGATTTAGGGTGAAGAGAAGATGAATAAAGTTATTATTTTAATTTTGTATTAGTATGTTTTGATTACTTGAGTTTATGTTAAATCATTTATCATGTAATGCTTTATAACTAATGTGATTTATTATAAGTTTCAGAATTCTCTAATCTAAACCTTAAAGCTAAACCTCCACCCAACGGAATTCACTTCTTTGTTCTTGCTTTAGTTTTAATTGTTCTTGTTTCTTGCTTTAAATCATTAAAACCCAAAAATCTCAAAACCAAATTTCTTTCTTCTCTCCTTCTTTCCCTTAATTGAAATCACACAAATAACAAATCTCTCTCTCCTTGTGTTCGACCCGTACTTGCCACGTCTTCATTGACGCCGTGCACTTGCGGTATAAATAAAATTCTCATCAAGTTTTTGGCGCCGTTGCCGGGGACGCGACGCAGATTTTGTTTTTTGTTGATTTCGATTTTTTCCTGTTTATCTTGTGCGCAATCTAAGTTTTTGGATTTGTGTTTCAGGAGACAACAGAGTGCACGGCGAAATCCGAGCACCATCTGAGCTAAACGAGCGGCGAAATTGCCGCACCTGAAGAGTAACTTGCGGCGAATCCGTCGCACAATTGAAGCATCTGGGCTTCAACTTATTTTGGGACGCAACTCATCTCTGGGTGGACGCGTGAAGCTACTGAAATTTCGAGAGCGGGCGGCGAACCCGACTGAGCATTGCGTAGGTAACTTTTGTTGTTTTTTTTCCTCGTAATTTATATTTTCAGAAAATTTCCTTTTCGTAGAACTGCATGTGTTAGGGCAAAATTCCATAATTTGCAATAATTCAACTCTTACCTAAAATTGGCAAAATTAGAAAGGCCTTAGTGCATGCATCATCTAAATTCTTGCAAATCAATTTCTGTTGAAGAATGCTGGAGTCAAGGTACGTATCGTGGTTTTCATTGATTGCATTTAAGCATATAATCTAGTTTGCATACAACCTTGCGATTGCCGCCCTCTAAAGACCATTGTTTGACTATCTTTGCTAGATCTAAGTTAAACTATCTTAAGGGCAACTCCATAGGTAAAGATACGGTGGGGATTTCATCACCCTTCCGTGGCCCACAAATCACAATCCTAAAGTGTCACCCAAGCCTTAAAATTAAAATCAATTAGACATTGGCCCCTAAGGACTCGGACTCAATTAGGGAGAAGATTGGTTTGACTTGCTATGACTTGAAGCTGATCGAATTTAATTTGGTGTCTAGGAAGTGTTTTTGTGTTGACGTAAGTCTTCCAAGCGAAGTGGTTGTCTAATTGGCACCGACTCTGTCGGAAGCGCCCCCACTAGCTATACACTACCTGGCCAAGTTGGTTTGATTAGTGAGGGAGGTGAATCAAGCGAATCAATTCGACTCAACCAGTTAGGAGTCGTCTAGATCTAAGTGACACTAGGTCTAGGATTGTTTGAACCGTGCTTTCTTAGGAATTTTCTGACCAACCCTCTTTCTATCTTTAGCGTTAGGTTTCCCTTCTCATCTGAGTCTTCTTTCTCTTCTCACCTAAATTCTCTAGATTAGGATTCCTTTCTCATTTTGCCCCATTCTATTGTTTGTTTCACTTTTGAAAAAAAAACATTAAAAAAAACGAAAATTAAAAAAAAAATTGTAATTAATTCTTGAAATTAAATTTGGAATTTAAATTTCGAATTTAATTCAAAAATTGATTCAACCCGGTGCACTCAGATTTGGATTCGGGACTTGAGTAATCGACTCTCACGAGTTCATCTAGATTCCAGTCTGGAACTTAGCCCCAATCCACCTGTTGCACCACCTCACCTAGATCCAATGGGTGAGAACGTAGTGGACCCACCTTTTGTGCAACCCATAACTCTGAGGGATCGATGCTATCCAGCGATGGCTGCTCAGCCATCGTGCATCGTTATGCCCACCATACCGGGTCGCGACTTCGAACTTAAGGCACAACACATGAGTATGTTGCCTAAGTTCACCTCTAGGGAAGACCCATACCTCTTCCTTAGAGAATTTGAGGAAATCTGCTCACTTATGCAATACCAGCATATTCCTGAGGAGGCAGTGCGTCTGAAATTCGTGCCTCTAGCACTGAAGGATGACGCTAAGAAATGGCTATATAGTCTAGCCGAAAGATCTATTAGGAGTTGGGCTGAGTTTGTTCAAGTATTCCTGAAAAAATATTTTCCCAACCATAAGACTATGAGGATTAGGAATGAAATTGTTGCATTCGTTCAGTCTGAGAGCGAACCGTTCTATTCCTATCTAGAAAGATTCAAAAGTGTTCTGACCCAATGCCCTCATCATGGAATTCCGAGATGGCAATTATACCAAATTATTTATGAGGGATTGACACCCATATCTAGGGTTATGGTAGAATCCGTAAGCCAAGAGAACTTTATGTCGAAAAATGAAAATGATGCCTTGTCTTTTCTTGAGGAATTAGCTGAGAACAGTATGCAATGGGACAATGCTAGAACATCGCCTAACCCGAGTATTGGATCTAGAATAGCGAGTCAACCCAAACTAGGTGTCTTAGCTGTAGATGCCAACATAGCGGCTGAAGCAAAACTAGCTACCCTTATGCGCAGAATGGAAAGTTTAGAGCTACAAACCCAAAACCGAGTGAAACAAGCCTCGTCTATCCCTTGCCCTAAATGTGGTCAGACTGGTCATGTAATGGAGGATTGTGCGGACTGGGACCAAGTTAATGCCATGTATAACCATGCTATAAATGACCCATACGCATCAACCTATAACTAGGGTTGGCGTAATAATTCCAATTTCTCATCAAACCAACAGGGTCAACCTCCTAGACAACAACCAAACCCGTACAACCAAAATAATACATCTTCTGGGTTTAGTAACAATGGCGATCATGAGGTTAGGTTGACAAGCCTGGAAAATTTGATGAAAACATTTATACAAACAACCAACCAGACCTTCCAAAGGCTAGAGACACAAGTCATCCAACTAGCACAAATAGTAGGTGAAAGAGAAAAGGGTCGGTTTCCAAGTCAACCTGAGGTGAACCCTAGATCTAATAATTCATATCAATCCTATCAACCACCTTCAGGAAATAACAACCCTAGACCGGTTCAAATGGTTAATGAGGAAGGACCGTTCCAACAAATAAATGCAGTAGTGTCATTACGGTCCGGAAGACAGATTGATAATAATGTGGTAAATCCTAGAACATCTAATCAATCGAGCCATCAAGCTACCACATATGACCTAACCATTGAACCCGACGTCCAATGAGAAACGCCCAACCCACCTACTACACCTGAACCCATAGCTCAACCTGAACCTGAGCGAGTCTATGTTCCTAAAGCCCATTCCCCAATAGACTCAAAAAGAACTCAAGTGCACACATAGAGAAAATTTTGGAAGTATTTAAGCAAGTTAAGGTGAACATTCCACTCTTAGACATGATTCAACAAATACCTGCTTATGCTAAATTCTTAAAAGATCTGTGCACTAAAAAGAGAAAAACAAATGTACCAAAGAAGGCATTCTTAATTGCAAACATAAGTTCTATATTGTCCAACACATCTCCTATAAAGTATAAGGATCCTGGATGTCCCACAATTTCATGTGCAATAGGAGATACTTTTATCAACAAAGCCCTTCTAGACCTTGGTGCTAGTGTTAACCTACTCCCGTTCTCTGTCTACGAGCAACTCAACCTTGGTCCACTAAAACCCTCTAAGAAAACCCTTCAATTTGCCGATTTTTCTATTAAGAAACCAAGAGGTATAGTAGAGGATGTTTTGATCAAGGTGGGTGACTTCATTTACCCAGTGGATTTTGTCGTACTAGATACCGCACCTCTTGTAAATCCTAACCGACAAATCCCTGTAATTCTAGGCAGACCCTTTTTAGCCACTTCAGAAGCATTGATAAACTGTCGAAATGGGCTCATGCAATTATTTTTTGGGAACTTAAAAGCTGAATTTAATATCTTTCATATTGATAGTGAGCCAGAAATAATATGCAATCAAAGTGACATTGTGATGAAATCACGAATCTATAATATTTATGAATCGTCACAAAATCAAAAAGGAAGTAAGAAAAAAGGGAGGAATTCATCTACACACCCACCGTCACTCGAGCAAATACGAGAACCAATTTATGTGAGGGGTGTGGAACCTGTGACTCAGGAATCTCATTGCAACATGGGGAACAATTCAACTGGGTACATGCACCAATATGGTGTCATTCAATCCAGTTCTGACTATGGTTGACTTTGAGTAAATTCCATCCTTCCACCGCAATTCACCAAGGTAATAAGTGCATTTGCTTTATATTTGCATACATTGAGGACAATGCATGATTGTGGGGGGGGGGGGGGTGTTTATGTATATATTTACCTATATATCTGTCTTTTATTTCTAAAAAAAAAAAAAAATCAATGTTTCATGACATAGCTTAAGATTGAACTGCCAAAACCCGTGTACAAATTGCATTGAGTTTTTGTTCCTTATTATATAGTTCTGCTTGTAGAAATTATGACATAAATCTAAGTTCCAAAGAAATAACCCATTGCCCTTTAAGATATGTATGCACTTAAATTCGATGAATCAAATCTTTGAAGTGGTTGATAAAAAGCAGAGGTTGAGGAAAATATACCCGGAAGTGTGGACTTCTAATAGCAATTAAGCCTTGAGGAAATTAAAAATAAAGGAATAAAGTGAGGAAAACACATTCTGCAAAATGCTTACAAAAGCCCAAGCCTTTGAGTCACTGGTCCGTAGGGGTATCTTGAAACCCGGTAACTTGAGTCTATCAGCTCGGGATTATCGACCAAACTCGCTACACGAATGCAAAAAGGGTAAAAGTGTCAAAAAGCAAATGTGTTGAATCACAGAAGAAAAGAAAAAAAAATACTCAAGGCCCAAAGCTAAAAGAATGATCCATGCCATAGTTGATCCGAATGATACTTCACCACCAGTGGAGGCGTGCAAAATAATTCAAGTGATAAACATGTGTAGAAGGGTTAGTGATGTGAATGTTGGAGGAACAAAGACCAAGTCATATTTTTAATGAGTTAGATTTATATAATGAGCATGCAAAAAATTTTAGTGAGATGTATAAGGTTGAGGTAGGGATATTGAGAACTATTAATGAAATATTGATTTAGGATTTTGTGGGTATATCCACTGAAAACCCTCAGGAGACAACACTCCTCCTACTTGGCAACAAAGAGGTTTAAAGGCTTGTTGCACATGCTAAGTGCAACCGTGATTCCTACGAAAGTGAGTTAGGATTTCCCTGTTTTTATTTTTCGTATTTTCTGTTTTGCTAGGGACTAGCAAAATCTAGGTGTGGGGGTATTTGATGCATTGCATACATTGCATCATATGTCTTTCATTTAGATTGATTTTATATCGATAAATGCTACTAAGGTATGTGTTTAGTCTTATTTACAGAATACAATGACCTGAATGCAAATTACCCACATCCCGAGCATAAACGCGTGCAAAAGACTCATTTCTATCATAAAGACCAAGTTCAAGTTTATCAGGTTACAAATGCAAATGTATCCAAGCATAAAAGCATTCAAGATATAATTCCAAAAAGTACAAGGACTTAAGCACAAAAGTAGCCGGGGACTTAATTGCAAAAATCCAAGGACCTAATTGCAATTAAAGCACCAAAATATTATCTTGGAGAAAATCTAAAGAAAAATCAATATGGATCTCCAAATATATAAAGAAATAAAGTCGGAGCTCAAAAGAAAGGAAAGAAATCATCCGGATATGCAAAGGACATTGAAATCATACCATAAACACACAGGAAAAATCCGGATTGAATCCGAGCCAAAAAGGTGGCGATTCCGCCGCACCTCATGTACAAATTGCGGCGATTTAGCCGCACAAAAGTCGATCCGTGTGCTCAAATTTTTACCAATGCTGTATTGACGCGTGTACGTTCCATTTATATATTGGGATCCCTTGTATCGGCTATAAATAGCCCCGAGAACGATGTTAGAAGCGTCCTTGGTCCTTTAGCTTATGTTGTAATTTTTTATTCCTTAGTTTAATAAATTCTGTCTTTTATTTCTTGTTTTTATTTTTCTTTTGTAATGCCTCTAGGACCCCTTCTTCCTCCCTCCATGAGTTTCTAACTCTTTCCAAAGGGTGGAGGTGACGGATTTAGGGTGAAGAGAAGATGAATAAAGTTATTATTTTAATTTCGTATTAGTATGTTTTGATTACTTGAGTTTATGTTAAATCATTTATCATGTAATGCTTTATAACTAATGTGATTTATTATAAGTTTCAGAATTCTCTAATCTAAACCTTAAAGCTAAACCTCCACCCAACGGAATTCACTCCTTTGTTCTTGCTTTAGTTTTAATTGTTCTTGTTTCTTGCTTTAAATAATTAGAACCCAAAAATCTCAAAACCAAATTTATTTCTTCTCTCCTTCTTTCCCTTAATTGAAATCACACAAATAACAAATCTCTCCCTCCTTGTGTTCGACCCGTACTTGCCACGTCTTCATTGACGCCGTGCACTTGCGGTATAAATAAAATTCTCATCAGTGTACATACAACTGCACCAAATTCGTTCACCTATCAATTTGTTCACAAATACTCACAATTTCTTCCACATATACAAGCACAAACAAACAAGCATACATGCACAAACACAAACATACAACCATACATGCACAAACATACAAAGCATACACAATTGACATTCAACACACTTGCAATTAATTCATTCTAAAATTAAGGCGATTATATTAAGGCATAAAGTGTAGGTTTGTACAAGTGCACTTGTTAACTAAATTACAAAAAATACTATTGGCAGGAGAAACTCTTAGTTCGTTAGCATGTTTCTGATGAAATAGCGAGCCCATCGGTCGCGAGTTTCATCGAGCTCCTGTTGCGAGAAGGGATCACTACTTTTTGGGAAAACCTATCAAAAACATACAAGTGTGTTGAATATTAATAACTAAATATTGAAACTACACAACTATACAATTGCATAACGATCTACATTACCTCGGATAGGCATACGTCTTGAGTTGCCAATTTGAGGATTTCCTCCATGTATCTCATCACGTAGTAACCGCATTCCGTATTTCCAACCTGCTTCCGGTACTACAAACATAGGAATTCGCTAAATATTTGTTCCTAACTTAATTAACAAAAATGGGATAGAACGTACTCTCACTCCATGCCATGTTATTCCTGCTTTTGTGGTTGTTCTCCTACCACCTAAAGCTCTATAAACCTTAATTGCCCTGAGTTGCACAAGTTAAAATATCATTCAATAATACTAATAAAAATCCACGAATTACTTTATTCACGACTAAACGAACTTACATATTTAGAAGTTTTTTTATTGAGTCCCTTGGTTTATTCGACCCCAACGGATCAAACCAATATGCTGAATTAGTCGTGGGGCATACAACGACAAGCATCCAATGAGCCCTGTGTTATATATATAATTAGAAGCTTATTACAAAATAAAATTTTACTTTGAATTACAAAGTTTACCTCTCATGATAAGGGAGCAGATAATATCTTTTGTCTTCTTCTCTAAAGAATGTCCCAAGTTGACTCGATTTATCGTCATTCCCGTATATATACGTAGATGGACTGATAAATCCAAATACTTGATCCTCGGGAAAGATTGACCTTCTGGCGTCATAAAGATGTCTACAAGTATAAAAATTATAATTTATTACAGTTTTGATAAAATTATTCAATACTTTTCATTGTATACGAAAAAATACTTACTTCACTTGCACGTTGATAATCATGATACACAACGAATCCATCGCCATGAACTGCATGATATCCTCTTTGGTGACGTACAAAGCGGGGTGTCCAACTCTACTCCCTACCCCTCGCACACGACCGGGGTGTTCGTCGTTTCCCAAGGCCTGGCGTAGAATATCATTCGACCATCGGAAGTAAATTCACCTTGAGATTCTCTCAACTTCAGGGAGTCCTAAGTTTAAAACAATATTAACTAACATTTGAAAAATATAAAATTAATGATTCTGAATTAATAACATATATATAAGCGATGCAACTTACTATCTTCGAGCCGATCGCTTGCGACTCGTCTGTGACGTACTCCCCTATGGAGTTTACTCTGGCTCTCTTCCAAGAATCACAACGAGCTACGGGAGAAGGAGGAGATAGGTTACTTGCTTGCTCCTCACTCATGTATTTCTCTACTCAATCCAAACCAAATTCTTAACATAATCCAAACCAAATCAATCCAATTAAAACAGAGTTTGGTTAAATCATCCAACCAACCCAACTCAATCCAAACCAAATCAATCCAATGAATGAGTCAAATCAAATGAATTAAACATTCACACAATGATCACACTCCATTCACCAATAAACTTATCAAACTCCTAAATTAAAAAATTATGTTAAGGCATGATTGAATGATAATACAAGTATAAGGGTAGGGTTACTAGGGTGGGTCTTTTAACATATTTAACGTAGGTTCGGCCATGAGAAGAATAGTGCTGCATTAGTTGGATATGTTTATCAAATATCAACACATAACATACTAGATATACTAACCTACCGGTGTCAGTTTCGTTGCAAAAAAAGTTGATTTTCAATCTTAAACTCAGGGCTTTCTGTAGGTTTTCAAGTTTGTTTTTCCACAAGTAACGACACAAGGATTTCCACAAGGATTTTAAGTTTCTTTCAAGTTTGTTTTTCTTTAGGTTTTCTGTAGGATTTCCACTAGTTATTTCAATTAAATCTCAACAAGTAACCAACATACATGCATGTTGGCGTTGGATTGTTGGTCTAAACAAATCCTAAATTAAGGATCTAAAATTGAGCACGAACCAGAGGAGGGAAAAGTTGTGATGCCGGAGGAGGTCTTTGTGGTTCCCGAAGACGTCGCGGAGGTGGTGCGGTGACGGCTGTAAACGACACGAGACAAACTTAGAAAGAATATGTGGAGAAAGACGGAGGACGACGAACTTAAAACAACCAAAAACGAATTTAAAACATACATGTGGAGAGAGACGGAGGAAGAAGGAGAAGAGGGCCGGAGAAGTGGAGGAGAGCTTGGGAGCTCGCTGCGGTGCCGGAGACAGTGTGGATCGGTCGGAGGTCGGTCGCGGGACGGCTAGGGTTTGGGTGGGTTTCGTCTGAAATGAATGAAAGAAAACGCCTGTCCGATTTTTTTAAGACCTATGGACGTCGGATTTTATATAACGCCGACGTCTATAACTCGACGTCTATGTGGATGGAGTATAGACGTCGGACCTACATTACGTCCGACGTCTATAGGGAGACGTTTATACCCTATAGACGTCGGATTCATAAGGTACACAAACGGCCGACGTCTATAGGTCGACGTATATACCCTATAGACGTCGGCTAACCGTGTTATTCCAAATCCCGATGTCTATAGTACTACATAGACGTCAGCCTCAATTAAGACCGACGTCCATTCTGTCCCCTCCCCACTAGACGCCGGTGGTTATAAAGGCCGACGTCTATTGTACGACGAGTAAAGCCTATTCTGCACTAGTGCCTTCCACTAATCAAGGGATTAGCCCTCTAAAAAAGGTCAGGGTCATAACAAATCCATAATAAGTAAGCATACTAAGCTTAGATATAAGCGTGTGGGATCGCTAAACCATTAACACCAAGTCCTAGCATGATACAAGTATATAGCTCTAAACGTTCTGAACATGGAAATGTAAATATAAATGCAAAGCCATCAAAACATAATCATCACCTACATCTACCCAACCCCTAAGCATGGATTCACTCTTATATAATAAGAAGAAAAAACAACAACAAAAAATTTAAACTAAAAAGTCACAAAACACGAAAGATAGATCTAACCAACGGATCTAAAAGGAAGTTACTTCAAATGAGATTAAACAACAAGAGCATGAATCTAAACTTGGATTACAAGTCAACCTTCATTACAAGCTTCATCTACCACCTCCTTCTCTTGCCAAATAGAAACTACAAATAATTAAATCACTCGATTCTTTTCATTTTTATTTTATTTTAAAATATTCCTATTTAAAAGTCATTTAACATACAAAAGATTAAATTAGTTAATAGGTTAGAATCGTAAAAAATAACATGTAAGCGAAACATGGAAGATGAATTGAAAGTTATTACTCACAAGAGTTAAGCAAAGCTCATAATACCAAATTAGCAATCAAATATTCAAAACTGACAAAAACTCAAAATACCATAAAATCAAATACAAGATCTTAACAAAAACATACGATGAATGCTAGGAATAAGTAGTATAAAGATTCCCTCTTGTGCCCATGACTTTCAAATCTGTTTGATTCAAATTATCAATTTGGCCTCATTTCCGTAGCACAATACGTTTAACAACTTTAACAACTTCATAACCAACTTAACAAATAACGGTTTTAATTTGTACATCAGACCTTATATCCTTTCTTTCTTTCTACGTATACATATAAGGGCTACATTAGACCCTTCTACGTATACCTCTCACACCTCTTTCTCTTAGTTGATCCCCTCCAATAAACAAACACTTCACATTTGACCCCATCCACCTATCTAATCATGGGAGGTTCGAAAGACCAAAGTGATTCAACGCCAAGAAAGCCACTCCGCCAACCCAAATCGGAGAACCAGGGTCAAGGTGAGCTCCCCGGCAACCCAAACTTGCCTACCAGAACCAACACTCGAAGGACCTACCGCGTCGACCCGAGGAATGTCAAGAGCTTCGCGCAGACTCTTACACAAATGCCACCTAAGAAGGAGCCTGACATTGACTCGTCTGAAACCGTTCAGGCCAGTGCAACGCCCACGCCAAACACAGAGCATGGCCGGTTCCCACCGGCATACCAGACCAGCCCACAAATGGACGTCCAGAATCATTCGAGCGATGAAAATCCTTATGCTAAGCGGATAGCAGAATTGCGGATGTAACACGAGATTATGCCACCGCCGATGATGTCGGAGAAAATGCAATACGGGACAATGCCGGACACCGGGTCCATGTCTACACGAAGGTTAGAAACTCATCCAATTAAATCATGAATCAAACCTACTTTTTTTGTTTCAAGAAGTGAAACACACAGTAGATGGAGTATTTAGACCCTGTGGAGTTGTTTTTGAAGTCAAATGCAACTAGGGCAATCATGACTCTTCTTTGCATCATTTTAGAAAATTCAACTTTCAACCGTGAAATTCTCTTGATTATTTAGGTTTCGAGAAGTAAGTTGAAAGAAACATGCAAATTAGGAATATTATTTTGATATAAGGGTTCAACAAAACTTAAACAATAAACTACGTAATTTGCACATCATAAGACATGAAAATGTAATTACGAATCTAATCACTCGTTCGGGAATTTGTGAAAACCCTTGTAACGCCCCTAATCCGCACTCGGGACACAGCAATGAGTACAACACTAAAAGGGAGCGAAAAAGGGACATTAACTGTAATAACCAACTCGAGGCCTCAGTTTAAGATATATGATAAGGTAAAGTCAAGGTACAAAGCGGAAGGAAAATACAAGCAATCTGAAATCTACTACACAACTACTAAGTGGAGTAGGAAAAATACATGACAACTGAGCTCAACAGATCCAATCCACGCGTCCCAAGCCCAAGTCGCCGCCGATCACCTACCGCGTCCCACCTACACACGAACAGGCACGATTGAGTCTTAATTGAAGACCCAGTACACCACCCCAACCCGACACTGAACAAGGTCTAGTCGCCCCTGACGACTCACACTGGTCTCGTGTTCCAAGGCGGTCATGCGCCCAGCGAGGCCGAACGTGCACCTCGAACCCCACCGCGCATCAAACCCACAAGGCGACACTCAACCCACTCTCACGGCAGAACTGTCACACGTCGCAAGGTAAACACGCGCCCAACCAGGCCGAGCGTGCACCCTCGACAAGACCGCGCATCCGGCCCACAAGGCAACGGCCTACTCCAACCACGCGCCCAAGCCCGTGAGCAACGCTCCCGAACGGTCACTCGTCACAACGCCGGTGAGCTGACTAGTTCCGCATTCGGCTTCGAAAGCCGACCACACGCCCGAGCCCGTGAGCAACGCTCCTAACGGTCACCCGCCACAACGTGGGTGGGACCTTCCGAACCACAACAACAAGAGGGAAACTGACTCCGGGAATCCAACCACAACGCCCGAGCCCGTGAGCAACGCTCCCGAACGGTCACTCGCAACAACGCTGGTAAACCATCCTGGACCGCCCCAACAAGGGAAACACCCTAACATCTAGTCATATGTGCCTCATGCTTCATCTCCACTACTCGACCACACGCCTGAGTCCGTGAGCAACACTCCAACGACCACTCGAACCAACGTGGGTGGACAATCGGTTCCATGAACCTCTCACAATCTCACAGTCTTACTAGGCAATGGGGTAAATGCAATTTACCCCCAACAGCATGGGGGCACAAACCCAACATGGTATAGAATAACAAATAATAAACAAGAATATAAAATCATATAAGCATCGCAGTGAAATTATAGCTCTAACACCACAAATCAATGCGCAGGGGTATAAGTGTAATTTGCCTAAAATTTCCTCATAATTCACAATTCTCATAAGTTTAGTAGAAGAATTGTAATTTACCAGTTATAATTCATTTATTCACATACAATTAAATTCAGGGTTTATTCTGCAATTAATTAAGTCAATAGTTTATTCCATCAAATACTCATAAATTGATAGTTTAATCCACACAAAAAACCAATTAATTCTTAACTAATCAAATACCACTAAGTTTCATAGATAACATGCAAAATGTCCAATTAATTAACTCCACCCCAATTATCAACAAAATCAAGGATTAAATGCAAAACACCCAAACAAAATCCACGCTCCAACCGCAAGCCTCCGACCACTATCGGTCGGCGGCTGCGCTAGCAGCCACGACCACCACCACCGGCGTGGTGGCGCAGCCTGCCTATCCACGCGCGCACCAGCCGCGTGCGGCTGTGTAGCCCCCGACGTCGATTCTGACCGGAAGCAAAGCTACACGGCAGGTGGCGTACCTAGAAGAAGACGAACACCGGAGAAGGGGACAATTCCTCTCCATGTCTATACGCGGTCGCCGGAGTTCCTTGCCGTCAGGGTCATCGTCGTCGCTGCTGGAAGGAGGAAGAAGTGGGTTGGGGTTAGGGTTAGGGATTTGGGGAAGAGAGGTGAGAGAGAGAGAGAGAGTGAAGGGTTGGGTGGGGTTTATAACAATCACCCCACCAAAAGGAATTTTGCCCGCGAAATAAACATAAGCTACTAACCGAAAAGCTCTGGGTACTTTTCCCGCACATCTGCCTCGATCTCCCACGTGGCCTCTCGCGGTGTGTGGTACGCCACTGGTGTTCCATCTGATCCACTATCTCTACTGGTCACTCCTCCAACGACAAATCTGGCTGCACCCCAGACATATCTGCCTCCAACACGTGTAAAGGATCAGCAACGTACTTCCTCAGCATCGAAACATGGAATACATTGTGCAGTCCCAAAAACTGAGGTGGCAAGGCAATCCGATACGCAACGGCACCAACTCGGTCCAAAATCTCAAACGACCCTATGTATCTCGTACTCAACTTCACTCTGTGCCCAAATCTCATGACTCCCTTGGCGGGAGAGATCCTTAGGAACACGTGATCACCCACAACAAAAGTTAACTCTCGCCGACGCTGGTCTGCATAATTCTTCTGCCTACTCTACGCTGTGGCCAATCTCTGTCGGATGACATCCACCTTCTCTGCACACTGCTGGACGATCTCTGGCCCAATCAGCTGTCTCTCGCCCACCTCACCCGAACACGAGGGTGATCTTCACGGCCGTCCGTACAACGCCTCATAAGGTGCCATCCCTATACTGGCATGTAAGCTGTTGTTGTACGCGAACTCAATCAGCGGTAAATGCTCATCCAACTACCTGCCCAGTCCAAGGCACACGCTCTCAACATGTCCTCGCGTGTTTGTATGGTCCTCTCTGACTGACCATCCGTTTGAGGGTGAAAAGCCGTACTGAATTTCAGCTTCGTCCCCAATGCTCTCTGAAGAGACCCCCAAAAACCTAACGTGAATCGCGTGTCTCGATTTGAGATGATGGATATCGGTACTCCATGCAACCTGACTATCTCATCAACATATAACTGTGCAAAGCTGCTTAGCGGCAATGTCATCCGTACCGCCAGAAAATGCACTGACTTGGTCAGTTGGTCCACAATCACCCAGATCGCGTCGTGGAAACGTCTTGTCTTGGGTAGTCCCGTAATGAAATCCACGGTCACGTGCTCCCATTTCCACTCTGGAAGCTCAATCCTCTGCTATAATCCAGCAGGCTTCTGGTGCTCAATCTTCACCTGCTGACAAATAAGACACTGTGACACAAACTTCACGATATCCCTCATGCCTCGCCACCAGTAATGTCTCTGCAAATTCCTATACATCTTCGTGCTCCCAGGATGCCTCCTCCATGACTTCTCTCCGCAGGTCAGCTTTCACTTGTACCCATAGTCTGCTCCTGAACCTGATGCCTCCATCAGGAGATACCCTGAACTCTGACCCCTCAGTCTAAGCTGACTGCATCAAGGTGGCCATCTCAAGGTCGTCTGTCTGTGCGCGAACAATACGCTCCACTATATATGGCTCAACCCGTAAACTGGCAAGCATAGCTCCGTTGTTTGCTGCTGCAAACGGCCTCCACTGCACTAGGTCCTCCAACAACCTCCACTCACAGACTCGCAAGCTAGCCACCGAACTCTCCCACTTCCGACTCAGAGTGTCGGCTACTGTGTTCGCCTTTCCCGGGTGGTAGGCGATCGTCAGGTCATAATTTTTCACGAACTCTAACCAACGTCGTTGCCTCATGGTCAGTTCCTTCTGTAAGAATAGGTACTTCAGACTCTGGTGATCTGTGAATACCTCGAACTGCTCGCTATACAGGTAGTGCCTCCAGATCTTCAGTGCATACACCACTGCTGCCAACTCCAAATCATGAGTGGGATAATTCTGCTCGTGGACCTTCAACTGCCTCAACGCATAAGCTACTACCTTCCCATGCTGTATCAGCACGCACCCCAGACCCATACCAGAAGCATCACTGTAGATCACGAAACCGCCACTGCCACTAGGAAGGGTCAGGACAGGCGCGGTCGTCAGCCACCTCTTCAACTCCTGGAAGCTATCATTGCACTTCTGCGACCAGACTAACCTCACACCCTTCCTAGTCAACGCTGTCAATGGAGAAGCAATCTTCGAGAAGTCCTGAATAAAGCGCCTGTAATAACCTCCAAATCCCACAAAGCTTCTTACCTCTGTCACTGATGTGGGTGCCCGCCACAGTGTCACTGCCTCAATTTTCGCTGGATCCACCGAAATGCCATCCTTTGACACAATGTGCCCAAGGAACGGCATGCTATCAAGCCAAAACTCACACTTTGAGTATTTGGCATACAACTGATGCTCCCTCAGGGCCTGTAGTACGGTCCGCAAATGCTCTCTATGTGTCTCATGATCCGGTGAACAGACCAGGATATCATCTACAAATACAATGACGAACTGATCCAAGAACGGCTTAAAAGCCCTGTTCATCAAATCCATGAACACTGCAGGTGCGTTCGTCAATCCGAATGACATCACCAAAAACTCGTAGTGTCCATATCTCGTTAGAAACACCGTCTTCGGCACGTCCTCATCTCTGATCCTCAACTGATGGTACCCGGATCTCAAGTCAATCTTCGAGAAAACCATCGCGGCCTTCAACTGATCATAAAGGTCATCAATCCTCGGCAATGACTAACGGTTCCTGACAGTCACCTTGTTCAACATCTGATAGTCGACACACACCTCATCGAGCCGTCCTTCTTCTTCACGAACAAAATAGGGGCACCCCACGGTGACACACTCGGCCGAATGAACCCCTTGTCCAACAACTCCTGCAACTGAATCTTCAACTCAGGCCACTCTGCTGGGGCCATTCGATACAACGCCTTAGACTGAGGCATCGCACCAGGAAGAAGGTCGATAGCAAACTCAATCTCTCGATGCGGAGGCAATCCTGGCAGATCCTTTGGAAACACATCCGCAAAATCCCGGACCATCTCGACCTCTTCCAAACTGGGTCTCTTACCCTCTGCCAACACTATGCTCGCCAGAAAAGCTGCACACCCCTGGCTCAAGAGCTTCTGTGCTTTCAATGCAGAAATGAAAATACGACCCTCTCCGCCGCGCACTCCACGGATCACCAGATACTGACCCAATGCCCGCGGAATCAAAATCCTCTGTTCTCGAGAATGAACTTGTACGTCATAACGGGACAACCAGTCCATCCCAACTATCACGTCAAAGTCCACCATCGGCAACAATACCAAGTCAATGGGGGAAGCTCTCGTCGCCCGACACAATCGGCACGCCAACTAGAAACATCCCGAGCACAAGCCTCTCTCCTACAGGGGTGTTGACCTCGAGATGGGAGGCCAGACTCAGGGGGCAAAGGTCCATAACGCTTGCAAATCTCTCAGCAATGAAGGAATGCATAGCACCGCTATCAAATAAAATCCTGGCCACATGACCAGCAACAACAAGTGTACCTTCCACCACGTCAGCAGACGCAGCTGCAGAATCCTCCAAGCGTGCTGCGAAAACACGTCCAGCGGCCCTCGACGACCCAACTGTCGACTTGGTACCCCCTGCACCCAATCTCTGCACGCTGCAGTCACGTGCAACGTGCCCTGGCTTCCCACAAGTGAAACAAGCCCTCGCTTCTCCACCACTACCAATGTCGCCACTGCCGCTGCCTGCTCCTCTCTACCGAGGGCAATCACGTGCCCTGTGACCCAACTGTCCACACTCTAAGCATCCACCAGTCACCCAACCACACTCTCGTCCTGGGTGTGAACGATGACAACGTCCACAAGCATCACTGGTACTCCGTTCAGCTGACCGCTGCTTCTTCGCGGGACGACTCCCGAATCTGCCCCTGAGCTGACTCCTGTCGCGACGACTACCGCCTCTGCCCCCACCGAACCGATCTATATCGCCGCAAAATCCCCTGCTCTCCTGGATGCGACTCGGATACTCAGCATTCAAAGTCATCGCACTACGATGTGCGTCCTCCAGTGTCCGAGGCATACTGGTAAGTACTGCTCGCCGAAGTGGCTGTCAAAGTCCCTCCGTAAACTTCATCGCCCTCCGCTCGGGTGTACTAAAGATCTCCACACAATATCTCTCGAGAGAACTAAACTTGTAGATAAACTGATCCAAGCTCAAATCGCCCTCCTGAAGTGACAGAAACTCGCGCCTCAGACGATCACGAATGTGCTGCGGAAAATACTTCTTCCTGAACTCGCCTAAAAAGTCCTCCGAACTGATCACAGTCGCACCTCAAAAAACCTCCACGACAGTAGACCTCCACCAACTAATCGCCAATCCACTGAAAATGTAACTGGCCAGCCCCCCTTCCGCTAAGGCGAACAAGCAATCTTCTCAAAAATCTACTGGATCCTGAAAATCCAGTCCTATGTTGCCTCTGGGTCTGTACCTCCAACAAAGGTCGGTGGGTGCTGCCGCATAAAGCGATCAAGAATCTCACCCCTATCCTTATACAGAGGCCTCCTGGCGTGCTCCTCCATAAAAGCACCTAAGCGCTCTAACTGGTCACGTACCGCTCGCTGGTCCTCACCCTGCGAACTGGGTGGGGAGGGGTCCACCCGCCTCAATCTGGCTCCGCGATGGGGCGGCATCTGATAAGATAACACAGAACCTCAAAACACAAACAACTAATGGGACTGCGTCCGAAGGTCCCAACTTGGGTTGTACACGAATGGACTGACCTGAGCTCTGATACTAAGCTGTAACGCCCATAATCCGCACTCGGGACACAACAATGAGTACAACACTAAAAGGAAGCGAAAAATGGACATTAACTGTAATAACCAACTCGAGGCCTCAGTTTAAGATATATGATCAGGTAAAGTCAAGGTACAAAGCGGAAAGAAAATACAAGAAATCTGAAATCTACTACACAACTACTAAGAGGAGTAGGAAAAATACATGATAACTGAGCTCAACAGATCCTGTCCACGCATCCCAAGCCCAAGTCGCCTCCGATCACATACCGCGTCCCACCTGCACACGAACAGGCACGATTGAGTCTTAATTCAAGACCCAATACACCACCCCAACCCGACACTGAACAAGGTCTAGTCGCCCCTGACGACTCACACTGGTCTCGTGGTCCAAGGCGGTCACGCACCCAGCGAGGCCGAGCGTGCACCTCGAACCCCACCGCGCATCCAACCCACAAGGCGACACTCAACCGCTCTCACGGCAGAACTGTCACACGTCCCAAGCCAACCACGCGCCCAGCCAGGCCGAGCGTGCACCCTCGACAAGACAGCGCATCCGGCCCACAAGGCAACACCCTACTCCAACCACGCGCCCGAGCCCGGGAGCAACGCTCCCGAACGGTCACTCGTCACAACGCCGGTGAGATGACTAGTTCCGCATCCGGCTTCGAAAGCCGACCACACGCCCGAGCCCGTGAGCAACGCTCCTAACGGTCACTCGCCACAACGTGGGTGGGCCCTTCCAAACCACAACAACAAGAGGGAAACTGACTCCGGGAATCCAACCACAACGCCCGAGCCCGTGAGCAACGCTCCCGAACAGTCACTCGCAACAACGCTGGTAAACCATCCCGGACCGCCCCAACAAGAAAAACAGCCTAACATCTAGTCATACGTGCCTCACGCATCATCTCCAATACTCGACCACATGCCTGAGTCCGTGAGCAACACTCCAAGACCACTCGAACCAACGTGGGTGGACAATCGGTTCCATGAACCTCTCACAATCTCACTAGGCAAGGGGGTAAATGCAATTTACCCCCAACAACATGGGTCCACAAACCCAACATGGTATATAATAACAAATAATAAACAATAATATAAAATCATATAAGCATCGCAGTGAAATTATAGCTCTAACACCACAAATCATGGTGCAGGGGTATAAGTGTAATTTGCCTAAAATTTCCTTATAATTCACAATTCTCATAAGTTTAGTAGAAGAATGGTAATTTACCCAGTTACAATTCATTTATTCACATACAATTAAATTCATGGTTTATTCTGCAATTAATTAAGTCAATAGTTTATTCCATCAAATACTCATAAATTGATAGTTTAATCCACACAAAAAACCAATTAATTCTTAACTAATCAAATACCACTAAGTTTCATAGATAACATGCAAAATGTCCAATTAATTAACTCCACCCCAATTATCAACAAAATCACGGATTAAATGCAAAACACCCAAACAAAACCCACACTCCAACCGCAACCCTAGCCGCCAGCCAGCCTCCGGCCGGCTGCTGCGCTAGCAGCCACGACCACCACCACTGGCGTTGTGGCGCAACCTGCTTGTCCGTGCGCACCAGCCGCGCACGGCTGTGTAGCCCCCGACGTCGATTCCGACCGGTTCCTTCCCACCGGCCTCCTTCCAACGACGCCCTACTCTCCTCCATCACGGAACCAACGCTACACGGCAGGTGGCGTACCTAGAAGAAGACGAACACTGGAGAAGGGGACGATTCCTCTCCGCGTCTACACGCGGTCGCCGGAGCTCCTTGCCGTCGGGGTCGTCGTCGTCGCTGCTGGAAGGAAGAAGAAGTGGGTTGGGGTTAGGGTTAGGGATTTGGGGAAGAGAGGTGAGAGAGAGAGAGAGTGAAGGGTTGGGTTGGGTTTATAACAACCCTACTAACATATTTTTGTTTTTCCAAGAAACCAGCCACGATGAAAGAAATCAATTTCTTGTTGGTTCAGAAATTAATTAAAACTGCCTTTAAAATCTTGCTTTCTAGCCAACAATTGCCCCTTAAGATCGTTTCATATTCTAAAAGCCATATGATCCTCTGAATTCTGTAACCTCATCTACGTGCAATGCTGAAATTTCAACTCCCTAAACTTGTCTGGATGACTTATAAGTGCATTTTGTTGTTAATTTTATTGTTATTACCTCTAAAACAATTGCTATTGAATCTAGGATTTCATCTTTTCATTTAGGCCCTTATAATTTCCCTATTCTTTTATATCTGGTATTTTCTATTTTATACGTTTTTTCCCTAAATGTTAATCGTCTAAGTTATTAATTTGAAATGTACGCTGCTATATTTATTTAATTGGAAAATGTTTTTATATTTAATTATTGGATGATACAAAATAGATAATTTTTCAGAGGACTAAATTGTAATCTTGTTTACATTAATAACTACTCAACTATTGTGATGGAGAATATACTCACTGAAGTTAAGCTAGACTAGAGTCGTTCATGAAAAAATCAAGTCAGTCTTTTACTTTTGGCATGTAAAATTTGTATTTAGTTTAAAATGAAAAAGGAAAAAGACCAATGCTATTCTATTGAAGATCAATTTTAAATTGGAGTGTAAGGCTGTACTCAAGCCTACGTAGCCTTGCTGAAACTCATGCAGCATAGAAATGGAACTACCTTTTTCTTATTTTTTTTATATTCCTACAACTAGTTGAATGAGTTTATTTCGAAATATATAGCACTATATATTTTGGTCATCATAATTACCGCTCACTGATGCCAACCACTCTCACTTAGGCAACATCCTTCGCTCGCTCCTCCTCGCTCCAGGATTTGACCGAGATCTCAAAATTTGAATCGAGCAACAACACTTCCAAGCAAGACAGGTTCAACCCCAACAATAGAAAAACAACCTGATCCGGTCGACAATAAGCTCGATATTCCCATCATCAAATATGTGATGCCTCCAAAGACCTACCATACCGACCTTAGTGATTTCATGATGATGGTCCAGAAACTCACTGGGATGCCCGCCAAGAAGGAGCGGCGGCCACCGTATTGAGGCATTGTCGCCCCTCTAATGCCCCAGCTTAAGGTGCCGAAGATAGAGCCCGTAGAGTCACTCGACCTCGCTAGTGAGCGTGCTGCTGGCCCGAATATTGGACAACCAATGCACCCCAACAAGACTAAGCCGATTGCTGATCGTTCGACAAACAACGCGCCAATGAAGTGGGAAAATATGCTGGCAATGGAGTCTATGACTGCAGTACTAAGGTTAGAAATCAATGCGATTGAACTTTTTCTTAACTTTTAGCTTTCGTTGAATTTTTTGATATATGAAGCACCTCTTATACCTGTGAGTTACACAAACCGTGAAGCTACATTATAAATGCAAAAGTCAATTTTCTTCTAAACATTAGTTAGTTTCTAGGTCAAACCATAGTAAGGCGCACGCCTTTTTTCAATTGAAATCAACTGTAAAGTCGCTAAGGACTCTTGAGTATTTGGTCGGATTTGGACCGGGAATAGTACAACCATAATGTAATTATGAAGAATTAAAAAAATAACTAAATTCATAAATAATAAAAATTTGTAATTATAATATGTAATATTGTTTTCTAGCTAACAATTTTCCCTTAAGATTTGTTAAAATTCTCTAAACATATTTGATCCTAAATATATACTTGACATTCAATTAAGAATGTTAGCTTATGAACGCACTCGATGACTCGCTTGAGACTTGTTTGGTTTCACTCGCATACCCAACATGATATTTCAGCCAATAAACATCGGAAACCAAACATGTGAAGTGTCTGAAATGTATGGCAAAATCCATTAATAATCATCCAACATGTAGATGATTAAAACAAACCCGATGAACATACAAACATTCAAGTCTACACAATCAAAAATTCATCAAACATCCAAACATCACAACATATATGTAAATCATCTCCACCCCCCAAAGGGGGATGGAACTACTCACTAATCAGTAAGCTAACTATTATGTTAAGAGAAGAAGACATGTTAACTAAGTCTACTAAGATTAATGAAACGAAATTAAGCTAAACACACAAGAAGATAAAAGCGACAACATTAAACTAACAAAAAATTCTTTTATTAAATGACTCACATTACAAGTAGCATCTCCCTACTTGAGTTTTTACTTCAAGGCTTGACTCAAAGTAGAGAGATTGATCACTAAGCAATGAGGTAGATTACAAGGGAGGAGGAAGAGTTCTATTTTTAGGAAGGAAAAAAGGAACCTGGGGACAATCCCCCAATGTGGGACTAATGAAACATTCCCAGAATAGACATAAACACATAACCCATATCTGGGAGAAACCAAGTTGGATTCTGAGAAAAACAGACCGCCAATTGGCGGTCACTTTTGTCCGAATCCGACCCATTTTCGGCTATCTTCTTTATTTCTTCAATTATTCAGATGGGGTGCACTCGGATCGGTTATTGGAGTTTAGGTCCGGATCTAATTGCAAAAATACTTCTCATAATGGTGTGGAGTTTCTTGATTTGCTTATTGGTGGTTTACATCCGGGTCCTGCCATCTTGCATATCAGTCCATAACTCTCACAATTGAGTATTTTTTCTTGCTTTCAGGTCCTTTTTGTGTCTCTTCTTCTTACTTGTTTAATTCTTCAAACTTAAACATAAAACTCGTTACGTAGCATTGCTTAGGTTAAAAATTGAGGATATAAGACACAAATTTATGCATGATATAATGTCAATCAGATGCCGTCAGATGGGCTACTATATTCGGGAGTACTCGAGCAGGGAAGGCGAGCCTAGCAGGAGGCCGGGACCACCAGTTGCATGGAAGAGCGGAGGCAGCAGATCCATCGTTCCACAGGGCCAGAGTAGGAGAACAGGGCGAGTCTTCACCGTCCGGCTGAGGAGGTGAAGGTCTCCAACACTGTTGTGGAAGGTACCCTTGTTGTTTTTGGTTTGGTTGCTTGTGTTTTATTTGATTGTGGCGCCACACACTTCTTTATTTAAGAGAGGTTTGCTGGTGAATTGGATCAGACCCCTGAGCTACAGACTGATTGTTTGGAAGTAGCACTCCCATGGGTGAGGTGGGCACTATGGGGAGCCTTCTCCCCAGCACAACAGTTGTTTTGGGAGACCATGATTTTTTGGCAGATCTGGTCTTGTTACCGATGGAAGACTTCAACGTCATACTGGGGATGGACTGGCTGTCATAGTACGACACGTGAGTCTTTTGCCGTGAGAAGAAGATCCTGATCCCGAGGAAGGACCTGCCCAATGTGCTGATTAGAGGGACGAAGAGCAGAGGAGAATGTCTGATTGTGTCTGCAATGAAGGCACGGAAGCTGATACACCAGGGATGCAAAGCGTTTGTAGCTACGCTAATAGTTCCTGATCCTGAGACGAGGAGGCTGGAGGACGTAGAGGTTGTACGGGAGTTCCCAGAGGTGTTTCCAGCAGAGATTCCTAGTTTACCGCCGCACCGAGCGATCACGTTTGGCATCGAGTTAGTGGCAGGTATGACACCACAGTCAAAGGCCCCGTATCGGATGACACCTGCAGAGTTGGCAGAGTGGAAGAAGGAGTTGTAGGAGTTGATGGACTCCAGGTTTATCCGACCGAGTATTTCACCTTGGGGAGCACCTGTGTTATTTGTGAAGAAGAAGGATGAGTCGTTGCGGATGTGTATAGACTAGAGGATGTTGAATAAGGTTACTGTCAGGGGCCGATACCCTTTGCCCAGGATTGAGGATCTATTTGACCAGCTGAAGACAGTGAGAGTTTTCTCAAAGATAGATCTGCGTTCCGGCTATCACCAATTGATTATCAGAGAGGCAGATGTCCAGAAGACAACTTTTAGGATGTGGTATGGGCACTACGAGTTCTTGGTGATGTCGTTTGCACTGACGAATGCACCTGCAACATTCATGGACCTGATGAATAAGACCTTTCAGCTGTACCTTGACAGATTTGTTATTGTCTTCGTGGACATCTTGGTGTACTCGCCAGAAAGAGAGCAACATCAGGAGCACCTGAGGATTGTGCTTGGCATCTTGAGGGATCAACAGCTCTATGCTAAGTACAAGAAGTGCGAGTTTTGGTTGGATCAGGTGGCTTTTCTGGGGCACATTATGTCAGCAGATGGGATATCAGTGGACCCGGCGAAGGTTGAGGTTGTGACTCAGTTCAGGGTCCTGACAAGCGTAACAGAGATCAGAAGCTTTGTGGGACTCATTGGGTATTACAGACGGTTCATTCAGGATTTCTCCAGGCTTGCTTCACCACTAATGGCATTGACGCAGAAGGGCGTCAAGTTTATTTGGTCCCAGAAGTGCGAGGACAATTTTCAGGAGCTAAAGAGGCGACTAAGGATATCACATATTCTGACGCTACCGAGTGGCAGCGGTGGTTATGTGATCTACAGCGATGCGTCAGGGATTGGCTTGGGCTGTGTACTGATGTAGCACAGGAAGGTGGTGGCGTATGCTTCGAGGTAGCTGAAGGTGCACGAATAGAAGTACCACACTCATGATTTGGAGTTAGCAGCGGTGGTTTACGCATTGAAGACCTGGCGACATTATCTTTGTGGAGAGCAATTCGAGGTCTTCACAGATAACCAGAGCCTGAAGTACTTGTTTTCGCAAAAGGAGCTGAATATGAGGCAGTGCAAATGGCTCGAGGTCATTATGGATTACGATTTCACCATCTCCTACCATCCGGGGAAGGCGAATTCAGTTGTAGATGCCCTGAGCAGGAAAGTGGAGATGTCAGCTGCTAGCTTGTGTGTTCAGGAGTGGAGGCTACTCGAGACATTGTCAGAATAGAAGCCATTCGTGGAGTGCTCTGTGGGCGCAATAATTGTTAGGCTTCGGGTGGAGCCACAGACAGTCTCACGAGTTGTACAAGCTCAGCGGGATGATGAGGAGTTAGCTAGTCTGTTGCAGTTAGCTTCTAGGGATGGATCAAACTTCAGTGTGGGAGTTGATGATGGTCTAAGGTTCAGGAGTCGAATCTGGGTGCCGAAGGTGGATGAGCTGAGAGATGGCATCATGGAGGAGGCACACCGAGCGAGATATACTGTTAGACCCGCTCTCACGCTTTAATAATAATAAGTCCACTCTCCGCGGTTATGCATAATTGACTTCTTGGAATGTCAAATTGTGTTATGGCATGTTTGTTTGAGTAGATTTGATCGGATTTCTTGTTGGTCGATCGGTAGGACACATCGGGCGAGTGCGTGGTTGTTTGACTCGATTGACTCAATTTGGGTCCGAGTGAGTGTAGGGTCGGTTTTGGGCTAAACCCGTGTCGAAGTGGCATGCAATTGGAAGGGTTGCATTAGGGTTGGGATGTGCATTTTCGTGGCTTTTGGGATGTATTTGCAGGTGCCATTTTTGGCATGTGTTGAGGTGGCTTGATTAGCCATGAATGCTTGGAAATTGAAGAGTCCTAGCAAGCTAACAAAAGACTGTCCCGCCAGCCAACCCTTGCACACCTCTTCACTTCCCACACGTCTCCTCCACCTCTTCCACTCCGCAGCCACGTGGTCAGGCCACTCAGGTGGTGCTCCAGCAAACTTCAAATCTAGCGAGGCTAGAAGCGACGTCTGGTGCAACCTGTGGTGCGACTCGAAGTTTGGTGGACAGAATCTCCTGCTAATTTCAGGCAACTTCCTTTATAATCAGGTATGCTCCTATCCCTTGAAGAGTTTTATAGGAGGGAATGTTAGCTGGAAGGGCCAACCAACATCAGGTGGTTGCTGGTGCAACGGTTGCACCACCAACCGATTCCCTTCTAGCGTGCGCAAGGAGCATGCGCTAGATGGGGCTGGTTGTGAGGAAGCCAAAGGGACCGGACCTCCATCGAGCTCCAATGAGGTACAACCATAGGTGAAGGTGTTCCTTCTGGGCTGAGTTTGAGGGTTGTCACGGATCTGGTTGGGTGTGGCTGATGCACACAAGATCAAACTAAGGTTTACCTTCAACCCTTTTGACTCCTAGCTCTGGACGGCTGGCTGGTGCAGCCATTCCAGATGGTGGCTGGGGTCAGGAGGGGGTGGGGATGGACCTTAGGGAGTTTAGGGGTGAGAAGAGTCGGATTGGCTTGTTTGGTATGAGTATGGTGCAATAGAGTGATGTGAACCATGAGGTTGGTGCATCTTGCACGCTTCTTGCTCTGTTGCTTGATCGAACGGCTTGGACAAACTTCCTCTGACCTTCTACCACCACAGACTGCCTGGGAAGGATGCTCTGACCATGTGGTTTGGACGGGTCAGTGATCCATATGCATGGCTGTGTGGTTTGTATTTTTCTGTGATTTATCTGATGCTATCGGTTGCATTGTGTGTGATGGTTGCTGGGATTCGTGGTTTGAGTCATTTATGGTCCAAAAGCACATATGATACATTCATGATCTGATTTCGGTTATATTCTCTGATATTTTTGATATGCATGCACTCAGGAACTAAATTGGACTCCTTCTTGTTAAATGAAATTCATATTATATCTTAATGCAACACATGCTTTCGAATGTACGCATAGATAATAATATTGGATAGATTGAGCATTCTGATATTATATGCATTTTCACCATGTTGTATTACTGATATATTAGCTATTTCATGCCCACATATGATCTGATAATATTCAGAGATTATAATTTGATTCCATGTATGCTCTGAAATTGATAATTCATTTCGAGGATTATAGTGTGGTGCAATTTTTATATCTTCTACTGTTTGCATGGTTATGTTACTCTGTTCATGCTGATCTATGTCTGATGTGATGTATGTTGTGCTCGTGCATGACCCTTAAGATTTCAGACCTCATAACGTTCCTATCATGACCCGTAGATGACTAAATTAGTTGTTATATCGATTTACCAATTCGGTAATCTTTATTTGCTGTTGTGAGTTTCGTTTATTCTTAATTGGTATGTCTGATTTCTGAGTTGGTTCGGGGCTGCTAGGAGGGTATAAGAATACCCCTCCTTGAGCTCATTCCATACACTGTAGATGCATTAGATTTTAGATGCTTAAGTAGCTTGCATTGCATTTAATCTGATTAATAATTCTGGGCATGTTCTATTTTCTGGGCCGACGGGCCATGAGTGGGTCCTCTACCTCCAGAGGCCATTCGCATAAGACCTTCACATCGGGAGGTCAGGCGTAAGATAAGTCCTGGGCAGGCACGCTGCCATTCTGTCTCAGGGTAGGTGTTCCCAAGTTTGCGATGGCACCATGTAGGTCACTTGCCGTGAATTGGGAAACTTATCCGGCACACTGCTTTGTGCCGAACGGTGGGTCATTGTCGAGTGACGGCCTTTGACCAGCGAGGCTGGTGTTTTGGTTCCTTTTGAGGAATGGTTCGGGTGCGCCCGACTGGCATGGCTTGTGGAGGCATAGCCTTCTGTTGCATTGATGTTGTTCTATTTCTGACCAGCGTGGCTGGTGTTCTGGTTCCTTTCGAGGAATGTGTTCGGGTGCGTCCGACTGGCATGACTTTTGGAGTCCTAGCTTCTGTTGCATTTGATGCCTTTCTGTTCTTTTTCTGATGCTTTTGTCTTACTTAGACTGCATGCATAATTCTGTTAAACTCTAATTTGGCCAGGGTCATACTGGATTTTCTTTATAGAAAACTCACGCATATGTTGATGCGATGTGTGGAGGTACTTAGATTCCTACAGGGTAGACTGCACGAGTAGTTAAAGATTATGTACACGAGGGACATGTCGACCAGATTCTTCAATTTGTCGTTCGCTTCCGCATTATTTATGATGTATTTCCCTTTTGAAGTTGATGTACTGTATTTGACCTTGTTACCATATATGGATAATCTCTCACTTTCAGTTATGTTTTATGTTAGTCTATCCATGTATGATCTCTCTACGTATTGTCGAGTAGTTGCTTAATCTGTCTTTTGGTAACCCCTTCGGTCGTCGTGGAGGTCTTTCATCGTGACACTTGTAGTCTTTCCCAGTGTGCGTACCCGCGAGATCGGGGGTGTTACATATACCATTTACCCAGGAAGCACGAAGATGTTTCTGGACAGATTCTTAGTCTGTCAGTAGGTGAAGATTAAGCATCAGTGACCAGCAGGACCGATGTAGTGTATTGAGCTACCAGAGTGGAAGTGGGAGCACGTGACGATGGATTTCAATGCGATTTGGGTGATAGTTGATTGACTGACCAAGTCGGCGTACTTCTTAGCCATCAGGACGATGTTACCTCTGGAGGGTCTAGTTAAGTTGTAGTTGAGGAGATAGTCAGACTGCACGGGGTACGAGTGAGCATCATCTCTGATCGAGATCCCATATTTAAATCCACATTTTGGGGGAGTCTGCAGCAGACTTTAGGGATGCGACTGAGGTTCAGTACAATGTTTCACCCACAGACAGTTTGTCAGTCTGAGAGGATAATCCAGACCTTGGAGGATATGCTGAGAGCATACACATTGGATTGGGCAGGGCACTGGGTTGAGCACTTGCCACTGATAAAGTTCGACTACAACAACAACTACCACACTAGTACTGGTATGGCACCGTACGAGGCATTGTACGAGAGTCCTTGCAGATCACCGGTATGATGGAGTGATGTAGGCGAGAGGCAGCTAGTGGTGCCAGAGCTCGTGTAGATGTATGCAGAGAAGGTCGATGTGATCAGGAGGAGACTGGCCACCGCACAACAGACAAAAGAGCTATGCTGACAGACACAGATGAGTGTTGAGCTTTGAGGTTGGCGGCCACGTGTTTCTAAAGAACTCCCTAGCTCAGGGAGTAATGAGGTTTGGGAAGAAGGGGAAGCTCAGTCCAAGATATATCGAGTCGTTCGAGATCCTAGACCAAGTTGGAGAGGCTGCCTACCGGATTGCGTTGCCACCACAATTTTTGCGTCTTCACAACGTCTTCCACGTGTCGATGCTGAGGAAGAACATTGCCGATCCAGCTCACGTGATTGAGATAGTTGTGTCAGAGATCCAGCAAGACTTGTCTTTTAAGGGGAGACCAGTGGAGATCGTCGATCGTATGGATCACAAGCTCAGGAGGAGGACCATCTTGATGGTGAAGGTCCGGTGGCAGCATCACAGCGAGCGTGAAGCCACCTGGGAAATCGAGGAGGAAGTTCGGAAGCAATACCTGGAATTTTTTGGTGAGTTGCTTGTTTGAATTTTGGGACGAAATTCTTTTAAGGAGGGTGGATTGTTATGTCCCTAACCCTTCTTAGGGTACTGTTGGAGGAGGTGCATGGGGATGGAGGATGGCATGATGGCATAGGGTAGGGAGGAAGGTGATGCTAGGAGGTGGCTGTGTTGGGTTTTGTGTTGGTGAAGAGGAAACCAACGTTTCTTCCATTCTCTTCTTCTCTCTCCCATTTTCCTTTCCTCACCCCAACTCCAACTCATCTCTCCTTCTGTCTCTCAGTTTCCACGTCCACTGGCGAGGGGATCTCCAACCTTCAGCTACAGTAAGGTGTGGAGGAGAAACACAATGTCACAAGGTGCTCGTGCACGTCTTCGGGGTGCGACGATGTTGAGGCTTCTAATGTGAGCGTTCTCCAGCAAGCAAAGAAGGTATGCAGGTTCAATAGTTTGCTTTTGTTGCTCACACAAGTAGTGTGATGTGTTGGCTGGTCGGTTGAGGTCAGAGACCTTGCCAGCGTCGAGCGAGTAGCAAGTTAGACCTAGATCGACTAGGTAGTTGCCGGCTAACGGTCGACCGGATCCTTTGGGCAGTCGACCGGATGTCGTGTAATTGCTCGACTTTAACCAACATTGGTCGAACGATAACTTGTGGCGGTCGACCGATTGTGCGAATGTTAGTGGGTCGGAGGAATGCCTGGTAGATTTAGGTTGACCGCTCGTGACTTTTGTTCGACCGGTAGCTTATGTAACTTAATACTTGTTCGACTGTTTGATTCATAGTTTGACTGGTAGATGACTAGAACTGCTAGGTTGCCCCTGGTAGTTTTCGGTGGACCGGGACCCCTGAGTTGGTCGACCGTTTGACTAGTATGACTTTGACCTTTTCTGGATTTTGACCGCGTATCGGTCGATCGGTTTTATAAACTTGTTTGACCATTTGGACTTAGGTTAGGAGCAGAGAGTTCGACCATTGCAAGCTTTTGTTCAATCGAACTCTTTGGGAATGGTCGACCGGGTTGCCTATTTTGATCGACTGTTTGTACTCAAAACCGGATTCCCAGTCCTAGTGAAGTACTAACTGTGTTCACGGAAACCCGTATCCTCGCCTAGTACGTGAGTCCGGAGGTGACGGTGGGTGCGTTGATTGTGCCTGCCCAGGGACCATTGAGTGGAAGAGTGTGAGTATTTGGGACGAGCCACCTCTGTTGATAGACTGGGGCGTTATGTATTGGTGTCTTGACTCACAGTAGAGTATCATGGCTATTGGAGCATGATGACCTAGCGGACTACGGTCTGGAGCCTCCGATGTTGTGCCGGACGTATGTTGTACCACCGATGTTGTGCCGGCGATGTTGTTCCGGTGATGATGTTGTGTCGTACGTATGTTGTACCACTGATGTTGTGTCGACCATGCCGTCGAGGATGTTCCGGCGATGATGTTGCCGACGATGTTTCGTCTATGATGCTACCAATGTTGTTCCAACATGATACCTCAGTTGGGCACCTACTGAGTGATTGATGGACGAACCTGAGCGACGACTCCATCGGTGTGGTGTAGACCATGATGTTTCAGATCTGTAGTCGCGCGTGGGGTGCGTTGCTTACATTCCGTGAGACTGTATGTGCCGATGGTAGGTCTCCTAGGGAGACCCGATGATGTTGTAGGACCGATGTCATGTTTTACCCTTAGAGGGGATATGTTTCCTTATTGTTGATGACATGACATGCCACTAGTATGATAGGTTCATTATTGTACTGTTGCATTCATATAGGTGAGCTTGGTATACGGGGTTTCCTAATGGGAAACTTAGGCATTATTGTTTCATTCATGTTTCAGGACCGCAGTAGGTTATGTGGGGCGGTGACAGCGGACACACACATTTTGGGTCAGGATCCTCTTCAGACTTTTCGAGGTCGTCGTGATTACCTGTACTTGTCTTTCGTTGTATCGATATAATCATGTATTTTGAAAACTCTGTTGTATTATGGTGCACCGACTGATTATTATTATGAGTAACATTCCCTTTTGATTATCGTTATCTAGAGATCTCTTTATTGTTAAAATTTCAAATTTTCCGTTATTCTGAGATATTACAATAGATTCAACTAGTTACTTATACGGGTTTCAACATTTTCTAAATCGTTTTGTCATCTTGATATTACATTGTCAAAAGGCGGTTTCTTTTTTTTTTCAAATGCATTTTGATTTTGGTTGGCATCCTAATTTTAATTTTCTTGCATGCAAGATGCCACTCTTTTTTGGTATATTTTGTTTGGGATCACAAAAAATCACAAAGTGTTTTATTTATTATTTTTCATTACAAAATCTAATCATGTGGTTTGTTTGGGGAAAACAATTTGCATAAAGTGGTTTATGAAGTTTTTCTGGACCACAACAATTTTTTTGCGGTTGTGTTACATTTTATAAAACATTTGGCATATTTTTGGATTGTTCTATTTAACTAATCTATAGGATTACCTTGTTTAACTTCTCTATTCTCTCTTCATAGAAATCCTAAAGACCTGGATAACTCCAAATGTGTACCTAGGATACAATGTATTCTACGTACGTAATTGGGACAAATGGAAAAACTTTTGAGGGAAATCAGTTCAAGGTCACAAAACGTACTCAACTTCAACGAAAGAGGTGTTGAATGCTCAACTTTATTTTTAAGTCACACATCTTCTCCAAATTATTAATTAATCATAACTCTAACCTTAATTTAAGATTTCTTTCCCATTTTACCCATTCTCAGATTTTTACCCAAAACTCAAATTTGACCCCAAAGTTAGCCTCATTCTCCCCATTTGTCTCAACCCAAACCTAAATCCCAAACCCATTTTTCCCAATTCCAGTAAAAACCCTAATTCCCACACGAATACGACTTGGAGGAGAGAGCAGTCGTCCTCATCGCTGCCATCACTCATGTTATCATTGCCAACTCGTGTTATTGTCAGCAACCCTCTTGTCGCCACCATTCTCCTCATTCATTCAGTGTGTGATTTCGTGTCGTCCTCCACATTCAAATGTTGGTGTTGAATGTTTTTTATTTTGGTTATTTTCAAATGCTAGGTGTTGATTAATACTTGGTTTTTGCTTATCGATTCTTCCAACTTTGTTGTTTTTCGGTTTTACACACGAGCCATCTTCACATCTTGTTGTACTAGTTAGCTTGCCTTTGATGACTTTATTCTATGAATATTCATGGATCAGATATGGGTGGGAAAATATTTTTGTGACAACTTAAAAATCACCTTGTCCAACGGTTGTGTTGTTTGCAATTTTATTGTTACATTTTGTTGCCATATCAATACATTGTGTTTTTTTCCATACAATTTGAATGACACTTTGCAAGAGGAATAATTGAATTATTTATAATGGATAATGGCAACATAGACGAGATGAGGAGGTCATTATGTATATATTTCACCCTGATTAAGTAGGTATAATATATTTTTAGTGTGCAGAGATAATGCCAATTGTAGTAGCAAGAAACCTCTGTCCTTACGCTGCTACCTATCCTCTTTGTCTCCTATTTTGAGACTATTCGATCACGTCTTAGTCAAGCACCATGGAAGTTTTTGGACAGATCTCCATTTCCTCATTTTTACCACCTTGGTAGGGTATTTAAGACTGATAGAAAATTTATAGATGATTTGTTTGGTTAGAAGTTTCAATCTTGAAGAAGAGAAGTTCAAAGTTAGGGATAGATATATACAATACACAGTAGATGAGCTTTGTTTGGTGTTAGGATTACCTACTATTAGGGCTGTCAACTTTGACTCGGCTCGATAGCTCGACTTGAGCTCGACTCGAAAAACGTTTGACTCGAGCTCAACTCGAAAAACACTCGACTCTAGTTTAACTTGAAAATGAAGTATTTTGATGAAAAACAAAAAAATCTTCCAACTTGGTTTGGTAAAAAAGCCGCTCAAACTCGAAAAAAATTGAAGCTCGCTCGAAATTTTTATTACTCTATTTATAATTTTTTTGTATTTGGTAATAACATGAGATAATACATATAGCCCAAAATTTTGCTCGACTCGACTCATTTACACCCCTACATTCTAATGACTCATATGTTGATTATAATTGGAAACCAATGTGACACCAAGTTAAAATACTTTTACAAATGTCAAAGAAAAGTGTTACGTGAAGTATTCTGAGATTTAGTGGAGGAGAGCCTAACAACAGGTGATGTAAAGGGAACAATAAAAATGATTATTCTGTATCTATTTGCATATGTTCTTTTCCCTAGAGCAAATGTTGTCATTGAACCTGCATTATGTGGGGCTATGGACCACTTAGACCGACTGTGGAAGTTTGCATCAGGCCAAATGGTTTATGAACACCTAATTAAATGTGTAAAAAACACCACAACAAAGTTGAAGAATCCTGCTGCTAAGAAAGACATATTCGTGTATGGTTGTGTCTTCGGATTAATGGTAAGTTCATTTACTATATTACATGTGAAGTTGCATTTCAGTTCATGAACACCTAAAAGAAAAAAAGACGACAAGGACTACTTGTTGGACAATCACAAACCCAAGAAAGCCAAACCAAAGGGTAAAGCTGCAACCACAGAGATTGTGGACTTTAGTAATGATGGTATAGGAAGTAATGCACAAACAATAACCACAGTTGTCAAAACCATAACGACAGTGTCCAAAGATTGTGGTGATGAGCAAGATTGGAACTTCACCTACATTAAACAAGGAAAAGATTATTTTGGAAGAGGCTTCATGACCATGGCTAAGAATGATGCAGTTGAGTCATTTTTATATACTCCTGTATATGGGTATGTGAACTAAATTTATGAAGTTTGAGCCAGTTCTTTGTTAATATGAAAGTAATAGCTAGCTTACTTTCTTTGCAGACATGCTTTTTGTGATCTACCACAATATATGTGATTTGTGGAGTCTCATTTTTGGAAGACAATTTTGTGGAGTCTCATTTTAGGAAGACATTTTTTGTGATTCTGTCATCCAAATATGGATTAAAACCTTGGCATGGGGTACTACATTGCTTACTAAAAAAAGAGGAAAAGATACCCTATTATTGTTTATATTTAATATTCAGAAATAATAATTTGATGAAGTCCTAATTTATTTATTGTAACCAAATCTTGATTATCAGAAAAAAGATGATTTCATAAGTAACTATGTAACTATCCCGGTTTGAATGGTACTGTTGTGGGGATCTCCGTTGTTATCTTTCTACCCTAAAACTTTGGTAAGCATTGAGAGTTGGTGATGTTTGACTATGTAAATGATACATTTCTACAACTCCTCTTCACACAATAGAAGTACGAATGCAAGTTCATCGAACATAGACGAAAGGAAGACAAAAAATATATTGTAACATTCCAACTTGCAGCTAAATAACAATTCAAAATTTCAATTTTTACGTATAATTAAAGGTCAACTTTTGATTTTCACATGTGCAGACGAACTTCACCGGTTTTGCATTACATAGGCAATTTGGAAAACCAGACCCTACCAAGTTCTTACATGTTTTCCAAAGACTAAACCCCCAACAATCTTCAAATTTGTAAGTTTATTTATTTTTCAAAGATTATGTCATCTTTCCCATCTATTTCTAATTTTGTCTTATATATCCCTCTTGCTATGTAAGTTCTTCTAATCCAAAATTAGTAATAACCTCTTGCAAATGAATTTGTCCAGCAAACGATACATGAGGATTTGGTGGAAACCTGTCTTCTTCAGGTTTCGTTTAAGTTCATCATTTTACTTTTATTCTAGTTAGAAGGATTCAGAAAGTTTGGGTATTTTGTGACCAATATATTAATAATGATTAGCTTGATTAATGGTGCAGTGTCTCTTGTGGAGCTTATGTTTGCGAGTTCGAGTCTTGATGGAGTTAGTTGGAGTCTTGATCAAGTTAGTTGGAGTCTGGATCGAGTTAGTAGGAGTTTTGATCCTGTTAGTTTGAGTCTAGATTATGTTAGTTCAAGTCTTGTTCCAGTTAGTTTGAGTCTTGATCGAGTTAGTTTGAGTCTTGATGAAATTAGTTGGAGTCTTGATCCAACCAGTTGAAGTCTGAATCGAGTTAGTTTGAGTCTTGATCCAGTTAGTTCGAGTATGGATAGAGTTAGTTTGAGTCTTGAGCCAGTTATTTCGAGTCTGGATCAAGTTAGTCGGAACCTTCAGCAAGCTGGTTTGAGTCTTGATGGAGTTAGTTGGAGTCTTGATCGAGTTAGTTAAAGTATTGATCGAGTTAATTCGAGTCTTAATCGAGTTAGTTGGAGTTTGAGCCGGTTAGTTCGAGTCTAGATCAAGCTAGTTGGAATCTTTACTGACTTAGTTCGAGTCTTGATGGAGTTAGTTGGAGTCTTAGTGGAGTTAGTTGGAGTCTTGATCGAGTTAGTACGAGTCTTGATCGAGTTAGTTGAAATCTACGATCCAATTAGTGAATCTGGCACTTCGTTGAGAAATCTGCGAATATCCTATAGCTGAAAAGGTATAATGACAACTAATGACAAAATGCAACATGACTACCTATCACATAGTAAATAGGAAGCACAATAATAAGCAACTCTAAAATGAAAAGCTATATTCTGCAATTTCTATTCTTCATTTGCTTTCGTGCATGTCTTTCTATTATAATGGCCCAACATATGACAACGGGTACATCAGATAGGACGCGTATGTGGAATAGTTGATGGAATTCGTTTCTTCCTTGGCCGATCGGATCTTGGCTTGGTAATTTTCACTTTCATTTTGTTGACGTCAGAAGGATCAGGTGTCGGATGATCTGTTGTACGTATAGGATATATAGGCATTTCGTACACCTTCTGTAATTCTCTGAAGTGAAATAACGAGAACAAAATGTGTAAGTGTCTTTACCTAAAAATTGAATGGCTATGCATGCATGCATGCATGCATGCAATGAAACCGATAGATTTGCCAATCACCGCAACTACAATTCATGGTCTCAAGGTCTACCATACAAGGTGTCGAATGAACTTCATAATTGTATAAGGCACAAATATGGTGCAACATAAGTCTTTTCCATCACAACTAGTAGCTTCCAATTGTTGTTCAATAGACAAACACAAGTGTCGTTTCCATTCAGCAGACTCAATTTTTCTTCTACATAACAAATCCATAACGTTTACTCAGATGTGGTCGACAAGATCGATTATGGTAAGGTGACGAACATCAAGTATCCGTGAATTATAGGATTCAACAACATTAGAGTACATGTGACCGTAACGTTCTCCTTCAAACAAGTAGTTGGCTCATTGTTGTAACCTAGACTCATCAATGAAATGTTTGGCTACGGAAGAATCCCGTGGGAGTAAGTCGTATTACTTTTGAAAATTGGTCTGTGTTGTGGAGTATGCAATTGCTCTTAATGTTCTTAACATCCTACACATTTAAAAAAGGAAGAATTTGAATGAATAGAAATTATTGGTACAAAAAATGACAATAAGATGTAGGTAAGGTTTTGATGTATACTTTTTCTTTCTTTCGGATGTACAATTTTGAAGGACTGAAACCTTAAAATTCTCCTATAGGTGTCTCAAGCAATAGGCTCGTAACAATCAGGGAAAATTCTTGTAATGGCAGCACTTAAACATTTGCATCGATACAAAATAAATGTGATTTTCTCTTTTGGGTCAACTATTTGCTTTAGGTTTTTTAGACACCAACTCCAATTGTCATCATTTTCCAAATTTACCATGACATATGCCAATGGAAATATTCCATCCTCTCCATTCAAAGTCGTAGCAACAGTAATGTCCCTTGATATTTGGACTTCAAAAAGGTGTCATCGGGCAATAATATGTTGGTTTGTTGGCCTTAATCTATATTAATTGTGATGATTAGTTAAACTAATCTTAATCAATCAACCTAATCAATCAAAGTGAGCAAGCACGATTACATGCATTGCATATATATATATACATATATATATATATATATATATATATATATATATATATATATATATGTATACTTGCAATCATCTTAATAGGTTGATCAAGACAATCAAGGAAATGAGCATTGTGACAAACACATCAAGACTCAAGACTTGTAATCAAAGCTTTGGACCAAGACATGTAACTTTGTATTATTGAGTCCATAAGGTTTTATGTAAACTTGAGCACTAGGATTTTGTCCCGTCATTCATCGATAAACCGAACCTATTTCGGTTCACCGAATCCTGTCTAGTTCGGTCCACCAAATACTTCCCACCAGTAAAACTTAGGTGTTCTCTGGAATTGCCCGAATGGAAGATCGAACCACCTTCGGTCGACCGAATAGCCCTGGACCGGTTTTAGACTTTGCTCCAACGGTCTCTTTTGAATTGAGTCCTTAGAGCCCAATTGACTTGTCCCATTTCGGACGACCGAATACCTATTGGTCAACCAATTTCTTATTGGCTTTAGGAGCCCAACGGCTATTTACACGTGGCACTTGACCATTATCGATAAACCAATTTTCCACTCAATGTCAGCAGAAAACCCGCGCTAACTTCGGTCTACCGAAGTGTACACGGTCAACCGAACTTGAGTAGATCAGAGCCCAACTAATTCTACTGTCCTCCATAGAACGGTGACCCGAACTTAATTAGGGAAAAATAGATAAAAGCCATTGGAGGTTGGTGAACGGTGATCCGATACATAATCGGTCAACTGAGTTCTTAATTCAGACCAATTCTTCGGACTACCGTTTGGATAACGGTTGACCGAATATGCAACGATTTCTGCCCGAGCTTAAGTCACATCTTGCATTCCTATTGGTCCATACCCCCACCAACTCCCAAACGGCTAGTTGAGCTTGAAGGCTTATAAATAGGACCTCATTTTTTGGTTTTGGACATTTTGAACACTTCCTATCTATCCAATACCGAAAGCCAAATCCTCTCCATCTTCAAGCTCTCAATCCACAACACTCAAGCCTAAACTTCACCACTTCCATATCCAATTCCATATCCATATCCAAGTGTGCTCAAGTGTAGAGTGTTAGTTAGATTGTGATTCCAATTCCTTATTCAAGAATCACCAAGTTGTAAAGCTTCGAGGAAGTTCCCTCTCGGGTTGTGAGAGGAGACATGTTGAACGTTTTATATTAAACCGCAAGTGCACGGCCGCGATGAAGCGGTGGCAAGTACGGGTCGTCCTCAGGGAGGTGAGTAGCCTCTTGCTTGTACGAAATGAAGTGGCAAAAATAGGGGGAGAAAGATGTTTATGCTACTCTACTCTATACTACGCTAAGAAGTAGGAAATGCGAAAGGAAGAACCAAACAATGAAATAATAACTAAGCTAAGAACAAAGGAAGAATGCTGGAATACAGAAATGGGAAAACCCCTAAGGGGTGGAGTGAGTGCATACATGCAAAGAGGTGGGTGTAGAATACATTCTTTAAGCACATGAAGGTGGTGTTTATCAAGCATAGGAAGTGTCTAAATGTTATGGCAAAACCTATCAATCTATTCACCAACTTAGTTGATTAACATTTACAAATGCAAGTTGTTTATTTCAGAACCTAAACAAGCATGAGAGGTGTCTAATCATTTTGGCAAAACTCATCAAGTTATAAATTCTATCCTAAACATTCATGTTTTATTAACACATCAAAAATAAAGCATTCATCCCATTCTCTAATGCATGTATGTACATCTACTCCACCCCCAAAGGGGATGGAACTACTCACTAAACATTACACTAATTATTAAACTAAGCAAAAAAAGCATATTAAAACTAAGCTAGAAATAAAAGACGATTAAACTAAAACATGCACAAACAATAAAAGATGCATAAACAAACAATGAAAGAAATACACAACTTTATTGATAAAATGACTCACATTTCAAGTAGCATCCTCCTACTTTAGTGTGTGCTTCAAGGCCTCACTTCTAGTAGGAAGAATATCCACTTAAAATATGGAGTCCTTACAATAGGAGGTGAAGAGTTCTATTTATAGCCATGGAAAAAGGCAAACCGGGACAATCCCCGATGTGGGACTAAACATTTACCAAAAATAGCCTAAACATCCTCGAATACATGTGCTGGAGAAATTCTAGCGGATTTGGGCCAAAATGGACCGCCAATTGGCGGTCTATATGGTTCAGATCCTGCTCATTTTTGTTGTGGGCTTTTCTTGGTATATTTCTTGGTCTTGGATGCATTTAATTGGTTTGTTGGAGCTCCGACCCGAATCGAATTGCTAAAATACTCCCCATGATGGTGTGGAGTATTATGTTTTGCTCTTAGGTCCTTCTGTCTTACGTTCAGGTCCTTCTCCCTTGCATCTCAGTCCCCAGATCTCACAATTCAGTCCTTTTTCCCAGCTTTTGGGTCCTTTTATGCTTCATCTCTTGAAACCTATTTATTCCTGAAAACTAAACATAAAACTCGTGACCTAGCATTGTTTAGGTGAAAGATAATGGATCTAAGATACAAATATAAGCATGAAATGGTGTCAATCAAGACACGAGCGAGGCGAGGTTGTTCGCAAGGCGAGGTGTTGTAAACGGCGTTGATCTCGGCCCGGAACGGAGATCGGTTAGTGGAACCGTAAGTGAGGCTCGGGGAATCGAGAGAGGCTTGCGAGGAGGACTAGGACCCGAGTGTGGGTGTCAAACCTCTCTAAACTCTTGTGTCGACGAATTTGTGGTTTGCAATTGTCTCTTCCTTAATCCTTCGATAATTATTTTTAATTTCGCATTTATCTATCAATTAGTGGGTCATAGATCCTAACATAATAATGGTCTACACACAACCTGAAAATCTATAAATGCAAGCATGGAAAGCAACAAAATTCTTTGAAATCGAGAAGACTGATATTCAACCTCTAAATCAATATAAGAACTTGTATTGTTCTTCAATGCCGCCTCACGATACCAACAAAGCAAGTCAAAGGAGTCCTTATCTTCACCATATAAAAGCTTCCTTGCTGCTTTTTTTTCCAAACCATGCCTTATCATAGGGAATTTCAACGCCGTAGTCACTATAAATATCCAAACGTATTTCTGAAGCCTTGTACAATGGTCGTGTCTTCAAGTTCTCTTCTACAAAAATAGCAACTCAATTCTTAGAATCTCTGGGATGGTTTGTTGTCCCAATCCCCCCACCACAAGAATGATTCTTCTGAAATGCTTTAATTACGAATGTCCCATTCTTCGAGTTCCTAGCAGAATGAACTTTCCAATCACAACCTTCTTTTGTTCATTTAGCAGTGACCACTTGTAAATTATTCCTCAGAAACTTGTAGTTGAAGCCGAACAAATAGTAAAATTACACAATACCTTGTAAAAAGCTTTAACATTTACAAATTCATGAGCAACATCATCAAGCTCTTTCTCCCACAATTCTACCTTTTTCCTCTGTTTAGTTGATCCAACCCCATCTTTATATAAGCAACCTTCACCCAATGTCTTCGCACAATTAGAGAAAGCTGGAGACTTTATACTGCTAGGTGTAGAGTTACTATCTACTTTCACGCGTTCATCATTTACTAAAATGTTCAAACTAGCCAATGAATAACGAATCCCAATGTGAAACCTATAGTGCACATCGTCAAAGGAGAAGAAGGTCATTCAGACATCATCTTCTCTAGGAAAAAAATAAAATAAAGTTAAAGATAATGGTTCAAGTGATTGCCATTGGGAATAAATAAATAATTGACGATCATCCAAGGTTGTGCCTTTACGCAGATATGTTCCTCTACCCTCACCATGGTAAACACATAATATCATGAGCTTGTCCATGTTTGAAATCTGTTAATAATGGAAGAGAATGATAATAAAGTTTAAAAGTAAACAACCAAATATGTGAAATGAATGGAAGAAAAGGTTCGGAATGCATTTCATAATTCATTAAAGGCAAATTTGAAAGACCAAAACATCGACAACATATCATACAAGTATGTTTGTCTTCTCCCGACGATAGTAAGTATGTAAACAATATGCACTTAGTTGGTAGAAGGACTAAATTAGTTGTTAAAGCAAAAGTCTGTTAGCATTATCCGGGGTGAAGTTTTGACAAGTTAAATCCAAACCTCCAACTTCCAACAATAATCAAATATACAACAGATTTCAGACTTAATAAGGTTGAATAACATGCTAAACATAATTAATCGAAAGGCAAAATACATTTTCAGGATTTTTTCGAAATATTGAAATCATGGGTTCAAATAAATTCACAAAATGAGGGGAAAAATTAAAGAATGAGATAAACTAACCCAATCCGTGCATTGAATGTTGAATCCCAGTATTTTTCGTTCAATGGACATTTTTGCGGCAGAAAATTTTTGTGGGGATGAAGGAGAAAGTAGGCTAAATTGGAGTTTTCTCTAACTTGTAGCCCTAAGTTGAAGACGATGGCATTCCTCTAATTAGTTAAAAGGAGGAGGGCAACTTTGGAATAAAAGAGGTCATGACTTAAAAATCAAGTTGAAAAGTCAGCACCTCTATCGTTGTCGTGGAGAAGTTTCACTGCTTGAAAAAAGGGTTTTCACGTTGGGTTTTTTGGCCATATCACGTCGGGTTTACTGGTCTAATATACCAACGTCGTAATTGGGAGACGTAATAAAGGAGAAGATATCACGTCTGTTGTAAAACTGACTAGATATGAGGGCATATCATGTCGGTTATTCAAAACCGACGTGATAAGGTAGGCATACCACGTCATTTTTTCTGAAAACTGACGTGATATGAGTAGGCATACCACGTTGGTTTTCAATAAACCGACGTGATATGCCTACCTTATTACTTTGATTTTTGAATAACCCATGTTGAAAGATTGCTGGAACAAAAAAATCCTTATATTATATATATATGTATCTTATATCAATTCTTGTAATACATAACCAGCAAATGCACATAACATAATTGTCAAAAGAATGAGATTTCCATTTCAGAGCATAAAAGGTCTAAAAGAATGAATTTGCATTAGCCACAAGTAATACAAACCTAATCAAAAGCTACTAAACAGCTACAACATCATTATATAATTTTACATCCTACAAAACTCCTAATCACAGGCCACACCTCTGCAGAAGGCTTGTTCCATAGTCTAGCTACATCCGTGTTGAAGACAATTTTCATCTCGGATGAACCTTCTTACAAGTACATCTGAGACAAAATACAAGAAAATCAGGCTTAAGTAGATATATACACAAGAACTGCATTCTGCTACAGGAATAGGTAATATGAATTAAGTACTTTTATGTGAATAGTTAATAGGAATAGGTAATACTCTACATGTTAGATCCTAACCCCTGCTTATGTTTTAATTGTGTTTAGGGGAGGATTAGTGATGGATTGAGATGGACGGCTGAGATCGAGTGGGAGAATAGTATATAAGGTTTGGGTTTTACTCTCTCTCTTACGATCTCATCTCTCTCACTCACTCTCTCTCTCTCTAGACTTGTCTCTCTCTACAGCAAGTGGAAGGTCGGCGTGGTGTGGCGATCGGAGAGCACGAGAGTTGCTATTGGAGTCACCGGAGGAGCGAGGATCGTCGATTGTGGGAGGTTTCGCGTGGGAGAGCTCGCCGTTGTTTCTTCAAAGGCTTCTTCAAGCCTTAAGGTATGTCAAACTTGCTTTCAAGCTCACCTATTATTAGTGTGGGAGTGGGAGAGGTCGACGGTAGGCTGTTTTGGCTCGTCGGACCTGCACAGCAGCATCTGAACTATAAACGGTCGACCGGTGTTTTGGTTCGGTCGACCGATTATAGTGTAATTTGGGCAGAATCCCTCGCACCGGTCGAACGATACCTTCGTGGTGGTCGACCGGTAGTGCAATTCAAGCAAGAGATTGAGGCTTTGGGTATTTTGGGTCGAACGGGACCCCTTTGCCGGTCGACCGAAAGTACTGTTGTCGGTCGGTTGGGGCGTTGACCATCTAAACGGTCAACCGCCTGTTTGACTCGTTTGACCGACGACTTAAGTGAACTTATTGGCCGGTCGACCGAAAGCGTGCGGTTTCGGCCGACCGTGAAGTGTGGACTGTTTGTGAATCTTACTGGTGGTTTTCGGTCGACCGATAGGGTTCGGTTGTTCGACCGTTTGTTTGTGGATTGCGAAAATGTTTTCTTACTGGTGCTTTTCGATCGACCGGGACCCCTTTGCCGGTCGACCGTTTGGCGGGTTTTTCGGTTGGGCCAGTTCTCTGGGTGAGGATCGGTCGACCGGAAGACAGTTTTGTTCGACCGTTTTACACTATTTTGGTGTGTGTGTGTTACTATTGATTGGCTAGAAGGCGACGGGTTCGCCGGCCCTTTTGGGGCGACGGACAGACAGGCCGGCCCTATAGCGATCAGTAGTGACACGTGGAGGGGGATTGTGATAACTGTCGCCGTGGCTCCGGCAATTGACACAAAGCCGTGGCTCCGGCGAAGGATGCAAAACCGTGGCTCCGGTAACACTGAGGCAAGAAGGGGGTTGTTTGGCCGTGTTTTGGACCGGCGGTGCCTTGTGTGCACGAGTGTTGGTGGGTTGGGGTGAGAGGACCCTAGAGACCCGTGTCGTTTGGCTATGGCCGGGAGAGAGGTCCCGGGAACGTAGCGGGTGTATCAGTTGTGTTATTTATGGTCCTTTGCCTATTTCATTATTGTCCATATAGGTGTTAGGGTTTGGCATACGGGGTTTCCTTTTGGAAACTCAGACATATTTATGTCTGCTTTCAGGCCGAGAGAGACGGTAGGTGGGTGGTGACGGCGGAGGGAGCGCTCGAGACCGGATCCTGCTTCCTTATCTTTTGAGGTGGTTGTGATTACTTGTGTATATTTTATGTATATGATCTTTTGATGTAATCACATTCTTTTGTAAACTCGTTCCCATATATATATTATATTTTGGTGCACCGGTGTGTGTATTTCTTTTCGTAATGTCCTCGTTGATTGTATGATTTAAATTTAAAACTTTCCACTGTGTTTGAGGACGTCACACTACACAAAACTCATTCATTACAATAATAAGTGAAAAAATGTTAGTAGTAGAATATGGAAAAAAAATTGAAACTTTAGAAACGCTCAATACTAAATTAATATTACTAAATATAGTAGAACAACTTAACATAGCTACACTAGATGTCTTCAATTGTACTTCAGGTTTATTAAGTGAAAGTTCTCGAAATGAAAGAAGTCAAAACTTCAAAGAGTTATTGAACTTGTTCAACATGATACCAAACTCAATGCTTTCTCGCACTATGGTGTATCTTCAGCCCACGTTTAAGATATGTGGAGGTGCTTTGCTGATCATTAACTTTTTTGGGCTCTTCATGCCATATTAAAATGTAGGGGTGAGCAAAACCCGATCCGGTCCAGGTTTTTGGACCGGACCGGACCGGTCGGTCCGGGTTCGGTCCGGACCGAAACCAACCGGTCTGGGTTCCGGTCCGGAACCAACCGGTCCAGGTTCCGGTCCGGACAGAAACAAAAATTTTGGATCCGGTCCGGTCTCCAGTCCGACCCTTCAAATTTTTTCCGGTCCGGTCCGGTTTCCGGTCCAGACCTGAATATTTTTCCGGTCCGGTCCAGAACGGACCGGACCGATGCTCAGTCCTATTAAAATGAGAGTATACAACTTCAATCCAATTAACATATCAAAGTGTGGGATTTAACTCAAAACCAATTATTATTAAGTGGAGTCCCAACATGTTACACGTCACATATATAATCCAACTTGTCAATTTCGCAACTATGAACACACATGAATAAGTATTATATTGGTATAAATTGTCTTTTATTTAGAGTAAAATAAATAAATTAAACTGAATAGATAATAATTATGATCAACCATCATAAGGTGATATGTTTATAAGATGTATAGTAATGCTTTCTAATTTAAAAAAACAATTTAAAAATTTACCTGACAAAGAACAATGATAACTTCACCCCTTGAAAACACATGCCCTTTAGTGATGGATAAGCTACGATCACAAAGTTCCATTTGAATATAAAGTTTCTCATTCTCAATCCAAGATGTATAATACCCAAAAATGTGGTTGTGATACCCTGCATTTTAGAAACTAAATTTAAGATGATAATATTAAGAAAAACGTTAGCATGCAAACTATTTGCAACTATAATATCTAACCCAACGTTGCTACATCTTTAACTTCCATCATGGCAAGTCTCCTGAAAAAAATGATAATAATTACTGAGAATGTACATTTTGTAAATTCTGAAACCCGTTTAGGGTGCTATTGGAGATGTGATGGGGGCATGGGATAGGGTGATGGTGTAGGGTGATGGAGGGGGGTGTTGGGTTGGGTTCGGTGTTGGTTGAAGAAGGAAACCAACATTCCTTTTAATTTCTCTTCTTCTTCTTCTTCTTCCATTTCAACTATACACCCAACCTTCACCTCATCTCTCTCACTTTCTCCTCTCTTTTCCGACAACCAGAGGAGGTGGCAGTTGTTAGGATCTATGGTCCTCTAATCGATAGATAAATGTGGATATAAAAATAATTATCGAAGGATTAAGGAAGAGACAATTGCAAACCACAAATTCGTTGACACCGGAGTTTAAAGAGGTTTGGCACCCACACCCGGGTCCTAGTCTTCATTGCAAGCCTCGCTCTATCCCCCGAGCCTCGCTTACGGTTCCACTAACCGATCTCCGTTCCGGGCCGAGATCAATGTCATTTACAACACCGAGCCTCGCGAACAACCTCGCCTCGCTCGTGTCTCCTCTCACAACCCGAGAGGGAGCTTCCTCGAAGCTTTACAACTTGGTGATTCTTGAATAAGGAATTGGAATCACAATCTAACTAACACTATACATTTGAGCACACTTGGATATTGATATGGAATTGGATATGCAAGTGGTGAAGTTTAGGCTTGAGTGTTGTGGATTGAGAGCTTGAAGATGGAGAGGATTTGGCTTTGAGTATTGGATAGATAGGAAGTGTTCAAGATCACCAAAACCAACAAATGAGGTGCTATTTATAAGCCTTCAAGCTCAACTAGCCGTTTGGGAGTTGGTGGGGGTATGGACCAATAGGAATGCAAGATGTGACTTAAGCTCGGGCAGAAATCGTGGCATATTCGGTCGACCGTTATCCAAACGGTAGTCCGAAGAATTGGTCTAATTGAAGAACTCGGTTGACCAATTATGTCTCGGATCACCGTTCACCAACCTCCAGTAGCTTTTACCTATTTAGCCCTAATTAAGTTCGGTGAACCGAAGTCCATTCAGTTCACCGTTTCAAGGTGGACAGTAGAATTGTTGGGCTATGATCTACTCAAGTTCAGTTGACCGTGTACACTTCGGTAGACCAAAGTTAGCATGGATTTTGCGCTAACAGTTATAGCTCAAATGGTGGTTGAGTGCAACGGTCAAGTGCCACGTGTAAATAGTCGTTGTGCACTTAAAGCCAATAAGGAATCGGTAAACCGATTGGTATTCGGTCGTCCGAAGTGGGACAAGTCAATTGGGCTCTAGGGACTTGATTCGAATGAGACCGTTGGAGTAAAGTCCAAAACTGGACCAGGGCTATTCGGTCGACCGAAGGTGGTTCGGTCTTCTGTTGGGGCAATTCCAGAGAACACCTAAGTTTTACTGGTGGGAAGTATTCAGGTATCCGAAAGGTGTTCGGTGGACCGAACTAGTCACGATTCAGTGAATCAAAATAGGTTAGGTTTACCGATGAGTGACGGGACAAAATCCTGGTGCTCAAGTTTACATAAAACCTTATGGAGTCAATAAATACAAAGTTACATGTCTTGGTCCAAAGTTTTGATTACAAGTCTTCAGTCTTGATGTTTTTGTCCCAATGCTCATTTCCTTGATTGTCTTGATCAACCTATTAAGATGATTGCAAGTATACAAATATATATATGCAATGCATGTAATCGTGTTTGCTCACTTTGATTGATTAGGTAGATTGATTAAGATTAGTTTAATTAATCATCAAAATTAATATAGATTAAGGCCAAAAAGCCAACAATCTCCCCCTTTTTGACGATTGCAAATCTATATCTTAATGCTTCAGTTTCAATTGAAGTTCTCTTTTCTTTATGATTGCTCCCCCTTCATATATATAAACTATGCATGTATAAGATGCTTCCCCTAACAATATGCATAGTATGAGTAAATTGAAGCTCAATCCTTATCATTCTCCCCTTTTGACATCAATCAAATGCAAACAATACAAGCATACGATGTAAAGGTATAGGATTACATAATTCTCCCCATTAATTAGATGATTACATCAATCAAATGCTCTGATACCAATTGTTAGGATATATGGCCCTCTAATCGATAGATAAATGTGGAATTAAAAATAATTATCGAAGCATTAAGGAAGAGACAATTGCAAACCACAAAATCGTTGACACCAGAGTTTAAAGAGGTTTGGCACCCACACCCGGGTCCTAGTCTTCCTCGCAAGCCTCGCTCGATCCCCCGAGCCTCGCTTACAGTTCCACTAACCGATCTCCGTTCCAATAGGTATGGACCAATAGGAATGTCCAAAACTGGACCAGGGCTATTCGGTAGACCGAAGGTGGTTCGGTCTTCCGTTTGTGCAATTCCAGAGAACACCTAAGTTTTACTGGTCGGAAGTATTCGGGTATCCGAAAGGTGTTCGGTGGACCGAACTAGACAGGATTCAGTTAACCGAAATAGGTTAGATTTACCGATGAATGACGGGACAAAATCCTAGTGCTCAAGTTTATATAAAACCTTATGGACTCAATAAATACAAAGTTACATGTCTTGGTCCAAAGCTTTGATTACAAGTCTTCAGTCTTGATGTCTTTGTCCCAATGCTCATTTCGTTGATTGTCTAGATCAACCTATTAAGATGATTGCAAGCATACAAATATATATGCTATGCATGTAATCGTGTTTGCTCACTTTGATTGATTAGGTAGATTGATTAAGATTAGTTTAATTAATCATCAAAATTAATATATATTAAGGACAAAAAGGCAACAACAATCGCTTCGACGTATGACAGCGAGTGTCACCTTTGGGCTTGAGGTGCGTGGCGTTGGCGTGAAGAAGAGGTCGTGCGAGCGGTTGTAGAGCAAAGGTGGTGGCACGCGAACTCCGGCGAGCGTCGTCAACCACGAAGAAATGTATGCCCAGTTCAATAGTTGCATTAGTTTTGCTCACCCCATGGTGTGTGAGGTTTGGTTTCTCGCCGAAGGCGAGCGGACCCTGCTGAGCCTCCAGAGTGGTCTGCCCCTACTTGACGTCGACGTTGTACTGTTGGACGCTGGACTGCGTGGACGTGGACGTTGGACTGCATGGAGGTGGACTGTTGGACTGCTAGACATGCTTCCTGGACTGCGTGGATGCCTGACTACGTTGACGTGGACTGCTGGACTGTAAAAATCTGGACGGAGTTTCTGGACGCGTTCTGGGCGAATTTATGGACGGATTTGTGAATTGATTTCTGGACAAATTCTTGTACAGATTCTGGATAAACTGCTTCATGGAGCGGCTGGATTTTGTTGCAAGCATCACTCCTTGTTCCAGTCCTTGTAGAGTGTCAACTCTTTCCATGGAGACCCGTGCCCTCGCCTTGTGCGTGAGCCGGGAGGTGATGGTGGGTGCGTTGATTGTTCCTGCTCAAGGACCGCCGAGTTGAAGAGTGTGGATACTCAGGACGTGCCAACTCTGGTTATAGACTATGGTGTAATGTATGCTTTTATGGACTCTTAGTTGAGTAGTAGACCGGAGGGATCACGGATCCCCAATATATGATGAGGTACTGCTCATGGAGCATAATGAGCAGGCGGACTTCGGTCCGGAACCCCAATATATGTTGTGCTAGACGTATGATGTACCGTCTGATGTTGTGCCAGACGTAATATTTGGCTCGACCGATGTTGTTCCGGTGAAGACTCGACCGATGTTCTGGCGAGCTTACTGCCGATGTTGTTCCGGTATGATAGCTCTACCGACCTGAACGATGGCTCCGTCGGTGTGGTGATGACCACGATAATTCAGATCTGATTCTTATGATGTGGAAGTATGGATGCTCCTCACCCAATCCAGTGATTAGTGTAGCTATGTGTGGGGTGCGTTGCGTACTGTCCGTACGACCGTATGTGCCTACGGTAGGTGTCCGAGGGAGACCCGATGATAATTGTAGGACTGATGTCTTGTTTTACCCTTGGAGGGGAACTAATTTTCTTACTGTTGATGACATGACGTGCTACTAGTATGATCGGTTCATTTTATTGTACTGTTGCATTCATATATGTGAGCTTGGCATATGAGATTTCCTTATGGAAACTCAGACATTATTTGTTTCATTTGCATTTCAGAACCGCAGTAGGTCTATTAGGTGGTGACAACGGGCGTGCACATTTTGGGACCGGGATTCTCTCTTCGGACTCTTTGAGGTCGTGATGATTACTTGCACTTGTCCTTTATTGTATTCGATGTAATCATGTATTTTTTACAAACTCTAATGTAATATGATACACCCATTAGATATTTATATGAGTAACATTCCCGCTTTGATGATCGTTCTCTTGTGGTCTTTTATTTAAAAAAATTCCATTATTTCGGGATGTCACACATTTAAAGTCACCAAAAGCTAAGACAAGACAAAAAACGTAATATTTGTCTTCAAAAAAAGGAGAAAAGTAAACCATTGAAGAAAAATGCAGGAAAAGATGTTTCATCAAATTGGAAGGGAAAATTTTCCACTGTGGCATCATTTTTTCACTCGAAGTTCAAAATAATCCAGACAGAACAAAACCTCTCACCCCTGTTACGTTACATACAATCATACATGTTTAAAACTGAACTTCATTTCTTCATAGTAGTTCGCATCCAAACACAAGGTGGGATTATCAACTAAACCCATTGCCTTGGCATACACTCCAATTGAATAGAATGGAATGTGATGGTCTTTGAAGACGTCAAGAGGGCATGAACCAGTAAAGCTTCAAAAGAAGGATCCATTGGTCTATGCAGGGCCGTCTCAGAAATTTTTGAGGCCCTGTGCGAAAATAAACAACGAGACTCCTAAATTTGAAAAAAATTGTCCTCCTAGTTTAAATAATAAAAATTTCACTAACTTAATACAATATTAATTGAATTTTTTGTCTTCTTAGCAATATTTGAGACAAATTTATCAATGTTTTATGTGGTATTTATGTGTTAACACTAATTTTATTCGCAACCCAATAAGCTCAGGTACAATTTTTTTTTTTTGAGACTCCTTCAAAATGAGGCCCGAAACAGGAGCTCACCCTGCTCCTGCTATTGGGCCGGGCCTGGGTGAGGCTTCTTCATGGCCAATGGTGGTGCTACACAAGCTAGTGGGGTGGAGTTGTTTGGTGTTGGAGTGGAGAGTGGTGGTGGATGCATTGGATTTATATAAGCTTCACATTGTGGGATCTTAATTAATTTGGTCTTAATTACTTTATTAGTGGTGAGGTTGACGTTGAGATTAGTGTTGAGGTCTTGTGATCGCGCGGTTTGTAAGAAATCTTATAAAATTACGAAGTGACGTAACAAAGTTGTACTTCAAAGGGTTTTTTTCCCCTGCTCGCATTTGTCTTAAAAATAAAGGAAGTTATGTTCTAAACTAACTTCATTTTCTTACAGGCTAATCTCTTATGGTTGATAGTTGAGATTCCGGTAATGACTACCAGGGCCGTCTCAGAAATTTTTGAGGCCCTGTGCGAAAATCAACAACGAGACTCCTAAATTTAAAAAACATTATCCTCCTAGTTTAAATAATAAAAAATTCACTAACTTAATGCAATATTAATTGAATTTTTTTGTCCTCTTAGCAATATTTGAGACAAATTTATCAATGTTTAAGTGTTATTTATGTGTTAACACTAATTTTCTTTGCAACCCAATAAGGTCATGTACATTTTTTTTTTGAGCCCCCCTCAAAGTGATGCCCGGAGCAGGAGCTCACCCTGCTCCTGCTATTGGGCCGGGCTTGAGTCTATGTATAATAAATAAAAAAAGACACATGTTGACAAATATCAAAGTGGGATAAAAAAATTGATTAATTCTGGTGCTATATCATAAAAAGTGTTACCGTGGACAACAATTAAAGTCTCAACTCTTACAACCTCTATACCTGTGAGAACAACAATATATTCTTCAGAGAATCCCTACTTCTGGAGGAATAATTTCATGCATTTAACATCATTCACAGACCCCTCCAACTGATATCTTGTTCCTTTGTATGTTACCCCCAATAAGTAGAGCTTTCCTCGTGCTATGACCCAGTAGATAGCTGGGCGACGTGGTTGTGGACGAACCATCATAAGGTGGGACCATGTTGAATTGGCGTTGGAAGAAAGTGCTGACCGGGTGAGCCCCCTCATCCTGTTCACCTTCTGCTGCTGAACCGGAGCCCGAGAACGTGGCGCTATAAGCTTCCCACAAATAGCACAACAAGCAGTCGTAGCACGAACAGAGCTTGAACTTCCATCAAGAAAGAAGAAGTAACCCTAAATTTTCAGAGAAGGGAATTGCAGGCAAGCGATGGGATGAGGTGGGAGTCATTCTTTTAGTGTCTCGTACGTACCTGACATCCTCTCTGGTCCAGGTGCAAGAGTCGGAATCGAGGGGAGATCCGGAAGGGGGTCTCTGGGGCTGGGATTTAGTTGGTGTGGGAGGCGGAGGGAATGGATCGATGGGGCCCTCGTGTTGTTTAGAGGGGTGTATGGGTTTGGCCGGGTAGGAGATAGGTTGGACCAGGGCGGGGGCACGAGAGGGTGGGGTGGAGGAGGAGGAGCGGCGTAGAAGGTGTGGGAGTTGGGATCAAGATGGTGGGTTTGAGAAGTATGTCAGCTAGGGTTGTGGACCTTTAAAAAATAAAGAAAACACGTCGGTTGTTAAAAAGCGACATGAAAACACGGTGAGAAGTTCTTTATCATATCGGTTTAGGAGAAACCGACGTGATACATTAGTATTTCACGTCGGTTTTCGAAAACCGACGTGATAATTTCCTTTCACGTCGGTTTTTCTAAATTTGACGTGAAATGCCGACATTATAGTCTTTTTTTCTAGTAGTGGTTTTGTGATCTTGAATTAATTTCCCCAAATGTTAAACTAATGTCATTTTGTTCTAGGAAAAACCTTTCCACTAAAACAGGTGTGAAATGTTACGGCACAATAATGTATGGAATCTTATATACAAGTACATAGCAATATATAGTGTTTTAGACCTTTAAGTAGTTTTATGTTGGTTTCCTTATTGTTTGGAATACTAAATTCTTACTTGTTGTTTTGATTATTCTTTGTGAACTGGATTCTAACAAGATTCAATTTTTTTTCTACAATGACTTGGGAAAAATTTGAACTTAGTTTTGCCAAATTTCCGGTGCAATTTGATTTTTTGTGCAACTAAGCACAATTGTGCATTTTTTGTGTATTCAAGAGATGTAAAATTGATGTAAAATAAGAACCATATTTGTTTATTTTTGTGGTATCACACTCAAGACCTTAGACTATATGTATCGAAGCAAAAAGGTGCGTTTTTATAATTGATTTGTATGCAGCCTTGCCAGACATAGGTTAATTGCCAATTTCTTGCCGTTTGTTGTTGTTGCTAAGCTATCGCTATTGCTAGACCTTTTGTTTTTTTTTGAAGTTGTGAAAGATTAAATTTTTTTGTATTAGAATGCGACTACTCTGACAATATCCAAATCTCATGTTGGCAAGCAATTGAATTTTAGAAATTTATGTAGCTACAAACATCGTTGCAATAAGCATGATCGTGTTCTTCATATTTTGTTTTCATTCAGAGAGTTAAAAATAAATTATAACGTAATCATAATTGTTTTTTTTGTCTTATTTTTAGTGGGGTGAGGATGGAATTGAAAAGTTGCAAAAGAAGAAGAACAATCTCAAAAACTATATTCTTCTGAGAAAAATCTCAATATTATATACTATGGAGAAATCGAATATCACACTGCTGCAAAATAGAGTTTTTACGTCGGTTTGTTTGATTTAATACGTCTGGTTGACCACCCGCGTTGACCAATGTACTAAGAGGTGGACATAGTAAAGGAAGGTTTTTACGTCAGTCAGAAAACGAACGTGAAAAGTCTGAAAAATGTAGACCTTTCACGTCGGGCTTACTAAACACCAACGTAGAAAGTCACTTTTCATGTAAACCGCTATGGAAAGTACCTGTATAGGCAATTCGATCTATGTCGGTTTACATAGAAAGTCTTACTGGAACCCAAAAAATTATTTGGAACCAAAAAGTTCATCTACTACGTAACAGTCTATTACATCATAAGCGTTCAAAAATACAGGGTAATGCGGCCACATGTGCGGATGCGGGTCAAAAGCACATCACATCACATCTCTAAATATTAATTAATTATATTATTTATCCAAGACTAGTGCTACAAAAGACAAAGTTAACTTATAACATCACCACATTGATAAGAACTTCGAAGTAATAAAATGCAAGTCTCAAATTATACCAAGCACCTGACAAAATAATCACAATTGTCAACCAAAAACTGAAGAACTTTATATCCGAGACACCTTGTCTTTCTTCTTCTTAGGTGAATCGTCAAGCTAAATATAAACTTTCGATTGGGCTTGGGAAGTTTCATTTGCAGCGTTAGATTCTGTTTCATTTGACTAGAAGGGAAAAAAGATAAGATGTGAGATGCACCAATCGTTGTTACTATTATTGTTGTCTTCAAAAAAAGAAACTACGCATGTTGCTATTGGGCTATTAGCTCTTTATCAGTTGAACCCAAAAAAGAAAAATATCATGCCTGTAAGGACGTGAGAGAGAGAGGGAAGGTATGGGCTGTGTATGGTTGGAGGTATGGGAGAGGAGTGAGGTGGTATGGTGGAGAGTATGGTGGAGGTATGGGGTAGGTATTAGGTTTTGTGTTTAAAAACCAAAAACTCACCCTTTTTGCATCTTTTGTTGCCACTCGTGTTTCCACCCAAACCTCACCCTTCTCCTTGCTTTTCCGGCGACCAGTGGAGGAAGAAGGCGGCGTGGAGGCTCCGGCGTGAGGAGGTCGCGCGTGTGGAGGCGACGGGCGTGAGCGTTGCTCCGGCGGTTTCGTCTTTCTTTTGAGGTATGCCAAGCATTAGTGTGTTTTGTGGTTCTCCATGTTGGGGGAAGTTTGCGTCGGTCGCGGGAGGTCGGATACCTCGCCGGCGACAAGAAAACAGCGTAAAATCCTTGGCTGGTGCAAGGTTGCTGTCGACCAACGGTCGACCGGTGCCTTCGGGCGGTCGACCGGTGCTAGTGTAATTTGATGTTTTTGCCCAGAACCGGTCGGACGATGCCTTGGGGCGGTCGACCGGTTATGCCAAATTTCGTGGGTTCGTGTTTGATGTTGCCTGTTTCCGGTCGACCGAGCCTTGTGGTTCGACCGGAACTTAAGTTGTTGTTGTTTATTGATTGTTGGTGCGACCGATTAGTATATGCGTTCGACCGATTATATGACTTAGAATTACTAGGCTGACCCTGTAATGTTCGGTCGACCGGGACCCTTGAGTCGGTCGACCGATAGTTGAATTGATTTTGACTTAGTCAGACCTAGGATTTTGACCTGTCCGGTCGACCGGTTCTTCCCGCTGGTTCGACCGATTGGAGACAGAGTTTTGGGCACTTTGTTCGACCGTTTGGAGGAAATCCGTTCGACCGTTACTGTTGGTTTCGGTCGACCGGTTTGCCTGATTCGGTCGACCGATGGGGCACAGTACTGGTTTTCTTGTCCTAGTGAGATGTCAACTCTGTCCACGGAAACCCGTGTCCTCGCTTAGCGCGTGAGCCGGGAGGTGACGGTGGGTGCGTTCTGCGTGCCTGCCCAGGGACCGCCGTGTGGAAGAGTGTGGGCATCTGGGACGTGTCGTCTCCACAGATGGAGGGCGACGTAGCCTTGATGTTCTGACTCACAGTAGAGTAGCAGACCTGAGGGATTGAGGATCCCGGTGCACGAGGTGCACGGCTCGTTGGAGCATGTTGACCCTGCGGGCTGTTTGAGCTCGGATCGCTCGTGTAGACGAGGCGATGATTGTTCCACCCGATGCTGTTCCGGGTGATGATTGTTCTGCCGATGCTGTTCCGGCGGAAGTGCCGTCCGACGACGTTTCCGGGCGATGGTGTCCCACCGATGCTGTTCCGGTGAGGGTATGGACTGCCGACGATCTTTTCCGGCAGGGTAGTCTGGACGGGCTCCTCCAGATGAGTGGACCGACCTGGGCGACGGCCCCGTTGGTGAGGTGTTGACCTCGAGATTTCAGCTGATTTCTACTTCGCGCAGGCGTGCGGACGCTCCTCACCGATCCCTTGACTAGAGTAGTCGCGTGTGGGGTTCGTTGCGTACCTTCTGCTAGACCGTATGTGCCTACGGTAGGTCTCAGAGTGGGACCCCTTACAGTTGCGGACAGAGGTCCTGTGTTTCCCCGTGGTGGGATTGGTTACCCCGTAGTGGGTCTGTTTACCCGTTGAGGGATTGTTTTATGTATCGCATTGATGCCATGCCATGATGACTAGTATGATAGGTTTCATTGATAGTCTTGCATGCATTAGGGCTTGGTATACGGGGTTTCCTTTCAGGAAACTCAGGCATTGTTGTTGCACTTTTTATTTCAGGACCACAGTAGGTCCGGGTGGGTGGTGACCGAGGACGGAGCGCTTTGGAGTCGGATCCTCTTCGGCATTTGCGAGATTGTACGACTACTTGTATTTTCATTTCTTTCATCTGGATTGTAGTTGTACACCTTTTGTAAACTCCATGTATTTTGGGTGCACCCGGATTTATATATTTATATATTAGTGACGTTCCCGCCTTGAGTTGTCAGTTTTATTCGTTATTTCGAAATTTTAAATCTTCCGCTGTTTCGGGACGTTACAACTTGGTATCAGAGCGGTCGATTCCTGTGTCTTCGTCTAAAGAACCACCCTTAGGAGTAGTGTTAGAGGCATGCATTACTTTCTGTAGCTCATGCATGCATTGTTGCTTATCTGTTGATTGATTGTGGTGGCAGATGCCTCCGAGGCGTGTGAGAGGTACGCCCCTGCCGCGTAGTTCCAGTGAGGGGACGGGAGGCGCGGCATGGGAGGAGGAGCGGCGTACGCTCTATGGCACTATGGACAGGCTGGGCGAGTTTCTGGAGCGCCAGGCTGCCCGAGCTGAGCAGGCAGGACCTGGTGTGGTGCACGACAGGTTCATGAGGCAGCATCCTCCGACTTTTGAGGGCGGAGTGGATCCTGAGCTGGCTGAGGACTGGATCTTCACGATTCAGAAGATCTTCCGTGCGATTGGATGTGCACCGGAGCTGCAGGTAGGTCTGGCTACCTACGTGCTGAGAGGTCAGGCGTCGAGCTGGTGGAGGAGTACATCTGCAGTTGTGTTCGCCGACCGAGATGATGTGACTTGGGAGGAGTTTCTGGAGGAGTTTAATCAGAAATACTTCCCGCCGCATGTCAGAGATGCGAAGAGAGAGGAGTTCCTGGCGTTGGAGCAGAGGGATATGACGTTAGCTGCCTACGTCGATCGGTACAACGCCCTGGAGCGCTACTGTCCAGAGATTTATGTTACTCAGGAGCAGAGAGCGAGGAAGTTTGTGAGGGGACTGAGGAAGCAGTTGAGGTCTCGTGTTCTCACCAGTATGCCGCGGACTCTGGCAGATGCAGTAGAGTGCGCGACGGTTCTTGATCGGGACTTTCAGGAGAACTACCAGGAGGCTAGGAGACCTCAGGGTAGTGCAGTGGGGCGTGCAGCTGGCCGTTCCGCAGTGGTGGTCGGCAAGAGGCCTCGGTCTGATGGGGGAGGAGCGCGTCGGCCCGGGATGTGCGGTTCTTGTGGTGGAGCTCATCCGGGGCAGGAGTGTCCCCGTCGTACTGGAGCGTGTCTGGGTTGCGGCCAGATGGGGCACTTCATTCGAGATTGTCCGCAGAGGCGGGGAGAGCCGAGTAGGAGGCCAGGACCGCCAGCAGCAGGCAGGAGCGGAGGCAGTCGCGCAGTTGCACCACCGGGACCGAGCAGAGTCGCCGGGCGGGTTTTCACCATCCAGGCTGAGGAGGCGAGGGACTCCAACACTGTGGTGGAAGGTACTCTTTTTGTTTCTGGTCGTGTTGCTAGAGTCCTTTTTGATTGCGGTGCCACTCACTCCTTCATTTCGGAGAAGTTTGCTGGCGAGTTGGGTCGGACCCCTGAGCTGCTGACTGTGTGTTTGGAAGTCAGTACGCCCATGGGTGAGGTGGGCACTGTGGGGAGCTTCCTCCCCGGCACCACAGTTGTTTCGGGAGACCAAGATTTTCCGGCAGATCTGGTCTTGCTACCGATGGAGGACTTCGACGTCATACTTGGGATGGATTGGCTGTCCCAGTACGATGTTCGGGTCTTTTGCCGCGAGAAGAAGATTCTGATTCCGAGGGAGGACCTGCCTGATGTTGTGATCAGAGGGCTGAGAGGCAGAGGTCGGATTATGGTCTCGGCAGTGAAGGCACAGAGATTGATCCAGCAGGGATGCAGAGCTTATGTGGCTACACTGGTAGTGTCAGATTCTGAGTCGAGGAGTCTGGAGGACATAGAGGTGGTACGGGATTTCGCAGATGTGTTTCCAGTGGATATCCCGGGGCTACCGCCACACCGAGAGATCGAGTTCGGCATCGACTTGGTGGAGGGTGCGACTCCGCAGTCGAAGGCTCCGTATAGGATGGCACCTGCAGAGTTGGCTGAGCTGAAGAAGCAGTTGCAGGAGTTGATGGATATTGGGTTCATCCGACCTAGCGTCTCGCCGTGGGGAGCGCCAGTCTTGTTCGTGAAGAAGAAGGATGGGTCGTTGCGGATGTGCATCGACTACAGGATGCTGAATAAGGTTACCGTTAGGAACCGGTATCCCTTACCCAGGATCGAGGACCTGTTTGATCAGTTACAGACGGCGAAGGTCTTCTCGAAGATTGATTTGAGATCGGGGTATCATCAGCTGAGGATCAGGGAGGCAGATGTTCAGAAGACAGCCTTCAGGACGCGGTACGGCCACTACGAGTTCTTGGTGATGCCATTTGGACTGACGAATGCACCTGCAGCATTCATGGACCTGATGAACAGAACGTTCAAGCCGTACCTTGACAGTTTTGTGATTGTGTTCGTCGACGACATCTTGGTGTACTCGCAGGACTGGGAGCAGCACCGAGAGCACTTGAGGATTGTGCTTGGCATCTTGAGGGATCAGCAGTTGTATGCCAAGTACAAGAAGTGCGAGTTTTGGTTGGATCAGGTGGCGTTCTTGGGACACATCGTGTCGAAGGACGGGATCTCAGTGGACCCAGCGAAGGTGGAGGCAGTGACGCAGTGGAAGGCTCCGACGAGCGTGACTGAGATCAGGAGTTTTCTGGGGTTAGCAGGCTACTACAGGCGATTCATTCAGGATTTCTCCCGACTTGCTTCTCCGCTCACTGCTTTGACGCGGAAGGGAGTTAGGTTTGCTTGGTCCCAGAAGTGCGAGGACAGTTTTCTTGAGTTGAAGCGACGGCTGACGACAGCACCGATCCTGACACTTCCGAGCGGCAGCGGAGGGTTTGTGATTTACAGTGATGCATCAGGGATCGGTTTGGGTTGCGTACTTATGCAGCACGGGAAGGTTGTGGCGTACGCTTCGAGACAGTTGAAGGATCATGAGAGGAACTACCCCACTCATGACTTGGAGTTGGCGGCGGTAGTTCATGCACTGAAGACTTGGCGGCATTATCTGTACGGGGAGCAGTTCGAGGTTTTCACCGATCACCAGAGCTTGAAGTACCTATTTTCGCAGAAGGAGCTGAATATGAGGCAGAGGAGGTGGCTCGAGTTCATTAAGGACTACGACTTCACCATATCCTATCATCCGGGGAAGGCCAATTCAGTTGCTGATGCACTGAGCAGGAGAGTTGAGGTGTCGGTAGCGAGCCTCTGCGTTCAGGAGTGGAGATTGCTTGAGTCCCTGTCAGAGTGGAGGCCGTTTGCTGGGTCAGCAGAGGGGGCAGTGATTGTTGGTTTGAGAGTTGAGCCGCAGACTGTCTCGAGAGTTGTGCAGGCTCAGGGTACCGATGCAGAGTTGGCTGGTCTGGTGCAGTTGTCTGCTCAGGAGGGATCTGATTTCAGCATTGGAGCAGATGGTGGTCTGAGGTTCAGAAGCCGTATTTGGGTGCCGAGGGTGGATGAGCTGAGAGAGGAGATCATGGAGGAGGCACACCGAGCACGATATTCCATTCACCCGGGGAGCACGAAGATGTATAAGGACCTGCAGCGTAATTTCTGGTGGAAGGGGATGAAGCGAGACATAGCGGAGTTTGTGAGCAGATGCTTGGTCTGCCAGCAGGTGAAGATTGAGCATCAGCGACCAGCAGGACCGATGCAGTGTATCGAGCTTCCCGAGTGGAAGTGGGAGCACGTGACGATGGATTTTGTCACAGGATTGCCGAAGACGAGGAGATTCCACGACGCGATTTGGGTGATAGTCGATCGACTGACCAAGTCGGCGCATTTCTTAGCGATCAGGACCACGTTGCCTTTGGAGGGTCTGGCTCGGTTGTACGTGGAGGAGATAGTCAGGTTGCATGGGGTGCCAGTGAGCATCATCTCCGATCGAGATCCACGATTCACTTCCAGATTTTGGGGGAGTCTGCAGCAGGCTTTGGGGACGCGTCTGAGATTCAGTACAGCGTTCCATCCGCAGACCGATGGTCAGTCAGAGAGGACGATTCAGACCTTGGAGGATATGCTGAGAGCATGCACACTGGACTGGGATGAGCACTTGCCGCTGATAGAGTTCGCCTATAACAACAGCTACCACTCGAGTATTGGGATGGCACCGTACGAGGCGTTGTACGGGAGGCCTTGCAGATCACCGGTATGCTGGAGTGATGTGGGCGAGAGGCAGTTAGTGGGTCCAGAGATCGTGCAGACGTATGCAGAGAAGGTGGATGTGATCAGGAGGAGACTGGCCACAGCACAGAGCAGGCAGAAGAGTTATGCTGATCGACGCAGGCGGGCGTTGAGTTTCGAGGTGGGCGACCATGTGTTTCTGAAGATCTCTCCTGCCCGAGGAGTCATGAGGTTCGGGAAGAAGGGGAAGCTTAGTCCGAGATATGTTGGACCTTTCGAGATCTTGGACCGAGTTGGTGAGGTCGCCTACCGGATTGCTTTGCCGCCGCAGTTTTCGGGTCTGCATAATGTCTTCCATGTGTCGATGCTGAGGAAGTATGTGGCAGATCCGTCGCATGTCATTGAGATTGCAGTTCCAGAGATTCAGCAGGACTTGTCGCTCGAGGAGAGGCCGGTCGAGATTGTTGATCGCATGGATCATCAGCTCAGGAGGAGGACCATTCCGATGGTGAAGGTCAGGTGGCAGCATCACAGCGAGCGCGAGGCCACTTGGGAGATCGAGGAGGATGTCAGAAGGCGGTATCCAAAGCTTTTCGGTGAGTGTTTGCTTTGATTTCGGGACGAAATCCTTTTAAGGAGGGTGGATTGTAAGGACGTGAGAGAGAGAGGGAAGGTATGGGCTGTGTATGGTTGGAGGTATGGGAGAGGAGTGAGGTGGTATGGTGGAGAGTATGGTGGAGGTATGGGGTAGGTATTAGGTTTTGTGTTTAAAAACCAAAAACTCACCCTTTTTGCATCTTTTGTTGCCACTCGTGTTTCCACCCAAACCTCACCCTTCTCCTTGCTTTTCCGGCGACCAGTAGAGGAAGAAGGCGGCGTGGAGGCTCCGGCGTGAGGAGGTCGCGCGTGTGGAGGCGACGGGCGTGAGCGTTGCTCCGGCGGTTTCGTCTTTCTTTTGAGGTATGCCAAGCATTAGTGTGTTTTGTGGTTCTCCATGTTGGGGGAAGTTTGGGTCGGTCGCGGGAGGTCGGATACCTCGCCGGCGACAAGAAAACAGCGTAAAATCCTTGGCTGGTGCAAGGTTGCTGTCGACCAACGGTCGACCGGTGCCTTCGGGCGGTCGACCGGTGCTAGTGTAATTTGATGTTTTTGCCCAGAACCGGTCGGACGATGCCTTGGGGCGGTCGACCGGTTATGCCAAATTTCGTGGCTTCGTGTTTGATGTTGCCTGTTTCCGGTCGACCGAGCCTTGTGGTTCGACCGGAACTTAAGTTGTTGTTGTTTATTGATTGTTGGTGCGACCGATTAGTATATGCGTTCGACCGATTATATGACTTAGAATTACTAGGCTGACCCTATAATGTTCGGTCGACCGGGACCCTTGAGTCGGTCGACCGATAGTTGAATTGATTTTGACTTAGTCAGACCTAGGATTTTGACCTGTCCGGTCGACCGGTTCTTCCCGCTGGTTCGACCGATTGGAGACAGAGTTTTGGGCACTTTGTTCGACCGTTTGGAGGAAATCCGTTCGACCGTTACTGTTGGTTTCGGTCGACCGGTTTGCCTGATTCGGTCGACCGATGGGGCACAGTACTGGTTTTCTTGTCCTAGTGAGATGTCAACTCTGTCCACGGAAACCCGTGTCCTCGCTTAGCGCGTGAGCCGGGAGGTGACGGTGGGTGCGTTCTGCGTGCCTGCCCAGGGACCGCCGTGTGGAAGAGTGTGGGCATCTGGGACGTGTCGTCTCCACAGATGGAGGGCGACGTAGCCTTGATGTTCTGACTCACAGTAGAGTAGCAGACCTGAGGGATTGAGGATCCCGGTGCACGAGGTGCACGGCTCGTTGGAGCATGTTGACCCTGCGGGCTGTTTGAGCTCGGATCGCTCGTGTAGACGAGGCGATGATTGTTCCACCCGATGCTGTTCCGGGTGATGATTGTTCTGCCGATGCTGTTCCGGCGGAAGTGCCGTCCGACGACGTTTCCGGGCGATGGTGTCCCACCGATGCTGTTCCGGTGAGGGTATGGACTGCCGACGATCTTTTCCGGCAGGGTAGTCTGGACGGGCTCCTCCAGATGAGTGGACCGACCTGGGCGACGGCCCCGTTGGTGAGGTGTTGACCTCGAGATTTCAGCTGATTTCTACTTCGCGCAGGCGTGCGGACGCTCCTCACCGATCCCTTGACTAGAGTAGTCGCGTGTGGGGTTCGTTGCGTACCTTCTGCTAGACCGTATGTGCCTACGGTAGGTCTCAGAGTGGGACCCCTTACAGTTGCGGACAGAGGTCCTGTGTTTCCCCGTGGTGGGATTGGTTACCCCGTAGTGGGTCTGTTTACCCGTTGAGGGATTGTTTTATGTATCGCATTGATGCCATGCCATGATGACTAGTATGATAGGTTTCATTGATAGTCTTGCATGCATTAGGGCTTGGTATACGGGGTTTCCTTTCAGGAAACTCAGGCATTGTTGTTGCACTTTTTATTTCAGGACCACAGTAGGTCCGGGTGGGTGGTGACCGAGGACGGAGCGCTTTGGAGTCGGATCCTCTTCGGCATTTGCGAGATTGTACGACTACTTGTATTTTCATTTCTTTCATCTGGATTGTAGTTGTACACCTTTTGTAAACTCCATGTATTTTGGGTGCACCCGGATTTATATATTTATATATTAGTGACGTTCCCGCCTTGAGTTGTCAGTTTTATTCGTTATTTCGAAATTTTAAATCTTCCGCTGTTTCGGGACGTTACAATGCCTACTGTTACGAAATGAAAAGACATGGAGATTTGGGAGAGGAGAATGGAGATTTTCATTGCTTTCACATAAACAATACAATGACTCTTTATATATAGACAAGAGACATAAATGTTATAATGCAATAACAAACTAATGAATGAAACATATAATATACATCAATGAGAGAATTACATTGCATTTGAATGTGGATGTTACAAGAAGTTTTAACACCAAGAGATAAGGTGACTCATCCATATAATATATTTGTTGTTTCATAATACTACCCCTTGGATGATTACCGTTTGTTATATGTTTTTTGGTATGCCTCGTTAAAAACTTTGCCAAGTAAAACCCTGTAGGACAAAAACTAGGTGAAGGAAAAAGAATGCAAAACGTATAATTCTCCCCCTTAGTTTAATGTACATTTACAAACTCTCTTAAATAATATGACATTATATTCATATCTCGTTAAAAACCTTGCTAAAATAGCTAAGGGAAAAAGAGTGCATGACATACGTTAATACAATTACACAAGTTGTCTCGTTAAAAACCTTACCAAGTAAAACCCTGTGAGACAAAAACTTGAGAAAGGCAAAGAGAGTACAACTATAGGCCTTCTGGGCATTATCCTTCAGGGATAATCGTACTTCAGGAATGATAATTAGAAATATGTTTCCCCTAATACGTAGTTCACCAACTTGCATAAAGATTGCAACGTCTCCACAACAACACAAAATAATTTGTGATTTGTTGTTGTTGTGGATTAGACATATAGGAATCATCATTGAAGTAATTCTTTATCTCATGAATATAGTAACTAAATATTGATAATTCCATGTGAACTTTCTTTGTATAATATCTCTTAATATTTTTGAACCATTGTAAGAACTCTTTTCTGGAGAATGTTCGAACTGCAGCTCGAGAAATAGTTGACTTCTCTCCAGTCATTTATTTCAAAATTTATCATTCAAATATTTCACGGGTATGTGTTTAACCTCTTCAGGAGTTCCTTTCATATCATTGCTCGACATGATATCCATATTCTCTTTGTTTGTTCATATGGTGATGTTTTGATATATCGCTTATCTTATTATAATTTTCCGTGGACAATTTAGTCCTTGAAGGACTCTCATATCAATATCAAGTGACTTATACAAATTTGTAGTCACAACATATCTCATATACTTATCAATATTTATCTCATACTGATCAAGTAATATAACGTAATATTACACATTTCGAGAGAATGAGTAACATCATAATGGATGTTGGGTCCTGCGAAAAACCCTTGTGTCACTACGCACTTTATAATGTACCACCATGTTATTGTTATGTGATTTCTATTCACATTCTTCAGAAATCAGGACTACAGCTCCAAACAATATGTTTATTAAGAGAGTGTAGTTCTACATTGTTCACCTTCTTTTATTCATTTCAAATACGAATACTTCTAGCATTCTTATAATATTATAGGTTATGGATCCAGATTTTCTCTTGAATTAGCATGCTCTAAGAAGGCGAATTAGTCATTGACGATAACCTTTTGATGTTTCTCTCTCGTATCAACATAGTTGATTGCAACTTCTATAAGAATCAAATCCTCGTCGTTTCCAAAAAACATTAGGATTTGACCGTTATGTATTCCCGGAATTGTTACATTTGCTAGCAACTATTTTTATTTTACCGGGTTTATATTCTTCAAGAATAACCTCTTCAAGAGGTACAATGAACTGACTTTTATTTTTATTTCCACAGATAATATATGCTCTAGTCCACGCTTCTGGTGTTGGTTGAGCTCAACTATATTTTATCGTTTGGAGATCTCCACTTTATATTATGCACTTTATGTCTACTAATACAAGACTTAGTCACTCTTTTGTGACCAATAAACACATATGTCAATTACTTGCTAGACATTGCAAGTTAATGATTTTATGAACTTCAGGTTCATATGTATATATATTCTCTTATGAACTTCAGGTTCAATATAATACATTTTCTTCGCATTTAAGCCTCTACATTTCTCCCCCAATGCCAAAAAAATGTGCCTCTCTATATATAATTATTGGACTGGAGAATAAAATACATCGCCCTTCAGTGACATCAAGTATTTTATTATTATTAGGAATATGAATCTTGCTGAAATATCCAATTTAATTTAGGCCATTAAATTGTTGGAGGTGGTAGTCTATTAATCACAGATGGAAACATTTCATTCCTTATCGTACAAGTAAAATATGGGAACATGTTGGCTTTGAGGCCTTAATCCATGTTTTGATGATTTAATCAACTCTTAATCACAATCTAATGTAGAGTAGCACATGATGCATAGCGTACATATTGCTTTGTGCTAACATTTATAGGTGATCAAGACTCAAGGAAGAAAGGAATTCAAGTCAAGACATCTAATCAAGCTTTTGAAGACATGTAATTTTACTTGTAATTGAGTCTTAGGATCTTGTTTATACTTGAGCATACTAGAGTAAATATCTACTCACATACATACTAGGTTCCTTATAGAAGTCACACATAAAATCTCAGATCAATTGGACTTCAATAGGTCACCCAAACTTAGACCGGAAAACATTTAAACATAAACCTAATCTGTCTGTGCCATTCGGTCGACCAAACCTGTTCTCAATTCGACCGATTAGGTCAGTTATTTATGTTCAACCGTTTACACGTATCTATTTGTTGGCTTTTTGGCCTTAATCTATGTTTTGATGATTTAATCAACCTAATCATAATTGTGATAATGTAGAGTATCACACATGTTGCATTGCATATATATTGATTTGCACTAACCTCTACAAGTGATCAAGACTCAAGGAAGAAAGGAAATCAAGTCAAGACATGTAATCAAGCTCATTTGAAGACATGTAATTTGTATTTCTTTGAGTCTTAGGAACTTTGTGTAATTGAGTATACTTGAGCTAAAAACTACTGAGACACACACTATGTTCCCTATAGAAGTCACACAGAAAATTTCACATAATTTGGACTTCAATAGATCACCCAAACTTAGACCGGAAAACACCAAACCTTAACCTGAACTGTCTGCCCACATTCGGTCGACCGAGTGATCATATATATTATTAGTGTTTTTCTGTCCAAGCTCGGTCGATCGTCCAAACCATTTTTGGTCGACCGAGTTAACATATTTTTCCGACCGTTTGTTTTGTCATTTATACCTAACGGTCGTATTCGTATTATCTCTAAATATCGCAAATACATTTAGTGCATCGGTCGACCGAGGACCTTGTTCAGTCGATCGAACTTAAGAAGACTCGACAAACCAAAACTTCTTGTTGGTTTTCGGTCGACCGAGGACCTTGTTTCGATCGACCAAATTCAATCTTGTTTGTCAACCTAGAAAAGCTTGTTGGTTTTCGGTCGACCGAACCTATCTCGGTGTTCGACCGATAACTTAAGTGTACCTAGATAATAGCCTTTCGAGGTCAACCGTTCTTTTGCTGGTTGACAGAACTGTGTTCAAAATTGCCAAACGGTCGACCGTTCAGCCCGATCCGGTCGACCGAACTTACTAAGAATTGGGTCCCGTCAGTTTCTATTTTGTGTATCTTACACAATCTTTACCCAATTCATCCCCAACGACTATAACTCTTTAGGAGCATATAAATAAAGTTGTAAAACACATTTTAACACAACTCTCCCACTACTATTTGTCCCCTACATTAGAGAGAAAACTCCAAACACTCCAAGCCTCAAACCTTCCACACTTTAGTCTTAAATCCTATTCTGACTCAAGTGTGCTAAAGATTAGAGAGTGTTGTCCCACTCATTGTTATGCAAGGACGGAAGGGTCTTGGTGAAAGCCCAAAAAACGTGTATATACTTCGGTGAGAGTCCAAAGTGATCCCTCTCGGATTGTGAGAGGAAGAGTCAAGCTCGGTGAAGGTTGTTCGCGAATTTAAAGATTGTAAAGGCATTCTCTCCCGGCCCGGAACGGGGAGTGGTTAGTGAAGTCATGAGCGGAGCTCGGTGATCCGAGCGGAGCTTGCAACAAAGGACTAGGACCCGGGTGGGGTGCCGAACCTCTGTAAAAATCCCTCGTCTCCATTGTGGTTTGCATTTTCCATTCCTTTACTTGCCTGTTTAGTTTTAAATTCCGCTGCATATCTTTGATTGTTAAACAAATAGGTAATCAGGATTAAAAGTGATTAGAATTAGAGACCCTCACGATCCTACATTTGGTATCAGAGCCTTGTGAGCTAAAGTTCATTACTTAATCGTAATTTTTAGCATGGCTTCAACGTCTAATCATGTAGAGGGTTTGTGCACAACTCGACATCCTTTGCTAAATGGGTCAAATTATGATTATTGGAAGAATAGGATGAAAATATTCATAATATCTAATGACCTTAAGTATTGGATGTTTCTTCAAAATCCATACACACCCCCAAATGAAGATGAATTAGATTCACTTACTAGGCCCAAAATGAAAGAAATTAAGATGAACTAAAAAATCATGAACATTCTTTATTCTGGGCTTAATGAGGGTGAATACAATAGAAATATGGGTTGTGAAAGTGCATATGAAATTTGGCATAGATTGCAAATGCATCACGAGGGTGATAACAAAACTAAGGAAACCCGCATTAGTCTCCTCATGCATAAATATGAAATATTTTCTATGCAAATCGGTGAGAACTTAAGCGACATGAACACTCGGTTCACTGATATTACTAACTCTCTTTTGGTTCTTGGAAGAAAATTAAATGAAGGAGAGATGACAAGAAAATTCCTCTGGTCGTTAAGCAACAATTGAGAAGATAAGGTGGTCGCGATTGAAGAAGCACATGACCTTTCCCAACTCAAGATGGAGGAGTTAATTGGAAATCTCATGGCTTATGAGCACCAAATTAACCATCAGAAGGAGAAGGAAGCCTCCAAGAACTAACCTACCTTGGGATTACATGCAAATATTGAGCAACCAAGGAGTGTAGAAGATGAGGACAGTGAATTCCTAGCCAAAGACTTCTTCAAATACCTCAAGAAGGATAAAGAGGAAAAGAATGAAAGAAGAGGTCGAAGAAGTGAAATGAGAGAAAAGAAGAAAGAGAAGGAGAGTGAAAATGAGAAGGAGAAGAAAAATGCGAGAAGGGAGAGAAGGAGAGAAAATGAGAGGAGAAATAGAAAAGAGAAGAGGTTGGTAGCTCACTAGGCTACTTGGGACGATACATCATCATCATCTTCATCCGAATCAACCGCACCTTCATCAACAAAAGAACAAGCACATATGTGCTTCATGGCAATTCAAGATGAAGGAAGTGAGATATTCTCTAACTCTTGTTCTATTAGATCATGCTCAACTAACTCTTATTATAGTGATAGCTCACATTCTAGTGATAATGAAGAAACTTATACACATGATGAGCTTCAAAATGCATTTAATGACTTAGCTAAACAATATGAGATCATTTGGAAAAGAACAAAAGTGTTAGAAAGAAAATCAATGATCTCCAAAACCAAATTGAAACATGCATGAATGAGAAGAATGAGGTGCTTGCTAGGCTTGAAAACAATGCATCAACTATTGATAGTCTAAAAGCAACACCAAGTAATAGTGAACAACTAGATCTTCAAGCTTGCAATGTGCAATTAAGAAAAGATTTAGAAAGATTCACTAATGGAAGTAAGATGCTTAACATGCTTTAGGAAATCAAAGACAATCTTTGAAAAAACATGGTTTAGGATATAATGATTCATATGTTAAAAACCACGTAATTCATACAACTTTAAATGGAAATCACTTAGTTGTAAAGCATAGTTTTTCAAGTGTGTGGGCTCCTAAAACCCAAATGATTTCGGTTCCCAAAGCTAACATTCAAGGACCCAAAGTTGTTTGGGTACCTAAATCTACACTTGTAGGTGCTTGAGAAGGAGAACGGTGGTGACCGGGCAAACTTGAGAGTCAAATTCAAAGCCGATTGCATCACCGAATGGAGATTAGAACCAATTCAAAACTTCAAAGTGGGTATAAATTTCTTATCCTCTAAATTTTTCGATCAATTGGTTCTAGTCTAGATTTTATATGCTTAATTGACATATCATATATTTATTCATTGCAAATCTTAGAATTTGAATAACATCCACTGCTTAAATGTCAAATTAATAAATGGATGTCAAAAAGGGTGAATTAAAACATCACATGCCATTTGTTAATATATTTGCTTGATGTTTAAAAAGGGGAGAGATATAATTGAACTTAATAAAAATATCATATTCATAATGATAGGGGGAGTTTAATGAATATCATTTTCTTAGTGTAATGAAGTGCAAAATGTAGGGGGAGCAACTTCATTACAAGACATCCAAAATTCTATGCTTAAATCTTATAATTTTTTATGGATGTCAAAGGGGGAGAGATAATTAAAGGGATAACTTGAAATTTTATTATAATTGAACAAAAACTATGCACATCCATAGGGGGAGCATTTATATGCATAGTTTACAACCAAAAAATTCAAGTATTAAGATATAGGTTGCCATCATCCAAAAGGGGGAGATTGTTGGCTTTTTGGCCTTAATCTATGTTTTGATGATTTAATCAGCCTAATTTTAATTGTGATCATGTAGAGTAGCACACATGTTGCATTATATATATATTGCATTGCGTTAACCTCTACAGGTGATCAAGACTCAAGAAAGAAAGGAAATCAAGTCAGGACATGTAATCAAGCTCATTTGAAGACATGTAATTTGTATTTCTTTGAGTCTTAGGAACTTTGTGTAATTTAGAATACTTGAGCTAAAAACTAATCAAACCACACTACGTTCCCTATAGAAGTCACACAGAAAATTTCACATAATTTGGACTTCAATAGATCACCCAAACTTAGATCGGAAAAAACCCAAACCTTAACCTGAACTGTCTGCCCACATTCGGTCGACTGAAACAGACCGTTCGGTTGACCAAGTGATCATATATACTGTTAGTGTTTTACTGTCCATGTTCGATCGACCGTCCAGACCATTTTCGGTCGACCGAGTTAACATATTTTTCCGACCGTGTGTTTTGTCGTTTATACCCAACGCTCGTATTCGTATTATCTTTAAATACCCCAAATACATTTAGTGTATCGGTCGACCGAGGACCTTGTTCGGTCGACCTAACTTAAGAAGACTCGATAAACCAAAACTATCTGTTGGTTTTCGGTTAAACGTGGACATTGTTTCGGTCTACCGAATTCAATCATGTTTGTCAACCTAGAAGAGCCTGTTGGTTTTCGGTCGACCGAACCTATCTCGGTCTTCAACCGATAACTTAAGTGTACCTAGATAATAGCCTTTGGTGGTCGACCATTCTTTTACTGGTCGATCGAACTATGTAAATCAGTCGGATTTTCCGAAACCCCAAAATTCCTTGGCCACCAGTCGACCGATGCGTGCCTAGCGGTCTACCGGATGAAGCACTTTTGGTCATCTAGAACTTACTGGAAGTTTTCAATCGACTTTTCCCAAGACCCCAGTTGACCGAACGTAGATTTCTCTTGAAGCCCAAAGTGCCTGTTATTTTTTGGTCGAACAAGACCATTCCTTGAGTTCGACCGTTTTTATTTTGTTTGGCCAAAACTCCCTGAATGGTCGACTGTTACACACTATAGTTCGACCATTCACTAAAGTGAACTTAAGTTATAGCCAATTTGGTTCGACCATTCTTGATTTGGTTCGAACGTTTCCACACCTTTATGGAAACGATCGACCAGTGAACCCGATTCGGTCGACCGAATTTGTCCCGAACAGTGTTCTGAGTTTTTCTATTTTGTCTCTTACACAAACACTTACCACTTTAATCACAACGGCTATAAGACCGTAGGAGCTTATAAATATATATTACCAAAACTTAATTCAATAACTCTTACTCACCAAATTGTCATACACATCTACGAGAAAGCTCCCAAACTTTGATTCCCAAATCCTACTCTCCAAGCCAAACTTTCCACACTTTAGATCAAATTCCAATCATACTCTAAGTGTGCTCAAGTTAGAGAGTGTTAGATCCACTCAATTCACTGTTGTTGAAGAGTAAAGGTTTCGGTGAAAGCCCGAAGCATCATTCTCGGATTGTGAGAAGAAGAATCGAAGCTTGCGAGGGTGTTTGCAAGGCTTGCTTTTTAAAGGCGTTCTCTCCTGATCCGGAATGGGGAGTGGTTAGCGAAGACGTAGGTGGAGCTCGCGGAGTCGAGTGGAGCTTGCAAGAGAGGAAGTAGGTGGGAGGCCGATCCTCTCTAAAATTGCCCCGAGTTCTTGTGGTTTGCTTATTTCTAGTCTCTACTTGTATTTAATTGTTTCCACCGCAATTCTTGTTTGTCATAGTAGAGATTAGCGTAAAATTGTTTAGTAGTAAGGGCCATATACGTTCTTACAATTGGTATCAGAGCATAGGTTCTAAATGTTATATACCTAACCGTATTTTATCATGACTTCAACATCTAATCATGTAGTGGGATTATGCCCCACTAGACCTCCTTTGCTTAATGGGTCAAATTATGACTATTGGAAGAATAAAATGAAGATATTTTTGATCTCTAGTGACCTTAAGTATTGGATATTTGTTGAGACCCCATATACCCCTCCTAAGGAAGAAGATTTAGCCACATTATCTAGGGCTAAAATGAAAGAAGTAGAAATGAACTCAAAAATTATTAACATCTTATATTGTGGCCTAAATGAGGGAGAATACAATAGGATTAGGGGTTGTGAGAGTGCTTATAAGATTTGGCAAAGGTTACAAATGCACCATGAGTGAGATAGCAAAATTAAAGAAACTCTCATTAGTATCCTCAGGCATAAATATGAAAAAATGTCTATGCTTCCTAGTGAAAACTTAAGCGAGACGAACACTCACTTCACCGATATTTCTAACTCTCTCTGTGTGCTTGAAAGAAAGATCAATGAAGGAGAAAGGACGAGAAAGTTCCTCCGGCCTCTCAAAAACAAATAGGAAGATAAGGTTGTTGCAATTGAAGAAGCACATGACCTATCCCAACTAAAGTTGTAGGAGCTAATTGGAAACCTCATGGCTTATGAGTTCCAAATAAGTCATCAAAAGGAGAAAGAAGCCTCGAAGAAGAACCCTACCTTAGCCTTGCATTCAATGGTGGAATCTGAGAAACCAAGGAGGAGAGTAGAATATGAGGAAATTGAGGTTCTTGCACAAGATTTCTTAAAATATCTCCAGAAAGACAAGGGAAAATAAAGGATAGAAGAGGTAGAAGAAGTGAGAAGAGAGAAAAGTAAAAGGTGAAAGAGGAGAGTGAGAATGAGTGAAAAGAAAATGAGAAGAAAAATGAGAGAAGGGAGAGAAGAAGATAAAAGGAGAAAAGCAAGAGAAAAGAGAAGGAGGAAGAAGCTCACAAAGAAACATCGGATGACTCTTCATCCTCATCATCATCCTCCATGCAAAGTAGAAGGGAGGTTGCCCACTCATGTTTCATGGCTATTGAAGATGAACAAAGTGAGGTAGCTTCTAACTCTTGCTGTACTAGATCAATTTAATGCTCAACTAAATCATACCTAGTGATAGCTCAAACTCAAATGCTAATGATAAATCATACACATATGATGAGCTTCAAAATGCATTTCATGATTTAGTTAAATAATATGAGATCATTTGCGAAAAGAATAAGAATGCTAGAAAGTTGATAAATGATCTCCAATCCCAAGTTGAAATAATCATGAGTGAGAAGAATGAGGTGATTGCTAGACATGAGACAAATGCATTAGAACTTGGTAGTCTAAAAGCAACACCTATTGATGTTGAACAACTAGATCTTAAGGCATGTAATGCTAAACTTAGAAAAGATCTAGAAAAATTAACAAAAGGAACTAAAATGCTTGACATGCTTCTTGGTAATCAAAGGCAATCGTTAGACAAACATGGTTTAGGATATAATGCTTTATATGTTAAAAATTATGTTGTTCATACTACCTTGAATGGCAAATATTTAATTGCAAAGCATAGTTCTTCAAGTGTTTGGGCTCCTAAAACCAAAATGGTTTGGGTTCCCAAAGCTAATGTTCAAGGACCCAAAGTCGTTTGGTTACCTAAATCTACAATTGTAGGTGCTTAGAGATGGCAGATCGGTAGTGACCAACCAATGCATGAAGAGTCAAATTCGAAGCCGGTTGCACTATCGAAAGGAGATTGGAACCAATTATAGGATCAAAATTTGAGTAAAATCTTCAATCCTCTTTATTCATGTTAACTTGGTTCCAATAGGATGATATATGCTTAATTGTCATATCTTTTATATCATTCATTGATCAATTAGGACAAGCTTAATGTACCTCATTAAGGGGATAAAAATTAATCTTATGCCTAATTGATATATCATTCATTATATATCCTAAAATAGGGAGAAAAACATCACATGCTCATATGTCACAATTTTAAATGGATGTCACAAAGGGGAGAAAATTGAGCTTAATAGACTAATCCATATTGATAGGCGGATCTTAATGAAAATATTTATCTAGAAAGAGTAATGAAGTGCAAAATTAAGGGGGAGCAACTTCATTACAAGAAAAAGACATCATAAATTCCATGATAAATCTTATTTTTGATGGATATCAGAGGGGGAGAGAATATTGGGGGTAAAGAACTTGAAATTTGCTTAAAATTGAACAAAAAAACTATGCACATCATAGGGGGAGAATTTTCATGCATAGTTTACTTCTTTAAATTTCAAGTACTAAGATTATTAAGATATGGGATGTCATCATCCAAAAGGGGGAGATTAGTGGCTTTTAGGGCTTAATCTATGTTTTGTTGATTTAATCAACCACCCAATCTTAATAACAATCTAATGTAGAGTAGTACACATTATGCATAGCTTATATATTGCTTTGTGCTAACATATACAAGTTATCATGACTCAAGGAAGAAAGGAATTCAAGGAAAGACATGTAATCAAGCTTTTCAAGACATGTAATTTTACTCGTAATTGAGTCCTAGGATCTTATGCATACTTGAGCATACTAGAATAAGTTATCTACTCACATACACACTAGGTTCCTTATAGAAGTCACACACAAAATCTCATATCAATTGGACTTCAATAGGTCACCCAAACATAGACCGGAAAACACTTATACCTAAACTGAATTTGCTTGTGTCAATCAGTCGACCAAACCTATTCTCATTTCGACCGATTGGGTCAGTTATTTATGTTAGCCTATAGTGTTGTACCAGTCAACCGGTTATACCATTTTGTTCGGCCATTTACATGTGTCTTTTGACCGTTAGACGTGTCATTTTATACAACGATTGGATTTTCCAAAACCCCAAAATTTCTTCACCACTGCTCGATCGATGCTTGCCTAGCGGTCGACCGGATGTAGCACTCTTGGTCATCCAGAACTTCCTGGACGTTTTTGGTCAATCATTACCTAGACCCCGGTCGATCGAACGTAGATTTCTCTTGAAGCCCAAAGTGCTTGTTAATTGTCGGTCGAACAAGATCATTGCTTGAGTTTTACCATTTTTCTTTTGTCTGGCCAAAACTCCCTGAACGGTCAACCATTCCACACTTTAGTTCGACCGTTCAGTTAAGTGAACTTAAGTTATAGCCAATTTGGTTCGACCGTTCTTGATTCGGTTTGAACGTTTCCACACCTTTATGGAAACGATCGACCGGCGAACCCAATTCGGTCGACCGAATTTGTTCTGAATAGTGTCCTGAGCTTTTCTGTTTTGTGTCTCTTACACAAAAACTTATCACTTTAATCACAACGGCTATAACACCTTAGGATCTTATAAATAGATGTTACTAAGACTTAATTCAAGAACTCTTACACTCCAAATTGTCATAGACATCTAAGAGAAAGCTCTCAAACCTTGATTCCCCAAATCCTACTCACCAAGCCAAACTTTTCACACTTTAGATGAAATTCCAATCATACTCTTAGTGTGCTCAAGTTAGAGAGTGTTAAATCCACTCAATTCACTGTTGTCAAAGAGTAAAGGTTTTGGTAAAAGCCAAAAGCATCATTCTTGGATTGTGAGAAGATGAATTCAAGCTTGCGAGGGTGTTCGCAAGGCTTTCTTTGTAAAGGCGTTCTTTCTTGGCCCGGAACAGGGAGTAGATAGTAAAGACGTAGGCGGAGCTCACGGAGCTTGCAAGAGAGGAAATAGGCGGGAGGCCGTACCTCTATAAAATTGCCTTGAGTTCTTGTGGTTTGCTAGTTTCTAGTCTCTACTTGTCTTTATTTGTTTCTGCTGCAATTCTTGTTTGTCATAGTAGAGATTATCGTAAAATTGATTAGTAATAAGGGCCATATACGTTCCTACAGAACATTCATAACATGATGCATATATAACATAAAAAAATTATGAATAATATCAACATGTATGCACATTAATGTATCATGTATAAATTTTAAGATCCCATAATGATCCATATTCAGAGATATTTTATAAATCGATGCTTTGTAACGTGTGCTTCGGGCACATGATCCGAAATACGAGGGTATATATTGTGATTTCGCAATAACTCATGCTTATGACTTTCAATCACAAGTAATGCCTAACATAATTTATCTCATCCCACAAAAAATGAAGCTTATGGATACCTACTTAGTTGAAGAATCTTCTCATTCTTCAGTTGACGGTGATATGAAATTTTAACAACATTTTCCATCATATCTAGTCATCATTGACTCAATCGGTCATATCATATGTTATTAGAATCAATATTCAATTGATTCACCAATGCAAGTCTTTTAACCAAGCCACTACGTGTGCAATGACACATCGTTCAAAAGTCATGTAATTTTCTCAATAGCATTTTTCCTACGTGACATGACTGTAGTAATATAAAAATATTCTTTTTTACTTCAATTGTAGTCTCAAAATAAGTCATTCTGGCCATTTGAAACTCAATAAGTTTCTTGAGACATAATATATAAAATGTGTCATTTAATGTCAAGATAATTCCACATGTAACAGTAGATATGACTCGTCTGGAGGTTTCTACTAAATTCGTACGACCATATACAATAGTGGTTTTGGCTTTTCTCATTATCAAATTAGAGAAATACTTATATCTTAATATGTTGCGCATGATAACACTATACAAGATGCATAAATCATCTATCCTAATCTTAAATCAAATATGAGACCGAAGAATATTCATACTCTTCATTTCAAGCCAAATAAACTTTTTTAGATAAATTATTTATGCAACTATTACAGAGTAAACGATAAGGTTCTTCTAATGATAAAATATAATCAAAATAAGAACCATGCATTAAATAATATCAACGTCAATTAATTTCAACGGAACTTGGTATAAGTCTTTTAGATAGAAACTATCCATACCAACATATTTCCATATGCATGTTGTACTTTGCCCTTTTAAGACGATAATGCAAATACTATCTTTAATGGACAACAGTCCCACCAACATCATCAGGTTACCCGAGGGCACCCACCGCAGGCACGCGCGGTCTTACGAAGAGTACGCGACACAACTCGATCAACGCCTCCTCCTTATGCTCCGTCCACCACCGCCGGCTTGTGTTCCGACAGCCACTTCCAACAGTGTAGTGAAGAGGGAGAGGGAGATAGGGTGAGAGGAGAGATGGGGTGGTGAGAAAGGTTGAAGTGGGATGAATGAGAGAGTTGGGTGCTTTTCTCTCCAACAAGTACCACCAACAAATGCCAGCATGATCCACCTTACCTCCTACACCCCCACCCATGCCTTACCTCAACCCATTCCTACCCCACCATGCCTATATCATACCTCCCACATGCACCCCAAGTCAAAGCCAACATTAGCACCAACCCCCCCCCCCCCCCCCCCCCACAAAGCAAGTTTAAGCCAAACTAAACCTTTTGAATTCTCCACCATCTTAATTGCCTCCAAAACAATGGTTAACTACTTAATTTAGATTATGTCCTAACAATGACATCCAACTCATCAACTTTCCTTCAAGTAGAAAAGGGATACCTTCAAATAAAATCAGGACTCCAGAGACCCAACTCATCTGTGATGATTCTGAAAGAGTGTCAATTACCTACAAAGAAAGATACTTGTAGATCATATTCTTTTAATCAAATGATGATTTTACCAGCAGAACACATGCAATATAAAATCCTAAACCTTGAGTAGGATAATCCCAGATTTTATGGGGTTTTGCATGGGGAAGGAGTGGAAATGATGGTGAGACATAAGGGTGGAGTGTAGGGTATGGGTTGGGTTGGTGTGGTTTTTAAGATGAAAAGGTCACTTTTCTTCTTTTCTTCCTCTCAGCCCAGCCTCTCCCTCTCCTTCACACATCTCCCTCCCATCCCTGCATGGTGGTGAAAAAGTGGAAGGCGAGCAAGGATGCAACAGCGACGAGGAGTGGCGTACGACTAGTTGATCGGAGGTGGCATAGCGCGAGTGAGGCTCCGACGAGTTCTGTCATCCTAAGAGGTGTGTCGGTTCAATAGTTGCATTTTGTTGGTCACACTAGTGGTGTGAGGTGTTGGCTGGTCCGCGGAGGTCGGAGACCTCGCCGGCGACGCGTGGGCAGCAAGTTAGACCTAGTTCGGCTAGGTAGTTGTTGGCCAACGGTCGACCAGAGCCTTCGGGCGGTCGACTAATTGTAGTGTAATCTTTGATCTTAATCCACACTTGTCGAAGGATGCCTTGTGGCGGTCGATTGGTTGTGCTTATGGTGGTGGGTCGGAGAAGTGCTTCTTGTTTTTGGTCGAACGGGACCCTTGAGCCGTTTGATCGTTGCTTCCTGGATGGGTCTGGACAAAGCGTGGACCATCTAAGCGGTCAACCGCTCTAGAATTTTGTCCGACCGATAACTTAAGTGGACTTAATGACTATTCTACTGATTGATAGTGAGGTCGACCGATTGATGACTAGAAACTTCTAGGTTGCCCCTAGTAGTTTTTGGTCGACCGGGACCCTTGAGCTGTTCGACCGTTTGCCTTGTATGTTTTTTATTTAGTTTGGATTTTGACCATGTTTCGGTCGACCGGTTTCTATCTTTGTTCGACCATTTGAGCCGAGGTTATGAGTAGAGAGTTTGAGCATTGCAGGTATTTGTTCGACCGGTCCTATTGGAAGTGGTCGACCGTGTTTCCTATTTCGGTCGACCGTTTGTGCTCCAGACTAAATCCCTTGTCCTAGTGAAATGTCATCTCTGCTCACAGAAATTTGTGTCCTCGCCTAGAGCATGAGCTTGGAGGTGACATTGGTGCGTTGACCGTGTCAACCCAAGGATCGCTGAGTGGAAGAGTGTGGGTACTTGGAACATGCCACCTCCAGTTATAGACTTTGGTGTAATGTAATGCTTTTATTGACTCTCAGTAGAGTAGTAGACCTGAGGGATCACAGATCCAAATGTATGATGATGCATGGCTCATGGAGCGTGATGACCTTGCGGACGTCAGTTTGGAACCGTCCGATGTTATGTTGGATGTATGATGTACTGTCTGAGGTTGTGCCGGACGTAATGATTGGCTCGACTAAATTTGTTCTAGAGAGTATACCGTTGATGTTGTCCTGGCAAGGATGCTGCTGATGTTGTTCCGACATGATAGCTCAGCTGGGCACCTACTGAGTGATTGATGGACCGACCTAAGCGACGACTCCGTCAGTGTGGTGATGACCACGATGTTTCAGATCTAATTCTTATAACGTGGAAGTGCCGACGCTCGTCACCGAACCGCATGATTAGTGTAGCTGCGTGTGGGGTCCATTGTGTACTGTCTGTAAGACTGTATGTGCCTATGGTAGGCCTCCAAGGGAGACCCGATGATGATTGTGGGACTGATGTCCAGATTTACCCTTGGAGGGGAACTATTTTCCTTACTGCTGATGACATGACATGCGACTAGTATGATAGGGTCATTTTATTGTACTATTGCATTCAATGAGGTGAGCATTGCATACGGGGTTTCCTCATGGAAACTCAGGCATTGTTCTTACATTTGTGATTCAGGACCGCAGTATGTTCTATTGGGTGGTGACAGCGGGCGCACACATTTTGAGACCAAGATCCTTTCTGTAGGATCATGTATGGTTGGAATTATCTAATCACTTTTAGACTAATTAACCTCTACTTGCTTAATCAAAGATGCAAAAGAAATTAAAACATGTAAGCAAACAAAGAAAGAATAATGCAAACCACAAAGGCACTGGAAGATTTTTATAGATGTTCGGCCTCCCGCCTACTTCCTCTCTTGCAGCTCCGCTCGATATCCCAAGAGCTCCGCCTACGTCTTCACTATCAATATCGTTCCAGGCAGAGATTGAGCCTTTTACACACAAGCTCCACGAACAACCGTCGCTAACTTGATTTCTTCCTCTCACAATCCGAGAGGGAACACTTCGGGCTTTCTCCAAAATCCTTGATTCTTGACAGACAAATGAGTGGAACAATCACTCTAACTTGAGCACACTTAGAGTATGATAAGGCAATGATCTAAAGTGTGGAAGTTTGGCTTGGAGAGTAGGATTGCGGAATTTGGAGCTTGGGAGTTTCTCTTAGATGTATCTGACAATTTGGAGTGTAAGAGTTTTTAAATTGTGTCTTGTTAACATCTATTTATAAGCTCCTAAGGGGATATAGCCGTTGGGATTAAATTAGAAGTTGTTTGTGTAGGAAACACAAAATAGAAAACTACATCACACATTTAAAGACATGTTTAGTCAACCGAATCGGGTCTAATGGTTGACCGGTAGGCAGTTCAGAACAAAGAATGGTCGACCGAACACGGAACGGTCGAACGAAATAGGCTATAACTTAGGTTCACTTAAGTCAACGGTCGAACAACAAGGTTGGTTCGGTCGACCGAAATGCTTGTGTTGGTCAACCGAGAATTACCAGGCACTTCGGGTTTGTCAAAACGTTTAGGTTTGGTCGACCAAAACAAGGTCCACGGTCAACCGATGAGCACTTGTATTTTTAGGGTTTGGATAAAGATGAGAATACGACCGTTGGTATAATACGACAATTCTAACGATCACAAAACACGTGTAGACGGTTGATTGACATCATTTCATGCTCATATTTGTATCTTATATCCATTATCTTACACCTAAGCAATTCTACGTGACGAGTTTTATTTTAGTTTTCAAGAATAAAGAGGTTTGAAGAGAAGAGCCATGAAAGGACCCAAAAGCAGGAAAAAGGACTTAATTGTGAGACATAGGGACTACGATGCAAGGGAGAAGGACCAGATCGTAAGACTGAAGGACCTAAGAGCAAAACAGGAAACTCCACACCATCATGGGGAGTATTTTGGCAATTCAATTCGGGTCGGAGCTCCAACAAACCAAGTAGATGCATCCAAGACCAACAAATCCATCAAGCAAAGCCCACAACCAAAAGCAACGCGATCTGAAGTTTATAGACCGCCAATTGGCGGTCTTGGACCGCTAATTGGCGGTCCATATGGCCCCAGATCCGCTAAGCTTTCTCCTGGACTTGTATTATCATGTGTTTAGGCTATTTTTGGTATTGGTTTAGTCCCACATCGGGGGATTGTCCCCGATTAGCTTTTTCCATGCTTATAAATAGAACTCTTCACCTTCCATTGTAATTACCCATTGCTTGGTGGCATTCTCTCTACTAAGGAGTGAGCCTTGAAGCAAAAACTCAAGGTGGAGAAGAATGCTACCTTCATTGTGAGTCATTGTTAATAAAATAATTCTTCTAGTTTCTTTTAATCTTGTCTTTTAATTTGTGCATGTTTGTTTAGTCTTTCATTTCCTTTTAAGCTTCTTTAATACTTCTTGCTTTCTTAGTTAACTTTCATTTCAGTATTACGCTCTCTTTTGTTAATATAGTTAGTGTAATGAGTAGCGAGTAGTTCCATCCCCTTTGGGGGTGGAGTAGATGTATGTACATGTTATGTAGGTGGTATGAATGCTTATTATGAATGTTTTGTGAGAAATATTAGTATGCTTGCTTGAATTATTAAGAACCTTACTTGATGGTTTCTGCCATAGCTTAGGTACACTCCATGCTTGTCTAAGTGTCTTAATAACAACCTTGCATTGCTCATATTAATCACCTAGGTTAGTGTTGTAATGATAGGTCTTGCCATAGTTAGGTACTTCTTATGCATTAACAACACTAACTACTTGAGCTTCTTGTATGCATTTCATATCACACTTATTTCATGTGCACACACACACTCCACCCCTTAGGGGTTTTCATTCCTGTGATTTTATCTTTTGCATTAGTTGATTAGCTTAGTTGTTTAGTTCATTTTAGCTTGTTTGTTTACTAGTTTAGCATTGTAGTGTAGTTTAGTGTAATATATCCTTCTTCCTTTTCTTTACCTCTCGCCTTCGAACAAACCAATCGTCGACACACCTCCCAGTGGACGACCCGTATTTGCCACCCCTTCAACGCGGTCGTGCACTTCCGGTTAATATAAAACGAACAATCAAGTTTTTGGCGCCGTTGCCGGGGAGGTGCTCTGTCCAGACGTTGGTTTGGACGATTCGAGGGGTTTTTAATTTTTTGTTTCCAGTTTTTCTTAGTCTCAGGGATCCTAGAGCTCACGGGGAGGCTACTGGAAGAGTTGGAGCACCAACTCTTCAAAAGGGACCGATAATCAACGGTCTGGGACCGCCAATTGGCGGCCTGGTGAGGTCTTCCTGCTTTAATTTTTCTTCTGGTGGTTTATTGCTTCACTTTCGTTATCTGGGAGCCCTATTTTGCATGCTATGACTTCTTGTTTGCTCCCAGATCATTAATCACTCCCCCATTAATCAACTTGGCCCTAAAATCCAAAGCAAAAGACTAGACGTTCTTATTTGTTTAGGTCACGCAGCATGTATTGACTTAGGCATATAGTTGTCTTTTCTTCTAGCTTTATTTTCAGTTGTTGAGTGCTGGCGTGAGGTACGCATTTCCTACACTCATTCATGCATCTTGTATGCCCATGCATTAGTTAGTAGGAATTGCATCGGGACAAGAGTGCGAGAGCGTTTGATAGGAGCGATTGATTGCTAGATCTAGGATCAAATCGCTACTAAGGAGGGGCTGTCCCATAAAAGATAAGGTGGGGGATTTCATCACCCTTTCCTTGGCCCCAAAAATCACTCTTAATAAAGCCTTAACTAAAAGCAAGTAGACATTGGCCCTAAGGATTGCGGGCGCACTAGGAGAGTAATCTAGTTGAGACCGTTATGACCTGATCGGCGTTGCCTACCTTGTCGATAGTAGGAGGTAATGGATCTCCGAATCTGGTATCACTTGCTGGGCATTGTGGTCCTCGTTGTAGGGAGGTGAGGCGTGTTGAGGCTAGTGACATTGCAAGAAACTTTGGACTCTTTCATGCGTGCGGCAGACGACATGTTTGTACCGGTGGCTCCAGTAGCCGTACCATGCGATTGTTGTGGGTTGAGTGGTCATGTCACTGGGGAATGTCCTTATGTTCCCCCAGAGCCTGAGTATGAGCATACATTTTCCCAAAATGCTCATTATGACCATTACGCATCCACGTACAATCCGAGAGTGATGGATTCATGGGGAGACAATTCATATCCAAATTCTTATACTTCATGTTCACCCCAGTATCCTCCTCCCGAATACCCAGAATTCTACCAACACCCCACACCAAATCATTGGACTCATTCTCAGCCAATCAACACCCAACCCCAAAATTTCCCAAGCTTTGACTTGGACCTCATCGTTGACCGCATACCTGATTCCTTGAAACAAACTTTCCTTACGTTCATGGAAACCACTCAACAGTCCATACAAAATATGGCACTGCAAGTGAGTCAAATGTCGTGGCAATTACGTGAACGTGAGGAGAGTGACATTTCATGTCAACATGAGGATTCTTCTTTTGATATCGAACCACCACCACATCCACAAATTCAAAACACCACCTTTCAAAGTCAAACTCCTAGTCAGTCCGAGGGACTTGGGGTTTCAATTCACGATCACTTAGTGGAGGATTCGATTCAAATTGAGAATAACTTGGACCAGCTTCATTATGAGTCGGCACAGGATTGTGCCTTATCTTTTTGTCCCGTGGCCCTTGAGCCACATGATCTTCATGTTGTGCCTCTTAAGGACTCACCTCTGGTGGAGCAAGAGCTCCCTAGTACCCTCAATTTCAAACAACCTGATGAGAGTTTGCCTCTCACTATTGTTCCTGATCATCTTGGAAATGATGGAACATCAAACAACTACATTGCTCATGAGAGTATTAGGAGTTCCTTGGAGGATACCTTGGGTATGAGACCCACTTCCTGTTCTCCTGGTGAGTTGGACATGCATAACGAGGTGCTTGACCTCGTTCCGACCCACCAGCCTGTTGGTTGGAGAGTTTGGATTGATGATCATAACTTCAGTTCCGCAACGGGAGAGATTCTTCTTCCGTTGCCCCTTATTTCCCAAACTCTGGAGAGGTTCAAGCTCTTTCAGTTTGACCCTTTGAATGAGACACCTTTGCGTCCAATTCATGAACCTCTCATTTCATCTGGTGCTCTTTGTGAAGGGGGCCCACGCATGCGTATTCTGGCCCCGCGTGGTGTCTTGTTCCCTTTCCTAGTGCATTGACCCACTCTTGTGGTTCCCATTTGATGTCTTTTGACAAATGAAGATGGGAACTTATGTTTGTACATAGTTAAAAAAAAGAAAAAAAGAGTACAATAAAAGACTCCTTCAGTGAGCATCGATTGTTGTGAGCCCCAACCCTTGTGTATTTGGGCTCCATTTCTTTCACGTATTTGTATCCCTTCTTTAGCATCTCACAGGTTTTGAGGGAATTCGGGTTTGTGTCCATCAACATAACCATGAACTTCCCTTTGTACTTCTTGTTGGTGAGATCTCTTCTGTTTCATGCATACATCCATGTAGTATCTTGCTCGCATTCATTGAGGACAATGCATGAAGTAGGTGTGGGGGGTGTTTTACATATGTACACAGTAGAGTCTTTTCTTTTGATTTTGTTTTCTTTTGTTTGCATTGTTAGGGTCATGTTAGTGTGCTTCATTTAATATCGATATATCTGCTTGCCATGATCCTTGGATGACTTGTCTTCTTTTGCTTGCCTAGTGCTTCAAAATTTTCACATTTCTTTCAAAATCTTCATGTGTTTGCGAAAGAAAATGTTTTGTGGGTTTTGCGTGTGTTTAGCATGTGCAAAACCGTTGAGAGGCAAAGTAAAAAGAAAGCTCCCAAAATTGTCTTGAACTTGATGCATTGGGATATTTAGTACAGTGGCTTTAGGATTTATCGAGTCGTTAGGATGCACCCCAGTTTTCCTTTGGGGGTGAGTAATCATAGGGTTTCAGTGCTCAAACATTTAAAGAAGTCCACCCTAAACCTAGTGAGTCAATAATTCGTGTCTGTTAACTTAAGGAAGTTTGTTGTAGTCAAGGACCCTTTAAATCTTGTTGTGAGACATTAAGTGTAGGGGTTTTGGTTCATGTGTAGATAAGAAATAAGTGAGTAGGTGTTCTCTCTTCTCGCACGGCTCCTATCACTCGGGAAAGTAGGTCTGAGGGGACTTTGTGCTTGGTGCTTTCGAGTCATCTGACTTGGGATGCGCCGACCGAACTCCCGTTACAGGGATGGTAGGGATTGCCCTGTGTGGAGATTTGGGGAAAGGTGTACGTGATAGTGTAAGTCCTCATGTGCAATGATGCACGAAACCTGACCCTGTGAGAATGAAGCTCCAACTAATAAAAAGAAAAAGAAAAAAAATGTGAAAAGAAACAAAAAGAAAAAAAATGGTAATGCAAATAAGAACCTTAATGGACCTTACACTTTGTATCACTTGAGGATGTTGAGGTTGTCCATGTCTTTCACTTAATTCCTTATTTAACTTGCACGAATGGTTTATTAGGCTAGGTGTGTACTGATTACCTATATAGAGTCGGCCCGTAGGATTACCGCGTCCATTGATCGACAAAATATTTCCAACGAGTCGAGCTCTAGATTGAATAATGCATCTTGTTCGGATTTTGTGGGTATATCCACTGAAAACCCTCAGGAGACAACACTCCTCCTCCTTGCCAATAAGGAGGTTTAACGGCTTGTTGCACGTGCTAAGTGCAACCGTGATTCCTACGAAAGTGAGTTAGGATTTCTTGTTTTTCGTATGCTTTTTCTCTTTCTTTGTTTTGCTCGGGACTAGCAAAAACTTATGTGTAGACGGTTGATTATCATCATTTCATGCTCATATTTGTATCTTATATCCATTATCTTACACCTAAGCAATGCTACGTGACGAGTTTTATGTTTAGTTTTCAGGAATAAAGAGGTTTGAAGAGAAGAGCCATGAAAGGACCCAAAAGCAGGAAAAAGGACTTAATTGTGAGACCTAGGGACTAAGATGCAAGGGAGAAGGACCAGATCGTAAGACCGAAGGACCTAAGAGCAAACCAGGAAACTCCACACCATCATGGGGAGTATTTTGGCAATTCGATTCGGGTCGGAGCTCCAACAAACCAAGTAGATGCATCCAAGACCAACAAATTCATCAAGCAAAGCCCACAACCAAAAGCAACGCGATCTGAAGTTTATAGACCGCCAATTGGCGGTCTTGGACCGCTAATTGGCGGTCTATATGACCCCAAATCCGCTAAGCTTTCTCCTGGACTTGTATTATCATGTGTTTAGGCTATTTTTGGTATTGGTTTAGTCCCACATCGGGGGATTGTCCCCGATTAGCTTTTTCCATGCTTATAAATAGAACTCTTCACCTTCCATTGTAATTACCCATTGCTTGGTGGCATTCTCTCTACTAAGGAGTGAGCCTTGAAGCAAAAACTCAAGGTGGAGAAGAATGCTACCTTCAATGTGAGTCATTGTTAATAAAATAATTCTTCTAGTTTCTTTTAATCTTGTCTTTTACTTTGTGCATGTTTGTTTAGTCTTTCATTCCTTTTAAGCTTCTTTAATACTTCTTGCTTTCTTAGTTAACTTTCATTTCAGTATTATGCTTTCTTTTGTTAATATAGTTAGTGTAATGACTAGCGAGTAGTTTCATCCCCTTTGGGGGTGGAGTAGATGTATGTACATGTTATGTAGGTGGTATGAATGCTTATTATGAATGTTTTGTGAGAAATATTAGTATGCTTGCTTGAATTATTAAGAACCTTACTTGATGGTTTCTGCCATAGCTTAGGTACACTCCATGCTTGTCTAAGTGTCTTAATAACAACCTTGCATTGCTCATATTAATCACCTAGGTTAGTGTTGTAATGATAGGTCTTGCCATAGTTAGGTACTTCTTATGCATTAACAACACTAACTACTTGACCTTCTTGTATGCATTTCATATCACACTTATTTCATGTGCACACACACACACTCCACCCCTTAGGGGTTTTCATTCCTGTGATTTTATCTTTTGCATTAGTTGATTAGCTTAGTTGTTTAGTTCATTTTAGCTTGTTTGTTTACTAGTTTAGCATTGTAGTGTAGTTTAGTGTAATACATCCTTCTTCCTTTTCTTTACCTCTTGCCTTCGAACAAACCAATCGTCGACACACCTCCTAGTGGATGACCCGTATTTGCCACCGCTTCAACGCGGTCGTGCACTTGCGGTTAATAAAAAAAGAACAATCAACGGTTGACCGAAATGATCTAAACGGTCAACCGGTCGGGTAGTAAAATTCACTATTTGCTAAAGGAAACAAACAATCGACCGGAGACAGTTCGTTCGACCAAAATGGCTTTGGCAGTTCTAGTTTAGTGAATTTTGGTCTAAGTTTGGGTGATCTATTGAAGTCCAAATGTAGTGAGATTTTGTGTGTGACTTCTATAAGAAGCCTAATGAGTGTTTGATTAGTTTTTAGCTCAAGTATGCTCAAGTACACATAGTTCCTAAGACTCAAAAAATAAATCAAGATTACATGTCTTAAATGAGCTTTTTTACCTATGTTGACTTGATTTCCTTTCTTCCTTGAGTCTTCATCACCTCTAGAAGTTAGCACAAACAATATATATGTTATGCATAATGTGTGCTACTCTACATTGATTGTAATTAAAATTAAGTTGATTAAATTATCAAAACATAGATTAAGGCCAAAAATCCAACACTTTCTTCGGACATTCGAGGTTGTCATGATTACTTGAAGGTGTCTTCAATTGTATTTGATGTAATCATGTATTTTGACAAACTCTAGCGTATTTTGGTGCGCCGACTGGTTATTTATAAGAGTAACATTCCCACTTTGAGGCTCTTTCTCTTGTGATCTTTTATTTGAAAATTTAATTTTTTTTGTTGTTCCGGGATGTTATAATTTGGTATCAGAGTGGTCGGTTCCTATGTGGCACCCAAATAAATCACCCTTGTAGTAATATGGATAAGTTGCACTTAAATTTAGCATGCATTCATGGCTAATTGTGTTATTTCTTTTGCCAGATGCCTCCTCGATGCATGAGAAACGCTACGCACGAACGCAGTGCCAATAACGTCACTGAGGGTGCTACCTGGGATAGGTTGGGCGAGTTCCTTGAGCGCCAGGCAGCACGGGCAGAGCAGACTAGGACAGGCGCTGAGCACGATCGTATTATGAGGCAACACCCGCCTTGTTTCGATGGCAGGAGTGATCCTGAGGCAGCAGAGGATTGGGTCTTCAAGATCTAGAGGATTTTTCGGGCTATAGGTTGTTTGTCTGAGAGGATGTTGGATCTGACCACCTACATGCTAGACGGTGAGGCGGCGAACTGGTGGAGGACCACGTCTGCGGTGGTGTTTGTTGACTGAGAGGAAGTGAGCTGGGAGGAATTGCTTGAGGAGTTCAACCAGCAGTTCTTTCCCCAACATGTCAGAGATAGGAAGACGGAGGAGTTCCTGACCCTCGAGCAGAAGGAGTTGTCTATAGCCAGCTACATCAGCAAGTTCAACACTTCAGAGAGTTACTATTCTGACACTTATGTGACACCCGACCAGCGAGTGTGGAAGTTCATCAAGGGACTAAGGAGGCAACTCCAGTCGTGTGTGATCACCAGCATGCCACAGACCTTGGCAGATGCGGTGAAGTTCGCGACCGTCATTGATCAGGACTACCAGGATAATTACGATGAGGTGCGGAAGCCTCTAGTGAGCACAGGAGGTAGCGCAGTTGGATGTTCCAAATGGAATCTGGGCAAGAGGCCCCGGTTTGATAGAGGAGCACGCTAGTCTGGTGCGTGCAATTTATACGGAATATCACACCCAGGTCAGGAGTGCTTCCGACGTATAGGCCCATGTTTGGGATGCAGTCAGTTGGGTCACTATGTTTGGGAGTGCCGGAATAAGCAGGGCAAGCCTAGCAGGAGGTCGGGACAACCAAGGCTAGGGAAGAGCGAAGGCAGCAGATCCATTGTTCGACCGGGTCAGAGCAGGAAAGTTGGGCGAGTCTTCACCATCCAGGCTGAGGAGGCGAATGACTCCAACACCGTTGTGGAAGGTACCCTTGTTGTTGCTGGTTTGGTTTCTAGAGTTTTATTTGATTGCGGTGCCACACACTCCTTCATTTTGGAGAACTTTGCTAGCGAGTTGGGTCAGACCCCTGAGCTGCTGACTGATTTATGGGAAGTTAGTACGCCCATGGGTGAGGTGGGCACTATGGGGAGCTTTCTCCCCGGCACCACAATTGTTTTCGGAGACCATGATTTTCTGGCAGATCTGGTCTTGCTACCGATTGAGGATTTTGATGTCGTATTGGGGATGGTCTGGCTGTTACAGTATGACGTGCGAGTCTTTTGCCGAGAGAAAAATATCTTGATTCCGATAAAGGACCTGCCAGATGTGCTGATTCGAGGGACGAACGGCAGAGGAGGACGTCTCATCATGTCGGCAGTGAAGGCACAAAGGCTGATAAACTAGGGTTGTAGGGTGTTCATGGCTACGTGATAGTTCCGGATCCCGAGACGAGGCAGGAGGATATAGAAGTTATGTAGGAGTTCCCAGAGGTGTTTCCAGTAGATATTCCTGGTTTGCTGCCACACCGAGAGATCGAGTTCGACATCAAGTTGGTGTCTGGCATGACTCAACAGTTGAAGGCTCTGTATCGTATGGCACCTGCAGAACTGAAGAAGCAGTTGCAGGAATTCATGGATTCCGCGTTCATCCGACCTAGTGTTTCACCTTGGGGAGGGCCTATGCTGTTCGCGAAGAAGAAGGACGGGTCGTTACGGATGTGCATGGACTATAGGATGTCGAATAAGGTTGTCGTCAACAACCAATATCCTTTGCCCAATATCAAGGATCTTTTTGAGGTTGAGGTTGTGACTCAGTGGAAGGCCCCGACGAGCGTGACAGAGATAAGGATCTTCGTGGGACTTGTTGGGTATTACAGATGGTTCATCCAGGATTTCTCCAGACTTGCTTCACCACTGACAGCGGTGACGCACAGAAAGGGTCAAATTTGTTTGGTCCCAGAAGTACGAGGACAGTTTTGAGGAGCAGAAAAGGCAATTGACGACATCACCAGCGGAGGTTATGTGAAATAAGCGACGTGTTCGGGATTGGTTGGGCTGTGTACTGATGCGGCACGGCAAGGTGGTGCCACACTAATGTGAATATTAAGTTTAACCGCAAGTGTAGGTCGATTCACAAGGAGGTGTGTCGACTCTGGTTCTTTCGAAGGTAGGTGGGAAAAGAGGGGAGAAGAAGTGTGGTTACACAAAACTAAACTATTAATGAACTACCAACTAAACTAAGCCCCATGGAGTTGAGGTGTGTAGGTATGTGTGTGTGAGTTGGTCTACATTTCAATTAGGAACAAGTGTAGTTGGTGTGGCATACAACTAGAAGCTAGTGTGGAATCTAAATGTAGGATACACAACACTACATGGCAAACCTAGAACATACATATCTCATAAAAAGTTGAGGTTGATTTTAGATTATCAAGCATGCAATAAGTACCTAGTGTGGTCATTAGAGCATCAATTAATCCTACATACAACCTAAATCATTCATGTGAATGTGCACCAAAAATAACAACCCATTCCCGTCAAACCATTACAAGCAACAAGTTAAACTCTAAAGCTAGCATGAGATAAGTACCTAGTGTGAACATTATCTCATCTAATACAAGTTTAAGCATGCAACAAGTATAGATCTACATTAAGCATATGAAATGACACAAATAAAAGAACACATCACTATCACATAATTTACATCACCTCCAACACCAAAGGGGGATAGAACTACTCACTACTCATTAAGAAAAGAGACAAAACGAAATTAAACTAAGCATGCAAGAATTGAAAGAGACAATATAAAACTAACAAAACATTCTTTTATTACTCACATACATTACAAGCAACATCTCTCGACTAGAGTTTTGCTCTAAGGCTTTACTCTATGTAGCAAGAATGTCACCAAGCAAGGAGTAGATTAAAAGGGAGGAGGAAGAGTTCTATTTATAGTCATAGAAAAAGGTAACTAGGGACAATCCCCCGATGTGGGACTAATGACACTATAAATGGACATAAGACACACTAATACAACACCCAACAAAGTTTAATCGGATCTGGAGCATATCCAACAGCCAATTGGTGGCCTGGATGTCTTTGATCCGGTCCTGGTTTTGAAGCCACATTCATGGGTTGATTTCTTCATGTGTAGTGCACCCGAAGTGGTTGCTAGAGTTTACGCCCAAATCTAATTGTCAAAATACTCCTCATGATGGTGTGGAGTTTCTTGATTTGCTTATTATTCATTTTGGTTTACATCCGGGTCCTTCCCTTTGGCATATCAGTCCATAAGTCTCACAATTCAATCATTTTTCTTGCGTTCAAGTCTTTTTTTGTCTCTTCTTCTCAGACTTGTTTATTCCTGAAACTTAAACATAAAACTCAGTACGTAGCAATTCTTAGGTTCAAAATAGAGGATATAAGATATGAATATATGCATGATATGATGTCAAACAAATAACCCTACACCTAGTTTTTGCTAGTCCCAAGCAAAACAAAGAAAGAGAAAAATGAAAGAAAGGAAAAACATACGAAAAGTATGGAAATCCTAACTCACTTTTGTAGGAATCACGGTTGCACTTAGCATGTGCAACAAGCCGTTAAACCTCCTTGTCGCCAAGGAGGAGGAGTGTTGTCTCCTGAGGATTTTCAACGGATATACCCACAAAATCTGAACATAAAAGCATTATTCAACCTAGCAACACAACTCGATGGGTTCATTTTTGTCGATCATTGGATACGGAAATACTACAGACCGACTCTATATGGGTATTTAGTCCACACACCTAGCCTAATGAGCCATTCGTGCAAGTTAATTAAGGACTTAAGTGAAATACATGGCAACCTTAACATCCTCAAGTGATACAACGTGTAAAGCCCATTAAGGTTCTTATTTGCATTACCATTTCTTTTCTTCTTTTTTTCTTTTTCTTTTTGTTCTTCTCTTTTCTTTTCTTGTTTATTTTTTACTAGTTGGTGTGTAATTCTCCAAGGGTCAGGTTTCGTGCATCATTGCCTATGATTACTTACACTATCACGTACACCTTTCCCCCCATCTCCACATAAGGCGATCCCTATCACCTGTGTAACGAGAGTTCGGTCGGTGCATCCTAAGTCAGATGACTCGAAAGCACCACGCACTAAGTCCCCTCAGACCTAAGTTCTCGAACACCCTACCCACTTATTTATTATCTACACATGAACCAAAATCCCTACACTTACAGTTTCACAAAAGGAGTTTAAAGGTCCCTGACTACGACAAACTTCCTTATACCAACAGACACGACTTATTAGACTCACTAGGCTCAGGATGGACTTCTTTATTTGTTTTAGTACTGAAACCCTATGATTACTCTCCCCCCGAGGGAAAACCGGGGTGCATCCTTACAACTAGATAAGACCTAAAGTTTGTGTACTAGATATCCTAATGCATCAAGTTCAAGTCAATTTTGGGAGCTTGCTTTTACTTTGCCTCTCAACGGTTTTGCACATGCCAAACAGACGCAAAACCCACAAAACATATTCTTTCGCAAACACAAGAAGATTTTGAATGAAATGAAAATTTTAATGCACCAGGCAAGCAAAAGAAGCCAAGTCACCCAAGGATCATGGCAGACAGATATATCAATATTAAATGCAGCAAACTAACTAGCCATAACAATACAAACAAAACAAAAGGAAACAAAAGGAAAAAGACTCGACTATGTACACACGTAAAACACCACCCACACTTACTTCATGCATTGTCCGCAATGAATGTGAGCATGATACTACATGGATTTATGCAAGAAACACAAAAAATCACACCAACGTGAAGAGCAAAGGGAAGTTCATGGTTCTGTCGACGGACACAAACCCGAATTCCCCTCAAAACCTATGAAATACTAAAGAAGAGAGACAAATATGTGTAACAAATGGGGCCAGAATACACAGGGGTTGGAGCCCACTCTTGGAGTCTTCTTGTTTTTTTCAAATACAACTATGTACAAAATGACTCCCATCTTCATATGTCAAGGGACATCAAATAGGAACCCAGCATCTCTCGAGCCAGACATGCAGTTGCATGGGCTCGTAACATAAGTGATAGAACGTTTTAAAATAACTGCAAGTCCACGACCGCGTTGAAACGGTGACAACTACTGGTCGATCCATAGGGAGGTGTGTCAACTTTGGTTAGTTCGAAGGCGAGTGGGAAACAAAGGACAGAAATGAGTTTTGATCGAAACTACACTACAATGCGAACGACATTGGAAAATAAGCAATAAAACTAAACCCCATAGAGAAAGAATGTGACTACGAAAATATGTGTGTGTGTGTTCAATTGTGCTCATCACAACATGTAGTACATGAAAATCATAAAACTAAATCCAACTTTGCCTCACATGAAATAAGATAACACAATATCATTAAAACATACAAGACAATAATTAGAATGAAGATAAATAAACTCATGCATAAAGAACAAACCCCACTATGTTTCCACATGAAATAAGATTTACACAATCATTAAAACATACAAGACATTAATTAAGGTAAAGGCAACAAGACTACATGTAACCACAAGTCAGGTTTCCTTTATCAATTTCATCCATATCCTCACCTAACCATTCCCCATAAAATAGGTCCACTAATCTAAGCATATGCTAAGCTTCATTCAAGAGCATTAGCATATCAAAGACAAGAGTGAAATCACATTAGATGGTTATGGAAATCATGTAAGGTTCAAAGGATTAGGATAACACACCTAATACATCACATAATCACATCACATATTTCTCCAACCCCAAATGGGGATGGAACTACTCACTAATCATTACACTAACTAAATTAACAAAATGAAACATTCTAATGAAAGTAAATTAAACTAAGAAAACAAAAAATATTAAAGAAGCTAAATGAAAGGAAATTAAACTAAAGACGCATGCAAGAATTAAAAGACAATATTAAAAGAAACTAAGAAAAAATATTTTTTACATGACTCACATTACAAGTGTCATTATTGTCCACCTTGAGTTTTTGCTTCAAGGCTTTTACTCCAAGTAGAGAGAATGCCACCAAGAAATGGGTGGATAAAAATGAGGAAGAAGAGTTCTATTTATAGCCACAGAAAAAGGTAACTCAGGACAATCCCCCGATATGGGATTAAACGTATACCGAAAATAGACTAAATACAACCTAATACATGACCCGCCAAAGTCTTAGCGGATCCAGACCAAAACCGAGCGCCAATCAACTGTCTTACACCACCAATTGGCGGTCTATATTGTCTGGATCCGGCATTGTTTTGGAGTGTGGTTGTATGTCTTCATGTCCTCATGTGTGATGCATCCAGATAGGTTGTTGGAGCTCAGGACCGAATTGAATTGCCAAAATACTCCTCATGATGGTGTGCAGTTTCTTCATTTGCTCATTGGTCCTTTGGGCTCACATCCGCGTCCTTTCCTCTTTCATCTCAGTGCCCAGGTCGTGCAACTCAGTCCTTTTCTTTGCTTTTGAGACCTTTTTGTGCATCTTCTCCTCAAACCTGCTTATTCCTGAAACTTAAACATTAAACTCGTTACGTAGCATTGCTTAGGTGAAAAATAACGGATATAAGAAACAAATGTATGCGTGATATGATGTCAATCAAATACCCCCACACCTAACTTTTGCTAGTCCCGAACAAAACAAAGAAAGGAAAAAATGAAAGAAATGAAAAATCATTCGTAAAACAGGGGAATCCTAACTCACTTTCGTAGGAATCACGGTTGCACTCAGCACGTGCAACAAGCCGTTAAACATCCTTGTCGCCAAGGAGGAGGAGTGTTGTCTCCTGAGAGTTTTCAGCGGATATACCCCACAAAATCCAAACATTGATGCATTATTCAATCTAGAATTCGACTCGATGGACTCATTTTTGTCAATCATTGGACACGGTAATCCTACGGGCCGACTCTATATATGTATTTTGTCCACACACCTAGCCTAATAAACCATTCGTGCAAGTTAATTAAGGACTTAAGTGAAAGACATGGACAACCTCAACATCCTCAAGTGATACAAAGTGTAAAGTCCATTAAGGTTCTTATTTACATTACTTTTTTTTTCTTTTTTTCTCTCTTCTTTTTTTCATTTTTTTCTTACTAGTTGGAATGTAATTCTCCCAGGGTCAGGTTTCGTGCATCATTGCCTACGAGGACTTACACTATCACGTACACATTTCCCCACATCTCCACATAGGGCAATCCCTACCACCCGTGTAACGGGAGTTCGGTCGGTGCATCCCATGTCAGATGAGTCGACAACACTATGCATAAAGTCCCCTCAGACCTAATTGCTCGACTGATAGGAGCCGTGTGAGAAGAGAGAACACTTACTCACTTATTTCTTATTTACACATGAACAAAAACCCCTACACTTAATGTCTTACAACAAGAATTAAAGGGTCCTTGACTACAACAAACTTCCTTATATTAACAGACATAAATTATTGACTCACTAGGTTCAGGGTGGACTTCTTTAAATGTTTGAGTACTAAAACCCTATGATTACTCACCCCCGAGGGATAACCGGGGTGCATCCTTACGACTATATAAGTCCTAGAGCCAGTATACTAGCTATCCTAATGCATCATGTTAAAGACAATTTTGGGAGCTTTCTTTTACTTTGTCTCTCAACGGTTTTGCACATGCTAAACACATGCAAAACCCACAAAACATTTTCTTTCGCAAACACATGAAGATTTTGAAAGAAATGTGAAAAATTTAAAGCACTAGGCAAGCAAAAGAAGACAATTCACACAAGGATCATGGCAAGCAGATATGTCGATATTAAATGCAGCACACAATCATGACCCTAACAATGCACATAAAAGAAAACAAAATCAAAGGAATAGACTCGACTATGTACACACGTAAAACACCCCCCACACCTACTTCATGCATTGTCCTCAATGAATGTGAGCATTATAGTACATGGATTTATGCATGAAAAAAGCAAGATCTCACCAACATGAAGCGCATAAGGAAGTTCATGGTTATGTTGATGGACACAAACCCGAATTCCCTCAAAACATCTGAGACGCTAAAGAATGGATACAAATACATGAAAGAAATGGGGCCCAAATAAACAAGGGTTAGGGCCCACAACAATCAATGCTCACTCATGAAGTCTTTATTGTACTTTTTTTAATATAACTATGTACAAAAATAAGTTCTCATCTTCATTTGTCAAAGGACATCAAATGGGATCCTCAAAAGTGGGTCAATGCACATGGAATGTGAACATGACACCACGCGGGGCCAGAATACTCATAAGTGGGCCAGAATACTCATATGTGGGCCAGAATACCCAAATAAACAAGGAAGTTCTCATATGTGGTTCTATCACAAAGAGCACAAGAAGAAAGGAGAGGTTCATGAATTATATGCAAAGGCGTCTCATTCAAAGTATCAAACTGAAAGACTTTGAACCTCTCAAGAGTTTGGGAAAAATTGCGCAACGGAAGAGGAGTTTCTATCGTGCGGTACTGAAGTTATGATCGTCAATCGAAACTCTCCAGCCAACAAGCTGGTGGGTCGGAACAAGGTCAAGAACCTTGTTATGCATGTCCGACTCACTAGGCGGACAGAAAGTGAGTCTCTTACCCAAGGTATTCTCCAAGGAACTCCTAATACCCTCATTAGCAATGTACTTGTTTGATGTTCCATCTTTCCAAGATGATCAGGAACAATAGTGAGAGGCAAACTCTCATCAGGTTGTTTGAAATTAAAGGTATTAGGGAGCTCTTGCTCCACCAGAGGTGAGTCCTTAAGAGGCACAACATGAAGATCATGTGGCTCAAGGGCCACGAGACAAAAAGATGAGGCACGATCTTGTGCCGACTCATAATGAAGATGGTCCATGTCATTCTCAATTTGGATCGAATCCCTCACCATGTAATCGTGAATTGAAATCCCAAGTCCTTCAGACTGACTAGGAGTTTGACTTTGAAATATTGTGCTTTAAAGTTGTGGATGTGGTGGTGGTTCGATATCAGAAGATAAATCCTCATGTTGACAGGAAAGGTTGCCCTCCTCACGTTCACGTAATTGTTGTGTCATTTGACTCACGTGCATTTCCATAGTTTGCAAGGAATTCAAGTTGTAGTTCAATAAAGTTTGAGTGGTTTCCATGAACGTTTGGAGGGTTTGTTTTAAGGAATCAAGTTTGGGGTCAACAGTGAGGTTCATGTTAGAATTTGGGAAATGGATGGGTTGGGTGTTTATGGGGTGAAAATGAGTCCAATGATTGGTCGTGGGTGGTGGCTGGTAGAATTCTGGGTATTCGGGAGGAGGATACTATGGTGGGCATGATGTATACAAATTTGAATAAGAATTGTCTCCCCACGAATCCATCCCTCTCGGGTTGTACGCGGAAAACACCTGAACAATACTTGAACTTCCTGGACCAAAGCGGTCGACCGTTTAAACCTTTTTGTTCGACCGTTCACACGTGTCACATGACCGTTTGTTTTGTCGTATTATACCCAATGGTCGTATTCGTATTATTCCCAAATACCCCAAAATTACCAAACATCCGGTCGACCAAAATGTTCCTAGCGGTCGACCGAACCAACACAATTTGGTCTCCCAGAAGTGCCTAGACTTATTCGGTCGACCTATCCCATGAGCCCGTTCGACAGTTAACTTAAGTGAACTCAAGTCAAAGCTGAATTTTGACGAAATGGTCGAACGACATACCCGTTTCGATCGACCGTTTTTAGGCAGAATTGGGTCCTGCAAGTTTCTGTTTTGTGCATCTTACACCAACTCATACCCAATCAATCCCAACGGCTTTATTCTCTCTAATGCCTATTAAAGAGTTGTAAAACCCATTTTAACACAACTCTCTCACACATATTTGCCTCCTACATTAGAGAGATCATTCCAAACACTCCAAGCCTCAAATTTCCACACTAAAGATCAATTCTAATCCTTCTCAAGTGTGCTCAAGTTTAGAGAGTGATTGTCCCACTCAAGTTTGTTGTTGTCAAAGAAGAGTAAAGGTTTCGGTGAAAGCCCGAAGCATCCCTCTCGGATTGTGAGAGGAGGAGCCAAGCTCGGCGAGGGTTGTTCGCGAGTTTGAAGATTGCAAAGGCGTTCTCTCCCGGCCCGGAATGGGGAGTGGTTAGTGAAGTCGTGAGCGGAGCTCGGTGATCCGAGCAGAGCTTGTAAGAGAGGACTAGAACCCGGGTGGGGTGCCGAACCTCTATAAAAATCCCCCGACTTCTTGTCGTTTCCATTTCTATTCTTTACTTGCTTGTTTGTTTGTTTAATTTCGCTGCATGTCTTTGATATATTAAACAAGTAGGTAATTAGACTTAATTGTGATTAGAGATTGTGGACCCATAAGCCACACGATCCTACAAAAATGTGCACCAAACAGGGATCCATACATAACAAACCATTCCCATCAAATCATTACAAGCAACAAGTTAAACTCTAAAGCTAGCATGAGATAACTACCTAGTGTGGACATTATGTCATCTAATACAAGTTTAAGCATGCTACAAGTATAGATCTACATTAACCATATGAAATGGCACAAATAAAAGAACTCATGACTATCACATAATCTACATCACCTCCACCCCCAAAGGGGGATGGAACTACTCACTACTCATTAAGAAAAGAGAAAAAATGAAATTAAACTAAGCATACAAGAATTGAAAGAGACAATATAAAGATAACAAAAGATTCTTTTATTGCTCACTTACATTACAAGTAGCAAATCTCCACTACAGTTTTGATCTAAGGCTTTACTCCAAGTAGAGAGAATATCACCAAGGAAGGAGTAGATTACAAGGGAGGAGGAAGAGTTCTATTTATAGTCATAGAAAAAAGTAACCGTGGACAATCCCCCGATGTGGGACTAATGGCATACTATAACACCCGGCAAAGTTTAATCGGATCTGGAGCAGATCCAACTGTCAATTGGCGGTTTGGAACCGCCAATTGGTGGCCTAGATTTCTTTGATCCTATCCTGGTTTTAAAGCTACATTCCTGGATTGATTTCTTCATGTGTAGTGCACCCGAAGTGGTTTTTGGAGTTTATATCGAAATCTAATTGCCCAAATACTCGTCATGATGGTGTGGAGTTTTTTATTAGCTTATTGGTACTTTTGGTTTACATCCAGGTCCTTCCCTCTTGCATATCAGTCCATAAGTCTCACAATTCAATCCTTTTTCTTGTGTTTAGGTTTATTCCTGAAACTTAAACATAAAACTCATTATGTAGTATTGCTTAGGTTAAAAAAAGAGGATATAAGACACGAATATATGCATGATATGATGTCAATCACGTATGCTTCGAGGTAACTGAAGGTGCAAGAGAAGAACTACCCCACCCATGATTTGGAGTTAGCAACGATGGTTCACGCATTGAAGACATGCAGGCATTATCTTTATGGAGAGCAGTTTGAGGTCTTCACGGATCACCAAAGCATGAAGTACTTGTTTTCGCAGAAGGAGCTAACTATGAGGCAACTTAGATGGCTTGAGTTCATCAAGGACTACGACTTCACGATTTCCTATCACCCGGGGAAGATGAATTCAGTTGCTGATGCCTTGAGTAGGAAAGTGGAGGTGACAGTAGTCGGACTGTGCATTTAAGAGTGGAGGCTACTTGAGTCGTTGTTAGAGTGGAAGTCGTTCACAGAGGGCTCTTAGGGGCGGTGATTACTGGGCAGAGAGTAGAGCCGCAGACAATCTCAAGAGTTGTGCAGGCTAAGAGAGCAGATGATGAGTTAGCTAGTCTGTTGTAGTTAGCTGCTAGGGATGGATCAGACTTCAGTGTGGGAGTTTGATTGATTCGTTTTATTTAAACCGCAAGTGCACAGCCGCGTTGAAGCGGTGGCAAATACGGGTCGATCCACAGGGAGGTGTGTCGACTTTTGGTTTTTTCAAAGGCGAGTGGGAAAGAAAGGAGAGAAAGGTTGGTTACACTAAACTACACTAAGGTGCAAGTGGAAATGGAAAAGAAGCAAGAAACTAAACCCTAAAGGGGGTAGAAAAATAATGTGAACATAAAGAAGTGTGTGTGTGTGTGTGTGTTCATTAAGCTCCTCACAATCTGTAGTGCATGAAATCATAAAAGTAAATCCAACTTTGCCTCCACATGAATTAAGATTAGATCACATCATTAAAACATACAAGACAATAATTGGAATGAAGCTAAATGAACTCAAGTATAAAGACAAGACCCTACTATGCCTCCACATGAATTAAGATAACACATTATCACTAAAACATTCAAGACATTAACCAAGGTAAAGGCAACAAGAGTACATACACTACAACTTGTGTTTCCAATATTAATTCCATCCATATCCTAACCTTATCATTCCCCATAAAATAGGTCCACTAATCAAAGCATAGGCTAAGCTTCATTCCAGAGCATTAGCATATCAAAGATAAGAGTGGAAACTCATTAGATGGTTATGGAAATCATATAAAGCTCAAGGGATTAAGATAACACACACTTAATACACTACATGATTATATCACATATTTATCCACCCCCCAAATGGGGATGGATCTACTCACTACTCATTACACTAACTACATTAACAAAATGAAACATAATACTGAAATGAAATTAATCTAAGCAACCAAGAAACATTAAAGAAACTAAAAGAACATGAGACTAAAGAAACATGCAAGACATGTAAATTGAAATTAACTAAGCAATGTAAAAACTAAAGCAAACAACAATTAACTACAAAACTTCTATTATTACTCACTCCAAATTACAAGCAACCCTTCCTCCACCAGAGTTTTGCTTCAAGGCTTCACTCTTAGTACGGAAGAAGGCCACCAAGAGAGAGATGGATACAATGGAAGGTGAAGAGTTCTATTTATAAGCATGGAAAAAGCTAATCCGGGACAATCCCCCGATGTGGGACTAAACAAATACCACAAATAGACTAAGCATACACTAATACACGTGCTCCCGAAAGCTAAGCGGATCCAGAGCTATCTGGACCGCCAATTAGCGGTCCCACACCGCTAATTGGCGGTCTATAAGTTCCAGATCCGTTTGGTTTTCATGCTGAGCTTTGCTTGATGTATTTGTTGGTCTTGGATGCATCTACTTCACTTGTTGGAGCTCCGACCCGAATCGAATTGCCAAAATACTCCCCATGATGGTGTGGAGTTTTTTGTTTTGCTCTTAGGTCCTTCGGTCTTACGTTCAGGTCCTTCTCCCTTGCATCTTAGTCCCCAGGTCTCACAATTAAGTCTTTTTCATGCTTTTGGGTCCTTTCATGGCTCTTCTCTTCAAACCTCTTTATTTCTGAAATTCAAACATAAAACTCGTCATGTAGCATTGCTTAGGTGTAAGATAATGGATATAAGATATAAATATGAGCATGAAATGATGTCAATCAGAGTTGATGGGGGTCTGAGATTCAGGAGTCGGATCTAGGTGCCGAAGGTAGATGAGTTGAGAGCGGACATCATGGAGGAGGCACACCGAGCTAGATATTCCACTCACCCAAGGAGCACGAAGATGTAGAAGGACCTACAACGGAACTTCTGTTGGAAGGGCATGAAGCGGGATATGGCAAAGTTTGCAGACCGGTGCTTAGTCTGTCAGCATGTGAAGATTGAGCACCATGGACCAGCAGGACCGATTTAGTTTATTGAGCTGTCAAAGTGGAAGTGGGAGCATGTGACAATGGATTTCGTCATAGGTATGCCAAAGATGAGGAGATTCCACGATCGTCTTATGAGGTAGCAGAGGACTGGGTCTTCAAGATCTAGAGGATTTTTCGGGCTATAGGTTGTTTGTCTGAGAGGATGTTGGATCTGACCACCTACATGCTAGACGGTGAGGCGGCAAACTGGTGGAGGACCACGTCTGCGGTGGTGTTTGTTGACTGAGAGGAAGTGAGCTGGGAGGAATTGCTTGAGGATTTCAACCAGCAGTTCTTTCCCCAACATGTCAGAGATAGGAAGACGGAGGAGTTCTTGGCCCTCGAGCAGAAGGAGTTGTCTATAGGCAGCTACATCAGCAAGTTCAACACTTTAGAGAGTTACTATTCTGAGACTTATGTGACACCCGACCAGCGAGTGTGGAAGTTCATCAAGGGACTAAGGAAGCAGCTCCGGTCGTGTGTTATCACCAGCAAGCCACAGACCTTGGCAGATGCGGTGAAGTTCGCGACCATCATTGATCAGGACTACCAGGATAATTACCATGAGGTGCGGAAGCCCCCAGAGAGCATAGGAGGTAGCACAGTTGGACGTTCCAAATGGAATCCGGGCAAGAGGCCCCTGTTTGATAGAGGAGGAGTACGCTAGTCTGGTGCGTGCAATTTATACGGAAGATCACACCAAGGTCAGGAGTGCTTTCGACGTATAGGTGCATGTTTGGGATGCAGTCAGTTGGGTCACTATGTTCGGGAGTGCCGGAATAAGCAGGGCAAGCCTAGCAGGAGGTCGGGACAACCAAGGGTATGGAAGAGCGGAGGCAGCAGATCCATTGTTCGACCGGGTCAGAGCTGGATAGTTGGGCGAGTCTTCACCATCCAGGCTGAGGAGGCGAATGACTCCAACACCGTTGTGGAAGGTACCCTTGTTGTTGCTGGTTTGGTTGCTAGAGTTTTATTTGATTGCGGTGCCACACACTCCTTCTTTTTGGCGAACTTTGCTAGCGAGTTGGGTCGGACCCCTGAGCTGCTAACTGATTTGTGGGAAGTTAGTACGCCCATGGGTGAGGTGGGCACTATGGGGAGCTTTCTCCCCGGCACCATAATTGTTTTCGGAGACCATGATTTTCTGGCAGATCTGGTCTTGCTACTGATTGAGGATTTTGATGTCGTATTGGGGATGGATTGGCTGTCACAGTATGACGTGCGAGTCTTTTGCCGAGAGAAGAAGATCTTGATTCCGAGAAAGGACCTGCCAGATGTGCTGATTTGAGGGACGAAGGGCAGAGGAGGACGTCTCATCATGTCCGCAATGAAGGCACAAAGGCTGATACACTAGGGTTGTAGGGTGTTCATGGCTACGTGATAGTTCCGGATCCCGAGACAAGGCTGGAGGATATAGAAGTTATGTAGGAGTTCCCATAGGTGTTTCCAGTAGATATTCCTGGTTTGCTGCCACACCGAGAGATCGAGTTCGACATCAAGTTGGTGGCTGGCATGACTCAACAGTTGAAGGCTCTGTATCGGATGGCACCTGCAGAACTGAAGAAGCAGTTGCAAGAATTCATGGATTCCGGGGTCATCCGACCTAGTGTTTCACCATGGGGAGGGCCTATGTTGTTCGCGAAGAAGAAGGACGGGTCGTTACGGATGTGCATGGACTATATGATGTTGAATAAGGTTGTCGTCAGCAACCAATATCCTTTGCCCAAGATCAAGGATCTTTTTGAGGTTGAGGTTGTGACTCAGTGGAAGGCCCCGACGAGCGTGACGGGGATAAGGAGCTTCGTGGGACTTGTTGGGTATTACAGATGGTTCATCCAGGATTTCTCCAGACTTGCTTCACCACTGACGGTGGTGACGCACATAAAGGGTCAAATTTGTTTGGTCCCAGAAGTACGAGGACAACTTTCAGGAGCAGAAAAGGCAATTGACGACATCACTAGCGGAGGTTATGTGAAATACAGCGACACGTTAGGTATTGGTTTGGGTTGTGTACTGATGCGGCATGGCAAGGTGGTGCCACACTAATGTGAATATTAAGTTTAACCGCAAGTGTAGGTTGATTCACAGGGAGGTGTGTCTACTCTGGTTCTTTCGAAGGTAGGTGGGAAAGGAGGGGAGAAGAAGTGTGGTAACACAAAACTAAACTATTAATGAACTACCAACTAAACTAAGCCCCATGGAGTGGAGGTGTGTAGGTATGTGTGTGTGAGTGGGTCTACATTTCAATTAGGAACAAGTGTAGTTGGTGTGACATACAACTAGAAGCTAGTGTAGAATCTAAATGTAGGATGCACAACACTACATGGCAAACCGTGAACATGCATATCTCAATAAAAAGTTGAGGTTGATTTTAGATTATCAAGCATGCAATAAGTACCTAGTGTGGTCATTAGGGCATCAATTAATCCTACATACAACCTAAATCATTCATGTGAATGTGCACCAAAAATAAAAAACCATTCCCGTCAAACCATTACAAGCAACAAGTTAAACTCTAAAGCTAGCATGAGATAAGTACCTAGTGTGGACATTATCCCATCTAATACAATCAATCATTTTTCTTGCGTTCAAGTCTTTTTTTGTCTCTTCTTCTCAAACTTGTTTATTCCTGAAACTTAAACATAAAACTCGTTACGTAGCAATTCTTAGGTTGAAAATAGAGGATATAAGATATGAATATATGCATGATATGATGTCAATCAAATAACCCTACACCTAGTTTTTGCTGGTCCCACGCAAAACAAAGAAAGAGAAAAAAGAAAGAAAGGAAAAACATACGAAAAATATGGAAATCCTAACTCACTTTTGTAGGAATCACGGTTGTACTTAGCATGTGCAACAAGCCGTTAAACCTCCTTGTCGCCAAGGAGGAGGAGTGTTGTCTCCTAAGGATTTTCAACGGTTATACCCACAATATCTGAACATAAAAGCATTATTCAACCTAGCAACACAACTCGATGGGTTCATTTTTGTCGATCATTGGATACGGAAATACTACAGACCGACTCTATATGGGTATTTAGTCCACACACCTAGCCTAATGAGCCATTCGTGCAAGTTAGTTAAGGACTTATATGAAAGACATGGCAACCTTAACATCCTCAAGTGATACAAAGTGTAAAGCCCATTAAGGTTCTTATTTGCATTACCATTTCTTTTCTTCTTCTTTTCTTTTTCTTTTTGTTCTTCTCTTTTCTTTTCTTTTCTTGTTTATTTTCTACTAGTTGGTGTGTAATTCTCCAAGGGTCAGGTTTCGTGCATCATTGCCTATAATTACTTACACTACCATGTACACCTTTCCCCCCATCTCCACTTTCCCCCCATCTCCACATATGGCGATCCCTATCACCTGTGTAACGAGAGTTCGGTCGGTGCATCCTAAGTCAGATGACTCAAAAACACAAGGCACTAAGTCCCCTCAGACCTAAGTTCTCGAACACCCTACCCACTTATTTATTATCTACACATGAACCAAAATCCCTACACTTACAGTTTCACAAAAGGAGTTTAAAGGTCCTTGACTACGACATACTTCCTTATACTAACAGACACGACTTATTAGACTCACTAGGTTCAGGGTGGACTTCTTTATTTGTTTTAGTACTGAAACCCTATGACTACTCTGCCCCCGAGGGAAAACCGAGGTGCATCCTTACAACTAGATAAGACCTAAAGTTTGTGTACTAGATATCCTAATGCATCAAGTTCAAGTCAATTTCGGGAGCTTGCTTTTACTTTGCCTCTCAATCGTTTTACACATGCCAAACACACGCAAAACCCACAAAACATTTTCTTTCGCAAACACAAGAAGATTTTGAATGAAATGAAAATTTTAATGCACCAGGCAAGCAAAAGAAGGCAAGTCACCCAAGGATCATGGCAGACAGATATATCAATATTAAATGCAGCAAACTAACTGGCCCTAACAATACAAACAAAACAAAAGGAAACAAAAGGAAAAAGACTCGACTATGTACACACGTAAAACACCACCCACACTTACTTCATGGATTGTCCGCAATGAATGTGAGCATGATACTACATGGATTTATGCATGAAACACAAAAGATCTCACCAACGTGAAGAGCAAAGGGAAGTTCATGGTTCTGTTGGTGGACACAAACTCGAATTCCCCTCAAAACCTATGAAATACTAAAGAAGAGAGACAAATACGTGAAACAAATGGGGCCAGAATACACAGGGGTTGGAGCCCACTCTTGGAGTCTTCTTGTTTTTTTCAAATACAACTATGTACAAAATGACTCCCATCTTCATATGTCAAGGGACATCAAATAGGAACTCAGCATCTCTCGAGCCAGACATGCAGTTGCATGGGCTCGTAACATAAGTGATAGAACGTTTTAAAATAACCGCAAGTGCACGACCGCGTTGAAACGGTGACAACTACTGGTCGATCCATAGGGAGGTGTGTCAACTTTGGTTAGTTCGAAGGCGAGTGGGAAACAAAGGAGAGAAATGAGTTATGATCGAAACTACACTACAATGCGAACGAAATTGGAAAATAAGCAATAAAACTAAACCCCATAGGGGGTAGAGAAAGAATGTGACTACGAAAATATGTGTGTGTGTGTTCAATTGTGCTCATCACAACATGTAGTAAATGAAAATCATAAAACTAAATCCAACTTTGCCTCACATGAAATAAGATAACACAATATCATTAAAACATACAAGACAATAATTGGAATGAAGCTAAATGAACTCATGCATAAAGACCAAACCCCACTAGTTTCCACATGAAATAAGATTTACACAATCATTAAAACATACAAGACATTAATTAAGGTAAAGGCAACAAGAGTACATGTAACCACAAGTCATGTTTCCTTTATCAATTTCATCCATATCCTCACCTCATCATTCCCCATAAAATAGGTCCACTAATCTAAGCGTATGCTAAGCTTCATTGTGAATGCTCTCTTTGCAATGCTTGGATAACAAAAAAATTATGTTACTAGGGATGTTCGGATCATGAATATTCTACTAAATATGAGATTGAAGGTAAATGAGTGATGAGAAAGAGGTGTAAGCGTGTTGTGGATTTCAAAGAAGTAGAGGGGATGATTTTAATCGAGGATCTGAATTTTAGTAATCTTAAGTGGTGGATTGAGAAGTTTATCAAAGTTGGTGTGAACCAAGCATTGAGAATTAATTACATGCTTCCTCATTCAAAGATAAAAGAGTACCAAACCACTTCTTCACATGTTGATGTAGAGGCATCTCTAATACACCTCAATCCTAAGATGGAGTTGTGCGTCTTTGGCAGTGTAGAAAAGGTCTATATGGCTAACAATGGTGATGGTCCTCATTTCACACCAAATGATAGCAATACGTAGGAATGGGTTCAGTTGAACCACCACAGCGTGTAGACTCATGTTTTCATATTAGAAGTGTAGATCAACCTGAATATCAAAATGTTCTAGCAGCAGAAGTGCAACCCGAAGCCACACTTATGAGCCCATAGGAACCATAATGTCCAGTCAAGCCTCCAAGAAGGTCGCCCAAGCAAAATGAAGATGTCGAAAATACGAGACCTCCAAGAACATTTGCCAGGGGAAATTGTAGGAGGAGGTGTATGAGCATCCAAGATGACGACCATGCAATGAGGACCATGAGGATGTTAACATGGTTGCTGCTTGGGAGTTAGAGGAAGGTGGACTTGGTTACATGCTGAGTAGAAAGTCAGATGTTGAAAGAGAAGAGGTAGAAGAAATTGTTTTCCCTGAGTTTGATGACACATTCGAGGATGACATTTTTTAGGACTTCGGTTTCAATTTCGATGATGGGCCACAGCCAATTGAGGTTAACATGAAGAATCTAGAAATGTATGTTGGTGCGATGTTTTCAGGTGTAGCATGTTTCAAAATGACTTAGATACAACATTGCCTATTATTTGAGAGTGAAGTATTTCATTAAGAGCGAATCAAATCAGGTGATAACGAAGTGCCAAGACCCCCACTACACATTGCAAATTCATGTGTCGAGGATGCAAGAATCGAAAGTGTTTAAATCAAGACCCTTAGGACTCCTCACACTTACTCCTCAGTCAGTACTTGTGCTTGAAAGATGGCTACGAAGCACTGGATCGCCCATCAAGCACTAGACTGGTTAAGGCAGGATGAGAGGCTTACATCAAGAACATTCTAGACCAACTTCAGAGAGAATACCACCTGAAACTACCATATCACAGAGTCTGCAGTGGTTGGGTACTAGCATTGCAGAAGCTTCATGGAGGCGACAGTCTACAATATGAGTAAGTGCCGACATTAGTTGGTGAATTGAACAGGTAGAACCCAAAAGTGTGATCCGGTTTGAACAGTATCTGAACAAGCAGTTCCAGTATTTGTTTGTGTGCTTGCAGGCATGTAGGCAAGACTTCCTCAATAGATGCAAACCAATCATAGGGTTTGATCTGCCATTTCGAGGGATTTTATTGTTTGATATTGTTGTTGATGGGAACAACAACATTTTATCGTTGGAATTTGGATTGCAGATATTGAGATGAGCCTTCTTGGCAATGGTTCGTGGATAATCTAATGGAAGTTGTGGGTTAAATGGAAGGTTTAGTCATCATATCTGATAGGTCCAAGGGTCTCGAGGAAGCACTGTCTAAGACTTACCTAGGGTGTGAGTACAAAAGTTGTATGAGGCACCTGTACAAAAATTTCAAGAAGAAATTCCCTGAAGCTCATTTGCAATCTCTTCTTTGGCATGCAAATCAATCCCTACTCAAAAGAAGACTTCTAGTGGTTCACATCGGAAATGGAAGAAGTAAGCAAGTCAGTCTATGACTAATATAGAAGATGGAGTACAAGGACAAAGTATTCTCCTAAAGCAAGTTCGGTACATATGTGAAGTGTTCTTTCATCACGAATAACTACAGTGAGTCATATAATGCATACATTAATGAAGCAAGGCACTTCCCGGTTGTGAGTATGGTCGACAAATTGCGACAAAAAGTACATCAAAAAAATCTATATTCGACAAACCAAAGCAAAACAATGAACCGACAATTTGGTACCTTTTGATAAGAAGTGGTTTTCAAATAACATAAGAGAACTAGGGATGTTAGATCCTAACCCTTCTTATGTGCTAATTGTGTTTAGGAGAGGATTAGTGATGGATTGGGATGGACGGCTGAGATCGAGTCGGAGAAAAGTATATAAAGGTTAGTTTTTTTTTCTCTCTCTCTCTCGTTTTGCATCTCTCTCACTCACTCTCTCTCTCTCTAGACTCGTCTCTCTCTCTCCCTCGGTGGTTCTTCGGTGTTGGCGGAGGCGAGGATCGGAGTGTTGGATTCGTCGGAGTCATCATAGAGATCGTTGTGTTCGCCAGAGTTTGGGTTTATCGTGGAAAAGCTCGTCGTCGTTCTTCAAAGGCTTCTTCAAGCCTTAAGGTATGTCAAACTTGCTTTCAAGCTCACCTATTGTTAGTGTGGGAGTGGGAGCGGTCGACGGTAGGCCGTTTCGGGCTCGTCGGACCTGCACAACCGTTTCTGAACTATAAACGGTCGACCGGTGTTTTGGTTCGGTCGACCGGTTATAGTGTATTTGGGGCAGAATCCCTCGCACCGGTCGAACGATGCCATTTTGGGCGGTGGACCGGTTGTGCAATTTTCGCGAGAGAAAACGTCCTGGGTATTTTCGGTCGAACGGGACCCCTTTGCCGGTCGACCGAAAGTACTGTTGTAGGTCGGTTGGGGCGTTGACCATCTAAACGGTGGACCGCCTGTTTGACTCGTTCGACCGACGTTTAAGTTAACTTAATGTCCGGTCGACCCGAAGTGAGGTTTCGGTCGACCGTGTGTATGGTTTGGTCGAAGGTTTGACACTGGTGGATTTCGGTCGACCGCTAGTGTGTGTGGTTCGACCGTGTAATTGTGTTTTGTTGGAAGTTTTCTACTGGAGGTTTTCGGTCGACCGATAGGGTTCGGTTGTTCGACCGTTTTACTGTTGTTTGCGAAAATGGATTTTCTACTGGTGCTTTTCGGTCGACCGGGACCCCTTTGTCGGTCGACCGTTTGGCGGGTTTTTCGGTTGGGCCAGTTCTCTGGGTGAGGATCGGTCGACCGAAAGCCAGTTTTCGTTCGACCGTTTTGCACTGTTTTTGTGTGTGTGTGTGTGTGTTGCTATTGATTGGCTAGAAGGCAACGGGTCTCCGGCCCTTTTGGGGCGACGGCACAGACATTCCGGACCTATAGCGATCAGTGGTGACACGTGGAGGTGGATTGTGATTTTGTGGCCGTGGCTCCGGCGAATGATGCAAAACCGTGGATCCGGTAACACTGAGGCAATGAGGGGTTTGTTTGGCCGTGTTTTGGACCGGCGGTGCCTTGTGTGCACGTGTGTTGGTGGGTTGGGGTGAGAGGACCCTTGAGACCCGTGTTGTTGGTCTATGGCCGGGAGAGAGGTCCCGGGAACTTAGCGGGTGTATCAGTTGTGGTGTTTTACTTTCTTTGCACATTTCATTCTGTCCATATATGTGTTAGGGTTTGGCATACTGGGTTTCCTCCTGGAAACTCAGGCATTCATTGTCTGCTTTCAGGCCGAGAGCGACGTTAGGTGGGTGGCGTCGGCGGAGGGAGCGCTCGAGACCTGATCCTGCTTCCCTATATTTTGAGGTGGTTATGATTACTTGTGTATATTTTATGTATATGATCTTTTGATGTAATCACATTCTTTTGTAAACTCGTTCACATATATATATTATATGTTGGTGCACCAGTGTGTGTATTTCTTTCGTAATGTCCTCGTTGATTGTATGATTTAAATTTGAAATTTTTCCGCTGTGTTTGAGGACGTTACAAGGGACCTACAGGGTTGTTTGGTCAACTAATAACCTCATAGAAATTAGCTCCGACAAGTAGAGGTGTGTTATAAACCTGGGACAGAAGTCTTGTAGATGTGGAATATGCCAGATCATTGGGTTTCCATACAAGAATGCTTATGCCTTGCTTGCAACACTTAGAGGTGTGATCTGGGGGAATTATGTCAATGAGTGCTACACCATCAAGAAGTACAAACACGCCTCTTCTATGAACATTAATCTAATGCATGACAAGGCCAGTTGGGTTAAAGAAGGGGGTCTTGTGTTGCCCCTGAAAACCAAAAGGAAAGCTGGTAGACGCCCCTTGAATAGGACTAAAGCATATAACGAGCCAACAAAAGCACAGAAAAGATACAAATGCAAAAATTATGGGATTATTGGGACACCAAGCAAGGAAATGTAAAGAACCAATTGTGGATCAACACTGCCAGCCTCAAAGGTCTAGTAGCTTAATTTTACTTGATAACTCCCAGTTTCTTTCATGATAACATACTTTTACTAAATTTTACACTCCCATTTTGTTTCATGATAACTCAATTTTTCATTGTGTTATTATTAAAAATAGGAGATCACAAGGTACATCGACGAGAGGTGGTGATTGGAGACTTGGGAGAACATCCTCAACAAGAACTGTTGTTGGTTCGAAGGCACTGACAACTTCTAGTGCAAAGGCTCCACAACCTTTATTCAATGTTCCAAGACCAATGATGAACTTGTTTGGCTAAGTTAGTGGTGGAAGTTTCCTTGATCAAAGTCTACCTAACGGAGAAGTAAAACTTTTGTTGGTGTTGGTTTATTTTATGTATGACTTTCCAGTACATGTATTTTGTTATTATGTAAGGTTGTACCTGAAGATAGTTTTTTGAACTTCTAGTTATGTTTGAATTCAGGCTGGAAATCATGTTTGAATTTCCTATTATCCATTGCAATCCATGTTGGAATTCATGTCGTAATTACATGCTGAGTAGAAAGTCAGGTTGATCGGGTTTTATGCAGGTTGGAATTCATGTTGTAATGTTGCTATTATGCGTTGGAATTCATGCACCAAGTAGGATGATTTGTGTTCTTAATTCGTTCCAGGTGAGTCTGTTGCATTTGAGTTATTAATTGGAATTTAAGTGAGGATGTTATCAATTTGTTAGAGGTGAGGATACAGGTTGCATGTCGTGTGGGATTTAAGTTCATTTCAAACATGCACACATTAATCACTACTCACTACATGCTCACATGTACTGCACATACCCCAAACTGCGAAAAGATCGATTAAAGAGTTAACAGATGTTGAGAAAAATAATGGACTTCGAAGTGCAAATCATCAAAAATTCAGTTAACAATGGCCTTGGTTTACGTCAAATGCAGTGGCCAAGTGTTTGTTATCATTGAAGGACCACCCAACTCCCACACGTGTATACATGGTGCATTAGTCCACTCTAGACAAGCATCTTTAAGAAAAGAGCTACAAAAACAAGAAACATGACCATGAACATCTCGGCCTTCACCTTGTCGGCATTCTACTTCACTTCACCAAGCAACACAACTTGAATTTGGTGCCCATGCTTGGGGTTTTTTTTTATACACAGGTAAGATCATTTTTCATATTATTTTAACAATTTTATGCACAAGACTTCCTAAAGCATTTCAATAAGATGTATTATACATAATATTAAAATGCACAAATAGATCATACCTAAAAGGATTGTCATACCCTTTGTAATCGTCGAAACTCGGATTGCACCTTGAATCGTCTGCGGAATTTTCTCCAAGTGTTTACCAAACTCTAAGCAAGATTAGAATGATCGAAGCTAGCCAATCAAATCTAATACAATGTTAGAATTTAGCTAATAACTCTTTCAATGCCACCAATGATTGAATCTCTCAGGCTCTAAATTAATTAAGAGTGATTTGATGGATGGAGAGAAAATAGAAAAGGTTATATTTTTCTATTTGTTGCATATCTAAAAAATATAGGAGAGGTCTATTTATAGTGTATTCACCAAACCACCTACACATGATCGATATCAATCTCTCCTATCAACCAATCATATTTTGACACGTCATCCTCCTATAACTTTCATTGACCAAGATGGATTAAATCCATCCATTGACCAACAATAATCTCTTATTAATATGGGCAAAAATCGCGGGCAAACAGTCAACCGTTCGGTTATCTAGAAAATTTTCTGATAATTTCGGTCGAACTGATTGCCACTTCGGTCGACTGTTTCGCTTCCAAGAAAAGTCCCTGAAAAATTCAGTCGAACTGTGTTTAACGTTTGTCGATCGTTCCGTTACCATGAAAGCTCCTGATAATTTTGGTCGAACCAAGAACCACATTGGTCGAACGTTCTCTTACCAGGAAAGCTCCGGATAATTTCAGTTGAACCGCTTGTCTAGTCGGTCGACCGTTTCCGAACTCAAAAGTTAATGTTGAATTCGGTCGATCGGTTTCTGAAAAACGTTCGACCAATTTTGTCTGTTTTTGTCTTCACAAATTTTGGATCAATATCCAACAAAAATTGAGCTTTGAGGTTTTAGCAAATTCATATATTATAATGTTACAAATTACATTATATTATGTAATATATTATCATATATAATGTCAAACATTATACCCCATAATATAATCTCATACAAATATATTTGTTATTCTAACCATGTCGTTATTACGACATATCGATTTTATCATTTCACCATATGTACATCATTCAATACATCACACAAAATATAAAATCACATTTCTTGTTTCCCAGTTTTGTGGTGTGACCTATAGGAGGATCTAAGTTATGTTGACAATGATATAAAACACTTTATATCATAAACTAAAAGCGGTATCTAGCTACACATTATAGTTACCCAAATAACAAAGATGTTTTGTTCTCTAGAACAGAACATCATCCATTTAGTGATATATAGTAATATCACTTGTGTTTATCACTTGCCTCATGATATTAGGAATATTATACAAAGTATGAATGTGACATCTTTGTATTATATATTCTTTTCTTGATCTCTTAAGCAAATTATAAATATGTAACTATACATAAGTTATATTGCTCACATTATAACTTTTGCTTTAGCAATGGACCCAATAATATCATCACTCACACAAGATGGGCAATGATAATCTTTTGACATATAACCTTTTCCCGCACGAGTTATATATAACTAACTAATATTTTTATCATTATACGTAATGACAGTTTTTGAAAATAATCAAATTATATACTTCTCATATCTTAGGATTCAAAGACACAATGAAAACATTAATGATACAAAAATAAATCCATAATGTTTCATTGATTATGTCTATTCAATATATAAAAGAAAATATTTTGCATTTCATATACTCATGTTGTTAAATACTTGTAGAGCTAGAATTTCCTTTAACCAACATGACAATTTTATCTTGGTAATTAATGTTCCATGTTAATCACCATGATTGTGAATTACTTTTGATTTATGCAAACCATTATTTTTTAGAGCTCTACGGTTAATGACTAAGAGTTTCTTCCTTAACTCTTCTAAAAGACGAATACATTAATGAAGGAACAAAATGTTTATACATTCAATTCATAATAAAAGACATATAAAAGAATACTTTTAGAACACACATTCCTTTCAACACATGCATTTCCCCGACCTTAACATTAAAATTTAGAAGCTCGTCCAAACAATAATCCATCTTCACATTAATCAAACTAAACTTCTCCATCATGAATTTTTTTCATGTCGTCGTTCCACCACCTAAACTCTTACGTTAGGAATCTGAACTCTACACAAAAATGAATCCTTGGGCAAGTGTATGAGTAAATTGAAGGAATGTTTTGAAATCCTTGGGCACACACAGAAACGTCGACTGAAAGAGAGTGACTTGTTGGAAGTTTGGATTTTTCCTCGGAGTCCACATTTGCAGGTCGGGATCTCAGAGAGGGGAATTGAAGGCGACTCAGTGGACAACGGCATCCTTACTTTGACAGTGGTGGGGGAGGAGAGGGTCGGAAAGGAAGTTCGGTTGTGGTGGAGGAAAAGTTGGAAGGAGAAGAAATAGTGGTTAGGGAGGGCCGAGTTATAAGGGATGGCGGGCTAAGTTAGGTGGCATGGTTTTAGGAATGAAAAAAGGGCGTCAAAAATTTAAACGTGATTAGGAGTGTAAATAGGAAGGTCAGACTAACAACTTCCAACCGAACGTCGTCAAAAGAAAACAGGCAATTGTCTAACGTCGTTAATGACGGTCGAACTGAAGTACATCGAGTTAAATATGTGTGTTTGTAGGTGTATTGGGCCAATAAAAAACTACACGTAAGCAAAATCCAATAAAAGACTTTTTAAGTGCACCTAAGAAAAAACCCCAAAGCAATTTCATGTCTAAAATAAAAAGAACAACAAAATAGAGCAACCCAACAATTAGAAATTGCAAAAACGATTTTAACACCAAAATCATGACATACTAAGTTCTAAGGATCAAGAACCCTCAACAAGTAAATAGATCTCTTGCAAAAAAGAAGGAACAATTAGACATTAGTAAAAAGTCTAGCGAGGGAGAAGGAAAAAAATATGAAAGAATTGAGTAGCCAACGCAGAAAAGGGAAGGGAACCGTGAAGATGGAATAGATAGATGGAGAAGAAAAAGGAAAGTGCGTTTTTTTGTGATTTGGCTGCTTGGTGTGGTAAATATCTCAATGAATGAGGTGTATATAGTTATCTTGAACAGCAAAAGTAATGTACAGTGTCAACAAACAGACATAAAGGTGCTTCACAAAGGAGAAAGGAATGTGAGTGTGATTCCGGATTTAGAAAATTGATTCATAAGAGAATCAATCCCCTTATAAGGTGTTTGGATTGGTGAAGTAGGTTCTCTGCTGAGTATTGAGTATTGACAGCTTCTACGGAAGCTGTTCTGAAAGCAATATCCAAATACACCCTTTGATTGCTTCTTTTGTTCGTGATATACATTGGAATTTAATGAAAATAACATATGTTGTTTGTGTTCCTTGATAAAATTTTCTTCCAAGCTAGTGGTATGCAACAAAAGCAGTAAGGAACTAATGCACAACAATATATATGTTTGTCGAATTATTTATAGTTTTTAGTTACTAAATAAAAATAGAACTTAATATTATACTTGCATGATTCATAATTTCATATATAATATATAAAAATAAAGTATTATTTTAAAGTTATATACTTAAGTATGTGGTTGACTATTCAAGTAGGACTACCGACCGTACACGTTTACACTTTTAGATGTTATATTTCTCACGTTGTCGTTAAGACGATTTTCGAATATAAACTTATCACCTGTTTTACATGGTTCCTTATAAATTAGATAAGGCAATAAATATCTAATCCATTGATTTACACGTTTAATTACCTTATTAAGCACATAATAAATGTCTTTCTTTTATTTATTTATTTAATTTGATTCTTCAAGGAAATTTTGACGTTTTATGCTCAAAGTTACCCTACCTCTGAAAAAAACCACATTTTGACTATCTCTGGTAAATATATTTATGCTTCGCGTTTTACCCAAAATACTCATATCTTTAAAAGCACCAAAAAACCTTTCTCTGTCGCCCATCTTTTCTCTCTCTTTCACACAACCATTTCCCATCGTGGTCGACGTCATATGTATTTTTTAGGGGATTGTTTGTGCATGTGTTGGAAAGTGATTTCGAGGGTTTTTGTGTTAGGATTGGCTCGTACTCCTTATGCCCACTTTGACGGGACAATCGAGACTGAGTGTTTGGTGGAAATAGATTTAATCGATGTAAGTTGGACTGATCTTGTGTGTTTCTAACGAAACTCGATGAGCTTGATAGATGATCGATGAGAACACGATTATTGTGCTCGATATGCTCGATTACTTTTGCATGTGAGCTCGATAAGTCTCAACAAAGGCGCCAGGGAGCTCAATGTCGTTTTCACTGCACAATTTTTGATAATGTTTTATGACGAACGGAATTCAAATCATTTGGGTGTGGAGAACTGTAAACTCAATGAACTTGGTGCACTCGATATGATCTCGATAATTTAATTTTTTTGAAAAGAACACTACTTTTCACCATACAATATTTGAAGATGTTTTATGACTCACGGAATTCAAATCGTTTAGGTGTGGGGAACTATAAACTCGATGGGCTCGATGCGTTCGATAGGCGCGCGATATGACCTCGATTCTTTAGATTATTTGTAAAAAATCGTTACACGATTTTCGTAGACGTTTTATGGCGGACGAAATTTGAATCGTTTAGGTGTGAAGAACTGTTCACCGCACGATTTTTGAGGGTTGAAAGACAGAGAGAAAGAAAAAGATAGAAAGATGGGAGAAATGGAATTCTCATGTTTATGCAGGGGGATTTTGGATAGAACGGGAAACATATGCATATTTTCCAGAACATGTCAAAGTGTAACCTTTTTTTCAAATGTTGGGTTACTTGGATCATAGAAAGAGGAATTTTTCATCTTCAATTGAATAATATGTCATATTTAACGGTGTGATTTTTTTATATTTATTGAAATGTTGTTTTCCATTTCTTTGTAACTCTGAATTTTGGACTTTTATGAGTTATGTGATATACTTGCATTAATACAGTTATAGTTGGTGATCTTTATATACTTTATGTAAATTGTGTTTTTTTGTTCTATCGTTATAAATTTTCAAGGACAAGTTCATATATAGCTCTGTCTAATTAAAATAATTATTAACTTACCATGTCAAGTTAATACACAATTTCTAACATCTAACATTTTGGTTCGTTCGAAGAAGATGTTACATCCTAACCCTTGCTATTTGGGTTTAATTGTGTTTAGGTGGAGGATTAGCAGAGGTGGAGATGGACGGCTGAGATTGGTTGGGAGAAGAGTATAAAAAGGTTGGATTTCTCTCTTCTCTCTCTCTAACTTTTCTCTCTCTCACTCATGCGATCCTCTCTTCCGAGCTCAACTCTCTCCCTCCCTCTCAGCTACCAGTGTGTGGTGGTGTGGATCGTCGAGGAGACGACTCAGTGGAGTGCGCGAGGATCGTGTCCATCGGTTGCTCGGTTGGATTCGCCGGAGAAGGAGGAGAAGTGTTTGTGGAGGCGACCTTCGTGGGTTCTTCAAAGGCTTCTTCAAGCCTTAAGGTATGTCAAGCTTTAGTTTAATCCCCCTTTTAGCCTTTGCGAGGGTTGGAGTGGCCGACGGTAGGCCGGAAGGCTAGTCGAGAACCTTGCAGCAGCTTTTCTGCTCTGCAACGGTCGACTGGCGGGTTGGTGCGGTCAACCGGTCGTAGTGTGATTCGGGCGAAAATCCTTGCACCGGTCGAACGGTACTCTTCGAGTGGTCGACCGGTGGTACGTTTTTACAAGGGAAAAATGCTCTGGGTGTTTTCGGTCGAACGGGTCCCCTTTTGGCGGTCGACCGAAAGCACTGTTGTAAGTCAGTTGGGGCGTTGACCATCTAAACTGTCGACCGCTCATTGACTTCGTCGACCGGAACTTAAGTTAACTTATTGGCCGGTCGACCGGGAGTGCGGTTTCGGTCGACCGTGTAGTGCGGATTGTTGGTGAGTTTTACTGGTGGAAATCGGTCGACCGTTGATGCTTTTTGAGCAAGAGAGGATTTTTCCCTGTCCGATTTCGGTCGAACGGGGCCCCTTTGCCGTTCGACCGGTTGGACGTTATTTCGGTTTTCTGCGGAATAGTTGTGGTGTTCGGTTGACCGTTTGGGGTCTTCCGTTCGACCGTTTGGGCACAGTTTGCATATGGATGCTTGTGTCGTGTGTGGTTGGATCCGCCTCGAAGGCAATGGGTCTCCGGCCTTTTTTTTGGGCGATGGTACAGACATTGTCGGCCTGAGAGGAGGATCGTGGTTGTGGCTCTACGGAGCGGGTGCCTTGTGTGCACGTTGTTGTGGCTCTACGGAGCGGGTGCCTTGTGTGCACGTGTGATTGTGGGGTTGGGGTGAGAGGACCATTGAGACCCGTGGCCGATGATTTTCCGGCGGTGCCTTGTGTGCACGTGTGTTTGGGGTTGCCGATGTTTTCCAGCGGTGCCTGGTGTGCACGGGAGATTGATATGCTTTTACTGCATTCTTCATTTCATGTTTCATATACACATTTTATATTCATATTTTAGGGGTTTGGCGTACGGGGTTTCCTCTCGGGAAACTCAGGCATATTCATGTTTTATGTCAGGTCGTGCACGTCAGTAGGAGGTGGTGACTGCGGACAGGAGCACCCAGACCAGATCCTGTCTTTTGTTCTTTGAGGTGGATGATTTTCCCTTGTACATGCGTTGTATATCTTTTGTGTTGGGTTGTAATCATCCTTGACTCTTGTATTGTACAGTTTACCACCTTATATTATATATATACTTGTGGTTTGGTGACGACCCCAGTGTTGATTCTTATCTGTTTTAAAGTTTTAAATTTTTCCGCTGTTTCGGGGCGTTACAGAAGAACTTCCAATAGTTTTTGTTTGGCGATAAAATAGAATGAGTAAACAACAGATATCCCCTTCAACTATCTCCCTTTAGCACTCAAATATTTTGAACTATGAATTGACGGTTACACGTTTGTTTCATATTCTTATTTTGTAAAACTTTTTTCTCGCTACATTGACAATTTGTAAGTTTTAGTCATATTTTGTTGTTATATCTTGATTTGTTTGATGAAAAATCATAATCTTAACTTTTTATTAAGATAAAATTGAAAACAATATCATATTTGGATCAAATTTATATGATTTGGAAATGAGAACAAAGTTTTACAAATCCACAAGGTGTTTAATTGTGACGTTTCAATGTAAAAGAATAATAATGTTAAAAGGTATAATAGAAGGAAAGCACCTATAATTTATCATAATAATAAAATCATTAAGTTAGCATTACAAGTTCATAAAACAAGAATGTTGTGTTCACGCTCGTTCTTAGATAGTCCACCTCGCCGTTGCTCACCGTAGGTGAAGCTTAGTGGTCTAGTCCCTACGCCATCCTCTTGGGTTGTTCTCATCCTTTTCCAAATTGTGCGTGGGTTGTTCTCTAGCACATACCTTACACGTCAAAGAGACGGTTCTTGAGCACCGGCGAGGTAACAAACACAGGTTCTATTCCATCATAATCACCTTACAGAAAGGCAGGTATGCACTTTACTTCACCTTACAAAGTACCCTATAGTCTTAAAACAGTTTTCAAGAAAAAATAATAATTTGATCATTATCTTTACAAATGACTAGAAATTTAGGACCTTTTAATCCTATTAATAATCAGAATCATTTGGAATATGAACAAAGTAAAATAAGTCTTATATCCATAAGCCTTAGCAAGTCAGTCAGACTACACTTAAAACGTAATGAACTTTAAGTGTCCGACCGTAAGCCTTAGCAAGTCAGTCAGACTACACTTAAAACGTAATGAACTTTAAGTGTCCGACCGCATCGTTCCGTACCTTGGTATCAGAGCCATGTTTGTTTAAATGAATAATTTAAATAACAAAGAACATCCTGAAGAAACTCTTGATGAAAATAATTTTGAAATCGAATTTTCTGAAAATGAAAAAGGATCTTCAAGCAGCTTTCTAATAAAGCAAGAAACTCTTTCCAAAATTAGGAAATCAAAACTTGATTTAAAGAAAGAAAAAGTCTTTAATATACCGATGCAGATCCCTATGTTAAATATTCTGAAGAAAAAAAATGTCTTTTACTATGTCACCACAAAGGAAATGCATGTAGACATTAAAGACACCAAAGGTTCTGTTTTCTTACCCTATTACTAAGGAAGAAGTTAGCAAAAACCTATAGAAAATTGACCCTAAGATAAGATCCACACTAATAAAGAAGCTTATGATGATCCTAAGACTGTATTACTCTTAGTCGAACATAAGACTACTGGTTTCATTAATAATTTCATTAAGAATACCAATTGGACACCCAGATTAAGTTCAACTGACACCTTTGAAGATGTTATAAATGCACTTTACACCATCTTTTTAGGAATCAATCTCTGTGGAGATAAAGAAAGAAAACAGGAAACAATTAGGAACAAGGCAGTACACCACCTTACTAATATGACCCTGTGCGACATATGTTTTCTCGATGATTTCTTTTGTGATTATGAGAAAAACTTATATGTCTTAAAAGACCAAACTCTTTATAAGAAGTACATCCTTCATTACCTCTTAAAAATCCCCGTCGTAGGAGAAAAAGCTCACAATAGATTTTTAGCAGAATCTTCAACCACCGCAGAGTTTAGTTTAGGCTTTGCACAACGATTAGTCAAAGAAGAACTCTCACAAGTTTGTGACTTGGCTAGAAAACAACGTAGACTTAAAACTTTCAACAAGAATTGTTGTAAGTCTATACAAGAACCATCCTTAGAGTATGGCCGTAAACCAACCGAAAGGAAGGTTAGAAAACAAAAACAAAAATATGCTTCTAAATATAGATTTAAAAAGAAAAGAAAACCTATTAAACCTGGTAAATTTGTTAGGAAAAAACATGATACTAACAAACAAAATTTTTGTCCAAAAGCCAAAAGAATTGTACATGTTGGGTCTGCAACGAAGAAGGACACTATGCCAACGAGTGTCCGAATAGGAAAAAACATGAGTATAAAACAAATATGCTCGAACAAGTTTACTCATTAGGATTCATTCCTATTGAAGACCCTTATGAAGATACACTAGATGTATACTATATTGAAGAAATCGATTCATCAACAGAATCGGATGACTTCACTTCTTCCTCAGGATCAGACTGAAGAAGAATTAGCGATGTCAAACATCACCAATCCCAATTCTATTTATATCAAGGGTAAATTTAAATTTCCAGGATATAAACAGATTGAATTACATTGTTATGTCGACACAGGTGCAAGCCTATGCATAGCAAGTAAGCACGTTATTCCAGAAGAACACTGGGTTAGCGCTGAAACACCTTTACAGGTAAAAATTGCCAATGGTAAAACCATAGCAATAACCAAGGTTTGTAAAAATCTTGATATACTGATTGCAGGAGAGATATTTCATATTCCAACTGTCTATCAACAAGAAACTGGTATGAATTTATAATTGGTAATAACTTCTTACAATTATATGGACCTTTTACACAGTTAACAAAAATGATTATTCTCACACTTAACCATGAAGAGATATTCATTCGAAAAATCACCTTTGCTAAAAAGGTAGGTGTTATTGGTTTCCTTAATTCTATGAAAAAGAATTCTAGAACTAAGTAAACTGAAGTAATTAATATTAGCCCCAATAAAATCCAACTTTTACAGAGGGGGAGGGATAGTATTAATAAGTTCAAAGAAATGAATTTTATTTGTCAAAATCTAATCTTTGATATAGAAAAGAAATCTAAAATTGAAAAATTATTAGATTTAGTTTGCTCTTAAAATCCATTAGATCCTGAAAAGACTAAAAAATGGATGAAAGCAAGCATTAAGCTTAAAGACCCTAATACTGTAATCAAGGTTAAACCCATGAAATACAGTCCACTGGATCGACAAGAATTTGCCAGACAAATTCATGAGCTTCTGGATATGAAAATCATCATACCCAGTAAATCTCCTCATATGTCTCCAGCCTTCCTTGTAGAAAACGAAGCTGAAAGAAGAAGAGGAAAGAAACAAATGTTAGTCAACTATAAGGCGATTAATGATGCCACCATAGGAGACAACCATAACTTACCCAACAAAGATGAGTTACTAACCCTCATTCGTGGTAAAAAGATATTCAATTCTCTTGATTGTTAATCCGGTTTTTGGCAAGTATTGCTAGATAAAGATTCACAATTATTAACTGCATTTACCTGTCCACAAGGACATTATCAATGGATCGTGGTCCCTTTTGGATTAAAACAGACACCATCCATCTTTCAAAGGCATATGCAGAACACATTTAGAGCCTATGAAAAATATTGTTGTGTTTATGTAGATGGCATTCTAATCTTTAGTGACAATGAATCTGACCATCTAAAACACATAGCCATAGTTCTTAAAAGATGCCAAAATCTAGGTATAATTTTATCAAAGAAAAAGGCACAACTCTTTAAGACTAAGATTAATTTCTTAGGACTAGAAATTGATCAAGGAACGCACTGTCCTAAAAACCATATTCTGGAACATATTCATAAATTTCCTGATAGAATTGAAGACAAGAAACAACTACAGAGGTTTCTAGGTATTTTAACCTATGCTTCTGATTACATTCAAAAACTTGCAGCTTTGCGTGCACCATTACAGGTCAAGCTCAAGAAGGACATTCCTTGGGAATGGAAAGATTCAGACACCAGCTATATTAGCAAGGTAAAAAAGAATCTTAAGAGTTTTCCAAAACTCTACCATCCGCTACCGGATGATAAGCTTATCATTGAGACAGACGCCTCTGGTGAAGTCTGGGGAGGAGTTCTCAAAGCAGTTAATTCCAATCAAGAATTAATCTGTAGATATGCTTCTGGTAACTTTAAAAACGCTGAAAAGAATTATCATTCCAATGAAAAGGAATATCTTGCAGTTATTAGAGTTATCAATAAATTCTCTATTTATGTAACTCCAGTCAAATTTTTGATTAGAACAGATAATAAAAATTTTACTTATTTTTTCGTATTAAGTTACAGGGAGACAATAAGCAAGGAAGACTAGTAAGATGACAGCAATGGCTATCTCGCTACACTTTTGATGTGGAACACATCGAAGGCGTCAAAAACTGTCTGGCCGACTTTTTGACAAGAGAATACAACTCATAATAAATACCATCCTTTTTACGAATTGGTTGATTATGTTACAGGAAAAAAGAAGCTCAGAAGGCTATAAATACTGATGACCTTGCAAGGTAATCCTCACAACTCATCATCTTCCTACCACCAAAAACACTTCTCAAGGCATCAACCAGTCTTTCAATGAGAGAATTAGAAAAAGCCATAGGCTTCAGAAAACCACCCTACAAATGAGTGAGTTAGAAAAGCTTCGGCTTCAGGAGTGCATACTCCTTCAAGAACTTGAGCTTGTACGCAACAAGATCAGGTATGTATGTCTTTGCGAAAAGACTGAACAACAAAAGGTTATTTCTGCACCATCCTTGGAAACTCGGAAAGCTTAAACTAGTCCTGAGCAAACGGCTCCAGGTAAAGACTCAACAAATCCGTTGAAGGTTGATGTTTTACCAAAAAACATGACAGAGGTACAGACCTCATCTACGTTGGTTAAACCTTCAGACTTTATTCTGAGACCCAACGGGGGAATTCAAATCCCAATCAAATCTAAAGAGCAATCTTTAGTACTTTTGCAAGAAAGAACGAGCGTTCAAAGCTCAAAAAATTATTATGTTATTTATAACGGTCCTAATCCAGGTAATTTCACCACTTGGGAAATGACAGAAAAAGCAACCAAAGGAGTCTCTGGGATTAAACACAAAAGCTTTAAATCCTTCCTTGAAGCAAAGGTCTCTGCAGATATTTATACCAGAGCAGAATTCAAACCACCTCTTGAACTAATCAGTTCAGACAACGGTTTAAGACCCTCTTATTCTGAGGCACTTACAATGCCAAAGAAGAATTCAAAAGTAGTACTTGGAAAGGTAAAATCAGTTCTGCAGAATATTGAAGAGACCACCGACACCAGTTATTCTGGCTTCAGTATCTTTAGAAGCTCGGAATAGAAGCAACTGAAGTATGTTTTGTCGAAGAGAAATTCTTCACAAGGGACAAAAAGAACCTCAGTCTCTTTAACTTCTATCAGAATGCAAATCCAGAGATGGTTTTTGAAGCTTTCTGTTATGGATTATTAGCTTTGGTTTATCCTGCTAGTAATTTATTAGAAATTTCCAGATTTCCCACTGAATTCAGGAAAGTAATAAAGAATTATCGAAGCAAGTGCATGAAAGGAAGCGATAGAGAAATCTATCTGAAAATCCAGAGCACAGTGCCCTTTTGGGATGAAGAAGACGAACCCGTGCAACCTTATCACTTGGTTCAAATCGGAATGGTCAAACAAAAAGTCTACAATACCAGTAAGGTAATGGACACCAAGCTCGAGAAAGAGGATCTTTTCGATATTGCCAGTCAGAAATTACTTATCTTAATTGATAAGGTATTTGACTACAACAGAGATGACAAGATCAGAGTGAATCTCGCCACCTCAAACTGCATAGTACTTTCTTATTCCCACATGGAAATAAGTATTGAAGACTATGCAAAAATTCAGGCCTTCCAGAAACAACTTGTTAGCAAACACGTGTTCGGACGCCACTACTCTTCTTTATGTCAAAAGATAAGGAAGAACCTAGAAAAGAGAGGCATTTTGGACGAATGCTCTAACTGCTCCACCAGCTTTGTCAGTGCGCCTTTTGAAGACATGACAAAGAAAGGAAAAGAAGTGGAAACCACACCGACAACTTCCACATCATCCACTACCTCTTCCACTTCGGAAAGTAGCCGACAAAAGTAAAGTTATAACTTTAGTTTAAAAAAGCAAGATTCCACTTTGATGAACTAATGCGTAAGCAATGACGCATGAAGGACTCTTGAAAGGTAGTATAAATTAGCAAGTTCTCATTTGTAAGGGGCATCGAAAAAACAAACCCCATTTTCTCTCTCTCCATCTCTCTTAATATGTGTGAGTAGCTCCAATATAGGGGAATGTGAGGAGTGTTGTAAGGACCCATACCAGGTCCTCTGTAATCTGCTTATACATGGAATAAAATAGTAAGTTTGATCTTAAGTCGAAAGCTTAAATGTCTGGTTCTGAATAGTCCTGGAGGCTAGTACCTAGTGAGGCAGGAGACCGTTTTTGGGAACGCTTGGATTGAACATTGGCAGGAAGGCTAAAGCAAGAAGATCAAACACAGGTTCTATTCCATCATAATCACCTTACAGAAAGGCAGGTATGCACTTTACTTCACCTTACAAAGTACCCTATAGTCTTAAAACAGTTTTCAAGAAAAAATAATAATTTGATCATTATCTTTACAAATGACTAGAAATTTAGGACCTTTTAATCCTATTAATAATCAGAATCATTTGGAATATGAACAAAGTAAAATAAGTCTTATATCCATAAGCCTTAGCAAGTCAGTCAGACTACACTTAAATCGTAATGAACTTTAAGTGTCCGACCGCATCGTTCCGTACCTTGGTATCAGAGCCATGTTTGTTTAAATGAATAATTTAAATAACAAAGAACATCCTGAAGAAACTCTTGATGAAAATAATTTTGAAATCGAATTTTCTGAAAATGAAAAAGGATCTTCAAGCAACATTTTAATAAAGCAAGAAACTCTTTCCAAAATTAGGAAATCAAAACTTGATTTAAAGAAAGAAAAAGTCTTTAACATACCGATGCAGATCCCTATGTTAAATATTCTGAAAAAGAAAAATAATGTCTTTTACTATGTCACCACAAAGGAAATGCATGTAGACATTAAAGACACCAAAGGTTCTGTTTTCTTACCCCTTATTACTCGAGTTAGAAGACGTATTCTCAGAAATAGGATCAATAGAAGAAAAAAAAATCTAATATTAGTCCATTAGATAATTCTTGGGCAATTGATATTGCTAAGAATAAACCATTCTTAGGAAAAAAACCTAGAATAAGTATCAGAAGAAATAACCAAGAATTAGGAGAATCTTCTGATAGATCTGATAAAAATCTTTTAAAAACGATTTCTACCAGAATCGACTACCTAGGCTTACAACTTGATAAGCTTTCTTAAACTAGATGACATCATCTATGCATCCACATATCTACAAAAAAGGAAAAGTACTTAACTTAAAAAGATTAAGTGAAGGAACTGAACCAACCCGTAGAAGATATACCTTTAGTGGAACTACGAGTAGTCTAACCTCTGTTATGAATTCATGTAACAACTTGAATCAACTAACAGGACAATGTTTGCTGGGAATCTATAAACTTTTATCATATTTTGGTTTAAGTAAAGATCCTAGTATACATCTCTCCAAAGATCATAGTATCTACGGACAGTTCTCCAACTTTTTAGAAGGGGGAGATAAACTTCACTTCTAAGCTAAACGAGATCCAGGAATACCTTAAGAAAATCTTAGGATGAGTCTTAAGGAATTAAAGGAAGATTTCAATAAAATTATTAAGCCACAATTAGAAGAAATTCTTAGGTTGCTTAAAACACAACAAGCCCAAAATGTTACAAGTAACATAAAAGCAGCAGCCGCAAAGATAATCACTGAATTAAGATCAACAATTCAAGATTGTCATTGCAATGAAGAAATCTTAATAGCACTACAAGGAAAAGAAATTGTCCCTGTAGAACCATTATCCAAATCCGAAACCTGGAAATACAGTTACCCAAACTTTGCGTTGGAAACAAAGACCTAGGAACAGGAAAAAACCCCGGAAGCCTGACATGGCCGTTCGATGCAGATAAAAACAAAGCATGAACCACATGGAAAAGGTAGAAAAATTCTTTTGGGATAACCTTCAGAATGATGAATTACAGGTTAATGACAACAATTATGAAATCCTTAACCAAGCCATAAGACTTATGGATCTTGACGATGACAACATCGCCAACAGAGAAATAGAATCAGATCCAACCCTGTTACGACTATTTGGAATCCAAGATTCTATTGAGACCATAAACGTTATTGAGGAAAGCAACTCTGAACCAGTTACTCCTCAGAACGAGAATCTTACAGAATATGAATCTGATTATTCTGACCGACCTAGGGAAAACTTTAGAATGGATAGGCAAGAATTTCCCGAAGAAAAACCAGAATCGTCTGGTCAAGGAGCTAACCCAAGGAAAAGAAAAGGTAATTTATTTCCCTTCAATGATGGTAAAAATACAACCAGTATCTTTGGAAGCAATATCCTAGACATTGACTGTAAACCCAATAGAAAAGAGCTAATTGATAAATGGGCTCAGGAAATCAGTTTGATCATTCAAACTAATAAAGAAGCTTATGACCAAGTTCAAGATTATCGGGTTTAAAATGGAAATGCATCCAAACATAAAAGCATTCAAGACCTAATTACAAAAAGGACAAGGACTTAAGCACAAAAGTAGACAAGGACTTAATTGCAAAAGGCGAAGGACCTAATTGCAAATTACGAGTAGCTTTTATTATTATGGAGAAAATATAAAGAAAAATCAATGTGGATCTCCAAATATATAAAGAAATAAAGTCGGAGCTCAAAAGAAAGGAAAGAATCAATCCAGACGCGCAAAGGATATTGAAATCATACCATAAACACACAGGAAAAATCGAGATTAAATCGGAGCTAAAAAGGTGGTGAATCCGCCGCACCTTACGTACAAAATGCGGCGACTCCGTCGCACAAAATTAGATCCATGCTCTAAAAATTTTACCGGTTGCGTGTTGACGCGTGTACTTTCCTATTTTATACCTAAGTCCCTTGTATCGGCTATAAATAGCCCTGAAACGATGTTGTAGAGGATCTTCTTAATTTTAACCTTAGTTTTTAATTCTTAGTCTTAGTTTTGTATTCTTCTTTTTAGCAATAAAATTCTGTTGGTTTATTTTGTGTTTTTACTTTTCTTTCTTAGTTCCTCTAGGACCCCTTCTCCCTCCCTCCATCTATGAGTTTCTAACTCTTTCCAAAGGGTGGAGGTGACGGATTTAGGGTGAAGAGAAGAAGAATAAAAGTTATTATTTTAATTTCGTGTTAGTATATTTTTATTACTTGAGTTTATGTTAAATCATTTATCATGTAATGCTTTATAACTAATATGAGTTATTATAAGTTTCTGAATTCTCTAATCTAAACCCTATATCTAAACCTCCACCCAACAGAATTCACCATCTTTGTTCTTATTTTAGTTTTATTTGTTCATGTTTCATGCTTTAGAAAATTAAAAACCAAAAATCTCAAAACCAAACTTATTCTTCTCTCCTTCTTTCCCCTACTCGAAAATCACACAAATAACAAATCTCTCCCTCCTTGTGTTCGACCCGTATTTTCCACGTCTTCATTGACGTCGTGCACTTGCGGTATAAATTTAATTCACATAAAGTTTTTGGCGCCGTTGCCGGGGAGGCGACGCAGATTTTGTTTTTTGTTGATTTCGATTCTATCCTGTTTATCTTGTGCGCGATCTAACTATTTGGGTTTGCATTTCCGGAGACTGCAGAGTGCACGGCGAAATCCGGGCACAGTTGGAGCAAGAAGGGCGGCGGAATCGCCGCATACCACGAAGAATCAGCGGCGGAATCACCGCACATTTGAAGAATATGGGTTTCATTTTTTTCTGAGGTTGTCTCCATCTCTGGGTGGACGCGTAGAGCATCTGGGAATTTTCGAGAGCGGGCGGAGAACCCGTCTGAGCATTGTGGAGGTAACTTTTCTTGCCTTTCTCGTAAAATCTTAATTTTTGAAAAGTTCATTTTCGTAGAACTGCACGTGTTAGGGAAAAATTCCATAATTGGCAATACTTCAACTCTGACCTAAAAATTGGCAAAATTAGAAGGACTTAGTGCATGCATCATATAATGTTTTGTTTGCATTATTCTTGCTAAATTCTTGCAAATTATTTTTATTGTTGAAGAGTGTTGGAGGCAAGGTACGTATCGCATTTTAACGATTGCATTTAAGCATATAATTTAGTTTGCATACAACCTTGCAATTGCCCCCAATTAAAGACCAATGTTTGACTATCTTTGCTAGATTTAAGTTAAACTATCTTAAGGGCAACTCCGTAGGAAACGATACTGTGGGGATTTCATCACCCTTCCGTGGCCCACAAATCACAATCCTAAAGTGTCACCCAAACCTTAAAATTAAAATCAATTAGACATTGGCCCCTAAGGACTCGGACTCAATTAAGGAGAAGATTGGTTTGACTTGCTATGACCTGAAGCTGATCGAATTTAATTTGGTGTCTAGAAAGTGTTTTTGTGTTGACGTAAGTCTTCCAAGCGAAGTGGTTGTCTAATTTGCACCGACTCTGTCGGAAGCGCCCCCACTAGCTATACACGGCCTGGCCAAGTTGGTTTGATTAGTGAGGGAGGTGAATCAAGCAAATCAACTCGACTCAACCAATTAGGAGTCGTCTAGATTTAAGAGACACTAGGTCTAGGATTGTTTGAACCGTGCTTGTTCCGGAAATTTCTAACTGACCCTCTTTTCTATCTTTAGAGTTAAGTTTCCCTTCTCATCTGAGTCTTCTTTCTCTTCTCACCTCAATTCTCTAGATTAGGATTCCTTTCTCATCTTTCCTCATTCTATTGTTTGTTTCCATTTTCAAAAAAAAAACAAAAAAAAATTGTAATTAATTCTTGAAATAAAATTTGGAATTTAAATTTCGAATTTTAACTCAAAAATTGATTCAACCCGGTGCACTCATATTTGGATTCGGGACTTGAGTAATCGACTCTCACGAGTTCATCTAGATTCCAGTCTAGAACTTAGCCCCAATCCATCTTCTGCACCACCTCACCCGGATCCAATGGGTGAGAATGTAGTGGACCCACCTGTTGCACAACCTATAACTCTGAGGGATCGATGCTACCCAGCGATGGCTGCTCAGCCATCATGCATCATTATGCCCACCATACAGGGTCGCGACTTCGAACTTAAGGCACAATACGTGAGTATGTTGCCTAAGTTCACCTCTAGGGAAGACCCATATCTCTTCCTTAGAGAATTTGAGGAAATCTGCTCTCTTATGCAATACCAGCATATCCCTAAGGAGGCAGTGCGTCTGAAATTCGTTCCTCTAACACTGAAGGACGACGCTAAGAAATGGCTATATAGTCTAGCCGAAAGATCCATTAGAAGTTGGGCTGAGTTTGTTCAAGTATTCCTAAAAAATATTTCCCCAGCCATAAGACTATGAGGATTAGGAATGAAATTGTTGCATTCGTTCAATCTGAGAGCGAGCCGTTCTATTCCTATCTAGAAAGATTTAAAAGTGTGCTGACCCAATGCCCTCATCATGGAATTCCAAGATGACAATTGTGCCAAATTATTTATTAGGGGTTGACACCCACATCTAGGGTTATGCTAGAATCCGTAAGCCAAGGGAATTTCATGTAAAAAAATGAAAATGATGCATGGACTTTTCTTGACGATTTAGCTGAAAACAGTATGCAATGGGACAATGCTAGAACACCGCTTAACCCGAGTATTGGATCTAGAATAGCAAGCCAACCCAAACCAGGTGTCTTAGCTGTAGATGTCAATGTAGCGGCTGAAGCAAAACTAGCTACCCTTATGCGCAGAATGGAAAGTCTAGAGCTACAAACCCGAACCCGAGTGAATCAAGCCTCGTCAATACCTTGCTCTAGATGTGGTCAGACTGGTCATTTAATGGAGGATTGTGCGGATTGGGAAGAAGTTAATGCCACATTTAATCATGCTAGAAATGACCCATACGCATCAACCTATAACTCGGGTTGGCGTAATAATTCCAATTTCTCATCAAACCAACAAGGTCAACCTCCTAGACAACAACCAAACCCGTATAACCAAAATAATACATCATCTGGGTTTAGTAGCAATGGAGATCATGAGGTTAGGTTGACAAGCTTGGAAAATTTGATGAAAACCTTTATACAAACAACCAATCAGTCCTTCCAAAGGCTAGAGACACAAGTCAGCCAACTCGCACAAATTGTAGGTGCAAGAGAAAAGGGTCAGTTTCCAAGTCAACCTGAGGTGAATCCTAGATCTAATAATCAATATCAGCCCAATCAACCACCTCTAGGAAGTAACAACTCGAGACCAATTCAAATGGTTAATGAGGAAGGACCGTTCCAACAAATAAATGCAGCAATATCATTACGGTTCGGAAGACAAGTTGATAACAATGTGGTAAAGCCTAGAACGTCTAATCAATCTAGCCATCAAGCAACCACATATGACCTAAACATTGAACCCGACGTCCAATCTGAAACGCCCAACCCACCTACTCAACCTGAACCCATAGCTCAACCTGAGCGAGTCTATGTTCCTAAAGCTTCATTCCCCAATAGACTTAAGAAGAACTCAAGTGCACAAATGGAGAAAATCCTGGAAGTATTTAAGCAAGTTAAGGTGAATATTCCACTCCTGGATATGATTCAACAAATACCTGCTTATGCTAAATTCTTAAAAGATCTGTGCACTAAAAAGAGAAAAACAAACGTACCAAAGAAGGCTTTCTTAACTGCAAACATAAGCTCTATTCTGTCCAACTCATCTCCTATAAAATATAAGGACCCTGGGTGTCCCACAATTTCATGTGCAATAGGAGATATTTTTATCAACAAAGCCCTTCTAGACCTTGGTGCTAGTGTTAACCTACTCCCGTTCTCTGTCTACGAGCAACTCAACCTTGGTCCACTAAAACCCTCTAAGACAACTCTTCAATTTGCTGACTGCTCTATTAAGAAACCAAGAGGTGTAGTCGAGGACGTTTTGATCAAGGTGGGTGACTTCATTTACCCAGTGGATTTTGTCGTACTAGATACCGCACCTGTTGTAAATCCTAATAGACAAATCCCTGTAATACTAGGCAGACCCTTTTTAGCCACTTCTGAAGCATTGATAAACTGTCGAAATGGGCTCATGCAATTATCTTTTGGGAACTTAAAAGTTGAATTTAATATCTTCCATGTTGAGAGTGAGCCAGAAATAATATGCAATCAAAGTGATGTTGTGATGAGAGCACGTATCTATAAGATTTCTGAATCAAATAAATCATCACAAAATCAAAAAGAAAGTGCGAAAAAGGGGAGTAAGTCATCTACCCAACCACCATCACTCGAACAAACAAGAGAATCAATACATGTGAGAGGTGTGGAACCTTTACCACAGGGCAACATGGGGAACAATTCAACTGGATACATGCACCAACATGGTGACATTCAATCTAGTTCTGATTATGGTTGACTCTGAACAAAATTCATCCCTCCACCGCAGTTCACCCAGGTAATAAGTGCATTTGCTTTATATTCAGATTCATTGAGGACAATGCATGATTTAGGTGTGGGGGGGTATTTATCTATCTATATGTTTTATTTTTCTGTTCTTTAAAAAAAGTCAATGTTCCATGACATAGCTTAAGATTGAACTACCAAAACCCGTGTACAAATTGCATTGAGTTTTTGCTCCTTATTATATAGTTCGGCTTGTAGAAATTATGACATAAATCTAAGTTCCAAAGAAATAACCCATTGGCCTTTAAGACGTGTATGCACTTAAATTGGATGAATCAAATCTTTGAAGTGGTTGATAAAAAGCAGAGGTTGAGGAAAATATACCGGGAGGTGTGGACTTCTAATAGCAATTAAGCCTTGAGGAAAATAAAAGTGGAAATAAAAAGTGAGGAAAGCACATCTTGCAAAATGATTACAAAAGCTCAAGCCTTCGAGTCACTGGTCCGTAGGGGTATCTTAAAACCGGTAACTTGAGTCTGCCAGCTCAGGATTATTGACCAAACTCGCTACACGAATGCAAAAAGGGTAAAAGTGTCAGAAAAAGCAAATGTGTTGAATCACGGAAAAAGAAAAGAAAAAAAATACTTTAAGATACTCAAGGCCCAAAGCTAAAAGAATGATTCATGCCATGGTTGATCCAAATGATACTTCACCACCAGAGGAGGCGTGCAAAATAATTTAAGTAATAACATGTGTAGAAGAGTTAGTGGTGTGAATATTGGAGGAATAAAGACCAAGTCAAAAAATTTATGAGTGAGACTTGTATAATGAGCATGCAAGAATTCTAAGTGAGATGTATAAGGTTGATGTGGAGATATTGCTATTAATGGAATGTTGAATTAAGACTTTGTGGGTGTGTCAACTGAAAACCCTCACGAGACAAAACTCGTCCTCTAAGGAAACTTGGGGCTTTAAAGGCTTGTTGCACGTGCTAAGTGCAACCGTGATTCCTACGAAAGTGAGTTAGGATTTCCATGTTTTCATTTTTCTTATATTCTATTTTGCTAGGGACTAGCAAAATCTAGGTGTGGGGGTATTTGATGCATTGCATACATTGCATCATATGTCTTTCATTTAGATTAATTTTATATCAATAAATGCTACTAAGGTATGTGTTTAGTCTTATTTAGAGAATACAGGGACCTGAATGCAAATTCCCCATATCCCGAGAATAAATGCGTGCAAGAGACCCATTCCTGTCATAAAGACCAAGTTCAAGATTATCGGGTTTCAAATGGAAATACATCCAAGCATAAAAACATTCAAGACCTAATTACAAAAAGGACAAGGACTTAAGCACAAAAGTAGACAAGGACTTAATTGCAAAAAGCCAAGGACCTAATTGCAAATTACGAGTAGCTTTTATTATTATGGAGAAAATCTAAAGAAAAATCAATGTGGATCTCCAAATATATAAAGAAATAAAGTCGGAGCTCAAAAGAAAGGAAAGAATCAATCCAGACGCGCAAAGGATATTGAAATCATACCATAAACACATAGGAAAAATCCGGATTAAATCGGAGCTAAAAAGGTGGCGAATCCGCCGCACCTGACGTTCAAAATGCGGCGACTCCGCCGCACAAAATTAGATCCATGCTCTAAATTTTTTACCGGTTGCGTGTTGACGCGTGTACTTTCCTATTTTATACGTAAGTCCCTTGTATCGGCTATAAATAGCCCTGAAACGATGTTGTAAAGGATCTTCTTAATTTTAACCTTAGTTTTTAATTCTTAGTCTTAGTTTTGTATTCTTCTTTTTAGCAATAAAATTCTGTTGGTTTATTTTGTGTTTTTACTTTTCTTTCTTAGTTCCTCTAGGACCCCTTCTCCCTCCCTCCATCTATGAGTTTCTAACTCTTTCCAAAGGGTGGAGGTGACAGATTTACGGTGAAGAGAAGAAGAATAAAAGTTATTATTTTAATTTCATGTTAGTATATTTTGATTACTTGAGTTTATGCTAAATCATTTATCATGTAATGCTTTATAACTAATATGATTTATTATAAGTTTCTGAATTCTCTAATCTAAACCCTATATCTAAACCTCCACCCAACGGAATTCACCATCTTTGTTCTTATTTTAGTTTTATTTGTTCATGTTTCATGCTTTAGAAAATTAAAAACCAAAAATCTCAAAACCAAACTTATTCTTCTCTCCTTCTTTCCCCTACTCGAAAATCACACAAATAACAAATCTCTCCCTCCTTCTGTTCGACCCGTATTTGTCACGTCTTCATTGACGTCGTGCACTTACGGTATAAATTTAATTCACATCACTTGCTGCAAACTCCCCCAGAATCTGGAAGTGAACCTCGGATCTCGATCCGAAATAATACTCACGGGCACCCCGTGCAGTCTGACGATCTCCTCAATGTACAACTTAGCTAGACCCTCCAGAGATAAAGTGGTCCGAATAGCTAAGAAATGCGCCGACTTGGTCAGTCGATCGACTATAACCCAAATCGCGTCATGGAATCCTCTCATCCTCGGCAGCCCGGTGACAAAATCCATCATCACGTGCTCCCACTTCCACTCTGGAAGCTCGATCCTCTGTATCACCCTGCAGGTCTCTGGTGCTCAATCTTCACCTGCTGATAAATCAGACATCTGTCAACGAACTCTGCGATCTCCGTCTTCATCCTCTTCCACCAGAAATTCCTCTGAAGATCCCTATACATCTTCGTGCTGCCCGGGTCGATTGAATAATGAGATCTGTGCGCCTCCTCCAGAATATCCTTTCTCAGATCTCCTCCCTTCGGCACCCAGACACGACCTCTGAATCTCAACCCACCATCAACTCCAATACTGAAGTCTGACCCATCTCTGGCAGCTAACTGTAACAACCCAGCTAACTCCTCATCAGTACTCTGAGCCTGGACGATACTCGAGACTAACTGTGGCTCCACTCTCAGCCCGGCAATCACCGCACCTCGCGACTCATCAGTGAACGGTCTCCACTCGGTCAATGCCTCAAGCAGCTTCCACTCCTCGATACAAAGACCTACCGCGGTAACCTCCACCTTCCTGCTCAAAGCACCAGCAACCGAATTTGCCTTCCCCGGATGGTACGAGATGGTGAAATCATAATCCTTAATCAGCTCGAGCCTTTTGCGTTGCCTCATATTCAGCTCCTTCTGCGAAAACAGATACTTCAGGCTCTGATGATCAGTGAAAACCTTGAACTGCTCGCCGTACAAGTAATGCCTCCAAGTCTTCAAAGCGTGCACAGCCACCACCAACTCCAAATCATGAGTGGGGTAATTCCTCTCGTGCACCTTCAGCTGCCTCGAAGCATATGCAACCACCTGCCCGTGCTGCATGAGTACGCATCCCAGTCCAACGCCTGACGCGTCACTGTAAATCACAAACCCACCACTGCCACTGGGAAGTGTAAGAACTGGAGCAGTCGTCAGCTGACTCATCAGTTCCTCGAAACTGTCCTCGCACTTCTGGAACCACACGAACTCAACGCCCTTCCGCGTCAAAGCCGTCAACGGCGAAGCCAACCTCGAGAAATCCTGGATAAAACGGCGATAATAACCTGCCAGACCCACAAAGCTCTTGACCTCTGCCACACTCGTCGGGGCTCTCCACTGCGTAACGGCCTCAACCTTTGCTGGATCTACCGAAATCCCCTCTCCTGATATGATGTGCCCCAGAAAGGCGACACTGCTCAGCCAGAACTCGCACTTCGACAACTTGGCATACAACTCATGATCCCTCAAAATGCCAAGTACAACTCTCAAGTGCTCTCGATGCTGCTCCACATCTGGCGAGTAGACCAAAATATCATCCACGAAGACAATCAAAACCGGTCGAGGTACTGACTGAATGTCCGGTTCATCAAATCCATAAACGCTGCAGGCGCGTTCGTCAACCCGAACGACATCACCAAAAATTCGTAATGCCCGTACCTCGTCCTAAAAGTTGTCTTCTGCACATCTGCCTCTCTGATCCTCAACTGATGATAACCGGATCGCAGATCAATCTTCGAGAACACCTGCACTGACTGCAACTGGTCAAACAGGTCCTCGATCCTGGGCAAGGGATACTGATTCCTAACAGTAACCTTGTTCAGCATCCTGTAGTCAATACACATCCGCAACGATCCATCCTTCTTCTTCACGAAGAGTACCAGCGCTCCCCAAGGCGAGACACTGGGGCGGATAAACCCCGTATCCATCAGATCCTACAACTGCTTCTTCAGCTCTGCCAGCTCAGCAGGTGTCATCCGATACGGCGCCTTCGACTGCGGCGTAGTCCCAGCTACCAAATCGATCCCAAACTCAATCTCTCTCTGAGGCGGCAACCCGGAGACATCATCTGCAAAGACCTCTGGAAACTCCCGGACTATCTCGATGTCCTCCAATCTCCTCGCCTCTAGATCTGGAACTACCAAAGTGGCCACGAAAGCTCTGGAACCCTGCTGCAACAACTTCTGTGCCCTCACTGCTGATACAACCACTCTGCCTCCTTGATGAGAATTAAATTTATACCGCAAGTGCACGACGTCAATGAAGACGTGGCAAAAAAATACGGGTCGAACACAAGTAGGGAGAGATTCTGTTATTAGTGTGATTTTCGATTAAGGGAAGAAGGAGAGAAGAAATAATTGGGTTTTGAGATTTTTGGGTTTTAAGTATCTAAAGCAAGAACAAGAACAATTAAAACTAAAACAATAACAAAGAGGTGAATTCCGTCAGGTGGAGGTTTAGATTTAAGGTTTAGATTAGAAAATTCTGAAACTTATAATAAATCACATTAGTTATAAAGCATTACATGATAAATGATTTAACATAAACTCAAGTAATCAAAACATACTAATACGAAATTAAAATAATAACTTTATTCTCTTCTCATCACCCTAAATCCGTCACCTCCACCCTTTGGAAAGAGTTAGAAACTCATGGAGGGAGGAAGAAGGGATCCTAGAGGCATTACAAAAGAAAAGTAAAAACAAGAAATAAAAGACAGAATTTTATTAAACTAAGAAATAAAAATTACAACATAAGCTAAAGGACCAAGGACCCTTCTAATATCGTTCTCGGGGCTATTTATAGTTGTTACAAGAGACCTTAGTATAGAATTGGAGAGTACACGTGTCCAGACACGACTGGACAAAAATTGAGCACACGGATCCTCTCTGGTGCGGCGGAATCGCCGCATGGTATGTGTTATGTGCGGCGGAATCGCCGCACATCATGCTCTGATTCAGTCCAGATTTTGGTTGAATGTTTTTGGTATGATTTGATCCTCCTTTGCGCGTCTGGATTGATTCTTTCCATTCTGTTGAGCTCCGGATTAATTCCATCATATATTTGGAGATACACATTGATTTTTCTTTAGATTTTCTCCAAGATAATAAAAGCTACTCGTGATTTGCAATTAGGTCCTTGTCTTTTTGCAATTAAGTCCCCGACTACTTTTGTGCTCAAGTCCTTGTTCTTTTTGTAATTAGGTCTTGAATGCTTTTATGCTTGGATACATTTCCATTTGAAACCCGATAATCTTGATCTTGGTCTTTATGATAGAAATGAGTCTTTTGCACGCGTTTATGCTCGGGATGTGGGTAAATTGGATTCAGGTCCCTGTATTCTGTAAATAAGACTAAACACATACCTTAGTAGCATTTATTGATGTAAAAGTAATCTAAATGAAAGGCATATGATGCAATGTATGCAATGCATCAAATATCTCCACACCTAGATTTTGCTAGTCCCTAGCAAAACAGAAGATACGAAAAAATAAAAACAGGGAAATCCTAACTCACTTTCGTAGGAATCACGGTTGCACTTAGCATGTGCAACAAGCCTTTAAACCTCCAAGTTTCCTTAGAGGACGAGTTTTGTCTCGTGAGGGTTTTCAGTTGACACACCCACAAAGTCTTAAATCAACATTCCATTAATAGCTCTTAATATCTCCACCTCAACCTTATACATCTTACTTCGAATTCTTGTATGCTCATTATATGAATCTAACTCATTAAAAATATGACTTGGTCTTTGTTCCTCCAACATTCACACCACTAACCCTTCTACACATGATATCACTTAAAATTTTTTGCACGCCTCCTCTGGTGGTGAAGTATCATTCGGATCAACCATGACATGGATCATTCTTTTAGCTTTGGGCCTTGAGTATTTTTTTTTTCTTCCGTGATTCAACACATTTGCTTTTTGACACTTTTACCCTTTTTGCATTCGTGTAGCGAGTTTGGTCAATAATCCCGAGCTGGTAGACTCAAGTTACCAGGTTTCAAGATACCTCTACGGACCAGTGACTCAAAGGCTTGGGTTTTTGTAATCATTTTGCAGAATGTGTTTTCCTCACTTTATTCCTTTATTTTTTTTAATTTCCTCAAGGCTTAATTGCTATTAGAAGTCCACACTTCCCGGTATATTTTCCTCAACCTCTGCTTTTTATCAACCACTTCAAAGATTTGATTCATCCAATTTAAGTGTATACATGTCTTAAAGGGTAATGGGTTATTTCTTTGGGACTTAGATTTATGTCATAATTTCTACAAGCAAAACTATATAATAAGGGACAAAAACTCAATGCAATTTGTACACGGTTTTGGCAGTTCAATCTTAAGCTATGTCATGAAACATTATTTTTTGTTTAAATTAAAATAAAACGGATAGGTAGACACCCCCCCACACCTAAATCATGCATTGTCCTCAATGTATGCAAATATAAAGCACATGCACTTATTACCTGAGTCAACTTGCGGTAGAGGGGTTGAGTTTGCTCAGAGTCAACCATAGTCAGAACTGGATTGAATGACACCATGTTGGTGCATGTATCCAGTTGAATTGTTCCACATGTTGCACTGAGGCACAGATTCCACACCCCTCACATGTATTGGTTCTCTTATTTGCTCGAGTGGTGCTGGGTGTGTAGATGAATTCCTCCCATTTTTCTTATTTCCTTTTTGATTTTGTGATGATTCAGAAATCTTATAGATACGTGATTTCATCACAACGTCACTTTGATTGCATATTATTTCTGGCTCACTATCGATATGAAAGATATTAAATTCAGCTTTTAAGTTCCCAAAAGATAATTGCATTAGCCCATTTCGACAGTTTATCAATGCTTCAGAAGTGGCTAAAAAGGGTCTGCCTAGAATTACAGGGATTTGTCGATTAGGATTTAGAACAGGTGCGGTATCTAGTACGACAAAATCCCCTGGGTAAATGAAGTCACCAACCTTGATCAAAACATCCTCTACTATACCTCTTGGTTTCTTAATAGAGCAATCAACAAATTGAAGGGTTGTCTTAGAGGGTTTTAGTGGACCAAGGTTCATTTGCTCATAGACAGAGTACGGGAGTAGGTTAACACTAGCACGAAGGTCTAGAAGGGCTTTGTTGATAAAAGTATCTCCTATTGAACATGAAATTGTGGGACACCCAGGATCCTTATATTTTGTAGGAGATGTGTTGGACAAAATAGAACTTATGTTTGCAGTTAAGAATGCCTTCTTTGGTACGTTCGTTTTTCTCTTTTTAGTGCACAAATCTTTTAAGAATTTAGCATAAGCAGGTATTTGTTGAATCATGTCTAAGAGTGGAATGTTCACCTTAACTTGCTTAAATACTTCCAAGATTTTCTCTATTTGTGCACTTGAGTTCTTTTTGAGTCTATTGGGGAATGGGGCTTTAGGAACATAGACTCGCTCAGGTTCAGGTTGAGCTATGGGTTCAGGTTGAGTAGGTGGGTTGGGCGTTTCATATTGGACGTCGGGTTCAATGGTTAGGTCATATGTTGTAGTTTGATGGCTAGATTGATTAGACATTCTAGGATTTACCACATTATTATCAATCTGTCTTCCGGACCGTAATGATACTACAACATTTATTTGTTGGAACGGTCCTTGCTCATTAACCATTTGAACCGGTCTAGGGTTGTTATTTGCTGAAGGTGCTTGATAGGATTGATATGAATTATTAGATCTAAGGTTCACCTCAGGTTGACTTGGAAACCGACCCTTTTCTCTTTCACCTACTATTTGTGCTAGTTGGCTGACTTGTGTCTCAAGCCTTTGGAAGGTCTGGTTAGTTTTTTGTATAAAGGTTTTCATCAAATTTTCCAAGCTTGTTAGCCTAACCTCATGATCGTTATTGTTACTAAACCCAGATGATGTATTATTTTGGTTATACGGGTTTGGTTGTTGTCTAGGAGGTTGACCCTGTTGGTTTGATGAGAAATTGGAATTATTACGCCAACCCGAGTTATAGGTTGATGCGTATGGGTCATTTCTAGCATGGTTATACATGGCATTAACTTGGTCCCATTCCGCACAATCCTCCATTACATGACCAGTCTGACCACATCTAGAGCATGGGATAGTCGAGGCTTGATTCACTCGGTTTTGGGTTTGTAGCTCTATACTTTCCATTCTGCGCATAAGGGTAGCTAGTTTTGCTTCAGCCGCTATGTTGGCATCTACAGCTAAGACACCTGGTTTGGGTTGACTTGCTATTCTAGATCCAATACTCGGGTTAAGCGGTGTTCTAGCATTGTCCCATTGCATATTGTTTTCAGCTAATTCCTCAAGAAAAGTCCAGGCATCATTTTCATTTTTCGACATAAAGTTCCCTTGGCTTACGGATTCTACCATAACCCTAGATGTGGGTGTCAATCCCTCATAAATAATTTGGCATAATTGCCATCTCGGAATTCCATGATGAGGGCATTGGGTCAGAACACTTTTGAATCTTTCTAGATAGGAATAGAACGGCTCGCTCTCAGACTGAACGAATGCAACAATTTCATTCCAAATCCTCATAGTCTTATGGTTGGGAAAATATTTTTTCAGGAATACTTGAACAAACTCAGCCCAACTCCTAATAGATTTTTCGGCTAGACTATATAGCCATTTCTTAGCGTCGTCCTTCAGTGCTAGAGGCACGAATTTCACACGCACTGCCTCCTCAGGGATATGCTGGTATTGCATAAGAGAGCAGATTTCCTCAAATTCTCTAAGGAAGAGATATGGGTCTTCCCTAGAGGTGAACTTAGGCAACATACTCATGTATTGTGCCTTAAGTTCGAAGTCGCGACCCGGTATGGTGGGCATAACGCTCAGCCATCGCTGGATAGCATCGATCCCTCAGAGTTATAGGATGTGCAACAGGCGGGTCCACTACGTTCTCACCCATTGGATCCGGGTGAGGTGGTGCAGCAGGTGGATTGGGGCTAAGTTCCAGACTGGAATCTAGATGAACTCGTGAGAGTCGATTACTCAAGTCCCGAATCCAAATCTGAGTGCACCGGGTTGAATCGATTTTTGAATTTAAATTCCAAATTTGAATTCCAAATTTAATTTCAAGAATTAATTACAAATATATTTTTTTTCGTTTTTTTTCAAAAGGGAAACAAACAATAGAATGGGGCAAGATGAGAAAGGAATCCTAATCTAGAGAATTTAGGTGAGAAGAGAAAGAAGACTCAAATGAGAAGGGAAACCTAACGCTAAAGATAGAAAGAGGGTTGGTCAGAAAATTCCTAAGAAAGCACGGTTCAAACAATCCTAGACCTAGTGTCGCTTAGATCTAGACGACTCCTAACTGGTTGAGTCGAATTGATTCGCTTGATTCACCTCCCTCACTAATCAAACCAACTTGGCCAGGCCGTGTATAGCTAGTGGGGGCGCTTCCGACAGAGTCGGTGCCAATTAGACAACCATTTCGCTTGGAAGACTTACGTCAACACAAAAATACTTTCTAGACACCAAATTAAATTCAATCGACTTCAGGTCATAGCAAGTCAAACCAATTCTTCTCCTTAAATGAGTCCGAGTCCTTAGGGGTCATTGTCTAATTGATTTTAATTTAAGGCTTGGGTGACACTTTGGGATTGTTATTTGTGGGCCACGGAAGGGTGATGAAATCCCCACCGTATCTTTGCCTACGGAGTTGCCCTTAAGATAGTTTAACTTAGATCTAGCAAAGATAGTCAAACAATGGTCTTTAATTGGGGGCAATTGCAAGGTTGTATGCAAACTAAATTATATGCCTAAATGCAATCGATAAAAACCACGATACGTACCTTGACTCCAGCACTCTTCAACAGAAATTGATTTGCAAGAATTTAGCAAGAATAATGGATACTAAACACTAGATGATGCATGCACTAAGGTCTTTCTAATTTTGCCAATTTTAGGTCAGAGTTGAATTATTGCAAATTATGGACTTTTGCCCTAACACATGCAGTTCTATGAAAAGGAAATTTTCTAAAATAGAAATTACGAGGAAAAAGGCAACAAAAGTTACCTACGCAATGCTCAGTCGGGTTCACCGCCCGCTCTCGAAATTTCAGTAGCTCTACGCGTCCACCCAGAGATGAGTCGCGTCACAGAAAAATTTGAAGCCTAGAAGCTTAAGGTGTACGGCGATTCCGCCGCAGGTTGCTCTTGATATGCGGCGATTCCGCCGCCCTTGTTGCTCACTCTGTGCTCAGATTTCGCCGCGCGCTCTGTTGTCTCCTGAAACACAAATCCAAATAGTTAGATTGCGCACAAGATAAACAGAATAGAATCGACATCAACAAAAAACAAAATCTGCGTCGTCTCCCCGGCAACGACGCCAAAAACTTGATGAGAATTAAATTTATACCGCAAGTGCACTGCGTCAATGAAGACGTGGCAAATACGGGTCGAACACAAGGAGGGAGAGATTCTGTTATTAGTGTGATTTTCAATTAAGGGAAGAAGGAGAGAAGAAATAATTGGGTTTTGAGATTTTTGGGTTTTAAGTATCTAAAGCAAGAACAAGAACAATTAAAACTAAAACAAGAACAAAGAGGTGAATTCCGTCGGGTGGAGGTTTAGATTTAAGGTTTAGATTAGAAAATTCTGAAACTTATAATAAATCACATTAGTTATAAAGCATTACATGATAAATGATTTAACATAAACTCAAGTAATCAAAACATACTAATACAAAATTAAAATAATAACTTTATTCTCTTCTCATCACCCTAAATCCGTCACCTCCACCCTTTGGAAAGAGTTAGAAACTCATAGAGGGAGTAAGAAGGGGTCCTAGAGGCATTACAAAAGAAAAGTAAAAACAAGAAATAAAAGATAGAATTTTATTAAACTAAGGAATAAAAATTACAACATAAGCTAAAGGACCAAGGACCCTTCTAACATCGTTCTCGGGGCTATTTATAGTTGTTACAAGAGACCTAAGTATAGAATTAGAGAGTACACGTGTCCAGACACGACTGGACAAAAATTGAGCACACGGATCCTCTCTGGTGCGGCGGAATCGCCGCATGGTATGTGTTATGTGCGGCGGAATCGCCGCACATAATGCTCTGATTCGGTCCAGATTTTGGTTGAATGTTTTTGGTATGATTTGATCCTCTTTTGCGCGTCTGGATTGATTCTTTCCATTCTGTTGAGCTCCGGATTAATTCCTTCATATATTTGGAGATACACATTGATTTTTCTTTAGATTTTCTCCAAGATAATAAAAGCTACTCGTGATTTGCAATTAGGTCCTTGTCTTTTTGCAATTAAGTCCCCGACTACTTTTGTGCTCAAGTCCTTGTTCTTTTTGTAATTAGGTCTTGAATGCTTTTATGCTTGGATACATTTCCATTTGAAACCCGATAATCTTGAGCTTGGTCTTTATGATAGAAATGAGTCTTTTGCACGCGTTTATGTTCGGGATGTGGGTAAATTGCATTCAGGTCCCTGTATTCTGTAAATAAGACTAAACACATACCTTAGTAGCATTTATTGATGTAAAAGTAATCTAAATGAAAGACATATGATGCAATGTATGCAATGCATCACTCCTCTATCCTTCGTCCCCCTGATCAGCACATCAGGTACACCCTTCCTCGGGATCAGGATCTTCTTCTCCCGGCACAACACTCGCACATCGTACTGGGACAGCCAATCCATCCCCAGTATGACGTCGAAGTCCTCCATCGGCAACAAGATCAGGTCAACCGGAAACTCCTGATCTCCCGAAACAATCGTGGCGCTGGGAAGAAAGCTCCCCACAATGCCCACCAGACCCAAGGGTGTGCTGACTTCCAACGTGGCAGTCAACATCGCAGGGGTACGGCCCAACACGCTCGCAAAACGCTCCGAAATGAATGAGTGTGTGGCCCCACAATCAAACAACACTCTCGCACTCAACCCAGCAACAAAGAGTGTACCTTGCACCACCGTGCTAGCGTCTCTCGCCTCATCCGCCTGGATGGTAAAGACCCGTCCAGTCCTCTGTCCCTGCTGTGGCGGCGCAAAAGGTCGACGACCTCCGCCTCTGCCTGCTGCTGGCGGCCCTGAATGCCTGCTGGACCCGCCTGGCCCACTCGGACAGTCTCGCACAAAATGGCCTGGCTTGCCACACCCCTGACAAACCCCACGACCACAACACTCTCCGTAGTGAAGTTGATGAGAATTATATTTATACCGCAAGTGCACGGCGTCAATGAAGATGTGGCAAATACGGGTCGAACACAAGGAGGGAGAGATTCTGTTATTAGTGTGATTTCGATTGGGGGAAAGAAGGAGAGAAGAATAAATTGGGTTTTTGAGATTTTTGGTTTTTATTATCTAAAGCAAGAAACATGAACGATTAAAACTAAAACAAGAACAAAGAGGTGAATTCCGTTGGGTGGAGGTTTAGATTTAGGGTTTAGATTAGAGAATTCAGAAACTTATAATAAATAATATTAGTTATGAAGCATTACATGATAAATGATTTAACATAAACTGAAGTAATCAAAATAGACTAATACGAACTTAAAATAATAACATTTATTCATCTTCTCTTCACCCTAAATCCGTCACCTCCACCCTTTGGAAAGAGTTAGAAACTCATAGAGGGAGGAAGAAGGAGTCCTAGAGGAATTACAAAAGAAAACATAAAAACACAAGAAATAAAAGACAAAATTTTATTACTCCAAAGAAGAATACAAAACTAAGACTAAAAATAAAAACTAAGGTTAAGGACCAAGGACCCTTCTAACATCGTTCTCGGGGCTATTTATAGTTTCTACAAGGAACCTAGGTATAGAATTGGAGAGTACACGTGTCCAGATACGACTGGACAAAATTTGGAGGCACGGATCGACTAGGGGGCGGCGTTTCCGCCGCACAATGCATGTAATATGCGGAGATTTCGCCGCACAATCTCCTCTGATTTAATCCTGTTTTTTGCTGTGTGTATGTGGTATGATTTGATCCTCCTTTGCGCGTCTGGATTGATTCTTTCCATTCTTTTGAGCTCCGGATTAATTCCATCATATATTTGGAGATCCACATTGATTTTTCTTTAGATTTTCTCCAAGATAATAAAAGCTACTCGTGATTTGCAATTAGGTCCTTGTCTTTTTGCAATTAAGTCCCTGGCTACTTTTGTGATCAAGTCCTTGTTTTTTTTTTGTAATTAGGTCTTGAATGCTTTTATGCTTGGATACATTTCAATTTGAAACCCGATAATCTTGAGCTTGGTCTTTATGAGAGAAATGAGTCTTTTGCACACGTTTATGCTCGGGATGTGGGTAAATTGCATTCAGGTCCCTGTATTCTGTAAATAAGACTAAACGCATACCTTAGTAGCATTTATTGATGTAAAAGAAATTTAAATGAAAGACATATGATGCAATGTATGCAATGCATCAGAAGTCTGCCACAACCTCTGCAAGCCTCAGGTTGGCGTGATCCACCCCTCCGATCTGGGGCCTCTTGGCCGGGTTCCCTGCTAGCGGAGCACTCGGACGTCCACTGACCTTCCCCGATGCTCTCCTGGCCTCAGCATAATTCTGCTGGTAATCCTGATCGATGATCGTCGCAAACCCCACGGCATCGGCCAGTGTCTGTGGCATATTGTATGTCACCTGAGTACGGAGGTGCTTCCTCAGCCCCCGTATGAACTTCCTCGCCCTCTGCAGCGGCGTCACGCAAATCTCCGGACAGTAACGCTCCAGCGCGTTGAACCTCCGGGTATACTCAGCCAGGGTCGCCTCTCCCTGCTAGAGAGTCATAAACTCCTCTCGCCTCCCATCTCTGACATGCTCTGGGAAATACTGCTCGTTGAACTCCCGCAAGAATTCCTCCCAGCTGACCTCAGTCCTGCCCTCAAACACCACTACGGATGTGGTCCTCCACCAGTTGGACGCATCTCCGCCCAACACATACGCAGCCAAGCATGTCTGCCTCTCAGGCGGGCACTCAATCGCCCGAAGGATCTCCTGAATCTTCAGGACCTAGTCCTCTGCAGCCTCAAACTCTCCTCGACCATCAAAAGTAGGCGGGTGTTGTCTCATAAAGCGGTAGAGCATCGCTCCTGCCGTTGCTGGCTGTCCTCTGCCTGACTGGCGATCCAACATCGCTTTCAGTCGCCCCACCGTGTCATAGAGCATCCGCCGCTCCTCAGCCCAGTCCGTACTCACAGTATCCCCACTGGTGTCATGGTCCTGTGGGGAAGGTCTCACGCGTCTCGGAGGCATCTATACACAAAGAAAACAACAAACGTCACAACCATGAATGCATGAACTAATGCTGACTCTAAACTCTAAGGGTGACTTCTTTGGATAAGGACACTGGAACCGACCGCTCTGATACCAAGTTGTAACATCCTCAACACAGCGGAAAATTTAAAATTTTAATAACACACAAACAACAGAGGATATTACGTAAATACTAAACACAGGTGCACCAACATATATAATATTTATATATGAACATCAGAGTATTTCAAAAGTTGTGATTACATCAAAAGACTATACAAATGGAAGCAGTAATCACTCGACCTCAACTGAGAGAAAGCTGGATCCGGTAGCGGTGCTCCTCTCTTCGGTCACCACCCCCTAACGCCAATCACGACCTGAAAGTAAACATGCAACAATGCTTGACTTTCCAGAAGGAAACCCCATATGCCAAACTCTACAATACATGAACTGAAAGACACCCTAGCATGCAATTCTACTGAACACGAAAACATCTCAAATAAAAGGCTGGGCTCCAGGACTCTTTCACCCAACCACAGCACACACCACGGTCACGGGGCTCCAGGTCTAATCTCAACCAACCACCGTACCACACACTCGTCGCCAAGCTGGGCTCCAGGTCTTTTTCAACCAACCGTAGCTACCACGACACGACCAAGGGCTCCAGGTCTTTTTCAACCAACCCCTACACGCGGTCCCTGCTCAGGCTCCATGCCTTTTTCAGCCAACCTGAACGCACTACGGAGCTCCAGGTCTTTTTCAACCAACCCCGCACAGACTAGCTGGGCTCCAGGTCTTTTTCAACCAACCGCAGCTCTCACACAGTTACGTGGCTCCAGGTCTTTTTCAACCAACCGCCGCAACACCACAATTCTAAGCTGGGCCTCAATCCTGTTTCAGCCAATCCCAAGCTCCCACACCGTTACGGGGCTCCAGGTCTTTTTCAACCAACCACCGCAACACTCGTGCACCCTAGCACACTTGCCGGAAGAACATCGGCACCACAACTCGCCCCACACGGACGACCACGACAACAGCACCTCCATAGTGCAAAACTGGACATAAACGGTCAACCGAACCAAAAGTCTCGGTCGACCGAATCAAGCAATACATGGCAAATCACCTCGACCGGCACTCCATCGGTCGACCGATTTCCCAAACCACACTCGTTCGGTCGAACCAAAGTCAAGGGACGGTCGACCGTTTAGATGGTCAACTCCCAGGTTCAACGAAACAAACGACCATTCGGTCGAACGACAAAGGGGCCCCGTTCGACCGAAAGTCACCAGAGACAAATCCCACAACGAATTCGGTCGAACACCCGAGCACTCTCGGTCGACCGAATTCCACCAGGGAATAATCCCTCACGCACACCACGAATCCGGTCGAACGCCGAGACCTCCTCGGTCGATCGAATTCCGCCATAGCGTTTCCCACGCTTAGCACACAGGTCCGGTCGACCGAAACCACATTCGGTCGAACCGACCACTCAATCCACTTAAGTCACGGTCGGACGAAGTCATAGAGGCGGTCGACCGTTTAGATGGTCAACGCCCTATCCGACCCATGACGGTGCAGACGGTCGACCGGCAAAGGGGACCCGGTCGACCGAATATCACCAGGCTTGCCTCCTACGCACGATCGGTCGACCGCCACAAGGGCATCGTTCGACCGATTTGAGGTAGAAGCCGAATCTCTTCACGAACGGTCGACCGTTTGCACCAACCGGTCGACCGATCGGGCAGTGAAATCTGCTGCACATTTACTCGCGACGAGCCGAAAGGCCTACCGTCGACTTCCAAATACTCACACTACTTAAGGGAGCGAGCTTGACATACCGGAAGGCTTGAAGAAGCCTTTGAAGAACCGCGACGACGCCTCCACGAGCACGTCTCCCCAAAACACAATCTGTCGACGAACCTCGCGTCCAAACGACGATCAATCGCCTCCTCGACGATCCACAGCCACAACACCACCTCCGGCAACCTCCAACCACCAACCACAACCACCAAAAAACAAGTTAGGTAGAGGGAGAGAGAACCCAAAACGGAAACCACGAGATGAGCTAACAACCGAACAACTCACCTCCACCACAACCGGCTCCGAACTCGACTTGCCGGAGATCACCTCTTCTTCACCGGAGCACCACTGCAGGAGAGAGAGAGAGAGAGAGAAATCGCGAGTGAGAGAGAGAGCAACGAGAGAGAGAGAAATCGCGAGTGAGAGAGAGAGCAACGAGAGAGAGAGAGAGGGAAAACTCCTAAATATCTCCCCAATACACATCCTCACCATCTATTTCCTTCCTTTCCATCTCCACCACACATCTCATCTCCTCTCAATCTCAACCCTCCATCCATCTCCTCAATCCAAGCCATCCATCATCATCTCCCCTAATCACCCCCTAACCAACAACAAAACACAATTAGGATTAGTATTAGGATAGAATCCTACAGTGGACACCTCAACTTGACAGCCGTTTGGACCAATACCATGAGCGTGGTTTGACTCGAAACACACTCTAACAAAGGTACGCAACCAACTGAAAATACATTATTTTTTGTCAAGACCATTAGAATGATAATCATACATGCGATAATGATAATGCTTGCCCTATTGATACTATAACATATTCCATTAGGCAGGAATGAAGGAATAATTCCAACTCCAATCTAACCACCGAACTAGTGGCTTCTATTACTTGTGCTATTATGGGTGCCGATAGTCAGATTGACCACCGTTTGGATGTCTTTCATTGGGACAGCAATAGAGAATTTAGTAGTTTTTGTGTTGGTGTTGGAATAATTTTGCACCAAGATGCCCACACTAATAACTTCCTGAACTTCCCTCGGGCAAGCCAGGAGCTTCCTTCGACCGACCTTAATTCGATTGATTCTTTGGTGCAAAATGTAAAACATTTGCACTTGGCTACACAAGATGACTAATCTTGGGTTTTCCAATTGTGATACATGAAGATTTTATCATGGAATATAAGAGGATTGGGCACTAGTAACAAGCGTCGAGCTATAAGGAATATCATTGGAACTCAAAACCGGACGTCATTATAATACAGGAAAGAAAACTATCTACGACCAATGTTCGACACCTAAATAACTTGGGTGGTCAATTCATCACAAATTGGGTGGATAAGCCGGCACTCGGTGCCTCAGGTGGAATCCTTATAGGATGGGCAAACCACAAACATCAAAAAATAAGCCACCAAGTTAACAAATATTCGTTATCAATATTATTTGAATCCAGGAAATTCATCTGGAAACTTACTGGGGTTTATGGCCCTTGTTTAAGACATCTCAAACAAGACTTTCTTGGGGAATTAGAAAGCCAAACACCCGCACAAGGAGTGGGGTGGGTCATAGGAGATGATTTCAAGCTCACTAGAGATAGAGAAACCGCACAGGGAAACGTTAACTCCCCGACGTAATTTTTTGAGGAGTTCATTGAACTCCAATCATTAATTGACATTGGGCCATCCAATATTACTTATACATGGACTAACATGCAAATGGACACAACTTGGGGACGACTAGACCAGTTTCTGGTCTCCCCAGAATGGGAAGATGTGTTCCCTTTCACAAATTGTGTCAGGATGTCCCCGGTAACTTCGGATCATGTACCTCTAGTGCTTAATACTAAGAACATCCACGCAAGGAAAAGATCATTTAGATTTGAAGATAGATGGATGTTAAATCCAAAATCAAAGGAGGTAACTGTAACATCCCGAAACAACGAAAATTTTAAAAATTAAAACAATCAAGAGATTATCAGAATAAACTCATCAACGAGAATGTTACTCATATAAATCAACAGTCGGTGCACCAATAATACAACAGAGTTTGTCAAAAAACGTGATTACAACAATACAATGAAAAGACAAGTGAAAAGAAGCAATCACGACGACCTCGAAGAGTCCGAAGAGAATCCTGACCCCAAAATGTGTGCGCCCGCTGTCACCATCCGACAGATCCTACTGCGGTCCTGAAACATGAATCAAACAACGATACCTGAGTTTCCCATTAGGAAACCTCGTATGCCAAGCTCGCCAATATGAATGCAACAGTACAGTAAATGAACCTATCATACTAGTAGCATGTCATATCACATCTGCAATGCATCAAATCCCTCCAAGGGTAAACGGGACCTCAGTCCAACAACAACAACGACCCTCAACAGGGTCCACAAGGACATCAGTCCAACAACAACAACGGGTCTCCCTCGGAAACCTACAGTAGGCACATACGGTCTTACGGACAGTACGCGATGCACGCCCCACACATGACTATTCGAGCCAAAGGGATCAGTGAGGAGCGTCCGCACTTCCACACAAAGAACCATGTTGTCTACACCACCTTCGACGGAGCCGTAGCCCGGTCGGTCAACATCCCAAGATAGGAGCCCAATTAGGGATCATCACCTGAACAACATCGGCGGCATCGCCGGTACAACATCGGTGGTACAACATACGTCCAGCACAACATCGGACGACACAACCACAAGCCCAAACATTGTCGGCACCATCATCGCCGGCAAAACCTCGACGGCATCGCCGACACAACAACGGTGGTACAACATACGTCCGGCACAACATCAGACGAGTCGAGATCGTAGTCTGCAGGGTCATCATGCTCCACGAGCCTTGCGTCAACACGCATTGGATTCCGCGATCTCTCAGGCCTGCTATTCAACAAAGACTAAGGCAACAATACATCACACCATGGTCCAACACGGAGGTGGTGCGACCCAAGTGTCCACACTCTTCCACACAATGGTCCCTGGGCAGACACGAGCACTTACCAGCCGTCACTTCCCGGCTCACGCTCTAAATGAGGACACGGGTATACGTGGACAGAGTTGACACAACACTAGACCAGGAATTTAGTTCTGCACACAAACGGTCGACAGAAAAAGCCTAACCGGTCGACCGTCCCAAATAGGTTCGGTCGACCGAAAGTCTACAACGGTCAAACTATTATGTGCGTCACTTAAGTCCAAACAGTCGAACATCAGTCTAAAACCGGTCGACCGAACACGAGGTCAAAATCCGGAGTTGGTCAAAATCAACAAGTCTATTCGGTCGACCGACTCAGGGGTCCCGGTCGACCGAAAACTACCAGGGTCATCCTAATAGTCTACGTCATATAACAGTCGAATAATACAACATAATCGGTCGAACGACATGCATAATCATCAAGTACACTTAAGTTCCGGTCGACCCAAAACAAAGGAACGGTCGACCGAAAACCGACAGTAAGCCTCCAACCCACCAGTACATATGCAACCGGTCGACCGCCACAATGGCATCGTTTGACTGGTGTTGGTTAAAGTCGGGCAAAAAGGTAAACCGGTCGACCACCCGAAGCCACCGGTCGATCGTTGGTCGACATCAACCTGCGTCAGCCAAGGATTTTACGTTGTTTCTCGTCGCCGGCGAGGTCTCCGACCTCCCGCGACCGACCACAACTTTCCACCAACGTGGGGGGAACAACAAAACCACACTAAAAGCCGACATATCTTAAGGAGAAGATGGAGCCAACCGGAGTTCCGCTCAACGTCGACACCCGATAGCACCCCCGCTCAAACGCACCTCACGTCCGCGTCTCCGCAACGCCGTGCTCGCCTCCACGCGCTGGAGTTGCCTCCACAAGCTCTGGTCGTTGGAAGAGAAGAAGAGAGTGAGTGAAGTTTGAGTGAAGAAGAGAAGAATCAAGAAAATGATGGTTTTCTCCTCAAACCCAACACACCAACAATAACCGGCCCCTACACCCATCACCGTCATTGTTCCTCCTTCCCTTCCCCATGCAAAACCCACTATTCGTGGGATTAGCCCTAAACAGGGGTTAGGGACTTAACAGTAACGAGGATAATCACCCAAATAAACTATAATCCGCTACACAAAACGCTGCGAGAAGTTAAACAAGCAGTCAAGGAATTTCTTAAGACCAAACCTCTTGACCTGTCTCGTTTTAAACAAGAGCAGTTAGAGAAAGACATTTTACTTCTTGATCAAAAAAATCAACGTGAAGAGCTTAACCAAGTTGAACGCAACCTACTCAGAACTCTACGAAAAGATCATGCAATAGCATTAGAAGAGCAATAGGTTTATTGGAGACAAAGATCCTGCATTCAATGGTTAAAGGAAGGAGACCAAAATACTAGTTTCTTCCATCGGGTAGCTAATGCAAGGCGTCGACAAAACACAATCTCTTCGGTGCAAATCAATGGGCAGATGTGTAACGCAAAACCACGTATTGCTGAGGCGATAGTACAACATTTTCAACAAATATTCAATAGTGGGAGAACTTTCAAAGTGCATTATCACTTGGGATCAAATTATGGAAAGGAAAATTGAGAATCCAGCCGCCACAACGTTTCACATATCCCGAGATAAAAAAGTGATTTTTGGGCTAGCTTTAAGAAAAACTCCAGGTCCAGATGGGTTTAACCTAGGATTCATACAAGAATTCTGGCAGGAATTAAAGGAACACATCACTAACCTTTTCCAAAGGCTATATAATTGTCAAGTAACTAATAAAGAATTCAAGAAGTTTAATCAGTGCTTTATTGTGCTAATTCCAAAAAAAAACACGATCGAGAGCGTTAAGGATTTTCGACCAATTCCTTACTTTCAAGTACCTATAAAATTTGGGCAAAAGCTCTAACAAGCAGACTAGCATCTTCTATTTCCAAAGCCATCATTCCAACTCAGTTTGTCTTTATGAAAGGAAGGCAAATCTTAGATACCATCATGTCGACGCACGAGATGGCTCACTATATGCATAATGAAATAAAACCAGGAATCATACTAAAGCTAGATTTTGAAAAGGCATTTGATAAAATTGCCTGGGATTTTCTATTGACTAACCTACAATCCATACGGTTCGCACAACTTTGGTGTCAATGGATAGAAAAATGCATCAAGACATCCAAAGCCTCAGTACTCCTAAAGAGAGCACGTGAAGGATACGTTTGTAGCAAGAATGGCTTGCGACAAGGAGATCCTTTGTCCCTGTTTCTTTTTAATATTGTGGCCAATTACTTAAGTAATATGCTCCACCCAGGGATGCAAAATGATATCATTTTGAAGGGAATGTGTTCTAAAAGTTTTACTTTTAAATGTCAATTATTATGAATTGAATGAGAAATCATTTTGTTCATTCTTTATGTTATTCGTCTTTTAAAAGTGTTAAGGAAGATGCTCTTGGTCCTTAACCGTAGAGCTCTAAAAGATAATGGTTTACATAAAACAAAAGATATTCGCAATCATGGTAATTAGTATGGGACATTGATTACCGAGTTAAGATTGTCGTGTTGTTATAGATCATTGTAGCTCTATAAGTGAGTGACAACACGGGTACGCAAAAGAGGAAAATATTACTTTTGTATACTGAATAGACCTAATAAGTAAAATATTATAGAAATGTGTTTCTATGTCATTAATATTTTACTGTGTCCTTGGTCTTTTGATATGAGACTTATATCCGATCACCTAAGAATTGCTTAATTAGACTAGTGTCTTGAAGTATCGATGAGTGTAGTGTAATGACATTAGTTGGTTAAGTATGACTTTCGTTGGAGAAGATAGCTAGTCAAAAGATTACCATTGCCCCTCTTAATTGAGTGATGATATTAGTGGGCCCTTGATAAAGTAAAGTTATAATGTGCATAATGTGATTTGAGTTAAGTCACATATTTGTAACTAGCTTAAAGAGATCAAGAAATGAATACTAATACAAAGATGACACAATACTACTTTGTGTGTATTCTTAATATCATGAGGCAAGGGACGGACACAAGTGGTGCACTCCATCACTAAATGGATCGGGTTTTGGTTCGAGTGGAATTAATACATCTAACTAATTGGGAGTTATAATGTGTAGCTAGATACCGCTTATAACTTATGATATTAAGCTCTTAATATCACTGACAACTTAGTTTAGATCCTCCCATAGGTCACACCACAAAACTGGGAAACAAGAAATAGGGATTTTGAGTTCATAAGGTGTGTCGAGTTTCATGTAGAAAATATGACACATGTGGTGAACAAGCAAAATCAAAATTATGTTGTGATTAATAACATAAATAGAATCTAAATTAAATTCATATGTGATGTAAATATTATGGGGTGTAATGATTTATTATTACATAGGATAATATGTTACATAAGTTGTGAACTTACTACTAATCCCGAAATGTCAAAATTTGTAGGGGTTAAACCAAAATTTGACAAGTCTATGGAGTGGTAAAACACCTAAGCTCAATTTTCTCAAGATTTGGGGTTATGAGGCTTACGTCAAGAAATTGATGTCGACCAAACTTCAACCAAAAGTGGATAAGTGTTTCTTCATTGGTTATCCTCGTGAGACAAGAGGATACTACTTTTGGCATATCACCTCCAATCGAGTGATTGTAGAGAGGGATGCCACATTTCTGGAAAAGGAATTTCTGGAAAGAGTAAAAAGTAGTGGGAGTAGGGTTGTGCTTGAAGAAACTCAAGATACTCTACAAGATCATGACATGAATGATGACATTCAAGATCATGAAGGCCCAACCGAGATTCCTTTGATTAGTGGGAGCGTGAGTGAGAGACATTCGCAAGAAATTGTGAGAGAATCTCAATCATCCCCACCTAGTGTACGTTCAAGAGTTGAACGTGAACCCACTCCTCAAGAAATTGTGGAAGAAGTTCGAGAGACACGAGAAGAACCAAAAGAACTAAGAAGGTCAACGAGGGAAAGGAAGAAACCCGATATGTATTTGAGACTTCATGAGATCATGGGACTTCATGACTATGATGAAACTTTTTCACCGGTTGCCATGTTCAAGTCTATTCGGATTATGCTCGTTATTGCCGCATTTCATGATTATGAGTTATAGCAAATGGATGTCAAAACGGTGTTCCTTGATGGGAACTTGGAGGAGGATATGTACATGGTACAGCCTCAAGGTTTTGAAGATCCAAAGAATAGCGAGAAGGTATGCAAGCTTCAAAGATCCATTTATGGATTGAAGCAAGCATCAAGGAGTTGGAACAAACACTTTGACGAGGAAGTGAAGAAGCTTCACTTCATTCAAAGTAAGGAAGAACTTTGTATATACAAGAAGGTTAGTGGGAGCCATGTAGTATTCCTAATCTTATATGTCGATGACATATTACTCATGTGCAATCATATTCCTTTGGTTGAGCAAACGAGAAGTTCATTGAAATCTGCATTTTTTATGAAAGATATGGGTGAGGCTCAATACATCTTGGGAATCAAGTTATATCGAGATAGATCCCGTAGACTCATTGGCCTAAGTCAACATACATACATTGACAAGGTCTTGGAAAGGTTCAAGATGAACAACTCCAAAAAGGGCAGTCTGCCAATGAGTATGGGTGTGCAACTCAAGAAGTCTCAACGTGCGCAATCACGTAAGGACTTAGAGTACATGAAGGATGTCCTTTATGCTTCGGAAATTGGGTCGATCATGTACGCGATCACTTGCACAAGAACTGATGTCTCGTATATTTGTAGGGGTTAAACCGAAATTTGACAAGTCTGCAGTGTAGTATCTCGTGTGGGTTATGGGTCCACTAATTAATGGCTAATCCTATTTCTCTACTCGATTAAGAAATCAAATGCGCAGCGGAATAAACAAAACAAAAGTAGAGAGAAAAATGCAAACCACAATCACACGGGGATTTTATAGAGGTTCGGCACCCCACCCGGGTCCTAGTCCTCTCTTGCAAGCTCCACTCGACTCCGCGAGCTCCGCCTACGACTTCACTATCCTCTCCCCGTTTCGGGCCGGGAGACAACGCCTTACAACTGTCAAACTCGCGGACAACCCTCGCCGAGCTTGGAATCCTCTTCTCACAATCCGAGAAGGATCACTTCGGGCTCTCACCGAAGTCTATACTCTTTTGACAAACTTTGTAACTGAGTGAGATTCACTCTCTAATTGAGCACACTTTGAGTAGGATGAGTAATTGATCAAGTGTGTATAGTTTAGGCTTATGGAGTGTAGAAATGGGAGCTTTGAGGATTGAAGTTTCTCGCTAATGTATTGGGACAATTGGAGTTGGAAAGTTGTGTGTAAAACTAATTTTGATCCTCTATTTATAAGCTCCTAAAGATTTCTAGCCATTTGGACAAGATTTGATTGGGTTTTGTGCAAAGCACACAAAGCAGAAAATCGGGCTGCAAATCTGTCCAGAAACAGTCGACCAAAAGGTGCAACGATCTACCAAACTCTTAGGTTCGTTAAAGACACGGTCGACCGAAATATGGAATGGTCGACTGAAAACTTAAGTCTATTAAATAAACGGTCGACCGAACTTACGTTTCGGTAGAGGGAAATTTGGATCGGTTGAACGAAATAGTATCGACCGATAGCAGGGAATTTTGACAAGATAAAACGGTCGACCGGACAGGGTAGATGGTTCGACCGTTGGAAAAGTATATGGGGGTGTATTTTGTTTTAATACGAATACGACCGTTGGGTCTATACGACAAAAATAACGGTCGGAAAAGTGAGTTCAAACGGTCGACCGAAAGAGATGGTGTGGTCGACCGAAACTAGACAGGGAAACACAAAACAGAATACTTTGATCATCCGGTCGACCGAACGGCCTGTTACGGTCGACCGAATGTGGGCAGACAGTTAAGGTTCAGGTTTAGTGTTTTCCGGTCTAAGATTGAGTGATCTATTGAAGTCCAAATTATGTGAAATTTCGTGTGTGACTTCTATAAGGAACCTAATGTGTGTTTAAGTTGATTTTAGCTCAAGTATGCTCAATTTACACATGTTCCTAAGACTAAAAGAAAAAAATACAAAATACATGTCTTCAAAAGAGCTTGATTACATGTCTTGACTTGATTTTCCTTTCTTCCTTGAGTCTTGATCACCTGTAGAGGTTAGCACAATGCAATATATATGCAATGCAATATGTGTGCTACTCTACAAGATTATAATTAAGATTAGGTTAATTAAATCATCAAAACATAGATTAAGGCCAAAAAGCCAACACGAAGTACTGTGTAAAAACGGTCGACCGCTAAACGGTAAACGGTCGACCGAATGTGGCACGGTCGACCGAAATGTTTCACGGTCGACCAGATGTGTCTCGATCGTAACGGGAATTTCTACTGTTCGTTTTCGGTCGACCGAATGTAATCGGTCGGTCGACCGAACATTACGATGAAATATTTTTGTTACGAACGGTCGACCGAAACTTGGTCCAAACGGTCGACCGATCCAGACGGTTACTGCAGAATTAATTTAAGAATTAATTAGATCATGCATGGACTTGGTCCATAACTGATTTAATTTGTGGATAAGATTATTTGTTAGCAAATAATGGATGGTTAGATGGAAGTTTGCATGAAATCATGGGCAAGAGGTTGTACATGAATAGTTAATTTGGAGAGAACTTATAAATACAAGTTTATCTCATTACCTTATTAATTAATTCATTATCTTCTTGTGCAAACATCTCCCTCCATAATTCTCCACGAATTTCCATTAATTCTTGAGTATTAGTTTTAGTTTTCAGAGATCTTCTTCTCAAGGGAACTAAAGAGGGGTTAGTAATTGGATTCTAAACCCTATTGGAGATTGAGAGACTAGCTCTTCTCTCTCCGATCTTGTTTAGAGTTTGGTGAATACTCGGAGGCATCCGGCGCAGCGACAAGCATACTCAACGTCTACGGATCGTCAAGAAGTTTTAGAGAACTTCTAGGTATGAAATTCGGAGTCCATGTTTGTTTTAATAAAGTTTTGAAACTAGTTATTGAAACAACTGATGCATGCATGAAACAAATCATAGAAAAATTGTAATTGATCCTTATTGTGCATAAAAATTTCGAAAATAAATATGTGCAATTAAACTAGAAGTCCTACACATTTATGGTATCAAACTTGGTCATTAGACTTTGGAAGTCCTTAATCTGAAATTTGCAGATGACATCATCCTCTTCCTCAGCCCAGAACAAGAAAACATTATTAATCTCAAGAGGAGATTGGTGATATTTGAAGCAATATCAGGGTTAAAAATAAACTTTGAGAAATCAAGTATTTGTGGTATACATCTCCCAAATAGTCAAACTCATGTCCTCTAAAATATTCTTGGGTGTGGAAAAGAGCAAATGCCCTTTAATTATTTGGGAGTTCCGTTACAACCGCGGAAAGGTCCCAACAAACTATGGGACCCAATTATACGAAAAATGAAACAAAAAAGTGGGGAGTTGGAAAACTAAGAATCTTTCTATGGCAGGAAGAATCACTATGATAAAATGCGGTAGTTACGTCGATAGCAACATATCACATGAGCTGCCTTCAACCACCAAAAGGAGTGATTGAAGAAATAGACAAAATTAGACGTAATTTCCTATGGAATAACTGTTAGGACCCTAACCCGGTTTAGGGTTTAATTAGTGGTTAAGTGGAGGTTTGACTTGGAGGAGAGAGGGAGGTATGGGTGGAGGTAAGGTGAAGTGATGGAGGTAAGGTGGAAGGTAGGGGAGGCATGGTTGGGCGTGCTTGGGGTGTGGGGTTTGGGTTTTATAAACCAAGCAACACCATCTTTTCCTTCTTTTCCTTCTCTTCCTTCATTCACACCAAGCACCCATCTTCTTCCTCAGTGGCTCGAGCTCAGGCGGAGGAGGTTGCATTGGCGTGAGGCTTGCGGAGGTTGACGCGCGAGGAGGATCACCGGAGGCAACGGAGGCGCGAGCGAGGCTCCGGCGGGTTCGTTGCGTTTTCGAGGTATGCCGCTCCTTAGTGTGGTTTGTGTGTTGACCCTCATGTGAGGGATGCGTTGGTCGAGTCGGGGGAGGTCGGAGGCCTCTCCGGCGACGCGTTTCTTCGTAAAACCTCGGTTGGCGCGAGGTTGAAGACGACCAACGGTCGACCGGATCCTTCGGGCGGTCGACCGTTTTAGCACTGTTTGCCCGACTTTAACCTTCACCGGTCGAACGATGCCTTGGGGCGGTCGACCGGTAGTGCATTATTGCTGGTGAGTTGGGATTTTTCTACCTGTTGTCGGTCGACCGGTCCTTGTTGTGTTCGACCGGAACTTAAGTGTACCTGTTAGTTTTGCTTGATTTGTTCGACCGATTTCATGTGGCGTTCGACCGATTTCATGTGGCGTTCGACCGATCATTTGTTGTTCGACCGTTGGAGGTTTGCGTTCGACCGATTATATGACTTAGAATGATAGGTTGACCCTGTCTGTTTTTGGTCGACCGAGACCCCTGAGTCGGTCGACCGATAGAGTGGAATTTAATGTTGACCAGACTCCGGATTTTGACCTCGTTCGGTCGACCGGTTTTAGACTTTTGTTCGACCGTTTGGGAATTAGTGTTGCGCAGTGAGTTCTACCGATTCAGACTTTCGGTCGATCGAATTCCTCGTGGAAACGGTCGACCGGTTAGACTATTTCGGTCGACCGAATCTGCTCAGAACTGAATTCCTGGGTCCCGTTGTGAATGCCAACTCTGTCCACGGAAACCCGTGTCCTCGCCTTGTGCGTGAGCCGGGAGGTGACGGTGGGTGCGCTTGCGTACCTGCCCAGGGACCGCCGGGTGGAAGGGTGTGGGTGTTCGGGGTGCGTCTCCTCCAGGTAGGGAGTGGGACTTATGAGACATGTTTGATTAGACTCTTTGTAGTATAGCAGGCCTGAGGGATCGCGGATCCCAGTGTTGATGTTGTGCGGGCACGCAACTGGCGTTGGGTGAGGTGACTACCGGCCCACGGGCTACGGAGGTCGCTGCCCTGCTTTTATAGCGGCGCGGTTGGTGTTCGCGGCTCGAGGAGCCTGATGACCTGGCAGACTTCGGTCTGGACCGTCCGATGCTGTGCCGGACGTTGTGATGGACCACCGATGCTGTGCCGGTGATGCCGCCGAGGTTGTGCCGGCGATGATGATTGTTGGGCCGAGGCTGTGCCGGCTATGTTGTTTTCCTCGGCTGGGCACCTACCGAGATGATGTTGTTATACCTTCCGGGCGACGGCCCCGTTGGTCCCTGTGGCCCCGACCACTGAGATTTACAGATCTGTTTCTATCGGCGCGTAGACGTGACAGAGGCTCCCTGCCGAACCCTTGAGTAGTGTAGCTGCGTGTGGGGGGTGCGATGTCGCGGGCTGCTAGACTGCATGTGCCTGCAGTAGGTCTCCTCGGGAGACCCGATGATTGATTGTCGGACTGATGTCCTGTTTTACCCTTCGGGGGAACTGTTTTCCATTTCTGTTGATGCCATGACATGCTACTAGTATGATAGGTTCATTATGTGATGCATGCATATAGGTGGGTTGGCATACGGGGTTTCCTTCTGGAAACTCAGGCATTGTTGTTGCATCTTTTTCAGGATCGCAGTAGGTCCGGGTGGGTGGTGACCGAGGACGGAGCGCTTTGGAGTCGGATCCTCTTCGGCAGTTGCTAGACCGTACGACTACTTGTATTCTATTCCTTGTATCAGTATTGTAGTTGTACTTCTTTTGGAAAACTCCTTGTATTTTGGGTGCACCCGGATTTATATATTTATATATTAGTGACGTTCCCGCGTGAGTTGTCTGTTATGTTGGTTATTTTGAAATTTTAAATCTTCCGCTGTTTCGGGACGTTACAATAACTCTTTGGACCACTTAAAAACAAAAAAACCTAGTAAAATGGAAAAGAGTGTGCAAGCCAAAGAATATGGGCGGAATGGGGATCCTGGATCTTGAGTCTCATAGCCTTAGTCTATGAGCAAAAAAAATATGGGATAGATTAGTCGGTACTCAAGGACTATTCCAGGACATAATTGAGAATAAATACCATAATCACACTTTGAAACTGGGTTTGTTTCCGAAAGAGAAATGAAGGTGCTCTCCCTTCCTTTGGGACCTAATTGACATTATTCCCACTCTATGCATGCTTAAATTGCCTTTTATGGCATGATAAATGGCTGCTTGAGGAGTCTCTCGCGGAAGCATGGGAGGACATCTTTGCCTTAACAAAACATCCATGGATTTTGATAGCATCTTTCGTTGGAACTGATCCTCTCAGCCAAGCTTGGCTTAAAAAGCGATTCCTAGGCTCTTGAACAACGATCAAATGTGTAGAATGTACTACATCATTTTAAAATTCTCTCCAACAGTGGCAAGAGATCGTAGGAGATGGGCATTAACAAAAAAAGACTTTTCACAACTAGAAGTTTTTACAAGTTGTTGGTCGACGGTGGGATGAGGTTCCCGGCTATGAAACTAACTTGGAAGGTTGTTTGCCCACCCAAGGTTCAAACTTGGTTGTGGCTTCTCAGAGAGGATAAAATTCTTTCCAAGGCAATGCTTCGAAAAAAAGGTGTTAACGTTGATCCGAAGTGTGTTTTCTGTGATCACGCCGACGAAACAGCTAACCACTTGTTCTACCAATGCGAATTTGTATCATCCTTCTGGGAAAAGGCTGCTAAGATTAATCTCAACCTAATCCCAGCAAATAATATTGTCTTCCGATCTTCTATTGAAAATCAACTCGATTTAAGCCAAAAGGCTTGGAATAGCTTAATTAGCGCATTTCTTTGGGGTATTTAGTGTGAAAGAAATGTGAGAATTTTTAGACAAACAAGTCGTTCTTTTGAATTTCTTATAAATAATTATTTCGAGTGGTGTCTATCTTGGACAGGTTCTCTGAAACGAGGAGGTGATGAGCTAGAACATAACAAGATTAAACGCGTCAAAGCAAGCTTTCTATCTGAGTACGCGCCTCCGGTTGCCAACATGCTCGCGGCTATGATTACAATGACCACTAGAACGGGGCTGTTGCTAGCCTCTGCTACTACCGACAACACTGACACTCGGTCGCCTGGACGCCCTTCCGGTAGAGAGTGGGGAGCTAGGAAGGAAGCCCGTAGGGAGGTGGTGGAGGAAAGGATTCGCTACTATGAGACCTAGGCGGTCGCCGCTACTACTTCTACTGCTAATATATCTGTTGTTTTACGTTTTATGTTTTATGCCTTGTTAAAGGCTAGGGTTCCTATAAAAAGAACAATATTGTATAAACTTTGAGGTGTTGTGGTCACGACACTTTTTAATTAATGCAATCAATCATTCTCAAAAAAAAATAAAGTCAATCAAACGATATGTAAATACCTTAATCCTCCTGGGTCCAACCGAGGAGAATTGTCGAAATTACACCCGCCGAATTGGGCTTTGGATGGGACAAGGAGGTTCCGACACATGCTGCTGCCCCAAAATTATTTCTATCCAATAACTCCGTAAGTGTGCGTGCCTATAAATCTGCCACCACCGCTGATCCATTCCCCACCACCGATCTCCGCTTTCCTCTTTTCGTAGATCCCAAGCAAACCCTCTGAAACCCCCAGAAAACGTACTCTCTCTCTATTTCTCTTCGTGTGGGACCTACCGAACCATGAGTTCGAAGGGGAAGAAGCCCTCTGGCAGCGGCAAAATCCACACCTTCGCCGACCTCAACCGGCAGCGATCCGGATCCGGATCCGATAGCGACTCCGATGCCCCCCCGGAGTACTACACCGGCGGCGAGAAAAGGTTTCGCCTTAATTTCCCCAATCTGTTTGTTGGTTGTTGGTTAGGGTTTCCGAATCCACTTTCATGAAGATTTACCGCTAGCCTACTTAGATCTATGTTGAGTCAATAACCAAGAGACAGGGACGAAACCGGGAGAATTAGTTTTGGCTGTTATGGTTCGAATTAATTTAGCCTTGAATTTGGGTTCGTGATAGTTCTCGGATTTCTAGTTTGCCCAAACTGGACGGCATTTGTTTAGGTTCATGACCGGCTGTTATGATTCGAATTAGTTTTGCCTTGAACGGATTCGATTTGGTAGTTTGTCGTAGTGTAGAAACTTATAATTCAAAATCGTCTCTGTAATCTGTGTTATTTTGACGCCTAAATGGTTGAGGCGTGATGGAATCTACTATTTATGTGTTTCCGAGATCTAGTGTGTACTTTGAAATTTGGTTATGGTTTCAATGAGTGTTGCCTTGTCCTGTTATCGATATGTACTCGTGGTAGTTTCACTGGAGTCTTGGGACTTATGACTAATTTATTTCTTAGTTATAATTTTTTGAAATAAGTCAAATGTTAGAATCTATTATTCAAGAACTTGTTGGATGTGGGTGTAGTGTTGTATGATTGTTTAATTAGACAAAGATATTGGTAGTGATTGGTAAATTTTGTGCAGTGGTATGCTTGTTCAAGATCCTAACAAAGGAACCAACAACAACATCGATGCAATATTTGAGCAAGCTCGGAGGATGGGTGCCACCCAAGGACCGATTGAGAATCACGTCCCGCCTTCGAGTTCCGGAGTTTTCGCTGGAACTGGTCGGCTTCTCTCTGGTGAAGCAGTACCAGCTGCTCTGCAAGTTCAACAACCTCAAAATATCATTCACAACATAGTTTTCTGGAGTGATGGATTCACTGTCAATGATGGTCCTCTTAGGAGGTTTGATGATCCTGGAAACGCATCCTTTCTGGAGGTAACTATATGTGATTGGACTATCTTTTATTTTACTTAAATTTCCTATTAAGTTGTTATATTGTAATTTTATACTCTGATGGAAAAGAGAAATTCTTATGATGATTTTTCATAGCTTAGTGGATGTAGGAATTGATGCTATGTACTACTTAGCCTTTATATATCTTTTGGAGATTTACGTTCCAATGTACATTGGACATTCAGTTTCAATTGTATTTCTGTAAAGTCAATGTCCATTTCTTAATGTTTCACATCATGTTAATATCACCAACAGAGTAATTGATTCTAATTTTTCTAGATTGTAGATTGCAGAGTTTCTAGCTTATGTAATGGCTCCTTCTCAACAATGAAGTTGCTTTCAGCAAATATTGATTACAACTTGTTTGCACATTGCATTGCTTTCAAAATACGTGATAAAGTTAACAAGTTGGTTTGACTTGGTACTGTTAGGTGATGGAAAAATACCTAAATTTATGTTTTAGTATGTTCTAATATTTCAACATCATGGAACTGTTAGGTGATATTTTAGTTTGTCGTGATATCTCTGCAACTTTATCTTTGGTTCTTCAAATGCGAATGTGCGTGATAAGCCTATATCACTCACAGACACAATTTTAGGTGTTACATTTAAAAGAAGTTGGTTTTTGCAGGCATAGAGAAACTATGATTGCAGAGTTAAGGGTGGAAATAGTGATGTTCAAAAGTTTATTGTTGGAAAGTATGGGATTATTGATCTATGGACATGTTTTCTCCATTAACTTTGTCCTGTTAATGAAGGTGTATGAATTGGTAATTATAAGATCCTGAAAGGATAGAGAATAAATTGATTATTTTTACTAAGGAACCTGTCTGAATTGACGAATGTGTATTTAGTATTATCCTTGAATCATTTCCATACATAGCCATAGTCTCACATCCTGAAATGGTATTCGATCCTTCACATTCTGAAGTAAAGGTTGTTTTGCAGGGTCAAAATACCATGTTCATGTTGTTTTCATAACTCCATTGCAGTCCTAGTATGACCATTGCTTTGCGTGTAAGTTAGTGACAATAGAGCCTAGATTGAGTGATTGAGTCTACCTAGAGACATAATGAAAAATGTTTCGAAAAAACTGAACAGTTAACATTTGGACAATGGTTGGTAAATTGGTAGCTCAATGTAGACCATCAGACCAGATGGGCTTCTGACTAGCTGACTGGAGACTCTTGGGTTTTAATAAATTTCGAGATGAATTCAAGCGGTTGTTTGACTGGTATTTGGTTGTTCTGGGGTGACAAGGGTTATAGTGATTTTCATTTTGTAGGTTTCTGTTCTGGTTATTACGTGTAAGTAACCTTGTTTCCCTACTCATGTACTCCTTTATCTTAATATTTTTGTTTCTCTGTTTATAAAAGTGTTTATTTTCTGCAAAGTTTTCAGTGTTTGAGCTGATAACCTATAATCTGCCTTACTTTTCTACCCCTGGGCCCATATAATATATTTGTTTTTCCTTTGATTCGAAAAAGAGGATTGTAAACTGCCAAGTTGTTTGTTCGTACGGGTGTTATAGTCTCCCATTCCGACTCGGGTTCAATGCATTTTCAAGTTGTCTTGTTTTTCCATTCATAGTGCTTCTACTTCAAATTTTTTTCAATATGAACCTTGCTTCTATGTCAGACCAAGTATCATAGAGATTGATTGCTTGGGGTTACACCCTATCTTCTTTCTTTTCTCATTTCAGACTTTCTTGCAACTTTCTCTCATTGGTTAGGTTGTTGTTAGGGTACACTACTTTTGCAACTCACTTCAAGCGACAAATGGTTAAGCATATGGGTGTGCTTAGTATGGGGGTAATAGGGGTGAAAGATTAAGGGATTAATTTTTTCACCCCTCAAGCATACTTGGAATGGGGGGAAAGATTAGGGTGGGGGAATCTATTACCCCCATATGGGGATTATCCATTTCCCTCATCTTCCATGGGGTAAAAATTGTGGAATTTTTATTTTATTTTATTTTTCACTTTTAAGGTAGAAATGTATTGTAAAAAACGAAATCTCACCCAATTTGTACTAATTTTGTGGGTTGGGTTGGTTTTTCTCAAATTTTGAGATTATACTCCATGATTTTCCCTTGACATACTAAACATGGGGAAAAGTAATTATTACCCCTAAAAGGCTACTCCTATGATTGTTACTCTTGATCTTTTCTCCCTTTAATTTTTACCCCCATTCCAAGCGCACCCTGAAAAGTAAAAAATCCTGCCCTTGCGTGTTTCATGCTTATGCCTTTGAAACTGTAGAGATCGCTCTATAATATCAACTGTACAACAAATTGAACTAATTACTAATTTTCTGTTTAGTTAATAATTCAGTCATTCTAGGAGCAAGCATTAGGTGTAACTTGCTGATGTGTTCTTGCTATGACTAAGGACATTACTGTGTATGGAATTTGGTTTTGATTTCTGCTGTATATGTGACATTGTTTACATTATATGGTGTTTGCAGAGTATTAAGAAGTCAGAGTGCCCTAAAGAACTTGAACCTTCAGATAGGAGATCCTCTATTCATGTCAACCTTGTTAGAAGAGAAGGAAAATGTCCGGTGCGTAATCCAATCACCTTGATAACCTTTTGTGCTATTCAGCAGTTTATTTTTAATTACTACTAGAATTTGCTGTCTCTTCTCTTCTCAGGAGCCTGCGAAGCAGAAGCAGAACACTGCATTTCAAGGCGTAGGGAGGACTTTAGGGGGTGGTGCGTCTTCTTCTGCAGCAGATTCCGACCCGTCCGCAAGCCTTCCTACTGATACACCATCATCTTCATTACCTGTCTCTGTTGATGAGTCACTGCCATCTACATCCGTCCAGCTGCGCTTGGCTGACGGGACTCGTATTGTTTCTCGTTTTAACACTCACCATACAGTTGGTGACATCCGCTCTTTCATTGACGCCTCAAGGCCTGGATCATCTACAAACTACAGGTTGCTGACTGTTGGGTTTCCGCCCAAGCAACTGGATGACGGATCTCAGACAATAGAAGCAGCCAGTCTGGCCAATTCAGTTGTGATTCAGAAAATTTAGGCGACAAAGTATGAATGTATGACTAGGTTTACTGTGCTTGGTTGATTTGGGTCCTTTTAAGTACCTTCTAGGTGATGGAATTTGTTTCGTTATCTGTCCCTGGAATATTAACTTAATATGTTATATGTCAAAAGAGTCTCCACTACTAATATATGAATAAAAAAACTTCAAATTTTAAACTTGTTTACTCGAGGATGGCACTTAACCGGGAGTTCTTAGCCTTCTCTCTTTAAGCGTTTTATGTAAATTTTATTTCTTCCGGTTTCAATAGATTGTGGCATGCATGCCAAAGCACCAGTTAAATAGCATTTGCTCTATCTTACGGGTGTAAATGGGGTCGGTCAACCCGTAAAACTGTCAACCAGCAAAAACCCTACTAATCTGTTAACCGGTTAAAATCGAAACAACAATAATATATACTATATATTGTTAGTCACTAATAAATATAAATATCTGTATATAAATAATAATATACTATATATTTAATTATATACACATAAATATCTAATATAAGTTAGTCACTAATAAATTATTGTTTAACTCATTACTAATTCTTAATTTAACAAATTACAACTTAATCTTAAACATATTATTTTCTAGAAGTTATAACTTATGCATTTATCCTAAAATATCTTGTATTTAGTTGATTTTTATATAAAAATAACATTTTAAATAGGTGACCGCCAACCTGTCAACCAGCCAAGGAGGCAGGTTGCAGGGAGGGTCTGGTCATGGATTTTCTGAGACGAGTTATAATCCAACTAGCAACCCACCAATTCCCCCCGAGTTAGGTGTTGGCTGACCCCACCTTACCCTATTACAACCATAATCTTTCTTACTCAAAAAAGAAAGGGTGAATTGATTTCGTGCTCCTGGTCCAGGTTGAAATTGGCAACGTGGACCCGTTTTTTTGAAATTGCCTAGGTGCACTTGAACACTCATCTTTTATTTCTATGCACATCTGCTATTAATAGATCCGTTAAGTTACGGTTTTGGAGTGAATTTTGCACATACACCTTATAAAATTTACTGAATATCATTAATATCAATAACAAAAAACCCCCACGCAAACATCATTTTTTTCTGTTTTTCTCTATCCTCAAATCCTCTTTTTTTCTTCCTCTCTCATCCCTCTTTCTAAAGTTCTTTTTCTCTTCCTCTCTCTCTCTCCCCCCTCTCCCTCAAGTCCTCTCTTCTCTTCCCTCTTTTCTCCTATCTCTCTCTCCCTCAAGTCCTCTCTTCTCTTCCCTCTTTTCTCCTCTCTCTCACTCTCGCAGAGAAAGAGAGAGAGAGAGGAGAATGAAAGAGTTTGAGAGAGTGGAGAGAGAACGTAGAAGAGAGAAGTGAGAAGAAGAGAGTTAGAGAGAGAGAGTGAGAGTGAGGAGAATGAGAGAGTTTGAGGGAGAGTGGGGAGAGAACGTAGGAGAGAGGAGTGAGAAGAAGAGAGTTAGAGAGAGAGTGAGGAGAATGAGAGAGTTTGAAGGAGAGTGGAGAGAGAACGAAGCAGAGAGGAGTGAGAAGAAGAGAGTTAGACCACAAATAACCATGCCCTGCTCTCTCTTTGTCACGTCAGCTCACCCAACCGACCCAAAAAAACCCCTTAACCCGAGCTACCTCCATCAACCCTACATTCTCTGCCCAATTCACAAAAAATTCTACAAAATAAAAAAAAATAAAAAAAATCAGTTTTTTTTGAAAAAAACAATTTAAAACGAATTAAAAAACATTTTTAACCCTAAACAAAAATAATAAAAAATTAAAAAAATGGGCCAATGGGGGGGGACACGTGCCCCCACCCCAGGCACCCGACGCACACAGGCGCCCGACTGCCCCGTTATTGGGTGCGCTCGGGCCGAGCGACAGGGCGCGCCCGACCCATTAACGATGCTCTTAGAGAGAGTTATTAGCATAATTTATAACGTGTTATTAGTAATATTTTCTAATATAAAATGTTATTAGAAAAATTTCTAAAATGTAATGTGCAAAATTTCTAATGGAAAATGTTATGTGCAAAATTTATAAGGTGTAATGTGCAAACTTTCACTCCAAAACTATAACTCAACGGACCTATTAACAACAGAGATGCATAGAAGTAAAAGATTTGAGTGTTCAGGTGTACCAAACCAATTTCGAAAAACACATGTGCACGCGGCCAATTTCAACCCGAACAAGATGCGCCAAATCAATTCATCCAAAAACAAAACTTCTCTACGGATGTGCAACTAAATTCAAAATATGCATACACCTGATTGGTTATAGTACCTTAAGTTTTAAATACACGTGATTTATGTTAAATTTGTTTATTTTTAAGAAGGTGCAAATTGTAATAAAATATTTGCATTACTATTATCTCCGAGGATTGATCATGGGTCTATAACTACAATATGTTTGTCGAGGAGTGACGTTCCGTGTTAATTTTTTAAATCTTCTCTAGTACTGTTATACCCTAACCCTTGCTTATGTCTTAATTGTGCTTAGGGGAGGTGATGAGAATTAAATTTATACCGCAAGTGCACGGCGTCAATGAAGACGTGGCAAGTACGGGTCGAACACAAGGAGGGAGATATCTTGTTATTTTTGTGATTTTCGATTAAGGAAGAAAGAGAGAAAAAATAAGGTTGGTTTGAGATTTTTGGTTTTTTAGTTATCTAAAGCGAGAACAACAAAAACAAATTAAAAATAAAGTAAAGATGGATGAGAGTCCAGTGGGTGGAGGTTTTGATGTCAGGTTTTGATTAGAGAATTCTGAAACTTATAATAAATCACATTAGTTATAAAGCATTACATGATAAATGATTTAACATAAACTCAAGTAATCAAAATATACTAACACGAAATTAAAATAATAACGTAATTCTTCTTCTCATCACCTTAAATCCGTCACCCCCACCCTTTGGAGAGAGTTAGAAACTCATGGATGGAGAGGAGGAGAAGGGGTCCTAGAGAAACTACAAAGGAAAATTAAAAATAAGAAATAAAAGAACAGAATTTTATTACTAAAGTAATGGATCAAAAACAAGAACTCCCCACAACATTGTTCTCGGGGATATTTATATCTGATAGAAGGGACCTAAGTATAAAATTGGAAAGTACACGCGTCACACCACGACTGGACAAAATTCGAAGGCGCGGATCGACAGGGGTGCGGCGGAATCACCGCACAATACATGTAACTTGCGGCTAAATCGCCGCACAATATGCTCTGATTGGATCCGGATTTTTGCTGTGTGTTTATGGTATGATTTAATCCTCCTTTGCGCGTCTGGATTGATTCTTTCCTTTCTTTTGAGCTCCGACTTTATTTCTTTATATATTTGGAGATCCACATTGATTTTTCTTTAGACTTTCTCCATAATAATAAAAGCTACTCATAATTTGCAATTAGGTCCTTGGCTTTTTGCAATTAAGTCCCTGACTCCTTTTGTGCTTAAGTCCTTGTCCTTTTTGTAATTAGGTCTTGAATGCTTTTATGCTTGGATGAACTTCGATTTGAATCCCGATAATATTGACTTGGTCTTTATGATAGAAATGAGTCTCTCGCACGCATTTATGCTCGGGATATGGGTAATTTGCATTCAGGTCCCTGTATTCTGTAAATAAGACTAAACACATACCTCAGTAGCATTTATTGATATAAAATTAATCTAAATGAAAGACATATGTTGCAATGTATGCAATGCATCATTCTAGTACTATTTGTCGAGGAGTGACGTTCCGTGTTAATTTTTTAAATCTTCTCTAGTACTGTTATACCCTAACCCTTGCTTATGTCTTAATTGTGCTTAGGGGAGGTTTAGTGTGGTTTGAAGTGGATGGCTGGGATTGTTTGGAGGTGATGTGGTGGACGACTGAGATCGTTTCAGGGAAGAGTATAAAAGGTTGGTTTCTCTCTCTCCCCATTCACTCTCTCGCTCGCGCCTCTCACTTTCTCACTCGTCTCTCTCCCCCTCAGTCGCTGCGTCGGTGTTGGTGGAGGCAAGGGAGTTCCTGTTGGAGTGTTGGAGTCGCCAGAGTCGTCGTAGAGATCGGGGAATCAGAAGTTCGCCGGAGTTCGAGCTTTTTCGTGGAAACGCTCGTCGTGGTTTTTTCGAAGGCTTCTTCAAGCCTTAAGGTATGTCAAACTTGCTTTTACGCTCACCTATTATTAGTGTGGGGGTGGGAGCAGTCGACGGTAGGTTGTTTTGGCTCGTCGGACCTGCACAACGGTTTCTGCACTAAAATCGGTCGTTCTGGGTTCGGTCGACCGGTTATAGTATATTTTGGGCGAATTCCTCGCACCGGTCGAACGATACCCTTTGGGTGGTAGACCGGTTGTGCAATTTCGAGCGAGGAATGGACGCTCTGGTGCTTTTTGGTCGACCGGGTCCCCTTTGCCGGTCGACCGAAAGTACTGTTGTATGTCGGTTGTGGTATCAGAGCGGTCGGTTTCAGTGTCTTCGTCCAAAGGAACCACCCTTAGAGTTGTGTCGAGCATGCATGCATTGTTCTGATTCATGTTTTGTGTCTCCTGTGTAGATGGCTCCGAGACGCGTGAGGCCTCCTCCCCGAGACCGTAGCCCCAGTGATGAGGCGGGTGAGGGGAGTTGGGGTGAGGAGTGAAGAACGCTCCAGGGCACGCTGGGCAGACTGGGCGAGATTCTAGAGCGCCAATCTGCCCAGGCCGAGCAGGGAGGATCAGGTGCAGTACTTGATCGGTTCATGCTTCAGCACCCCCCATCATTTGATGGTTGTGGCGACCCTGAGGCAGCAGAGGACTGGGTCTTTAAGATCAGAAGATATTTCAGGCAATTGGGTGTCCTCCTGAGAGGAAGGTGGATCTGGCCACCTACGTGTTGGACGGCGGTGCAACTAACTGGTGGAGGTCCACTTCTGCTATGGTTTTCGAGGACAGTGAGGAGTTGGGATGGAGGATTTCCTGGTGGAATTCAACCAGTAGTATTTTCCGCAGCACGCCCGTGACAGGAAGAGAGAGGAGTTCCTAGCTTTAGAGTAGAGGGACATGACTCTGGCTGCCTACATCAGCAAATTCCACGCATTGGAGCGATATTGTCCAGAGATTTACGTGACACAGGAGCAGAGGGCTCGGAGGTTTGTGCGCGGTCTGAGGCCGCAGTTTAGGGCCCGTGTTACCACGAGCATGCCACAGACGTTAGCAGACGCTGTGAAGTTTGCGACCATCATGGATCAGGATAGCCAGGACATCGAGGAGGCTAGGAGGTCACAGGTGAAGACCGGAGTACGTCCGGGGAGTCAGTTGTCAGGGAATCTGGGCAAGAGGCCTCGGATTGACGGAGGTGGAGCACCGCAGGCTGGGCAGTGCAGGCAGTGTGGTGGAGTTCATCCGGGACGCGGTTGCAGGCCCCGTTCTGGGGCGTGTCATGGTTGTGGCCAGCTGGGTCACTTTATTCGTTCTTGTCTGAGTAGGCCGGGTGGGCCTATTGTTCGACCGGGATCATCCATAGCTGGTGGAGCTGGACCGAGTCGTTTAGCAGCACCACCCCAACAGGGGAAGAGAGCAGGTCGCGTGTTCACTATCCAGGCAGACGAGGCTACAGATGCCAGCACGGTGGTGGAAGGTATGCTACTTGTTGCAGATTTGGTAGCTAGGGTGTTGTTCGACTCTGGGGCCACACACTCGTTTATCTCTTAGCAGTTTGCGAGCGTGTTGGACCGTACCCCTGCGATGTTGACTGCCACTTTGGAAGTCAGCACACCACTGGGTTTGGTGGGCACTCTGGGGAGATTTCTTCCCGGCGCCACGATTTCTTCGGAAGACCAGGAATTTCTGGCTGACCTGGTCTTGTTACCGATGGTGGACTTTGATGTTATACTTGGGATGGATTGGTTGTCCTAGTATGATGTTCAAGTCTTGTGCCGTGATAAGAAGATTTTGATTTCGAGGAGAGGTTTGCCTGATCTTCTGATCAGAGGATTGAAGGACCGCGGAGGTCGGTTGATTGTTTCTTCAGTTAGAGCTCGGAAGTTGATTCAGCAGGGTTGCAGGGCTTTTGTAGCCACTTTGGTAGGTCCAGATCCGGAGTTGAGGAGGCTGGAGGACATCGAGATTGTTCAGGATTTTCCCGAGGTGTTTGCTGATGATGTCTCCGGTCTACCACCCCACAAAGAGATAGAGTTCGGCATTGTTCTAGTAGCTGGGACTACACTGCAGTCGAAGGCTCCGTACAGGATGGCACCTGCAGAGTTGGCGGAGCTGAAGAAGCAGTTGCAGGATCTGATGGATATTGGGTTTATCCGATCTAGTGTCTCACCGTGGGGTGCGCCGATATTATTTGTGAAGAAGAAGGACGACTCGTTGCAGATGTGTATAGATTACCAGATCCTGATAAGGTTACCGTGAGGAATCGGTATCCTTTGCCCAGGATCGAGGACCTTTTTGATCAGTTGCAGTCAGCGAAGGTGTTCTCGAAGATTGATCTGCGATCCGGGTACCATCAGTTGAGGATCAGAGAGGCAGATGTTCAGAAGACAGCTTTTCGGACGAGGTACGGGCACTTTGAGTTTCTGGTGATGCCGTTCGGGTTGACGAACGCGCCTGCAACTTTTATGGATCTGATGAATAGGACATTCAGTCAGTATCTCGACCGTTTCGTGATTGTCTTCGTGGACGATATCTTAGTCTATTCACCAGATATGGATCAACACCGGGAGCATCTGAGGATTGTACTTGGCATTCTGAGAGATCAGCAGCTGTATGCCAAGTTTTCGAAGTGCGAGTTCTGGCTTCACAGTGTAGCATTTTTGGGGCATATAGTGTCGGGAGCTGGGATATCAGTGGATCCAGCGAAAGTCGAGGCAGTGACGTAGTGGAGAGCCCCGACGAGCGTTACTGAGATTAGGAATTTTGTTGGATTAACGGGTTATTACTGTCAGTTCATCAAAGACTTCTCGAGACTTGCTTCACCCCTGACAGCGCTGACGAAGAAAGGAGTGAAGTTTGTTTGGTCCCAGAAATGCGAGGACAGTTTTCAGGAACTGAAGAGTCGGTTGACGACTGCTCCAGTTCTGAATCTTCCCAGTGGTAGCGGAGGTTATGTGATTTACAACGACGCCTCAGGTGTTGGTTTGGGTTGTGTACTGGTGCATCACGGGCAGGTAGTGGCATATTCTTCGAGGCAGCTGAAGGTGCATGAGAAGAATTACCCCACTTATGATTTAGAGTTGGCAGCCGTGGTTCACGCTCTGAAGATCTGGCATCACTATTTGTATGGAGAGCGGTTTGAAGTATTCACTGACCATCAGAGTCTGAAGTACCTGTTTTCACAGAAGGAGCTGAATATGAGGCAGCGCAGATGGCTTGAGCTGATTAAGGATTTTGATTTCACCATCTCCTATCATCCGGGGAAGGCGAATTCAGTTGCAGACGCGCTGAGCAGGAAAGTGGAGGTGTCAGCTGCGAGTTTGTGTATTCAGGAGTGGAGGCTACTCGAGACATTGTCAGAGTGGAGGGCGTTCACGGAAAGCTCGGAGGGAGTAGTGATTGCGGGTCTTCGAGTGGAGCCGCAGACCGTCAGTTGAGTTGTTCAGGCTTAGCACAGTGATGAGGAGTTGACTAGTCTGCTGCAGTCAGCTGCCAGGGAGGGATCAGACTTCACTGTAGGAGTGGATGAAGGTATGAGGTTCAGGAGTCGGATCTGGGTGCCGAAGGTCGATGAGCTGAGAGATGACATCATGGAGGAGGCACACCGAGCTAGATATTCCATTCACCCGGGGAGTACGAAGATGTATAAGGATCTGTAGCGGAACTTCTGGTGGAGAGGGATGAAGCGTGATGTGGCTGATTTTGTGGCTAGGTGCTTGGTTTGCCAGCAGGTGAAGATCGAGCACCAGAGACCAGCGAGACCGATGCAGAGTATAGAGCTACCTGAGTGGAAATGGGAGCACGTGACGATGGATTTCGTCACCGGGTTGCCGAAGACGAGGAGCTCTCATGACGCGATTTGGGTTATAGTCGATTGACTGACCAAATCGGCACATTTTCTGGCCATCCGGACTACTCTACCTTTGGAGGGTCTTGCGAGATTGTATATTGAGGAGATCGTCAAACTGTATGGGCTGCCAGTGAGTATCATTTCAGATCGAGATCCGAGGTTCACTTCCAGATTCTGGGGGAGTTTGCAGCAGGCTCTGGGAACTCGTCTGAAGTTCAGTACAACATTTCATCCGCAGACCGACGGTCAGTCCTAGAGGACTATTCCTATGGTTAAGGTCAGGTGGCAGCATCACTCTGAGCGAGAGGCTACTTGGGAGGTTGAAGAAGAAGTCCGAAAGTTGTATCCGGGACTGTTTGCTAAGTGCTGGATTTAATTTCGTGGGCAAAATTCTTTTAAGGAGGGTGGATTGTTATAACCTAACCCTTGCTTATGTCTTAATTGTGCTTAGGGGAGGTTTAGTGTGGTTTGAAGTGGATGGCTGGGATTGTTTGGAGGTGATGTGGTGGACGGCTGGGATCGTTTTGGGGAAGAGTATAAAAGGTTGGTTTCTCTCTCTCCCCATTCACTCTCTCACTCGCGCCTCTCACTCTCTCACTCGTCTCTCTCCCCCTTAGTCGCTGCGTCGGTGTTGGTGGAGGCTAGGGAGTTCCGGTTGGAGTGTTTGAGTCGCCGGAGTCGTCGTAGAGATCGGGGAATCAGAAGTTCGCCGGAGTTCGAGCTTTTTCATGGAAACACTCGTCATGGTTTCTTCGAAGGCTTCTTCAAGCCTTAAGGTATGTCAAACGGTAGGCCATTTTGGCTCGTCGGACCTGCACAGTGGTTTCTGCACTAAAATCGCTCGTTCTGTGTTCGGTCGACCGGTTATAGTGTATTTTGGGCGAATTCCTCGCACCGGTCGAACGATACCCTTTGGGTGGTCGACCGGTTGTGCAATTTCGAGCGAGGAATGGACGCTCTGGTGCTTTTCGGTCGACCGGGTCCTCTTTGCCGGTCGACCGAAAGTACTGTTGTATGTCGGTTGTGGCGTTGACCATCTAAACGGTCGACCGCCTGTTTGACTTGTTCGACCGACGACTTAAGTGAACTTATTGGCCGGTTTCGGTCGAATGTGAAGTGTGGACTGTTGGTGAATCTTACTGTTGGTTTTTGGTCGACCGATAGGGTTCGGTTGTTCGACCGTTTGATTGTAGATTTGCGAAAATGTTTTCTTACTGGTGTTTTTCGGTCGACCGGGACCCCCTTTGCCGGTAGACCGTTTGGCAGGTTTTTCGGTTGGGCCAGTTCTCTGGGTGAGGATCGGTCGACCGGAAGACAGTTTTCGTTCTATCATTTTACACTGTTTTGGTGTGTGTGCGTGTTACTATTGATTGGTTAGAAGGCGACGGGTTCACCGGCCCTTTTGGGGCGACGGACGGACAGGCCGACCCTATAGCGATTAGTAGTGACACGTGGAGGGAAATTGTGATAACTGTCGCCGTGGCTCCGGCAATTGAGGCAAAGCCGTGGCTCCGGCGAATGATGCAAAACTGTGGCTCTGGTAACACTGAGGCAAGAAGGGGATTGTTTGGCCGTGATTTGGACCGGCGGTGCCTTGTGTGCACGAGTGTTGGTGGGTTGGGGTGAGAGGACCATTGAGACCCGTGTTGTTTGGCTATGGCCAGGAGAGAGGTCCCGGGAACTTAGCGGGTGTATTAGTTGTGATATTTATGGTTCTTTGCATATTTTATTTTGTCCATATATGTGTTAGGGTTTGGCATACTGGGTTTCCTCCTGGAAATTCAGGCATTTATTGTCTGCTTTCAGGCCGAGAGCGGCGGTAGGTGGGTGGTGACGGTGGAGGGAGCGCTCGGGACAGGATCCTGCTTCCTTTACTTTTGAGGTGGTTGTGATTACACATGTATATTTTATGTTTATGAGCTTTTGATGTAATCACATTCTTTTGTAAACTCGATCGCATATATAATTAAATGTTGGTGCACTTGTGTGTATTTTCTTTCGTGATGTCCTCGTTTGATTGTTTGTTGTAAATTTTAAATTTTCCGCTGTGTTTGAGGATGTTATAACTATTGCGGCAGTGCCTCATCTTTTAAAATCTCATCATCTCAATGTTGGGATTCGATCTTAATATTAATTATCTAAGACAAAGGACCTCACAGAGGTAGTCTTAATTGGTTATTTAATTTTAAGTCAATATAGTAACTTTAAATAAAATCCAACCACTATGACGGAGTTCATGATTAAAAATGCTCTATTGATGACGAAGTGAGCAATCAGCAAGCTCTATTAGGTGATGGCCAAAAGTCATGTGCAGTTTAAGTTGAATTTGAAACCTAAACAATATAAAATCTCATATTACCGTAGCATTAATTGGTTAAAACACCGCTACTTCTATACCCGAGCTCAATGGCAATTGTTGTGTCTTCATCTTTAGGTTTAACGTTTCAACTACACGTTCCATTTAAATGAGTAGGTGGAAGGTATGTGTGGGTCCAAAAAGAGACAATTGGGGCAACGTGATCAGCTTAGGAAACAGAAAGAACCTCACCAATACCACAAAGTTGGGGTCACATTTCTTGACACGACATGCATTTGATTGACTACGTGATAGGATGATCATTCTCTATTTGCTTTGAAGTCTGTAAGTACACCATTGAAGAGACAACACACTTTTTATATACTCCAAGCATTCCCAATTTTTATGCTCTTAATTCTCAAACCTTCAAAGTTCCAACAACTTGGAACTTTATTCAATTCACTCCAAGTCGAATTGCAATCACTTTGAATGTATTTGAGTTAGAGTTCAGCAACCTTCAATCACTTTCAAATGTTGTAATGCTTCAAGGAAGCTCCTTCGCAAGTTGTGAGAGACGGATCGAGTAAGGCGAGGGTGTTCGCAGAGCTCAGATTGTAAAGAGGTTTATCTTCGACCCGAAACGAAGAGATTAGAAGATACTTGAGTAGGGATCGGATGATCAATCGGAACTCGAGGAGAGAACTAGATCATGTAGTATGATCGAACCTCTATACAAATCGCCGGTGTCAATTTGTGGTTTGCAATTTCCCAACTCTCATTTTTAATCCCACATAATTTGAGTTAATTGCAATAAATCTATTCACCCCTCTAGGTTAGTGTTTGATTCTACTTACAATTGCTATCAAATCGTAGGTTTCTCACTAAATCCATTTAGCCATGGAGTGTAGCAATAATTAACTTAGGGAAAGATTATCCACTAGTCGTCTACCTTCAATTACCGATGACAATTATGCTTATTGGAAGAATATGATGAAAATTCACATCCAATCCATTTCTTTGAGAATGTGCATTTTCCTTGGTACTAGATACGCTCCACCCACTAGTGCACAATTACAAAACTTAACCGATGATATAATTGCTAGTGTTGAAATGAATGCTAGGCTTATGAATTTACTTGTGGAGTAGATGCTCAAGAATATGGTAGAATAGTGGGTCTGATACCTCCTATGAAATATGAAAATTGCTTGAATTTCATTATGAAGGATCATCTAGAATGAAGGAAACTATGGTTGACATATATGTGCATAAATATGAATTATTCTTTATGCAACCCAATGAAAGCATAAGCGAGATGAACACTCACTTCATCGAGATCATTAACAATATGAATAATCTTGGCAAGATAATTGACGAAAGTTATAAGGTGGGAAAGATCCTTCAATCACCCCAACTGATTGAGAAAAAAGACCACAAACACCTAGGAAGCTTAATACCTAAACACATTGAAGATTGGGGGACCTCTAAGTAGCCTCATGGCTTATAAGATCTAAATGAAGGAGAGGAAAGAAAGGGAGAGCTCTAAAAGGAAAAAGAAAGCAATCACTCTCAAAGCTAGCTGTTTCAAGAAAGCTTTAACCGCAAGTGCATGACCGTCGGTGACGACGGGACAAGTACAGGTCAATCCACCGGGAGGTGTGTCAGCTCTGATTCTTCAGAAATCAAGTGGAGAATAAAGGGGAGAAGAAGTTGATTATGGTAAACTAAGCTACACTAACCTAGCAAGCAACAAACAAAGAAGACGAAAGCAAGAGGAATTGAAACAAACTAAACTAAGAAATATCAAAGCAAAATGAGGATCAGGAAGAAAAGCCCACAAGGGGTGGAGTGTATGTACACATGAAATAAAGTGGTGAGGAATGCGTTCAATATGGCACAAGTGTAGGTTGTGTTTTATGCATAGGAAGTACTTAATGGTTGTGGCAAGACCTATCATCCAAATCACTAACCTAGTTGATTAACATGAGCATAAACAAGTTTGTTATTAGGAAACTAAACAAGCATGGGAAGTACCTAATGATTATGGAAGAAACCATCAAGTTAATTATTCTCTTTTATTCAAACAAGCATACACCCACATTCATCACATAAAGCAAAATATAGCATTGATCCCATTCTTCATGACATGTATAAATATCAACTCCACCCCCAAAGGGGGATGAAACTACTCACTACTCATTAAGATACAAACTACATTAAGAAAATGAATCATTCTAATTACTTCTACTAAGACAAAACAAAATTAAGCTAAGCATGCAATAATTAGAAGAGAAGACACGAAATCAACAAAATATTCTTTTATTTATCACTCTCACATTACAAGTAGCATCTCTCCACTAGAGTTTTGCTTCAAGACTTTGCTCCAAGAGAATGGCCACCAAGCAAGGAGTATGTTACAAAGGAGGAGGAAAAGTTCTATTTATAGGCATGAAGAAAGGTAATCGGGGATAATCCCTCGAGGTGGGACTAATAGACCTACTAAAAATAGACATAACACACTAATACACAACTGGGCTAAACCATATCGGATCCGGAGCAGAACCAACCGCCAATTGGCGGTCTGGATTGCTCTGATCCGACCCGTTTTTGGATGACGCTTTAATTGCTTGATTTCTTCATGTGGAGTGCACCCTAATCGATTGCTGGAGTTTAGACCCGAACCTAATTGCCAAAAAACCCTTCATGATGGTGTGGAGTTTCTCGATTGGTTAATTGGTCGTTTTGGCTTACATCCGGGTCTTTCCCTCTTGCATATCAGTCTATAAGTCTCACTGATTAGTCTTTTTTTCTTACGTTCAGGTCCTTTTTTGTGTCTCTTCTTCTCAAACCTGTTTATTCCTGAAATTTAAACATAAAACTCGTTACTTAGCATTGGTTAGATTTACAATAGAGGATATAAGACATGAATATATGCATGATATGATGTCAATCAAATACCCCTACACCTAGTTTTTGCTAGTCCTGAGCAAAACAAAGAAAGGGAAAATTGAAAGAAAGGAAAAATATACGAAAACCAGGAAAATCTTAACTCACTTTCAAAGGAATCATGGTTGCACTTAACACGTGCAACAAACCGTTAAATCTCATTGTCACCAAGGAGGAGTGTTGTCTCCTGAGGGTTTTCAGTGGATATACCCACAAAATCCGAACATTGATGTATTATTCAACCTTACAACTCGACTCGTTGAACCTATTTTTGTCGATCATTGGACACGATAATCCTACAACTCGACTCTCTATATGAATCATTCGTGCAAGTTAATTAAAGACTTAAGTGAAAGACATGAGCAACCTTAACATCCTCAAATGATATGTTGTGTAAAGTCCATTAAGGTTCTCATTTGTATTACCATTTTTTTTCTTTTTCATTTTTTATATACTAGTTGGTGGGTAATTCTCTCAGTGTCAGGTATGTTGCATCATTGCCTATGAGGACTTACACTATCACGTACACCTTCCCCCACATCTCCACAAAGGGTTATCCCTACCACCCGTGTAACATGAGTTTGGTTGGTGCATCCCAAGTCAAATGACTCGAAAGAACCAGACACTAAGTCCCTTCGGACCTAATTTTCTGAGTGATAGTAGCTGTGCGAGAAGAGAGAACACCATACTTACTTATTCCTTATCTACAATAAACCAAAACCCATACACTTATGGTTTCACAACAGGAGTTTAAGGGTCCCATACTACGACAAAATTCCTTATACTAACAGACACAAATTTCTCGACTAGGTTCAGGGTGTACTTCTTTATTTATTTGATTACTGAAACCCTACGATTACTCTCCCTGGGGACTAAAACCGGGGTGCATCCTTATGACTAGATATCCTAATGCATCAAATTCAAGTCAATTTTGGGAGCTTCCTTTTACTTTGCCTCTCAACGGTTTTGCCCATGCTAAACACGCACAAAACATTTTCTTTCGCAAACCCATGAAGATTTTGAAAAAAAATGAAAAATTTAAAGCACGAGGCAAGCAAAAGAAGGCAAGTCGCCCAAGGATCATGGCAAACATATATATCAATATTAAATGCAACACACTAACATGACCCTAACAATGCACACAAAAGAAAACGAAAAACACACAAAAACTATGTACACACGTGAAAACACCCCCTCACACTTCATGCATTGACCTCAATGTATGCCAACATGATACTACATGAAATTTGCATGAAAAAGTAAAAGATATCACCAAACTCAAGCACAAGGAAGGTTTCATGGTCATTTTGATGGACACAAACCCGAATTCCCTCAAAACCTATGAGATACTGAAAAAGGGAGACAAATACGTGAAAGAAATAGGGCCCACATACACAAGGATTGGGGTCCACAACAATCAGTGCTCACTTGTTTACTCTTTTTTTGTTTTTATTTTTAACATATGGTTGTACAAACATGAAATCTCAATCATTCATGCAGGAACATGAATGGTTGAGTGCGAGAGATGTTCATGAAGGATCATGACCTCCTCAACATGAGCTGGTGCCTCCTCCAAGTAAGGTTTGAGACGTTGTCCATTAGCTTTAAACATGTCCCCATTCCATGGGTTCAGGATGTCAACTGTTCCATGAGGAAATACGATTTGCACAATAAAAGGGCAAGACTAGCAACTACGGAGCTTACCTGCAAACAGATGAAACCGTGAATTGTAGAGAAACGCCTTCTGCCCTGTCGTAAACACCTTTCGCATAATTTTGTGATCATGAAACATCTTTGCTCAGGACTTATGAATTTTGGCATTTTCATATGCATCATTGCGTAGCTCTTCCAATTCCACGATGTCGAGTTTATGCTACACCCTTGCTTGATTAAGATCCATATTCAGGTTCTTAATCGCTTAGAAAGCATGATGCTCGAGCTCGACGGGTAGGTGGAAAGCCTTGCCGTACACTACCCGATATAGGGACATACCAAAATTGGTCTTATACGTGGTGAAGAAAGCCCACAAGGCGTCATTCAGTTTAGTCGACCAATCTTTCTTCGAGGAATTAACCGTCTTCTCAATGATTTGCTTTAATTTATGGTTAGAGACTTCAACTTGCCCACTAGTTTGCGGATGGTATGGGTTCGCATGCTTGTGGGTGATCAAATACTTCCTTGTAAGCACTTCAAAGGAGCGATTGCAGAAATGGGTACCTCTATCGCTGATTATGGTACGAGGAGTAAAAAATCGCGTAAAAATATCCTTTAAAAATTTGGTGACCACCTTGTTGTCATTGGTCTTTGTGAGGATAGCCTCTACCCACTTAGACACATAGTCAACGACCACCGGAATGTAAACATTTCTGAACGAATTCAGGAAAGCACCCATAAAGTCGATGCCCTACACATCGAAAATGTCAACGGCAAGGATATTTTGCAAAGGCATAATATCACGTCGACTTATCCTGCCATGTGTTGGCACCTATCACATTGCTTACGAAATTTGTAAGCATCTTTGAAAAGAGAAGGCCAGTAAAATCCATATTGGAGCACCTTGGCGGTAGTTTTCTTTGCTCAAAGGTGTCCTACACAAGCGTAAGAGTAGCAAAATTGGAGCACACTTTGGAACTTATTATATGGGATGCACTGTCTAAAAATTTGGTCATAGCAATATTTGAATAGATAGGGGTCATCCTAGTGAATAATCTGACATAAGATCTAAATTTGGTTTGGTCAAATTTTGACCAACCCACAGGAAGTTGCTCGGTCATGAGGTAGTTCACGATGTCATCAAACCAAGGGTTATCTTCGATCTTGAACAATTGCTCGTCAGGAAATTTGTCATTAATAATTTGGTCATGTGGGTTGGTTGTCTCAAGACGAGATAGGTGGTCTGCTACAACATTTTCACAACCTTTTTTGTCCTGAATCTCGAGATCGAATTCTTGTAACAACAAGATCCATCTCAAGAGTCGAAATTTACATCTTTGTTCGTCATGAGGTGCTTGATGGCTGTGTGATCAGAATAGATAATCACGTGGGAGCCAATCAAGTACGATCAAAATTTCTCCAAAGCGAATATGATCGCTAAGAATTCTTTCTCGGTCACAGTGTAGTTCAATTGGGCATCATTGAGTGTTCTACTGGCATAGTAGATGACATGAGGCAATTTGTCCAATCATTGCCCAAGCACTGCTCCTACAGTGAAGTCAGATGCATCACACATAAACTCGAAGGGTTCAGTCCACACCGGTGCTTTAATTATGGGAGATGAAGTCAACTCTTTCTTCAAGGTCAAAAAAGCATTGTGGCAATCCGGTGTGAACTCAAAATTGGCATCCTTAGCCAACAAGACGGTGAGAGGTTGAGCAATTTTACTAAAATTCCGAATGAACCGCCGATAGAATCCATCATGCACCAAAAAGGCACGGATATCCTTCACATTACGCGGTGGTGGGAGATTAGCAAAAAGACCCACTTTGGTGGGGTCGACCTCAATTCCCCTACTTGAGACCACTTTGGTGGGGTCGACCTCACTTCACCATGAAGTGACATTTCTCTCAATTAAGAGTGGGGTTCTTCTCACGCCATTGCTTGAGGACAAGACTCAAGTGATGAAGGCACTCATTGAAGGAAGCACAAAATATGGAAAAGTCGTCCATGAAAATCTCAAGGAAACGCTCTACCATATCGGAGAAGATGCTGATCATAAACCTTTGAAATGTTGCCGAAGCATTACATAACCCAAAGGGCATGCAACAGGACATGGGAATGTGGTTTTCTCTTGATCCTCGGGGGCGATGGGAATTTGGTTGTAACTAGAGTATGCATCAAGAAAATAATAATACCCATATCTAACCAACCATTCCAAAATCTGATCAATGAATGGCAACGAGAAATGATATTTCCGCGTTGCCGTATTGAGCTTGCGATAATTAACGCAAACTCGCCAGCCAGTTTGCAGGCGTGTTGGTATAAGCTCAATGTGCTCATTCTCAACAATCGTCACGGCTGACTTTTTGGGAACCACATGGACATGACTCACCCACGAATTATCAGAAATAGGATATATTATACCACGATCCAAGTGTAGGATTTCGTGTCCCTATGTATGTATATATTTTAAAAAATTTAATACACATACACGATCGATTTTCATATTCTCAACAATTTTATGTACATAGTTGGTTATTCTAATAACATGCAATCCTACGTTTATTAAAATAAATCACAAGGGTAGAAACATACCTAAAGGTTCTCTAAAACCTTTTTGAAGATTTGGAGTCGCGTTGCCCGTTGAATCGTCCACGGATTTGCCTCCGAGTGTTCACCAAACGATAAACAAAATTAGAGAGAAAGGAGCTAGCCAATCAATCTCTAATAAGGTTTAGAATCTAGCTATTAACCCTTGGAAGAATTCGGACGAACCACGACTTTTACTCGGTCAACCGTTGATGCACCAGAATCGCTCCTGGGACATAGTCATCGGATGACCGTGCCACCATCGGTCTACCAAAATTACCTCTTCTCGGATGACCATTTCCAATCGGTTAACCGAACCCGATTGTCCAGGAACTCTAGACAATCTCGGTCAATCAATTGTGTTTATCCGTTCCCTATTCGGTTAATTGATTCGAAGATACCTCGGTCGATCGAACCTCGAACGGTTCACCGTGTTTGACCCCCATTTTGCCTTTGTTAAATTTTGGATTTATTTCCTACAAAATATGATCTTTTGGGGTTTTTAGCAAATTCACATCTTATATAATATATTATCATATGTAATATTAAATTATTACACCCCATAATATATATATACCTCATAAGAATTTAGTTTATTCTAATTATGTCAATTCTTATGACATATTGATTTTATTCATTCACCACATGTGTCCAATTTTCACATGAAACCCGACACATCATATGAACTTAAAATCAAACCCATTGTTTCCCAGTTTTGTGGTGTGACCTATAGGAGGATCTAAGCCAAATTGACAACGATATTAAACACTTAATATGTCAAACTATAAGCGGTATCGAGTTACACATTATAGTTACCCAATTAGCATAGATGTCTTTGTTCCATCCAAACCAAAACACGATCCATTTAGTGATGTAAGTGCACCACTTGTGTCCGTCCCTTGCCTCATGATATTAAGAATATATAAAAAGTAGAAATGTGTCATCATTGTATTATATTCATTTCTTGATCTCTTTAAGCTAATTATAACTATGTAACTTAACTCAAGTTACATTGTGCACATTATAATTTTGCTTTATCAAGGGGCCCACTAATATCATCACTCAATTAAGAGGGGCAATGATAATCATTTGACTAGCTATCTTTTCCAGCACAAGTCATGCTCAACCAACCATTGCCTTTATCACTACACTCATTGATAGCTTTTGACAATAATCAAAATAAGCACTTCTTGAGTGAAAAGATATAAGTCTCATATCTTAGGATTCAAGACACAGTCAAAACATTAATGTCACGAAACACAATTCCATAATGTTTTACTTGTTAAGTTTATTCAATATATAAAAGTAATCTTTTCCTCTTTTATATACTCGTGTCGTCAATTATTTGTAGAGCTACAACAATCGATGACCAACACGACAATCTTATCCCGGTAATTAATGTTCCATGTTAATTACCATGATTGTAAATAACTTTTGATTTATGTAAACCATTATCTTTTAGAGCTCTACGGTTAAGGACCAAACGCCTCTTCCTGAACTTTTCCAAAAGACAAATACCATAATCAAGGAGCAAAACACTTGCACATTCAATTCATAATAATTGACATATAAAAGTAAATTTTTTAGAACACATTCCTTTCAATCTCCCACTTGTTATCAAAGTTTTCTCTCACATACATTATCAATGTATAAAACAATAATAACTAGGGTAACCCTCTCTAATAACTCATCAAGCCAATCCACATGGTTCCTCAGACCCATGGACTCGAAATGCATTTCACACTTGGCTTGGGATATGACTTTGGTGAATGGATCAGCTGTCTTGCTATTTGTGTCCACCCATAATAGATTTATTTTGCCCTCGTGGATGAAGTCACGTGTGACAAAGTACTTACGATCCATGTACTTCACTTTGTGGTGTGATTTGGGATCCTTGATTTGCGAGATAGTTGCACTATTATCGCAAAATAGATCCACTGGTCCCTCGCTCGAGGGAACTACTCCAAGCTCTTCAAGGAACTTCTTAATCCACACTCCTTCCTTGCTCGCTTCAGTGACACCCATTTCTTCGGAAGCGGTGGTTGAGTCGGCCGTAGTGCTTTGCTTCCAACTACGCCAACTCACAGCTCCACCATTTAGAAGGTAGATGTATCCTGATTGCGACCTTCTATCGCCAGGATCACTCATGAAACTCGCATCCGAATAGCCCTCGGCTATTAACTCCCTTTGTACCCCATAAACAAGAAACTTATCTTTGGTCCGATTAAGGTACCTCAGAATATTCTTGACCGCAGTCCAATGCTCAGGACCTGCGTTGGATTGGTGACGACTTGTCACGCTTAGAGCATACGAGACACCGGGTCTTGTGCAAGTCATCACGTACATGATTGAACCTATTTCCGAAGCATAAGGGATATCTTTTATGTACTCCAAGTCTTTACGTGATTTACCACGTTGAGACTTCTTGAGTTGCACACTCATACTCATTGGCACACTGCCCTTTTTGAAGTTGTTCATGCTGAACCTTTCCAAGACCTTGTCAATGTATGTACGTTGACTTAGGCCAATGAGTCTACGGGATCTATTTCTATATATCTTGATTCCCAAGATGTATTGAGCCTCACCCATATCTTTCATCGAAAATGCAGATATCAATGAACTTCTCGTTTGCTCAAGCAAAGGTATATGATTTCCCATGAGGAGTATGTCATCGACATATAAGATGAAGAACACTATGTGGCTCCCACTAACCTTCTTGTATATACAAGGTTCTTCCTTACTATGGACGAAGTGAATCTTTTTGACTTCTTCGTCAAAGCGCTTGTTCCAACTCCTTGTTGCTTGCTTCAATCCATAAATGGATCTTTGAAGCTTGCATATTTTCTCGCTATTCTTTGGATCTTCAAAACCTTGAGGTTGTACCATGTACACATACTCCTCCAAGTTCCCATTAAGGAACGCCGTTTTGACATCCATTTGCTATATCTCATAATCATGAAATGCAGCAATAGCGAGCATAATCCGAATAGACTTGAACATGGCAACCGGTGAAAAAGTTTCATCATAGTCAATTCCTTGAACTTGAGTGAAACCTTTTGCTACAAGCCTCGCTTTGTAGGTCGTCAAGTTCCCATCCATGTCCATCTTCCTCTTGAAAACACATTTGTTTTGAATGTCTTTTTTCCCTTGAGGAAGGTCAACCAAGTTCCACACTTGATTATCATACATGGATTCTATTTCGGATTCCATGGCCTTAAACCATAGTTTGGAGTCCTTTCCTTCCATTGCTTCTTGAAAGGTCGAGGGATCATCGGTATCTAGTACCATGATCTCATGAAGTCCCAAATACATATCGGGTTTCTTCCTTTCCCTCGTTGACCTTCTAAGTTCTTTTGGTTCTACGTGTACTTCTCGAACGTCTTCCACAATTTCTTGTGGAATTGGTTTGTGTTCGATTCTCGAACGTACACTAGGTGGGGAAGATTGAGTTTCTCTCACAATTTCTTGCGAGGGTCTCTCTCTCACGCTCCCACTAACCAAAGGAACCTCGGTTGGGCCTTCATGATCTTGAATATCATCATTCATATCATGATCTTGTAGAGTATCTTGAGTCTCCTCAAGCACAACTCTACTCCCACTCCTTTTTATTCTTTCCAGAAATTCCTTTTCTAAAAATATGACATCCCTCTCTTCAATCACTCGATTGGAGGTTATATGCCAAAAGTAGTATCCTCTTGTCTAACGAGGATAACCTATGAAGAAGCACTTATCTGCTTTTGGTTGAAGTTTGGTTGACATCAATCTCTTGACGTAGGCCTCACAACCCCAAATCTTGAGAAAATTGAGCTTATGTGTTTTACCACTCCATAGCTCATAAGGCGTTTTCTCTACGGATTTGGATGGAACATTATTTAGTGTGTAAGCCGCAGCTTCTAGTGCATAACTCCAAAAGTAAAGTGGTAATTTAGCTTGACTCATCATTGATCGAACCATGTAGAGTAATGTCCTATTCCTCCTTTCGGATACCCCATTCCACTGAGGTGTACCGGGAGGGGTGAGCTGTGGTACAATACCACACTCCTTTAGGAATGAGTCAAATTTGGTACTTAAGTACTCACCTCCACGATCCGTTCGTAGAGACTTGATTTTCTTGTTGAGTTGGTTCTCTACTTCATTCTTGAATTCCTTGAACTTGTCAAAGGAGTCACTTTTGTTTCTCATTGGATAAATATAGCCATAACGACTATAGTCATCCGTGAACGTAATGTAGTACCTAAAACCGTCTCTTGCACAAGTACTCATCGGACCACATACATCAGAATGTATCAAATCCAACAAGTCATTCGCTCTCGGTCCTTTCTTCTTGAAAGGCCTCTTGGTCATTTTGCCCATTAGGCAAGGTTCGCACGTCTCCAATGATTTAAAATCAAGTTGACCAAGAAGGTTAGCTTCTTGCAATTTCTTGATGCGTTTTTCATTTATGTGACCAAGACGATAGTGCCACAATAGTGTATCATTCACGTGAGTAGTTTTAAGTCTTTTGTTATTGATGTTTAAGATTTGTTTATTATTCAACTCAAGCAAATAGAGACCATTCCTCACGAATGCATTTGCATAGAAAATACCATTCTTCGATATACACAAGCAAGAATTTGAAATATTTATATTAAAATTATCTATATCCAAACATGATACAGAAATAATGTTCTTGCTAATCGAAGGCACATAATAAACATTCTTTAAACATATATTTAAACCACTAGATAATTGAAGCTCCACAGTACCTTGTGCAATCGCAGCTACGCTCGCACCATTTCCGACCTTCAAAATCATCTCGTTCTTCACGAGTTCCTTCCTATCCTTTAGTAGTGGCACATTAGAAATTATGTGAGCACAAGATCCGGTATCAATTACCCAATCATAGACAGAGGTGGCTAAATTTATCTCAATAACAAATATACCTTTGGCCTTTTAGGGGTGCTTACGTTCAATCATTCCCTTGTCAAGGTCTTCCTTGTACTTGGGGCAATTTGGCCGGATGTGTCCCTTTTCACCGAAGTGAAAGCACTCCGTGTTGGGAGTCGGAGATTTCAAAGATTTCCCCTTGAGGCACTCACATGAGCACCTCCTACTCCCTTGCTCTTGATTGACGTGTTTTTGGTGAATCTGCCTTTACATTTGGTGATGTTCTTGCTCCCTCTATGGACGGCTAGGACGTGCTTGTCCCGACCCTTGCCCATGTCAACTTCAGCCGTTTTGAGAGCGTTGTGAAGTTCCTCAAGACTCACCCCTTTCTCACGCACATGATAGTGCATAATGAAGTCCTTGTAGGACGGGGCTAGAGAGCCAAGAATCAAATCTTCCGCAATGTCATCGGGCATCGGGGAAGAGAGCTTCGACAACTTCTCAAGGTATCCTTGCATCGTGAGAAAATGCATGGATACCGATGTTCCCTCCGCCATGTGGCACCTTGTGAGTGCGATGGTGGTCTTATAGCGCTCTTTTCTAGCACTATCCATGAACATCTTTGTTAAAGCTTCCATGGTCTTCTTGAGTTTTGAATCCAAGTATTTCGCTTGAAGCTAGTCACCCATGGAGGCCAACATTGGACCGTGAACTTGGTTCTCTTGGTCTTCCCACTTGACTTTTGCCTCTCTCTCGCTATCGGTTGCCTTCTCAGTTAATTTTGGGATTTCACCATCCAAAATATGAGATAGTTTCTCAAACTTCAACACGATATTGAGCTTGAGTTGCCAGCTTATGAAGTTTGAGCCATCATTTGCCAAAGGATGTTTTTCAATCATAGATCGCACAATAGGTTGAATATTCGACATTTCTACAAAAAACATTATATGGGATTTAATGTCAATTTTATGTTTTAAAAATCAATACCGCAAATAAAAAAAATTTGTCCATAAATGCAGCAATCCAAGATTCTATCAATAATAGTATAAACTAGCTAAGGGCTATCGGATATACTATAAAATCAAGGTAAGAAAACATTTTCTAATCATAACCATTTCGAAATATTGCAACATTTTCATTTTCAAACTCTTATGACTCTTGTCGTTTTAATTAAGAGGGAATTTGACCGATCCTCGTAAGAAAAACTCTCTTTCTCAAAACCGAGCTAAGGCTCTGGGTCTTGTTAAGAAAACTTATTTCATTTGATACGAGATACATTTATTCATTGTATTCACAAACAAATATACTCGGTGTCCACTAAGGGTGAATCGCACCTCGTACATCTATTCGTGGCACAACAATAGACAACCTTATATCTCCCACTATTCCCAAAGATGGAGGAAGCTATCTCCCGCTAAAGGTGATCATGCATATTTATCATCTATACACATCCTAATATTTATCTACGCAATCACATTTATATCAAGCACACAAACATAAATAAATCCATTCACACACATTGTGTGAGTTTATATGTTCCCGCATCCTTGATCTTTGATCCTTGATCCTTGCGCTTCTTCAGCGTCTTCCTCTTGCACCTTTAATGTTGATATTGCAAAAATATAAACATGCATCTCTCAACTTTGAAAATTGTCTAGTGCAAGTCCTATGTAAGAATCCTCTCGTATGCATGAATATACATAAAAATAGAAATTTGGTTTTTACATATACACAAGCCCCTGTGATTGAATAATAATAACATACACATTCATTCATTCATTCATTCACGCATGGCTTCTTCGAAACATATAAACTCACATATCCCTGCATTAGAGAACTCGAGCAACGCATGTACATATACTATATATTACTCGATTTAGTTTATCATGCATCTCTAAATCAAACAATTGTAAAATCATTTGAAATCCATTAACAATGATTTTATGCATCCATAGGTCAAAACATGAAATATTTGAACCGTTGTTTATCAAATTTCCAAAAAATAAAAATTTAAAGAAAGATAAACATATGCCTTTTTCGTTTTGTCGATTCCTAATAAAATAATCATTTAATTAAAAACGAAAATTCTATAAATAAGACATAAGTCTAAATTTTAATTCTAACATTCACATGATGTGTTTCAAAACATTTAAAACTATCAAAAGAATCAATTAGAATTAAATCAACAAAACTATCAGAAAACTCGAAAAAGACATAAAACATGAATTGTTTCGATTGTAGATGGTAAACTAAAATTAATTATATAGTCTAATTATTGAAAATATGAACTAAAAGCTCTGATACCACTGTAGGATTTCGTGTCCCTATGTATGTATATATTTTAAATTTTTTAATACACCATACAAGATCGATTTTCATATTCTCAACAATTTTATGTACATAGTTTTGTGATTATTCTAATAACATGCAATCCTACATTTATTAAAATATATCACAATGGTAGAATCATACCTAAAGGTTCTCTAAAACCTTTTTGAAGATTCGGAGTCGCGTTGCCCGTTGAATCGTCCACGGATTTGCCTCCGAGTGTTCACCAAACTCTAAACAAGATTAGGGAGAAAGGAGCTAGCCAATCAATCTCTAATAAGGTTTAGAATCTAGCTATTAACCCCTCTTTAAGCTCCTGAGATTCTTATCTCTAAAACTTAATTTTACTAAGAGATTTTCGTGGTGATTAGGGAGAGATTAATGAGAGAATTTTTTTTGCATTAGTATTAAACAAGTAGGAGTAGGGGTCCTTTTATAGTCTCACAAAACATCTTTATCAAGAACTGTTATTTAGCCATGATCTCTTGCTTATTCACTCCTAAAATTAATCTCTAATTTCCACCTAAGCACCCACAAAAAACATTTTAATTATATCTGGAATTAATCCACCCATGATCTAATTAATCTCTTAATAATTCAGGCAGAATCGTTCTTGTTCGGTAGACAGAGAATTATTCGGTCAACCGAACCATTCGGTTATAACACGTGTTCGGTGCACCGTAAGCTAGACGGTCGACCGAATCCTTGTGAGAAAAATTCCTTGGAAGAATTCGGACGAACCACGACTTTTACTCGGTCTACCGTTGACGCACCAGAATCGCTCTTAGGAGATAGTCATCGGATGACCGTGCCACCTTCGGTCTACCAAAATTACCTCTTCTCGGATGACCATTTCCAATCGGTTAACCGAACCCGATTGTCCAGACAATCTAGACAATCTTGGTCAATCAATTGTGTTTATACGTTCCCTATTCGGTTAATTGATTCGAAGATACCTCGGTCGATCGAACCTCGAACGGTTCACCGTGTTTGACCCCCATTTTGCCTTTGTCAAATTTTGGATTTATTTCCAACAAAATTTGATCTTTTGGGGTTTTTAGCAAATTCACATCTTATATAATATATTATCATATGTAATATTAAATTATTACACTCCATAATATATATACCTCATATGAATTTATTATGATTCTAATTATGTCAATTCTCATGACATTGATTTTATTCATTCACCACATGTGTCCTATTTTCACATGAAACCCGACACATCATATGAACTTAAAATCAAACCTCTTGTTTCCCAGTTTTGTGGTGTGACCTATAGGAGGATCTAAGCCAAATTGGCAGCAATATTAAACATTTAATATCTCAAACTATAAGCGGTATCGAGCTACACATTATAGTTACCCAATTGGCATAGATGTCTTTGTTCCACCCGAACCAAAACACGATCCATTTAGTGATGTAAGTGCACCACTTGTGTCTGTCCCTTGTCTCATGATATTAAGAATATATAAAAAGTAGAAATGTGTCATCTTTGTATTATATTCATTTCTTGATCTCTTTAAGCTAATTATAACTATGTAACTTAACTAAGGTTACATTGTGAACATTATAATTTTGCTTTATCAAGGGGCCCACTAATATCATCACTCAATTAGGAGGGGCAATGATAATCGTTTGACTAGCTATCTTTTCCAGCACAAGTCATGCTCAACCAACCATTGCCTTTATCACTACACTCATTGATAGCTTTTGACAATAATCAAATTAAGCACTTCTTGAGTGAAAAGATATAAGTCTCATATCTTAGGATCTAAGACATAGTAAAAACATTAATGACACGAAACACAATTCCATAATGTTTTACTTGTTAGGTTTATTTAACATATAAAAGTAATCTTTTCCTCTTTTATATACTCGTGTCGTCAATTATTTGTAGAGCTACAACAATCGATGACCAACACGACAATCTTATCCCTGTAATTAATGTTCCATGTTAATTACCATGATTGTGAATAACTTTTGATTTATGTAAACCATTATCTTTTAGAGCTCTACGGTTAAGGACCAAGCGCCTCTTCCTTAACTCTTCCAAAAGATGAATACCATAATCAAGGAGCAAAACACTTGCATATTCAATTCATAATAATTGACATATAAAAGTAAAACTTTTAGAACACATTCCTTTCACCAAGCACTTAAGAACCTCCATTCAGACAACTTCGTTCGGCACAGGATTCAATCTTCGTTGTGGGTCCCGACGGGGCCTAGAGTTCTCTTCCATGTAGATCTGATGCTGGACGATACCAGGGCTTATTTTCTTGATGTTCTTCAAGGACCACCCGATATCCTCTTTGTTTTCAAAGAGCACATTTTGAGGGCAACCTCTTGATCTTTTGCAAGATTAGAAGCAATAATGAGTGACAAGGTCTCATTATCCCTTAAAAAGATGTACTTCAGGTTATCAGGGAGCAGTTTAAGCTCGACCGGAGGTGGATCCTTGTTGGATTCAGAGTTAGTTTCAAGTGAGTCTATGGCCACAAGGTAAGAGGAGCAAGCACCCAGATGTGCCACCTTATCCAGAAGTTCACAGGCAGATTCCTCCAAATCTTCTTCAATCGCAACCTGGTCATTGGCACCTCAATAATATGTCGATGTGATTCAAACATGTTAGAACCTAATACTTGGTTTGTGGCTAATCAGGTTTAGTGGTTGCTAAGGAGGTTTAGGATTGGTGGATGGTTATGGTAACAGGTTGTTATGCTTCAACCATTCCTTCTCATTCCTTCCTCTCTCTTGCATCTCTCTCACTCTCACGTCTCTCTCTCAGCTCCATTTCTCCGGCGAGTGGTGGTGATCTCCGACGAAGAAGCGGTGATCAACGCATTTTGGTTGGGTTGCGAGGTGAGTCTGTTCTCAAGCCAACTCATCTCATTTGCATTTTATTCTCCTTCTTTTTCTCAATCTGTCTCTCTCTCAGTTGTGTTGGATTCTGGGGTATCTACGAAGGCAAAGAGGTTGTTGTGGATCAACGAGGAGGTGTGATCGTTGATCGGGAGAAAAGTTTGTCGGAAAATGGGTTTTGGAGAGAAGTGCTCGTGGAAGCGCCTCGAGGTTCTTCAAAGGTTTCTTCAAACCTTCACGGTATGTCAAACTTGTAGTTGTATCTTACTTATGTTGTGTGAGTATTTGGGAAGTCAACGGTAGGCCGAAAGGCTCGTCGCAAGTAGGCGTGCAGCAGAATTGTCTGCTGGAACAGTCGATAGGTTGGTGCAACGGTCGACCATGTCTAGTGAGATGTCGGGTTTCTGCCTCACGTAGGTCGAACGATGCCTCCAGGCGGTCGACCGGTTATGCGTTAGAGGCAAGCCTTGGGAGCGTTCCGTCGAACGGGGCCCCTTTACCGTTCGACCGTGTGCATTGTTGTAGGTCGATTGGAGGCGTTGACCATCTAAATGGTCGACCACCCGTTGACTCGTTCGACCGATCTCACATGTATCTAAGTCGGTTGGAGCCTAGACCATCTAAGCGGTCGACCGTTTGTTGATCTCGTTCGACCGATGACTTATGATAACTTAGACTTCGTTCGACCGGTGCGGTGTGGTTCGACTTGGTGAGATGGTCGGAGTCCCTGACTGTTTTCGGTCGACCGGGCCCCCTTTGCAATTCAACCGTTGGGACTTGTATATTCTTGGTGTTGTGGCGTAGACCCCTTTAGCGGTCGACCGCCTGAGGTGTTTGGTTCGACCGTTTGGTCGTTTGTTTGGTTGAACCTGGGAGGTGACCTACTAAACAGTCGACCGATCTCTGACTTTGGTTCGACCGTTCTTGCCCAGTTTTCACATGTGAGGTGCGTTTGTTAGGTGAGTTGTGGTGCCGATATTCTTCCAATATTTGTGCTTGGTGAGCACGGGTGTTGCGATGGTTGGGTGAAAAAGCCCTAGAGCCCAGCTAGTCTGTTGTGGTGGTTGAGTGAAAAGCCGTGGAGCCCCGTAACTGTTTGTGTTAAGGTGTGGTTGCGTGAAAAATCCCTGGAGCTCAGCTAGTTTGTACGGTGGTTGGGTAAAAAGCCATTGAGCCTGGTAGTGCGTTCGGATTGGGTGAAAGAGCCCTTGAGTCTGAGCAAGGACCGCGTGATAGGGGTTGGGTGAAAAATCCCTGGACCCTTAGAATGTTCGGGTTGGGTGAAAGAGCCCTGGAGCCCTGGTCTTGTCGTGATGAATGTGGGTGGGTGATAAAGCCCTGGAGCTTAGTTTAGCGATGTTGAGTGTTTGCTGAGGTTCGGTGAAAGAGCTCTGAAGCCCACCTTGGTGTCTATGCTTTTCTTTGTGGTTAGAATTGAATGCTAGATGTCCTTGCAGTTTTATATATGTGTATTAGGGGTTTGGCATACGAGGTTTCCTTCTGGAAACTCAGACATTGTTGCATGTTTACCTTTCAGGTCATGACCGGCGTTAGGGGGGTGGGGACCAAGGAGAGGAACATCGCTACCAGATCCTATTTTATCTCATTTTGAGGTCGGAGTGATTACTTGTATTTTGTATAGCCTTTTGATGTAATCACACTTTTGAAATACTCAAATAAATATATTATATGTTGGTGCACGTCATGCCCTTGTATCTTTTGTAATATCCTATGGTTGATCGTATGTTTAAAAAGTTTAAATTTTCCACTGTTTGAGGATGCTACAAAACATGCCCAATGACTCAAGCTCATTCGTGTCCTGAATGAAATTGGCTTCGACAACATCGACGAAGAGCCCAGGTTGCTTACCAAGATTAAAGATGTTGAAATCTGCCATGAAGTTTCCAAAAGGCAACCTCATCAAGCCATTGCGACAATTGATCAAAGCATTAGATTTCGCAAGAAATGGTGTCCCTAGGATCACTGGAATTTGTCCTTGTGGGTTGGACACATGTTCAATATCCAAGATGATGAAATCAACTAGGAATACAAACTCACCCTCTTTAATAAGGACATCCTCCACACTGCCTCGTGGAATCTTGACGGATCTGTCAGCCAACTGGAGGGTAGCCCTTGTTGGCTTAAGATCGCCTATTCCAATGTTGACATAGACAAAGTCGGGCAGGAGGTTCACCGATGCTCCCAGATCCAATATAGCTTGAGAAATTGTCACGTTAGTGATCATGCAAGAAACAGTTGGACAACTAAGGTCCTTGTATTTGACTTGCATGGGTTGTGTCAACATCGAATTCACATTGGCGGCCAAAAATGCCTTTTTGGGAACATTTGTTCTCTTAATGGTACAAAGGTCTTTAAGGAAGTTGGCATACAATGGCATTTGCTGAACAACGTCCAACAACGGAATGTTCACCTTGACTTGCCTAAGTACCTCAAAGATTTTGTCCCAATGCTCATCGCGTTTTTTAGTCAACCTGTGAGGGAATGCTGCCTTAGGGACATAACTATCACGATGAGGAGTCTTAGGAATGGGTTCCTTGAAAGACTAACGACCCTCCTCGGAAGAGTCACCAACAGGGTTGGATGCAATCATTTCCACATGTTGTCAACAACCATTCATGATCTTAAGGTATGGACAACATTTGCATGTTGGGAAGGGTCATCTTCAACACTATGCACATTCTGCCTAACCTGAGCTGGTTGACCCCTGGGATTTACCATAGGTTGACTTGGCAACTGACCATTCTCACGTTCATGGAGCTGATGAGACAACTGACTAACTTGCACTTCCAAACCTTCGAACGAACTTTGCATGCTCTGCATGAATGCTTGAAGGGTTTGATCACTAGAGGGGTCCTTTGGGTCAACCGACTTGGGTAGTGGAGTTTGGTTAGAATAACCCGATGGTGAGGCCTGAGGAGGTTGGTGATTATGGTCCTGAGACCTTTGATGTGAGGGTTGGTAGATCGCCGATGGGCGTGGAGGGTGCTAAGGTGGATGTTGAGGTTGAGCGTGCGAATTCTGACTGTGGCCCCACTAAGACCCCAAGAGAAGTTAGGGTGGTTTCGCCATCCCGGGTTGTAGGAGTGATTGTACGGGTCGCTACGAGGCCTCGGTTGATACATCACATTTGCATGCTCAGTATCCCTTGGAGCGTAAGCATTTTCCAATTCATTATGTCCCATAAGTCCACACATACTACATGCGGGAGTAGCAACCTGAGCGATAGGAGCTCGGTCCAACTCTAAACTCTCAATCTAATGCATTAGAGCAACCATTTTTGCCTCAGACGTGATAGTTGACTGAACTTGATATGATCTAGCTCAATCAGAAGACCTGGTCGCTGGTGGATCTCTCATGGTGTCCCACTCAAGGGTACGTTCAACCATTAATTCAAAAGTGTCCTACGCCCCATCGATGAGTTTCATTTGGAAATCACCCTCACACATCGACTCCAACAATGTGCTAGTGTTGTAGTTGAGGCCCTCATAAACAATCTGGCACATCTGCCATAATATATATATACCTCATATGAATTTATTATGATTCTAATTATCTCAATTCTCATGGCATATTGATTTTATTCATTCACCACATGTGTCCTATTTTCACATGAAACCCGACACATCATATGAACTTAAAATCAAACCTCTTGTTTCACATGAACACACCAAGAACTCGATCCAGACCGAATCCCTCTTCCTCCTGAGTCGAAGGAGGAGGAGAAGGAGTTCTACGTGGTGGTGGGAGCGTACTGAGCTAATCCATGTATGGAACCCGGTCTCCCCCATCACTATGAGACGACTCAGCCTCATGACCCAAAGGAGGACAAGGCGGAAATGGGCAAACACCTAGCCCGTCCATCTCAGAAAAATGCACTCTCTCAAGTCGAACGCTCTCACCAGAATGAGCCCACCTCGAATAAAATGCTCGACTCGACTCTAAAACCACACACAACAGAAGGTGTAATCAGAGGAGGAGACTACTCGAAGAGTATAGAGGAGGAGAAGACTCAAATGAGAACGCAGGAATCCCTAGAACTACCATGGGTAATGGGCGAGGGTAGAAGCCTAATCTAGCAAACACAGCTCAAGCAGCCTAAGGTCATGATGAAATTTTTTATTTATACCGCAAGTGCACGGCCGCGTTGAAGCGGTGGCAAGTACGGGTCGAACACAAGGAGGGAGAGATTCTTATATTTTTGTGATTTTCTTTGATTAAGGAAAGCAAAAGAGAAATAGTGTTGGTTTGAGATTTTTGGATTTATTTTTTTTATCTTTCTAAAGCAAGAACAACAAGAAGAAATAACTATGGATGAGAGTCCAGTGGGTGGGAGTTATGAATCTTCGAGTTAGATTAGAGATTACGAAAATTATTATAAATCAAGTGAGATATTAAGCATCATATGGTAATTGATTTAACAAAAACTCATATGATCACAACACTAACAAGAAATTAAAATAAAAACGATCTCTCTTCTCTAACCCTAAGTCCGTCACCCCCACCCTTTGGAGGGTTTTAGAAACCCATGGGGAGAAGATGAGGAGAAGGGGTCATGGAGATCATCGAGAGACTATGAAAACAAAAAGAAAGAAATATTATACTAAACTACGATCTATGAAAACAAATACAATTATTCTAAACATACAACAAATTATTCTAAGAGAAGAATAAAGAACAACTAAATTATTTTACTCTACTGAAATTAAGAACATGAAATATTAATCTAAAACTAAGCTTACAAAAGAAAAAGACAATGGAGAACTAAATGGGCAGAATTTTATTGCATAGAATGTAATACAAAAAAGTTCCCCTCACAACACAATTTCGTGGCTATTTATAGCCAATACAAGAAACCCTAGGTATCAATAAGGAAGTACACGTGCCATTACACAACTGGAAGAAATTTAGAGCCACGGATCGCAACCCAGGCGGCGTTTCCACCGCACCTTGACCGTTAGATGCGGCGGAATCGCCGCATGGATGGTCTAGATTAATTTGGGATTTTGCGGGTGTGTTTTTGGTATGTGCTAGATGGCCTCCACACGTCGAAATCAATTATTGCATATCTTTGGAGATCCGAATTTGATTTCTTCTTGAATACTCCTCCAACTTTTTAGTCCTTCTAATTTGCGATCAGGTCCCTGGCTCCTTTATGTGATCAATTGGATTTCAACTTGAGCTTGAATCTCTAGCTAATTTGTCTTTGTGATCTATTTGAGTCCACTACATGCGTTTTAGCTCGAATATTGGTAAATTGCATTGTAACTCCTGAATTCTGCACAATTGCTCAAAACAATACCTTAGTAGCATTTATTTATATAAAAATAATCTAAATGAAAGACATATGATGCAATGTATGCAATGCATCAAATACCCCTAAACCTAGATTTTGCTAGTCTCGAGCAAAACAAAACATGCAAACTAAAAGTATGGAAGCAGGGAAATCCTAACTCACTTTCGTAGGAATCACGGTTGCACTTAGCATGTGCAACAAGCCTTTAAACCCCTAAGTTTCCTTAGAGGACGAGTTTTGTCTCGTGAGGTTTTTCAGTTGACACACCCACAAAGTCTTAATAACTCTCAATATCTCCACCTCAACCTTATACACCTCAATTAGAATTCTTGCATGCTCATTATATAAATCCAACTCATCAAAATTCTGACTTGGTCTTTGTTCCTCCAACTTTCACACCACTAACCCTTCTACACATGTTATCACTTAAATTATTTTGCACGCCTCCTCTGGTGGTGAAGTATCATTTGGTTCAACCATGGCATGGATCATTCTTCTAGCTTTGGGCCTTGAGTATCTTAAAGTAATAATCCCCCCCCCCCCGTGATTCAACATATTTGCTTATTTGTCACTTTTACCCGTTTTCATTCGTGTAGCGAGTTTGGTCGATAATCCCGAGCTGGCAGACTCAAGTTACTGGGTTTCAAGATACCCCTACGGACCAGTGACTCGAAGGCTTGGGCTTTGGTAATCATTTTGCAAGATATGCTTTCCTCACTTTTATTCCTTTTTTTTGCATTTTTTTCTCTCAAGGCTTAATTGCTATCAGAAGTCCACACTTCCCAGTATATTTTCCTCAACCTCTGCTTTTTATCAACCACTTCAAAGATTTGATTCATCCAATTTAAGTGCATACATGTCTTAAAGGGTAATAAATAAGTTATTTCTTTGGAACTTAGATTTATGTCATAATTTCTACAAGCAGAACAATATAATAAGGAACAAAGACTCAATGCAAGTTGTACTCGGGTTTTGGTAGTTCAATCTTAAGCTATGTCATGAAAAAAAAACGAAAAAAAAATGGTACATGACTTATTTTAGTTGTACACGCAATTCCTCATTCTGATTAAGTTTTAGTTTATTTCTAAAAAAAACGATAAAAAAATAAAAATAAAATTGGTACATGACTTATTTTGGAAAACGGTGGAAGTACATGACTTATTTTTCTAAATCTAACGTATACCACTTTAGCAGTATTCTATCACCATGGTGTTTCCCGAGAAGAACTTCCACCCGTTGCTTGTTAGTGATCAAAACGGCACCCACTTTTACGACGAAATCATAGCATGGAGTTGGAGCTACTTGGTCCATAATAACAATGATGTGTACTGCCCCAGCTTAGTGGAGGAGTTCTATAGCAGTATCACTAACATAGACCTGGACAGTGGGTACATTTTACTGAATTGGAGAAACAAAGTCTGGGCGATTGACCTCAACATCATCTCCAACTTGACTGACATACCACAAGGGGCCTCCACTTTGCCATCCGAGGAACTCAGTTTCTATCGGTCACTCATGGGACCAGATTGTGTGCTGAGTCGTGATCGGGGTATCAAGGGCACATCCATGTACCGGAATGTCTTTATAGCATGTAGGTGGGCATGCCAAAACGTCACGAGTAATACCCACAACACTTCTTTTCGCACCATTGAGATGGGCATCGTTCACTCCCTGATGACCCGTGATCGCACTTACCGTATGTGCCGACGGCTTCTGACCACCATTGGAGAAGGCCACCAACGCAACTCCCAACCTCTGCCATGCCTTGTCACCACTATCTGCAAGCACTTCATGGCCTATGAGTCTTTCTGGGTATACGAAGCCGACATGCTCCCTTGTACGGTGGAACGAGAGACATCCTCCTACCGTGGCACTATAGCGGACCTGTGGACACCTCCAGAAATGGAGGATGCTGTGCAATCAAGTGAGTCGTCTGAAGACTCCGCAACATTCTGGGCTCAGTCAACCCCAGAAAACTCTGACGAGCATAGGTCCCAAATGTGGGGCGGGATGAAGCGCCTCAATAGCAAACTGAACAAAGCACTCTCCGACCGTGGAGAGTCGTCATCCCGAAGGCGGTAACTTTATTTTTCTTGCATGTCCTATATTATTTAATTTTGCATACATTGGGGACAATGCATGGAATAGGTGTAGGGGGGTGACTAGTTATCTACCTATCTGTTTTATTTTTTATCAAAAAAAAGTTTCATGACATAGCTTAAGATTGAACTACCAAAACCAGAGTACAACTTGCATTGAGTCTTTGTTCCTTATTATATTGTTCTGCTTGTAGAAATTATGACATAAATCTAAGTTCCAAAGAAATAACTCATTACCCTTTAAGACATGTATGCACTTAAATTGGATGAATCAAATCTTTGAAGTGGTTGATAAAAAGCAGAGGTTGAGGAAAATATACCGGGAAGTGTGGACTTCTGATAGCAATTAAGACTTGAGAAAAAAAAATGCAAAAAAAAGGGAATAAAAGTGAGGAAAGCATATCTTGCAAAATGATTACAAAAGCCCAAGCCTTCGAGTCACTGGTCCGTAGGTGTAACGTACCCGAAAACAACGGAAAATTTAAACAATAATAAAGACCGTCAACGGTCAACACAGGGCACGTCACGGGAAAACTAACCAACATATATATAAAATATATAAGATACAGACCCACGTGGAAGTCAAACTATATAAATGAGTCAACTGTGATTACAACAAAAGTGAATATACATGTAATCACTACCTCAAACAAAAGAAGATATAAAAGAGAACATGATCTGATCCCGGGGGCACTCTCCTCGGTCACCACCTGACTCTAACGCTACTCGCTACCTGAAATGAAAACAAACAAACATGCCTGAGTTCCCTGAAGGAACCCCGTATACCAAGCCTCCTAAAATATAAAAAGGAATTAAAGACAATGCAATGCTATGCACATGATCATCCACCTCGGGCCCACAATAATGCCCTCACCGCCTCCGCGGCACTGAACCACTCCTGTCACTAGGGTCAAGTCAGTCCACCGCTGCCTTACAAGGGTCAGTCGACACCACTGCTCCCCAAAAAGTGCAGGAAAGAACCCCCGGTACACGCCGCCACCCAAGGAGCGAGTCAGCCCGCCGAATACACAACTCGGGTCAGACGATAGCCGCTGCTCCCCCAAAAGCCGCCAAGCGCGCACCTTGCCGGAACATCCTCGGCCTACCGCTAAACCCTCGCAAACTGCCCAAGGTTTACGGCACACATCCCTCACACCCCGCTCGGTAAGAGAGGCAACAGTAGTACAATAATACGCCATCGTCGAAGGTGAAATCCGTAGCTCTCAAAGCCGGTAATCAACCGTCGCCTCGAAGCCGATAGTCGACCTATACTCAACGGATCGCGTGTGGATAAATCCACCAACCTGCGGCAGATCGGTCGACCGCTAAAAGCACACCGGTCGGCCGGTCCCCCACACAGTACACGGTACTGTACAAACAAGTCTATCGGTCGAATCACGCCAACCGAAATACCGACCAATCGGTCGAACAAAAGTCATCTAGCGGTCGACCGTTTGGAAGGTCTACGCTATACATTTTATATACATATATATCTTGTCGGTCGAACCAGGGTCCGTTCAACCGATAAGAAAGTCTGCATGAATCCTGGCCACTGGATTCGGTCGACCGAAACTCCTTCGGTCAACCCGATCAACAAGCACTTCACTACAGGAAAACTGCACTCGGTCGGTCGACCGGATCCAGAGCGGTCGACCGTTTAGATGGTCAACGCTCGTAACCGACCTTGCGCAGTTCGGTCGACCGAGACACACACTCGGTCGACCGAAGGCCTGTCTAACCTATCTACTGGGTTCGGTCGACCGAAACAACACCGGTCGACCGGCTAATGTAACCCTTTATTTCCCGCGAAATTTGGCATAAACGGTCGACCGTCACACAGACATCGTTCGACCGTTTTCGGGCAGTAAGTTAATATTTATAAATATCGGTCGACCGAACCTCACACGGTCGACCGTGCAATACATAATCGCCACTGTACAGGCATCATTTAGACGACATTCGGTCGACCGAGACACACAACGGTCGACCGAACCAGTCGTCTTCAACCTCCGTCCAGTAGGGTTTTCACCGGAGAAACGACACCAACGCCGTCCACTACGCTCCCACACCTCATGGGGAGTTAATATGAAGACTTTGCATACCTTTTGATCGAGTGAAGAAGCCTCCCAAGCTTGAGTCACTTCACTCTTCTTCTTCCTTCTTCTCCTTCTTCTCCTCTTCTTCTTCTTCACCTTCTTCTTCTTCTCTGAATCACCTCCTTCACGCTCTAGTTAGCTTGAGAAATGGAGAAAACGCATCAGATAACCCTCACCCTCATATTTATAGTAAAACCCAAGTTTATCTTCAATCCACCTCTCATTCCTCCAACCAAAGCAAGCCACCTCATCTTCCCAACCTTATCTCCTCACCTCTTCATTAACATGCATAATTAGGGTAACTTAGGTTTAGGTTTAGTTAATTAAGGGGTTTAGATTAGGTTATTACAATCTACCCTCCTTAAAAGAATTTCGTCCGCGAAATTCGAAACAACAGACTTACCGAAACAACTCTGGATACTGCTTCCTGACATCCTCCTCGATCTCCCAGGTAGCCTCTCTGACAGTGTGATGCTGCCACCTGACCTTCACCATCGGAATCGCTCTCCTCCTGAGCTGATGTACCATCTGATCCACAATCTCAACTTGTCTCTCATCTAATGACAAATCCTGCCGGATCTTTGGTACTGCTATCTCTATCACATGAGCTGGATCGGCCACGTACTTCCTCAGCATAGAAACATGGAAGACATTGTGAAGTCCTGCGAACTGTGGTGGTAGTGCAATCCTATATGCCACCTCACCGACCCGATCCAATATCTCAAAAGGTCCAACATACCTCGGACTCAGCTTCCCCTTCTCCCCGAATCTCATCACCCCTCTGGAAGGCGAGATCTTCAGGAAGACATGATCTCCTACATCAAAAGTCAGCTCACGCCTCCACGTATCAGCATAACTCTTCTGCCTGCTCTGCGTCGTAGCTAGTCATCTCCGAATCACGTCAACCTTCTCTGAATACAACTGGATAATGTCAGGTCCAACTAGCTGTCTCTCGCCCACATCACTCCAGCATACCGGCGATCTACACGGTCTCCCGTATAATGCCTCATATGGTGCCATCCCAATACTCGAGTGGTAGCTGTTGTTGTAGGCGAACTCTATCAGCGGCAAATGCTCATCCCAATGCCCGGCCCAGTCAAGTGTGCACGCTCTCAACATGTCCTCCAATGTCTGTATCGTCCGCTCTGAGTGGCCATCTGTCTGTGGGTGGAAAGCTTTGCTAAACTTCAGACGTGTCCCCAGTGCTCTGTGTAGACTCTCCCAAAATCGCGAAGTGAATCTGGGATCTCTATCTGAAATGATACTGACTGGTACACCATGAAGTCTGATAATCTCATCAATATATAACTTAGCTAGACCCTCCAGAGCAAGAGTGGTCTTAATAGCTAAGAAATGCGCCGACTTGGTCAGTCGATCGACTATAACCCAAATCGCATCGTGGAATCTCTGTGTCTTCGGTAGCCCCGTAACAAAATCCATCGTCACGTGCTCCCACTTCCACTCGGGCAACTTAATCCTCTGCATCTGCCCTGCTGGTCTCTGGTGCTCGATCTTCACCTGCTGACAGACCAAACACCTCGACACGAAGTCTGCAACGTCCTTCTTCATACCTCGCCACCAGAAGTTCCGCTGCAGATCTTTGTACATTTTGGTGCTCCCTGGATGAATGGAATATCTCGATCTGTGTGCCTCCTCCATGATATCATGTCTCAGGTCCTTTGTCTTCGGCACCCAGATACGGTCTCTGAATCTCAGACCTCCATCCACTCCAACTCTGAAGTCTGACCCATCTCTAGCAGCTAACTGTAACAAACTGCTCAACTCCTCATCGGTAGTTTGAGCATGAATCACTGCTGATACTGTCTGAGGCTCTACTCTCAACCCTGCAATCACTGCACCCTCAGAGCTATCTGCAAATGGTCTCCACTCTGCTAAAGACTCCAGCAGTCGCCACTCCTGAATGCATAGGCCTGCTACTGATACCTCCACCTTCCGGCTCAAAGCGTCTGCAACTGTGTTCGCCTTCCCCGGATGGTAAGAGATAGTAAAATCATAGTCCTTAATGAACTCAAGCCATCTGCGCTGACTCATGTTCAGCTCCTTCTGCGAGAACAGGTATTTCAGACTCTGATGATCTGTAAACACCTCAAACTGCTCGCCATAAAGATAGTGTCTCCAGGTCTTAGTGCGTGAACCACTGCTGCTAACTCCAAATCATGCGTCGGGTAATTCCTCTCATGGACCTTCAGCTGTCTGGATGCGTACGTGATCACCCTCCCGTGCTGCATAAGTACACATCCTAAGCCAACACCTGAAGCATCGCTATAAATCACGAATCCACCCGTGCCACTCGGCAATGACAAAACTGGTGCTGTGGTCAACAGTCTCTTCAGCTCCTGAAAGCTGTCCTCGCACTTCTGCGACCATAAAAAGGTGACTCCCTTCTGCGTCAGAGCCGTCAGTGGTGCTGCCAGTCTCGAGAAGTCCTTGATGAAGCGACGGTAATAACCCGCCAATCCAACAAAGCTCCTAATCTCTGTCACACTCGTAGGGGTCCTCCACTGTGTCACTGCATCTACCTTCGCCGGATCCACTGATATCCCCTCTGCCGATACAATGTGTCCGAGGAATGCCACTCTGTCCAACCAAAACTCGCACTTTGAGAACTTAGCATATAACTGCTGAGCCCTCAATATGCTGAGTACAATCCTCAGATGCTCTCTGTGCTTCTCCACATCTGGTGAATAGATCAAAATGTCATCCACGAAGACAATCACAAATATATCAATATACTGCCTGAATGTCCGGTGCATCAGATCCATGAACGCTGCCGGAGCATTCGTCAATCCAAATGGCATCACCAAGAACTCATAGTGTCCATATCTCGTCCTGAAGGCTGTCTTCTGGATGTCTTCATCTCGAATCCTCAACTGGTGATATCCTGAACGCAGGTCAATCTTCGAGAAAACCTTCGCTGACTGCAGCTGGTCAAAGAGGTCCTCGATCCTAGGTAAGGGATACCTATTCTTCACCGTCACCTGGTTCAGCATCCTGTAGTCTATGCACATCCTCAAGGATCCGTCCTTCTTCTTCACAAACAAAACTGGTGCACCCCAAGGCGAGACACTCGGCCTGATAAATCCAGAGTCCATCAACTCCTGCAACTGCTTCTTCAACTCTGTCAACTCAGCAGGTGCCATCCGGTATGGAGCCTTCGACTGTGGTGTAGTGGCAGCTACCAACTCAATGCCAAACTCCAACTCCCGGTGTGGTGGTAAACCTGGAATCTCCGCTGGAAAAACATCCGCGAACTCCTGCACCACCTCAATGTCCTCTATCCTCTGAGACTCTACCTCCGCAACCACAAGTGTCGCTAAAAATGCTGTACAACCCTGCTGCAACAGCCTCTGAGCTCTCACGGCAGATACAATAATGCGACCCCCTCTGTTTCTGATCCCTCTGATCAGAATATCAGGCAAACCCTTCCTCGGGATCAAAATCTTCTACTCACGGCACAAGACTCAAACATCATATTGGGACAGCCAATCCATCCCAAGTATGACATCAAAGTCCTCCATCGGTAGCAAGACCAGGTCTGCCGGAAACTCCTGATCTCCCGAAACAACCGTGGCGCCGGGGACAAATCTCCCCACAGTGCCCACCAGACCCACGGGTGTGCTGACCTCCAAAGTGGCAGTCAACATCGCAAGGGTACAACCCAACACTCCCGCAAATCGCTCTGAGATGAACGAGTGTGTCGCGCCACAATCAAAGAGAACCCTAGCTTCTGAACCAGCGACAAGAAGTGTACCTTCCACAACAGCGCCTTCATCACGAGCCTCCTCTGCCTGGATGGTGTAAACTCTGCCGGTGCGCTGTCCCTGCGGTGGTCTAAAAGGTGGTCTACCTCCGCCTCCACCTCTGCCGGGTGCTGGTAACCCCGGTGGTCTGCTCGGTCCAGCTCCTCGGCACGGACAGCTCCTAATAAAGTGGCCCAGCTGACGACAACCATGACATGCTCCGGGGGTGAAACACGGCCCAGAGTGAAACCTCCCACAACTACCACAAGGCTCAGGTCGTGGTACTGCAACTCCTGCTCCCTCGAACTGGGGCCTCTTGCCCGGATTCCCTCCAGTCTGACCTCCCGGCCGTCCAGAGAACCTACCCGATGGCCTCCTCTCATCCTGGTAGTTCTCTCTGTAGTCACGATCGAGAACAGTAGCACTCTTCACTGCATCGGCTAACGTGCTCGGCATATGTGTCAGCACCTTCGTCCTCAACTGCTTCCGGAGCCCTCGGACGAACTTCCCCGCTCTCTGCTCCTGTGTGATATACATCTCGGGACAGTAACGCTCTAGGGCGTTGAACTTCCCGATGTAGCCTGCCAAAGTCATGTCTTCCTGCTGAAGACTCAGAAACTCCTCCCTCTTCGCCTCCTGAACATGCTGCGGAAAGTACTGCTCGTTGAACTCGCCAACGAACTCCTCCCAGGCTATATCATCTCTGTCCGCAAACACCACTGCAGATGTGGACCTCCACCAGTTGGACGCAGCACCGCCCAAAACATAAGTAGCCAGGCCCACTCTCGCCTCTGGAGGACAACCAATAGCACTGAAGATCTTCTGCATCGTGAAGATCCACTCCTCCGCAGCCTCTGCGTCATACTGCCCCAGAAAGGTAGGCGGATGCTGGTGCATAAACCGGTCAAGCATAGCGCCAGTCCCCGTCTGCCCAGTCTGTGCTGTCTGCTGCTGTAGCATCTCTGTCAGACGTCCGACCGTATCGAACAATGTCCGACGCTCATCCTCCCACGCCTCATCCCTCGCAGTCTCACTCTCACCGCGAGTATGGGCAACAGCCTTCACCCGTCTAGGAGGCATCTGCCAAAGAAGACAAGACAATATCAATATAATCTGTGCATGCATGATCCTCTAGACCTAACTCCTAACTCAAAGGTGGTTTCTTTGGACAAGTACGCCGAGATCTACGCTCTGATACCAAATTGTAACGTACCCGAAAACAGCGGAAAATTTAAACAATAATAAAGACCGTCAACGGTCAACACAGGGCACGTCACGGGAAAACAAACCAACATATATATAAAATATATAAGATACAGACCCATGTGGAAGTCAAACTATATAAATGAGTCAACTGTGATTACAACAAAAGTGAATATACATGTAATCACTACCTCAAACAAAAGAAGATATAAAAGAGAACAGGATCTGATCCCGGGGGCACTCTCCTCGGTCACCACCTGACTCTAACGCTACTCGCTACCTGAAATGAAAACAAACAAACATGCCTGAGTTCCCTGAAGGAACCCCGTATACCAAGCCTCCTAAAAATATAAAAAGGAATTAAAGACAATGCAATGCTATGCACATGATCATCCACCTCGGGCCCACAATAATGCCCTCACCGCCTCCGCGGCACTGAACCACTCCTGTCACTAGGGTCAAGTCAGTCCACCGCTGCCTCACAAGGGTCAGTCGACACCACTACTCCCCAAAAAGTGCAGGAAAGAACCCCCGGTACACGCCGCCACCCAAGGAGCGAGTCAGCCCACCGAATACACAACTCGGGTCAGACGATAGCCGCTGCTCCCCCAAGAGCCGCCAAGCGCGCACCTTGCCGGAACATCCTCGGCCTACCGCTAAACCCTCGCAAACTGCCCAAGGTTTACGGCACACATCCCTCACACCCCGCTCGGTAAGAGAGGCAATAGTAGTACAATAATACGCCATCGTCGAAGGTGAAATCCGTAGCTCTCAAAGTCGGTAATCAACCGTCGCCTCGGAGCCAATAGTCGACCTATACTCAACGGATCGCGTGTGGATAAATCCACCAACCTGCGGCAGATCGGTCGACCGCTAAAAGCACACCGGTCGGCCGGTCCCCCACACAGTACACGGTACTATACAAACAAGTCTATCGGTCGAATCACGCCAACCGAAATACCGACCAATCGGTCGAACAAAAGTCATCTAGCGGTCGACCGTTTGGAAGGTCTACGCTATACATTTTATATACATATATATCTTGTCGGTCGAACCAGGGTCCGTTCAACCGATAAGAAAGTCTGCAGGAATCCTGCCCACTGGATTCGGTCGACCGAAACTCATTCGGTCAACCGGATCAACAAGCACTTCACTACAAGAAAACTGCACTCGGTCGGTCGACCGGATCCAGAGCGGTCGACCGTTTAGATGGTCAACGCTCGTAACCGACCTTGCGCAGTTCGGTCGACCGAGACACACACTCGGTCGGCCGAAGGCCTGTCTAACCTATCTACTGGGTTCGGTCGACCGAAACAACACCGGTCGACCGGCTAATGTAACCCTTTATTTCCCGCGAAATTTGGCACAAACGGTTGACCGTCACACAGACATCGTTCGACCGTTTTCGGGCAGTAAGTTAATATTTATAAATATCGGTCGACCGAACCTCACACGGTCGACCATGCAATACATAATCGCCACTGTACAGGCATCATTTAGACGATGTTCGGTCGACCGAGACACACAACGGTCAACCGAACCAGTCGTCTTCAACCTCCGTCCAGTAGGGTTTTCACCGGAGAAATGGCACCAACGCCGTCCTCTACACTCCCACACCTCTTGGGGAGTTAATATGAAGACTTTGCATACCTTTTGATCGAGTGAAGAAGCCTCCCAAGCTTGAGTCACTTCACTCCTCTTCTTCTTCCTTCTTCTCCTTCTTCTCCTCTTCTTCTTCTTCACCTTCTTCTTCTTCTCCGAATTCACCTCCTTCACGCTCTGGTTAGCTTGAGAAATGGAGAAAACGCATCAGATAACCCTCACCCTCATATTTATAGTAAAACCCAAGTTTATCTTCAATCCACCTCTCATTCCTCCAACCAAAGCAAGCCACCTCATCTTCCCAACCTTATCTCCTCACCTCTTCATTAGCATGCATAATTAGGGTAAGTTAGGTTTAGGTTTAGTTAATTAAGGGGTTTAGATTAGGTTATTAGAGTAGGGGTATCTTGAAACCCGGTAACTTGAGTCTGCCAGCTCGGGATTATCGACCAAACTCGCTACACGAATGCAAAAGGGTAAAAGTGTCAAATAAGCAAATATGTTGAATCACGGGGGGGGAATTATTACTTTAAGATACTCAAGGTCCAAAGCTAGAAGAATGATCCATGCCATGGTTGATCCAAATGATACTTCACCACCAGAGGAGGCGTGCAAAATAATTTAAGTGATAACATGTGTAGAAGGGTTAGTGGTGTGAAAGTTGGAGGAACAAAGACCAAGTCAGAATTTTGATGAGTTAGATTTATATAATGAGCATGCAAGAATTCTAAGTGAGGTTTATAAGGTTGAGGTGGAGATATTGAGAGTTATTAAGACTTTGTGGGTGTGTCAACTGAAAACCCTCACGAGACAAAACTCGTCCTCTAAGGAAACTTAGGGGTTTAAAGGCTTGTTGCACATGCTAAGTGCAACCGTGATTCCTACAAAAGACATGTAGTGGACTCAAATAGATCACAAAGACAAATTAGCTAGAGATTCAAGCTCAAGTTGAAATCCAATTGATCACATAAAGGAGCCAGGGACCTGATCGCAAATTAGAAGGACTAAAAAGTTGGAGGAGTATTCAAGAAGAAATCAAATTCGGATCTCCAAAGATATGCAATAATTGATTTCGACGTGTGGAGGCCATCTAGCACATACCAAAAACACACCCGCAAAATCCCAAATTAATCTGGACCATCCATGCGGTGATTCCGCCGCATCTAACGGTCAAGGTGCGGTGGAAACGCCACCTGGGTTGCGATCCGTGGCTCTAAATTTCTTCCAGTTGTGTAATGGCACGTGTACTTCCTTATTGATACCTAGGGTTTCTTGTATTGGCTATAAATAGCCACGAATTTGTGTTGTGAGGGGAACTTTTTTGTATTACATTCTATGCAATAAAATTCTGCCCATTTAGTTCTCCATTGTCTTTTTCTTTTGTAAGCTTAGTTTTAGATTAATATTTCATGTTCTTAATTTCAGTAGAGTAAAATAATTTAGTTCTTTATTCTTCTCTTAGAATAATTTGTTGTATGTTTAGAATAATTGTATTTGTTTTCGTAGATCGTAGTTTAGTATAATATTTTTTTGTTTTTGTTTTCATAGTCTCTCGATGATCTCCATGACCCCTTCTCCTCATCTTCTCCCCATGGGTTTCTAAAACCCTCCAAAGGGTGGGGGTGACGGATTTAGGGTTAGAGAAGAGAGATCGTTTTTATTTTAATTTCTTGTTAGTGTTGTGATCATATGAGTTTTTGTTAAATCAATTACCATATGATGCTTAATATCTCACTTGATTTATAATAATTTTCGTAATCTCTATTCTAACTCGAAGATTCATAACTCCCACCCACTGGACTCTCATCCATAGTTATTTCTTCTTGTTGTTCTTGCTTTAGAAAGATAAAAAAATAAATCCAAAAATCTCAAACCAACACTATTTCTCTTTTGCTTTCCTTAATCAAAGAAAATCACAAAAATATAAGAATCTCTCCCTCCTTGTGTTCGACCCGTACTTGCCACCGCTTCAACGCGGCCGTGCACTTGCGGTATAAATAAAAAATTTCATCAAGTTTTATTTGATGCATTGCATACATTGCATCATATGTCTTTCATTTAGATTATTTTTATATAAAAAAAACTTGGGATTTTGCGGCACCATCGTTTCCGCCGCACATTGACCGTTAGATGCGGGGGAATCGCCGCATGGATGGTCCAGATTAATTTGGGATTTTGCGGGTGTGTTTTTGGTATGTGCTAGATGGCCTCCACACGTCGAAATCAATTATTGCATATCTTTGGAGATCCGAATTTGATTTCTTATTGAATACTCCTCCAACTTTTTAGTCCTTCTAATTTGCGATCAGGTCCCTGGCTCCTTTATGTGATCAATTGGATTTCAACTTGAGCTTGAATCTCTAGCTAATTGGTCTTTGTGATCTATTTGAGTCCACTACATGCGTTTTAGCTCGAATATTGGTAAATTGCATTGTAACTCCTGAATTCTGCACAATTGCTCAAAACAATACCTTAGTAGCATTTATTTATATAAAAATAATCTAAATGAAAGACATATGATGCAATGTATGCAATGCATCAGGTCACTATAGGTCCTTACAACTAGATGACGCCTAGCTGCGAGGTCACACAACCTCAACATGCCTCACATTCCTACGACTAAGACCACAAATCCCAGCAAGTGAGATAGGATCCGGAGATCTCGTCTCTCCTACTATCGACAAAGTGGGCAACGTCGTTCAGGCTATGACGGTCATGACCAGATCACTCTCCTAATGCCCCTAAGTCCTAGTGGCCAATGTATACTTGATATTAGATTAAAGCTTTTGATTAGGAGTGATTTTTGGGGCAAAGGAAAGGGTGATGAAATCCCCCACCATATCTTGTATGGGACAACCCGTTCTTAGTAGCGTTTTGAGTCTTAATTTAGCAATACACTCTCCAAACAAATGCTCACCTCACTCTTGTCCTGATGCACCTTACTAACTAATGCATGCTCTAACCATGCATGAATGAGAGAACGGGTGCATGTACCTGATGCCTGCAATCAACAACAATAATGTAAAGAAAAGAAAAGACGAGTGCGTGCAATGTCTACAAATGATGCATGACCTAGATGTCAATCAGTCTAATCTTTTGCTTTGAGTTTTAAAGTCCAAGTTCATTAAAAGGGGTATTGATTTTTATTGATCTGGGAGCAAATTATAGGTTCAGACATACCAAATTAGGCTCCCAGATAACTATGTTGCAAAAAGAAACAACCAGAACAAAATAGGAGGCTAGAATCGCTCACCAGGCTGTTAGTTGGCGGTTCCAGGTCGCTGATTGGCGGCCGGAATAACTTCAAATCTCCCACCTTTTTCCTGCTTCTTGCACTTTGCACTTGAATATCCTGAGATAACAAAACACTAAAAGAAAAAGATCAAATCCACTAGAATCCTCCAAACCATAGTATGGACTGAGCACCTCCATGGCAACAGTGCTAAAAACTTGTTTCAATAAAGCTTTAACCACAAGCGCACAACCGTCGGTGAAGACGGGGCAAGTATGGATCGATCCCCTAGGAGGTGTGTCTGCTCTGATTCTTCGGAAATCAAGTGGAGAATAAAGAGGAGAAGAAGTTGATCATGGTAAACTAAGTTACACTAACCTAGCAAGCAACAAACAAAGATGACAAAAACGAGAGGAATTGAAACAAACTAAACTAAGCAGTATCAAAGCAAGATGAGGATCAGGAAGAAAAGCCCCCAAGGGGTGGAGTGTGTGTACACATGAAATAAAGTGGTGAGGAATGCATTCAATAGGGTACAAGTGTAGGTTGTGTTTTTATGCATAGGAAGTACCTAATTGTTATGGCAATACCATAATCCAAATCACTAACATAGTTGATTAACATGAACATAAACAAGTTTGTTATTAGGAAACTAAACAAGCATAAGAAGTAGCTAATGATTATGGCAGAAACCATCAAGTTAAGTATTCTCTTATATTCAAACAAGCATACACCCACATTCATCACATAAAGCAAAATGTAGCATTGATCCCATTCTTCATGACATGTATAAACACCAACTCCACCGCTAAAGGGGGATGAAACTACTCACTACTTATTAAGCTACAAACTACATTAAGAAAATGAAACATTCTAATTACTTCTAGTAAGACAAAAGAAAATTAAGCTAAGCCTGCAAAAATTACAAGAGAAGACATGAAATTAACAAAACATTCTTTTATTCGTCACTCACATTACAAGTAGAATCTCTCCACTAGAGTTTTGCTCCAAGGCTTTACTCCAAGTAGAGAGAATGACCACCAAGAAAGGAGTATGTTACAAATGAGGAGGAAGAGTTCTATTTATAGGCCTGAAAAAATGTAATCGGGGACAATCCCCCTGACGTGGGACTAATAGACCTACTAGAAATAGAATAGATAACCGAGCTAAACCTTATTGGATCCGGAGAAGAACCAACTGCCAATTGGCGGTCTGGATTGCTATGATCGGACCCATTTTCGGATGATGCTATAATTGCTTGATTTCTTCACGTGGAGTGCACCATAATTGGTTGCTGGAGTTTAGGCCCGAATCTAATTGCCAAAATACCCTTCATGATGGTGTGGAGTTTCTCGATTTGCTAATTGGTCCTTTTGGCTTACATCCGGATCCTTCCTTTGATACAAGTCCATAAGTCTCCCTGATTAGTCCTTTTTTTCTTGCGTTCTAGTCCTTTTTTGTGTTTCTTTTTTTCAAACCTGTTTATTCTTGAAACTTAAACATAAAACTCGTTACATAGCATTTCTTAGATTCACAATAGAGGATATATGACACGAATATATGCATGATATGATGTCAATCACTAGCACCGAATCTGAAAAATCAAATGTGGAGAATAATGATGAGTTCAAAATGATGGCTACGAAATTAAAGAAGTATTGGAAGTAAGAGAAGGAACGAGGGAGAAAGCTCCAATGGCCCAATTTGTTATGAATGTAACAAACTCAAGCATTTGAAGATGGATTGTCCCTTAGTCAAGATTAAGGAAAGGAAGGAGAGACATGAGAGAAAGAAAAGTGAAAAGGAAGAAAAATAAATGAGGCTCAGAGGAATAGAGAAGAGGGATAAGAAAAAGAAACAAAACACTCAAGGCAACTTGGGATGGAAAAGATGATCCATCTTCTTCTTCATTGAGTGCGTCGGAAATACGGGAAGCTAATTATGCCTCTACACACAAGATGAAGTTGATGGAGAAATTTGTAGTGTCTTGTTATGAAAATTGTAAAGTTCAAAACAGCAAGTACATGACCGCGTCAAAGCAATGGCAAGTACGGGTCATGTCCACGAGGAGCGAGTGCAGGTCATCGTCGACCATACTCAAGTGGGGGAATAAAATGAAGATTTGGTGTATCGAAACTAACTAACTAATGTGACACGAATCATATTTGTATCTTATATCCCTTATATTACACCTAAGCAATGCTACGTGACAAGTTTTATGTTTGAATTTCAGAAATAAAGAGGTTTGAAGAGAAGAGGCATGAAAGGACCCAAAAGCAGGGAAAAAGGACTTAATTGTGAGACCTGGGGACTAAGATGCAAGGGAGAAGGATCTGAACGTAAGACCGAAGGACCTAAGAGCAAAATAGAAAACTCCACACCATCATGGGGAGTATTTTGGCAATTCAATGTCGGAGCTCCAACAAGCGAAGTAGATGCATCCAAGACCAACAAATATATCAAGAAAAGCCCACAACAAAATTTAGCTCGATCTGGATCCTGTAAACTGCCAATTGGCTGTCCGGATCTTCCCGGATCCGCTAAGATTTCTGGAGCATATGTATTAGTGTTTGTTTAGGCTATTTTTGGTATTTGTTTAGTCACACATCGGGGGATTGTCCCGGATTACCTTTTTCTATGGCTATAAATAGAAATCTTCACCTTCTATTGTAAACTACCCATTGCTTGGTGGCATTCTCTCTACTAAGGATTAAGCCTTGAAGCAAAACTCAATGTGGAGAAGAATACTACCTTCAATGTGAGTCATTGTTAATAAAATAATTGTTTTAGTTTCTTTTAATCTTGTCTTTTAATTCTTGCATGTTTCTTTAGTTTATGTTTCTTTCAATTAGCTTCTTTAATATTCCTTTCTTGCTTACTTGAATTTCTTTTCAGTAATATGTTTCATTTTGTTAATGTAGTAGTTTAATGATTAGTGAGTAGTTCCATCCCCATTTGGGGGGTGGAGAAATATGTGATATGATCATGTAGTGTATTAGATGTGTGTTATCTTAATCCCTTGAGCCTTATATGATTTCCATAACCATCTAATGGGATTTCACTCTTATCTTTGATATGCTAATGCTCTTGAATGAAGCTTAGTTTATGCTTAGATTAAGGGACCTATTTTATGGGGAATGATAAGGTGAGGATATGGATGGAATTAATATTGGAAACACGATTTGTAGTGTATGTACTCTTGTTGCCTTTACCTTGGTTAATGTCTTGTATGTTTTAATGATATTGGGTTATCTTATTTCATGTAGAGGCATAGTATGGTCTAGTCTTTATACATGAGTTCATTTAGCTTCATTCCAATTATTGTCTTGTATGTTTTAACGATATAGTCTTATCTTATTTCATGTGGAGGCAAAGTTGGATTTAGTTTTATGATTTCATGCACTACATGTTGTGAGGAGCATAATTGAACACACACACACACACACACACACATCTTAATATTCACATTATTTCTCTACCTCCTTTGTGGTTTGGTTTTATTGCTTCTCTTCCATTTCCTATTTGTATTTTAGTGTAGTTTAGTGTAACCAACCTTTCTCTCCTTTCTTTACCACTCGCCTTCGAACAAACCAAAAGTCGACACACCTCCATGTGGCTCGACCCGTATTTGCCACCGCTTCAACGCGGTCATGCACTTGCGGTTAAATAAAACGATCAATCACTCCCTACACTGCCCACCTCACCCATGGGCGTGCTGACCTCCAAAACATCAGTCAGCAGCACAGGGGTCCGACCCAACTCGCCAGCAAACTTCTCCAAAATGAAAGAGTGAGTAGTGCCGCAATCAAACAAAACATGCGCAACCGCACCGGAAACAGAAAGTATACCTTCCACCACGGTGTTGGAGTCCCTCGCCTCCTCAGCCTGGATGGTGAAGACTCGCCCGGTCTTCTTGCCCTGCCCTGGTGAAACAACGGATCGACTACCTCCGCTCTTCCCTGCTACTGGTGGCCCAAAGCTCCTGCTAGGCTTGCCCTGCCGAGTCGGGCACTCCCGAATGAAGTGATCCAACTGCCCGCACCCCATGCAAGCTCCAGTGCGCCTGAGGTACTCCTGACCTGGGTGAAACCTCCCACAGAAAGTGCATGCTCCAGACTAACGTGCTCCTCCTCCATCAAACCTGGGCCTCTTGCCCGGGTTCCCTGCTCCACGACCGACTGCTCGGGGACCAGTGCTCACTGGTGCCTTCCTCGCCTCCTGAAGACACTCCCTCTGGTCCTGCTCAATGATAGTAGCATGCTTCACCGCATCTGCAAGGGTCTGCGGCATGCTGTTGTTCACACGTGATCGGAACGGCTGCCTCAGTCCCTTCACTAACTTCCTCGCCCGCTGCTCAGGGGTCACACAGATCTCTGGGCAGTAACGCTTCAAAGCGTTGAACCTGCTGATGTAACTCGCCAGAGTCATCTCCTTCTGCTCCACCGACATGAACTCCTCTCTCTTCCGATCCCTGACATGCTGGGGAAAGTAATGCTCATGAAACACCTCCAAGAACTCCTCCCAGCTGAAATCCTCACGGTCCTCAAACATAACCGTGGACGCAGTCCTCCACCAGTTGGCTGCCTCACCATCAAACACATAGGTGGCCAGATCCACCCTCCTCCCAAGTGCAACTCCAATCGCCCAAAAGATCTTCTGCATCTTGAAGACCCAGTCCTCCGCTACCTCTGGAGCACTCCTGCCATCAAAACTCGGTGGGTGCTGACGCATAAACCGATCGTGCTCAGCGCCCATCCCGACCTGCACATTCTGGGCTGCCTGACGCTCCAGAAACTCGCCCAACCTGTCCCAGTTGGCGCCCTCAGTGGAGTCACTCGCATCGCGATCACGCGGAGAACTCCACACGCGTCTAGGAGGCATCTAACAGAAGAACAATCACAAACTTCAGCCATGAATGCATGCTAAAAGATAAAATGCATGCATCCTACTACAAGGGTAATTTCATTGGGAACCGCATAGGAATCGACCGCTCTGATACCAAATTGTAACATCCTGAAACAGCGGAAATTTAAAAATCATTAACAAGACATCAGAGACCAATAATCAAAGACGGGACTGTTACTTCTCATAAAACATATAAGCGGTGCACCATATTACATCAGAGTTTGTCAAAACGATACATGATTACAACAAAACAACAAATGGAGATAAAAGTAATCATGCCGACCTAAGTGGTCCGAAAGAGAGGATCCGATCCCAAGATGCGCGCGCCCGCTGATCACCACCCAGCTGGACCTACTACGGTCCTGAAAAAGATATAACAACAATGCCCGAGTTTCCATAAGGAAACCCCGTATGCCAAGCTCACCTATATGCATGCAGTAGTACAAATGAACCTATCATACTAGTAGCATGTCATGTCATTTGCAGTAAGGAAAAATAGTTCCCCCGAAGGGTAACACAGGACATCAGTCCGACAATCATCATCGGGTCTCCCAAGGAGACCTACCGTAGGCACATACGGTCTAACGGAACTTGACGTGACACTCCCCTCACGTGGCTACACTAATCATGGGGTTCGGCAAGGAGCATCCGCCAAGTCCGCGCCATAAGAAACAGATATGTAACTTCGTGGTCGAAACCACACCAACGGAGTCGTCGCTCGGTCGGTCAATCAATCATCATCTCAGTAGGTGCCCATCTGAGGAACATAGGCGGAACAACATCGGCCCATCAATCATCATCGCCGGAACAGCATCGGCGGCATCACCGACACAACATCGGTGGTCCATCAATACGTCCGGCACAACATCTGACGAGTCCAGACCAAAGTCTGCCAGGTCATCAGGCTCCACGAGCCGCAAACACCAACCACGCCGTTATAAAAGCAAAGCAGCGACTTTCGTAGCCATCCAGGCCGGTAGTCACCTCACCCAATGACAGTTGCGTGCTCGCATAACATCATACATCGGGATCTACGATCCCTCAGTCCTGCTACTCTACAATGAGTCCAATCAATCCATCACATCAAGTCACAATCCATACATGGAGGTGACACGTCCCGAACACTCACACTTTTCCAAATGGCGGTCCATGGCAGGCACGCGTACGCGCCCACTGTCACCTCCCGGCTCACGCACAAGGCGAGGACACGGGTATCCGTGGACAGAGTTGGCATCCTAAAAAGGACTGAGAATTTGGTTCTGAGCACAAACGGTCGACCGAAAGAGGCAACCCGGTCGACCGTTCCCATGAAAAGTTCGGTCGACCGAAAGTCTGTAACGGTCGAACTCTCTGCGCAAAACCTAAGTACCAACGGTCGAACAGAGATCTAAAACCGGTCGACTGATACGAGGTCAAAATCCAAAGTCTGGTCTGTAGGATCGTGTTGGTCGGGTTAATCTAATCACTTTTACGCTAATCCCTAACTAATCAAACAATAAACGCAGCGGAAACAAATTTAAAAGCTAGTAGGGAAAGAACATGCAAACCACAAAGAGACGGGTCAGTTTTTATAGAGGTTCGACACCCCACCCGGGTCCTAGTCCTCTCTTGCAAGCTCCGCTCGACTCCGCGAGCTCCGCCTACGACTTCACTATCCGCTCCCCGTTTCGGGCCGGGAGACAACGCCTTACAACCGTCAAACTCGCGAACAACCCTCGCCGAGCTTGGAATCCTCTTCTCACAATCCGAGAATGATCACTTCGGGCTCTCACCGAAGTCTATACTCTTTTGACAAACTTTGAAACTGAGTGGGATTCACTCTCTAATTGAGCACACTTTGAGTAGGATGAGTAATTTATCAAATGTGTATAGTTTAGACTTATGGAGTGTAGAAATGAGAGCATTGAGGATTGTGGTTTCTCTCTAATGTATATTGACAATTGGAGTTGGAGAGTTGTGTTAACAACAGGTCTTGATCCTCTATTTATAAGCTCCTAATGATTTCTAGCCGTTTGGACAAGATTTGATTGGGTTTTGTGCAAGATACACAAAGCGAAAAATCGGGCTGCAAATCTGTCCAGAACCGGTCGACCGAAACTACTAAACCGGTCGACCGTTCACATGATTTCAAGGAGAACGGTCGAACAAAAGAATATTCGGTCGGACAAACGAGCTAGAACTTAACTCTACTTAAGTTAAACGGTCGAACCAAAGTATGGGACAGTCGACCGTTTAGGGGATTCGGTTGAGACAAAGGTGCAACGGTCGAACGAAGAATGAGTCGACCGATAGCAGGGAATTCGGTTTCTTGAAGAAATGTTCAACAGGTCGACCGAAACTAGGTCGTCGTTCGACCGGTTACCGAATGTATTTTGGGGTTAAGTTTGTTTTATACGATTACGACCGTTATAGGAATACGACAAGGAAAACGGCCATATTAAAATCCAGGATCGGTCGACCAAAAAGGTAGAACCGGTCGACCGGTAGAGTTCGGTAAAATCACTGTGGAGAGTCTGTTATAAACCGGTCGAACTGAGAACTGGTTCGGTCGACCGGTTCACACAGGAAATCTGGGTTTAGGTTTTAAGTGATTTCCGACTAAGGTTTGGGTGATCTAATGAAGTCCAAATAAGGTGAAATTTTGTATGTGACTTCTCTAAGGAACCTAGTGTGTGTGTGATAAGTTTTTAGCTCTTGTATGCTCAATTTACACATGTTCCTAAGACTCAAAATAAAATCAAGATTACAAGTCTTCATATAGCTTTATTACAAATCTTGACTTGATTTCCTTCCTTCCATGAGTCTTGATCACCTGTGGAGGTTAGAACATGCAATGTATATGCAATGCAATATGTGCGCTACTCTACATTACTTATGATTTAGATTAGGTTGATTAAATCATCAAAACAAGGATTAAGGCCAAAGAACCAACATGGTCAACATCAATTCAATACTACCGGTCGACCGACTCAGGGGTCCCGGTCGACCGAAACTACCAGGGCATTCTAGCAGTTCGAAGTCATATAACGGTCGAACGCACATAAACAATCAGTCGAACTTGCATGCATTTTTATTCAGTACACTTAAGTTCCGGTCGAACGAACCCAAGGAACCGGTCGACCGAAACACGACAGGCAATCCCAACTCACCAGCAAAATGCACTACCGATCGACCGCCACAAGGCATCGTTCGACCGGTGATGGTTAAAGTCGGGCAAAATACACTACATCGGTCGACCGCCCGAAGGAACCCGGCCGACCGTTGGTCGTCTTCAACCTCGTGCCAGCCGAGGATTTACGCAAAACACGCCGCCGGAGAGGTCTCCAACCTCCCACGACCAACCAACACAACCCTCTCACGAGGGCTAACCACAAAATCACACTAAGAAGCCGGTATACCTCAAGACGAAGACGAAGCACACCGGAGTTCGCTCAACGTCGCCCGTCGACCGTCGACCCCCACCTCCGAACACGCACGCCCCGCGTCCGCCTCCTCGACACCACGCTCGCCTCCACACGCCGGAGACTCCTCCACAAGCCCTGGATGTCGGAGAGAAGAAGAAGAGTGAGAGAGAGAGCAAGTGAGAGAGAGAGAGAGATTTCTTCTCTTAAACCCAAACCAAATCTGCACCAACAGTAACTCGCACCCTACCCCATCACCCATCACCAGCTCACTGTGCACCTCCTCTTCCCCATGCTAATCCCCCCACTAAACCTGGGATTAGCCTAAGCATGGGTTAGGGACTTAACATTGAGATTGGCCAAATTATTCTACTGTCCATGATACCCTGATTCTTATAAGCGCCCTTTATACCCTTGTTAAAACTGCAAGAGCATTGTATTTGTATGAATATCTCTCGGTTGTTATCGCACTTGCGCACAAGTGGGAAGATAAGTTGAAGTCTTGGGTTTCATTTTTTAGTCTGATTTTTTAAGTCTTATTTTATATTGTCAAGTTCTTTACATGTACTTATGCATTATATTCTCTAAATTAGCTTTCTTCAAAAAATTCCATGTATACTGCTATATACCCTGACTGGCAGCAAATGTCAAGCCCAGAAGTGTGATTATACAGCATCAAGAAGGTAGCTGCAGAGAAGTTTTATCGTAAGCAATTATGTGAATGTTCCTTGTGTGCAATTTTGTGGTTTGTTAATGTCCTAGATATAGTGTCTGTCAGCAGTAACATCAAACATATTGATAGAGTGACGAAAGAAAGTTGGCTAGTGAACATGATGTTAATGGTTACCTGCTGTGCAATTAGTACTTCTGTGAGATTGAACTCCTTATGCACTTCAACATTCATGGTCATCGATTTGAATAAAAGCTTGGTTTCTCATTATGCTATTGTAAACAGGATGGAAGGAGAAAGCTTATGAAAGGTACCAGCTCACCTTTTGGTATGTATGGCAGGTTGTTGGCTTTGCAGCTCATGGTTTGGCAGAGGTTTGTCATGTTAGTTCTGTCAGCATATTCCATTGCTTTTGTAGTCCCATCATTTTCTCCTCTTTTAACATTTGCGTCCAGGGGGATATGAAGCCTGAGCCCTGCGAGTTATGGCGAGAGCCTAAGGATGCTCCGGCTTTATGAAGACCATGTGCTGAGCAAAAAAGTTCAGGAGTTGCTGGTAATGGTTATGCATGAATTTCTTTACTGCAATTGAACCCCTTATCTTTCTTTCGAAACATAATGGAACACCTGTATACTGTTTTCTATCTGCTGTGTGGGCATTCTATTAGATGTGTAACATCCTCAAACACAGCGGAAAATTTCAATTTTAAAACATACAATCAACGAGGACATTACGAAAGAAATACACACACTGGTGCACCAACATATAATATATATATGTGAACGAGTTTACAAAAGAATGTGATTACATCAAAAGATCATATACATAAAATATACACAAGTAATCACAACCACCTCAAAAGATAGGGAAGCAGGATCAGGTCTCGAGCGCTCCCTCCGCCGACGCGACCCACCTAACGTCGCTCCCGGCCTGAAAGCAGACAATGAATGCCTGAGTTTCCAGGAGGAAACCCAGTATGCCAAACCCTAACACATATATGGACAGAATGAAATGTGCAAAGAAACGTAAAACACCACAACAGAAACACCCGCTAAGTTCCCGGGACCTCTCTCCCGGCCATAGCCCAACAACACGGGTCTCAAGGGTCCTCTCACCCCAACCCACCAACACACGTGCACACAAGGCACCGCCGGTCCAAAACACGGCCAAACAACCCCCTCATTGCCTCAGTGTTACCGGAGCCACGGTTTTGCATCATTCGCCGGAGCCACGGCTTTGCCTCATTCACCGGAGCCACGACTTTGCCTCATTCGCCGGAGCCACGGCCACAAACCACAATCCACCTCCACGTGTCACCACTAATCGCTATAGGGCCGGAATGTCTGTGCCGTCACCCCAAAAGGGTCGGAAACCCGTTGCCTTCTAGCCAATCAATAGCAACACACACACACACACAAACAGTGCAAAACGGTCGAACGAAAACTGGCTTCCGGTCGACCGATCCTCACCCAGAGAACTGGCCCAACAGAAAAACCCGCCAAACGGTCGACCGACAAAGGGGTCCCGGTCGACCGAAAAGCACCAGTAGAAATCCATTTTCGCAAACAACAATAAAACGGTCGACCGAACCCTATCGGTCGACCAAAAACCTCCAGTAACAAACCTTCGACCAAACCATACACACGGTCGACCGAAACCTCACTTCGGGTCGACCGGACATTAAGTTAACTTAAACGTAGGTCGAACGAGTCAAACAGGCGGTCAACCGTTTAGATGGTCAACGCCCCAACCGACCTACAACAGTACTTTCAGTCGACCGGCAAAGGGGTCCCGTTTGACCTAAAATACCCAGGACGTTTTCTCTCGCGAAAATTGCACAACCGGTCGACCGCCCAAAAGGGCATCGTTCGACCGGTGCGAGGGATTCTGCCCCAAAAACACTATAACCGGTCGACCGAACCAAAACACTGGTCGACCGTTTATAGTTCAGAAATGGCTGTGCAGGTCTGACGAGCCCGAAACGGCCTACCGTCAACCGCTCCCACTCCCACACTAACAATAGGTGAGCTTGAAAGCAAGTTTGACATACCTTAACGCTTGAAGATGCCTTTGAAGAAACAACGGCGAGCTCCTCCACGAAAAGGCTCTAACTCCGACGAACCTCCGATCAACTCAACTCAGCAGCAACCCGAGCTCCTTCGGCGACTCCAACTCCACGCACGACGCCGACTCTTCCACTGTCGAGAGAGAGACGAGTATAGAGGGAGAGAGAGTGGATGAGAGAGAGGAGGTCGTGAGAAAAGAGAGAGAGAGAGAGTAAAACCAACCTTTATATACAAATCTCCCACTCGATGTCAGCCGTCCATCTCAAACCATCACTAATCCTCCCCTAATCACAATTAAGAATAGTAAGCAAGGGTTAGGATCTAACAATTCACCCTCCTTAAAAGAATTTCGCCCACGAAATTAAATCCAGTGCTTACCAAACAGCTCCGGATACGACTTCCGAACTTCCTCCTCAACCTCCCAAGTAGCTTCTCGCTCAGAGTGATGCTGACACCTGACCTTAACCATAGGAATCGTCCTCCTCCTGAGCTGGTGATCCATCCGATCCACAATCTCCACCGGTCTCTCCTCAAGAGACAAATCCTACTGGATCTCTGGAACCTCAATCTGAATCACATGAGAAGGATCCGACACGTACTTCCTCAGCATCGAAACGTGGAAGACGTTATGAAGACCAGAAAACTGTGGCGGCAACGCAATCCGGTAGGCGACCTGTCCAACTCGGTCCAAAATCTCAAACGGCCCAATGTACCTCGGACTGAGCTTCCCCTTCTTCCCAAATCTCATCACCCCACGCGACGGTGAGATCTTCAGAAAGACATGATCGCCGACCTCAAAAATCAATACTCGCCTACGCCGATCCGCGTAGCTCTTCTGCCTGCTCTGAGCTATCGCCAGTCGCTGCCTGATCACATCCACCTTCTCAGCATACATCTGTATAATCTCAGGCCCGACTAACTGTCTCTCGCCTACCTTACTCCAGCACACCGGTGATCTGCAAGGTCTCCCGTACAAAGCCTCGTGCGGCGCCATCCCAATACTCGCATGGTAGCTGTTGTTGTAGGCGAACTCGATCAACGGCAAGTGCTCATCCCAGTGCCCTGCCCAATCCAGAGTGCACGCTCTCAGCATGTCCTCTAACGTCTGAATGGTCCTCTCTGACTGACCGTCTGTCTGCGGATGGAATGCTGTACTGAACTTCAGACGAGTCCCCAGAGCCTGCTGCAAACTACCCCAAAATCTGGAGGTAAACCTCGGATCTCGATCAGAGATAATACTCACTGGCACCCCATGCAGTCTGATGATCTCCTCGATATACAATCTCGCAAGACTCTCCAAAGGTAGAGTAGTCCGGATGGCTAGGAAATGTGCCGATTTGGTCAGTCAATCGACTATAACCCAAATCGCGTCATGTGAGCTCCTCGTCTTCGGCAACCTGGTGACGAAATCCATCGTCACGTGCTCCCACTTCCACTCGGGTAGATCTATTCTCTGCATCGGCCCCGCTGGTCTCTGGTGCTCGATCTTCACCTGCTGGCAAACCAAACACCTAGCCACAAAATCGGCCACATCAAGCTGATTGGCATCATTTCATGTTTATATTTGTATCTTATATCCTTTATCGTTCACCTAAACAATGCTATGTTACGAGTTTTATGTTTAGTTTTCAGGAATAAATAGGTTTGAAGAGAAGAGCCATGAAAGAACCCAAAAGCAGGAAAAAAAGACTTAATTGTGAGACCTAGGGACTGAGATGCAAAACAGAATACTCCACACCATCATGGGGAGTATTTTACCAATTCCATTCGGGTCGGAGCTCCAACAAGTCAAGTAACCGCATCAAAGACCAACAATACCAGAAAGAAAAGGCCACAACAAATTCCAACGCGATACGAAGAGTTTGGACCGCCAATTGGCGGTCTTCGACCGCTAATTGGCGGTCCATATTACTCAGGATCCGCCCAAATTTCTCCTGCACTTATATTAATGTTCGTTTAGGCTATTTTTGGTATTGGTTTAGTCCCACATCGGGGGATTTTCCCCGATTAGCTTTTCCATGCTTATAAATAGAACTCTTCACCTTCCATTGTAATTACCCATTGCTTGGTGGCATTCTCTCTACTAAGGAGTGAGCCTTGAAGCAAAAACTCAAGGTGGAGAAGAATGCTACCTTCAATGTGAGTCATTTGTTAATAAAATAATTCTTCTAGTTTCTTTTAATCTTGTCTTTTAATTTGTGCATGTTTGTTTAGTCTTTCCTTTCATTTTAAGCTTCTTTAATACTTCTTGTCTTCTTAGTTAATTTTCATTTCAGTATTATGCTTTCTTTTGTTAATATAGTTAGTGTAATGAGTAGTGAGTAGTTCCATCCCCATTTGGGGGGTGGAGAAATATGTGATATAATCATGTAGTGTATTAAGTGTGTGTTATTTTTATCACTTGAGCTTTATATGATTTCCATAACCATCTAATGGGTTTTCACTTTTATCTTTGATATGCTAATGCTCTTGAATGAAGCTTAGCTTATGCTTTGATTAGTGGACCTATTTTCTGGGGAATGATAAGGTTAGGATATGGATGAAGTTAATATTGGAAACACAATTTGTCGTGTATGTGCTCTTGTTGCCTTTACCTTAGCTAATGTCTTGTATGTTTTAATGATGTAGTCTTATCTTAATTCATGTGGAGGCATAGTTGGATATAGTCTTTATACTTGAGTTCATGTAGCTTCATTCCAATTATTGTCTTGTATGTTTTAATGATGTAGTCTTATCTTAATTCATGTGGAGGCAAAGTTGGATGTAGTTTTATGATTTCATGCACTACATGTTGTGAGGAGCTTAATGAACACACACACACTTCTTTATGTTCACATTATTTCTCTACCCCATTTGGGGTTTAGTTTTTCTTGCTTCTTTTCCATTTCCATTTGCATCTTAGTTTAGTTTAGTGTAACCAACCTTTCTCTTCCCTTTCTTCACCTCTCGCCTTCGAACAAACCAAGTGTTGACACACCTCCCAGTGGACGACCCGTATTTGCCACCGCTTCAACGCGGCCGTGCACTTGCGGTAAATATAAAACGATCAATCAAGTTTTTGGCGCCGTTGCTGGGGAGGTGCTCTGTCCAGACGTTGGTTTGGACGATTCGAGGGGTTTTTAATTTTTTGTTTTCAGTTTTTCTTAGTGGCAGGGAACCTAAGGATCAAGGGGAAGCGACTGGAGGAATGGGAGAGCAAAAGACCCCAAAGTGACCGCCAATCAGCGGTCGGGGACCGCCAATTGGCGGACTGGTGAGCCTCAATTGCTCTCAAATTTGTTCCAGTTGTTATGTTGTTCATTTTAGTTATCTGGGAGCACAATTTTGCATGCTGGAACTTCTAGTTTGCTCCCAGATTTAATTTCAATCCCCTTTAATCAACTTGGACCATAAAACTCAAAGCAAAAGATTAGACTCCTTGCCATCTAGGTCATGCATCATGTGTAGACCTTGCATGCATTTGTTTTTTATTTTCTTTACATTTTGTTGTTGATTGCTGGCGTGAGGTACGTGCACCCAAATCTCTCATTCATGCATGTTTCGATCATGCATTAGTTAGTAAGGTGCATCGGGACAAGAGTGAGAGAGCGTTTGATTGGAGCGATTGATTGCTAGATCTAGGATTAAATTACTACTAAGGAGGGGCTGTCCCATAAAAGATAAGGTGGGGGATTTCATCACCCTTCCCTTGGCCCCAAAAACCACTCTTAATAAAGCCTTAACTAAAAGCGAGTAGACATTGGCCCTAGGATTGCGGGCGCACTAGGAGAGTAATCTAGTTGAGACCGTCATGACCTGATCGGCGTTGCCTACCTTGTTGATAGTAGGAGGTACTGGATCTCCGGATCTGGTATCACTTGCTGGGCATTGTGGTCCTCGTTGTAGGGAGGTGAGGCGTGTCGAGGCTAGTGACCTCGAAGTTAGGCGTCGTCTAGCCTAAGGACCCATTGCCTTACATTGTTTGAGCCGCGCTTGCTAGTTAGGCTTCTTCCTGATCCCTCTACCCACGCTAGCTTTAGGGATTCTTCCCTTCTCCTCTGAGTCATCTTCTTCTCACCTTCTTCTACGTTTTAGTCTCCTCCCCTTTACACTCTCTGGTAGCGTTTTAGGGTCGAGTCGAGCACTTTTTGCGAGTTTAGCCTCGTTGTGGTGAGAGTGGTCGACTCTAGAGTTCTTTGTTGTGATGGATGGTTACATGGGCGACCATCCATATGATTGTTGGGACCAGGAAAATTCGTCCTGGTATTCCGGACCCATGCAACCTGGGGTGGCTCAGACTAACACCCCGTATGGTTGGGACAATCTTAATTCTGTGACTGAGCAATCTTCATATTGGGGTAGTATGAGAGAGGCACCGACTGCTAGACCACCATCTAGTTACGTCGGATCATATGTTGGTCATCAATCTGAGACATTACATGAACCTTTAGCCTCTTTCATGCATGTGGTAGATGACATGGGTGCACCGGTGGCTCCAGTAGCCGTACCATGTGACTGTTGTGGGTTGAGTGGTCATGTTATAGGGGAATATCCTTATGTTGCCCCTGAGCCTGAGTATGAGCACACTTTTTCCCAAAATGCTCATTATGACCAATACGCATCCGCGTACAACCCGAGCGGGATGGATTCGTGGGGAGACAATTCGTATTCAAATTCTTATACATCATTTCCACCCCAGTATCCTCCTCCCGAATACCCAGAATTCTACCAACACCCCACTTCAAATCATTGGACTCATTCTCAGCCCATCAACACCCAACCCCAAAATTTCCCAAGATCTGACTTGGACCTCCTCGTTGACCGCATACAAAATCTGACACTTCAAGTGAGTCAACTGACGCAACAATTAAGTGAGGAGAGTAACTTTTCGTGTCAACATGAGGATTCATCTTTTGATATCGAACCACCACCACATACACAAATTCAAAGCACAATCTTTCAAAGTCAAACTCTGAGTCAGTCTGAGGGACTTGGGGTTTCAATTCACGATCACTTAGTGGAGGATTCGATTCAAATTGAGAATAACTTGGACCAGCTTCATTATGAGTCGGCACAGGATTGTGCCTTATCTTTTTGTCCCGTGGCCCTTGAGCCACATGATCTTCATGTTGTACCTCCTAAGGACTCACCTCTGGTGGAGCAAGAGCTCCCTAGTCCCCTCAATTTCAAACAACCTGATGAGAGTTTGTCTCTCACTATTGTTCCTGATCATCTTGGAAATGATGGAACATCAAACAACTACATTGCTCATGAGGGTATTAGGAGTTCCTTGGAGAATACCTTGGGTATGAGACCCACTGTTTGTTTGCCTGGTGTGTCGGACATGCCTAACGAGGTTCTGGACCTCGTTTCGACACACCAGCCGGTTGGTTGGAGAGTTTGGATTGACGATCATAACTTCTGCAGCGCAACGGGAGAAACTCTTCTTCCGTTGGCCCTCATTTCCCAAACTCTTGAGAGGTTCAAGCTCTTTCAGTTTGATCCTTTGAATGAGACGCCTTTGCGTCCAATTCACGAACCTCTCATTTCATCTGGTGCTCTTTGTGAAGGGGGCCCACGCATGAGTATTCTGGCCCCGCGTGGTGTCATGTTCCCTTTCCAAGTGCATTGACCCACTCTTGAGGTTCCCATTTGATGTCTTTTGACAAATGAAGATGGGAACTTATGTTTGTACATAGTTATATATAAAAAAAAGAAAAAAGAAAAAAAAAGAAAAAAAGAAGTACAATAAAAGACTCCTTCAGTGAGCATCGATTGTTGTGAGCCCCAACCCTTGTGTATTTGGGCTCCATTTCTTTCACGTATTTGTATCCTTTCTTTAGCATCTCACAGGTTTTGAGGGAATTCGGGTTTGTGTCCATCAACATGACCTTGAACTTCCCTTTGTACTTCATGTTGGTGAGATCTCTCCTTTTTCATGCATAAATCCATGTAGTATCTTGCTCACATTCATTGAGGACAATGCATGAAGTAGGTGTGGGGGGGTCTTTTACGTGCGTACATAGTCGAGTCTTTTCTTTTGATTTTGTTATTTTTGGTTTGCATTTTTAGGGTCATGTTAGTGTGCTGCATTTAATATTGATATATCTGCTTGCCATGATCCTTGGGTGACTTGTCTTCTTTTGCTTGCCTAGTGCTTCAAATTTTTCACATTGCTTTCAAAATATTCATGTGTTTGCGAAAGAAAATGTTTTGTGGGTTTTGCGTGTGTTTAGCATGTGCAAAACCGTTGAGAGGCAAAGTAAAAAGAAAGCTCCCAAAATTGTCTTGAACTTCATGCATTAGGATATCTAGTACTGTGGCTTTAGGATTTATCGAGTCGTTAGGATGCACCCCAGTTTTCCCTTGGGGGTGAGTAATCATAGGGTTTCAGTGCTCAAACATTCAAAGAAGTCCACCCTGAGCCTAGTGAGTCAATAATTCGTGTTTGTTAATTTAGGAAGTTTGTTGTAGTCAAGGACCCTTTAAATTCTGTTGTGAGACATTAAGTGTAGGGGTTTTGGTTCATGTGTAGAAAAGAAATAAGTGAGTAGGTGTTCTCTCTTCTCGCACGACTCCTATCACTCGGGAAAGTAGGTCTGAGGGGACTTTGTGCCTCGTGCTTTCGAGTCGTCTGACTTGGGATGCGCCGACCGAACTCCCGTTACACGGGTGGTAGGGATTGCCCTATGTGGAGATTTGGGGAAAGGTGTACGTGATAGTATAAGTCCTCATGGGCAATGATGCACGAAACCTGACCCTGGGAGAATGAAGCTCCAACTAATAAAAAGAAAAAAAAAGTGAAAAGAAACAAAAAGAAAAAAATGGTAATGCAAATAAGAACCTTAATGGACTTTACACTTTGTAGCACTTGAGGATGTTGAGGTTGTCCATGTCTTTCACTTAATTCCTTATTTAACTTGCACGAATGGTTCATTAGGGTAGAGGTGTGGACTGATCACCTATATAGAGTCGGCCCGTAGCATTACCGCGTCCTTTGATCGACAAAATATTTCCAACGAGTCGAGTGTCTAGATTGAATAATGCATCTTGTTCGGATTTTGTGGGTATATCCGCCGAAAACCCTCAGGAGACAACACTCCTCCTCCTTGGCAACAAGGAGGTTTAACGGCTTGTTGCACGTGCTAAGTGCAACCGTGATTCCTACGAAAGTGAGTTAGGATTTCTTGTTTTTCGTATGCTTTTTCCTTTCTTTGTTTTGCTCGAGACTAGCAAAAACATAGGTGTGGGGGTATTTGATTGGCATCATTTCATGTTTATATTTGTATCTTATATCCATTATCTTTCACCTAAACAATGCTATGTTACGAGTTTTATGTTTAGTTTTCAGGAATAAATAGGTTTGAAGTGAAGAGCCATGAAAGAACCCAAAAGCAGGAAAAAAGGACTTAATTGTGAGACCAAGGGACTGAGATGCAAAACAGAATACTCCACACCATCATGGGGAGTATTTTACCAATTCCATTCGGGTCGGAGCTCCAACAAGTCAAGTAACCGCATCAAAGACCAACAATACCAGAAAGAAAAGGCCACAACAAATTCCAACGCGATCCGAAGAGTTTGGACCGCCAATTGGCGGTCCATATTACTCAGGATCCGCCCAAATTTCTCTTGTACTTGTATTAATGTTCGTTTAGGCTATTTTTGGTATTGGTTTAGTCCCACATCGGGGGATTGTCCCCGATTAGCTTTTTCCATGCTTATAAATAGAACTCTTCACCTTCCATTGTAATTACCCATTGCTTGGTGGCATTCTCTCTACTAAGGAGTGAGCCTTGAAGCAAAAACTCAAGGTGGAGAAGAATGCTACCTTCAATGTGAGTCATTTGTTAATAAAATAATTCTTCTAGTTTCTTTTAATCTTGTCTTTTAATTTGTGCATGTTTGTTTAGTCTTTCCTTTCATTTTAAGCTTCTTTAATACTTCTTGTCTTCTTAGTTAACTTTCATTTCAGTATTATGCTTTCTTTTGTTAATATAGTTAGTGTAATGAGTAGTGAGTAGTTCCATCCCCATTTGGGGGGTGGAGAAATATGCGATATAATCATGTAGTGTATTAAGTGTGTGTTATCTTTATCCCTTGAGCTTTATATGATTTCCATAACCATCTAATGGGTTTTCACTCTTATCTTTGATATGCTAATGCTCTTGAATGAAGCTTAGCTTATGCTTTGATTAGTGGACCTATTTTATGGGGATGATAAGGTTAGGATATGGATGAAGTTAATATTGGAAACACAATTTGTCGTGTATGTGCTCTTGTTGCCTTTACCTTAGCTAATGTCTTGTATGTTTTAATGATGTAGTCTTATCTTAATTCATGTGGAGGCATAGTAGGGTATAGTATTTATACTTGAGTTCATGTAGCTTCATTCCAATTATTGTCTTGTATGTTTTAATGATGTAGTCTTATCTTAATTCATGTGGAGGCAAAGTTGGATGTAGTTTTATGATTTCATGCACTACATGTTGTGAGGAGCTTAATGAACACACACACACTTCTTTATGTTCACATTATTTCTCTACCCCCTTTGGGGTTTAGTTTTTCTTGCTTCTTTTCCATTTCCATTTGCATCTTAGTGTAGTTTAGTGTAACCAACCTTTCTCTTCCCTTTCTTCGCCTCTCGCCTTCGAACAAACCAAGTGTTGACACACCTCCCAGTGGACGACCCGTATTTGCCACCGCTTCAAAGCGGTCGTGCACTTGCGGTAAATATAAAACGATCAATCACACGCTTCATCCCTCGCCACCAGAAGTTCCGCTGCAGATCCTTATACATCTTCGTACTCCCCGGGTGAATGGAATATCTGGCTCGGTGTGCCTCCTCCATGATGTCATCTCTCAACGCATCGACCTTCGGCACCCATATCCGACTCCTGAACCTCAGACCTCGATCCACTCCCACAGTGAAGTCCGACCCATCTCTGGCAGCTGACTGTAGCAGACTAGTCAAATCCTCATCCCTGTGGTGAGCCTGGACAACTCGACTGACAGTCTGCGGCTCCACTCGAAGACCCGCAATTACTGCTCCCCCTGAGCTCTCGGTGAACGGCTTCCACTCTGACAATGTCTCGACTAGCCTCCACTCCTGAATACACAAACTCGCAGCTGACACCTCCACCTTCCTGCTCAGCGCTTCTGCAACTGAATTCGCCGTCCCCGGATGATAGGAGATGGTGAAATAAAAATTCTTAATCAGCTCAAGCCATCTGCACTGCCTCATATTCAGCTCCTTCTGTGAAAACAGGTACTTCAGACTCTGATGATCCGTGAAGACTTCGAACCGCTCACCATACAAATAGTGATGCCAAATCTTCAGAGCCTGGACCACAGCTGCTAACTCTAGATCGTGAGTGGGGTAATTCTTCTCATGCACCTTCAGCTGCCTCGAAGCATACGCCACTAGCTGCCCGTGCTGCATCAGTACACAGCCCAATCCAACACCTGAGGCGTCACTGTAAATCACATAACCTCCGCTACCGTTGGGAAGAGTCAGAACTGGAGCAGTCGTCAACCGAGTCTTCAGTTCCTGAAAACTGTCCTCGCAATTCTGGGACCAAACAAGCTTCACTCCTTTCTTCGTCAGCGCTGTCAGTGGTGAAGCAAGTCTCGAGAAGTCTTTGATGAACCGACGGTAATAACCCGCCAATCCAATAAAACTCCTAATCTCAGTCACACTCGTCGGGGCTCTCCACTGCGTCACTGCCTCGACCTTCGCTGGATCCACTGATATCCCAGCTCCTGACACGATATGCCCCAAAAATGCTACACTGTGAAGCCAGAACTCACACTTCGAAAACTTGGCATACAGCTGTTGATCTCTGAGAATGCCAAATACGATCCTCAGATGCTCCCGGTGCTGATCCATATCTGGTGAATAGACCAAAATATCATCCACGAAGACAATCACGAAACGGTCGAGATACTGACTAAAAGTCCTATTCATCAGATCCATAAAAGATGCAGGCGCGTTCGTCAACCCGAACGGCATCACCAGAAACTCAAAGTGCCCGTACCTCGTCCGAAAAGCTGTCTTCTGAACATCTGCCTCTCTGATCCTCAACTGATGGTACCCGGATCGTAGATCAATCTTCGAGAATACCTTCGCTGACTGCAACTGGTCAAACAGGTCCTCAATCCTGGGTAAAGGATATTGATTCCTCACAGTAACCTTATTCAGCATCCAGTAATCTATGCACATCCGCAACGAGCCGTCCTTCTTCTTCACAAATAAATTGGCGCACCCCACGGTGAGAAACTGGGTCGGATAAACCCAGTATCCATCAGATCCTGCAACTGCTTCTTCAGCTCTGCCAACTCTGCAGGTGCCATCCCGTACGGAGCCTTCGACTGCAGTGTAGCCCCAGCTACCAAATCAATGCCGAACTCTATCTCTCTGTGAGGTGGTAGACCGGAGACATCATCAGCAAACACCTCGGGAAAATCCTGAACAATCTCGATGTCCTCCAGCCTCCTCAACTCTGGGTCTGGAACTATCAAGGTGGCCACAAAAGCCCTGCAACCCTGCTGAATCAACTTCCGAGCTCTAACCGAAGAAACAATCAACTGACTCCCGCAGTCCTTCAATCCTCTTATCTGAAGATCAGGCAAACCTCGCCTCAGAATCAAGATCTTCTTATCACGGCACAAGACTCGGACGTCATACTGGGACAACCAATCCATCCCGAGTATAACATCGAAGTCCACCATCGGTAGCAAGACCAGGTCAGCCGGAAATTCCTGGTCTCCCGAAGCAATTGTGGCACCGGGGAGAAATCTCCCCATAGTGCCCACCAAACCCAGGGGTGTGCTGACTTCCAAAGTGGCAGTCAACATCGCAGGGGTACGACCCAACACGCTCGCAAACTGCTCAGAGATTAACGAGTGCGTGGCCCCAGAGTCGAACAACACCCTGGCTACCAAATCTGCAACAAGAAGCGTACATTCCACCACCGTGTTGGCATCTCTAGCCTCCTCTGCCTGGATAGTGAACACGCGGCCTGCTCTCTTCCCCTGCTGGGGTGGTGCTGCAGAACGACTCGGACGAGCTCCACTGGCTATGGATGATCCCGGTCGAACAATAGGCCCACCCGGCCTACTCGGGCACGAACGAATGAAGTGACCCAGCTGGCCACAACCATGACACGCGCCAGAACGGGGTCCGCAACCGCGTCCCGGATGAACTCCACCACACTGCCTGCACTGCCCAGCCTGCGGTGGTCCACCTCCGTGAATCCGAGGCCTCTTGCCTGGATTCCTTGACAACTGACTCCCCGGACGCACTCCGGTCTTCACCTGCGACCTCCTAGCCTCCTCAATGTCCTGGCTATCCTGATCCATGATGGTCGCGAACGTCACAACGTCTGCTAACGTCTGTGGCATGCTTGTGGTAACACGGGCCCTGAACTGCGGCCTCAGACCGCGCACAAACCTCCGAACCCTCTCCTCCTGCGTCCCATAAATCTCTCGACAGTATCGCTCCAAAGCGTGAAATTTGCTGATGTAGGCAGCCAGAGTCATGTCCCTCTGCTCTAAAGCCAGGAACTCCTCTCTCTTCCTGTCGCGGGCGTGCTGCGGAAAGTACTACTAGTTGAACTCCACCAGGAACTCCTCCCAGCTCAACTCCTCACTGTCCTCGAACACCACAGCAGAAGTGGATCTCCACCAGTTGGCTGCGCCGCCGTCCAACACATAGGTGGCCAGATCCACCTTCCTCTCAGGAGGACACCCAATCGCCCGAAATATCTTCTGGATCTTAAAGACCCAGTCCTCTGCTGCCTCAGGGTCGCCGCTACCATCGAGGGATGGGGGATGCTGACGCATAAACCGATCCAACACTACGCCCGCTCCTCCCTGCTCAGCCTGGGCAGATTGGCGCTCAAGAATCTTGCCCAATCTACCCAACGTGCCCTGGAGCGTCCTCAGCTCCTCACCTCTACTCCCCTCACCCACCTCATCACTGGTGCTACGGTCTCGGGGAGAAGGTCTCACACGCCTCGGAGCCATCTACACAGGAGACACAAAACATGAATGAGAACAATGCATGCATGATTGACACAACTCTAAGGGTGGTTCCATTGGACGAAGACACTGAAACTGACCGCTCTGATACCAAGTTGTAACATCCTCAAACACAACGGAAAATTTCAATTTTAAAACATACAATCAACGAGGACATTACGAAAGAAATACACACACTGGTGCACCAACATATAATATATATATGTGAACGAGTTTACAAAAGAATGTGATTACATCAAAGATCATATACATAAAATATACACAAGTAATCACAACCACCTCAAAAGATAGGGAAGCGGGATCAGGTCTCGAGCGCTCCCTCTGCCTACGCCACCCACCTAACGTCGCTCCCGGCCTGAAAGCAGACAATGAATGCCTGAGTTTCCAGGAGGAAACCCAGTATGCCAAACCCTAACACATATATGGACAGAATGAAATGTGCAAAGAAACGTAAAACACCACAACAGAAACACCTGCTAAGTTCCCGGGACCTCTCTCCCGGCCATAGCCCAACAACACGGGTCTCAAGGGTCCTCTCACCCCAACCCACCACCACACGTGCACACAAGGCACCGCCGGTCCAAAACACGGCCAAACAACCCCCTCATTGCCTCAGTGTTACCGGAGCCACGGTTTTGCATCATTCGCCGGAGCCACGGTTTTGCCTCATTCGCCGGAGCCACGACTTTGCCTCATTCGCCGGAGCCACGACCACAAACCACAATCTACCTCCACGTGTCACCACTAATCGCTATAGGGCCGGAATGTCTGTGCCGTCGCCCCAAAAGGGTCGGAGACCCGTTGCCTTCTAGCCAATCAATAGCAACACACACACACACACAAAAACAGTGCAAAACGGTCGAACGAAAACTGGCTTCCGGTCGACCGATCCTCACCCAGAGAACTGGCCCAACCGAAAAACCCGCCAAACGGTCGACCGACAAAGGGGTCCCGGTCGACCGAAAAGCACCAGTAGAAATCCATTTTCGCAAACAACAGTAAAACGGTCGAAAAACCGAACCCTATCGGTCGACCGAAAACCTCCAGTAACAAACCTTCGACCAAACCATACACACGGTCGACCGAAACCTCACTTCGGGTCGACCGGACATTAAGTTAACTTAAACGTAGGTCGAACGAGTCAAACAGGCGGTCAACCGTTTAGATGGTCAACGCCCCAACCGACCTACAACAGTACTTTCAGTCGACCGGCAAAGGGGTCCCGTTTGACCTAAAATACCCAGGACGTTTTCTCTCGCGAAAATTGCACAACCGGTCGACCGCCCAAAAGGGCATCGTTCGACCGGTGCGAGGGATTCTGCCCCAAAAACACTATAACCGGTCGACCGAACCAAAACACTGGTCGACCGTTTATAGTTCAGAAATGGCTGTGCAGGTCTGACGAGCCCGAAACGGCCTACCGTCAACCGCTCCCACTCCCACACTAACAATAGGTGAGCTTGAAAGCAAGTTTGACATACCTTAACGCTTGAAGATGCCTTTGAAGAAACAACGGCGAGCTCCTCCACGAAAAGGCTCTAACTCCGACGAACCTCCGATCAACTCAACTCAGCAGCAACCCGAGCTCCTTCGGCGACTCCAACTCCACGCACGACGCCGACTCTTCCACTGTCGAGAGAGAGACGAGTATAGAGGGAGAGAGAGTGGATGAGAGAGAGGAGGTCGTGAGAAAAGAGAGAGAGAGAGAGTAAAAACCGAACCCTATCGGTCGACCGAAAACCTCCAGTAACAAACCTTCGACCAAACCATACACACGGTCGACCGAAACCTCACTTCGGGTCGACCGGACATTAAGTTAACTTAAACGTAGGTCGAACGAGTCAAACAGGCGGTCAACCGTTTAGATGGTCAACGCCCCAACCGACCTACAACAGTACTTTCGGTCGACCAGCAAAGGGGTCCCGTTCGACCGAAAATACCCAGGACGTTTTCTCTCGCGAAAATTGCACAACCGGTCGACCGCCCAAAAGGGCATCGTTCGACCGGTGCGAGGGATTCTGCCCCAAAAACACTATAACCGGTCGACCGAACCAAAACACCGGTCGACCGTTTATAGTTCAGAAATGGCTGTGCAGGTCCGACGAGCCCGAAACGGCCTACCGTCGACCGCTCCCACTCCCACACTAACAATAGGTGAGCTTGAAAGCAAGTTTGACATACCTTAAAGCTTGAAGAAGCCTTTGAAGAAACAACGGCGAGCTCCTCCACGAAAAGGCTCTAACTCCGACGAACCTCCGATCAACTCAACTCGACAGCAACCCGAGCTCCTTCGGCGACTCCAACTCCACGCACGACGCCGGCTCTACCATTGTCGAGAGAGAGACGAGTTTAGAGGGAGAGAGAGTGGATGAGAGAGAGGAGGTCGTGAGAAAAGAGAAAGAGAGAGAGTAAAACCAACCTTTATATACAAATCTCCCACTCGATCTCAGCCGTCCATCTCAAACCATCACTAATCCTCCCCTAATCACAATTAAGAACAGTAAGCAAGGGTTAGGATCTAACAAGATGTCTCTTTTATATTGACCTTGAGGTTCTTGATTGCTATTTTTTTTCTTGGATTGCTAGCTTGAATCTTTCTTATCATGGTCAAATATGTCCCAACTGTTTTAATATCGGCCTTTCTTTCCTGAATTGTGGTATTTTGATAATATACTAAAACTGCATCATGGTATGTACCTGGTTGACATTAGATAATTATATGCTACTGAAACCTTTTGACAATTAATATACTTATTCGTGATAATGGTAAGTGCTCAAAGTTTAAAGCGTCATTGTTTTTGTGTTTTCATACACAGGATATAAAAGTAACGGCTTCATCATTGTCACTGTAAATGGAGGAATAAATCAGCAAAGAGTGGCGGTAAGAACATTTTCATCTCTTACCAGAATTTCATACTTCGCTGGTAATTTTACATGAATACCTTTTTCTGATTAAATTGTCTCTTAATGAGGTTATCATATAGCAGTCCTGCATCCTTTTTTTTAAATCTTTGTTGAAGTTATACAAATAATGTTTTAGGTATTGAAATCACAAAAAACTTTGCTTAGCTTAAGCAAAATCCCCACTTTTCTATAATGCTTGAAGTGGAAATGTTTTGATTAGAAAAAGATGCATATATCTTTGTCCTAAATGTAACAATGCCAACAAATTAATTTATTCTTTGTTAGTGCAGCATCTTAAGTTATACGAAGTTGGAACGTATAACTGTTAGCAAACAACGATTCTACAGGTTCAGTTGTACCTTTCTTGGAGAGAACCTATGGCAGTGGAAGGAAGATCGGAGGTCACCTTACGGAATCCTTTTCACCGGTCGGTCTCCTACTCTCTTGGAGAAGGAGCGCGAGTCCACAACCCAAGAGTCCACGGAATGAGCTTGGTGGAGGTGGAGGGACGAAATGGGAGAGAGAGAAGGTGGCGGCTAGGGTGGGTGGAGGCTAGGGTTTGCACACTTGTTCTTCCATCCAATGGGAGGCTCCCCTCCTTATATAGAGGGCTCCACCCTAAACCCTTAAATGTGTAGTCCAATAGGGACGCGCCATGTGTCAGTGCTTTGGGCAAATATCTTATTTATCCTACATAAATCCAATATCTCCCACTTGCACAACAACACGATAACAACATGTCATCTGCTTTTGTGTCCCCGACACATATGCATATATCCCTGATACATACAATCATACAATGGAAATATGTCACCTCTTTATGTGTCCCCGACACATATGCATATATCCCTGATACATACAACTACTCCTCTCTCCAAGTATACATCCACAATACGCAAGTCTCTGATCATGTATCCTCGATACACGACCATCTGTGTCCCCGACACATGTACTCTTCCGATCATACGGAAAAATGGGTCGTGCGACCGGTGATGCACCTGCAATTTAGGAGTCTCAAACTAGAAACCTTAATAGAAGGCCAGAATGACAACATCCTCATAAAACAACAAATAAGCAGTCAAAATGCACATCACAGTTCCCCAGGTTTACTCAGAAACTCACTTAACATGAACGGTATCTCGATCCCTCGGAGAGAATACCTTCTTGTCCTCAAGGTACTTGCTACTGTATCCAATACAGTTGGGCCCAGCAAATACTTTTAGTGCAGTCGAGTCAAACCTTTCCCTTCGCCCCAGACCACCATTACACTCAGAGTTGACTCCTTTTCCGAAGATGCCTCTTTAGACCGAATCTCTCATGGTCATAGATAACATCCCAAAGTAGCCACATCAACTCTTTGCTTCATGGTGTCGTCGAAGGTCACTGAGGGCAACTAATGAAAATCAAGTCTTGGACTCACACAGTGAAGGAGCAGGGATCCATCCTTTCACTTCCAAATGGTCGCTCAACACATGTTGTATGACAAACATGTTATGGTGGATCATACTGTACACAACAATATGTCTGTCTCTCGACACCATACAAGTCTTAGTCCAGTCGCACCCCCTCTGCGCCTGACCCGAGCTTCATCATTGTTGCCTTAACACCATACAGGTGCCACCAGGCGCCACATGTGATGCTCGCACTTGGCTTCTATAGGTCACATGAATCGTGGGAACATTCATGTCAATCCTCACCAACATAGAGGATCTCATCTTGATTCCTAATCAAGGCGACTGTCCTATCATGAACTGCTCTGGATCTATCATACAAGATCTCCTCGTGATCAGTCTCATCTCTGCTCGCTATCAAAAGCGCCAGAGGCGAATGCTCGTGTGAGTGAGCATTCTTCAGCCTTTTGACAGAATAATATTTTATGCTAGAACAACTACATCAACCTAAGGACTTCACATGAGACACAAACGAGTCCTTAGCTATAGCCTTGGTAAGAGGGTCAGCTACCATAAGACTAGTAGACACATGTTTTAATACAACTTCCTTTCTCGCTATGATGTCCTTCACAAAATGATACCTAACATGTATATGTTTGGTCTTTCCATGATATTTGGGGTCTTTCACATAACAAAGGGCAGCCATGCTATCACAATAGACAACAACAAGCTCATCCGATGTCTCTACTAGCCCAGTATGTTGTAAGAACCTCCTCAACCAAATTGCCTCTTGCACTGCTGCAGAGCATGCAACATACTCTGCTTCTATAGTCGACATGGCTATACATGTTTGCTTGTTGCTGGACCATGAGATGGCCCCATTAGCCAGCAAGAAAGCATAACCAGAGGTAGACTTCCTTTCATCAATGTCTCCAGCCCAATCGGCATCACTATAGCCAATCAGGCGGAGATATGATGCTTGGTAACACAGCATGTAGTTACTCGTTCCTCTGGGGTATCTCATGATTCTCTTGACTGCCTTCCAGTGCTCCATGCTTGGGCTAGACTGGCATCGACTCACCATGCCCACAGCATAACAAATATCTGGTCTAGTACACATCATAGCGTACATAAGGCTTCCCACAACATTGGAGTATGGAACCTTGCTCATTTTGGCCTTCTCTTCAGAAGTCTCAGGATGATTATCAAGGCTCAAGTGCAAACCTTCCCAACAGGAGTGTCGATTGGTTTGCATTTGTCCATATGGTATTTCTTCAAGATGTTGTTAATATAAGTCTCTTTAGACAATCCCAGAAGTCTCTTGGACCTATTTCTAACTATCTTGACACCAAGGACGTAGCTAGATTCACCCATGTCCTTCATATCAAACGTGGAGGACAACCACTCTTTATTGGATTTCAGCAACTCTTTGCTATTGCCAGCCATGAGTATGTCATCAACATACAAGGTCAAAATGACAAATTTACCATTGGATCTCTTAACGTACACACAGTGATCTTCCTCAAGCATAGAGAACGCATTCTCTGATATAGCTTGATGGAAGCGAATGTTCCACTCTCTAGACGCTTGTTTTAAGCCATAAAAGGACTTATTGAACTTGCACACTTTGCGTTCTTGTCCTTTGACTTCAAAACCTTGAGGTTGATCCATATAGATCTCCTCCTCAAGTTCTCCATTGAGAAAAGCAGTCTTTAAATCCATTTGGTAAAGCTCTAAGTTCATCTGAGCTACAATAGCTAGTAGAAGGCGGATGGAGGCAAACCTAACCACGGGTGAAAAGGTTTCCTCAAAATCCACGCCTTCTCTTTGGGTGTAGCCTTTAGCTACCAGTCTAGCCTTGAATCTATCAATAGATCCATCCGCCTTCTTCTTAATCTTGAGGATCCACTTGGCCCCAATGGGCTTTCGGTTCGGCGGTAAGTCGACCAAGTCCCACACTCGATTAACTTTCATCGACTCCAACTCTTCCTTTATAGCTTCTAACCACTCTTTCGCATTTGGACCTTCCAAAGCCTCTTTCAAGATCTCCGGTTCTTGCTCATCGATTACTGTCATCCCAGATGATTCATAATCAATTTCTTCTTGAGCTATCACGAGGGCCTCTTCCTCTAAGCGAAACTGCCTACGAGGAATGAGCCCGCGTTTACTTCGACGCAGATGGGAATCTGATGGCTCATCCTCCGTGAGAGCTATCGGATCCTCAGTATTGCTGCTCCCACTAGGATTGACTGGTGGAACCTCATGTTCAACTTCCAGATCCTGATCCCGTGGAGTGGCAATGTCCTGATCTTGTTGTTCAAAGAAGTCCACTGACTCTTTGACAGCTCCAGCAAGAGTTGGAAAAACATTTTCCAAGAATGTGGCATCCCTAGATTCCCGTTCCGTCCTTCTTTCATTCTCGTCTAACCCGATAAAAACATAACCTTTGGAGAGATTACTGTATTTTACAAAGATACACTTTTTCCCTCTATGTCCTAGTTTTCCATATCGGTGACTAGTAGAATGAATGTATGCCGCGCATCCCCAAGGATGCAACAGACTAAAATCAGGCTTTCGTTCTGTCCATAACTCATATGGAGTTGAGGGAACCGATTTTGTTGGAACTCTATTGAGGATATAGGCAGCAGTCATTAGAGCATCTCCCCAAAACAAAATTGGCAAGCTCGCATACGCCATCATGGATCTAACCATGTCTAGTGATTGACATCATTTCATGCTTATATTTGTATCTTATATCCATTATCTTACACCTAAGCAATGCTACGTGACGAGTTTTATGTTTAGTTTTCAGAAATAAAGAGGTTTGAAGAGAAGAGCCATGAAAGGACCCAAAAGCAGGAAAAATGACTTAATTGTGAGACCTGGGGACTAAGATGCAAGGGAGAAGGACCTGAATGTAAGACAGAAGGACCTAAGAGCAAAACAGGAAACTCCACACCATCATGGGGAGTATTTTGTCAATTCGATTCGGGTCGGAGCTCCACTAAACAAGTTAGATGCATCCAAGACCAAGAAACACGCCAAGGAAAGCCCACCAGAAGATCCAACGGGATCTGAAGCTTATAGGCCGCCAATTGGTGGTCTGGAACCGCCAATTGGTGGTCTGGTTAAGCCCAAATCCACTAAGCTTTCTCCTGGACTTGTATTATCATGTGTTTAGGCTATGTTTGGTATTGGTTTAGTCCCACATCGGGGGATTGTCCCGGATTAGCTTTTTCCATGCTTATAAATAGAACTCTTCACCTCGCATTGTATCCATCTCTCTCTTTGGTGGCATCTTCCCTACTAAGAGTGAAGCCTTGAAGCAAAACTCTAGTGGAGGAAGGGCTGCTTGTAATCTGAGTGAGTTCATAATAGAAGTTTTTAGCTTGTTAATTCTTGCTTAGTTAATATGTTTGCTTTGGTGCTTGTTTTGTTTTATGCTTCTTTAATATTTCTTGCTTGATTAGTATAAGTTTCATTTCAGTATTATGCTTTCTTTTGTTAATCTAGTTAGTGTAATGAGTAGTGAGTAGTTCCATCCCCTTTGGGGGTGGAGTAGGTGTATGTACATGTTATGTAGGTGGTTTGAATACTTAATATAAATGTTTTGTGTTGATATTAGTATGCTTGCTTGAATTACTAAGAACCTTACTTGATGGTTTCTGCCATAGCTTAGGTACACTCCATGCTTGTCTAAGTGTCTTAATAACAACCTTGCATTGCTCATATTATTCACATAAGTTAGTGTTGTAATGATAGGTCTTGCCATAGTTAGGTACTTCTTATGCATTAACAACACCAATTAACTTGAGCTTCTTGAATGCATTTCATACCACACTTATTTCATGTGCACACACACACACTCCACCCCTTAGGGGTTTTTCCATTCCTATGATTTCATCTTTTGCATTAGTTGATTAGCTTAGTTGTTAGTTCATTTCAGCTTGTTTGTTTACTAGTTTAGCTTAGTGTAGTTTAGTGTAACCAATCCTTTTCTCCTTTCTTTACCTCTCGCCTTCGCAAAAACCAAGTGTCGACACACCTCCTAGTGGACGACCCGTATTTGCCACCGCTTCAACGCGGCCGTGCACTTGCGGTTAATATAAAACGATCAATCATCTAGCAACGTTCTATTCCTTCTCTCGGCAACACCATTTTGCTGAGGAGTATAAGGCATAGTGAGTTGTCTAGATATCCCCTTTTCATCACATAACTCCTTGAACATTATGGAGAGATACTCCCCACCTCTGTCCGTTCTGAGAGTTTTTAGCTTATTATCCAATTGATTCTCTACCAAGCTCATGAATTTCTTAAACCATTCTAGAGCTTCTGACTTGTGAGAAATAAGATAAATATGACCATATCTAGTGTAGACATCAATAAATGTGATGAAGTAACTTTGTCCATGTCTAGTACGCACATTCAAAGGTCCACAAATATCCGAGTGAATTAGTTCTAAAGGAGAAGTAGCCTTAATGGCTTTTCCGAACGGTTTTCTAGTTGTCTTTCTAGCTAGACAAAATTCACAGGTCAGCAATTCAAATTTGGAGCATTCTCCTAATACCCCCTCCTTTGCCAACCTGTTCATCCGGTCTACACCAATGTGACCTAGTCTAGCATGTCACATAACTGAATCATTATTCATGGAACTTTGACTCATAAAGGCACTAGTGTTATGATTGAAATCATAAATTGCGTCCAACACAATAAAACCGTCTGAAAGAAAGGCACGTCCATAATAAATGTTAGCAAGGTATAAACCCATATCATTGTTCTCAAAAACAACTTTAAAACCATGTCTCATCAAAACAACAACAGAAATAATATTTCGCTGTATAGGTAGTGCATACAACACGTCGTGAAGTAATAGGATCCAACCACTTCGCAAAGCCACTTTGCATGTGCCAACTCCAAGAACTTCAATGCTAGTGTTGTTCGCCATGTTTATTCGCCTCCCACTTGGAACACGATGATATTCCACGAAGGCAGAACGATCGTTTGTTACGTAGTCTGTGGCACCTGAATCCACAATCCACACAGGAGAGTGATCAATGAGCATCACAGAACTAGTCACGTTACAATTCAAGGGATTACACACAGTAATTACCTTTTGCTCAGTGCACTCATGAGCAAAATGTCTAGTCTTTCGGCGGTTAAAACAAGTCACATTCACTAGTGCAGAATTGGCTTTACTCGTCGCCCAATAGACGTCGGCCGTTACAACCACCGACGTCTAGTGTGGAAGGGACAGAATAGACGTCGGTTGTAATAGAAGACGACGTCTATGTGACATTATAGATGTCTGGTGTGGGAATAACACGTTTAGCCGACGTCTATAGTGTATAGACGTCGACCTATAGACGTCGGTGTTTTAGTACCTTGTGAATCCGACGTCTATAGTGTATAGACGTCGGACGTAATGGAAGACCGACGTCGATACGCCAACCATATAGACGTCGAGGTATAGACGTCGGTGTTATGGAACAGCCGACGTATATAGGTCCTAAAGAAATCGGACAGACGCGCTTTCTTTCATTCATTTCCGTCGAAACCCACCCAAACACTAGCCGTCCCGCGACCGAACTCTCCTCCGCGACCATCCTCCGACCGATCCGCACCGTCTCCGGCACAGCAGCGAGCTCCCAAGCTCTCCTCCACTTCTCCGGCCCTCTTCTCCTTCTTCCTCCGTCTTCCTCCGTCTCTCTCCACATGTAGGTTTTAAGTTCGTTTTTGGTTGTTTTAAGTTCGTCTTTCTCCACATATTCTTTCTAACTTAGCCTCCTCCGCATGTAGCTTCCTCGTGTCGTTTACAGCCATCTCCTCCGCGACGTCTTCGGGAACCACAAAGAGCTCCTCCGGCATCACAACTTTTCCCTCCTCTGGTTTGTGCTCAATTTTAGATCCTTAATTTAGGATTAGTTTAGACCAAGAATCCAACGCCAAATTAGGATTAGTTCACAATAATAACGTATTGATGCAAATATTGGTTAATGTGATAATCATTATTGGTTAATGTGATAATCTAAGTGTATTGATGCAAATATCAACATTTAGAATTCCTTTTATTTTCCAAGTTAATTAATGATTTAATTTGTTGGTGTGTAGCAAATGGTTTCCAAAGTAGAAAAAAAGAAATCAAAATTATGGATTGATGATGTGTAATGGCACGAGTTGTATGGTCTTGATGTGGATGTACACTCTTGACATGTAGACGTGATAAGCAACTTCTTCTCGGAGTTTTTTTGAATGTGTGTTATGTGTTGATCGCGTGCGAGGGGTAGGGAGTAGAGTTGGACTTCGACAATATTATGGGAAGACTCAACGGTCTACTTCGACGTGTATTCGTTAATGTATAGGCGTCGTATGTTATCTAACCGACGTCTAGCCCTAAAGTATAGGCGTCGTATGTTAGTTAACCGACGTCTATACATTAAAGAATACACGTCGGTGTCTAATTACAGCCGACGTATATATGTTAGGTATAGACGTCGGCTATACTATGGCCGACGTCTATGTATAGACGACGCACACCTAGACGTCGGATAGGGGTGTGCTTATATCTGACGTGTATAGCCCCGTATATCCGACGTATATTCCCTTTTCTGTAGTAGTGATTAGACTTATCTTTCCCACCTCTGGATCCTCGAGGTCGTTTCTTTCCAGCTTTGTTTTCTGTTTTGTTTTTATTTGCACTCTTCTTACCTTTAAAACCCTGAGCTTTATCTCTTTTGCGCTTAAAACCTGCATTCCTCCAAGGAGCGCCAGCTTCAGCAGCAAACACTTCAGTTAGAGGGGCTTCCTCAAGCATGCGGTCCTCCTCCAGCTCTAGGTGTTTTGCGGCGTGGTCAAATGTCCTGATGTCATCAGCAGGAGTCAGATGGACCTTCATATGCTCCCAACTCTTCGAAGGCAATGATCTGATGAGAGCAGACACTTGCTCCTCATCGGTCTTAGCACGACCGGCAGCGCTCAGCTCGCTTATCATGTTTGACATTGCGGTAATATGTTGCCTCATCGTGTGACCTTGGTGCATTTTATACCCATCAAACATGAGCCCAAGCTGGCGGGCCCTTGTGACGGAGGTCACTCCGTACTGAAACTTCATGGCTTCCCACAAGGCCTTTGCAGTTCGTAATTTTTTGAACTGTAGTAACAGATCATCTCGCATCGAACTCAGAATTGTAATGCGAGCAATACAGTCTTTCTTTTTCTATGCATTATAGACATCCATATTTCTGCGATGCTGCGCAGTGTTCCCCTCCTCGGGGGGAGACATAGTTTGGGTTATATTTTCTAACATATCCTGATCCTCTAAGAGATACTCAATTTTACGATGCCACAGATCGTAATTTCTTTCATTGAGTTTATCTCCTCGAGTTAGATCAGCGACAATGCTTTTTGAAGCAGCCATAAAAATCTAGGACAAAAAAACCACATAGCGATACATGAGTTCTAGCATAAAATACAACGAGCCGCAATAGTCATAAAAAAATAAACAAACTTAATAACTATAGCATTCAGACCAAAGGAAAACATAAAGAGTTCGATCAAATCCTCATGCAATATTTAATAAAGCTATTTTACCAATTCATATATTGCGCTCCATCATGATTTAATAACCCTAAGAAAACGTATAAATCATGGCAAATCAGCAGCAAATAAATAATTATCCGCCGGTTGCAAGGTGGTTTACCCAAAACACTTCTACCTTGCAACTCCCTCTAGGCATGCAAGTTCCAAAAAAAACATTTCTTTCAGAACATTCAAGATCACACAGAAATTAATTGCTACATTACTTCCATATCGAGTAAGGATCCCCCATAGGGATTTAGCACTGTAGATGGGAACCTGCATAAGCCTTATAGCAATAATATCGCAATAATAAAAATAAAGGAGCCCCTCGTCTTCCTATAGCAATAAATAGTCTACAATCCATAATTATTATAGTCCATAAATATTACAGCTCATTGTGATATTTATTGCAAATGGAATTGAATGAATGAAATTACGCTCAACTCTCAATAAGGCAGCAAAAATAAATCAGCATCCATTCACACCATTCATACCATACAAGCGCAATCTTTCCATACGTTAGCACAATCACACGCATGAATAAAGTGTACACCACTTCCAAATAAGAAGGAAGTAATATATAAGGAAACAACACATATATGGAGCATAAGAAAAACGTATATGGAAATACCAATCAATCTCCATAATAGTATCTTAAAACAGAAATTTTCTTTTCTTTCCCCAATAAACATAATCATGAGAGCGTAAAAATTATCCTACTCGCATTAGGAAAGAAAAATCCGAAAAAATCCTCAATGAGATCAAGACATGTATGTGGATTTAATCATAAAGGAAATATTTCAAATGAAATGCATGCTATCATTCCAAAAAATCCGAAATTCCTTAAATGAGATCAACACATATATGTGTATCAAAGGAAAGCATTCAAAAAATATTTTTAAGGCAACAAAACTCCAGCCCATAATATGCTCTAAAAATTTCAGAATTTGCCAATCTTTCCTTAATCAATATAAGCATGCAATCAACAATAATTATGCTACTTGTATTGGAAAGAAAAAAATCGAAATTTTCAAGAGAACAACAAGCATATATGCGCATTTTTCCAGTAAGGAAACCAATCAATCACATGCATGTTAATGCTCCAAAAACAGCCATATCCGAAATTCTTTGGAGCAACAAGGCAACCCAATTGTCATGCATATGCATATGGCAATAAACATCTACTCTAGATGCATGCTCATATTGAAAAATTCTAAATAAACAAGCATATACACGAAATTCCAGCAAACATGAGATCTAGTCATGCATGTACACGAATCAGAGATAACAACATTTGATCCATCCATGCAACCTGACATGCATGATGATATACAAATGACATACAAACATTATAATCTAATTCAAGCATGAAAAATATCAGAGAATTAAACTACTGATTATCATATAAAACATGCGCAAAAATAGAAGATCATCATGATAGGGTTAACACAGATTTCATGTATACATGCTCAAAGATTAGAATTAACCCTAATTCGGAAAAATCAGGAAAATTAGACATCTGATTTCATGTATACTTGTGAATGATTTAGAAGAATCAACATGGAAAATAACTTCTGATTTTATCTAATACATGCGCAAAGAATAGAGGTAACAACACAGAAAAAACAGAATTCTGGTCACATCTATGTATGTGCAATGATAGGAGAGCAACATATCATATTGGCTCGAAATAAAATCAGGAAAATCCATCTTAAATGATGCATACATGCGCAAGAATGGAGGAGCAAAATCTAACCCTAGATGCTTGCTCTAATGAACCAAAACATGCGCAACAAGTAGAGTCTAGTCTAAACCCTAATCGCATGTTAGAAAGAACTCAGCAAACATGCACCACTTATATCTCTAAATGAACGATCATATTATTTCATTTAAAGATAAAAAACCTTTGAGTTTTCATTTCCAGAATATCAAAAACGAATTTGAAAGAAAAAACATGAACAATCAACATATATAACATGCGCATCATGTAAATAAGCAATGCTGATTTTTCTGTTATCTTTCTTTCTCTAAAAAACATAACCACTGAAATTTTATCTCAAATCAGATTATCATGAAACAAAAATTCGTCAAGCATGGTGAGGATTCAAAGGTAACCAAGATGGCTCTGGTACCAATGTTAGCAAACAATGATTCTACATGTTCAGTGGTACCTTTCTTGGAGAGAATCTGTGGCAGCGGAAGGAAGATTGGAGGTCACCTTACGGAATCCTTTTCACCGGTCGGTCTCCTACTCTCTTGGAGAAGGAGCACGAGTCCACAACCCAAGAGTCCACGGAATGAGCTTGGTGGAGGTGGAGGGACGAAATGGGAGAGAGAGAAGGTGGCGGCTACGGTGGGTGGAGGCTAGGGTTTGCACACTTGTTCCTCCATCCAATGGGAGGCTCCCCTCCTTATATAGATGGCTCCACCGTAAACCCTTAAATGTGTAGTCCAATAGGGACGCGCCATGTGTCAGTGCTTTGGGAAAATATCTTATTAATCCTAGATTAATCCAATAATAACAAGTAACTTATAATATGCAATGACTTATAATTAGCTACAAGTTTATCATGAGATCAAAAAAAGCTACAAGTTTATCATGAAACAAATTAGTAAGTGATAACCTCATCTGACAAACTCAAGGTCTTCTAAAAATTGTGATCAATGTTTTACTTCTTTTCTTGTCCGTTTAATCACCAGAGTTGACACGAAGAAAATTAACTTTGCACCAAGCAGACTCACGTGATTCAGGATGTATTTTTCTGATGTTGTTTTCTCCTATGCTTTATACCTGAGCCAGAGCACACCCTTAGTAGCATTAAGATTGTTAGATGAATACTTAGTACCATATGTAATATCCCAAAACAACGGAAATTTAAAAATTTAAACAATCAAGAGATAATCAGATAAAACTCATCAACGAGAATGTTACTCATATAAATCAACAGTCGGTGCACCAAAATACATCAGAGTGTGTCAAAAGACATGATTACAACAATACAACGAAAGACAGGTACAAGTAATCATGACGACCTTGAAGAGTCCGAAGAGGATCCTGACCCCAAAACGTGTGCGCCCGCTGTCACCACCCAACAAAACCTACTGCGGTCCTGAAACATGAATCAAACAACGATGCCTGAGTTTCCCATTAGGAAACTCCGTATGTCAAGCTCGCCTATATGAGAGCAACAGTACGGTAAATGAACCTATCATACTAGTAGCATGTCATATCACATCTGCAATGCATCAAATCCCTCCAAGGGTAAACGGGACCTCAGTCCAACAACAAAAGTACCCTCAACAGGGTCCACAAGGACATCAGTCCTGCAACAACAACGGGTCTCCCTCAAAAACCTACCGTAGCCACATACGGTCTTACGGACATTACACAATGCAACCCCAACACGCGACTACTCGAGCCAAAGGGATCGGTGAGGAGCGTCCGCACTTCCGCACAAAGTAACACGTGGTCTACACCACCTCGACGGGGCTGTAGCCCGATCAGTCAACATCCCAAGATAGGTGCCCAATCGGGGATCATCACCGGAACAACATCGGCGGCATCGGCGACACAACATCGGTGGTACAACATACGTCCGACACAACATCGGACGGCACAACCACAAGCCGGAACATCGTCGGCACCATCATCGCCGGCACAACCTCGGCATTACAACATACGTCCGGCACAACATCGGACGGGTCCAGACCGTAGTCTGCAGGTCATCATGCTCCACGAGCCATGCGTCAACACGCATTGGGATCTGCGATCCCTCAGGTATGCTACTCTACAGAGAGTCAAGCAACTATACGTCACACCACGGTCCATCACGGAGGTGGCACGACCCAAGTGTCCACAAACTTCCACACGGCGGTCCCTGGGCAGGCACGAGCATGTACCCACAGTCACCTCCTGGCTCACACTCTAAGCGAGGACACGGGTTTCCGTGGACAGAGTTGACACAACACAAAGACCGGGAATTCAGTTCTGCACACAAACGGTCGACCGAAAGAGCCTAACCGGTCGACCGTCCCCAATAGATTCGGTCGACCGAAAGTCTACAACGGTCAAACTATTATGCGCATCGCTTAAGTCCAAACGGTCAGACAACGATCTAAAACCGGTCGACCGAATACGAGGTCAAAATCTGGAGTTGGTCAAAATCATACAAGTTTATTCGGTCAACCGACTCAGGGGTCCCGGTCGACCGAAAACTACCAGGGTCATCCTAATAGTCTACGTCATATAACGGTCGAATATCATATATAAATTGGTCGAACAACATGCATAATCATCAAGTACACTTAAGTTCCGGTCGACCCTAAGACAATGGACGGTCGACCAAAATCCGACAGTAAGCCACTAACTCACCAGCACACAAGCAACCGGTCGACCGCCACATTGGCATCGTTCGATCGGTGTTGGTTAAAGTTGGCAAAACAGTAAAACCGGTCGACTGTCTGAAGGCACCGGTTGACCGTTTAGGGTTGACAGCAACCTTGCGCCAGCCAAGGATTTTACGTCGTTCTTTCGTCGCCGGCGAGGTCTCCGACCACCCGCGACCGACCACAACATCCCACCAACGTGGGGGAACAATAAAACCACACTAGTAAGCTGGCATACCTCAATAAGAAGACGGAGCGCGCCGGAGATCCGCTCAACGTCGACGCCCGATAGCACCCCCGCTCCAACGCACCTCACGTCCGTGTCTCCGCAACGCCGTGCTCGCCTCCACGTGCTGGAGTCGCCTCCACAAACTCTGGTCATCGGAAGAGAAGAAGAAAGTGAGAGAGAGAAGTTTTGGGTGAAGGAAGGAAGAGAAAGGAAGAAACGTTTGTTTCTCCTCAAAACCAACCCAAGCCAATAGTAACCGGCCTCCCTACCCTATCACCAGCCCACTGTACACCTCCTCTTCCCCATGCAAAACCCCCACTAAACCCGGGATTAGTCCTAAGCATGGGTTAGGATCCTAATACCATATCTCATCCAAATATCTGGTATCAAATTCTTAACATGATTGTCGCAAATGCATTTACATTTGCAAACAAGGAACTATTTGAGACATTGTAATATCCCGAAACAGTGAAAAATTTAAAATTTAAACACAAGAATTCAAACTCAAAAGGCCGGGAACGATACTCATAAATCATCACGTAGGTGCACAATATTACATCAGAGTTTGTCAAAATACATGATTAATTCAGAATACAAGTAATGATAAAATACAAGTCATCATGACGACCTTGAAGAGTCAGAAGAGAGGTACCTGGTCCCAAAATGCGTCCGCTAGCAGTCACCACCCAACAACACCTATTGAGATCCTAAAATACAAATGTGACAACAATGTCTGAATTTCCAGAAAGAAATCTCGTATACGAAGACCACCTATATGGAATGCGATAGTACAATAAAATGAACTTATCATACTAGTGACATGTCATGTCATCAGAAATAAGGAAAACAATCCCCTCGGGGGTAAAATCGAGACATCTATCCCACAACATCAACAGGCTTCCCTCAGAGACCTACCGTAGGCACATACGGTCTTACGGACAGTACGCAATGCAACAACACACGCGGCTATATTAAACAATGATTCGGTGAGGGTCGTCCACACTTCCACGTCAGTAGTATCCGATCTGAAACTCGTGGTCAACACCACCCCGACGGAGTAGTCACTCACATCGGTCCACTCATTCAGCAGATGCCCAGCCAAGCTACCCTGCCTGAAAACATCATCGTCAATCCACCACCGTCGTGGTTCACTGCCACTCGGTCACGCAGGGGCCCTCCCACCACCACGAGGTCATGTGGGCTCAAACATCGCCATCAAGGCCAGTCAAAGATTTCTGCCACCCAGAGGGCCAGATAATCGACAGATCCGGATCGAAGTCCGCAGGGGTCATCATGCTTCATGAGCTGTACAACATCGTGCATTGGTATCCACGACCCCTCAGGTCTACTACTCTAATACAAGTTAATTAAAACATATGCTAAGCCACGGTCCATAATGCAGCGGTGGAACGTCTCTAGCGTCCACACTTTTCCACCCGGTGGTCTCTACACAGACACGATCGACACACCCATCATCACCTCCTGGCTCACGCTATATGCGAGGACACGAGTTTTCATGGAGAGAGTTGACACTCCACTAAGACAGGGATTCAGTTCTGGGCCCAAATGGTCGACCGAAAAAGGTATGCCGCTCGACCGCTCCCAAAGGATCTGTCTAACGGACGCCTACACCGTCGGAACTCTGGGCTCACAACTTAAGCCCCAACGGTCGAAAAAAGGTATAATTCGGTCGACCACTAGACGGTCAAAATCTGACTAATTCTAAGTCAAAATCAAGGCAACAGTCGAACGGCCTAGGGGTTCACAAAAAAATATCAGGGTCTCTCCTACATTTACAATCGGTCTAACTAGACATCAAACGGTCGACCTAGCATATAGTACACATAAATTACCAGTCAAACCAAGGTCAGGGGCGGTCGACCGTTGAGGTGGTCAACGCCCGGTCTAGTTCAAAATCGCATAGCAATAGTCAACGCAAGGAAGACTCGTTAGACCGAAAAACAACAAAGACTCCTCCGACCCACAAGCATACGCACAACCGGTCGACTGCCGCGAGGCATCGTTCGACTGATGTTGGTTAAGATTGGGAATAAATCTAAAACCGGTCGACCGAAAGCCGACAACTACCTGGCCTTGCCAGATACATCTTGCTGTCCTCATGGCGGGGGAGGTCTCCGACCTCCAACGACGAGCAAAGTCTCACAGTCACACACACCGGTTTGAGCAAAATGCAACTATTGAACTTGCATACCTCTTAGGTTGATGCAAACTCGCTGGGGCTCTACTCGAGCAACGTCCACCAGAGTCAGCAAACCTCTGAACGTCCTACTCGTGTCAAACTCCACGCGCCTCGTGCCTCGATGCTCCGACTCCGTCGACCTCTTCGCATGCCCCAACCGCTCCCTCCACCTCCTGTGATCGAGAAACTGAGGAATGGGTGCTTGGAGTGAGAAGGAATAGAATATGAATAAGAAGAAGAAAGGAAGAAGAATGGAGTGAGATGGGTTTGTTTTATATAAAAAACACACACCAACACAACACCCCCGACCATTCCCTCCCTCACCTCACGCACACCACCACCATCCCTCACCATACCCTCTCTCCCTTCCCAAGTCAAACCTCCACCTACCCTCTCTAATCACCCTTAGCCCACTAATTGGGTTTAGGATTTCACAATCCACCCACCTAAAAAGAATTTCGTCCCGAAATTCAAAACAAAAGACTCACCAAAAAGCTCCGGGTATTGCTTCTGAACCTCCTCGATCTCCCAGGTGGCCTCGTGCTCGCTGTGATGCTGCCAAAGGACCTTAACCATCAGAATGATCCTCCTCCTAAGTTGTTTCTCAATGCGATCGACGATCTTCCCTGGTCTCTCCTCAAGTGCCAAGTCCTACTGGATCTCTGAAACCTCAATCTCGATAACATGAGCGGGATCTACAACGTACTTCCTCACCATCGACACGTGGAAGACGTTGTGAAGACATGAAAACTGTGGCTCCAAGGTAATCTGGTAGGCAACCTCTCCAACATGGTCGAGAATCTCGAATGACCCAACGTGCCTCGGACTGACCTTCCCCTTCTTCCCAAGCCTCATGACTCCCCGGGCTGGGGAAATCTTTAGAAACACATGGTCGTCGACGTCAAAACTCAACTCCCACCTACGCTTATCAGCGTAACTCTTCTGCTTGCTCTTTGCTGTCGTTAATCTCCTCCTGATCACATCAACCTTCTCTTCGTGTAACTGCACAAGTTCTGACCCAACCAATTGTTTCTCGCCTACATCACAACAACAAACTGGTGATCTGCAAGGTTGCCCGTACAGAACCTCGTACGGTGTCATCCCAATACTCGCATGGTATTTGTTATTGTAGGCGAACTCAATCAGCGACAAGTGATCATCCGAGTGTCCTGCCCAATCCAACGTGCATGCTCTCAGCATGTCCTCAAAGGTCTGGATCATCCTCTCAGACTGACCATCTGTCTGCAGGTGAAATGCCGTATTAAACTTCAACCGCGTCCCCAACGCCTGTTGCAGACTCCCCCAAAATCTGGAAGTGAACCTAGGATAATGATCAGAGATGATGCTCACTGGTACTCCGTGTAGTCTGACTATCTCCTCAACTCGTCCATGATTTCTTCCCTCAACTCGTCCACCTTCGGCACTCAAATAGGAATCATGAACCTCAGACCTCCATCTTCTCGCACGCTGAAGTCTGATCCATCCTTAGCAGCTAACTGCACCAGGCTGGCTAACTCCACAACTCTCAAGACTGTCTGCGGCTCTACCCTTAGCCCAGCAATCACTGCCCCCTCTGACTCCTCAGTGAAAGACTTCCACTCTGTCGAAGACTCAAGCAGCCTCCACTCCTGAATCCACAGACCGATTATTGACACATCCACTTTCCTACTCATGGCATCTGCAACTGAATTCGTCTACCTTGGGTGATAAGAAATGGTGAACTCGTAGTCCTTTATGAACTCGAGCCATTTTCGTTGCATCGTATTCAGCTCTTTCTGTGAAAACAAATACTTTAGGTTCTAATGATTTGTGAAGACCTCGAACAGCTCTCCATAAAGATAATGCCTCTAGGTCTTCACTGCGTGAACCACCGCTGCTAACTACAAATTACGAGTGAGGTAGTTTTTCTCGTGCACCTTCAGCTGCCTAGAAGCGTACGCCACCACTTTCCCGTGCTGCATAAGCACACAACCCAAACTGATCCCTGAAACGTCGTTATAGATCACATAACCTGCGCTAGCGTTAGAATCGGTGCTGTCGTTAATCGCTTCTTCAGCTCCTGAAAACTGTTCTCGCACTTCTGGGACCAAACGAACTTGACGCCTTCTACGTCAGCGCCGTCAGTGGTGAAGCAAGTCTGGAGAAATCCTGAATGAAACGACAGTAGTAACCAGCAAGGCCTACGAAGCTCCTAATCTTGGTCACGCTAGTCGAAGCTCCCAACTGCGTCACTGTCTTTACGTTCGTTGGGTCCACTGATATCCTGTCCTTCGACACGATGTGCCCAAGAAAAGCGACCTGATCCAGCTAAAACTCATACTTCATGTACTTAGCATAAACCTGTTGATCTCTCAAGATGCCAACTATAGTCATCATATACTCTCGATGTTGCTCTCTATTCGGTGAATAAACCAAGATGTCATCCACGAAGACGATCACAAAACTGTCGAGGTACGACTTGAATGTTCTATTCATCAGGTCTATGAATGTTGCAGGTGCATTCGTCAGTCCAAACGGCATCACAAGAACTCATATTGTACGTACCGCGTCCTGAAAGTTGTCTTCCGGACATCTACCTCCCTCATCCTCACATGGTGATAATCTGGGCACAGATCGATCTTCGCGAAAACCCTCGTCATCTGTAGTTGATCGAACAAGTCCTCAATCCTGGGTAAAGGATACTGGTTCCTGATAGTAAGCTTATTCAATATCCTATGGTCGATGCACATCCACAACGACCCGTCCTTCACGTACAACACAGGCATTCCCCAAGGTGAAACACACGGTCGGATGAACCCGGAATCCATCAACTATTGCAATTGCTTTTTCAGCTCTGCCAACTCTGCAGGTGTCATCCGGTATGGAGCCTTCGACTATGGAGTCGTGTCAGCCACTAACTAGATGCCAAACTCGATCTCTCGGTGCGGCGGTAGTCTTAGGATATCTGCTGGAATCACCTGTGGAAAGTCGTGCACTACCTCAATGTCCTCCAGTCTCCTCAATTCTACGTTTGGAACACTAACATAGCCACAAACGCTCGACAACCCTGATGTATCAGCTTTTGTGCCTTCACTGCATACACAATGAGACGACCTTCTCTACTCTTCTCCCCTCAGATCAACACATCGGGCATGTCCTTCCTCGGGATCAGGATCTTCTTTTTTTTTGCAAAGCAAAAAGGAGGCTTAGCCTCTAAAAATTGTATTACTAAGGAACTGTTTACATCTACCAAAATTTGTTCGTTTAGTTCGCGAGCGTATGCCACATGCATAACCGGCTTCTCCCTACCACCTATTTGTACTCACATGAAGGTCAAGTAGCATAAGGAAATAATTACGTCTCATCAAATTTCAGAAGTTGGAATTAGTTCCAAGTATCCTGAAAATGTCTCGCTTCTCCTTCATCTTTGGCGAGTTTGGATGCTTGATAGCTCATGCTCCGGATTATATCTTTGACTACAACAATGGTAGCTTACGGTTGCTGCCTCTCGCCCTCAAAAATCGTACGGTTCTTCTCATGCCAGCAATCATATATCGTAGCACTTACCACCCACTTTCTGACCACTTTGTCAAGTCGGCTTCCACTCGTATGTGAAAGTCGCAAGACCTCACTCTCTAAACCGCTTGCTGCAGTTTGGTGGAGCTACATGAGGTTGAGGAGACGCCTCCACACTTCCTTTGTGTATTGACAATTCCAGAAAAGATGCTCCATGTCTTCCCTTTGGTCTTCACATAGCACACAAGTTGGGTCTACATTTACGCCTCGCTTTATCATTCGCCGCTTTGTTTGCAGACTCCCCTTCAATGCTCGCCAAGCTGTGAGCGTTGGGACAGAAAATTTGTGCCATACCATCCCCGCCCAAGGGACTTTCCTGCCTGGTTGCCTCACCCAACTCCATACTTCCTTCATCCCAAGTGTTGCACCCCTCCCATCTGGTCTAACCGGTCTATCCTCTCCTCCATGAATGCGCACTTGGCTTATCCTTGAGCAAACTTCTTCCATCCTGCTGGATCGTGGGGGAGGGAGGTACCACGACCCTTCTCTGATGAAGTACGACACCTTTACGTCCCAAGGAACCCCCAACTCCTAGTGAAGCTGGTTACCCCAGCTTGTGCATTGAAATGGTTCACCACACCAAGGAAATTGGAAAAACCGAATCACTTCCCCATTTCCCACCTCATATTGTATATGTCTCCTAGCAATATCTCGGACTCGCAGTAGCCCTCGCCATGCCCATGATGAGGTAGGTGGTGGTCTTGCAAGCCAAATGGACCGTTCCGTAGGTATTTTCGCCGGACACACTTAGCCCAAAGGGAAGTGTTGTCCGCCACCACAAGCCAAAACTGCCAGAGAAGGCCCGCATCATTCCATTCCGTTAGCCTCCTTAATCCGAGGCCTCCTTCGTCTTTTGGAGTACAAACGTCCTTCTAAGACACCGCCACCCACTTCTTCTCCCCTCCCCAAATAAAATGGCACATTATGCTATCCAATTCATGCAAGACGCTTCTTGGTAGAAGAAACGCTGAAGTCCAATAAATGTTGAACGAGGTGAGGACACTCCGTACTAGTTCCACTCACCCAGCCATAGAAAGAAGCCTTTGTTGCCATGTTGAGAGGCAAGCCTTTAGCTTGTTTATGAGTGGTACACAATGGGATCTCCCCATTCTTCCAGAAAATAGTGGCAGCCCAAGATACACCACCGGAAAAGCCTTTCGCTCCATCCCAAGGTGTGCCTCGATCCAAGCTCCATTCGTCCCATCTCCTCCCATGAAGACCTGACTTTTCGAGGCGTTAAATTTCAGACCCGAGCTTGCTGTAAACTCCTCAAGAATGAGTCCAATGGCTCGAGCATTTGCTTTGGTAGCCCATGCGAAGAGTAGGACATCGTCCGCAAACAAAAGGTGTGACACGATGACATCTCCACAATATAATGGCTCGATTTTCTTGTCCATGACCGCCATCTTCACCATTTCACTCAGCACCTCCATGCACATCACGAACAAGTAGGGAGCTAGGGGATCACCTTGTCGTAGACCATTTCTGGCTCGAAACGGTGTGGAGTTTGCTCCATTTACTGTCACCACAAACGATGCCTCCACACAAGCCAAAATCAGTCGTCTCCACTTATCCGGGAAACCAAATCTGTTCATCACATGGTCGAGGAACTCCCAAGAGATTGAGTCATATGCTTTCCTGATATTGAGCTTTATGCACATACGTCCTTTCCCCTTCTCGAGATGTAGCTTGTGGCAAAGCTCGTGTGCAAGAAGGATGTTATCACTAATTCTTCGTCCTTGGACGAAAGCGCTCTGATTTTCCCCTATGAGCCGTGGTAAAATCCTCTTCAAGCGGTTTGCAAGGACTTTGGATGTGAACCTATACGTCATATTACATAGAGCAATGGGCCAGAAGTCCTCCACCACCGTCGGTGCCTTTTTCTTCGGGATGATCGTGATGGATGTGTTGATCCGTTGTGTGAGGACTCTTCCACTATCCAAGCAAGACGCAACAGCCTTTACCATGTCCCTCTGAATTATGCTCCATGCTGCCTTGAAGACTTTTGCATTGAAACCATCGGGCCCCGGTGCTTTATCAATATTGGCATTCAACAGTACATCTTGCAATTCTTTTGGGTCCAACTTCCGTGTTAAATCAGCCCCCTCCTCCGCTGTAATTTGTGGTAGCATAATGGAATTTTTAAGGGGTTGCACCTAAAAACCATGAGAAAACAAGTTAGCATAAAAAGACCAGAACGCTTCCCGGATGTCGTTCTCTTCCTCCACTAGATTCTCCCCCTCTCCCACTCGCCTCACTTGATTGGTGGCTCTCCTCACCCTAAGATGCGCATGGAAGAACCTAGTGTTTCGGTCCCCCTCTTTCAACCACTTTACTCTGGATTTTTGTCATATAATGGACTCCTCCCAAGCGAGGACCCGGGCAAGAGTATCCTTTGCTACGTTTTCAACTTCAGCAAGCTCGCCACTACTCGGGTCACTATGCCTTTGCCTCCTCACTTGCGCAAGAGAGTCCCTAGCCTCTCCCACCTTGTTTGTAACATTTCCAAAGGTGCTCCAACTCCACTTAATTAGTGCTTTCCTGACTTCAGTCAGTTTCCTCACTATACGAAACATGGGTGTACCTCTCACATATGTAGTCCAAGCTTGTTGTACGACTCCTCCGAAGTCCACGTGATCCGCCCAATGGTTTTCAAATCTGAAAATCTTCTTTTTCCTCTCGTTTCCTCCTTATTGTTTAAATTTTCCGCTGTTTTCGGGGACGTTACAAAACTACTAGACTTAGATGTTGTGGAAAACAGCTAAGCACTAGTGCAGAATGCTCGATAGACGTCACCAAATAGACGTCGGATGTCCAAACAACTGACGTCTATAGGTATAGACGTCGGATATTTGGACATCCGACGTCTATAGGTTTGTAGAAACGTTGGTTGTTTAGTATAACCGACGTCTATGCCTCCTGAAAGAAGAAAATATTTTTTGTTTATTTTTTGGATTTATTTCGTATAAGAATTTATGTGAATTTCTTTTGTATAAGAAATAACGCAATTGTTTAGGATTTATTTCGTGTAAAAATTAACACATTTTTTCGGAATTTATTTTGTATAAGAAATAACGCATTTTTTAGGATTTATTTCTTGTAAGAATTTATGTGGATTATTTTGTATAAGAATAATGTGGATTTAAAAATAATTACAATCACATGTGTGTTGTGTTGTACACATGTGTGTGTATGGTGACATGTTTAGTCCCACATTGGAGAAAGTTTTTTATTGGTGGAGTTGAAGTACTCCACCACTCCTTTACTTCTAAATGGTTGTTTGGTACCACACTACAAAATGCAAGTGAGATACATATATTTATTTAATGGGCTTAAAATGGTTGCAACGTTTTTTTTACTATTTACCCATGTATAGACGTCGGTTGTATATGGTAGCCGACGTCTATAGGACGTATCTTTTTATTAATTATTGTTATTTCAAAGTATAGACGTCGGATGTATAACATGACCGACGTCTATAGGTCATGTTGTATGAATAGACGTCGGTCAATGTATATATCCGACGTCTATTTGGTGTAATAGTTTAGTCCCACATCGGAGAATTTATTTTTGTTGGTGTGGTTGATGTACTCCACCACTCCTTTACTGCTGAACGCGAACGACTTGGGGCACCTGCGCATGTTGGGCTTGATATTCGTGGTTATTTGTCAAAAGTTTGGCACTTGGGGCACTTGGCAAACTTGGGCTTGATTAATGTGAGTGCAGAATGCCCGATACACGTTCCAATGTATTTTTTGTTAATTAACATATAATAGACGTCGGTCGTATATAGCCGACGTGTATACAATGTATAGACGTCGGTCGTATATAGCCGACGTCTATACAACAAGGAATAGACGACGGGGAAATAGACGTCGGGTACTTGGACCATCGAAATCCGACGTCTATACCACTATATATCCGACGTATATGGACTTTTCTGCACTAGTGAAGGTTTACTCTTTATAGCGTTTCAGATCTTTCAAGTTATTGATACAGGTTCAAGTTTTGTATCTGTAGGTAGTGGTCGCTAGATTTTTACGCTTCCATAAGTTGGTGAATATAAATTCATAATTGACCTTTAGTCAAGTCCTAAAGAGTACTATCATCAATTTTAGTTATTTTGTTGCAGCTGATTACTTTCTAATTATATGCCACCAAATAATTTCTTGTAGATATGCAATTCTGTTGCTGTTTCTCGATTGCTTAATGCAACTTTGGTTGTTCCAAAATTTCAGTATAACAGATAGAAGGTAACTTTCATCACATGCTTGATCATAATCATACATTCCTGCATGGTCAAACATTACCTTTTGATTAATCCATGGTCAAGAATTGCTCTATATTCAGTATAATTTCTAAAAAAGAATGCTTCACATATCATGTAAAATGAATTTATAAAAGATGATTGTGTTCAATTAAGAAGTATATTTATTCTTGTTCCTCTGAAGCCAAAAGTGAAGTGTTGCTGATGTATCCAGCCTTTTCCTTTAATTATGCAAGGTTTAACTATCTGTATAGTCATATACTCCAAAACTATTACATAAACCACCATATCAGGCTTATTGCTCTCCTATGTGTTGAACAATCAACAATGTTCACCTATGCGTCGCATAGGTGGTACAGGTAGTGAGGGTCCCATATGCGACCTTCTAGTGTGTGCTGGGACACCTATGTGGAAGTTATGTGTTGCATACCTGGGACGCATAGGCGACCCAACCGCTAGAAAACAAGCCGTTGGGCGAGTAGTTGCCGCCTAGAAAACTAGCCATTGGCAGCTCATTTTAGGAGCACACCACTCGTATAAACCGACCCCACGCCGGTCCACGCCGTATGACATGGTAGGGGAGGAGGACGATGATGATCTCCTGGAGATTCCAAGTCCAAATCCTCCTGGTGCTCGTGCTGATCCTACAACCAGTGGTTCAACAGCCACCACAAAACCACCTGCAAAACGTCAACGAGTTCGCTTAGGACCGTTGGAAAGGTTTTGTAGGCCACACCCTGACGACATCATAAATGCTCGTGAGAGGGGTGGTCCAGATAAAAAAACGCTAGAAGCGTGTTATAAAATGAAGGATAAAAGGGAACCATTCAATACATTGCCAATTTTTGGTATGAATCTGCACTTTCTTTCAATTGTGTTAATTTACGTAGTTTTCATCGCATGGTAGAAGCCATAGGAAGATTTGGGCCAGGACTTAAACCACCTAGTTTTTATGAGATTAGTAAGAGTTGTTTGCAACGTGAAGTTGATTTCAAAAAAAGGTTTTTTGAAGGGAGGAACGAATGGAAAGTTTATGGTTGCACTATAATGAGCGATGGATGGACGGATGACACCAGAAGATCAATAATCAACTTTTTGGCCAACTATCCCTCCGGAACGATGTTTCTAAAGTCGATCGATGCTTCCGGAGAGGTTCACACTGCTGACTTAGTAGTCGGGGAAGTTGGTGAAGAGTTCATCGTGTAGGTCCTCACTGACAACGCAGCTTCATATGTTGCCGCTGGATGGAAGCTTATGCACATACGACGACATTTTTTTTGGACTCCTTGTGCCGCTCATTGCAGATATCTGATGTTGGAGGATATTGGAACACTTTCTGTGGACACAATTGCACAGGCCAGGAGATGTGTGGCATTCCTCTACAACCATGACACCTTGAAGTCGACTACACAAAGCAATTGGAGTCAACTTGACAGGTCCTTCAATCACTCGTTTCGCCACATACTTTCTTACCTTGGAGAGTTTCAGACCTAAGAAAGATGCACTCCGTGGATTCATAATCTCCTTTGAAACAAGCGAAAAGATGCGAAGGCCCAAGCTCAAAAGTGCGTGCAGACTCTACTGAGTACATAGTTCTGGAACAACGTTGATAAAGCCCTTTGTGCCTCACAACCTCTAGTTGAAGTACTTCGCCTGGTGGATGGAGATGAGAAACCCATCATGGGATACATTTACAAGTCTATGGAGAGAGGAAAGGCAAAGATCAAGGAAATCTTCCACAACCGTGCTTCGCAATACTGGCCCATCATTGAGAAGATTGACAAGAGGTGGGGAAGTCAGATGTCTTCACCACTCTGCCGCATTTCTCCTAAATCTGGACTTGTACTTCAATTGCGAGGACCGCATAGCTGCCGAAGAAAGACATATGACTAGGTTTGTGGATGTTGTAGAGGTGTTCGTTTGTGACAGAGATGAACAATACCTAATCAACCAACAATTAGAGTTATACAAGAAGGAAATTGGTATGTTCGGACGAGTGGCTGTAGTCAAGATCCGCAGGACGAAACAACCAACCGATTGATGGGCAACATTCAGGGTGGACCCCAATCATCCAAAGCTTAGAGAATCAGCCTTAAAGAAGTTGGCAATGAGGGTGTTGGGGCTCACTGTAACGTCCCGAAACAGCGGAAGAAATTTTTTCAAAATAAAACATACAACATACGACCGTCAACGGTCAACCAGGGCACGTTACTGGAAGTCAACTGAATACATATATATAAAATATCTCCATGTGGAAGTCATAATACAGAGTGTCAAAAGAGTGATTACACGTCTACTACATAACTACTGTAATCACTACCTCTACAAAAAAGATACGAAGACAGGACCCGATCCCGGAGGTACTCCCCTCGGTCACCACCAACCTACGACTGTCTGCTCCCTGAAAATGAAACATAAAATCTGCCTGAGTTCCCGCAAGGAACCCCGTATGCCAACATCCCCTAACATAAATAGAAACATATACGAAAAACCATGAATGCTCATGTAATGCAAATCCACCTCGGGCCCACTGACTGCCTCCGCTCTCCAACACAAGGAAAGTGCATCCCCTCCCTACACAAGGAAGAAGGCGTCTCTCGGCCGCACAGGCACAAGTGACCTCGCTCTCCGACACACGGAAAGTGCAACACCTCCCTACACAAGGAAGAAGGCATCTACCACCCACACAGGCATGGAAGGCATCCCTCTGCCGCACAGGCTCAAGGGGTCCAACTGAAATACGCTCCCGTCGAAAGTGAAATCCGTAGCTCCGAGGTCCGGTGAACGACCGTGGGCTCGGCAGCCGGTAGTCGCCTAAACTCGACGGCTCGCGTGTGGATAAATCTAGCAAAGGAATTAATCCGACCCACCGGTCGAACAAGGTCAAATCTAGCGGTCGACCGTTTGGAAGGTCTACGCTATACATTTTATATACATATATATTCTGTCAGTCGAACCAGGGTCCGTTCAACCGATAAAGAAAACTGCATGAATACTGCCCACTGCATTTGGTCGACCGAAACCTCCCTTTCGGTCGACCGGATCAACATGCACTTCACTACAGGAAAACTGCACGCGGTCGGTCGACCGGATCCAGAGCGGTCGACCGTTTAGATGGTCAATGCTCTTGACCTACTTTGCGCAGTTCGATCGACCGAGACACACACTCGGTCGACTGAAGGTCTGTCTACCCTATCTACTGGGTTCGGTCGACCGAAACAACCACCGGTCGACCGGACTAATATAACCCTTATAAAAATATTCCCGCTAAAATTTGGCACAAACGGTCGACCATGACACAGACGTCGTTCGACCGTTTTCGCGCAGTACGCAAATATATACTAAACTCGGTCGACCGAATCCAACCACCGGTCGACCGAACATACATTTCCCTCCTGGACAGGCATCACACAGACCTCGTTCGGTCAACCGAACAGAGCGTCTTCAACCTCTGTCCAGTTGGGTTCGCCGGGGAAAATGGCACCAACGCCGCCCCCTACACTCCCACACCTCTTGGGGAGTTAATATGAAGACTTGGCATACCTTTCACCGTGAAGAAGACGTGTGCGGCTAGCTCCTCCTCTTTCGGAGTCGTTTCTAGCTCCTTCTCCTTCTTTCCTCCGTTCCCGGCGCTCCTCCCTCGCTTGCGCCTCCACCACGTCGTCGGAGCTCTCCTCCTTCCTCCTCTGGTCGCCGGGATGCAAGAAGAATGGGTGAGTTTGGGTGGAAAACGAAATGGAAACTAAAAGAGAGAGAGAGAGGTGAGTTTCCTCCACTTATATCCAAAACCCATGCGTGCTACACTACTGGCCACACCTAAACCCTAAACCCCATCCTTCTCTCCCCTCTTCCCCATGCATGCACACCTCAACCCATGCCTCCTCCCTAATTTCATGGGTTTAACCCTAAAAGAGGGATTAGGTCTTAACACTTACACGTTCAGCTTCATGACGCGAGAGGAACTGGAGCACATTCGAAATGATTCACACAAAGAAGAGAAACAAACTTGATCCTACCAAGTTGAACGACTTGGTCTTTGTTCAATATAATGAAAAATCGAGGGAGAGGTTCCTGAGAAGAAAGCAGGACCCAACATTCTTTGATCCTATCAACTTAGGAGGTGAAGATGATGAAAACACGACATGGTTGTACGAGAATGAGGAGCAAATGGACAGAGTTGGAAGAAGCTGCTTTTGGAGGTGTTGCAGTCACACGAAGGGTAAGAAGACAAGTACAAAGAGGTGGAGCACAACTTCAGGTGTGGGTGGGAACAACGAAGAAGAAGATATCGTCGTGGCTGAAGAAGACATGTCGAAAGTGATATGAACACTTGATGAGCAATATGTGGGAATGGATGACGAAGACACTGAGCCAGAGGGAGAGTATGTAGAGGAACCTGAGACCTCTAGTGATGATGGGGGAGCTGATCTGGATGAGGCGACCATTCTGCAGTTGACAAAGGAGTTGGCAGCCGAAATCAACGAGGAACTAGACCAACGAGACTAGAGATAGAGAATTGAGAGTGTGGGAAGTGAATCAATATTTCATTTTGGAGTATGATGTAGACTTGTTTTATTTTGAAGTTTTAATTACAAAAAAAATAAAAATATATCAAATATTACGGTGGGTAGGTGGGGGTATCTAGAGAGGTTACGACCCAGGACCTCGATGTTTTACCCAAGTCGTAGTGTTTATATATGTTTAAATTTCAACTACTATGTGATTTCCCATTTTTCTTTGATTTTTCCTGATTTTTCTGAACTTTGTAGCAAAAATTGTGTGCAACTCTGGTGCCGCACATAGTCACATAATGTGACCTGTGCGGCGCACAATCACACACAGTGCTAGCGTCGCACACTAGCACTATACTAAAGTCTGAACATTGGTGTTGAATATTCTTACGTATACATGTTGCTAACTTCTCATGGGAGTTGGCTATTAATTTTTCCAATGCGCTAGAGACAACCCTTTTTGGAATTCCAGTCGAAAATTCCAGTGGGGGGGGGGGGGTTAGCTTCTGATGTCTACTATTGTTTTTTCCCTGAAAAAATTCCAGTGGAATGATAATTATATTAGATTCTACTTCTTATCCAGTTTGGCGATATATATCAGGAAGAACATTTCATCAATTACCTGAGAGCTGATGAAAAAATTGTGAAAGAACTTCCTTTAAAGTTAAAATCACTTGACCTGGAGGCTGTCGGTAGTCTTGTATGTATCTCTTACTGGTTTGTTTTCATTTTCTTATAAGTTACGCTGAAAAATATTTAAATATCCTCTGCTCCTTTTAGATTACGGATTCTGAGGTTCCAAAAGAGGCAAAACCAAGCTTCTTTATTAAAAAGATCCTTCCTGTCTTGTTAAAAAATGAAGTTTTGCAATTTGTTAGCTTCGGAAACCGTCTTGCCTTCGATCAAGTTCCACAAAAGTTGCAGATGAGGAACTCAAATATTTATCTTGTGTAGTTTGATATTGCAAATTTTTATTGGTATTTTTACCATGCACATTTTTAGCATCGATGAATGTGCATACTGAACTGCCTTTTAGCAAGTTTATATTGATGTTAACAACTTGCCTCCCATGGTTTCTTACTTAATATACCCACTATTTCTTTTTTTTGCAATTTCGACATAGTGAGCTCTACAGAACTGAAACTATGTATGTAAATATGTAATATATTGCTGAAGCCTCAAACTAGCACGCACATTGGCAACAAGGCATAGACATTCGACATTTGAAAACGTCTCTTACAACTTACAAGCACTTGAATAGAAACTAGAAAGTATCTTAACGTTTTTAAATTTGAGAAATATACATGTAGAACGTAACGGATGTGGAATTCAGAATATTTCTATAAACAAGGTTTTAATCGTAAAGTAGATTGTCTCCTTAAATTGTCTCCCCTTGAAATCTTTGGCCTTTGATTATAGATTTGTGGGTGTTGCCAAGCCTAAAATTCTAAACTGTGATGCAGCTAACTCCAGAGACCAGTTCATTTGGCATTGATCTATCAATCGTGAATAAACTTTGACCAGTTTGTTGGGTGATATTTTTTGCATTTTGAGACAGTTATAAAAGAAAACCATAATTCCTTGAATCTTAGAACTATTCATAATGTGTTTCAATCTGTCCAAAGACATACCTTGCAATGCTCCCAAACAAGGGGGTATCGCTCTAAAGATACCTACCTAGCTTTAATTTTGATGAGCTCCGACTAGCCTCGATGAGCCTCAGGCTTGTTCTACCTTTTTCCTACTAATCTCCACGAGAGACGGAGTGAGGGATGGTGCTAGGGTTTTTTTGTTGTTATGAGCAAGAGTAAAACCCTAAAGCGCCAAAAAAACTAAATATCTTAACATAAAAAAGAAGTTGCCCTCAACCTAAATTGTACAAGGGGCAAAGCTTAAATGATTATTTAACTTTCCTGGATTTATTATGCATGGTAGAATATGAATGATTTTGTTCAATTTCTTTCATTCTTTCAATGAATGCTGTATCATTGTGTATATGAAGTTGAGCGTAACCATTTCATAATTTAACCAGTGGGCTGCCATTTGGCTCTTGTGGTTGTCTTTCATGAACTACTTACTACATCTTACTCTATTGCCCTAACATCTCAAATAAATTATTTTTCTTTTAGAGACTTCGATGCAGACGCAACTTTCATGCCCTGCAATTTATAGAGAAAATACAACATGCTGGTGCTTTACTCATTCAGAGATTGCACAAGCAGATGTCCCTTTCAGGGCCTGTGGAACAAAAATTGTATGGTCAATTTTCAGATGTATCGACCACCAAACAAAAGAATGTCCATCATACTAAACCGTCAAGGTATTTAGCTGTCCATTTGGGGTTTGAGATTGATATGGCTGCTTATTCTTTGTGCTCCTTTGGTAGTGGGAAAGAAGAGGAAGAGGAACTTGAACTATATAGACAAGTCCACTGATTGACATCATTTCATGCTCATATTTGTATCTTATATCCATTGTCTTTCACCTAAACAATGCTATGTTACGAGTTTTATGTTTAGTTTTCAGGAATAAATAGGTTTGAAGAGATGAAGCATAAAACGACCCAAAAGTTGGGAAAAAGGACTGAATTGTGAGATCTGGGGACCAAGATGCAAGGAAGAAGGACCTGATTGCAAGACAGAAGGACCTAAGAGCAAAACAGAATACTCCACACCATCATGGGGAGTATTTTACTAATTCGATTTGGGTCGGAGCTCCAACAAGTCAAGTAACCGCATCAAAGACCAACAATACCAGAAAGAAAAGCCCACAACAAAATGAGCAGGATCTGAACCATATAGACCGCTAATTGGCGGTCCATTTTGGTCCAAATTCGCTCAAGTTTCTCCAGCACATGTATTAGAGGATGTTTAGGCTATTTTTGGTATATGTTTAGTCCCACATCGGGGGATTGTCCCGGTTTGCCTTTTTCCATGACTATAAATAGAACTCTTCACCTTCCATTGTAATCACTCCATATTTTAAGTGGCTATTCTTCCTACTAGAAGTGAGGCCTTGAAGCACACACTAAAGTAGGAGGATGCTACTTTTAATGTGAGTCATTTTATCAATAAAGTTTTGTGTTTCTTTCATTGTTTGTTTTATGCTTCTTTTATTGTTGTGCATGTTTTAGTTTAATCGTCTTTTAATTCTAGCTTAGTTTTGATATGCTTTCTTTCCATAGTTTTATAATTAGTGTAATGTTTAGTGAGTAGTTCCATCTCCTTTGGGGGGTGGAGTAGATGTACATACATGCATTAGAGAATGGGATGAATGCTTTAATTTCAATGTGTTGATTAAACATGAATGTATGCTTGCTTGTTTAGGATAGAATTTACAACTTGATGAGTTTTGCCAAAATGATTAGACACCTCTCATGCTTGTTTAGGTTCTGAAATAAACACATTGCATATGCAAATGTTAATCAACTATGTTGGTGAATAGATTGATAGGTTTTTCCATAACATTTAGACACTTCCTATGCTTGATAAACACCACCTTCATGTGCTTAAAGAATGTATTCTACACCCACCTCTTTGCATGTGTGCACTCACTCCACCCCTTAGGGGTTTTCCATTTCTGTATTCCAGCATTCCTCCTTTGTTCTTAGCTTAGTTGTTAGTTCATTGATTGTTTCTTTCGTTCGCATTTCATACTTCTTAGCGTAGTTTTGTGTAGAGTAGCTTAATAAATCTTTTTCCCCCAATCTTTGCCACTTGATTTCGTACAAGCAAGAGACTACTCACCTCCCTGAGGACGACCCGTACTTGCCACCGCTTCATCGCGGCCGTGCACTTGCGGTTTAAAATAAAACGTTCAACAAGTTTTTGGCGCCGTTGCCGAGGAGGTGCCAGTCCAGACTCTTGTTTGGACGATTCGAGTGGATTTAATTTTTGTTTTGTAGTTTTGCTTTGTTTCAGGAGACTTCGAGTCGTCAGGAGGAACACCTGGAGAAGTTTTGAAGCAAGCTGGGCACTGTAGACCGCCAATCAGCGGCCTGAGACCGCCAATTGGCGGTCTGGTAAGCTCAGCTCGCTCTCTTATTTCTTTGGTATGTTTACTTTATCTGATATAGTGGTCTGGGACTCAATTTTGCATGTTATGACTCTTAGATTGTTCCCAGATCAATAATCAAACATCCTTTAAGCAACTTGGACCCTAAAACTCAAAGCAAAAGATTAGGCATTCTTGTTGTTTAGGTCATGCATCATGTATGTGACTTAGTCATTTAGATTGTCTTTTATCTTAGCTTTATTTTCTGTTGCTGAGAGCTGGCGTGAGGTACGCACCTTCTACTCTCATTCATGCATTTCGTATGAACATGCATTAGTTAGTAGGAACTGCATTGCAGCAAGTGTGAGATGAGCGTTGTTTGGAGTGTTGATTGATAGATTTAGGACTCCAAAACGCTACTAAGGAGGGGCTGTCCTGTAAAAGATAAGGTGGGGGATTTCATCACCCTTTCCTTCGCCCCAAAAACCACACTAATCAAGAGCCTAATTTTAAAATCAAGTAGACATTGGCCCTAAGGATCTTGGACGCATTAGGAGAGTGATCCGGTCCCGACTGTCATGACCTGATCAGCGTTGCCCACTTTGTCGATAGTAGGAGAGGCGAGATCCCCAGATCTTGGCTCACTTGCTGGGCTTTGTGGTCCTCGTTGTAGGGAGGTGAAGCGTGTTGAGGCCGTGTGACCTCGCAGTTAGGCGTCGTCTAGCTGTAAGGACCTATAGCGACCTTAGGATTGTTTGAGCCTTGTTTGCTTGTGTGCTTCTACCTGTACCCATCCGCCATAGCTTAAGGACTTCTTCCCTTCTCTCCTGAGTCATTCTTTATCTCCTGTGTTCCCCAGTCTTCTCTTCTACGTACATTCTTTGTTTGGAAAAAAAAGAAGTTGTGGTTTGTGTGTGCACCTTTGTGCATGCTTTCGTGGACACGAGACGAGAGTGGTCGTTTGACGAGGAGCGTTGTCAATCCGGCTTCGGTCATCAATTTCTCGACACCTTCCTCCTCTCGTGTCGCACGTAGTTCGGGTCCAATGGCTGCTAATTTCCGTGAGGAGGAGCAGTTGCTGGACCCACCTGCTCCACCGGTGCTTCCAGTTGTCGTTCCCATACCTCTACGCGATCAATGCTACCCGAGCCGTACAGCTCTGCCCTATTGCATCGTATTACCAGAGGCTGATGGGAACCATTTTGAGGTTAAGCCTCAATTCATTTCCATGCTCCCTCATTTCACTGGGAAATGTGACCCCTATATCTTTCTCAGGGAATTTGAGGAGGTCTGTGCTATGTTCAAGCTGCAACAACTTAGCACAGACTCCATCCATCTTAGGCTCGTTCCTTTTGCACTAAAGGATGACGCCAAGAAGTGGTTGTACAGCAACCAGGCGAATTCCTTTAGGACTTGGGATGAGTTTCAATCTGCATTCCTCAAGAAGTACTTTCCTAATCATCGGACTCAAAAATTGAGCAACGAAATCAATTCGTTCTATCAACATGAGACCGAACCATTTCATGCATATCTTGAGAGGTTCAAAGAGCTACTATCCTCGTGCCCTCACCATGACATTTAGTTGTGGCGTCTTTGTCAGATTGTGTATGAGGGTCTTCACATCCTGTCCAGAACGCTCCTTGACTCTATGTGTCAAGGAGAGTTCTTGGGAAAGGATGAAAGGGAGGCATGTGCCTTCCTAGAAGACCTCGCTGAGAAAACCATGCAATGGGAGAGTGTGAGGGAACCACCTGCATCATCTAGTATAGGAGCGAGAATCGCGAATGCAAACTCGACTAGATCGGGTGCCGCATTTGCTATCGATACCACTACGGCCACCGAGGCACGCATGGCGGCCTTAATGCGCCGTATGGATTCGATTGAGCTCCAAAACCAACAAAGTGCACCTCACATGTCCACATCTGGTCCAGTTCCTTGTCATTCATGTGGTAGGATAGGTCATGTAGAGAGTGAGTGTGAGTCCATTCCTCCTGAGATGGAGCGTGTCAACGCCATCTATGACAGAGCTAGGCATGACCCATACTCATCATCTTATAACCCTGGATGGAGGAACCACCCCAATTTTTTATGGAACCAAAATAATGCCCCGGGTGGTCCTTCAAACTCCTCTAGACCACCTTACCAATCACACCAACCTCCCATGCATGCACATTCCTATCAGCCACCCCAAGCACAAACGACCAATCAATCTGGTTTCCCAAATTCCAATAATATGGAAACCCGATTCAATTCGGTAGAGACCTTGACTCGTGGACTTGAAAACTCAATGAAAAATTCTATGTCACCACAAGTCAAGTTCTCACTTCAAATCAACAGACCATGAAATCTCTAGAGCTTCAGATGGGCCAATTGGCTCAGTCTGTACATGAGAGAGAGAGATGGTCTTTTCCTAGCCAGCCTGAGGCTAACCCCCGCATGTACCAACAACAACAAATGCAAAATGAGAATGTGGTACCTCGGGGGAGGCAAGTGAACCATGTGGAGGAACCTGTTCACCATGTCAATTCCATTGTGACCTTAAGGAATGGAAAACAGGTTGACAATCACATTTCCTTGCCACATCCACCACCATCTATGCAGCCCCTCAGTGGGAATGGTGGTGAAGAAGAAGCTGAGGGTGAGGGTAATACACCGAGGCTTCCTTCTCAGGCACCACAGAAAACCTACCTGCCAAAAGCTCCTTATCCAAGTAGGTTAACCAAAAAGCAGAGTGACAACATGGACAAGATATTAGAGGTATTTAAGCAAGTGAAGGTTAACATCCCCTTGTTGGATGTCATCCAACAAATACCTCAATATGCCAAAGTGTTGAAGGATCTCTGCACAACCAAGAGGAAGACCAATGTGCCTAAGAAAGCATTCTTGGCTGCAAATATCAGCTCACTTTTGTCCAATCCCACCTACACAAAATACAAGGACCCTGGGTGTCCTACTATTCAGTGTACGATAGGGGACACTAGACTGAGCATTGTTTTGCTTGATTTAGGATCGGCGGTCAACCTCCTCCCATTCTCTGTTTATCAACAGTTGAACTTGGGAGAATTGAAACCAACTAAGATCACCCTCCAATTGGCTGATAGATCCATTCGTATTCCCATGGGGATTATCGAGGATGTGCTTATCAAAGTTGGAGATTTTATATTTCCACTCGATTTTGTTGTCCTCGATACCAATCCTGTTGCGAACACCCACTCTCAAATACCTTTGATTTTGGGTAGACCATTTCTGGCAACCTCCAATGCTTTGATTAATTGTAGAAATGGTCTCATGAAGCTCTCATTCGGTAACATGAGTGCCGAGTTTCATGTGTTCAACTCTGGTAGGCAACAGGAACCCATGGATGAACCTTTAAATCTAAATCTCATCCGCCAATTGGAGAAAGCACCACAAAATCAACGAACACCCCTAACCCCAATGCAACCCATTGAGAATGTTCGTGGGCCCAGTGAAGACTCATTTCCTGTCTTTGCAATGCAACAGAGTGAGCTGGCCTCGAACATGAATGTCCAAAGGGAGTGTTCGTTGCATGATTCAGTTGAGAGTACTAGTGAGAGTGAGACACCTCACCATTTGCCTATACCAGAAGGTGTCTCTACCTCATGTCTCTACCTCATGTCCCATGGCCATTGAGCCATTTGAGCTTCATTTTGACTCCAACAAGGACCCACCTATGACCGATCTTATGCTTGATGATCTAAATGATGGTGGGAGGTCCTTGTTGGATGACTTGGGGAGAAGCCCCATTCTTAGTGATGCATGTCTGTTGCATCCATCGAATGAGCCTGAGGAACTCATTCCGATGCACCCGCCTATTGGTTGGATGGTTTTCTTCGATGAGCAATTAAACCCTAGCGAGGCAACACAACTTCATTCTTTGTTGCCCACACCCAACCAATATCATGAGGGGTTCGAGCCTTTCAGCTTTGACCTTTCACCCCTCATGACACCTCAGAGTACCAGTGGAGTTTGCCCATCTCGGCAAGTCTCTGGTCCTCATGACTTGATGTTCTCATTTGATGTTCCTTGACCAAATGATTATGAGAATATCTTGGTTGATGTATATATCTTGTAAAAAAAACAAAACAAAAAAAAGAAAAAAAAGAAAAGAAAAAAGAAAAAAAAAGTGTGTAATAAAAGACTCCTTCAGTGAGCATCGATTGTTGTGGGCCCCAACCCTTGTGCACTTGGGCCCCAATTGCTTCACGTATTTATCTCCCTTCTTCGGCTTCTCACAGGTTTTGAGGGAATTTGGGTTTGTGTCCATCAACATGACCCCGAACGTCCCTTTGTACTTCATGTTGGTGAGATCGTTCCTTTTTCATGCATGTATCCATGTAGTATCTTGTTCACATTCATTGAGGACAATGCATGAAGTAGGTGGGGGGGTGTTTTACGTGTGTACATATTCGAGTCTTTTTCCTTTTGTTTTCTTTTCTTTTGTGTGTACTGCTAGGGTCGTGTTAGTGTGCCGCATTTAACATTGATATATCTGCTTGCCATGATCCTTGGGTGACTTGTCTTCTTTTGCTTGCCGAGTGCTTTAAAATTTTCACATTTCTTTCAAAATCTTCATGTGTTTGCGAAAGAAAATGTTTTGTGGGTTTTCCGTGTGTTTAGCATGTGCAAAACCGTTGAGAGGCAAAGTAAAAAGAAAGCTCCCAAAATTGTCTTGAACTTGACGCATTAGGATTTCTAGTTTACTGGCTTTAGGTCTTATCTAGTCGTTAGGATGCACCCCGGTTTTCCCTCGGGGGCGTGTAATCATAGGGTTTCAGTACTCAAAATTTAAAGAAGTCCACCCTGAACCTAGTGAGTCAAATAATTCGTGTTTGTTAGTATAAGGAAGTTTGTCGTAGTCAAGGGCCCTTAATCTCTTTTTGTGAAACTTAAGTGTAGGGGTTTTGGTTCCCATGTAGATAAATAAATAAGGGGTGTTCTCTCTTCTCGCGCAGCTCCTATCACTCGGGAAAGTAGGTCTGAGGGGACTTTGTGCCTGGTTCTTTCGAGTCATCTGACTTGGGATGCACCGACCGAACTCCCGTTACACGGGTGGTAGGGATCGCCCTATGTGGAGATTTGGAGGAAGGTGTACGTGATAGTGTAAGTCCTCATAGGCAATGATGCATGAAACCTGACCGTGGGAGAATCAAACACCAACCAATAAATGCTCCAAAGAAAAAGAAAAAAAAGAAAAAAAGAAAAAAAAAGTCAAATAAGAACCAAAATGGACTTTACACGTTGTATCACATTCAGAAGTTAAGGTTGCCCATGTCTTTCACTTAAGTCCTTAACTAACTCTCACGAATAACTCATTAGGCTAAGTGTGTGGACCGATTACATATATAGAGTCGACCCGTAGTATTACCGCATCCCATGATCGACAAAATAAGTCCAACGAGTCGTGTAGCTAGATTGATTAATGCATCTTGTTCGGATTTTGTGGGTATATCCGCTGAAAACCCTCAGGAGACAACACTCCTCCTCCTTGGCGACTAGGAGGTTTAACGGCTTGTTGCACGTGCTAAGTGCAACCGTGATTCCTACGAAAGTGAGTTAGGATTTCTTGTTTTTCGCATGCTTTTCTCTTTAGTTGTTTTGCTCGGGACTAGCAAAAGTTAGGTGTGGGGGTATTTGAGTGACATCATTTCATGCTCATATTTGTATCTTATATCCATTATCTTTCACCTAAACAATGCTATGTTATGAGTTTTATGTTTAGTTTTCAGGAATAAATAGGTTTGAAGAGATGAAGCATAAAACGACCCAAAAGCTAGGAAAAAGGACTGAATTGTGAGATCTGGGGACCAAGATGCAAGGAAGAAGGACCTGATTGCAAGACAGAAGGACCTAAGAGCAAAACATAATACTCCACACCATCATGGGGAGTATTTTACCAATTCTATTCGGGTCGGAGCTCCAACAAGTCAAGTAACCGCATCAAAGACCAACAATACCAGAAAGAAAAGCCCACAACAAAACTGAGCAGGATCTGAACCATATAGACCGCCAATTGGCGGTCCAAGACCGCTAATTGGCGGTCCATTTTGGCCCCAATTCGCTCAAATTTCTCCAGCACATGTATTAGAGGATGTTTAGGCTATTTTTGGTATATGTTTAGTCCCACATCGGGGGATTGTCCCGGTTTGCCTTTTTCCATGGCTATAAATAGAACTCTTCACCTTCCATTGTAATCACTCCATATTTTAAGTGGCTATTCTTCCTACTAGAAGTGAGGCCTTGAAGCACACACTAAAGTAGGAGGATGCTACTTTTAATGTGAGTCATTTTATCAATGAAGTTTTGTGTTTCTTTCATTGTTTGTTTTATGCTTCTTTTATTGTTGTGCATGTTTTAGTTTAATCGTCTTTTAATTCTAGCTTAGTTTTAATATGCTTTCTTTCCATAGTTTTATAATTAGTGTAATGTTTAGTGAGTAGTTCCATCCCCTTTGGGGGGTGGAGTAGATGTACATACATGCATTAGAGAATGGGATGAATGCTTTAATTTCAATGTGTTGATTAAACATGAATGTATGCTTGCTTGTTTAGGATAGAATTTACAACTTGATGAGTTTTGCCAAAATGATTAGACACCTCTCATGCTTGTTTAGGTTCTGAAATAAACACCTTGCATATGCAAATGTTAATCAACTAAGTTGGTGAATAGATTGATAGGTTTTTCCATAACATTTAGACACTTCCTATGCTTGATAAACACCACCTTCATGTGCTTAAAGAATGTATTCTACACCCACCTCTTTGCTTGTGTGCACTCACTCCACCCCTTAGGGGTTTTCCATTCCTTAAATTCCAGCATTCTTCCTTTGTTCTTAGCTTAGTTCTTATTTCATCGCTTGTTTGCTTCTTGCACCTTTCATACTTCTTAGAGTAGTTTAGTGTAGAGTAGTGTAATCAATCTTTCTCCCCCTATTTTTGCCACTTGATTTCTGATAAACAAGAGCTTGCTCACCTCCCTGAGGACGACCCGTACTTGCCACCGCTTCATCGCGGCCGTGCACTTGCGGTAGAAATATAAAACGTTCAACAAGTTTTTGGCGCCGTTGCCGGGGAGGTGCCAGTCCAGACTCTTGTTTGGACGATTCGAGTGGATTTAATTTTTGTTTTGTAGTTTTGCTTTGTTTCAGGAGACTTAGAGTGGTCAGGAGGAGCACCTGGAGAAGTTTTGAAGCAAGCTGAGCACTGTAGCAAGCCAAACACCACCTTCATCGCGACCGTGCACTTGCGGTTTAAAATAAAACGTTCAACATCAACTTTCCGGCATTGATACAGGTAAAGAAGACTGATAAGTATGTTGTACATTTTCTTCTTGTTACAATTGTAGGCCTTTCATTTTTTTAAGGGATTGCCTGGGAGCTCGGGATGACAATCTACTAGTTTTTTAATCTTTGCACTACCAATCATGCTAAATTTTTGTCGTTTCATGTTTTAATTGTGAGCATAGATTTTTGTGGAACTAAATATTTCCATTAGTCGAACTATTGAAGAAAAATTATGTACTTATGTTTTGTTAGTGATATTCATATAAAATGAAACTTCAACAAATCTACATCCCCATAATACTTTGTCTTACCTTTAAGCAAACCAGTATTTGACCCGTACTAATTTTTGTGCCTCCATAAATTCGTTCGAATGGGGTACAACACATAAATCTAAGGAAAATGATAAATGACCGCTCTTTAGGACGTTTCTTGAGGACGTGGCTTAGTTGACACTCTTCATGTCAGCAGAGAAAAAAGTTTCTTTATTTATTTTATCCCTCCATTCTTTGGTTGCCCGTACAAATGTCCTGAGCAATCACTCCATCTCTCCATCTCTCCCTCCATCCCTCTTTAATGCGTCTCAAATCACTCCCTTCCTTCCTCATTTTGGCGCTCCTACACAGCAGAAGACTTTTCTTCTTCATCTCAAGATGCGTCTTCCTTTTTCTTCCCTTCTCTTCTGTGGTCCTTCCTCTGTACTCCAATGAAATCATTAATGTGTTTTGTCAAGTGGAGCAGCCGGCAAACGTTCCTAAGGACGAGATGTTTTTTCCTTCTTTCGAAGAAGCCAAAACATTTTACGTGGTCTATGCCGATTCTTGTGGTTTTGGTGTTAAGACAAGGCAATCTCATTACGATCGTGGTGTTGTTGTACGGGTCACTCTGACTTGCTTCAAGGAGGGCACATCACCAACAAACCAAGGGCAAGGGAAATTGAAGCCTAGGTTATCCAATAGAGTCCAATGCACTGCTCGGATAAGGGTCTCCGGAAACCCAGCAAGGGGTTACCACATTAACTTTGTGGTTCTTAAACATAACCACGCCATGCTTGAACAGGAGAAAATGTGTTCTCAGACAAAAACGAACCATCCCTGAGGCCGCCAAAGCACGCATATCGTGCAATGATACTACTGGGATATCAGCTGCTAAGATCATGCAATCTTTTGTGGTCGAGGCTGGAGGTCATGACAAATTGACTTTCAACGAAAGGGATTTAAGGTTTGTGTTCTTTCTGCCTAACATAATTGAAGTTAAAATTTTGCGCCTGGTCTTAGTGGTTTCTGTGTGCAGGAACGTTATAAACGAAGTTAGAAATTTGAAGATGGGACCTGGTGATGCACAAGCTCTTCAGAATTATTTCATTAGGATGCAAAAGATTGATTCCATGTTTTGCTATGTAATGGATATGGATAACGACGAAAGACTACAGAACGTGTTTTGGGTTGACTGTCGTTCTAGAGCTACATAGTCATATTTTGGAGACACAATATGTTTCGACACCACCTACATTACAAACAAATACGACATGCCTTTTGCCCCATTTGTAGGAGTTAATCACCATTTCGAGTCAGTTTTGCTCGGTTGCGCTTTGCTGTCTTCTGAGACCACTGAAAATTACATATGGTTGTTCTAAACATGGTTGTCATGCATGAACGGTAAGGTGTGGCTATGTCCAGTTAAAGGTCTGTGACTGTTCAGTTTAAGGTGTGTATGTGTTCGGTTTAAGTGGTGGAACTGTTCGGTTTAAGTGGTGTGATTGTTCGGTTTAAGATTTAGATCCGTTCGGTTTAAGTTTTGTGCCTCTTCGGTTTAAGGTGTGGATCTGTTTGCATTAAGTTATGTGTTTGTTCGGTTTATGGTGTGCATATGTTCCGTATAAGTTGTGTGACTGTTCAGTTTAAGGTGTGCATCTGTTCGGTTTAAGTTGTGTGTCTGTTCGGTTTAAGGTGTGGATCCGTTCGGTTCAAGTTGTGTGTTTGTTCGGTTTAAGATTTGGATCCGTTCGGTTTAAGGTGTGTGACTGTTCGGTTTAAGGTGTAGATCTGTTCGGTTTAAGGTGTGGATCTGTTCGGATTAAGTTGTGTGACTGTTCGGTTCAAGGTGTGCATCTGTTCGGTTTAAGTTGTGTGACTGTTCGGTTTAAGGTGTGCATCTGTTCGGTTTAAGTTGTGTGTTTATTTGGTTTTAGGTGTGGATTCGTTCGGTTTAAGTTGTGTGTCTGTTCGGTTTAAGTTGTGTGACTGTTCGGTTTATGTTTTCAAAGTAGGATTTTGTACCTTTCAATATATGACTCACTCCTTTTAAATTGCCCCCATTATGCAGATATAACTCCCCCAGCCATCATAACAGATCAATGTGGCACCATTACTGCTGTTGTAACGAATGTCTTACCATATTCAAGACACAGATTCTATATATGGCACATAATGAACAAAGCTCCCGTGAAGTTTCCGAAATTGATTGTATATGATTCCAAAACCCCAGCAGAATTTGATCGTAATTGGCAGGGTTTCCTTCTTGATTTTGATCTGCAGAACCATAGCTGGCTCAAATCGATTTATGCAATCCGAGAGTCGTGGATACCTGCATTTGTTGGTGATAGTTTTTTCGTGGGAATGACATATACTCAGGGAAAAGAGAGTATGAACGCCTTTTTCGACAAGTATCTTACTTCGAAGACCACCCTTAAGCAGTTTGTTCAATAATATGAACTTGCGCTCCGCCATAAGTACGAGAATGAAGCTCAATCAGATTTTGATTGTCTTCATAAGAGACCCCAATTGGTTTCAATGTATCCCTTCGAGAGACAGATGAGCGAGTTGTATACGGTAGGGGTCTTCAAAAAAGTACAGTTAGAAATTGGGAAGATGATATACTGCGATATAACAGATGAGTTCATTACGAATGACACATTTCATTACAAGGTATCTGAATGTGTTTTGGCTGGTGAGCAGCTACTGTCGAAATGTTTCCTAGTACAAAACATACCCATGAACTTCACATGTGATTGTAGAATGTTTCAGCACGTTGGCCTCCTATGCTGCCACGTTTTTGTTGTACTTGGACGCTTGAATCCTAATGCATTGCTCCCAGACTCTTACATTGTTAATCGATGGCAAAAGGATATTCGAAGGAGCTATCGAGATAAGATGTACCCAGACGATGACGTAATGGAGAAGGATGCGCTTCGTCGTCACGACGACATCATGGGTCGTGCCGTTTGGATCGCACAGGAAGCCTTCATTTCCCACGAAAGGTATCTTGAGGTCGTGAAGTGTATTGAATTTCTTAAGGCACGTATGCACACTACCCAGTTCTTGGTTCGACTTGATGAACCTGAGTCTGCGGGTACATCGGTTCTTAATCAAGATAAGGTTAGACGTATAGGAAGACCGCCGACTAGACGTTGGGTGTCTTTAGCTGAGAAGATAATTAAAACAAGCCATAAAAGACAAGAGAAGAGAAAGTTCAAGATGAAGGTTACATCGTCGCTTCACGAAGCCGCACCAAACCCGGGGATCCTGATTTCTCTGATTGGGACATGAATTTGTATTACGAGGAACTTCCTCCTAAATTTAATATTTCTTGTTATTTTCAGTTCTTGTAAAACCAAGAAACTTCTAATTGTTGATATATTTGGATCTGTAAATGGTTGTTATACACGGTCAGTTCGGATTAAACTGTGTCCTTGTTCGGTTTAAGTTGTGTGAATGTTCGGTTTATGGTGTGCATCTGTTCGGTTTAAGATGTGTGACTGTTCTGTTTAAGGTGTGAATCTGTTCGGTTTAAGTTGTGTGACCGTTCGGTTTAAGTTGTGGATCTGTTCGGTTTAAGTTGTGTGTCTGTTCAGTTTATGGTGTGGATCTGTTCGGTTTAAGTTGTGTGACTGTTCGGTTTAAGTTGTGGATCTCTTCGGGTTAAGTTGTGTCTGTTGCATTTAAGTTGTGTGTCTGTTCGGTTTATGGTGTGGATCTGTTCGGTTTACGTTGTGTGACTGTTCGGTTTAAGGTGTGTGTCTGTTTGGTTTAAGGTGTGCCTCTGTTCGGTTTAAGGTGTGTGTCTGTTCGGTTTAAGTTGTGGATCTGTTCGATTTAAGTTGTGTGTCTGTTCGGTTTATGGTGTGGATCTTTTCGGTTTAAGTTGTCTGACTGTTCGGTTTAAGTTGTGGATCTGTTCGGTTTAAGTTGTGTGTCTGTTCGGTTTATGGTGTGGATCTTTTTGGTTTAAGTTGTGTGTCTGTTCGGTTTAAGTTGTGTGTCTGTTCGGTTGATGGTGTGCATCTGTTCGGTTTAAGGTGTGTCTGTTCAGTTTAAGGTGTGTCTGTTCGGTTTAAGGTGTGCATCTGTTTGGTTTAAGTTGTAGATCTGTTCGGTTTAAGATGTGTGTCTGTTTGGTTTATGGTGTGGATCTGTTCGGTTTAAGTTGTGTGACTATTCGGTTTAAGTTGTGTGTCTGTTCGGTTGAAGTTGTGTGTCTGTTCAGTTTATGGTGTGGATCTGTTTGGTTTAAGTTGTGTGACTGTTCGGTTTAAGTTGTGGATCTCTTCAATTTAAGTTGTGTCTGTTCGGTTTAAGTTGTGTGTCTGTTCGGTTTATGGTGTGGATCTGTTCGGTTTACGTTGTGTGACTGTTCGGTTTAAGGTGTGTGTCTGTTCGGTTTAAGGTGTGTGTCTGTTCGGTTTAAGTTGTGGATCTGTTCGATTTAAGTTGTGTGTCTGTTCGGTTTATGGTGTGGATCTTTTCGGTTTAAATTGTCTGACTGTTCGGTTTAAGTTGTGGATCTATTCGGTTTAAGTTGTGTGTCTGTTCGGTTTAAGTTGTGTGTCTGTTCGGTTTAAGTTGCGGATCTGTTCGGTTTAAGTTGTGTGTCTGTTCGGTTTATGAGTGTGCATCTGTTCGGCTTAAGGTGTGTCTGTTCGGTTTAAGGTGTGTCTCTTCGGTTTAAGGTGTGCATCTGTTCGGTTTAAGTTGTGGATCTGTTCGGTTTAAGTTGTGTGTCTGTTTGATTTATGGTGTGGATCTGTTCGGTTTAAGTAGTGTGACTATTCGGTTTAAGTTGTGTGTCTGTTCGGTTGAAGTTGTGTGTCTGTTCGGTTTATGGTGTGCATTTGGTCGGTTTAAGGTGTGTGTCTGTTCGGTTTTAGGTGTGCATCTGTTCAGTTTAAGTTGGGGATCTGTTCGGTTTATGGTGTCGATCTGTTCGGTTTATGTTGTGTATCTGTTTGGTTTAAGGTGTGGATCTCTTGAAAACAAAGGAAAGAGTTTGTAATTTGTACATGTAAAAAACACAACACTAAAAAAATAACCAAAAAAAAGAGTTTGTAATTTGTAGATGTATAAAAACAAACACTAAAAAAATTGGACTTCAGATCTGCACACTATAATTCTCCTCTCTTTTTTTTCCTTTTTTCTTTAGGCTCCTTTGAGCCGCTCTCTATTTTCTTTTTTGCTCTTCTTCCACCTTCTTCTTCTTTCCCCGCTCTTCATCTTCCTTCATCTGCTGGTCGACGATGGCCGTCGAGTGTTGTCTTTTCATGCATCAGTTTGGTTTCCTTGCCTTGCTTTCTTGTTGCTTTTCCTCATCTTTATTCTTCTCTTCCTTCTTCCTCCCCTTCTCCCTCTTCTTCTCTTCCTCCTTCGCCACTCTCTTTCTCTCTTCTTCCTTCTCCTCTTCTTCCTTCTTCCTCTCCTCCTCCCTCTTCTTCTCTTCCTCCTTCTCCACTCTCTTTCTCTCTTCTTCCTTCTCATTCTTCCTTCTTCCTCTCCTCCTCCCTCTTTTTCTCCTCCTCCCTCTTCTTCTCTTCCTCCTTCTCCACTCTCTTTCTCTCTTCTTCCTTCTCCTCTTCTTCCTTCTTCCTCTCCTCCTCCCTCTTTCTCTCTTCCTCCTTCTCCTTCTCTCTCTTTCTCTCTTCTTCCTTCTCCTCCTCCCTCTTCCTCTCTTCTTCTTCCTTGTCATGTCTCCTCCTCTTTTCTTTCTTCTTCTCTTCCCTCTTCCTTTCTTCTTCCTTTTCCTCCTCTTTATTTAGATCCTCGTCTTTCTCCCCACCAGTATTTTCACATGTCCCTGTCCCTGTCCCTCGAAGATATACAATTTCTTCCCTATGCCTCACACACTCTTCCTGGGACATCCTCAGTTCTTCCTTCAGGTCGTTAACCTCTTCTGTCACCTTATCAAGGGCAGCTTCGGCTTGCAGCCATTTCATCTTCACCTCATGCAGCTCAAACTCTTGGAGCAACCGGTCACATGGAATGTTGCAGTCTGTCCGTTGAAGCCTTGGCAAACTGCATGTTGAAGTTGAGCCCTTTCGAACCGGAGTTCGAATAGAACTAATTAGTTCCAGCTCCCTTCACTCAGTGATGGAGCCCCCATCAGGTCGAACTTGTCGTTGTAAATCTAAGGTAAGGTAATTCCACGTTCCTCCCATTTCCCCAAGGTTAAACGTTTCCCAAACATTTTCGTCCAACTTTTCATTCGTGGAAATGCTCTAGTTCTGGGCTTCCCCAATCTGAATTTCACATAAAGCCACACCTTCAAATGGAAAAGTTCAACTGGTTAGAATGACTCAACATACACGTACATATTCTAAACAGACACACAACTTAATCCGAATAGACAGACAACTTAATCCGAACAGACCCACAACTTATTCCGAACAGACACACAACTTATTCCGGGCAGACACACAACATATTCCAAACAGACAAACAATGTAATCCGAACAGACACAACTTATTCCGAACAAACACACTTTAATCCGAACAGACAAACAATTAAATCTAAACAGACACACAACTTATTCCGAAGAGACACACAACTTATTCCAAACATACACACAACATATTCCAAACAAACACACAACTTATTCCGAACAAATACACAATTTAAACCGAACAGAGAAACAATTTAATCTGAATAGACACACAACTTAATCCGAACAGACACACAACTTATTACGAACAGACACACAACTTATTACGAACAGACACACAACATATTCCGAACAGATACACACTTTAATTCGAACAGACAAATAATTTAATCCGAACAGACACACAACTTATTCCGAACAGACACAACTTATTACGAACAGACACAACATATTCCGAACATATACACACTATAATCCGAACAAACAAACAATTTAATCCGAACAGACACACAACTTATTCCAAACAAATACACACTTTAATCCAAACAGACAAACAATTTAATCTGAATAGACACACAACTTATTCCGAACAGATACACACTTTAATCCAAACAGACAAACAATTTAATCCGAACAGACACACAACTTATTCCGAACAGACACACAACATATTCCGAACAGATACACAATTTAATCCGAATAGACAAACAATTTAATCCGAACAGACACACAACTTAATGCGAACAGACACACAACTTATTCCGAACAGACACACAATTTAAACGGAACAAGCGCGTAACTTAAAGAGCAAAAAATGCTTACTTATAGTATTGCCACACAACCGTCGACGTTCCCCTGCCTCATAATGAAGTTCCCTCCCTTTCTCCTCTCCGGCAGTTCTAAGCTGGCTTTCTCCAGGCCCCCAATCAGGGCTCCGTGAACTGCACGTGCCCATCCGTATCGGTTTATGCGTCTGATGTCCCTCAAATGGTGCATGAACCATTGCTTCGGTCGAAGTGTTCCATCAAAGAACAAAAAATGGTTGAAGATAAGAGAAATCAGGAGATGAACGTACTCCTCCGTCTCGCCCATGACACTGGTTGCCGTCAGATGACCTAACAGTTGTGTGTTGTCAAGTTTCACCTCTTCTCGCCTCTGTACACTCAATGGCTCCATCTCCTTCGCAGCCCCTTAGGGCAACGTCTTCAGGTGTAAGGGGAACTACCCCTGATCCTATTCTCAGTCCCACCTCCTTCGCATTGTAGTGTTCGACGAACCAACCGACTATTTCGTTGTCCGTAGTAATGTTAGGAAGGAAGTGACCGAAAGGGGTGCTTCGGAAAACCTCCTTCTCAACCTTCTTCATCCTGTCAAACTGCTTTCGGATGGCCGTCCAGGAACACCGAGATTCCCGGAAGTAGTAGGTGGTTCCCTAAAACAAAAATTGAAGAAACGAAAGTTTCTCAAAAAAGAACGAGCAAGGGAAAAAAACTAAATAGACCCACCGGTTCTGGAACAGGTTCGCTATCGACGGCAGGAGTCAAAGAATCCATTATCGTTTAGAGGGGATGAAAGAAAGCGGAATAGGTTCACAGGTTCGCTTCCTCCGTTCACAGGTAATCCAACGAGAAAGAAAGCGGGACTCTCCCTTTCGATCTGGATATTTTAATCTTCCTCAGTATCCGAATCGTCGTTCGTAGGGTGTCTGCCGTTGTCTTATCTGGGGTTTGGAAAGCAACCGTCGTACTTGGAAAATCGTCAAAAAAACATTTAAAAACTCATTAAAGACGCATTTGAAAAGGGTGACATGTAAATCCGACTAGACGCTGACTCGTCAACTTTTAGGTGTCACGTAGGACACGTCATGGACGCCTGCGTCCGTGTACTAACAACCCTAAATCTAATTGGCCTATGAGTTTGTGTGTTACCCGTATTGGACATTGACAAGTGTCAGACATGGGTTGACAAAAATATTGTACACAACCCTGACAGGGGTGGACATGAAATGGACCTTGATTTCGAAAGTAGAACACAGCGGTTTGTGTGTGTTTTTTTTACGTATTGAGAATTTTTTAATAAATTTGGATTTCATAATATTTAAAATTTTCAATTAAATTAGTAAAATTTTAAGTTGATAAATAATTTTCTTCTCACACTAGGGCTCCACTCTTAAATCTAGCCAATATGTTCATATTATTCTATTTTCCAAAGTGGAAAGGAATCACTCATCTGGAGTTGTGCCAGAAAAGAACATTACTATTTCTAGATTGCAGCAACTAAGAAAAATTGATCTTGTAATATAACTATTTTTAATGTTGCAAACTAATTAAAAAAATTCACTATAATTAATTGGAAATAATTATAAACTAATAGAACTATACATAAATCTCAATGCTGCAAAAGTACAAATTGAAATCAACTTAGGCAGCGCATGTGTATACTGTGACATTATAATATACCTCTATTGAAATCGTAAATTGACAAAGCAAATCATAAATTTAAGGAAAACATTATATAATTCTAATACCACAGTTGGCCTTGTGTTTTTAGGCTTCTAACCTTTTCTTGAGATGGACCGACAGAGGCCAAAGAAAACCTAAGAGTTGGCCGAGGAAACCTTGGTGTTTGTCGGAGACTTGGTCGTTGAAGTGTATATTAGCTACTATTTGGGTGTGAAGGGTTATCGTCTGTGGTACAAGGAATCTCAGAAGCTCATGGTTGAAAGAAATGTTGTCTTTAATGAGCTTGCTATGTTACCTTCCAGCAAAGACACTGTTATTTCTACTCCTGTGTCAAGTGGGACTCCGGTTCAGGTGGAGCCACCGGTAGTGACTGTTGATGAGAATTCTGGTGTGACACAAGGAGAGAGTTCGAAATCTGAGGAAGATGAAGAGTATTTGTTGGCAAGGGACAGAGAGAGGCGGCTGACCAAGAAACCCCGTAGATACGCTGAATCAGTCCTTGCATATGCTCTTAGTGCAGCTGAAGATATTGGAACCTCTGGTGAGCCGAGCAAGTATTCAGAGGCAATTTTGGCACTCGATTCAGCTGCTTGGGTGGGTGCAATGAATGAAGAGATGGAGTCTCTTCATAAGAACCAAACTTGGAAGCTGGTAGAACTTCCAAAAGGAAAAAGAGTCGTTATCTACAAATGGGTCTTCAAGAAGAAAATCGAGGGTCTCTCAGATGTAAGATACAAAGCTCGATTAGTTGCTCTTGGTTTTAGTCAGGTGGAGGGTGTGGATTATAGCGATATTTTCTCACCCGTTGTGAAGCATACTTCTATTCGTGTTTTGTTGAGTTTGGTTGCAATCCATGATTTAGAGTTAGAGCAACTAGATGTGAAGACCGTTTTCTTACATGGAGAATTAGATGAGAAAATTTACATGTCCCAACCGGAGGACTTTGTGGTCGAGGGTAAAGAGAATTAGGTATGTTTGCTGAAAAAGTTGCTTTATGGGTTATGGCAATCGTCTCGACAATGGTATAAAAGATTTAATTCTTTTATTGTTGGACATGGGTACAGCATGTCCCAGTATGACTGTTGCGTTTATCAAAAGGTATTTCCAGATGGCTCTCTTATTTTATTATTACTCTATGTAGATGATATGTTGGTAGTAGCTAAGGATAAATCTAAAGTTTCTGAGCTTAAAGAATTGGTAAAGGCTGAGTTCAAGATGAAGTATCTCGGTTCAGCAAAGAAGATTCTAGGTATGGAGATACATCGCGATCGTACATGCAAGAGTTTGTTTCTTTCCCAGCAGCAATATATTGAGAAAGTCTTGCATCGTTTTGGCATGGAAGATGCCAAGTCTGAAAGAATTCCTCTCGCCACGCATTTTAAGCTCTCGGTAGACTTGTGTCCCAAGAAGGAGGAGGATAAGGCATACATGTCACGTGTGCCTTATACTAGTGCAGTTGGCAGCTTGATGTATGCTATGATATGCACTTGTCCAGATATAGCTCAGGCGGTCAGTGTGGTGAGCCGTTATATGTCGAATCCAGGAAAGGAGCATTGGTCAGCTGTGAAGTGGATTCTCCGGTATCTAAAAGGTACAACTAAGCTATCTCTGAAATTTGGTCGATCTTCGTATTCGTTAATGGGGTTTGTTGATGTCGATTACGCGGGAGACCGCGATAGACGAAGATCTATGACTGGTTATGTGTTCACTGTTGGAAGCACAACTGTTAGCTGGAAAGCGACGTTGCAACACACTGTTGCTTTGTCTACAACGGAGGCAGAGTATATGACAGTGACCGAGGGTATAAAGGAAGCTCTTTGGCTGAAAGGTTTATTTGGAGAGCTTAGTTCAGGTCAGAATACAGTGGTTGTTTATTGTGATAGTCAAAGTGTCATTCATCTGACGAAGGATCAGATGTACCACGAGAGGACGAAGCATATCGACGTCTGATTGATCTCGTTTTATATTAACCGCAAGTGCACGGCCGCGTTGAAGCGGTGGCAAATACGGGTCGTCGACTGGGAGGTGTGTCGACAATTGCTTTGTTCGAAGGCGAGAGGTAAAAGAAGGAGAGAAAGATTGGTTACACTAAACTATACTACAATGTGAAATGAAATGCAGATGAAGCGATAAAACTAAACCCCAAAGGGGGTAGAGAAATAATGTGAACATAAAAGAGTGTGTGTGTGTGTTCATTAAGCTCCTCACAATATGTCGTGCATGAAATCATAAAACTACATCCAAATTTGCCTCTACATGAATTAAGATAAGACTACATCATTAAAACATACAAGACAATAATTGGAATGAAGCTAAATGAACTCATGTATAAAGACTAGACCCTACTATGCCTCCACATGAATTAAGATACACATTATCATTAAAACATACAAGACATTGACCAAGGTCAAGGCAACAAGAGTTCATACACTACAACTTGTGTTTCCAATATTAATTCCATCCATATCCTAACCTTATCATTCCCCATAAAATAGGTCCACTAATCAAAGCATAAGCTAAGCTTCATTCAAGAGCATTAGCATATCAAAGATAAGAGTGAAAACCCATTACATGGTTATGGAAATCATATAAAGCTCAAGGGATTAAGATAACACACACTTAATACACTACATGATTATATCACATATTTCTCCACCCCCCAAATGGGGATGGAACTACTCACTATTCATTACACTAACTATATTAACAAAAAACAAGCATAATACTGAAATGAAACTATGCTAATCAAGCAAGAAATATTAAAGAAGCATAAAGCTAAACAAGCAAGCAAGCATGCATATGAAAGGAAATTAAACTAAAAGAGAAACAACACAATTGAAGGAAAACATCTATTATTAACTCACTCAATTACAAGTAGCCCTTCCTCCACCAGAGTTTTGCTTTAAGGCTTCACTCTTAGTAGGGAAGGTGGCCACCAAAGAGAGAGATGGATACAATGGGAGGTTAAGAGTTCTATTTATAAGCATGGAAAAAGCTAATCCGGGACAATCCCCCGATGTGGGACTAAACCAATACCAAAAATAGCCTAAACACATGATAATACAAGTCCAGGAGCGAGCTTAGCAGATTTGGGCTCATCCAGACCGCCAATTGGCGGTTCCAGACCGCCAATTGGCGGCCTATAAGGCCCAGATCTGTCTGGGTTTTGTGCTGGGCTTCTCTGGAAGCATTTCTTGGTCTTTGATGCATCTAGTTGGTTTGTTGGAGCTCCGACCCGAATCAAATTGCCAAAACACTCCCCATGATGGTGTGGAGTTTTCTGTTTTGCTCTTAGGTCCTTCGGTCTTACGATCAGGTCCTTCTCCCTTGCATCTTAGTCCCCAGGTCTCACAATTAAGTCCTTTTTCCTGCTTTTGGGTCGTTTCATGTCTCTTCTCTTCAAACCTCTTTATTCCTGAAAACTAAACATAAAACTCGTTACGTAGCATTGCTTAGGTGTAAGATAATGGATATAAGATACAAATATAAGCATGAAATGATGTCAATCAAATACCCCCACACCTAAGTTTTTGCTAGTCCCGAGCAAAACAAAGAAAGAGATAAGCAAACGGGAAACACGAAATCCTAACTCACTTTCGTAGGAATCACGGTTGCACTTAGCACGTGCAACAAGCCGTTAAACCTCTTTGTTGCCAAGGAGGAGGAGTGTTGTCTCCTGAGGGTTTTCAGCGGATATACCCACAAAATCCGAACAAGATGCATTATTCAATCTAGACCTCGACTCGTTGGAAATATTTTGTCGATCAATGGACGCGGTAATCCTACGGGCCGACTCTATATAGGTAATCAGTCCACACCTAGCCTAATGAATCATTCGTGCAAGTTAAATAAGGAATTAAGTGAAAAGAGATGGACAAACTAAAGATCCTCAAGTGATACAAAGTGTAAGGTCCATTAAGGTTCTTATTTGCATTACCATTTTTTTTTCTTTTTTCTTTTCACATTTTTTTTTCTTTTTTTTTCTTTTCACATTTTTTTTTCTTTTTATTAGTTGGAGCTTCATTCTCCCAGGGTCAGGTTTCGTGCATCATTGCCCATGAGGACTTACACTATCACGTACACCTTTCCCCAAATCTCCACATAGGGCAATCCCTACCACCCGTGTAATGGGAGTTCGGTCGGCGCATCCCAAGTCAGATGACTCGAAAGCACCAGGCACAAAGTCCCCTCAGACCTACTTTCCCGAGTGATAGGAGCCGTGCGAGAAGAGAGAACACCTACTCACTTATTTCTTATCTACACATGAACCAAAACCCCAACACTAATGTCTCACAACAAGATTTAGAGGGTCCTTGACTAAAACAAACTTCCTTAAGTTAACAGACACGAATTTTTGACTCACTAGGTTCAGGGTGGACTTCTTTAAATGTTTGAGCACTGAAACCCTATGATTACTCACCCCCAAAGGAAAACAGGGGTGCATCCTAACGACTCGATAAATCCTAAAGCCACTGTACTAAATATCCTAATGTATCAAGTTCAAGACAATTTTGAGAGATTTCTTTTTACTTTGCCTCTCAACAGTTTTGCACATGCTAAACACACGCAAAAACCCACAAAACATTTTCTTTCGCAAACACATGAAGATTTTGAAAGAAATGTGAAAATTTTAAAGCACAATGCAAGCAAAAGAAGACAAGTCACCCAAGGATCATGGCAAGCAAATATATCGATATTAAATGCAGCACACTAACATGACCCTAACAATGCAAACAAAAGAAAACAAAAATCAAAAGAAAAGACTCGATTATGTACACACGTAAAACACCCCCTACACCTAGATCATGCATTGTCCTCAATGAATGCGAGCAAGATACTACATGGAGCTATGCATGAAAAAGAATAGATCTCACCAACGTGAAGTACACAGGGAAGTTTCTGGCTATGTTGATGGACACAACCCAAATTCGCTCAAAACCTGTGAGATACTAAGGAAGGGATACAAATATGTGAAAGAAATGGGGCCCAAATACTCAAGGGTTGGAGTCCACAACAATCGATGCTCACTAAAAGTCTTTTATTGTGCCTTTTTTTTAATATGTACAACAAATGGGCTCCCATCTTCATATGTCAAGGGACATCAAATGGGAACCCGCCATCACTCGAGCCAAAAATGCACATGCATGGGCTCGCGACATACAAATCAGAATTGTTTGACCACCTGATACCCTAATAAGCGTTGTGGTCGTTTGATGCCTCTTGAGAGTGAGAAAGATAAGAGGCATGAATGAGAGGTGAACCTCTATCAGGTTGAAGGGTATCAGGTGGTTGATTCTTAACCCACATGGGGTCCTCAGCAGATATAGAATGAAGATCATGTGGCCCAGAGGCCATAAAAATGGTATCTGGTGGCTCAAAAGCCACGTGATCGAAAGGTTGTGGCTCAAGGGCCACAAGATCAAAAGGATGTGGCTCAAGGGCCACAAGATCAAAAGGATGTGGCTCTGAGGCCACATGATCAGAACATAAGGCACCTTCTTGTGCCAGCCCAGGTGAAACGTCTTCACCACCTTCAGGAGCTTCATCGAACAATTCTCTGAAGTACTTGAAGGTGCCCTCAACTTCACTCTCATCCATGCCCTGGATAAGGTTAACCCCAATAGGGTCAGTGAAGGCACCTGGCTTCTTGCCGTTGGTGAAGATGTTGAAATCAGCGCATTGACTACCATAAGTCAAGCGCATCAGACCATTGCGACAATTGATCAAGGCATTCGAAGTCGCAAGAAATGGCCGCGCCAGAATGACAGGAATTTGTCCAAGTGGGTTTGGCACAGGTTCAGTATCCAAGACAAAGAAGTCGACTGGATAAATGAACTCTCCCACTTTGATCAGCACATCTTCCACCACACCCCTAGGTTTCTTCATAGACCTATCAGCCAATTGAAGAGTGGTCTTTGTTTGTTTGAGGTCTCCAAGACCGAGGTGGATGTAGACCGAATATGGCAGAAGATTAACAGATGCACCAAGGTCCAATTGGGCTCGATGTATGGACACATCACCAATCACACAAGAGATAGTAGGACAGCCAGGGTCCTTGTACTTGACTTGCATGGGTTGTGCCAACGAAGAACTCATGTTAGCCGCAAGAAAAGCTTTCTTGGGAACATGAGTTTTTTCTCTTCTTGGTACATAAGTCCTTGAGAACCTTGGCATAAGGTGGTATTTGCTGAATCACCTCCAACAGAGGGACGTTCACCTTAACTTGCCTAAACATCTCAAGCATCTTGTCATGCTGATCAGAGGTTTTCTTTTTAAGGCGCTCAGGGAATGGCGCCTTTGGGGGCATAAGGATGCGAAGGCACCCCAGAATTCAGGTTGATTGACATCATTTCATGCTCATATTTGTATCTTATATCCATTATCTTTCACCTAAATAATGCTATGTTACGAGTTTTATGTTTAGTTTTCAGGAATAAATAGGTTTGAAGAGATGAAGCATAAAAGGACCCAAAAGATGGGAAAAAGGACTGAATTGTGAGATCTGTGGACCAAGATGCAAGGAAGAAGGACCTGAATGCAAGATCGAAAGACCTAAGAGCAAAACAGAATACTCCTCACCATCATGGGGAGTATTTTGGCAATTCTATTCGGGTCGGAGCTCCAACATGCAAAATTGATGCATCAAATACCAACAAAGCCTTCCAGAAAAGCCCACAAGAAATTCCAGAGTGATCCGGACACTGTAGACCGCTAATTAGCGGTCCAAGACCGCTAATTGGCGGTCACGTTTGGCCCAAATGCCCTCAAATATCTCGAGCACATGTATTAGAGGATGGTTAGGCTATTTGTGGTATCTGTTTAGTCCCACATCGGGGGATTGTCCCGGATTAGCTTTTTCCATGGCTATAAATAGAACTCTTCACCTCCTATTGTAATCACTCCATATTTTAAGTGGATATTCTTCCTACTAGAAGTGAGGCCTTGAAGCACACAGTAAAGTAGGAGGATGCTACTTTTAATGTGAGTCATTTTTTATCAATAAAGTTTTGTGTTTCTTTCATTGTTTGTTTTATGCTTCTTTTATTGTTTGTGCATGTTTTAGTTTAATCGTCTTTTAATTCTAGCTTAGTTTTAATATGCTTTCTTCCCATAGTTTAATAATTAGTGTAATGTTTAGTGAGTAGTTCCATCCCCTTTGGGGGGTGGAGTAGATATACATACATGCAAATGAGAATGGGATGAATGCTTTAATTTCAATGTGTTGATTAAACATGAATGTATGCTTGCTTGTTTAGGATAGAATTTATAACTTGATGAGTTTTGCCAAAATGATTAGACACCTCTCATGCTTGTTTAGGTTCTGAAATAAACAACTTGCATATGTAAATGTTAATCAACCAAGTTGGTGAATAGATTGATAGGTTTTGCCATAACATTTAGACACTTCCTATGCTTGATAAACACCACCTTCATGTGCTTAAAGAATGTATTCTACACCCACCTCTTTGCTTGTGTGCACTCACTCCACCCCTTAGGGGTTTTCCATTCCTTAAATTCCAGCATTCTTCCTTTGTTCTTAGCTTAGTTCTTATTTCATCGCTTGTTTGCTTCTTTCACCTTTCATACTTCTTAGAGTAGTTTAGTGTAGAGTAGTGTAATCAATCTTTCTCCCCCTATTTTTGCCACTTGATTTCTGATAAACAAGAGCTTGCTCACCTCCCTGAGGACGACCCGTACTTGCCACCGCTTCATCGCGGCCGTGCACTTGCGGTAGAAATATAAAACGTTCAACAAGTTTTTGGCGCCGTTGCCGGGGAGGTGCCAGTCCAGACTCTTGTTTGGACGATTCGAGTGGATTTAATTTTTGTTTTGTAGTTTTGCTTTGTTTCAAGAGACTTAGAGTGGTCAGGAGGAGCACCTGGAGAAGTTTTGAAGCAAGCTGAGCACTGTAGACCGCCAATCAGCGGCCTGAGACCGCCAATTGGCGGTCTGGTAAGCTCAGCTCGCTCTCTTATTTCTTTGGTCTGTTTACTTTATCTGATATAGTGGTCTGGGACTTAATTGGGCATGTTTTGACTTATAGTTTGTTCCCAGATCAATAATCAAACCTCCCTTAAGCAACTTGGACCCTAAAATTCAAAGCAAAAGATTAGGCATTCTTTTTGTTTAGGCCATGCATCATGTATGTGACTTAGGCATTTAGATTGTCTTTTATCTTAGCTTTATTTTCTGTTGCTGAGAGCTGGCGTGAGGTACGCACCTTCTACTCTCATTCATGCATTTCGTATGAACATGCATTACTTAGTAGAAAGTGCGTTGCAACAAGTGTGAGTTGAGCGTTGTTTGGAGAGTTGATTGCTAGATTTAGGACTCCAAAACGCTACTAAGGAGGGGCTGTCCCATAAAAGATAAGGTGGGGGATTTCATCACCCTTTCCTTCGCCCCAAAAACCACACTAATCAAGAGCCTAATTTTAAAATCAAGTAGACATTGGCCCTAAGGATCTTGGACGCATTAGGAGAGTGATCCGGTCCCGACCGTCATGACCTGATCGGCGTTGCCCACTTTGTCGATTGTAGGAGAGACGAGATCCCCGGATCTTGGCTCACTTGCTGGGCTTTGTGGTCCTCTTTGTAGGGAGGTGAGGCGTGTTGAGGCCGTGTGACCTCGCAGTTAGGCGTCGTCTAGCTGTAAGGACCTATAGCGACCTTAGGATTGTTTGAGCCTTGTTTGCTTGTGTGCTTCTACCTGTACCCATCCGCCGTAGCTTAAGGACTTCTTCCCTTCTCTCCTGAGTCATTCTTTCTCTCCTGTTTTCCCTCGTCTTCTCTTCTACGTACATTCTTTATTTGAAAAAAAAGAAAAAAAGAAAAAAAGAGAGTTGTGGTTTGTGTGTGCACCTTTGTGCATGCTTTCGTGGACACGAGACGAGAGTGGTCGTTTGACGAGGAGCGTTGTCAATCCGGCTTCGGTCATCGATTTCTCGACACCTTCCTCCTCTCGTGTCGCACGTAGTTCGGGTCCAATGGCTGCTAATTTCCGTGAGGAGGAGCACTTGCTGGACCCGCCTGCTCCACCTGTTCTTCCAGTTGTCGTTCCCATACCTCTTCGTGATCGATGCTACCCGAGCCGTACCGCTCTACCCTCATGCATCGTATTACCAGAGGCTAATGGGAACCATTTCGAGGTTAAGCCTCAATTCATTTCCATGCTCCCTCATTTCACTGGGAAAGGTGACCCCTATATCTTTCTCAGGGAATTTGAGGAGGTCTGTGCTATGTTCAAGCTGCAACAACTTAGCACAGATTCCATCCATCTTAGGCTCGTTCCTTTTGCACTAAAGGATGACTCCAAGAAGTGGTTGTACAGCAACCAGGCGAATTCCTTTAGGACTTGGGATGAGTTTCAATCTGCATTCCTCAAGAAGTACTTTCCTAATCATCGGACTCAAAAATTGAGGAACGAAATCAATTCGTTCTATCAACATGAGACCGAACCATTTCATGCATATCTTGAGAGGTTCAAAGAGCTACTATCCTCATGCCCTCACCATGTCATTGAGTTGTGGCGTCTTTGTCAGATTGTGTATGAGTGTCTTCACATCCTGTCCAGAATGCTCCTTGAGTCCATGTGTCAAGGAGAGTTCTTGGGAAAGGATGAAAGGGAGGCCTGGGCCTTCCTAGAAGACCTCGCTGAGAAAACCATGCAATGGGAGAGTGTGAGGGAACCACCTGCATCATCTAGTATAGGAGCGAGGATCGCGAATGCAAACTCGACTAGATCGGGTGCCGCATTTGCTATCGATACCACTACGGCCACCGAGGCACGCATGGCGGCCTTAATGCGCCGTATGGATTCGATTGAGCTCAAAAACCAACAAAGTGCACCTCACATGTCAACATCTGGTCCAGTTCCTTGTCATTCATGTGGTAGGATAGGTCATGTAGAGAGCGAGTGTGAGTCCATTCCTCCTGAGATGGAGCGTGTCAACGCCATCTATGACAGAGCTAGGAATGACCCATACTCATCATCTTATAACCCTGGATGGAGGAACCACCCCAATTTTTCATGGAACCAAAATAATACCCCGGGTGATCCTTCAAACTCCTCTAGACCACCTTACCAATCACACCAACCTCCCATGCATGCACATTCCTATCAGCCACCCCAAGCACAAACGACCAACCAATCGGGTTTCCTAAATTCCAATAATATGGAAACCCGATTCAATTCGCTTGAGACCTTGACTCGTGGACTTGAAAACTCAATGAAAAATTTTATGTCTACCACAAGTCAAGTTCTCACTTCAAATCAGCAGACCATGAAATCTCTAGCGCTTCAGATGGGCCAATTGGCTCAGTCTGTACATGAAAGAGAGAGAGGGTCTTTTCCTAGCCAGCCTGAGGCTAACCCCCGCATGTACCAACAACAACAAATGCAAAATGAGAATGTGGTACCTCGGGGGAGGCAAGTGAACCATGTGGAGGAACCTGTTCACCATGTCAATTCCATTGTGACCTTAAGGAATGGAAAACAGGTTGACAATCACATTTCCTTGCCACACCCACCACCATCTATGCAGCCCCCCAGTGGGAATGGTGGTGAAGAAGAAGCTGAGGGTGAGGGTAATACACCAAAGCTTTCTTCTCAGGCACAGCAGAAAACCTACCTGCCAAAAGCTCCCTATCTAAGTAGGTTAAACAAAAAGCAGAGTGACAACATGGACAATATAGTAGAGGTGTTTAAGCAAGTAAAGGTTAACATCCCCTTGTTGGATGTCATCCAACAAATACCTCAATATGCCAAAGTGTTGAAGGATCTCTGCACAACCAAGAGGAAGACCAATGTTCCTAAGAAAGCATTCTTGGCTGCAAATATCAGCTCACTTTTGTCCAATCCTACCTACACAAAATACAAGGACCCTGGGTGTCCTACTATTCAGTGTACGATAGGGGACACTAGATTGAGCAATGTTTTGCTTGATTTAGGATCAGCGGTCAACCTCCTCCCATTCTCTGTTTATCAACAGTTGAAGTTGGGAGAATTGAAACCAACGAAGATCACCCTCCAATTAGCGGATAGATCCATTCGTATTCCCATGGGGATTATCGAGGACGTGCTTATCAAAGTTGGAGATTTTATATTTCCAGTCGATTTTGTTGTCCTCGATACCAATCCTGTTGCGAACACCCACTCTCAAATACCTTTGATTTTGGGTAGACCATTTCTGGCAACCTCCAATGCCTTGATTAATTGTAGAAATGATCTCATGAAGCTCTCATTCGGTAACATGAGTGCCGAGTTTCATGTGTTCAACTCTGGTAGGCAACAGGAACCCATGGATGAACCTTTAAATCTAAATCTCATCCGCCAATTGGAGAAAGTACCACAAAATCAACGAACACCCCTAACCACAATGCAACCCATTGAGAATGTTCGTGGGCCCAGCGAAAACTCATTGCCTGTCTTCGCAATGCAACAGAGTGAGCTGGCCTCGAACATGAATGTCCAAAGGGAGTGTTCGTTGCATGATTCAGTTGAGAGTACTAGTGAGAGTGAGACACCTCATCATATGCCTATACCAGAAGGTGTCTCTGTCTCATGTCCCTTGGCCCTTGAACCATTTGAGCTTCATATTGACTCCAACAAGGACCCACCTATGGCCGAGCTTATGCTTGATGATCTAAATGATGGTGGGAGGTCCTTGTTGGATGACTTGGGGAGAAGACCCATTCTTAGTGATGCAGGTCTGCTGCATCCATCGAATGAGCTTGAGGAACTCATTTCGATGCACCCGCCTATTGGTTGGAGGGTTTTCTTCGATGAGCAATTAAACCCTAGCGAGGCAACACAACTTCATTCTTTGTTTCCCACACCCAACCAATATCATGAGGGGTTCGAGCCTTTCAGCTTTGACCTTTCACCCCTCATGACACCTCAGAGTACCAGTGAAGTTTGCCCATCTCGGCAAGTCTCTGGTCCTCAAAACTTGATGTTCTCATTTGATGTTCCTTGACCAAATGATTATGAGAATATCTTGGTTGATGTATATATCTTGTAAAAAAAAGAATAAAAAGAATAAAAAGAAAAAAGAAAAAAAAGTGTGTAATAAAAGACTCCTTCAGTGAGCATCGATTGTTGTGGGCCCCAACCCTTGTGTACATGGGCCCAATTTCTTCACGTATTTATCTCCCTTCTTCAGCTTCTCACAGGATTTGAGGGAATTTGGGTTTGTGTCCATCAACATGACCCTGAACGTCCCTTTGTACTTCATGTTGGTGAGATCTTTCCTTTTTCATGCATGTATCCATGTAGTATCTTGTTCACATTCATTGAGGACAATGCATGAAGTAGGTGTGGGGGGGTGTTTTACGTGTGTACATATTCGAGTCTTTTTCCTTTGGTTTTCTTTTCTTTTGTGTGTACTGCTAGGGTCATGTTAGTGTGCCGCATTTAACATTGATATATCTGCTTGCCATGATCCTTGGGTGACTTGTCTTCTTTTGCTTGCCGAGTGCTTTAAAATTTTCACATTTCTTTCAAAATCTTCATGTGTTTGCTAAAGAAAATGTTTTGTGGGTTTTGCGTGTGTTTAGCATGTGCAAAACCGTTGAGAGGCAAAGTAAAAAGAAAGCTCCCAAAATTGTCTTGAACTTGATGCATTAGGATTTCTAGTTTACTGGCTTTAGGTCTTATCGAGTCGTTAGGATGCACCCCAGTTTTCCCTCGGGGGGCGTGTAATCATAGGGTTTTAGTACTCAAACATTTAAAGAAGTCCACCCTGAACCTAGTGAGTCAAATAATTCGTGTCTGTTAGTATAAGGAAGTTTGTCGTAGTCAAGGGCCCTTAATCTCTTTTTGTTAAACTTATGTGTAGGGGTTTTGGTTCCCATGTAGATAAATAAGTGGTGTTCTCTCTTCTCGCACGGCTCCTATCACTCGGGAAAGTAGGTCTGAGGGGACTTTGTGCCTGGTGCTTTCGAGTCATCTGACTTGGGATGCACCGACCGAACTCCCGTTACACGGGTGGTAGGGATCGCCCTATGTGGAGATTTGGGGGAAGGTGTACGTGATAGTGTAAGTCCTCATAGGCAATGATGCACGAAACCTGACCCTGGGAGAATCAAACACCAACCAATAAAATGCTCCAAAGAAAAAGAAAAAAAAAGAAAAGAAAAAAAGAAAAAAAGAGTCAAATAAGAACCAAAATGGACTTTACACATTGTATCACATTCAGAAGTTAAGGTTGCCCATGTCTTTCACTTAAGTCCTTGACTAACTCTCACGAATAACACATTAGGCTAGGTGTGTGGACCGATTACATATATAGAGTCGACCCGTAGTATTACCGCGTCCCACGATCGACAAAATGAGTCCAACGAGTCGTGTAGCTAGATTGATTAATGCATCTTGTTCGGATTTTGTGGGTATATCCGCTGAAAACCCTCAGGAGACAACACTCCTCCTCCTTGGCGACAAGGAGGTTTAATGGCTTGTTGCACGTGCTAAGTGCAACCGTGATTCCTACGAAAGTGAGTTAGGATTTCTTGTTTTTTTCGCATGCTTTTCTCTTTCTTTGTTTTGCTCGGGACTAGCAAAAGTTAGGTGTGGGGGTATTTGATTGACATCATTTCATGCTCATATTTGTATCTTATATCCATTATCTTTCACCTAAATAATGCTATGTTACGAGTTTTATGTTTAGTTTTCAGGAATAAATAGGTTTGAAGAGATGAAGCATAAAAGGACCCAAAAGCTAGGAAAAAGGACTGAATTGTAAGATCTGTGGACCAAGATGCAACGAAGAAGGACCTGAATGCAAGACCGAAAGACCTAAGAGCAAAACAGAATACTCCTCACCATCATGGGGAGTATTTTGGCAATTCTATTCAGGTCGGAGCTCCAACATGCAAAATATATGCATCAAATACCAACAAAGCCTTCCGGAAAAGCCCACAAGAAATTCTAGAGTGATCCGGACACTGTAGACCGCTAATTAGCGGTCACTTTTGGCCCATATGCCCTCAAATATCTCGAGCACATGTATTAGAGGATGGTTAGGCTATTTGTGGTATCTGTTTAGTCCCACATCGGGGGATTGTCCCGGATTAGCTTTTTCCATGGCTATAAATAGAACTCTTCACCTCCTATTGTAATCACTCCATATTTTAAGTGGATATTCTTCCTACTAGAAGTGAGGCCTTGAAGCACACACTAAAGTAGGAGGATGCTACTTTTAATGTGAGTCATTTTTTATCAATAAAGTTTTGTGTTTCTTTCATTGTTTGTTTTATGCTTCTTTTATTGTTTGTGCATGTTTTAGTTTAATCGTCTTTTAATTCTAGCTTAGTTTTAATATGCTTTCTTCGCATAGTTTAATAATTAGTGTAATGTTTAGTGAGTAGTTCCATCCCCTTTGGGGGGTGGAGTAGATATACATACATGCAAATGAGAATGGGATGAATGCTTTAATTTCAATGTGTTGATTAAACATGAATGTATGCTTGCTTGTTTAGGATAGAATTTATAACTTGATGAGTTTTGCCAAAATGATTAGACACCTCTCATGCTTGTTTAGGTTCTGAAATAAACAACTTGCATATGTAAATGTTAATCAACCAAGTTGGTGAATAGATTGATAGGTTTTGCCATAACATTTAGACACTTCCTATGCTTGATAAACACCACCTTCATGTGCTTAAAGAATGTATTCTACACCCACCTCTTTGCTTGTGTGCACTCACTCCACCCCTTAGGGGTTTTCCATTCCTTAAATTCCAGCATTCTTCCTTTGTTCTTAGCTTAGTTCTTATTTCATCGCTTGTTTGCTTCTTTCACCTTTCATACTTCTTAGAGTAGTTTAGTGTAGAGTAGTGTAATCAATCTTTCTCCCCCTATTTTTGCCACTTGATTTCTGATAAACAAGAGCTTGCTCACCTCCCTGAGGACGACCCGTACTTGCCACCGCTTCATCGCGGCCGTGCACTTGCGGTAGAAATATAAAACGTTCAACAAGTTTTTGGCACCGTTGCCGGGGACGTGCCAGTCCAGACTCTTGTTTGGACGATTCGAGTGGATTTAATTTTTGTTTTGTAGTTCGTCTTTGTTTCAGGAGACTTAGAGTGGTCAGGAGGAGCACCTGGAGAAGTTTTGAAGCAAGCTGATCACTGTAGACCGCCAATCAGCGGCCTGAGACCGCCAATTGGCGGTCAGGTAAGCTCAGCTCGCTCTCTTATTTCTTTGGTCTGTTTACTTTATCTGATATAGTGGTCTGGGACTTAATTGGGCATGTTTTGACTTATAGTTTGTTCCCAGATCAATAATCAAACCTCCCTTAAGCCTTCTCGCGTTCATGCAGTTGATGAGCCAACTGGCTAACCTGCATTTCCAAAGCCTTGACTGTACATTGCAACGCTTGAAAGGTCGGATCACAAGAAGGGTCCTTAGGGTCAACCCGCTGGGGTGGTGGAGTCTGGTTGGAATAACCCGACGATGAGGCATGAGCAGGTTGGTAGTTTTGGTGCTGAGACCTTTGATGTGGGGGTTGGTAGGTCGCCGATGGGCGTGGAGGTTGATAAGGTGGAGGTTGAGGTTGAGCGTGCGAGCTCTGACCGTGGCCTCCACTAGACCCCCAAGAGAAGTTAGGATGGTTACGCCATCCCGGGTTGTAGGAGTGACTGTACGGGTCGTTACGGGGCCTTGGTTGATACATCGCATTTGCATGCTCAGTATCCCTTGGAGCGTAAGCGCATTCCAAGTCATTATGTCCCGACAGTCCACACCTACTACACTCGAGAGTAGCGACCTGAGCTACAGGAGCTCGGTCCTTCTCCAAACTCTCAATCCTACGCATGAGAGCAGCCATTTTCGCCTCAGACGCGATCGATGAGTCAACTTGATAAGATCCAGCTCGACCAGAAGACCTGGCGGCTGGTGGCTCTCTCATGGTATCCCACTCGAAGGTACGTTCAGCCATGGACTCAAAAGTATCCCATGCCTCCTCGATGGGTTTCATTTGGAAGTCACCCTGACACATCGACTCCAACAATGTGCGGGTGTTGTAGTTGATGCCCTCATAAACAATTTGGCACAGCTGCCATAACTCAAATCCATGATGAGGGCACTGCTGGAGAAGGTCCTTGAACCTCTCAAAGAAACCATGAAACGATTCGGTCTCGGTCTGATACATTTGATGTATCTGGTGCCGGATCTGTTCAGTTTTCCTTTGAGGGAAAAATCTCTTCAGAAAGACGGTCACAAAGTCATCCCATGACCGAATCGAGCTCGCCGGGAGGCTATACATCCATTTCTTCGCATTATCCTTCAATGCGAAAGAAATCATCCTCAACCGGACTGAATCCTCGTCAAGCTGTTGAAGCTTGAACATGGAGCATACTTCCTCGAATTCGCGTATAAAGATATACAGATCCTCCTTATTGGCAGTAAAGGTTGGAAGCATGCTCACATATTGAGGTTTCAGCTCATAGTTGTTCCCGCGAGCAGGGGGAACAACTATGCAAGAAGGCTGCGCGGCCCGAACAGGATGGGTCCGCTCCCACAAAGTCATCGGTCTATCATGTCGAGCTAAAGGTGGTGGCGCACCAAGAACTCGATCCTGACCGAATCTCCCTTCCTCTCGAGTCAGAGGAGGAGGAGAAGGAAGTCTACGTGGTGGCGGAAGCGGACCGAGGTATTCCATGTATGGAACCTGATCTCCTTCGCCACCACGAGACGACTCGGCTTCATGCTCCAAAGGAGCACGAGGCGGAGATGGTCGATCACCAAGACCGTCCATCTCAGAAGAATGCACTCTCTCGAGTCGAGCGCTCTCACGAGAACGAGCCCAACCTCGCATAAAAATGCTCGACTCCACTCTAAAATAACACACAACAGAAGGTGTACTAGAGGAGGAGACTAAACGTAGAGAATAGATGAGGAGACGACTCAGGTGAGGAGGGAAGAATCCCAAGAGCTAGCGTGGGTAGTGGGAGCAGGAAGAAGCCTAACTAGCAAGCACGGCTCAAACAATGTAAGGCAATGGGTCCTAAGGCTAGACGACGCCTAACTTCGAGGTCACTAGCCTCGACACGTCTCACCTCCCTACAATGAGGACCACAATGCCTAGCAAGTGATACCAGATCCGGAGATCCAGTACCTCCTACTATCGACAAGATAGGCAACGCCGATCAGGTCACGACGGTCTCAACTAGATTACTCTCCTAGTGCGCCCGCAATCCTAGGGCCAATGTCTACTTGCTTTTAGTTAAGGCTTTATTAAGAGTGATTTTTGGGGCCAAGGAAAGGGTGATGAAATGCCCCACCTTATCTTTTATGGGACATCCCCTCCTTAGTAGCGTTTTGATCCTAAATAGCAATCAATCGCTCCAATCAAACGCTCACTCACTCTTGTCCTGATGCAATTCCTACTAACTAATGCATGGGCATACGAGATGCATGAATGAGTGTAGGAAATTGCGTACCTCACGCCAGCACTCAACAACTGAAAATAAAGCTAAAAGAAAAGACAACTATATGCCTAAGTCAATACATGATGCGTGACCTAAACAAGTAAGAACGTCTATGATCTGGGAGCAAACGAGAAGTCACAGCATGCAAAATAGGGCTCCCAGATAACAACAATGAACTAATCAACTACCAGAAGAAAATTGAGAGTCAGAAACCCTCACCAGGCCACCAATTGGCGGTCGGAGACCGACGATTGGCGGTCCTTTTGGAGTTTCTGGTCCTCCAACTCCTCCAGTAGCCGCCCCGTGAGATCTAGGATCCCTGAAACAAAAAAAAACTGAAAACAAAAAATTAAAAACCCCTCGAATCGTCCAAACCAATGTCTGGACAGAGCACCTCCCCGGCAACGGCGCCAAAAACTTGATTGATCTCGTTTTATATTAACCACAAGTGCACGGCCGCGTTGAAGCGGTGGCAAATACGGGTCGTCCATTGGGAGGTGTGTCGACAATTGGTTTGTTCGAAGGCGAGAGGTAAAAGAAGGAGAGAAAGATTGGTTACACTAAACTATACTACAATGTGAAATGAAATGGAGAAGAAGCGATAAAACTAAACCCCAAAGAGGGTAGAGAAATAATGTGAACATAAAAGAGTGTGTGTGTGTGTGTTCATTAAGCTCCTCACAATATGTAGTGCATGAAATCATAAAACTACATCCAACTTTGCCTCTACATGAATTAAGATAAGACTACATCATTAAAACATACAAGACAATAATTGGAATGAAGCTAAATGAACTCATGTATAAAGATTAGACCCTACTATGCCTCCACATGAATTAAGATACACATTATCATTAAAACATACAAGACATTGACCAAGGTCAAGGCAACAAGAGTTCATACACTACAACTTGTGTTTCCAATATTAATTCCATCCATATCCTAACCTTATCATTCCCCATAAAATAGGTCCACTAATCAAAGCATAAGCTAAGCTTCATTCAAGAGCATAAGCATATCAAAGGTAAGAGTGAAAACCCATTAGATGGTTATGGAAATCATATAAAGCTCAAGGGATTAAGATAACACACACTTAATACACTACATGATTATATCACATATTTCTCCACCCCCCAAATGGGCATGGAACTACTCACTATTCATTACACTAACTATATTAACAAAAAACAAGCATAATACTGAAATGAAACTATACTAATCAAGCAAGAAATATTAAAGAAGCATAAAGCTAAACAAGCAAGCATGCATGCATATGAAAGGAAATTAAACTAAGAGAGAAACAACACAATTGAAGGAAAACATCTATTATTTACTCACTCAATTACAAGTAGCCCTTCCTCCACCAGAGTTTTGCTTCAAGGCTTCACTCTTAGTAGGGAAGGTGACCACCAAAGAGAGAGATGGATACAATGGGAGGTAAAGAGTTCTATTTATAAGCATGGAAAAAGCTAATCCGGGACAATCCCCCGATATAGGACTAAACCAATACAAAAAATAGCCTAAACACATGATAATACAAGTCCAGGAGCGAGCTTAGCATATTTGGGCTCATCCAGACCGCCAATTGGCGGCCTATAAGGCCCAGATCTGTCTGGGTTTTGTGCTGGGCTTCTCTGGAAGCATTTCTTGGTCTTTGATGCATCTACTTGGTTTTTTGGAGCTCCGACCCGAATCGAATTGCCAAAACACTCCCCATGATGGTGTGGAGTTTCCTGTTTTGCTCTTAGGTCCTTCGGTCTTATGATCAGGTCCTTCTCCCTTGCATCTTAGTCCCCAGGTCTCACAATTAAGTCCTTTTTCCTGCTTTTGGGTCCTTTCATGGCTCTTCTCTTCAAACCTCTTTATTCCTGAAAACTAAACATAAAACTCATTACGTAGTATTGCTTAGGTGTAAGATAATGGATATAAGATACAAATATAAGCATGAAATGATGTCAATCAACGTCCGTTATCACTTCATTCGGGAAGTTGTTGCTGAAGGAGGTGTGGTGGTGAAGAAGGTGGGCACTGAAGATAATCCGGCTGATATGTTGACGAAGCCAGTTATTTCAACTAAGTTCATGGTATGCGTCAACTTGGTTGGTTTGAGTTCCAAGTAGATGGAGCTAAGACGACGACACAATGAGGAAGGAAGTGTTCCTTCAAAGATTTCCGGGGGCTATTCAAGGTAAAGGTGGAGATTGTTGTTGTTTACCTTGAATATGTTATTAAAGTATTCGTGGAATAAAACAGTCGATCGGTCGACCGGAGGGTTCGGCAGGGAGCCTCTGTCACACCTGCGGGTCGATAGAATACAGATCTGTAAATCTCTGTGGTCGGAGCCACGGGGACCAACGAGGCCGTCGCCTGGAAGGTATAACAACATCATCTCGATAGGTGCCCAGTCGAGGAATCAACATAGCCGGAACAGCCTCGGCCCAACAATCATCATCGCCGGCACAACCTCGGCGGCATCACCGACACAACATCGGTGGCCATCACAAACGTCCGACACAACATCGGACGGTCCAGACCGAAATCTACCAGGTCATCTGGCTCCAGGAGCCGCAAACACCAACTGCGCCGCTATAAAAGCAGGGCAGCGACCTCCGTAGCCCGTAGGCCGGTAGTCACCTCACCCAACGCCAGTTGCGTGCCCGCACAAACGTCAAACATTGGGATCCGCGATCCCTCAGGCATGCTATACTACAAAGTGTCCAATCAATCCATCATCTTAGTCACGGTCCATACTTGGAGGTGACGCGTCCCGAACACCCAAACTTTTCCACACGGCGGTCCCTGGGCAAGCACGCGGAACGCGCCCACTGTCACCTCCCGGCTCACGCACAAGGCGAGGACACGGGTTTCCGTGGACAAAGTTGGCATTCAAAAGGGAACCAGGAATTCTGTCCTGGGCTCAAACGGTCGACCGGAAGAGGTGATTCGGTCGACCGCTTCCAGACAGGAATCGGTCGACCGTACGCCTAACACGGTCTACCGCTGCGCTCAAAACACAATCCCCAACGGTCGAACAAAGGTCTAAAACCGGTCGACCGAACGAGGTAATAATTCGGAGTCTTGTCAACATTAAATTCAAATCTATCGGTCGACCGACTCAGGGGTCTCGGTCGACCGAAAACTAACAGGGTCAAACTATTATTCTACGTCATAAAACGGTCGAACGCAAACATACAACGGTCGAACAAACATGCATAGAAAATCAGTACACTTAAGTTCCGGTCGAACGACCCCAAGGAACCGGTCGACCGAAACACAACAGGAATTCCCAACTCACCAGCAATATGCACTACCGGTCGACCGCCACAAGGCATCGTTCGACCGGTGAAGGTTAAAGTCGGGTAAATAGTGCTAAATCGGTCAACCGCCCGACGGACCCGGTCGACCGTTGGTCATCTTCAACCTCACGCCAGCCGAGGATTTACGAAGAATCTCGCCGCCGGAGTGGCCTCCAACCCCTCCCGTCCGACCAACACCTCCCCCACACTTGGGGAGCAAGCAAACCACACTACTAAGTCGACATACCTTTCACCCGCGTGAAGTCGACGGTGCTGGAGCTCCTATGCCTCTCCTCCGGTAGACCTCGATCACGCACTGCGCGTCTCCCGCACGAGCACATTCCTCGGCCGACGCCTCCGCAGCTGCTGCACCAACACGCGCACCAGCAAAGGAAAGAAAAGGAAGGAATGAGAGCAAGTGGAAGAAGAAGAAGAAAAGAACGACAACCCCCCTAAAAACCCCTCTCACGCACAGTAATCGTCCCCCACACCATCACCCTACACTCCTCAGGCCACTGTTCACGCTCCACCCCATGTATTCCACTGTTCACGTGCCTCTTTCCCATGCAAAACCCCTCTTAATCCAAGATTAACCTTAAATCAAGGGTTAGGGTTCTAACAGTACGTGTTGCCTGTGCATGTTTTATGTTCCCAAGGCAAGAGAAACTCATTGGAACTTGATTACATGATTCAACTTTCATGCTCCCCTTTTGAAATAAATGCAATATTACGTATGTTGTAGTCATTTAGGTCAATTTATATTAAAAGCATCACAATCGAGCAAATACATGTAGGAAGTGATAACGAATAATATTGCATTTGAGCAAAAAAGGTCTTAAATTTTTTGTGGATGTTGATCTTGATCTTTTAACAGTTAATTAGTACAGATTGATGTTCAAAATCCTTCCAATAACAAGTCTATGCTTAAGATCATGGTAGGCGGGTTATTAAGAAAAAATATGTAGCGATCCATTTGGCATGTGAAATTTTCTGTACCGATTTGCCTTCAGTTATCTTCTAATTTCTGTTTGTCTTCATTTTCTTTGTGTTGATTTATTCAGCCTTTCTCCGTAGCACGATAATTTTTTAGCACAGCTAAATCGTGGAATTGCTAACTTAATAAATTTGTATCCTTGCAGTTGGCAGCTCTAGATTTCATAGCATGTGTGGCTTCCGATACCTTTGCCATAACAGATTCAGGAAGTCAGTTTTCATCTCTTGTTGCTGGCTATCGTATATACTATGGTGGCGGAAGATTTCCCACCATTCGTCCAAACAAACGTCGCCTAGCTAGTATTTTTACAAAGATCTCAACATAGAATGGAAGATGTTCGAGAAGCGAGTTAGAAAGGCTATAAGACAGAATAAGAGAGTAATTGAAAGGCCAATTGCCCGGAGATCTATAGACATCCAAGATGTAGACACTGCATGTGCAAAACGGAGTAGTGAGTACAAAGATCACAACTAACTATTTTTGCTGCAGTGGCTATTCATCTTTGCTTAGCACAGATGAAGGGGTCATGCTTTTCTTGATAAAAGTGTAAAATCCCAAACTTTGGTGAGGCTAATGTGGTTTAGGAGATGTTTAAGTGGATGTTGCCTTGGGAAGAGAAGGAAGTATGGGAGGTATGGTGAGATGACTTGATTGGATGGGGAGGTAAGGTAGGTATGGGGGGGGGGGGTGACGTGAGTTTCTGTTGATGAGAGGAGTTTTGTTTTGGAACCAAACGTCCTCTTCCTCTTTGCTTCTTCTTGTTTCTTCTTCATCTTCCTTCATCCTTACTAAGCAACCATCCCTCTCTCCCTCAGTTCTCAGTGACCGGAGGTGGAAGGTACGACCGTGGCAAGCTTGGAGGTGGTGGAGGCGCGGGTGTGAGGTGCACGGGACGAGCATTCGAGGTTGCGGACAGGACGTGAGGGTTTGTGATCTCCGGCGTGCGTCGACATCTGCGAGAGGAAGGTATGCCGCTCTCTAGTGTGATTTTGTTCTTGCTAACCCTCGTGGAAGGGTTGCGTTGGTCGGACAGGGAGGTCGGAGACCTCTTCGGCGTTGTTTCCGTGAAAAACCTCGGCTGGCGCGAGGTTGAAGGCGACCAACGGTCGACCGGTCTGTTCGGGCGGTCGACCGAATGTAGTGTTTTTACCCGACTTTAACCTTCACCGGTCGAACGATGCCTTGTGGCGGTCGACCGGTAGTGCATATTGCTGGTGAGTTGGGACTTCCTGTTGTGTTTCGGTCAACCGGTTCCTTGGGTCGTTCGACCGGAACTTAAGTGTACTGATTTTCTATGCATGCTTGTTCGATCGTTGTATGTTTGCGTTCGACCGATTATATGACGTAGAATAATAGGTTGACCCTGTCTGTTTTCGGTCGACCGAGACCCCTGAGTCGGTCGACCGATAGATTTGAATTTAATGTTGACCAGACTCCGGATTTTAACCTCGTTCGGTCGACCGGTTTTAGACCTTTGTGCGACCGTTGGGGATTGTGTTTTGAGCGCATCGGTAGACCGTGTTAGGCGTACGGTCGACCGATTCCTTTCTGGAAGCGGTCGACCGAATCACCTCTTCTGGTCGACCGTTTGAGCCCAGGACAGAAATCCTGGTTCCCTTTGAATGTCAACTTTGTCCACGGAAACCCGTGTCCTCGCCTTGTGCGTAAGCCGGGAGGTGACGGTGGGCGCGTTTTGCTTGCCTGCCCAGGGACCTCCATTTGGAAAAGTGTGGGTGTTCAGGATGCGTCACCTCCATGTATGGACCGTGACTGTAACATCCTCAAACACAACGGAAAATTTCAAATTAAAATCATACAAACAACGAGGACATTACGAAAGAAATACACAAACTGGTGCACCAACATATAATATATATATGTGAACGAGTTTACAAAAGAATGTGATTACATCAAAAGATCATATACAGAGAATACACACAGTAATCACAACCACCTCAAAATGTAGGGAAGCAGGATCAGGTCTCGAGCGCTCCCTCCGTCGACGCCACCCACCTAACGTCGCTCTCGGCCTGAAAGCAGACAATGAATGCCTGAGTTTCCAGGAGGAAACCCAGTATGCCAAACCCTATCACATAAATGGACAGAAATGAAATGTGCAAAGAAACGTAAAACACCACAACAGAAACACCCGCTAAGTTCCCGGGACCTCTCTCCCGGCCATAGCCCAACAACACGGGTCTCAAGGGTCCTCTCACCCCAACCCACCAACACACGTGCACACAAGGCACCGCCGGTCCAAAACACGGCCACACAACCCCCTCATTGCCTCAGTGTTACCGGAGCCACGGTTTTGCATCATTCGCCGGAGCCACGGCTTTGCCTCATTCGCCGGAGCCACGGCTTTGCCTCATTCGTCGGAGCCACGGCCACAAATCACAACCCGTGTCACCACTAATCGCTATAGGGTCGGAATGTCTGTGCTGTCGCCCCAAAAGGGCCGGAGACCCGTTGCCTTCTAGCCAATCAATAGCAACACACACACACACAAAAACAGTGTAAAACCGCCGAACAAAACATGGCTTCCGTTCGACCGATCCTCACCCAGAGAACTGGCCCAACCGAAAAACCCGCCAAACGGTCGACCGACAAAGGGGTCCCGGTCGACCGAAAAGCACCAGAAGAAATCCATTTTCGCAAACAACAGTAAAACGGTCGAACAACCGAACCCTATCGGTCGACCGAAAACAACCAGTAGAACTCACCCAGAGTCCTCACATCACGGTCGACCGAAACCACACTTCCGATCGACCGGCCATTAAGTTAACTTAAACGTCGGTCGAACGAGTCAAACAGGCGGTCGACCGTTTAGATGGTCAACGCCCCAACCGACCTACAACAGTACTTTCGGTCGACCGGCAAAGGGGTCCCGTTCGACCGAAAATACCTAGGACGTTTTCTCTCTCTAAAAATTGCACAACCGGTCGACCGCTCAAAATGGCATCGTTCGACCGCTGCGAGGGATTCGCCCAAAATACACTACAACCGGTCGACCGAACCAAAACACCGGTCGACCGTTTATAGTTCAGAAACGGCTGTGCAGGTCCGACGAGCCCGAAACGGCCTACCGTCGACCGTTCCCACTCCCACACTAACACTAGGTGAGCTTGAAAGCAAGTTTGACATACCTTAAGGCTTGAAGAAGCCTTTGAAGAAACGACGGCGAGCTTTTCCACGATAAACTCGAAATCCGGCGAACACAACGATCTCTACGACGACTCCGGCGAATCCAACACTCCGATCCTCGCCTCCGCCAACACCGAAGAACCACAGAGGGAGATCGAGACGAGTCTAGAGAGAGAGTGAGTGAGAGAGAGATGCAAATGAGAGAGAGAAAGAGAGAGAGAGAGAGAAAAACCAACCTTTATATACTTTTCTCCCACTCGATCTCAGCCGTCCATCTCAATCCATCACTAATCCTCCCCTAAACACAATGAAGAACAGTAAGCAAGGGTTAGGATCTAACAGTGACTATGTTGATGGATTGATTTGACTCTTTGTAGTATAGCAGGCCTGAGGGATCGCGGATCCCAATGTTTGATGTTTGTGCGGGCACGCAACTGGCGTTGGGTGAGGTGACTACCAGCCTACGGGCTACGGAGGTCGCTACTCTGCTTTTATAGCGGCGCTGTGGGTGTTTGCGGCTCGTGGAGCGTGATGACCTGGCAGACTTCGGTCTGGACCGTTCGATGCTGTGCCGGACGTTTGTGATGGACCACTGATGTTGTGCCGGTGATGCCGCCGAGGTTGTGCCGGCGATGATGATTGTTGGGCCGAGGCTGTTCCGGCTATGTTGATTCCTCGACTGGGCACCTATCGAGATGATGTTGTTATACCTTCCAGGTGACGGCCTCGTTGGTCCCCGTGGCTCCGACCACAGAGATTTGCAGATCTGTATTCTATCGGCCCGCAGGCGTGACAGAGGCTCCCTGCCGAACCCTTGAGTAGTGTAGCCGCGTGTGGGGGGGTGCGATGTCGCGTGCTGTAAGACTGCATGTGCCTGCAGTAGGTCTCCTCGGGAGACCCGATGTTGACTGTCGGACTGATGTCCTGTTTTACCCTTCGGGGGAACTATTTTCCTTTCTGTTGATGCCATGACATGCTACTAGTATGATAGGTTCATTCGTGTAATGCACGCATATAGGTGAGTTGGCATACGGGGTTTCCTTCTGGAAACTCAGGCATTGTTGTTATATATTTTTCAGGATCGCAGTAGGTCCAGTTGGTTGGTGATCGTACGCGCATTTTGGAGTCGGATCCTCTACTCGGACCACTGAGCTCAACATGATTACGTTTTATCTTCTTTTGTTGTTCTGTTGTAATCATGTATCATTTTGACAAACTCTGATGTAATTCGGTACACCGCTATTTGTTTTATGAGAAGTAACAGTCTCGTCTTTGATTATTAGCCTTTATTGTTGTGATGATGAATTTTCAAAATTTCCGCTGTTTCGGGATGTTACAAAAAGTATATATAATGTTGGCGTCAACAAGAGAATCTTCCGTACGAGGGGGAAAAAGGCCAAGCGTAGAAAGGTTTGTATCGATTAAATTTGTTATAAAACAATTCAACATTTGACAGAATCCTGCTGGACAGACGACACATTTGGTGAATTTCACGTAACTTCATCATCGATTTGTAATCGTATTATGTACATTATGTAACAATATCTTTGTTAGACTGGAACGCAGATGATTCAAGTGATTCTGAATCATCTATTTCAGCACTTGTTTATTTATACCAACATTGATTTACATTATAGTTTTAATATAGGATCCCGGGACGTGGTGGGCCACGTCGGATGTGTTGTGTGGTTTGCTAAGTGGTATTGGGTGTTTTGAGTTGTTAATGTTGGGTATACTATAGGGTTGTTTTGAGTTGTTATTGTGACATGAGTTTTTTGTTTTATTTTTCTGACATGCATGGGTACGATTTTTTTGGTTTGTACAACTTTTCTCTTCTGCCAAGCTTTTTTGGTTTTATTTTTTGATTCGACCCATATTTGAATATGTTTGTTTCCTTTGTCATGTAAGTTAATTTGGATTACGGTTGTGATTAGATGTGCTCTTATATAATTACCCGTGTTTAGTTCAAAATAAATATATCATTAAGCATAATAAGCACTTGTAGTTATTAAACAATATTTATAATGCGATTACTCCAACAATAAAAGGTAAATTATTATTTTTTGTTATTTTAATAGTACCACACAATTTACCCTAGGTAAAATACCTTGATGTATGTACAGAAATCTATAGTATTATATAATTGGTTCAGTGTAAATTCAATTTTTTCCTAATCCCTAATTTGAATCACAACCGTTCATTTACTAAAAAACCTAATCTCAACCCTCCAATACCAAATACAGTTTTCTTGGTCCCTTCAACTCATCTAAATCGTTCAATCATTACACTGATCTCTCCATCATCCTCGACCCTTCATTTTCCCCAAAAGGCCAAAACAATACGCTATCTTCCAAACCCTAACACTAATTCCACAACCCCCCACACCGAAACCCTAAGCCGTAGCCTCTCTTCCAAACCCTAAATGTCAATTCCAATCATCCAACCACAGGCAACCGGTGATGACGACACCTCCAACGGCTTCGACAGAACGTCACTTCTCATTTGAAAAGACAGATTCACTTGCTATAAATCCTACCTAGGGTTGACATCGGCGTTCAATACTCCATCCTTTCAATGTCTGCCATCTCCTCCTCCTTCGGCGGTGGCAGTCCTTTTTCCCTTTTTTTCCTCCTAACTTTCGTAGAGTCTCCACTTATTTAAATTTTGATTTTAATTGCAGGTTTGAAGTTGTGGTTTACATAGTTGGTGATCTAAATCATTCCTCAAGATTTTAACCATCAAAAAGTTTGGTTCGGTTTCTTGATGTTATGAAGGATTTTTTGTAAACATAATTTGTCATGTTCTTCCAATTTTGATGCATTTTACTTAGAATTTTGTTTAATAGGTGTTGAATCGTGTCATGTAGTGATTTTTTTTACTTTATTGGTTCATTATCTCATCTACACTTGGTACAGAGTTATATTGATTTAACCATTTAATAATTTTATCAAAAGATTATACTCAAACCATTTAGATGTAATTTTAATATGAATAAAGTCCAACCATAGATCATTACTATATATTTCTTAGATTTAATCGATGCATATTTGACATTTCTAATCGCTTATATGTTTTGTTTGCTCTCTTGCCGCTCCACTTTGATTTCATTACTTTTGGGTGAAGATGACTTTCATTTTTACCCCTCCAAAGTGTCGTTCTGTTTGTATCAACTAGGGGTTGGACATTCTTGTGGATGGATATTTCTTGCCCTTTTCTGGTTTATTGGCTCTTCCATGAGATATAGATGCGAGGTTGTAGGTTTAAACCTTAACGATGTTTTACTAATCACCCATCTCGACTACGTTTTCAGTTTCATTTCACGTGTGTCATTGGCCTTCTAATACCTTTGTTATTGATGCCTTTTGATGCGAGTTCTTTTCCATAAGTTTTGTTTTTAGTTTCACGGTCAATTCCATATTTTGGCTTCTATTTTTTCAATTCCATTCCAATTTGTTTTTGCATGGCCATACTATGGTTCACATATGTAATTGATTGACATCATTTCATGCTTATATTTGTATCTTATATCCATTATCTTTCACCTAAACAATGCTATGTAACGAGTTTTATGTTTAGTTTTCAGGAATAAATAGGTTTGAAGAGATGAAGCATAAAAGGACCCCAAAGCTGGGAAAAATGACTGAATTGTGAAATCTGGGGACTGAGATGCAAGGGAGAAGGACCTGAACGTAAGACCAAAGGACCAAAGAGCAAAACAGAAAACTCTACACCATCTTGGGGAGTATTTTGGCAATTAGATTCGGGACGGAGCTCCAATAAACAAAGTAGATGCATCAAAGACCGATAAACGAATCCAGAAAAGCCCAGAATGAAATTTAGCCGGATCCAAATCTTATGGACCGCTAATTGGCGGTCTGGATCCTTCTAAATCCGCTCAAATTTCACCAGCACATGTATTAGAGGATGTTTAGGCTTTTTTGGTATTTGTTTAGTCCCACATCGGGGGATTGTCCCGGATTGCCTTTTTCTTTGGGTATAAATAAAACTCTTCACCTTCTATTGTAAGGACTCCATATTTTGGAGTGGCTATTCTTCCTACTAGAAGTGAGGCCTTGAAGCACACACTAAAGTAGGAGGATGCTACTTGAAATGTGAGTCATTTGTTAATAAAAGTTTCTTTATAATGTTGTTTGTTTCATATTCTTGCTTTACTTTGTTAAATTTCTTTTCATTAGTTTTAGTAGCTTAGTTAATATGCTTTCCTTGCTTAGTTTAATAATTAGTGTAATGTGTAGTGAGTTGTTTCATCCCCTTTGGGGGGTGGAGTAGATGTTCATACATGCATTAGAGAATGGAATGAATGCTTTATTTTCAATGTGTTGATAAAACATGAATGTATGCTTGCTTGTTTATGATAGAATTTATAACTTGATGAGTTTTACCAAAATAATTAGACACCTCTCATGCTTGTTTAGGTTCTGAAATAAACAACTTGTATATGTAAATGTTAATCAACTAGGTTGGTGAATAGATTGATAGGTTTTGCCATAACATTTCGACACTTCCTATGCATGATAACACCACCTTCAATTGTGCTTAAAGAATGTGTTCAACACCCACCTCTTTGCATGTGTGCACTCACTCCACCCCTTAGGGGTTCTTCCACTTCTGAATTCCAGCAACTCTCCTTGACACATGGACTCAAGGAGCGTTCTTGACGGGATGTGAAGACCCTCGTAAACAATCTGACAAAGGCGCCACAACTCGATGCCATGGTGAGGGCATGAGGATAGTAGCTCCTTGAACCTCTCTAAGTATGCATGGAATGATTCGGTCTCATGTTGATAGAACGAATTGATTTCGTTCCTCAATTTTTGAGTCCGATGATTTGGAAAATACGTTTTGAGGAATGCAGACTGAAACTCATCCCAAGTCCAAAAGGCATTCGCCTGGTTGCTATACAACCACTTCTTGGCATCATCCTTAAGCGCAAAGGGGACAAGCCTAAGATGAATGGAGTCTGTGCTAAGTTGTTGCAGTTTGAACATAGCACAGACCTCCTCAAATTCCCTGAGAAAGATATAGGGGTCACCTTTCCCAATGAAATGAGGGAGAATGGAAATAAACTGAGGCTTGACCTCAAAATGGTTTCCATTTGCCTCTGGCAATACGATGCATGAGGGTAGAGTTGTACGGCTCGGGTAGCATCGGTCACGAAGAGGTATGGGAACAACAACTGGAAGAGCAGGTTGAACAGGTGGGTCCAGCAATTGCTCCTCCTCAAGGAAATTAGCAGCCGTTGAACCTGGACTGTGTGCGACACGAGAGGAGGAGGGAGTCGAGAAATCGACAACCGCAGCCGGATTGACAACGCTCCACGTCAAACGACCACTCTCGTCTCGTGTCCACGAAAGCAAGCACAAAGGTGTGCACACACCAAAACATTTTTTTAAAGAATGTGCGTAGAGGAGAAGATGGGGGAAACAGGAGAGAAAGAATGACTCAGGTGAGAAGGGAAGAAGTCCTTATGCTACGGCGGATGGGTACAAGTAGAAGCACACAATCAAACAAGGCTCAAGCAATCCTAAGGTCGCTATAGGTCCTTACAGCTAGACGACACCTAACTGCGAGGTGACACGGCCTCAACTCGCCTCACCTCCCTACGACGAGGACCACAAAGCCCAGCAAGTGAGCCAAGATCTGGGGATCTCATCTCTCCTACTATCGACAAAGTGGGCAACGCCGATCAGGTCATGACGGTCGGGACCGGATCACTCTCCTAATGCGCCCGAAATCCTTAGGGTCAATGTCTACTTGATTTTAAAAATTAGGCTCTTTATTAATGTTGTTTGTGGGGCGAAAGAAAGGGTGATAAAATCCCCCACCTTATCTTTTATGGGACAACCCCTCCTTAGTAGCGTTTTGGAGTCCTAATCTAGCAATCAACTCTCCAAACAAACACTCAACTCACACTTGTTTCAATGCACTTCCTACTAACTAATGCATATTCATACGAAATGCATGAATGGGAGTAGAAGGTGCATACCTCACACCAGCACTCAGCAACAGAAAATAAAGCTAAGAGAAAAGACAATCTACATGCCTAAGTCACATACATGATGCATGGCCTAAATAAAAAGAATGTCTAATCTTTTGCTTTGGGTTTTAGGGTCCAAGTTGCTTCAAGGAGGTTTGATTATGGATCTAAGAATGAACTATAGGTCAAAACATGCCAAATTGAGTCCCAGATTACTATATCAATTAGAGCAACAACACAAAGAAATTAGAAGATGAACAGAGCTCACCAGACCGATGATTGGCGGTCTCTAGTGCTCAAGTCGTCTTGAAATTTCTCCAGTAGCCTCCACTTACTATTACCAGTCTCCTGCAACAACGACAAACTACAAAACACAAATTAAATCCACTCGAATCGTCCAAACAAGAGTCTGGACTGGCACCTCCCCGGCAACGGTGCCAAAAACTTGTTGAACGTTTTATTTAAATCCGCAAGTGCACGGCCATGATGAAGCGGTGGCAAGTACGGGTCGTCCTCAGGGAGGTGAGCAGCCTCTTATTTATCAGAAATCAAGTGGCACAAAAAGATGGAAGAAAGTTGTTTATGCTAATCTAAACTATGCTAACTACGAAGAAGCAAATGCGAAAGAAAGAGATTAACGAGTACTTCAGCTAAGCTAGAGAAACTTGATACTATGCAGGAATCAGTAAGAGAGAGACCCCTTAGGGGGTGGAGTGACTACACATACACAATAAGGAGGCAAGAATGTCTTCCTATAGGGACAAGTGCTTATAGTGTTTGCATGTATGGGAGGTGTCTACTTATCATGGCAAAACCCATCAATTAAATCACTAACCTATTTTGATTAACATTCATAAACACAAGCTGGTTATTTAAGAAACTAAACAAGCATGGGAGGTGTCTTAAAACTTGTGGCAAAACCCATCTAGTGAAGTATTCTATTCTAACAAGCAAGCATGCATTCATATTAATCAACACATTTCAAAATAAACATCCTTCCTTTCTTAATTGCATATATGATAATCATCTCCAACCCCCAAAAGGGGAGTGGTTTTACTCACTACCCATTACACTAACTATTATACTAAGATAAGAAGACATATTAACTAAGCTAGATTTAATAAAAGACAATTAAACTAAAACATGCACCAACAATAAAAGAAGCACAAAACAAAGAAAATTTTATTGATTGAAGACTCACAATACCAGTAGCATCTCCCCCATTGAGTTTCTTGCTTCAAGGCTTTCACTTCAATTAGGGAGAATGTCCACAACCATGGAGTGATTACAATGGGAGGTGAAGAGTTCTATTTATAGGCATGAAAAAAGCTAATTCGGGAAAATTCCCTGATGTGGGACTAAACAAATACCATAAATAGCATAAACACGCTCTGATACATAAGCCACAAAAAGCTAAGCGGATTCGGATCCACCTGGACCGCCAATTAGAGGTCCCAGACCGCCAATTGGCGGTCTACAGGATCCGGATTAGTCTGGGCTTTATTGGAGGCTTTCCTGGATGGTAGTCTTTGTCTTTTATGCATCTACTGAAGGGAATGTGTTCTAAAAGTTTTACTTTTAAATGTCAATTATTATGAATTGAATGAGAAATCATTTTGTTCCTTATTTATGTTATTCGTCTTATAGAAGTGTTAAGGAAGAGACTCTTGGTCCTTAACCGTAGAGCTCTAAAAGATATTGGTTTACATAAAACAAAAGATATTCGCAATCATGGTAATTAACATGGGACATTAATTACCGAGTTAATATGTTCGTGTTGGTCATAGATCATTGTAGCTCTACAAGTGAGTGACAACACGGGTACACAAAAGAGGAAAATAGTACTTTTGTATACCGAATTGACCTAACAAGTAAAATATTATAGGAATGTGTTCTGTGTCATTAATATTTTACTGTGTCCTTGGTCCTTTGATATGAGACTTATATCCGATCGCTTAAGGAGTGCTTAATTAGACTAGTGTCTTAAGCTATCGATGAGTGTAGTGTAAGGGCATTAGTTGGTTAAGTATAACTTTCGTTGGAGAAGATAGTTAGTCAAAAGATTATCATTGCCCCTCTTAATTGAGTGATGATATTAGTGGGCCCCTTGATAAAGCAAAGTTATAATGTGCACAATGTGATTTGAGTTAAATCACATATTTGTAACTGGCTTAAAGAGATCAAGAAATGAATACTAATACAAAGATGACACAATACTACTTTGTGTGTATTCTTAATATCATGAGGCAAGGGACGGACACAATTGGTGCACTCCATCACTAACTGGATCGGGTTTTGGTTCAAGTGGATTAAGACATCAAACTAATTGGGAGCTATAATGTGTAGCTAGATACCGCTTATAGCTTGTGATATTAAGCTCTTAATATCACTGTCAACTTAGTTTAGATCCTCCCATAGGTCACACCACAAAATTGGGAAACAAGAAATGGGGATTTTAAGTTCACAAGATGTGTCGGGTTTCATGTAGAAAAAATGACACATGGGGTGAACAAGCAAAATCAAAATTATGTTGTGATTAATAACATAATCAGAATCTAAATTAAATTCATATGTGATGTAAATATTATGGGGTGTAATGATTCATCATTGCATAGGATAATATGTTACATAAGTTGTGAATTTACTACTAATCCCGAAATGTCAAATTTTGTAGGGGTTAAAACCGAAATTTGACAAATCTGCAGAACAGTGCTCAAACGGTCAACCGGTTAGCAGTAAACGGTCGATCGATCGGGCACGGTCGACCGGATGTGTCTCGACCGATAACAGGGAATTTTCATCTGTTCAAACGGTCGACCGAATGTAATCGGTCGGTCGACCGAACATTGCGATGGAATAATTCATGTTACGAACGGTCGACCGAGTTATTGAACGGTCGACCGAAACCTAGTTCGAGCGGTCGACCGAACCTCCAAACGGTCGACCGGTCCAGACGGTTAATGCAAAATTAATTTAAGAATTAATTAGATCATGCATGGAATTGGTCCATAATTGATTTAATTCGTGGCTAAGATTATTTATTATTAAATAATGGATGGTTAGATGGAAGTTTGCATGAAATCATGGGCAAGAGGTTGCACATGAATAGGTAATTTGGAGAGAACTTATAAATACAAGTTTATCTCATTACCTCCTTAATTAATTCATTGTTTTTCTCATGCAAAAACTCTCTCCATAATTCTCCACGAAATTCCCTTAATTCTTAAGTTTAGTTTAGTTTTTAAGAGATCATCTTCTCAAGGGAAATAAAGAGGGGTTAGTAATTAGATTCTAAACCCTATTGGAGATTGAGAGGCTAGTTCTTCTCTCTCCAATCTTGTTTAGAGTTTGGTGACATTTCGGAGGCATCCGGCGCAGCAACAAGCATCCTCAACGTCTCCGAATCTTCAAGAAGTTTTTTGAGAACTTCTAGGTATGAATTTCGGAGTCCCTTTGTGTTTGTTTTAATGAGTTTTTGAAACTAGTTGTTAAAACAAACCGATGCATGCATGAAATAAATCGAAGAAAATTGTAATTGATCCTTATTATACATGAAAATTCGAAAAATATATATGTATAATTAAACATTAAATCCCACAGTGGTATCAGAGCTTAGGGTTTCAATTTTCTAATGATTTAAGGTTGTAAACGAATTTAGTTTACCATCTAGGATTTAAACAATTCGATTTACCGGTTTTTTCGGTCTATGAATGTTTGTTGATGTAATTCTCCATAATAATTCGTTCTGAATGTTTTAAGTATTTTAAAACATGCCATGTAATTATTAGAATTAAGATTTAGACATTTGTCTAACTTGCAATAATTTTGTTTTAAGTATAAACGATTATTTTGTAAGAGAATCAACAAAACCGAAAAACTGCAGTTCATCTTTCCATTGGAAATTGGATGGACAACGGTTCATAATTAAATTTTGAACTATGGACGCATGAAAAACGTTTTTAATGGATTTCAAAATGTTTTTCAAAGAATCGTTTGGGATTCTAGATGCTTGATAAACTATGTTGGATAGTTTATAGCGATATTGCGTGCATGGATGCTCGAGTTGTTTTTGCAGGAATTGTGAGTTTATATGTTCCAAATCAGCACCTATGAATGTTTATAATTGTTATAATACAGGGGCTTATGTATGTAAAAGACAAATTCTCTATTTCCATCTTTTAGATAATTGCATATGCATATGAGAGGTTTTACATAGGACTTGCACTAGTCGGTTTTTTTATCGAATGTGAGGAGCATGTTTATTTTCTGTAAAATCTACATCTCTGGTGCAAGAGGAAGTCGCTGTTGTAGCGCATCGATCGAGGATCGAGGATCAAGGATCGAAGGGAACATATAAAGTCACACGATGTGGATTGTGTGAATGTTTAATTTCTGTTATTTAATTTCTGCTATGCATGTGATGAATGTGGTGAATGTTAGGATGTGTATGAATATTAATATGCATGATAACCTAAAATTCCAAATCACATGTAAATATATGAAATTGTCCAACAAAAATTAAGAATAATTTCCTTCTTATTTCATCCACTAGCAGCCATTGATTGAGGGATACTCTGATCGCCCTTAGCGGGAGATAGCTCCCTCCATCTTTGGGAATAGTTGGAGATATAATGGTTGTTTGTTGTTGTGCCACGATTAAATGTATGAGGTGTGTTTCACCCTAGTGAACCCCAAGTATGTTTAGTTGTGAATACAATGGATAAACGTATCTCGTATCAAATGAAAATAAGTTTTCTTAACATCACCTAGAGCCCTCGCTCGGTTTTGGGAAAAAGTTTTTCTTACGAGGATAGGTCATATTCCCTCATAATTAAAATGACAAGAATCACAAGAGTTTGAAGATGCTAATATTGCTAAAATTCAAAAAGGTTGTGATTAGAAAATATTTTTCTTACCTTGATATTGTAATGTATTCCATAGCCCTTAGCTAGTTTATGTTACAATTAATGGGATCTTGGATTGTTGCATTTATGGGCAAAATTTTATTTGCAGCATTTACATTTGTATGTATGTATAATAAACATAAAATTGGCATTAAAATCTTGTATGATTTATTTTGTAGAAAAATGTCGAACATCCAACCTATCGTACGATCCATGATAGAAAAACACCCTTTAGCAAATGATGGCTCAAACTTCATTAGTTGGCAACTCAAACTCAACATCGTGTTAAAGTTTGAGAAACTATCTCACATTTTGGAATGTCCAATCCCAAAGTGGAATGAGAGATTAACCGATGAAGAGAAAGAGACTAAAGCCAAGTGGGAAGACCAAAAGAACCAAGTTCACGGTCTTATGCTAGCATCCATGGGTGACTCGCTTCAAGCGAAATACTTGGATTCAAAACCCTAGAAGACCATGGAGGCTTTATCAAAGATGTTCATGGATAGTGCCCGAAAGGAGCGCTATAAGACCACCATTGCACTCACAAGGTGCCATATGGCGGAGGGAACATCGGTATCTATGCATTTTCTCACGATGCAAGGATACCTTGAGAAGTTGGCAAAACTCTCTTCACCAATGCCCGAGGACATTGCTGAAGATATGATTCTTGGCCCTCTAGCCCCGTCCTTTAAGGACTTTGTGATGCACTATCACGTACGTTAAAAAGGGGTGAGTCTTGAGGAGCTGCACAATGCTCTCAAAACTGCTGAAGTTGACATGGGCAAGGGTAGGGACAAGCAAGTCCTTGCCGTCCATGGGAGGAGCCAAAAGATTGGTAAAGGAAAGGGCAAATCTACCAGAAGTGGTTCAATCAAGAGCAAGGGAGTAGGAGGTGCTCATAAGAGTGCCTCGAGGGGAAATCTCAGAAATCTCCAACTCCCAATACGGAGTGCTTTCACTGCGGTGAAAAAGGACACATCCGGCCAAATTGCCCCAAGTACAAGGAAGACCTTCACAACAGAGTGATTGAACGTCGGCGCCCCAAAAAAGCCAAAGGTATATTTGTTATTGAAATAAATTTAGCCACCTCTGTCCAGGATTGGGTAATTGATACCGGATCTTGTGCTCACATAGTTTCTAATGTGCATCTACTAAAGGATAGGAAGGAACTCGTGCGGAACGAGATTGAATTGAAGGTCGGAAATTGTGCGAACGTTTCTGAGGTTGCACAAGGTTCTGTGGTACTTCAATTATGTAGTGGTTTAAATTTATGTCTAAAGAATGTTTATTATGTACCTTCGATTAGGAAGAATATTATTTCTGTATCATGTTTGGATATGGATAATTTTAATATAAATATTTCGAATTCTTGTTTGTCTATATCGAAGAATGGTGTTTTCTATGCAAATGCGTTCATAAGGAATAGTCTCTATTTGCTTGAATTGAATAATAAACAAATCTTTAATATCAATAACAAAAGACTTAAGACCACTCACGAGAATGATACTCTCTTGTGGCACTATCGTCTTGGTCACATAAATGAAAAGCGCATCAAGAAATTGCAAGAAGCTAACCTTCTTGGTCTACTTGATTTTAAATCATTGGAGACGTGCCAACCATGTCTAATGGGAAAAATGACCAAAAAGCCTTTCAAGAAGAAAGGCCCAAGGGCGAGTGGCTTGTTGGATTTGATACATTCCGATGTATGTGGTCCAATGAGTACTAGTGCACGAGATGGTTTCAGGTACTTCATTACGTTCACGGATGATTATAGTCGTTATGGCTATATTTATCTAATGAGAAACAAAAGTGAATCCTTCGACAAGTTCAAAGAATTCAAGAATGAAGTATAGAACCAACTCGACAAGAAAATCAAGTCTCTACGAACGGATCGTGGCGGTGAGTACTTAAGTGCCGAATTTGACTCATACCTAAAGGAGTTTGGTATTATACCTCAACTCACCCCTCCCGGAACACCTCAGTGGAATGGGGTATCCGAAAGGAGGAATATGACATTGTTCGACATGGTTCGGTCAATGATGAGTCATGCGGAATTACCTCTTTACTTTTGGAGTTATGCACTACAAACTGCGGCTTACACACTAAATAACGTTCCATCCAAATCCGTGGAGAAAACTCCTTATGAGCTATGGAGTGGTAAAAAACCTAAGCTCAATTTTCTAAAGATTTGGGGTTGTGAGGCTTACGTCAAGAGATTGATGTCGACCAAACTTCAACCAAAAGCGGATAAGTGCTTCTTTATTGGTTATCCTCGTGAGACAAGAGGATACTACTTTTGGCATATCACCTCCAATCGAGTGATTGTAGAGAGGGATGCCACATTTCTGGAAAAGGAATTTCTAGAAAGAGTAAAAAGTAGTAGGAGTAGGGTTGTGCTTGAGAAAACTCAAGATACTCTACAAGATCATGACATGAATGATGACATTCAAGATCATGAAGGCCCAACCGAGATTCCTTTGCTTAGTGGGAGCGTGAGCGAGAGACCATCACAAGAAATTGTGAGAGAATCTCAATCATCCCCACCAAGTGTACGTTCAAGAGTTGAACGTGAACCCACTCCTCAAGAAATTGTGGACGAAGTTCGAGAGGCACGAGAAGAACCAAAAGAACTAAGAAGGTCAACAAGGGAAAGGAAGAAACCCAACTTGTATCTGGGACTTCATGAAATCATGGTACTAGATACCAATCATCCCTTGACCTTCCAAGAAGCAATGGAAAGGGAAGACTCCAAACTATGGCTTAAAGTCATGAAATCCGAAATTGAATCCATGTATGATAATCAAGTATGGGACTTGGTTGACCTTCCTCAAGGGAAAAAGGTCATTCAAAATAAATGGGTTTTCAAGAGGAACATGGACATGGATGGGAACTTGACAACCTACAAAGCAAGGCTTGTAGCAAAGGGTTTCACTCAAATTCAAGGAATTGACTATGATGAAACTTTTTCACCGGTTGCCATGTTCAAGTCTATTCGGATTATGCTCGCTATTGCCGCATTTCATGATTATGAAATATGGCAAATGGATGTCAAAACGGCGTTCCTTAATGGGAACTTGGAAGAGGATGTGTACATGGTGCAGCCTCGAGGTTTTGAAGATCCAAAGAATAGCGAGAAGGTATGCAAGCTTCAAAGATCCATTTATGGATTGAAGCAAGCATCAAGGAGTTGGAACAAACGCTTTAACGAGGAAGTGAAGAAGTTTCACTTCATTCAAAGTAAGGAAGAACCTTGTATATACAAGATGGTTAGTGGGAGCCATGTTGTATTCCTAATCTTATATGTCGATGACATATTGCTCATGGGCAATCATATTCCTTCGGTTGAGCAAACGAGAAGTTCATTGAAATCTGCATTTTCAATGAAAGATATGGGTGAGGCTCAATACATCTTGGGAATCAAGATATACCGAGATAGATCCCGTAGGCTCATTGGCCTGAGTCAACGTACATACATTGACAAGGTCTTGGAAAGGTTCAAGATGAACAACTCCAAAAAGGGCAGTGTGCCAATGAGTATGGGTGTGCAACTCAAGAAGTCTCAACGTGCTCAATAACGTAACGACTTAGAGTACATGAAGGATGTCCCTTATGCTTCGGCAATTGGGTCGATCATGTACGCGACGACTTGCACAAGACCCGATGTCTCGTATGCTCTAAGCGTGACAAGTCGTCACCAATCCAACGCAGGTCCTGAGCATTGGACTGCGGTCAAGAATATCATGAAGTACCTTAACCGGACTAAGGATAAGATTCTTGTTTATGGAGGACAAAGGGAATTGATAGCTGAGGGTTACTCGGATGCGAGTTTCATGAGTGATCCAGACGATAGAAGGTCGCAATCAGGATACGTCTTCCTTCTGAATGGTGGAGCTGTGAGTTGGCGTAGTTGGAAGCAAAGCACTACCGCCGACTCAACCACGGCTTCCGAAGTAATGGTTGTCGCTGAAGCGAGCAAGGAAGGAGTGTGGATTAAGAAGTTCCTTGAAGAGCTTGGAGTAGTTCCCTCGAGCGAGGGACCAATAGAGCTATTTTGCGACAATAGTGCATCTATCTCGCAAATCAAGGATCCCAAATCACACCACAAAGTGAAGTACATGGATCGTAAGTACTTCGTGACGCGTGACCTCATCGACGAACGCAAAATAAATCTTTTATGGGTGGACACCAACAGCAACACAGCTGATCCATTCACAAAACCCTTATCCCAAGCCAAGGGCGAAATGCATTTCGAGTCCATGGGATTGAGGAACCATGTAGATTGGCTTGATGATTGATATGTAATGGGGTTTACCCTAGTTATTATTGTTTTATGCATTGAGTATGTATGAGAAAGAAAACTTTAATAACAAGTGGGAGATTGAAGGGAATGTGTTCTAAAAGTTTTACTTTTAAATGCCAATTATTATGAATTGAATGAGAAATCATTTTGTTCCTTGTTTATGTTATTCGTCTTTTAGAAGTGTTAAGGAAGAGGCTCTTGGTCCTTAACCGTAGAGCTCTAAAAGATATTGTTTTACATAAAACAAAAGATATTCGCAATCATGGTAATTAACATGGGACATTAATTACCGAGTTAACATTGTCGTGTTGGTCGTACATCATTGTAGCTCTACAAGTGAGTGACAACACGGGTACACAAAAGAGGAAAATAGTACTTTTGTATACCGAATTGACCTAACAAGTAAAATATTATAGGAATGTGTTTCTGTGTCATTAATATTTTACTGTGTCCTTGGTCCTTTGATATGAGACTTATATCCGATCACTTAAGGAATGCTTAATTAGACTAGTGTCTTAAGCTATCGATGAGTGTAGTGTAAAGGCATTAGTTGGTTAAGTATAACTTTCGTTGGAGAAGATAGTTAGTCAAAAGATTATCATTGCCCCTCTTAATTGAGTGATGATATTAGTGGGCCCCTTGATAAAGCAAAGTTATAATGTGCACAATGTGATTTGAGTTAAATCACATATTTGTAACTGGCTTAAAGAGATCAAGAAATGAATACTAATACAAAGATGACACAATACTACTTTGTGTGTATTATTAATATCATGAGGCAAGGGACGGACACAAGTGGTGCACTCCATCACTAACTGGATCGGGTTTTGGTTCAAGTGGAATTAAGACATCTAACTAATTGGGAGCTATAATGTGTAGCTAGATACCGCTTATAGCTTGTGATATTAAGCTCTTAATATCACTGTCAACTTAGTTTAGATCCTCCCATAGGTCACACCACAAAACTGGGAAACAAGAAATGAGATTTTAAGTTCATAAGATGTGCCAGGTTTCATGTAGAAAATATGACACATGGGGTGAACAAGCAAAATCAAAATTATGTTGTGATTAATAACATAATCAGAATCTAAATTAAATTCATATGTGATGTAAATATTATGGGGTGTAATGATTGATCATTGCATAGGATAATGTTACATAAGTTGTGAATTTACTACTAATCCTGAAATGTCAAATTTTGTAGGGGTTAAAACCGAAATTTGACAAATCTGCAGAACAGTTCTCAAACGGTCGACCGATCGGGCACGGTCGACCGGATGTGTCTCGACCGATAACAGGGAATTTTCATCTGTTCAAACGGTCGACCGAATGTAATCGGTCGGTCGACTGAACATTGTGATGGAATAATTCCTGTTACGAACGGTCGACCGAGTTATTGAACGGTCGACCGAAACCTAGTTCGAGCGGTCGACCGAACCTCCAAACGGTCGAACGGTGCAGACGGTTAATGCAAAATTAATTTAAGAATTAATCAGATCACGCATGGAATTGGTCCATAATTGATTTAATTCGTGGCTAAGATTATTTATTATTAAATAATGGATGGTTAGATGGAAGTTTGCATGAAATCATGGCAAGAGGTTGCACATGAATAGGTATTTTGGAGTGAACTTATAAATACAAGTTTATCTCATTACCTCCTTAATTAATTCATTGTTTTTATCATGCAAAAACTCTCTCCATAATTCTCCACGAAATTCCCATAATTCTTAAGTTTAGTTTTAGTTTTTAAGAGATCATCTTCTCAAGGGAACTAAAGAGGGGTTAGTAATTAGATTCTAAACCATATTGGAGATTGAGAGCCTAGCTCTTCTCTCTCCAATCTTATTTAGAGATTGGTGAAATCTCGGAGGCATCCGGTGCAGCAACAAGCATCCTCAACGTCTCCAAATCTTCAAGAAGTTTTTTGAGAACTTCTAGGTATGAATTTCGGAGTCCCTTTATGTTTGTTTTAATGAGTTTTTGAAACTAGTTGTTAAAACAAACCGATGCATGCATGAAATAAATCGTAGAAAATTGTAATTGATCCTTATTATACATGAAAATTCAAAAAATATATATGTATAATTAAACATGAAATCCCACATCTACTTGGTTTGTTGGAGCTCCGACCCGAATCGAATTGCTGAAATACTCCCCATGATGGTGTGGAGTATTGTGTTTTGCTCTTAGGTCCTTATGTCTTGCGTTCAGGTCCTTCTCCCTTGCATCTTGGTTCCCAGATCTCACAATTCAGTCCCTTTTCTCAGCTTTTGGGTCCTTTTATGCTTCATCTCTTCAAACCTATTTATTCCTGAAAACTAAACATAAAACTCGTAACATAGCATTGTTTAGGTGAAAGATAATGGATATAAGATACGAATGTAAGCATGAAATGATGTCAATCAGGTTCCATCTTCATTTCCTTGAAAAATAGTGAAAACAACAGTTGCACTCCTCCTCATCCGCTATTTGTGGGACATCATTGGTCCATGTTGATTAGGCAAGGGTATGTTTTTTTGTACTCATACCCGAACCCGAACGAGGTGGTTAACCAGATATTACCCGCCATATTTAGAAGCTTACTGTTGGTTATTCATTCAGTTACATGGCAGATAAAATAATTTCGTAGCTACACCCGGGAGATTGGACTTGGATTACATGCACATGAGATGGCCATGATGATACTCCAGACTAACATGTTTGGGGTTTCTGTGGAACAACCAAACAAACCTTGTGTTTTGGTAGTAGTTTGAATTGCTAATTGTGTGAGCAACAATTCAGCATATTATTTTAGTTATTTTCAAACATTACGGATATTATTATAGAGCTAAAATCTCCTATGTGATGTAATCTTATTTGGTTTTCAAATTTACCATAATCGATTTACCCCACGATCCTTCATGATGTTTTCTTGTATAAATATCCTAAAATAGTTTCCGGTCGACAAATGTTATTCATTTTAGGAACTCCGTCAAACTTTCTCATTCTCTCATTTCAATTTACCCCATGAACCATCATTCCCCAAATTAATCAAAAACTTAACATGTTGAAACCTAACATATTGATAATTTTACCCTACCCCTTAATTAAATTTACCCCCACCATCCACATGCTTAACCATAAAAGAAATTTGTAGAAGAAATATATAAATCATCTTTAGTATTTGCTCCAACCGAGCCATTTACTCAATTCATCTTCAAGCCCATTGCTGAACAATCAAAGCTTTACTTATGTCAATAAGTTTTTGGTCAAACTTACTGGTTCTTTGATTTTTAATTTACCACAACATCCGTCATGTCCAAAATGTTGAATATAGTTCCAAGTTACCCCAGAAAACTCCATAAACGTTGTCGCAGAAAAGTCCGTACTTACTAAAATAGTTTTTTGGTCGACATATGTTATTCATTTTAGGACATCTGTCAAACTTACCCATTCTCTCATTTCGATTTACCCCAAGAACCATCATTCCCCAGATTTATCAAAAAATTGGATATTGCTCAATTCCTCGAAGAATTATTTGTTCTCTAATTTTTAATTTAACCGACCACCCATCATGCCCAAAATGTTGAATTAAGTTACAAGTTACCCCAACTCACTTCGTAAATGGTACCGCATAGTTGCCCGAACTTGCCTGATTTCTCATTCAAAGTTGCTGGAGGGTGTTGAATAGCATTCTCAGAGGAATATGCATAAAAGTAGAGTAGAATCTACATATGTAGAATTAAAGTTAAGCTTACTTGAATATAAGTCAGACGCACACAACGAAGTCATAACATCTAGAAAAGCAAAACTTAAGAGGTGCAACTTTTCCTCCCCTGACATAATACTTCAACATAACCCACGAACACCAGCTGAAAATGTTTTTCTTCTAAATGGATCACCGTCTAACTTAACTACAAGGACACTGCTGAAGTATCGGACCCTAATTTGGTGAAGAACAAAGGCCACCCAAGTAATGTTAGCTTATAGTCTACTGTTGAAAGTAATTAAATCCAATGTACCCATCCTATTGAGTCAAATTACCCACTCTCGAAACTAGAGGTACCCCAACCTACCAACCCTTGTACCAATTGGATTTATCAAATAAGGTTACCTTGCTATTTCGGGTTACCCTGCTATTCAACTTACTCCGTCTATTATTTCGGGTTATTTTGCTATTGAATTCAACTTACCCCGTCAATCAATTAAAGTTACCCTGCTAGATTTACCCTGCAAGATTCAACTAGATTTACCCTGCTATTGGATTCAACTTACCTTGTCTATCAATTAGGGTTACCCACACGAACTATCATTTAATACATTTTATTTACTCCAAGTTACCCGTCCTATTAAACAAAATTACCCCATATCGCAACTAGATTTACCCCAACCCTACAATCCCTTCTACTAATTAGATTTGTCAATTAGGGTTACTTTGCTATTGAATTCAACTTACTTTGTCTATTAATTATATTAAAAAGCAGGGTCGGCAAATGCTTCCCGTATTATGAACATCAGAAAGTGTTGGCGAAAAGTTGAAAACAAATTCTAGGTGAATTTCCCAAAAAGATGACCAATTGGTGATGGATGTATTTAGTAGGAAACAAAATAATAGAATTCTGTGCTTTCTTTGGAGAGGAGTCGTTACAATCTCACGAACGATCATTGGAGGTGTTGGAAGGTCTTTAAAGTTGAGCTTCTTGAATCTTGTAGGATTGTGTATGACCCTAATCTAATCGCTTTTTAAGTTAATCTCTACTTTCTTAAAGAATCAAATATGTAGCATAATAAAAACAAACAAGTAGAGAAGACAATGCAAACCACAAAGATGACCTCATGAGATTTTTATGGAGGTTCGGCCTCCCACCAGAAGTTATCTACGAGAAGATTGGGTTTGACGTACAGGTAATGACAAACAATTTAATTGGTTCTATTTAATCCCATTTACCATGCTATTGAATTCAATTTTACTCGTCTATCAATTAGGGTTGAAAGTAATTAAATCCAATGTACATGTCCTATTGAATCAAATTACCCACTCTCGAAACTAGATTTACCCCAACCTACCATCCATAGTACCAATTGGATTTATCAATTAGGGTTACCCTGCTATTGAATTCAACATAACCCGTCTATTATTTTGGATTACCCTTATTTTAAATTCAACGTACCCCGTCAATCAATTAGGATTACCCTGCTAGATTTACCCTACAAGATTCAACTTGATTTACCCTGCTATTGGAAGCAACTTATCCCGTTCATCAATTAGGGTTACCCCAATGAACCATCATTTTATTCATTCTTTTTACTCCAAGTTACTCCAACTTATATTTGAGACCACCTTGTCATTTTTTGTGGGATTAATTACCCTTACCAATTAATCGTTGTTGCATTACATTGGTATATAAAATACCTTTCCAATATAAAAATTCCTTTTAGTAAGATATTGATTACCTTTGTCACGTAAAACTACCTTTCAACATTATACAAAATTCTTTTCTCATGTAATTTTCCATTGAGATATGAATTACCTTTCATTAAGATATAAATTTCTTTTCAATAGCCTAAGAATTACCTTTGGCATAAATTACCATTGGAATATAACTGTTCATTTAGTAAGATATAGATTACCTTAGACGTGTGAAAATACCTTCCTGTAAGATATAAATTTCTTTTCAGTAGCCTAAGAATTACCTTTCATATGTAAAATACCTTCGGAATATAATGTTCGTTTAGTAAGATATAGATTACCTTCGACATGTGAAAATACCTTTTAGTATGATACAAAATACCTGTGCCATATAAACGCCTCTAGAATATGAAAAATCCATTTATTGAAATATAAATAACCTTTGACGGATCCAAATACATTTTCATATACAACAAAATTAAGCTTGTCATATAAATTAAATTTGGAATATGAAAATACCTTTTTGTACAATACAAATTACCTTGGATGTGAAAACATTCTGGAACAATTGAAACCATTGAAATAACAAATGAAAATACTAAAATCACATTTCTCTGTGAGATCCCAAAACACTAAAAATACAAGCTTGGTGCTTTAGTCCGAATCCACATCTAAGGATTTGAGATGTATGAAAAACAAGCTTAGAAGCACAACGTGAACCAAAACAACTAAAATTTGTCAAATGAAAACTTTCCATCATAGTTTTATTGTTGAAGATGTGATGTCGCAAGACTGTAGCAACACTCTCCTAGATTTGGATACATGCATAAATGAGACAAAGAAAATAATGGAAACAAGAAGAACATAAATGATTGTTTTACGAGGTCAAGGATATGATGGAGCAAGTAACATGAGAGGAGAGTTCAATGGACCGAAGACCCTAATCCTTAAAGACAATAAAACAATGTATTACATCCATTGCTTTGCACATCAATTTCAGTTGGCCTTGGTAGTTGTTGCTCGAAATCATGGCCAAGTAGACTTATTTTTCATGTGGTTTCAAGTCTGTCAAATGTTATTGGAGTTTCATGCAAAAGACTTGCTATGCTTCGTCAAAGACAATCAGAAAAAATTGCAGAAGCACTTGAAATGGGAGGGATTGAAAGGGAGAGGACTGCATCAAGAGACTACACTCAAAAGGCCAGGTGATACGCGTTGGGGTTCTCATTACGGTGCTTTGATAAATTTAAGTCTCATGTTTGGTTCTATTGTTGATGTACTTGAGATTATTGAAGAAACTTCAAATTCTGGGGAAAAAAGGAGAAACAATCATTCTACTCGACAACTTGCAAGACTTTGAATTTATCTTTTGTTTACATTTGATGAGAAATATCTTAAGACTGACTAATGATTTGTCAGTGGCATTACCAAGAAAAGACCAAGACATTATTAATGTCTTGGATTTAGTGGCAGTGGCAAAACAAAGTCTACAAGGATTGAGAGAAGTAGGATAAGATTCTATATTAGAGCAAACTACCTAGTTCCGTACGAAACATGATATTATGGTTCCTACAATGTCAGAATTGTACCGACCTCGAGGGCGTTCTCGTCGAAGAGTAGAGAGATTTTCTAATGTGCATTATTATGGTGTTGTAATATTCCACACAGTAATTGATATGCAACTTCAGGAGTTGAACAACTGTTTCACAGAGGGGAGCACAGAGTTACTGATGTGTGTATCATGTTTAAGTCCTAAAAATACTTTCTAGTTTGACATGACAAGATTGCTTCGAATGGTCAATTTTTATCCCAAAGAATTTTCTGATTTTGATCTCATTGTTCTTGAGAGTCAATTGGAGACGTGTGTTTGTGATGTCAAATTCAATCTAGAATTTGAGGATTTGAAAAGTTTAACAGAACTTCCAGAGAAGATGGTTCAAAAGAAGAAAAATCTAACTTTTCCGTTGGTTTTCTTGCTGATTATGTTGGCATTGGTTTTGCCAGTTGCAAATGCAATAGTTGAGAGAGTATTTTCAGCCATGAATGTCGTGAAAAACAGATTATGGAACCGGATGGGAGACGAATGGGTCAATGATGCTCTCGTTACGTACATCAAACGAGAGATTTTCGATACGATTAGTGATGACGTTATAATGAGAAAATTTGAAATCTCGTAGGATTACCTTGTAACAAGCATGTTTGAAGTTAATATAATTTTTTTAATTATTATATTATTTTTGGATTGATATATTTTTAAAGGGAATCAACCCCTCAATATCGTCTTGAGTCCCCCCTGCTTCCAGAGTATCAATCACACCCTCAAGCTTAGGTTAGTCTTAAACTTGTATGCATGTTAGCTACGTATTGGTCGATTGGATTAGTTATTTCCAACTCATCCCGTCCGACTCACAAGACTATATATACATATGTATATATAACGAAGGTGAGCTCTTTTCAATGATATTAAAGCCTTCTAGGGTAGGAATGAAGCTTCCCTTGGAGCTCGAAAGTCGAAGGATGCATCAATAGCATATGTGAACAAATTCTTTTCATAGATCTCTCAACTATGGAACTTTCTATCCCTTCTCTTAACGCTTAGTGTTTCCAATTTTGTTTCAAGTTGTTTGAATTCAAGCATACATGCCTTGGGAGACTTCGATGCCATTTTTTATCGAGACTCAATGTATTACAGAATTCATTGATTGAACTCCAAAATGTCCCCTCAAATGATTGTTATTTTTGGTGAAAACGAATCTGAAAGTGGGGTGGAAGTGTTGAATCTTGACTTTCCCTTGTGGAAGCTATCATATAGGCTACCAAAGGCTTGGACATCAAGTATGTTGAGTGAGGATGCCCCTGCAGCTTATGAAACTTGAGACTTCTCACGAAGTGTGGGGAACTCCAAAATTCTCGTTTGCTCAAGATTGACTTTGAGAGAGAATTTTCCATCATGCAATTGTTGTAGACGCTAAGGAGTCCTAGATGTGAATCTTGGATTGATTACCTTCAGTGTTTAAAGCACTACCATGATGGATGTTGGGAAATTTGTAGACCTATGAGTAGAGTTGTAAATGTGCAGGTACCTGGGTAGGCCCTTACCATACCTATCTTCTTACATGTTAATCGTTTGATTATAAATCAATTTATTTTTATTTCTACCAATAACCATACTTCTCCTATTTAAGTGAACGATTTTGAGCAAATAAATGATTATATGAGTGAAACTAAGTGAATAAATAACTAGGATAACTGAGTAAAAATATGTCAAATGGATAACTAGCTAAAAACTCAATGATTCCTAAAGATTCATAAATTGATGATATTCAAGGTAAACTAAAAAAAACCTAACATGTTTGACAAAAACATGAGGTCCATAAATTCACAAATTCAAAGTAACTTAAACGAATCTTTTTTGAAGTAATTGCGTGCTCTCTTTCTTTTCTTTTTTTATCTTTTTCTTCAATTGGTAAAATTTCATCTATCGAGAATCTCTTAGGGCTTGCATAACGGGTCGGGCTCCCCTTGCGCCTGACCCATGCGCCCGGGTGCCCTCCCCTTAACGGGGATGGCGCTTATCGGGTGGGGGCACGTTTCCCCCCCCCCCCCCACCTAGTTGGTCGATTTTTTTTGTTTTTTTTATTTTAGTGGAGATTTTGTTATTAGGGTTAATTGATAATGTATTTGGTATTTTTTAGTAATGCGGGGTGATAATCTTTGATGTGAAAAATATTTAAAATTTATACATTACATCTAATTTCATGCTCACATCAAAGATAAATCCATATTTAGTCCTGAAATTAGAAAATATATTAATACTAAACGAAAGACGGAACAGTACTAAATACACGAAATACAAAATACAACAAACTAAACGTAATATAAACTACACGAAATACAAAATACAACAAACAAAACGTAATATAAACTACACGAAATATGAACTAATATGAACTAACAAACTACATGAAACCATTCTCATCCGCCTAATCCATGACTTTCGCAATCGCTATTTGATCACGCTCTGTCGGGTTCTCATTTTTCATCAGAGAGTGAAGCATGTCGAGCTTAGTTTTTTAACATGTCTTTGAAAATTACGCTTAGCTAATTCCTCCTGCTTCGCGAAACCTTCTTCTCTCACTTAGGCATTGTATGCAATTTGTTGTGTAAGTTTCATAACGTCGGTGTTGCCTTCCGGGCATATTTACCCTTTGTTTGTCTTCTTCACACCTGGTGGTCTGTGTAGACAATCTTGACACCATTTATTCTGTCTCCAGTGATTGCGTTCTGGAGTTATCAGTGCTCTTTCTTTTCGCAAGGCTTCCCAAACGGGGACTTCTTTCATCGTGAAACTCCGGGGACTCCGGACCAACACGCACGACATTTGCTCCAGATATCAGGGACTCCCATTTCGGGTACGTACGCAACATGACCCAAGCATCAAAGAAAAGAAATTTAGAGTTATTAGTGCGCTCGTAGATGTGGTGAGCTTGCCGGACGACATAGTCATCGTTCTGCCCGCTCCTTTTGCGTCGGTACGCCTGATCGAAGCATCTGACCCACTTGTTGACAACAGGTATAATTCTCTTCCAGCGTTCTTCTAAGGACTCTGCATTCCTCTCGGGGAGGCCCGTTTCATCAACGGATATGCCGTAAACCCATTTTACTTTGGTCCACAATGAAGTAGCATTCTGGTTTGTCCTCGTCACCGCATCAAAACTGACCACCATATATGCCGACACAAGTCGCTCGTACTCATGTGTGGTCCACAGCTCCGGATTGATTTTGATGGCTTGGACTTTGCGACGTCGTTGTGGACGTGTGGATGGTGGTGCGACGGTCTGGCATGGTGGGGACTCATCGTCGTTTTGGTTGTCTTCTTGAGTGTCCTCCATACTATGAGAACTTACTTGTGACATGTTGCGGCCAAACATCTGAAATTGTGGTTGATTTTGTGGGAATTGTGGTGTGTATTGGGAAATTGTGAAAATTGGTAATGGTATAGTGGTGGGGATGATTGTGCGTATTGAGAGAAGTTTGTCTGTTGGAATGATTGTTGGAATGACTATTGGAAAGATTGAGCGTAATGAGAGAAGTCTGGCTGTGGGAAATATGAACGGGGGTATCCTTGTGGATAGTGTGGACGTGGACTTGATTGGGAACGACGAGAACAATTGTGATCTGCAGAAGACATTTTCAAGTTTTGTGAATTTTTTGTTAGATTTGTATGAGGTATATATAGATGCAAAATCGGACACTGTACATTCACGCGTGTACTGTACATTCACGAGGACTGTTTTTTTGCACGCATGTATAGTGCATTCACACGTTTACTGTGCATTCCTAAATTTAATTAATAAAATTTCTCGTGATTTAATATTAATTATCAATATTAATTGCAAATTATTAATATTAATCATTTCGTCAATTGTAATTATAACGTAATTAGAATTATGTAAAGTGTAATTTGTTAAATGTGGTGTCAGAATTAAAATTATTTAATTAATAAATGATGTGGAGGAAAGAGAGTGTAGGTGGATGGGAGTAGTCCGGACATTGTTAAGAGTTTTTTTAGTATGTGAGGTCAGCTGACGTGACGGAGAGAGAACAGAGCGATCGGGAGTAGCCGAGGTACTGTTATATAAGCTTCTTCGTCTTTTTCTCTCTCTCAGGATGCAACGTTTCAAGCATATTAAGTCGAGTTGTGAGCATTTTTTATGAACTGCTCAAACACGAAGCCATGAAAGACAAACATCTAGTTGTTCTGCGAAATTTTGCTTCAGCATGTTTTTGCACATTCGGTACACTTCGTTGACCATTGGGGGGTAATACATCATTATAAATTTGCTTGTACTTGCCTAGAACTAAATACCTTAAAGTTATGATCTCAGTGTTTCAATATGTTCCAACAAATTTTCACCTTGACGTGATTGTAAACAATTTGCGTTGTTCGGCTGTCCTTCTGTCCAACTAAAACCAGGACATTTTTTCTGTAACATCCCCGAACAGCGGAAAATTTAAACTTTTAAAATCAAGAGGAACACGAGGATAAAACCATCAAGACTGGGGACATTACTGAAAGAAATACATAAATAAGTCTGGTGCACCATATTACATAAGAGTTTGTCAAAAGAATGATCACATCAAAACACAAAACACATATTACATGTAATCACGACAACCTAAAGTAGGTAGACTACAGGATCAAGTCCCAAAGTGCAATCTCCCTCGGTCACCACCCGCCGGAACCTAACGCGGTCCTGAAAAAGATGCAACAACAATGCCTGAGTTTCCATAAGGAAACCCCGTATGACAAGCTCACCTATATGCCCTAACATACTAGTATAGCATGGCATGGAATACAAAGCAGTAAAACAACATTGCCACCAATGGTCAAACCGGACATCCGTCCCGCGATCGTTCCCGCTGCCACATAGGCCCCGCGGTCTACAATCGTCACCGCTGCCACACAGGCCCCACGGTCCGCAGCATCGCCGTCGCCACACAGGCCGCACAGCCTACAACCACCGGTACCACACAGGCCACACGGTCAAACACCACCGCCTCCACACAGGCCGCACGGTCCAACATCGGGTCCCCGTAGAGACCTACCGTAGGCACATACGGTCTAACGGACAGTACGCAACACATCCATACACGCGACTACACAAACCAAAGGATCGGTGAGGAGGCGTTCGCACTTCCGCGTAGGTAGAATCAGATCTGAAAATATCGTGGTCCACCACCACACCAACAGAGCCGTCGCTCAGGTCGGTCCATCAACCGGCGCCACACAAACCGCACGGGATATCACTCGATAGGTGCCCAATCGAGCTACATGTTGGAACACATCATCGGAAGTCCATCGCCGCAACCACACAGGCCACCCGCGATCCTCCCTGCCGCCACACAGGCCGCACCGGGGCCCTAACGCCGCCACACAGGCCGCACGGTATGTGCAATAAGTGCCATCAAGGCCAGTCGAACATATCCGCCATACACAAAGGCCAGACAATCGACAGATCCAAACCGAATTCCGCAGCGTCAACGAGCTCCACGTGCAACACCAACTCCGGCTCCAAACGAGCATGCTCGCGACCTCCGTCGCCGTCAACAGGCCGGTACCTCTCTGGACCTCTGTCAGCAGTTGCGTGTTCCTGAAACAATGGGATCCGCAATCCCTCAGGCTGCTACTCCAACGCGAGTCAAACTATCCACCAGATATAGTCACGATCCATACATGGAGGTGACGCGTTCCGGACACCCACACTCTTCCACACGGCGTTCCCTGGGCAGGCACGCATAACGCGCCCACCGTCACCTCCCGGCTCACGCACAAGGCAAGGACACGGGTTTCCGTGGTCAGAGTTTGCATCTTTAGCGGAACCAGGAATTCTGTCATGTGCAAAACGGTCGACCGAAAGAGACACTCGGTCGACTGTTTCCTCAAGGGAATCGGTCGACCGCTGTGACAACCGGTCGACCGCTTCCACAAGGGAAATAGGTCGACCGAAAGTGACAGCTCGGTCGACCGCTTCCACAAAGGAATCGGTCGACCGAAACGTCTACAACGGTCGAACTATTTGCGCAACACAATATTTCTTAACGGTATACCGAAGGTCTAAAACCGGTTGACCGAACGAGGTCAAAATCCGGAGTCTGGTCAACATCAAAATCCAATTTATCGGTCGACCGACTCAGGGGTCTCGGTCGACCGAAAACTTACAGGGTCAACCTAATATTTTCTACGTCATAAACGGTCGACCGCAACCACACCAAGGGTGCGGTACACTTAAGTTTCGGTCGACCGAACACAATGACTCGGTCGACCGAAACACGACAGGCAGTCTAAAAACACTACGTTCGGTCGACCGTCCAAGTGACCTGGTCGACCGACAGACGTGTTCAACCTCGCGCCAGCCGAGGTTTTGACGCCGAAACTCGTCGCCGACGAGGTCTCCGACCTCCCGCGACCAACCAAAACATCACCCAAACGTGGGTGATTAATAAGGCCTCTAATGCAAGAACTTGGCATACCTTTGCGACGAACAACGAACTTCACCGGAGCTCACACGACGGCACCTCGACACCGCGACCTCACGTGCGTCCTCCTCGCAACACACCACGCCCAGCACGTTTGCCTTCTCCACCAGAGCTCGAGCACAACTGGAGGGGAAGAAATGGGTGGGGAGAAGAATGAAGAGAGGAAGAAGAAGAAGAAGGGAAAATGAGAGAACGTGAGAGAGAGAGGTGTGCTTCATCCTATCTCCAAAACCCACACCAACGGCAATAGTAACAGCTAGGGGTGAGCTTCGGTCCAGGACCCGACCGGACCGAAACCCGAACTCCCAAAATTCTCGGACCGAAGACCGGACCAAATTCGGTCCGGTCCAAAACCAGACCGAACCTGTTTGGACCGAATCTATTTTGACATGTTTTTTTTGCTTGATTTAACCTGATTTTTATACAACAGTAAAATTAACAGTAAAAATCAGACCAATTCAGAACACAATTAACAGTAAAAATCATACCACAAATAACAGTAAAAATTACACAAATTAGAAACCAAAAACAAATTCCAAATCAGCAGATATCAGATTTCAAATACAGCACAATTCAGAAAGGAAATGCAACACAATTCAGCAACAATAACAAACTAAACCAGAAATTCAAAACATCACAAGTTCACAACTAACAAGTTCATAATTTAAAGACAAACAATCCTAAACATTTGAAATCATAAGGAGCTGAAGATCAGCAACACTAATCCACACAAATGAGCTCATCTACATCGTCGTCAGGAGCTAGTTTCTCCAAATCTGATAATTTTAAGATCAACACAAAATCAATTAGATAATATTATAACATGTAAATATACATTGCATTCACATTGCTATATCAAATACTTTTCTCCAGCACTTCCAACTCTTCTAGGATCTCCTCAACGTCCATTTTTGCCTTATTTTTGGTTCGAAGCCAATCTTGCGTGCAAATGAGTGATTGTACCATCTGCATATGTGGGAGTAGTTGAAGAATTTTGACTGCGATCAGCATTTGTTTCTGTTGAGTGTTGGGAGCTCATCTGCATATGTGTAAATCCAATTAAATTTGTTTGACAATCAAGTTGCATATATAAATTTACTCCAATTAGCTAACAAAAAAACTGGACCTGAACCCATATCCCATTTATATGTACCCTGATAAGGTACCATATTGGAATATGAATGTTTACAAGTTAAAATAGGGGGCATGCTGTTGAAATGTCAAACATCATAAATTGCAGCTGGAAATTTTATCAGGAGTAACTTGGCTTAGGCCCTACTTTGAGACTTCAGACTTGTGTATCATCAAACTAATATCTTGCTGGAGCACAGTGTGTGGATAATTAAATATTCATTATGCAGTTAAGACCCTAAATTTTCATGATAACCATACCAACTAAATCTTTGCGTCTTAGACCTCATGCATGTATTTGAGAGTGAACACTTAAGAAATGTAAGAAACCCAGTTTGCAGGAACTGAAATATATCAAGACATGGAACTTGACTTAACTTTTGTGGATTTTCCAATTGAAATCTGTAGGACCAGGACAACCAAACATGCCACTGCACTATAAAAGTCACTAAACTGAAGCTCATAAGCACAAAATCCACAAAAGTCTGTTCCATAATATCCGAAACATTTTTTCTTGATCGTTTATAACATCTGAAAGATTAACTAATGGAGCTCAAAATGTGTCAATCCTTAAAGAAATCCACGCTTTAAGCTCAAACAAATCTCACAAACCCGCAAAATCAACGAGATTTCTCTTTACCTCTCCAAACACCAAACATGATCAAAACCCATGGGTTGTTCCCCAAGATCTCGAAAAAAACACGACAAACACGATCAAAACCTCAAAAATCCACCAAACCAAGACTCGATCCCTCAAAAAAACAAGAAAAAAAGAGGTGTACCTCTCCGGTAGTGGTGCTCGATGCAGCGCTTTGTCCTTGGTGTGAGGAGGAGGGCTGCGTAAGGAGGTGGCGGCGTGAGGAGAAGGGCGGCGTAAGGACTGAGGAGGGAGACGACGTGAGAAGGGTGGCGTGAGGACTGAGGAGGGAGACGGGTGAGGCGTGAGGGTTAGGGATTTGGGTGAGGAGGGTAGGAGGAAAACGGGTGAGGGCGTGAGGTGAGGTTTTGGGTTGGGTATTCGGGTAGGTGGGGTAATAGGGTATTCGGGTTGGGTTAGTCGGGTCGGGCAAACTGGTTAACAATTAAATTCGGGTTTCGGTCCGGGTTCGGGTTTTGGACCGGACCGGACCGGACCGAACCCGAATTTTCAAAATTTTAAGGACCGAAGACCGGACCGAAAAAATTCGGTCTGGTTCGGTCTGGACCGAAAAATTCGATCCGGTCGGGTAACCCGGACCGGACCGAATTTTGCTCACCCCTAGTAACAGCACCCGCCACTCTACTCCACAGACCATCCCTCCTTCACGTCACCACCCATGCCTCCACTATTCCTTCCCCCAACTCCCATGCAAACCCTCCAATTAGCAACCTAATCACCATTTAGTCCATTAAACAAGTTAGGGTTATTACATTTTCAACTTTCTATCTCCCATAAGCTTCCTAACTCTCTCCACTTCATCCCACTTTCCCATCCTTCATACATGTTAGACAGAGATACATAGCCAGAAGCATTGGAGGGCTCAAGCTCGACAAGCTGCCCGGCTGCCTTCACTCCCAGCTCGAAATTCCCGTAAGTCCTACACGCACTGAGCAACGCAGTCGAACCAAATGTGCCAGGATCGAAGGACATTGCTTTGATTAGTTGCTCAGTCTGGTCGAACTCCCCTGCACGTCCTAGAAGATCTATCATGCAAGTGTAATGCTCTTCAGTCGGTCTAATACCGTATCTCTTTTCCATCCACCTGAAATACTCCCATCCATCGTTAATCCGTCCAGTGTGGGTGCAAGCCGAGAGCACAGAAGCAAATGTGATGCCTGTCGGTGCTAATGTATCGAACTCCACCATCAATCGAAACAGAGCAATGGCCTCCACCCCAAGTCCATGTCGTGCATACCCAGCAATCATCGAATTAAACGAGATAACATCACATGGCATTCTCTCAAACAACTGTCTCGCTTCCCCAAGTCTCCCAAACTTCAAGTACAACACAAGAAGAGCATTCCAAACGGAAACTCCAACAACCTCCAACTTCGAAACCAAAGAATGCAGCTGCATTCCATGTTGCAAATCCGCACTCCCAATCGCCATAGTGACACTCCTATCATCCACCTTGAACCCACACCTTCGCATGTCCAAAAAACAATCGACAACATCGTGTTTTAGTCCACTTTTCTTCAAGGCATAAGCATTCATCATGGCATTCCATACGACGACATCCGGACTCACCACCTCATCGAACACCTTCTCAGCATCCGAAATCTTCCCACACTTCCCATAAAAATCTACCAACCCACCCCCAACAACATCGCTCCCACCAAACCCAGCCTTAATCGTCCAACCATGGCATTGCAATCCCCCACTCAACTCCCCACCATCATCACCAACAAACGCCACGACAACACTCGCAACTGTAAACTCCCCAACCTCAACCCCGCACTCCCTCATCTCCCTCAAAACCGCAACCGCCTCCTTCCCCTCCTTCCGCTTCGCATACGCCATAATCATGCAATTCCACGACACCACATCACGACACCACCCCATTCCATCGAACACCTTCAGCGCATCCGCTAACCTTCCAGTCCGACTATACGCATCGACAAGCGCATTACACACCGACACAGACACATCGAGGCCGGACGTCACAGCAAGCCCATGAATTCCTCTCGATCCAGTCGGAACAGCGGAGAGGATAGAGGAGAGAGTGAAGGAGTCGAACCCGAGGGAGGTACGCCTAAGTTGGGAGAAGAGGTTCACGGCTTCGGCAGGGGAGGAGTTTGAGAGGGCGGAGAGGAGGGTGTTGAAGGAGACTAGGTCGGGAGAGGGGATGGAGTGAAAGAAGCGGAGGGAAGGGAGAGGGGAGGGAAAACGGGAGAGGGAGAGGGAGAGGAGGAGAGTATTGGGGGAGGGGAGGGAGCGGAAGAGGCGGAGGGCGAGGGTTGGGAAGGGGGCGTAGAGACGGAGGAGGTGGTTGGAGAGGAAGGTGGAGTGGAGGGAGGGGGATTTCAGGTAGTAAGCGTGGAGGGCGGAGATTGTGGAGTAGTCGGAGACGGCGGTGCAGCGCCGAAGGAGGGAGAGGAAGTCCGATGGGTGTAGGAGTTGGTGGTTGGGTCTGCTCATTGATGAACAAGGCTTTGGCCTTTTGTTTTGTTCAATGTTCTTAGAGGGGGAGATTAGATTTGACACGGACAATTACGGGATCTGGTGTCGAGTTTGAATTGAATTTTATAAGTTTGACTCTTTTTTTGTGTGGATAAAATGGCGATTTCGTTCCACAATAATAAATGTTTGGGTTGTTATAAGTCTCAGTATCCTAACAACACAATTTCCCTGTAGTCGAGGATTAAAAGGTTTTACAAGTATATATCACCACTACAATAACACAACCTTCTGCTACTATAACAAACTAGGAGAAGCTGATTAGGTCGTTTTAGTTGGCACAAACCCCGAAGGCTGAGGAGAACTTCGAATTCATCAAAGTAGCGCACACGTTCTTCTTGGATTCGATGTCTTTCTTCCTCAGCTTCTAACTGCACTCGGCCCTCATCCTCGATATCTGCCCATCTACGGATTTCTGCAAACTCACTTTTACGAAGGGTAAACATTATATGTAAGTTATTCACCCCCCAAACGCACTCGGGTAATCACAAGAAGTATGTCAACTACCGCCATGTTGGGTGGCAAGATAATCGGGATGTTTCCATCATGCATTGGCACGAAGTCCAACCTCTCTTTCTCTCTCTCGGAATGGGTGTTGTAGTGACTCTCCTCGTTTTAAGAAACTTGTCCACAATTCAAGATAATTAAAACAATTAGTAATGACGTTTCATAGGAGTGAGCAATACCGCAAAAAATCTTGTTGTTTCGCTCCGCCCAAACACACCAAAAGAAAGCAGTATTGAAGTAATTCCATATATTATTATCAAAATCAAGGTGATTGCGAACAAGACTTCGGATTTTTGATTGTTAGTGGGTGCTAAGTTAAGGTCTAGTTGGGCGGCTACGCTCCAGAAGCGATTAGTCATCTTAGAATCGAAGAATAGGTGGTTTGTAGATTCGTCTTCTACCCCACATAGAGGACAAGCTGGATTTTTGTTTACGAATTTTCTGATAAGGTTGTCTCGAGTGAATTTTTTTTCACTGGGTAACTAGCAGAACACTCTGACTTTCGGAGGACAACTATTTTTCTGAATTTGTTTATAAAGTGGGTAGCACGTCCCACCCTCATTGAGCAAAACACTCTGACTTTCGGAGGACAACTATTTTTCCAAATTCGTTTATAAAGTGGGTAGCACGTCCCGCCCTCAGTAAGCAGGTTGTACATGCTTTTGCACGTATAATTTCTTTGTTTGGTTAGTGTCCATGACCTTTTACCTCACTCAAGGATGTTGAATATGCAAGATTCATAGAGTATATTCGAAATGTTTGATCTTGTGTCAATTGGGTGTTATATCTTTTGCGAAACTATTCATCTTGGAATGTTTTATTTAAAAAAATAATTAATGACACCCAAGGTTGTTTGATTAAGCCAAAATTGTTGGCTTTTAAGCCTTAATCGATGTTGATTTTGATGACTACTCAAACTAATCTTAATCGGTCAATCAAAGTGGGAAAACATGATTACATGCATTGCATATATACTTGTATACTTGCAAATCATCTTAATATGTTGATCAAGATCATCAAGATAATAAGCATTGAGACCAAGAGTAAGATTGTAACAAAACTTTGGATCAAGACGTGTAATTTTCTATTTATTGAGTCCATAGGATCATATGTAAACTTAAGCACTATGATTCTGTCACGGTCATGTTCGGTCAACCGAACACCTAACAGATGTCCAAAATCATTTCATCAGTAATCGTTAGGATGCTCTATGGAATTGTCAACACGGACAACGGGTTGTCATTCGGTCGACCGAATCCCCTTGGACTGATTTTGGATTTTACTTCAACGGTCACACTTGTATTTTGTCTTAAAGCCCATTTTCCTTGCATTATCGGACGACCGATCACCTATCGGTCAACCGTTTACTCCTTGGCCTCTGGCACGCAACGAGTCTTCCATGTGTCAATATAGTTGTTGGACTCACAACGGTTATTTGATTTCCAATCGTTGGCGCTCAAAGACAAACTGGCGATTCACACGACTGAATTGGTCCCAAACGAGCGACATCTTATCACAGAGTCGATTGAGTCCTTACTATTATTTTGGGTCAGCCAACTGAACCCGATTCGGTCAACCAGAATTAAATCAAAGGAAATTCGACAAAAGTTACTAGAAGTTGGTGATTAGTTATTCGAACCTTATTCGGTCAACCAAACCTTAATTTTGACAAAGTCAACTCTTTATTCAGACAACCGTTCTTTAAACGGTCGACGAACCTGAGCAAATTTCTACCCCAGCTCAAGTTAAATGTTGCTTCCCATTGGTCCAAATCTCACCAACTCTTCCAAATGGCTAGTAGGGCTTGAAAACCTATAAATACGGTCCCATACCTCTATTTTATACACCTTGAATACTCTCTATTGATTCATACCTTAGTGCCAAACATTCTACATCTTCAAGCTCTCATTTCCCACATTCAATGCCAAACTTTATCACTTGTGTATCCATTCCAAATCATATCCAAGTGTGCTCAAGTAATAGTGTGTTAGCTAGTGATTCCAATTCTATATCCAACAATCATAAAATTTTAAAGCTTCGAGCAAGCTCCCTCTTGGGTTGTGAGAGGAGAAAATCGAGCAAGGCGAGGGTATTCACAAAGGCTCGTGGTGTAAAGGCGTTGATCTTAGTTCCATGTGTGAACTTTTCTAGATCTTTTCTTAATTGCACATTGCAAGCATGAAGATCTAATTGTTCAACATCTATAGGTGTTGCTTTTAATTTATCAAGATTTGATGCATTATTTTCAAATTTAGCAAGCACCTCATTTTCTCATTCATGCATGTTTCAATTTGACTTTGGAGATCTTTGATTAGCTTTATAGCACTTTTGTTCTTTTCACAAATGATCTCATATTGTTTAACTAAGTCATGAAATGCATTTTGAAGCTCAACACGTGTATAGGTTTCTTCATTAACACTAGAATGTGAGCTATCACTATAATATGACTTAGTTGAGCATGAATTACTAGAATAAGAGTTAGATTCTACCTCACTTTGATCATCTTCAATAGCCATGAAGCATGAGTGAGCCACCTCTCTTCTACTTTGCAAGGAAGACGACGATGATGATGGTGATGAAGAATCATCCCATGTAGCCTTGTGTGCTTCCTCCTTCCTTTCTCTTCTCTTGCTCTTCTCCTTTTCTCTTCTCCTTTTCTCTTCTCCTCTCCCTTCTCTCTTTTTTCTTCTCCCCTTCTCTTTTCTCATTTTCACTCTCTTCCTTCTCCTTCTTCTTTTCTCTCTTTTCACTTCTTCTACATCTTCTTTCATTCTTTTCTTCTTTATCCTTCTTGAGGTATTTGAAGAAGTCTTTTGCTAGGACTTCAATGTCCTCATCTTCTACACTCCTCCTTGGTTGGTCGATATTTGCATGTAATCTCAAGGTAGGTTTGTTCTTTGAAGCTTCCTTCTCCTTTCGATGGTTGATTTGAAGTTCATATGCCATCAAGTTTCCAATTAATTCCTCCATCTTGAGTTAGGAAAGGTCGTGTGCTTCTTCAATTGCGACCACCTTATCTTCCCAATCGTGACTTAGCAATCAGAGGAATTTTCTTGTCATCTCTCCTTCATTTAATCTTCTTCCAAGAAACAAGAGAGAGTTAGTAATATCGGTGAAGCGAGTGTTCATTTCGCTTATGTTTTCACCGATTTGCATAGAAAAAATCTCATATTTATGCATGAGGAGACTAATACGGGTTTCCTTAGTTTTTCTATCCCCCTCATGATGCATTTGTAATCTATGCCATATTTCATATGCACTTACTCAACCCCTAATCCTATTATATTCACCCTCATTAAAGCCACAATACAAGATGTTCATGATTTTCGAATTCATTTCGATTTCTTTCATTTTGGGTCTTGTAAGTGAATCTAATTCATCTTCATTTGGGGATGTGTATGGATTTTGAAGAAACATCCAATACTTAAGGTCATTAGAAATTAGGAAAATTTTCATCTTATTCTTCCAATAATCATAATTCGACCCATTTAGCAAATGAGGTCTAGTAGTGCATAATCATTCTATGTGATTAGATGATGTAGAAGTCATGCTAAAAATACGATTAAGTATGAAATTTAGCTCACAAGGCTCTGATACCAAATGTAGGATCGTGAGGGTCTCTTATTCTAATCACTTTTAAGCTAAATACCTACTTGTTTAAGCAATCAAGATATGCACATCGGAATTTAGAATAGACAAGTAAGTAAGCAAACCACAATGGGCTCAGGAGTTTTTACAGAGGTTCGGCCACCGCCTACGTCCTCTCTTGCAAGCTCCTCTCGACACTTCGAGCTCCGCTCGCGTCTTCACTATCCACTCCCCGTTCCGGTCTGGGAGAGAACGCCTTTTACAAAACAAGCTCCACGAACACTCTCGTGAGCTTGACTTTCTTCTCTCACAATCCGAGAGGAACACTGTGGGCTTTCACCGAAGTCGTTGCTTCTTTACAAACGAAATCTTGAGTGAACAACACTCTCTAAACTTGAGCACACTTGAGTGAGATTGGATTTATGACTAAAGTGTGGAAGGTTTGAGGCTTGGAGTGTTTGGATCTTCTGTCTAATGTATGAGGCAAATATGTGTTGGAGAGTTGTGTTAAAATGTGTTTTACAACTCTATTTATAAGCATTAGAGTGAATATAGTCGTTGGGGTAGATTGGGTAAGTGTTGTTGGTGTAAGATATGCAAAACAGAAACTAGCAGGACCCAATTATGAGTTAATTCGGTCAACCGGATCGGGCCATTCAGTCGACCGTTTGGCAGTTTTGAACTCAGTTCGGTCGACCGGTTAAGGAACTGTCGACCACCCAATGCTAAGACTTAGTTAGGTACACTTAAGTTCTCGGTCGAGCACCGAATAGGGTTCGATCGACCGATTCATATCAGGCAGTTTGGGGTTGACAAATAAAGTTCTATTCGGTCGACCAAACCAAGATCTACGGTCGACCGAATTCCAGCAGGAGTTTCGGGTTTGTCAAGAGGCATAAATTCGGTCGACCGAACAAGGTCCTCGGTCGACCGATACATGAAATTTATTTGGGGTATTTTTGGTTAATACGAATACGACCGTTGTGTATATACGACAAAACAAACGATCGGAAAATACTTGGGACTCGGTCGACCGAAAAGGTTTGAACGGTCGACCGAACTTAGGCAGTTAAACACTAACAGATTAATTGATCACTCGGACGACCAAACGGTTTGTTTCGGTCGACCGAATGTGGGCAGGCAGTTTGGGTTCAGGTTTAGTGTTTTTCGGTCTAAGTTTGGGTGATCTATTGAAGTCCAAATTATGTGAAATTTTGTGTGTGACTTATATAGGGAACGTAGTGTGTGTTTGAGTAGTTTTTAGCTCAAGAATGCTCAATTACACAAAGTTCCTAAAGACTCAAAGAAATACAAAATACATGTCTTCAAAAGAGCTTGATTACATGTCTTGACTTGATTTCCTTTCTTCCTTGAGTCTTGATCACCTGTAGAGGTAAGCACAAAGCAATATATATGCAATGCAATATGTGTGTTACTCTACATGATCATAATTAAGATTAGGTTGATTAAATCATCAAAACATAGATTAAGGCCAAAAAGCCAACACTATCCATTTCCTACAATCACATAGCCGACATTGCGTAGTAATGGAATGTAGTCTACCAAATTTCGAAGGAAGGGGGAGACACTTTGTCTATCTTTAGGTAGTATGGCCTGGTGTTGGTGTTTTGGTATTTTCTTTCCATGACTTGTTGGGATAGGCCTTTTTTGCCTGCCAGGTAATCCCAAAGTTTTTTGAGTTGTAAGTTCAAAGAATGATTTGTTAGATTTAGGATTACCAATGATCCCCATATTTAGGCTCTACAAACCTTCTTCCAGCAAACTAAAATTTTGACACTGGAGTTTTCATTGTTGTTACTTGAAAGGAAATTTTTCCTAATTTTGTTAATTTATTTGATTACACCTTTTGGTGCTGGCATATTGCTAAGATGGTACAAGGCAATGGATGTACTGACGGACTTTATCATCATAATGCGTCCTGCCAAGGAGAGATTCTTGGTTGTCCAACTCCCAACTATGATTGACATCTTTTCGAGTATTGCTCCCAAACTCGTGTTGGGACATTTTTATTTGGTAAGAGAGGGATGCCCATGTATTTGAAAGGCATTTGCCCTAGGTCACAACCCAAAATGGATTGAAACCATTGAATTGAAGGGAATGTGTTCTAAAAATTTACTTTTATATGTCAATTATTATGAATTGGATGTGCAAACATTTTGTTCCATGATTAATGTATTCGTCTTTTAGAAGTGTTAAGGAAGAGACTCCTGGTCCTTAACTGTAGAGCTCTAAAAGATAATGGTTTACATAAATATAAAGTTATTCACAATCATGGTAATTGACATGGAACATTAATTACCAATATAAGATTGTCGTGTTGGTTAAAGAGTATTGTAGCTCTACAAATATTTAACGACATGAGTATATAAAAGAGGAAAATAATTATTTTTATATATTGAATAGATCTAACAAGTGAAACATTATGGAAATACGTTAAGTATCATTAATGCTTTCACTGTGTCTTGAATCCTAAGATATGAGACCTATGTCTTTTCACATAAGGAGTGTTTCATTTGATTAATGTCAAAAGTTATCATTTAGTATAGTGATAAAGATAATAGTTGGTTGAATATGACTTATACTGCAAAAGATAGTTAGTCAAAAGATTATCATTTCCCCGCTTAGCTTGAGTGATGATATTAATGGGCCACTTGATAAATCAAAATTATAATGTGCACAATGTGACTTGTGTTAAGTTACAAATTTATAATTAGCTTAAGAGATCAAGAAATGAATACATTATACAAAGGTGACAAATTTCTACTTTGTATAATATTCTTAATATCATGTGGCAAGGGATAGACACAAGTGATGTTCTTACATCACTAAATGGATCATGTTTAGTTCGGATGAACAAGACATCTATACTAATTGGGTAACTGTAATGTGTAGCTAGATACCACTTATAGTTTCTGATATTAAATGTTTAATATCATTGACAATATAGCTTAGATCCTCCAATAGGTCACACCACAAAACTGGAAAACAAGAAGCTTGATTTTATGTTCATGTCATGTATCGGGTTTCATGTGAAATGAGATACATGTGGTGAATCAATAAAATCAATATGTCATGAAAATTGACAAAATTAGAATCATAAATAAATTCATATGAGATATATGTATTATGGGGTGTAATAATTAGACATTACATAAGATAATATGTTACATGATATATGAATTTGCTGAAAAACCCAAGGATCAAATTTTGTTGGATGTAAATCCAAAATTTGACAAAGGCAAAATCGGGTCAAAACGGTAGACCGTTTTGAGATCGGTCCAGGTTCTTCGGAACGGTCTACCAGACAGTGATCGTATACGCGTGGGTCGACCAAAAATTACCAGGACGTGTCTTGGTAATAGGAGCGGTCGACCGGGCGTGATACCCGGTCGACTGAAATTTACCAGGAGCAATATTGGTAAGTAAACGGTCGACCGGAATGAGTCGTGGTTCAACCGAAATTTTCCAGGGACTTTTCCTCATGAATATTCAGTCGACCGTCTAGCTCACGGTCCGACTGAAATAGACAAAGTCATAACCGTTCGGTCTACCCGAACGATTTTGCCTTGAATTATTAAGAGATTAGCGTTGATTATTGGTTGGATTTATTTCAATTATGGTCAAACGGTTTTGAGGATGATTATGTGTCAATTTGTGATTGGTTTAAATGAGAAAAAACCAAGAGATTATGGGTTAGTGGGTAACCCATGATGTGGGTGTTGGCAGAATCTAAAAATATGTCTCCTCTCCCTACTTGTTTAAAGTTAATGCAAAAATATTCTCTCTCCCTAACCTCTCCACTAATCTATCCGAATTTCTCTTAATTATTTCAAGCTTTTGGAGATTAAATTCTCAGGGAGCTTTAGAGGGGTTATTAGCTAGATTCTAAGCTTGATTTAGAGATTGCATTTGTTATCTCCCTTTTGTCTAATCTTTTTTAGAGTTTGGTGAACACTCGGAGGCAAATCGACTGACGATTCGACGAGCAATGCAACTCTGGATCTTCATTAAGGTTTTAGAGAACCTTTAGGTATGATAATCTTCTATTTATTTTAATATATATGTAGAATTACATGATATTAGAATAAATATAAAACAATATACATGAAATCGTTGAAAATATGAAAATCAATCTTGTATGCATGTATAATTTTAAAAAAATATATACATACATAGAGACACGAAATCCTACATGAATTATATCATGTTGCACATGTGTTTCTCTTATACAAGATTTCTCAAAACTTATTTTCAACCCGGATATGGTCTCAAAGATAACTAGAATTCATTTGAGTTTTGTTCCTCTACCCTTAGAAAGAGCACAGTGTCATATGCGAATTGCTGGTTAATCAACATTAGGATTTTCCCCTATCTCAATGTCATGAATAATACCATTGGACATGCCGGTCTAAGTGTAATAACCTAATCCAAAACACCTTAATTAACTAAACCTAAACCTAATTAACCTAATCTAATCTTAGAACAGTGAAGCATGAGGTGTGGGAATGTGAGAGGAAAGAGAATTGGTGGGTGTTGATTGGAAGGTTTTTCGGTTAATTGTGATTGGATCAAAGTGAGGTGTGTTTGCCTATTTAAGGAGAAGTCGAAGAGGAGAGAGCCCCCGGGATCAGATCCTGTTCTCTTTTATATATTCTTTTGTTTGAGGTAGTGATTACATGTATATTCACTTTTGTTGTAATCACAGTTGACTCATTTGTATAGTTTGACTTCCACGTGAATCTACATCTTATATATTATATATATATGTTGGTTTGTTTTTCCGTGACGTGCCCGGTGTTGACCGTTGACGGTCTTTATTATTGTTTAAATTTTCTGCTGTTTTCGGGTACGTTACAATTTGGTATCAGACAGTGAGAGAGATTTTCGGAGAAGAGAAGGAGGAGAAGAAGAGAAGGAGAAGAAGAAGAGGAGAAGAAGAAGAAGAAGTTGAGTAGAGGTTGCCAAAGCTTGGGAGGCTTCTTCACTCGACCAAAAGGTATGCCAAATCTTCATTATAACTCACATAAGCCTTGTGAGTGTAGGGGATCGACGTTGGTGTCGAATTCCCCGTAGGATTTCAACCAATTCAGAGGTTGAAGACGACGATCGGTCGACCGGTGCCTGTGGGCAGTCGACCGATCCTATTATTATATTGATGTTTACCTGCGAACGGTCGAACGATGTCTTAGGACGGTCGACCGTTATGCCAGATTTGTGCGGGAAAAGGGTTGATGCTGTTATCGGTCGAACGGGTCCACTTAGCCGGTCGACCGAATAACAATGAGAATGGGTCGGTTGGGGATTTTGACTTATTAAACGGTCGAACGTCCTTAATCTTGTTCGACCGATCCATTCGATGCTAAGTCGGTTGGGAGCTTTGACCATCAAAATGGTCGACCGCTCTTCAACTTTCGGTCGACCGACTGAGCATATTAATTAAGCAGTAGAGTGCCTGTGATGTTTCGGTCGAACTGTATAGCAGTTCCGGTCGACCGAATGTCACTTGGGCAAGATACTGAGTTTTCATGTTATCGGTTGAACGACCTCTTGGTTCGACCGATCGGATATATATATTATATAAAATTGTATAGCGTAGACCATCCAAACGGTCGACCGCTAGATGACTTTTGTTCGACCGATTGGTCGGTAATTCGGTTGGCGTGGTTCGACCGGTAGACTTGTTTGTACAGTACTGTGTACTGTGTGGGTAAAAATATTCTCTCTCCCTAACCTCTCCACTAATCTATCCGAATTTCTCTTAATTATTTCAAGCTTTTGGAGATTAAATTCTCAGGGAGCTTTAGAGGGGTTATTAGCTAGATTCTAAGCTTGATTTAGAGATTGCATTTGTTATCTCCCTTTTGTCTAATCTTTTTTAGAGTTTGGTGAACACTCGGAGGCAAATCGACTGACGATTCGACGAGCAATGCAACTATGGATCTTCATTAAGGTTTTAGAGAACCTTTAGGTATGATAATCTTCTATTTATTTTAATATATATGTAGAATTACATGATATTAGAATAAATATAAAACAATATACATGAAATCGTTGAAAATATGAAAATCAATCTTGTATGCATGTATAATTTTTAAAAAATATATACATACATAGAGTCACGAAATCCTACATGAATTATATCATGTTGCACATGTGTTTCTCTTATACAAGATTTCTCAAAACTTATTTTCAACCCGGATATGGTCTCAAAGATAACTAGAATTCATTTGAGTTTTGTTCCTCTACCCTTAGAAAGAGCACATTGTGATATGCGAATTGCTGGTTAATCAACATTAGGATTTTCCCCTATCTCAATGTCATGAATAATACCATTGGACATGCCGGTCTAAGTGTAATAACCTAATCTAAAACACCTTAATTAACTAAACCTAAACCTAATTAACCTAATCTAATCTTAGAACAGTGAAGCATGAGGTGTGGGAATGTGAGAGGAAAGAGAATTGGTGGGTGTTGATTGGAAGGTTTTTAGGTTAATTGTGATTGGATCAAAGTGAGGTGTGTTTGCCTATTTAAGGAGAAGTCGAAGAGGAGAGAGCCCCCGGGATCAGATCCTGTTCTCTTTTATATATTCTTTTGTTTGAGGTAGTGATTACATTTATATTCACTTTTGTTGTAATCACAGTTGACTCATTTGTATAGTTTGACTTCCACGTGAATCTACATCTTATATATTTTATATATATGTTGGTTTGTTTTTCCGTGACGTGCCCGGTGTTGACCGTTGACGGTCTTTATTATTGTTTAAATTTTCCGCTGTTTTCGGGTACGTTACAATTTGGTATCAGAGAGTGAGAGAGATTTTCGGAGAAGAGAAGGAGGAGAAGAAGAGAAGGAGAAGAAGAAGAGGAGGAGAAGAAGAAGAAGTTGAGTAGAGGTTGCCAAAGCTTGGGAGGCTTCTTCACTCGACCAAAAGGTATGCCAAATCTTCATTATAACTCACATAAGCCTTGTGAGTGTTGGGGATCGACGTTGGTGTCGAATTCCCCGTCGGATTTCAACCAATTCAGTGGTTGAAGACGACGATCGGTCGACCGGTGCCTGTGGGCAGTCGACCGATCCTATTATTATATTGATGTTTACCTGCGAACGGTCGAACGATGTCTTAGGACGGTCGACCGTTATGCCAGATTTGTGCGGGAAAAGGGTTGATGCTGTTATCGGTCGAACGGGTCCACTTAGCCGGTCGACCGAATAACAATGAGAATGGGTCGGTTGGGGATTTTGACTTATTAAACGGTCGAACGTCCTTAATCTTGTTCGACCGATCCATTCGATGCTAAGTCGGTTGGGAGCTTTGACCATCAAAATGGTCGACCGCTCTTCAACTTTCGGTCGACCGACTGATCATATTAATTAAGCAGTAGAGTGCCTGTGATGTTTCGGTCGAACTGTATAGCAGTTCCGGTCGACCGAATGTCACTTGGGCAAGATACTGAGTTTTCATGTTATCGGTTGAACGACCTCTTGGTTCGACCGATCGGATATATATATTATATAAAATTGTATAGCGTAGACCATCCAAACGGTCGACCGCTAGATGACTTTTGTTCGACCGATTGGTCGGTAATTCGGTTGGCGTGGTTCGACCGGTAGACTTGTTTGTACAGTACTGTGTACTGTGTGGGTAAAAATATTCTCTCTCCCTAACCTCTCCACTAATCTATCCGAATTTCTCTTAATTATTTCAAGCTTTTGGAGATTAAATTCTCAGGGAGCTTTAGAGGGGTTATTAGCTAGATTCTAAGCTTGATTTAGAGATTGCATTTGTTATCTCCCTTTTGTCTAATCTTTTTTAGAGTTTGGTGAACACTCGGAGGCAAATCGACTGACGATTCGACGAGCAATGCAACTATGGATCTTCATTAAGGTTTTAGAGAACCTTTAGGTATGATAATCTTCTATTTATTTTAATATATATGTAGAATTACATGATATTAGAATAAATATAAAACAATATACATGAAATCGTTGAAAATATGAAAATCAATCTTGTATGCATGTATAATTTTTAAAAAATATATACATACATAGAGACACGAAATCCTACATGAATTATATCATGTTGCACATGTGTTTCTCTTATACAAGATTTCTCAAAACTTATTTTCAACCCGGATATGGTCTCAAAGATAACTAGAATTCATTTGAGTTTTGTTCCTCTACCCTTAGAAAGAGCACATTGTGATATGCGAATTGCTGGTTAATCAACATTAGGATTTTCCCCTATCTCAATGTCATGAATAATACCATTGGACATGCCGGTCTAAGTGTAATAACCTAATCTAAAACACCTTAATTAACTAAACCTAAACCTAATTAACCTAATCTAATCTTAGAACAGTGAAGCATGAGGTGTGGGAATGTGAGAGGAAAGAGAATTGGTGGGTGTTGATTGGAAGGTTTTTAGGTTAATTGTGATTGGATCAAAGTGAGGTGTGTTTGCCTATTTAAGGAGAAGTCGAAGAGGAGAGAGCCCCCGGGATCAGATCCTGTTCTCTTTTATATATTCTTTTGTTTGAGGTAGTGATTACATTTATATTCACTTTTGTTGTAATCACAGTTGACTCATTTGTATAGTTTGACTTCCACGTGAATCTACATCTTATATATTTTATATATATGTTGGTTTGTTTTTCCGTGACGTGCCCGGTGTTGACCGTTGACGGTCTTTATTATTGTTTAAATTTTCCGTTGTTTTCGGGTACGTTACAATTTGGTATCAGAGAGTGAGAGAGATTTTCGGAGAAGAGAAGGAGGAGAAGAAGAGAAGGAGAAGAAGAAGAGGAGGAGAAGAAGAAGAAGTTGAGTAGAGGTTGCCAAAGCTTGGGAGGCTTCTTCACTCGACCAAAAGGTATGCCAAATCTTCATTATAACTCACATAAGCCTTGTGAGTGTTGGGGATCGACGTTGGTGTCGAATTCCCCGTCGGATTTCAACCAATTCAGAGGTTGAAGACGACGATCGGTCGACCGGTGCCTGTGGGCAGTCGACCGATCCTATTATTATATTGATGTTTACCCGCGAACGGTCGAACGATGTCTTAGGACGGTCGACCGTTATGCCAGATTTGTGCGGGAAAAGGGTTGATGCTGTTATCGGTCGAACGGGTCCACTTAGCCGGTCGACCGAATAACAATGAGAATGGGTCGGTTGGGGATTTTGACTTATTAAACGGTCGAACGTCCTTAATCTTGTTCGACCGATCCATTCGATGCTAAGTCGGTTGGGAGCTTTGACCATCAAAATGGTCGACCGCTCTTCAACTTTCGGTCGACCGACTGAGCATATTAATTAAGCAGTAGAGTGCCTGTGATGTTTCGGTCGAACTGTATAGCAGTTCCGGTCGACCGAATGTCACTTGGGCAAGATACTGAGTTTTCATGTTATCGGTTGAACGACCTCTTGGTTCGACCGATCGGATATATATATATTATATAAAATTGTATAGCGTAGACCATCCAAACGGTCGACCGCTAGATGACTTTTGTTCGACCGATTGGTCGGTAATTCGGTTGGCGTGGTTCGACCGGTAGACTTGTTTGTACAGTACTGTGTACTGTGTGGGTAAAAATATTCTCTCTCCCTAACCTCTCCACTAATCTATCCGAATTTCTCTTAATTATTTCAAGCTTTTGGAGATTAAATTCTCAGGGAGCTTTAGAGGGGTTATTAGCTAGATTCTAAGCTTGATTTAGAGATTGCATTTGTTATCTCCCTTTTGTCTAATCTTTTTTAGAGTTTGGTGAACACTCGGAGGCAAATCGACTGACGATTCGACGAGCAATGCAACTATGGATCTTCATTAAGGTTTTAGAGAACCTTTAGGTATGATAATCTTCTATTTATTTTAATATATATGTAGAATTACATGATATTAGAATAAATATAAAACAATATACATGAAATCGTTGAAAATATGAAAATCAATCTTGTATGCATGTATAATTTTTAAAAAATATATACATACATAGAGACACGAAATCCTACATGAATTATATCATGTTGCACATGTGTTTCTCTTATACAAGATTTCTCAAAACTTATTTTCAACCCGGATATGGTCTCAAAGATAACTAGAATTCATTTGAGTTTTGTTCCTCTACCCTTAGAAAGAGCACTTTATCATATGCGAATTCCTGGTTAATCAACATTAGGATTTTCCCCTATCTCAATGTCATGAATAATACCATTGGACATGCCGGTCTAAGTGTAATAACCTAATCTAAAACACCTTAATTAACTAAACCTAAACCTAATTAACGTAATCTAATCTTAGAACAGTGAAGCATGAGGTGTGGGAATGTGAGAGGAAAGAGAATTGGTGGGTGTTGATTGGAAGGTTTTTAGGTTAATTGTGATTGGATCAAAGTGAGGTGTGTTTGCCTATTTAAGGAGAAGTCGAAGAGGAGAGAGCCCCCGGGATCAGATCCTGTTCTCTTTTATATATTCTTTTGTTTGAGGTAGTGATTACATTTATATTCACTTTTGTTGTAATCACAATTGGCTCATTTGTATAGTTTGACTTCCACGTGAATCTACATCTTATATATTATATATATATGTTGGTTTGTTTTTCCGTGACGTGCCCGGTGTTGACCGTTGACGGTCTTTATTATTGTTTAAATTTTCCGCTGTTTTCGGGTACGTTACAATTTGGTATCAGAGCGTTGATCTCGGCGTACTTGTCCAAAGAAACCACCTTTGAGTTAGGAGTTAGGGCTAGAGGATCATGCATGCACAGATTATATGGATATTCTCTTGTTTCCTTTGGCAGATGCCTCCTAGACGGGGGAAGGCTGTTGCCCATACTCGCGGTGAGAGTGAGACTGCGAGGGATGAGGCGTGGGAGGATGAGCGTCAGACATTGTTCGATACGGTCGGACGTCTGACAGAGATGCTACAGCAGCAGACATCACAGACTGGATAGACGGGGACGGGCACTATGCATGACCGGTTTATGCGCCAGCATCCGCCTACCTTTCTGGGGCAGTATGACGCAGAGGCTGCGGAAGAGTGGATCTTCACGATGCAGAAAATCTTCAGTGCTATTGGTTGTCCTCCAGAGGCGAGAGTGGGCCTGGCTACATATGTTTTGGGCGGTGCTGCGTCCAACTGGTGGAGGTCCACATCTGCAGTAGTGTTTGCGGATCGAGATGATATAGCCTGGGAGGAGTTCGTTGGCGAGTTCAATGAGTATTATTTTCCGCAGCATGTCCAGGATGCGAAGAGGGAGGAGTTTCTGAGTCTTCAGCAGGGTGACATGACCCTGGCGGGCTACATCGGGAAGTTCAACGCCCTTGAGCGTTACTGTCCCGAGATGTACATCACACAGGAGCAGAGAGCTGGGAATTTCGTCCGAGGGCTCCGGAAGCAGTTGAGGACGAAGGTGCTGACACATATGCCACGCACATTAGCCGATGCAGTGAAGAGTGCTACTGTTCTCGATCGTGACTACAGAGAGAACTACCAGGATGAGAGGAGGCCATCGGGTAGGTTATCTGGGCCGTCGGGAGGTCAGACTGGAGGGAATCCGGGCAAGAGGCCCCGATTCGAGGGAGCAGGAGCTGCAGTACCACGACCTGAGCCTTGTGGTACTTGTGGGAGGTTTCACTCTGGGCAGTGTTTCACCACCGGAGCTTGTCATGGGTGTGGCCAGCTGGGTCACTTTACTAGGAGCTGTCCGAGTCGAGGAGCTGGGCCGAGCAGACCACCACGATTACCAGCACTAGGCAGAGGTGGAGGCGGAGGTAGACCACCTTTTAGACCACAACAGGGACAACGCACCGGTAGAGTTTACACCATTCAGGCAGAGGAGGCTCGTGATGGAGGCGCTGTTGTGGAAGGTACACTTCTTGTCGCTGGTTCAGTAGCTAGGGTGCTCTTTGATTGTGGCGCGACACACTCGTTCATCTCAGAGCGATTTGCGGGAGTGTTGGGCTGTACCCTTGTGATGTTGACTGCCACTTTGGAGGTCAGCACACCCCTGGGTCTGGTGGGCACTGTGGGGAGCTTTGTCCCCGGCGCCACGGTTGTTTCGGGAGATCAGGAGTTTCCGGCAGACCTGGTCTTGCTACCGATGGAGGACTTTGATGTCATACTTGGGATGGATTGGCTGTCCCAATATGATGTTCGAGTCTTGTGCCGTGAGAAGAAGATTTTGATTCCGAGGAAGGGTTTGCCTGATATTCTGATTAGAGGGATCAGAAGCAGAGGGGGTCGCATTATTGTATCTGCTGTGAGAGCTGAGAGACTGTTACAGCAGGGATTTGTAGCATTTCTGGCGACACTTGTGGTTGCGGAGGCAGAGTCTCAAAGGCTAGAGGACATAGAGGTGGTGCAGGAGTTCGCGGATGTTTTTCCGGCGGAGATTCCAGGTTTACCACCACACCGGGAGTTGGAGTTCGGCATAGAGTTGGTAGCTGGCACTACACCACAGTCGAAGGCTCCATACCGGATGGCACCTGCTGAGTTGACAGAGTTGAAGAAGCAGTTGCAGGAATTGATGGACTCTGGATTTATCAGGCCGAGTGTCTCGCCTTGGGGTGCACCAGTTTTGTTTGTGAAGAAGAAGGACGGATCCTTGAGGATGTGCATAGACTACAGGATGCTGAACCAGGTGACGGTGAAGAATAGGTATCCCTTACCTAGGATCGAGGACCTCTTTGACCAGCTGCAGTCAGCAAAGGTTTTCTCGAAGATTGACGTGCGTTCAGGATATCACCAGTTGAGGATTCGAGATGAGGACATCCAGAAGACAGCCTTCAGGACGAGATATGGACACTATGAGTTCTTGGTGATGCCATTTGGATTGACGAACGCTCCGGCAGCGTTCATGGATCTGATGCACCGGACATTCAGGCAGTATATTGATATATTTGTGATTGTCTTCGTGGATGACATTTTGATCTATTCGCCAGATGTGGAGCAGCACAGAGAGCATCTGAGGATTGTACTCAGCCTATTGAGGGCTCAGCAGTTATATGCTAAGTTCTCAAAGTGCGAGTTTTGGTTGGACAGAGTGGCATTTCTCGGACACATTGTATCGGCAGAGGGGATATCGGTGGATCCGGCGAAGGTAGAGGCAGTGACACAGTGGAGGACCCCTAAGAGTGTGACGGAGATTAGAAGCTTTGTTGGACCGGCGGGTTATTACCGTCGCTTCATCAAAGACTTCTCGAGATTGGCAGCACCACTGACGGCTCTGACGCAGAAGGGAGTCACCTTTGTATGGTCGCAGAAGTGCGAGGACAGCTTTCAGGAGCTGAAGAGACTGTTGACCACAGCACCAGTTTTGTCATTGCCGAGTGGCACGGGTGGATTCGTGATTTATAGCGATGCTTCAGGTGTTGTCTTAGGATGTGTACTTATGCAGCACGGGAGGGTGATCGCGTACGCATCCAGACAGCTGAAGGTCCATGAGAGGAATTACCCGACACATGATTTGGAGTTAGCAGCAGTGGTTCACGCACTGAAGACCTGGAGACACTACCTTTATGGCGAGCAGTTCGAGGTATTTACAGATCATCAGAGTCTGAAGTACCTGTTCTCGCAGAAGGAGTTGAACATGAGGCAGCGCAGATGGCTTGAGTTCATTAAGGACTATGACTTCACTATCTCTTACCATCCGGGGAAGGCGAACACAGTTGCAGACGCTTTGAGCCGTAAGGTGGAGGTATCAGTAGCAGGCCTATGCATTCAGGAGTGGCGACTGCTAGAGTCTTTGGCAGAGTGGAGGCCATTTGCTGATAGCTCTGAGGGCGCAGTGATTGCCGGATTGAGAGTAGAGCCTCAGACAGTATCAGCAGTGATTCATGCTCAGACTACAGATGAGGAGTGGAGCAGTTTGCTACAGTTAGCGGCTAGAGATGTGTCAAACTTCAGAGTTGGAGTTGACGGAGGTCTGAGATTCAGAGACCGTATATGGGTGCCGAGGGCAGAGGACCTGAGACATGACATCATGGAGGAGGCACACAGATCGAGATATTCCATTCATCCAGGGAGCACCAAGATATACAAAGATCTGCAGCGGAACTTCTGGTGGCGAGGTATGAAGAAGGACGTTGCAGACTTCGTGTCGAGGTGTTTGGTCTGTCAGCAGGTGAAGATCGAGCACCAGAGACCAGCAGGGCAGATGCAGAGGATTGAGTTGCCCGAGTGGAAGTGGGAGCACGTGACAATGAATTTCGTTACGGGGCTACCGAAGACACGGAGATTCCACGATGCGATTTGGGTTATAGTCGATCGACTGACCAAGTCGACGCATTTCTTAGCTATTAAGACCACTCTTGCTCTGGAGGGTCTAGCTAAGTTATATATTGATGAGATTATCAGACTTCATGGCGTACCAGTCAGTATCATCTCAGATAGAGATCCCAGATTCACTTCGCGATTTTGGGAGAGTCTACACAGAGCACTGGGGACACGTCTGAAGTTTAGCACAGCTTTCCACCCACAGACTGATGGCCAGTCAGAGCGGACGATACAGACATTGGAGGACATGCTGAGAGCGTGTACACTGGACTGGGTCGGGCATTGGGATGAGCACTTGCCGTTGATAGAGTTCGCCTACAACAACAGCTACCACTCGAGTATTGGGATGGCACCATATGAGGCATTATACGGGAGACCGTGTAGATCGCCGGTATGCTGGAGTGATGTGGGCGAGAGACAGTTAGTTGGACCTGACATTATACAGTTATATTCAAAGAAGGTCGACGTGATTCGGAGACGACTAGCTACGGCGCAGAGCAGGCAGAAGAGTTATGCGGATACGAGGAGGCGTGAGCTGACTTTTGAGGTAGGAGATCATGTCTTCCTAAAGATCTCACCTTCCAGAGGGGTGATGAGATTCGGGAACAAGGGGAAGCTGAGTCCGAGGTATGTCGGACCTTTTGAGATATTGGATCGGGTCGGTGAGGTGGCATATAGGATTACACTACCACCACAGTTCGCAGGACTTCACAACGTCTTCCATGTTTCTATGCTGAGGAAGTACGTGGCCGATCCAGCTCATGTGATAGAGATAGCAGTACCAGAGATCCGGCAGGATTTGTCATTAGATGAGAGACCAGTTGAGATTGTGGATCAGATGGTACATCAGCTCAGGAGGAGAGCGATTCCGATGGTGAAGGTCAGGTGGCAGCATCACACTGTCAGAGAGGCTACCTGGGAGATCGAGGAGGATGTCAGGAGGCAGTATCCAGAGTTGTTTCGGTAAGTCTGTTGTTTCGAATTTCGCGGACGAAATTCTTTTAAGGAGGGTAGATTTCGAATTTCCGCTGTTTTCGGGTACGTTACACTAAGCATATGTCCTAAGAAGTTTGCCATAGTAAGGAAGAGTAAGTGGGATAACGGATCTATTTGTCTAAGCCCATTTTTGCTACGAAAATAGCCTTCTGGCTCGCCATTTACAATCATCGATTCTCTTGATGTTTTGATGCAAAGTTCTATCCCATTGCACCATTGAGTCATGAATTCCAAACCTTTCAGACTGGCAAGGAGGGAGTTCCATTCAATTATATCAAAAGCCTTCTTGAAATCTAATTTTAGGATTACCGCCGCTTTCCTGTTTTTATGGAAGTGATGCACAATTTCTTGTTCTCCTAGAATGGTATCTGATATTTGTCTACCTCGTAAGAAGGTGGATTGTGTTTGTAGCGTAATTAGGTTGAGAGCAAGTGAGAGTTTCGTTGCCAAAGCTTTCGCCCAAATCTCATAAGGACTTGTTAGAAGTAATATTGGTCTAAATTCCTTCATAGTCCTGACTTCCATTTCTTTTGGATTAAAGCAATGAAGCATTGATTAAAATTCTTGAATTTCTTAGCCGAGATGAGATTGCGATGCAGTTTATGAAACATGTTTTCTATCGCATATTTAAGCTCATGCCAAAAATATTGCATGAATTTGAAATTGAAGCCATCAAGGCTTGGTGCTTTACCATGGGCTAATCTAAGGACCGCAAATTTCATTTCATTACGTTGAAAGGCTATAACGAGGGAATTTGGGTCCTAAATTTTGTCGGGTAATACCCTATCCCAATCTATTGTAACTTTGACACTTCCCGGTCCATTCAATAAATTGTGAAAGTGGTTCACAATTCCTTTTTCTTGTGTTTGCGACTCGATGAAAGAACTTTGTATTTTGAACGTCTTCCTTCAACCATTGCACTATGGTTTATTCTTTCCAATGAAACTCAAGTTCTTCTAAAGCTGTTGTGTGATCTCTACGCGTGTTTTGCACGAGTTCTCTTTCATTTTCATTAAGGCCTCGCGCTCAATCCTTTTGGTCTAGCATTAGTAGAGTGTTCGAGATTCTTTATTATTCGCGAGGGATTATTTCTCTGATTTATTTTGAGATAGTTTTTAATCTCGCTCTGCTTTTCGGAAAGTTCTGTGTAGCAAGTTATGTTTTGCATTGTTTAGTACTTGATGGATAGATTCTTTCATATTCGGGTCTGCGATCCACCTATCATCAAAGTCGAAATATTTCTTCCTTCCTGTAGTTTCATTTGAATCAAGAATAAGTGAAACATGATCCGAAGTTCCTCTCTGGAGCCTGAAGCAAAGCGATGGAGGGAATTTGTCCTCCCATTTCGAGGAGAACAAAAAACGGTAAAATATTGCCCACATTGGGCATCTTTGCCTGTTTGTCCAGGTATATTGGAAATTTACTAGATCGACATCAATCAGTGAGTGTTGTTCAGTAAATCCTTGGAACATCTTGGTAGGTCTGAGGAGCTGGTGGTCGTAGATCATTCGAGGTGATCTTTCAGCAAGTTAAAATACCCTCCAATGACCCCAAGCAAGGTTATTGTTTGGGGCCGACTCACTTATTTCCTTGAGGAATTCGGCTTTTGCTTGAGGTTGACAAGGCCCATACACGTTTGTGAGTTTCCAATTGAAGTTTGATTCAAAAGTTATCGAAATAGAAAAAAATCAAGTTCTTTCAAAACCTCTTAGTGTTTGTCTTTATCCCAACCCACCAAAATCCCTCCCGAGGCTCCTGTCATTGGCAGTAGCAGCCAATCCTCAATTTGAGAAGCACCCATACTTCCCATAGCTGATTGGGTAGTATTTTCTAATTTTGTCTCTTCAATAACTTCTAATTTGCTAACAATATTGTTAATCACATGACGCTTTCTAAACATACCCAAACATCGAATATGCCATGAGATTATCTTCATTTTAAAATTTTATTTCACCCCGATTTGTCGTAGCTTAAATAAGGAGGTTGTAAGTGTTACCCACAATCATCTCAAGAGTCGATGTTGATGGGTCCTAATCCTTGTCGACATTGGGTCCGTTTGGTACACAGACGTCTGGCGTCTGCATCTGGAATATTTGCAATTTTCCCCCAAACGTGAAAATTGACATCCAAACAGTTTTCATACGCATCCACGTCTGGGTTATGCGTCAATATTTTGTTCACAAAACAAGAAGCAAACTCGCTGCAGCTTCTCGACGTCTGGGGATTTTCAAATTCCCCCCAAACGTTGCCAGACATTTCCACCCAAATGCACCCCCAAAACCATACGTCTGGGTGAGACGCTGATGCACGTCAGTGTACCAAACACACCCATTATATGGTGTTAAGAAAGTGGTTAGATTGATTTTTGTTTTGAAATTGATCCCCAAGAGTGAGCGGACCTTTCAAATGTCATCCGCACTATTCCACTGGAAGAAATCCAGATGGGTCGAAGAGTGGGCCTTGTTTGGGCCGAGCAAATTGTGGCAAAAAGAATTTCAGGACTCAGTTGGGATCTCAGATTGGGCCAAATTATCTAGGCTAATTCTCCTAGGTATACTTCTTTTAGGTTATCTGATTCTAAAGGTCTAGGATGGATGGCTTTCATGGCAACTTTCTCAATCAAGATTATAACCAAAATTGCTTGAACCATCAATTGAAAGATTGTGATTTTGTCAAGGTACATTCCCCCAAAGTCTGGCCGAAGTCCAACTTCTTAGCTGTCACCGGAGTTGCTTTCCCATCTCTAGCTTTGTATGGTGGGGGAGTCGTATCTGGATGTCCACACTCCTTATTAGAAGTTGCATCGCTGGTCTGCCGTAACATGGATGTCGGCAGTGTTCACCGCTCCGAATCAGGAAGTTGTTGTCGTGCTCCGGGCAACCCCCGAGGACAGTGGCTCTTGTGCACCAAGTTCCACCGTTGTAGTCTGGAAGTGCCCTTTTCGCGCTTATAGAGGACAAGTTAAGACCTGATTGAGCAGATGTGCTGATTAGTAGCATATCATACATTGTATTCATGTTATATATCTTTTATTTTACCCCAATTTTGTGCTACTCGAGTATTTGTTTGTGGTATTTCAGGTATTAGGTAATAAAGAAGAGAAAATGACTGAAATGTAAGAAGAAATGACTCAAATAAAGCAAAATGAACTTCTTTGTCAAGCATAAGGACCCATCTGCAAATTAGTAAGGACCCAAGTGAAATCGAGAGGGGCTTGAACGCACGGGAAATATTTCAGGAGCAAAAATCCCTCAAAACCATGATCTTGAAGAGTATTTAGGCAATTAAAGACAAATGGGCTCGAACCAACCGACCAGGAGTGCACCCTACATGTAAAATATGACACTTAAACTCCTGACATAAATTGGGACCGATCATGCGCAAGAGATTCGCCACTGGTGGATTATTTTGGTCCAATGGGTCCCCAATTTCTCTTGTGGCTTCGTCTCGATTATATAGGTAAAACAAACTAAAGAGAAAATTATTACAGACGTTGGATTGCTTCCAGATCCATCCAAATCCTTATTTCTTATATAAATAGGCTTGTAATAACCATCTAATGATCATGAGTTCAATAATGAGATTTTTGCTCTTATCTTAGATGTGCTAATGCTCTTGAGTGATGTTTAGCACATGCTTAGATTAGTGGGTCTATTTTATGGGGAATAATGAGGTGAGGATAAGGATGAAGTGGAAGAAGGAAACATGGCATGTGGGAGCATGTGCTCTTGTTGGCGTAACCTTAATTAATGTCTTGTATATTTTAATGATTGTTTCAAATCTTATTTGGTGTGGAGACATAGTGGGGTTTGATCATTATGTATGAGCTCATATTAGCCTCATTTCAATTATTGTCTTGTATGTTTTTAATGATAATGTTTTATTTTCTTTCATGTGGAGGCAAATTTGGATTTGGTTTTATGGATTTCATGTATTACATGTTGTGATGGGCACAAATGAACACACACACGTACACATATTTTCATTTCCGCATTCTTTCTCTAACCCCTAAGGGGTTTATTTTTATTATTTGTTTTCTAATTTCATATGCATTGTAGTGTAATTCCGACATCATTTTGCTCATCTTTTCCCACTCGAGTATTGTGGATTCTAGCTCGCATGCGCTCCTCGTGGACACGACCCGTACTTGCCACGTCTTCACTAGGGATGCAAATGGATCTTTTCGAATTAGGTATAACCTGTATCTGAATTCCAAATAAGAATACCAAATCCAAATTCGAATTCAATTTTTAAAGCTTACCAATTTCATATCCGAATTTGAGAATTTTTCGAATTCGAATTCGGATAATGTTCAAATTCATATAGCATATTTTTTTATATATTTTGTTGTATAATCTAATATATTTTGAATTTTTTTGAGAGAATTATTTTATAATTTTCTTTTACATTTCTATTATGTTTATATTTACATAGGAAATAATTTAGTTTTTTTATTAACCCACAATACAAATATTAATAACCACATATATTGGATGCTAAAACTGATATTTTTGGATATTCGGATATGGTTTGACCTATATCTAAATTCGTATCCAAATTTTAAAATGGCAAAAAAATTAACAATTTCAATTCCAAATTGTATTCGGTAAAAACTTCTTTACCAAATACAAACCAAAATGTAATTTTTGAATCGGATACTCAAATAATTGGGTACCGTTTGGATCCCTAGTCTTCAGCGACGATGTGCACTTGCGGTATTATAACTCACCAAAACCGAATCCGCTTGATTCCACGAGCTCCGCTCACGACTTCACTATCCATTTCCCGTTCCAGGTCGGGAGAGAACGCCTTTACACTTCAAGCTTGCGAACACCCTCGCCAAACTTGGAACCTCTTCTCACAATCCGAGAATGAATCCTTCGGGCTTTCACCGAAACCTTTACTCTTTGAGTATGAAGGTAACCTGAGTATTTAACATTCCATAACTTGAGCACACTTAAGTATGATTGGAAATTTGATCAAGTGGTGAAGTTTAGGCTTGGAGTGTAGGATTTAGGGCTTTGAAGATTTAGAGAATGATCACTAGTGTATAAGACAATTGGAAGTAGGAGAGTTGTGTAAATAAGGTTAGGGAACCTCTATTTTTAAGCTACTACAGCTTTATAGCCGTTGGAGAAGAATTGATTAAATTGTGTGTAAGATACACAAAACAAAAATTGAAGTTCTGCAATTCAGTCACACAACGGTCAATCGAATCGGGAAGAACTGTCGACCATTTCTTTAAGAGTAAAGAAACGTTCAAATGAACTAGAGAATAGTCGAACTAATTAGGCTATGACTTAAGTCACCGGTCAAACCAGGACAGGGGTTGGTCAACCGATCTAGGGGTTTTGGCCAGGGTAAATAGTAACCCGTCGAACGAAAGGTGGGATAAACGTTTCAAACGGAAACATGAAGTTTTGGGGACAAGAAAAGTTTTCGTCCCGTCATCTGTTCTAAGGTCAACGTTTGACCGGTGGCCAATTGTATTTTAGGGCTTAGGTAAGTTTATACAAATATGATCGTTGTATAATACGACAAGGTTAACAGTCATCTGAAAAATACGGAAACGATCGACCGAAAGGTCAAAGGTGGTCTTTCGGTAGAATTGGGAAAAGTCACTTAGAGTGTATGTTATAATCGGTCGAACAGAGAACTGGTTCCGGTCGACAGATTGTCACAGGAAGTCTAAGTATGATTTAAGTGATTTTTCGGCTATAGTTTGGGTGATCTATTGAAGTTCAATTGATGTGAAATTTTGTGTGTGACTTCTACAAGGAACCTACTGTGTATGTGAGTACGTTTTAACTGTTGTATTCTCAAGTTTACACAAGTTCCTAAGACTCAAAATAGAGTAAAATTACATGTCCTCAACCAACTTTTATTACATGTCTTGACTTCATTCCATGTTTCTTCAGTCTTGATCACCAGTAGATGTTAGCACACAATACAATATATGTTCTATACATTATGTGTGCGACTCTACATTTCATTGTGGTTAAGATTATGTTGATTAAATCCTCGAAAATTGAGTAACTAAATCATGTTGAGTAACTAAATCATGAAATTCATTTTGAAGCTCGTCAGGTGTGTATGTATCTTGTTTAGAGCATGTGCATTTACTAGAATAAGACCTAGTAAAGCAAAAATTAGAACTACTAGAACAAGAGTTAGAAGCTACCATACTTTTTTCATCTTGTATAGCCATGAAGCATGTGTGGGCAACTTCTCTTCTACTTTGCATGGAGGATGGTGATGAAGATGATGAAGAATCATCCCAAGTTGCTTTCTGAGCTTCCTACTTCCTTTCTCTTCTTTTGCTCTTTTCTTTTGCTCTCCTTCTCTCCCTTTTCTCATTCTCTTCTCCTTTTCACTTCTCTCATTTTCATTCTTCTCCTTCTCCTTTTCTATCTTCTCACTTATTCTTCGTCTTCTTTCTTTCATTTCTCCGTTATCTTTCTTGAGGAACTTGAAGAAGTCATTGGCAAGAACTTCAATATCCTCATTCTCCTCTCTTCTCCTTGGCTCATCGGATTTTGCATGCAAAGCCAAGGTTGGGTTCTTTTTGGAGGCTTCTTGCTCCATTTGATGTTCACAAGCCATGAGGTTTCCAATTAGCTCCTCCAACTTTAGTTGGGAAAGGTCTTGTGCTTCTTCAATTGCAACGACATTGTCTTCCTATTCATCGTCGAGTGACCGAAGGAACTTTGGAGCCATTTCTCCTTCACCATCTTTTCTTCCAAGAACACAAAGAGAGTTAGATATATCAGTGAGGCGAGTGTTCATCTCGCTTATGTTCTCACCGTGTTGCATAATGACAATTTCATATTTATGCAAGAGGAGACTAATTCTAGTTTCTTTTGTCTTACTATCACCATCACGATGCATTTGAAGTCTATGCCACATGTCATATGCACTATCACAACATCTAATTCTATTATATTCACCCTCATTTAAGTCACAATAAAAAATATTCGTGATAGTTGAATTTATTTCATATTACTTCATTTTAGCTCTAGTTAATGTGGTTAACTCCTTTTTCTTAGGGGTCTGTAGGGATTTTGAAGAAACATCAATACTTAAGGTCATTAGAAATCAAGAATTTTTTTATTATATTCTTCTTCTAATAATGATTTGACCTATTTAGTAAATATGGTCTAGTCGTGCACAATCCCTCTACACGATTAGATGATGTTCATACCATGCTAGAATACGGTTAGGTATATGAAATTTAGCACCTATGCTCTGATACCAATTGTAGGATCGATGACCCCTAATTAATCTAATCACTTAGTTAATTCTCTATTGATTAAGCAAGAGATGCATCAGAAACAAACAACTAAAACAAGTAAAGAAGAATATGCAGACCACATTGGTGATGGGGGGTTTTGTAAAGGTTCGGAACCACCCCTAGAGCTTACTTCATCTCTTGCAAGCTCTGCTTGATTCCACTAGCTCCGCTCATTATTTCACTATCAACTCCCCATTCCGGGCCGGAAGAGAACGCCTTTACACTTCAAGCTTGCGAACACCCTCGCCAAGCTTGGAACATCTTCTCACAATCTAAGAAGGAATGCTTCAGGCTTTCACCAAAACTTTTACTCTTTGATAGTGAACGGAACATGAGTATTCAACACTCTCTAACTTGAGCACACTTGAGAATGATTGAGAATTTGATCAAGTGGTGAAGCTTAGGCTTGGAGTGTAGGATTTGGGGATTTGAAGATTTTGAGAAAGCTCTCTAGTGTATAAGACAATTGGAAGAAGGAGAGTGATGTAAATAAGGTTACGGAACCTCTATTTATAAGTTCCTAAAGTTTTATAGCCGTTGGGGAAGAATTGATTGAATTGTGTGTAAGATACACAAAACAAAAATTGAAATTCTGCAATTCAGTCCCACAACTTTCGACCGAATTGGGAAGAACGGTCGACTGTTTCTTTTAGAGTAAAAAAATGTTCGAACGAACTAGAGAACGATCGAACCAATTAGGCTATGTCTTAAGTCATCGGTCAAACCAGGACAGGGGTCGGTTAATCAATCTTGGGGTTTAGGCCAGGGTAAATAGTAATCCGTCGAACGAAAGGTGGGATAAACATTTCGACCGAAAACATGAAGTTTTGGGCACAAGAAAAGTTTTCATCCGGTCGTCTATTCTAAGGTCAACGTTCGACCGATGGCCAATTGTATTTTAGGGCTTAGGTAAGTTTATACGAATATGATCGTTGTATAATATGACAATGTTAATAGTCATCTGAAAAATACGGAAACAGTTGACTGAAAGGTCAAAGGTGGTCTTTCGGTAGAACTGGGAAAAGTCACTTAGAGTGTATCTTATAATCGGTCGAACAGAGAACTGGTTCCGGTCGACCGATTTTCACAGGAAGTCTAAGTATGATTTAAGTGAATTTTCGGCTATGGTTTGGGTGATCTATTGAAGTTCAATTGATGTGAAATTTTGTGTGTGACTTCTACAAGGAACCTACTGTGTATGTGAGTAAGTTTTAACTCTTGTATTCTCAAGTTTACACAAGTTCCTAAGACTCAAAATAAAGTAAAATTACATGTCCTCAAACAACTTTTATAACATGTCTTGACTTCATTCCATGTTTCTTCAGTCTTGATCACCAGTAGATGTTAGCACACAATATAATATATGTTCTATGCATTATGTGTGCTAAACTACATTTCATTGTGATTAAGATTATGTTGATTAAATCATCAAAACATGGGGCAACGAAAAAAAGACAACACGTTGCCCATTCCTTCTTTTCGTATGAGTGTAGGGGATTGTGGTCAGAACTTGCAACAACTTTGACATAAGTGTAGGATTTTGTGTCCCTACGTATGTATATATTTTTAAATTTTTTAATACAACATACAATATCGTTTTCATATTTTCAACAATTTCTATGTACATTACTTTGTGTTTATTCTAATATCATGCAACCCTACATTTATTAAAATAAACCACAAATATAGAATCATACCTAAAGGTTCTCTAAAACCTTTTTGAAGATCCGGAGTCGCGTTTATCGTTGAATCGTCCACGGATTTGCCTCCGAGTGTTCACCAAACTCTAAACAAGATTAGAGAGAAAGGAGCTAGTCAATCAATCTCTAATAAGACTTAGAATCTAGCTAATAACCCCTCTTTGAGCTCCTGAGATTTCTATCTCTTAAACTCAAAATTACTAAGAGAATTTCGTGGTGATTAGAGGAGAGATTAACGACAGAAATATTTTTTGCATTAGTATTAAACAAGTAGGAGGACGTGCCCTTTTATAGGCTACCAAAACATCATTATCAAGAGCTATTCTTTAGCCATGATCCCTTGTTTATTCTCTCCTAAAATTAATCTCTAATTTCCACATAAGTACCCTAAAAAACATTTTAATTAAATCTGGAATTAATCCACCCATGATTTAATTAATCTCTTAATAATTCAGGTAAAAATTGCACTGTTCAGTTGACTGAGAATTTTTGTCCGTTAACCAAACCATTCGGTTATAACACGTGTTCGGTGGACCGTGAGCTAGACAGTCCACCGAATTTACATGAGAAAAAATTCTCTGGAAAAATTCGGATGATCCGCGTCGTGCTCGGTCGACTGTTCACACTGAAATTTCTCCTGGCGAACAGTCATCAGACGACCGTGTCACCTTCGGTCTACCGAAAATATCCCAAGATATTTTCTCTCGGTTGGCCGTTCACGCTCGGTTGACCGAACGCAATCTTCCGGACACTCCAGACAATTTCGGTCAACCAATTGTGTTTACCCGTTCCCCGTTCAGTTGACCGTTCGAAGACACCCCGGTTGATCGAACCCTAAACGGTTCACCATGTTTGACCTCGATTTTGCCTTTGTCAAATTTTGGATATATTTCCAACAAAATTTGATCTTTTGGGGGTTTTAGCAAATTCATATCTTCTGTAATATATTATCCTATGTAATATTAAATTATTACACCCCATAATATATACACCTCATATGAATTTATTACGATTCTAGTTATGTCAATTCTCATGACATATTGATTTTATTGATTCACCACATGTCCCTTTTTCACATGAAACCCGACGCATCATATGAACTCAAAATCAAGCCACTTGTTTCCCAGTTTTGTGGTGTGACCTATAAGAGGATCTAAGCCAAATTGGCAGCGATATTAAACACTTAATATCTCAAACTATAAGCGGTATCTAGCTACACATTATAGTTACCCAATTAGCATAGATGTCTTTGTTCCCCCCGAACCAAAACGTGATCCATTAAGTGATGTAAGTGCACCATTTGTGTCTGTCCCTTGACTCATGATATTAAGAATATATACAAAGTAGAAATGTGTCATCTTTGTATTATATTCATTTCTTGATCTCTCTAAGCTAATTATAACTATGTAACTTAACTCAAGTTACATTGTGCACATTATAATAATGCTTTATCAAGAGGCCCACTAATATCATCACTCAATTAAGAGGGGCAATGATAATCGTTTGACTAGCTATCTTTTCAAGCATAAGTCATGCTCAACCAACTATTGCCTTTATCACTACACTCATTGATAGCTTTTGACAATAATCAAATTAAGCACTTCTTGAGTGAAAATATATAAGTCTCATATCTTAGGATCCAAGACACAGTAAAAACATTAATGACACGAAACACAATTCCCTAATGTTTTACTTGTTAGGTCTGTTCAATATATAAAGTAATATTTTCCTCTTTCATATACTCGTGTCGTCAATTAGTTGTAGAGCTACAATAATCGATGAGCAACACGACAATCTTATCTCGGTAATTAATGTTCCATGTTAATTACCATGATTGTGAACAACTTTTGATTTATGTAAACCCTTATCTTTTAGAGTTCTACAGTTAAGGACCAAGCGTCTCTTCCTTAACACTTCCAAAAGACGAATACTATAATCAAGGAACAAAATGTTTGCACATTCAATTCAAAATAATTGACATATAAATGTAAAACTTTTAGAACACATTCCTTTCAATCTCCCACTTGTTATCAAAGTTTTCTCTCACATACATTCTCAATGTATAAAAAATAATAACTAGGGTAACCCTCTGTAATCACTCATCAAGCCAATCCACATGGTTCCTTGGACCCATGGACTCGAAATGCATTTCGCCGTTGGCTTGGATAAGGGTTTGGTGAATGGATCAGCTGTGTTGATGTTTGTGTCCAGCCATAGTAAATTTATTTTGTCTTCGACGGTGGTTGAGTCGGCCATAGTGATTTGCTCCAACTACGCTAACTCATGCCTCCACCTTCGAAAATAATGACATATCATTATTGCGACCTTCTATCATCGGGATCACCCATGAAACTCGCATCCGAATAGCCCTCGGCTATTAACTCCCTTTGTCCTTCATAAACAAGAACCTTATCTTTGGTCCGGTCAAGGTACCTCAGAATATTCTTGACCGCAGTCAAATGCTCAGGACCTGCATTGGATTGGCGATGACTTGTCACGCTTAGAGCATACGAGACATCGGGTCTTGTGGAAGTCATCGCGTACATGATCGATCCTATTGTCGAAGCATAAGGGATATCTTTAATGTACTCCAAGTCTTTACGTGATTCAGCACGTTGAGACTTCTTGAGTTGCACACCCATACTCGTTGACACATTGCCCTTTTTGGAGTTGTTCATGCTGAACCTTTCCAAGACCTTGTCAATGTATGTACGTTGACTTAGGCCAATGAGTCTACGGGATCTATCTCTATATATATCTTGATTCCCAAGATGTATTGAGCCTCACCCATATCTTTCATTGAAAATGCAGATTTCAATGAACTTCTTGTTTGCTCAAGCAAAGGTATATGATTTCCCATGAGGAGTATGTCATCGATATATAAGATCAAGAACACTATGTGGCTCCCACTAACCTTCTTGTATATACAAGGCTCTTCCTTACTTTGGACGAAGTGAATCTTTTTGACTTCTTCATCAAAGCGCTTGTTCCAACTCCTTGATGCTTGCTTCGATCCGTAAATGGATCTTTGAAGCTTGCATACTTTCTCGCTATTCTTTGGATCTTCAAAACCTTGAGGTTGTACCATGTACACATCTTCTGTTGGCGTTTTGGCCTTAATCTATGTTTTGATGATTTAATCAACATAATCTTAATTATAATCATGTAGAGTAGCACACATATTGCATTGCATATATATTGCTTTGTGCTAACCTCTACAGGTGATCAAGACTCAAGGAAGAAAGGAAAATCAAGTCAAGACATGTAATCAAGCTCATTTGAAGACATGTATTATGCATTTTCTTTGAGTCTTAGGATGTAAATTGAGCATACTTGAGCTAAAATCAACTTAAACACACACAAGGTTCCTTATAGAAGTCACACATGAAATTTCACATAATTTGGACTTCAATAGATCACCCAAACTTAGACCAGAAAACACCAAACCTGAACCCTAATTGTCTGCCCACATTCGGTCGACCGCAACTTGCCGTTCGGTCGACCGAATGATCAAGTATCCTGTTTGTGTTTTCACTGTCTAGTTTCGGTCGACCGTGTTTTGCCTTTCGGTCGACCGTCTAAACTTATTTCCCCGACCGTTACTTTTGTCGTATATACCCAACAGTCGTATTCGTATTAAACCAATTATACCACAAATACATTTCATGTATCGGTCGATCGAGGACCATGATCGGTCGACCGTTTGTCCATCTCTTGACAAACCCAAATCTCCTGTTGAAAAATGGTTGACCGCTAGAACTGTTTCGGTCGACCGAATACATCACTGTTTGCAACCCCAAAGTGCATGGTACAAATCGGTCGACCGTTTTCCTTTAGGTGTTCGACCGTTCACTTAAGTGTACCTAAATTGTAGCGTTGGGCGGTCGACCGTTGCTTAACCAGTCGACTGAACTTAGTTCAAAACTGCCTAACGGTCGACCGTTCAGCCCGATCCGGTCGACCGAATTCATCCATAATTGGGTCCTGCAGATTTCTATTTTGTGTATCACACATCAACTCACACCCAATCAATCCCAACGGCTCTATTCTCTCTAATGCTTATAAATAGAGTTGTAAAACACATTCTAACACAACTCTCCTACCACTACTTGTCCAATACATTAGAGAGAAACCCAACACACTCAAAGCCTCAAACCTTCCACACTTTAATCACAAATCCAATCTCATTCAAGTGTGCTCATGTTTAGAGAGTGTGTTCCGCTCAAGTTTGATGCTGTCAAAGTGAAGTAAAGGTTTCGGTGAATGCCCGAAGCATTCCTCTCAGATTGTGAGAGAAGAAAGTCAAGCTCACGAGGGTGTTTGCAGAGCTTGTTTTGTAAAGGCGTTATCTCCCGGCCCGGAACGGGGAGTGGTTAGTGAAGTCGTGAGCGGAGCTCGGTGATCCGAGCGGAGCTTGCAAGAGAGGACTAGGACCCGGGTGGGGTGCCGAACCTCTATAAAAATCCCCCATCTCATTGTGGTTTGCTTATTCCTTCCCTACTTACTTGTTTAGTTTAATTTCCGCTGCACATATCTTTGTTTGTTAAACGAGTAGGTAATTAGCATAAGATTGTGATTAGTTTTGTGGACCCATAACCCACACGATCCTACATCCTCCTCCAAGTTCCCATTATGGAACGCCATTTTGACATCCATTTTCCATATCTCATAATCATGAAATGTGGCAATAGCGAGCATAATCCGAATAGACATGAACATGGCAACCGGTGAAAAAGTTTCATCATAGTCAATTCCTTGAACTTGAGTGAAACCTTTTGCTACAAGCCTCGCTTTGTAGGTTGTCAAGTTCCCATCCATGTCCATCTTCCTCTAGAAAACCCATTTATTTTGAATGAGTTTTTTCCCTTGAGGAAGGTCAACCAAGTTCCATACTTGATTATCATACATGGATTCTATTTTGAATTCCATAGCCTTGAACCATAGTTTGGAGTCCTTTCTTTCCATTGCTTCTTGAAAGGTCGAGGGATCATCGGTATCTAGTACCATGATCTCATGAAGTCCCAAATACATATCGGGTTTCTTGCTTTCCCTCGTTGACCTTCTAAGTTCTTTTGGTTCTGCATGTACTTCTCGAACTTCTTCCACAATTTCTTGTGGAATTGGTTCGTGTTCGATTCTCGAACGTACACTAGGTTGGGAAGATTGAGTTTCTCTCACAATTTCTTGCGAGGGTCTCTCACTCACGCTCCTACTATCGAAAGGAAGCTCGGTTGGGCCTTCATGATCTTGAATGTCACCATTCATATCATGATCTTGTAGAATATCTTGAGTTTCTTCAAGCACAACTCTACTACCACTACTTTCAATTCTTTCCAGAAATTCCTTTTCTATGAATACGACATCCCTCTCTACAATCACTCGATTGGAGGTTATATGCCAAAAGTAGTATCCTCTTGTCTCACGAGGATAACCTAAAAAGAAGCACTTATCCGCTTTTGGTTGATGTTTGGTTGACATCAATCTCTTGATGTAAGCCTCACAACTTCAAATCTTGCGAAAATTGAGCTTAGGTGTTTTACCACTCCACATCTCATAGGGCATTTTCTCTACGGATTTGGATGGAACATTATTTAGTGTGTAAGCCGCAACTTCTAGTGCATAACTCCAAAAGTAAAGCGGCAATTCAGCATGACTCATCATTGATCGAACCATGTCGAGTAATGTCCTATTCCTCCTTTCGGATACCCCATTCCACTGAGATGTACCAGGAGGGGTGAGCTGTGGTACAATACCACACTCCTTTAGGAATGAGTCAGATTTGGTACTTAAGTACTCACCTCTACAATCCGTTCATAGAGACTTGATGTTCTTGTTGAGTTGGTTCTCTACTTCATTCTTGAATTCCTTGAACTTGTCAAAGGATTCACTTTTGTTTCTCATTAGATAAATATAGCCATAATGACTATAGTCATCCGTGGACATAATGAAGTACCTGAAACCGTCTCTTGCACTAGTACTCATCGGACCACATACATCAGAATGTATCAAATCCAGAAGTCATTCGCTCTCGGTCCTTTCTTCTTGAAAGACATCTTGGTCATTTTGCCCATTAGGCAAGGTTCACACGTCTCCAATGATTTAAAATCAAGTTGACCAAGAAGGTTAGCTTCTTGCAATTTCTTGACGCGTTTTTCATTTATGTGACCAAGACGATAGTGCCACAAGAGTGTATCATTCACGTGAGTAGTTTTAAGTCTTTTGTTATTGATGTTTAAGATTTGTTTATTATTCTATTCAAGCAAATAGAGATCATTCCTGACGAATGCATTTGCATAGAAAATACCATTCTTTGATATAGACAAGCAAGAATTTGAAATATTTATATTAAAATTATCCATATCCAAACATGATATAGAAATAATGTTCTTACTAATCGAAGGCACATAATAAACATTCTTTAAACATAAATTTAAACCACTAGATAATTGAATCTCCACAGAACCTTGTGCAATCGCAGAAACGTTCGCACCATTTCCGACCTTCAAAATCATCTCATTTTTCACGAGTTCCTTCCTATCCTTTAGTAGCTGCACATTAGAAATTATGTGAGCACAAGATCTGGTATCAATTACCCAATCATGGATGTGTCCCTTTTCACCGTAGTGAAAGCACTCCGTGTTGGGAGTCGGAGATTTCAAAGAATTCCCCTTTGAGGCACTCGAACGAGCACCTCCTACTCCCTTGCTCTTGATTGACGTATTTTTGGTGAATTTGCCTTTACCTTTGGTGATCTTCTTGCTCCCTCCATGGACGGCTAGGACGTGCTTGTCCCGACCCTTGCCCATGTCAACTTCAGCCGTTTTGAGAGCGTTGTGAAGTTCCTCAAGACTCACCCCTTTCTCACGCACATGATAGTGCATAATGAAGTCCTTGTAGGACGGGGCTAGAGAGCCAAGAATCAAATCTTCCGCAATGCCATCGGACATCGGGGAAGAGAGCTTCGACAACTTCTCAAGGTATCCTTGCATCGTGAGAAAATGCATGGATACCGATGTTACCTCCGCCATGTGGCACCTTGTGAGTGCGATGGTGGTCTTATAGCGCTCTTTTCTAGCACTATCCATGAACATCTTTGTTAAAGCTTCCATGGTCTTATTGGGTTTTGAATCCAAGTATTTCGCTTGAAGCGAGTCACCCATGGAGGCTAACATTAGACCGTGAACCTGGTTCTCTTGGTCTTCCCACTTGGCTTTTGCCTGTGTCACGCTATCGGTTGCCTTCTCATTTAATTTTGGAATTTCACCATCCAAAATATGAGATAGTTTCTCAAACTTCAACACGATATTGAGCTTGAGTTGCCAGCTTATGAAGTTTGAGCCATCATTTGCCAAAGGATGTTTTTCAATCATAGATCGCACAATTGGTTGAATATTCGACATTTCTACAAAATAAATTATATGGGATTGAATGTCAATTTTATGTTTTAAAAAACAATACCGCAAATAAAAATTTGTCCATAAATGCAATAATCCAAGATCCTATCAATTATAATATAAACTAGCTAAGGGCTATTAGATATATTATAAAATTAAGCTAAGAAAACATTTTTCTAATCATAACCATTTCGAAATATCGCAACATTTGCATTTTCAAACTCTTATGACTCTTGTCGTTTTAATTAAGAGGGAATTTGACCAATCCTCATAAGAAAAACTCTCTTTCTCAAAACCGAGCTAGGGCTCTGGGTCTTGTTAAGAAAACTTATTTTATTTGATACGAGATACGTTTATCCATTGTATATAGACTCGGTGTCCACTAAGGGTGAATCGCACCTCGTACATCTATTCATGGCACAACAATAGACAACCTTATATCTCCCACTATTCTCAAAGATGGAGGAAGCTATCTCCCGCTAAGGGCGAGCAGAATATCCCTCGATCGATGGCTTCTAGTGGATGAAATAAGAAAGAAAAATACTCTTAATTTTTGGTTGGACATTTTAAACATTTACATGTGATTTTAGAATTTAGGTGATCATGCATATTTATCATCTATACACATCCTAACATTCATCCATACAATCACATATATATTAAACACACAAACATAAATAAATCGATTCACACACATTGTGTGAGTTTATATGTTCCCGCGTCCTTGATCCTCACGCTTCTTCAACGTCTTCCTCTTGCACCATGGATGTTAATATTGCAAAAATATAAACATGCATCTCTCAATTTTGAAAATTGTCTAGTGCAAGTCCTATGTAAAAATCCTCTCATATGCATGTATATACATAGAAATAGAAATAGAAATTTAGCTTTTACATATACATAAGCCCCTGTGATTGAATAATAATAACATACACATTCATTCATTCACACATGGCTTCTTCGGAACATATAAACTCACATATCCTTGCATAAGAGAACTCGAGCAATGCATGTACATATACTATATATTACTCGATTTAGTTTATTGTGATTAAGATTAGGTTGATTAAATCATCAAAACATGGGCCAACGCAAAAAAGACAACACGTTGCTCATTCCTTCTTTTCGTATGAGTGTAGGGGATTGTGGTCAGAAGTTACAACAACATTGACATAAGTGTAGGATTTCGTGTCCCTATCTATGTATATATTTTTAAATTTTTTAATACAACATACAAGATCTTTTCATATTTTCAACAATTTCTATGTACATTACTTTGTGTTTATTCTAATATCATGCAACCCTACATTTATTAAAATAAAATACAAAGGTAGAATCATACCTAAAAGTTCTCTAAAACCTTTTTGAAGATCCAGAATCGCGTTGCCCGTTGAATCGTCCACGGATTTGCCTCTGAGTGTTCACCAAACTCTAAACAAGATTAGAGAGAAATGAGCTAGTTAATCAATCTCTAATAAGGCTTAGAATCTAGCCAATAACCCCTCTTTGAGCTCCTGAGATTTCTATCTCTTAAACACAAAATTACTAAGAGAATTTCGTGGTGATTAGAGGAGAGATTAATGACAGAAATAATTTTTGCATTAGTATTAAACGAGTAGGAGGAGGTGCCCTTTTAAAGGCTACCAAAACATCTTTATCAAGCGCTATTCTTTAGTCATAAACCCTTGTTTATTCTCTCCTAAAATTAATCTCTAATTTCTACAGAAGCACTCAAAACAACGTTTTAATTAAATCTGGAATTAATCCCCCCATGATGTAATTAATCTCTTAATAATTTAGGCAAAAATCACACTGTTCGGTTGACCGAGAATTTTTCTCGGTCAACCGAACCATTCAGTTATAACACGTGTTTGGTGGACCGTGAGCTAGACGGTCGACCGAATTTACATGAGAAAAAATTCTCTGGAAAATTCGGACGATCCGCGTCTTGATCGGTCGACCGTTGACATACCAAAATTTCTCCTGGCGAACATTCATCGGATGACCGTGTCACCTTCGGTCTACCAAAAATACCACAAGATATTTTCTCTCGGTTGACCATTCACGCTCGGTTGACCGAGCCCAATTGTCCAGGCACTCCAGACAATTTTGGTCAACCAATTGTGTGTACCCATTCCCCGTTCGGTTGTCCGTTCCGAAGACAACCCGATTGACCGAACCCAAAACGGTTCACCGTGTTTGACCCCGATTTTGCCTTTGTCAAATTTTGGATTTATTTCCAACAAAATTTGATCTTTTGGGGGTTTTAGCAAATTCATATCTTCTGTAATATATTATCTTATGTAATATTAAATTATTACACCCCATAATATATACACCTCATATGAATTTATTGCGATTCTAATTATGTCAATTCTCATGACATATTGATTTTAATTAATTCACCACATGTGTCCTATTTTCACATGAAACCTGACACATCATATGAACTTAAAATCAAGCCTCTTGTGTCCTAGTTTTGTGGTGTGACCTATAGGAGGATCTAGGCCAAATTGGCAGCGATATTAAACACTTAATATCTCAAACTATAAACGGTATCTAGCTACACATTATAGTTACCCAATTAGCATAGATGTCTTTGTTCCACCCGAACCAAAACACGATCCATTTAGTGATGTAAGTGCACCACTTGTGTCCATCCCTTGCCTCATGATATTAAGAATATATACAAAGTAGAAATGTGTCATCTTTGTATTATATTCATTTCTTGATCTCTCTAAGATAATTATAACTATGTAACTTAACTCAAGTTACATTGTGCACATTATAATTTTGCTTTATCAAAGGGCCCACTAATATCATCACTCAATTAAGAGGGGCAATGATAATCGTTTGACTAGCTATCTTTTTCAGCACAAGTCATGCTCAACCAACTATTGCCTTTATCACTACACTCATTCATAGCTTTTGACAATAATCAAATTAAGCACTTCTTGAGTGAAAAGATATAAGTCTCATATCTTAGGATCCAAGACACAGTAAAAACATTAATGACACGAAACACAATTCCATAATGTTTTACTTGTTAGGTCTGTTCAATATATAAAAGTAATATTTTCCTCTTTCAAATACTCGTGTCGTCAATTATTTGTAGAGCTACAATAATCGATGACCAACACGACAATCTTATCTCGGTAATTAATGTTCCATGTTAATTACCTTGATTGTGAACAAGTTTTGATTTATGTAAACCCTTATCTTTTAGAGTTTTACGGTTAAGGACCATGCGCCTCTTCCTTAACACTTCCAAAAGACGAATACCATAATTAAGGAACAAAATGTTTGCACATTCAATTCATAATTATTGACATATAAAAGTAAAATTTTTAGAACACATTCCTTTCAATAAGACTTTTGGGTAGTTCGTTGATCCTTTGCCAACGTACCTGTATGTACATAACGTAGTCCAGTCTAGGATATGTCCCCTCAGTACTCGAGGCTTTGTGCATTAGTGTCCATCAGTAGATATAAGTAAGGGAGTAATTAACATTACTTGCCGTATGCGACAGAAGTGTTGGCTTTTTGGCCTTATTACTTTTAATTTTGATTATTAACAAACTAATATTATACACAAATCCAATTAACACATCAAGCACATCATATTGTCAAACTGCATATATATTTTATATTCCTAACATTATAGGTGCTCAGACCAAAGGACTAATCAACTTCAAGATCAATGCTGAAGACTTGTAATCAAAGCTCAAGGACATACATGTAATTTTCTATTTATTTGAGTCAAATGATCAATGTACACTTGATGCACAAAAGGATAAACCTGTATCTGCCGGTTGATTGTCCTTTCCTCGGTCTACAAAATCTCTCTCTAACAAACGACCAAGATACCTTAAGTGTACGATTTTAGTATACTTAGTAGCATTCATATCATCTCTGGCAATCTTGATTCGGTCTACCAAATTGAGATCGGTCATCCGAACTTGATCTATGTTTATTATCTTAATGTTCACGAGCATTTGCGTCCCAACGTGGCAAAAAGTTTTCAAAATACTTATCTTTTGTCAGTTAGCAACACTTTTTGAAATGTCCCTACACAATCGACCGAACCTTCTTCAGTCAACCAGATCTTTGTTGTTAATCATAGCACAACGGCTCTTTACTACGTGGCATTTGACTGTTACATGTTAACCTACTTTTCAGCCACAATTTTCAGCGGAAAACCCACGCTTTCGCCGGTCTACCGAATACCCTGCGGTTAACCGAATTTGATCATCAGAGCCCGACCATTTCTTACAGTGAATCTTTAGACAGTGAACCGAATTTAATTGGTCAAAATTAGAAAAAAGTTACTAGAAGTTGGTGAAAGGTTATCCGAATACTATTTGATCAACTGAGTTCTTTATTTTGACCAAAGCACCCACATTGTTTCGGATGACCGTTTGGTCCCCAGTCGACCGAACCAGTTCTGAATTATGCCTGAGCTTAAGTCATTACTTGCTTCTTATGGTCCAAACTTCACCAACATACCATAATGGCTCTATTTACTTTGAAGGCTATAAAAGATTCATCTAAGAGATACAATCAACACTTTACTTGCAAAAAATCTTTCACACTCTTGTGCTCTCAAACTCCAAGTCTTCAAAGTTCCTCCAACTCTCAAACTTCAATCAAATCCACTCAAGGTTCAGTTTCAATCCTTGAGTGCATTCAAGTTAGAGTTCAACAACTTCCATTGTGTTGTAAAGCTTCAAGGAAGCACCCTCTCGGGTTGTAAGACGAGATTAGAGCAACGCGAGGGTGTTTGCAAGGATCCGATTGTAAGAGGGTTTATCTTCGACCCGGAATGAAGATATTAGTGAATTCTCGAGTAGTGATCGACAGAGCAATCAAGACTTGTGAAGAGGACAAGATCATGGTGGTGGATTGAACCTCTATAAATCTCCACAATCGAGTTTTGGTTTGCAATCTCTTCATTTCTATTTTAATTTTGCATTATTTAGGTAAATTGGCATATAATCAATTCACCCCTTTCTAGATTAGTGATCGATCTAACTGACAAGAAGTTTAGTTTGCCCTCCACTTTCTTAATGATTCTTTTTTAAGACTTCTTGCTTAATTAGGAACACAAAATTTGACTTGGTGAAATTAGTTTTTTTCTTCTATCAGGACTATATATGTGATGTCCAAATCATTGCCGGCCAAAACAACCAGCTGTTCCAAAGGAAGGCAAAGGTTCCGACAAGAGATATCAAGTATCTCGTAGCAGATAGAACTTCTTTGAAAAGCCAAGTGCTAAGGACCTCCCAATGACTCTCTTAATGTTGTACTTGTTAGAGTTGGTGTTGCAAGCAAAAATGACAGAAGGTCGCCTACTGCGTTGTGTTTGTAGGATCGATGACCCCTAATTAATCTATTCACTTAGTTAATTATCTACTTGATTAAGTAATATATGCAGCAGAAACAAACAATTAAAACAAGTAAAGAAGAATATGCAAATCACAATGGAGACAAATTTTTTATAGAGGTTCGGATCCACCACCGGATCTTACTTCCTCTGTTGCAAGCTCCGCTCGATTCCACGAGCTTCGCTCACGACTTCACTATCCACTCCCCGTTCTGGGTTGGGAGAGAATGCCTTTACATTTCAAGCTTACGAACACCCTCGCCAAGCTTGGAACATCTTCTCACAATCCGAGAAGGAATGCTTCGGGCTTTGACCGAAACCTTTCCTCTTTGACAAATAAGGTAACCTGAATATTCAACACTCTCTAACTAGAGCACACTTTGAGTATGATTGAATTGGATTAAAGTGGTGGAAGTTTAAGCTTGTGTGTAGGATTTGGTGCTTTGAAGATTGCAAGAAGTGCTCTCTAGTGTATGAGACAATTGGAAGTAGGAGAGTTGTGTAAATATGGTGCACGGACCTCTATTTATAAGCTCCTAGAGAGATATAGCCATTGGGGAAGAATTGATTGAATTGTGTGTAAGATGCACAAAACAGAAATTGAAGTTTTCCAATTCTATCCCACAACGGTCAACCAAATCAGGAAGAACGATCGAACGTTTCTTTAAGAATAAAGAAACATTCGAACGAACTAGAGAATGGTTGAGCCAATTAGGCTATGACTTAAGTCATTGGTCGAACCAGGTCAGGGGTCGGTCGACCGATCTTAGGGTTTTGGCCAGGTTAAAGATATAATGGTGGAACACAAAAATTGGTTATGTTCGATCGAATATAACAAGCACTTTTGGGCTCAAGAATTGTGTTCATCCGGTCGACCATTTTTAGGTCAACATTCGACCGTTGGCCAAATGTATTCAAGGGGTTAGGTAATTTTATATGAATACGACAAGGTTAACGGCCATCCAAAAAATACAAAAAACGGTCGACCGAATGGTCAAAGGTAGTCGACCGGTAGAATTGGGAAAAGTCAGTTAGAGTGTTTGTTATAATCGGTCAAACAGAGAACTGGTTCCGGTCTACCGATTAGCAAAAGATGTCTAGGAAGCGAGGAAGCGCACATGCGGTCGTGGATCGGAGGTGGTGTCGCGGTTTCTCCGGCGGGCGTCATTGATCACACATTTGAGGTATGCCGACTTATTAGTTTGGTTTTGTTGTTCCCCACGTTGGTGGGAAGTTTGTGGTCGGTTGTGGGAGGTCGGAGACCTCCCCGGCGACGAGAATGACGTAAATCCTCGGCTGACACGAGGTTGAAGACGACCAACGGTCGACCGGGTCCCTTCGGGCGGTCGACCGATGTAGTGTTTTTGCCCGATTTTAACCATCACCGGTCGAACGATGCCTTGCGGCGGTCGACCGATTGTGTATTGTGCTGGTGAATCGAGGCTTCCTGTTGTATTTCGGTCGACCGGAACTTAAGTGTACTTGATGATTTTGCATGCTGTCCGACCGATTTATAATATTGTTCGACCGCTATATGACAGAGACTATTAGGATGACCCTGGTAGTTTTCGGTCGACCGTGACCCCTGAGTCGGTCGACCGAATAGACTTGTTGATTTTGACCAACTCCAGATTTTGACCTCGTGTTCGGTCGATCGGTTTTAGACTTTTGTTCGACCGTTTGGACTTAAGTGACGCGCAAAATAGTTCGACTGTTGTAGACTTTCGGTCGACCGAACCTATTGGGGACGGTCGATCGTTTGTGTGCAGAACTGAATTCCTGGTCTTGTGGTTGTGTCAACTCTGTCCACGGAAACCCGTGTCCTCGCTTAGAGCGTGAGCAGGGAGGTGATGGCAGGTACGTGCTCGTACCGCCTAGGGACCGCCGTGTGGAAGAGTGTGGACGCTTGAGTCACGCCACCTCCGTGTTGGACGTGGTGTGACGTGTTATTGCCTTACTCTCTGATGAGTAGCAAACCTGAGGGATCGCAGATCCCAATGTGTGTGACGTATGGCTCGTGGAGCATGATGACCCTGCAGAATACGGTATGGACCCGTCCGATGTTGTGCCGGACGTATGTTGTACCGCCGATGTTATGCCGGCGATGCCGCCGAGGTTTTTGCCGGCGATGATGGTGCCGACGATGTTCTGGCTTGTGGTTGTGCCGTCTGATGTTGTACCGGACGTATGTTGTACCGCCGATGTTGTGTCGGCGATGCCGCTGATGTTGTGCCAGCAATGATCCCCGATTGGGCACCTATCCTGGGATGTTGACCGACCGGACTACGACTCCGTCGAAGGTGGTGTAGACCACGTGCTTCCTTGCGCGGATGTTCGGACGCTCCTCACCGATCCCTTAGGCTCGTGTAGTCGCGTGTGGAGGGACGCGTCGCGTACTGTCCGTAAGACCGTATGTGCGTACGGTAGGTTTCCGAGGGAGACCCGTTGTTGTTGCAGGATTGATGTCCGTGTGGACCCTGTTGAGGGTCGTTGTTGTTGGACTGAGGTCCCGTTTACCCTGTTGAGGGACTTGATGCATTACAAATGTGATATGACATGCCACTAGTATGGTAGGTTCATTTACCGTGCTATTGCATGCATATAGGTGAGCTTGGCATACGGGGTTTCCTAATGGGAAACTCAGGCATCATCGTTTGATTCATGTTTCAGGACCGCAGTAGGTTCTGTCGGGTGGTGACAGCGGACACACACATTTTGGGGCCAGGATCCTCATTAGACTCTTCAAGGTCGTCATGATTACTTACCTATCTTTTCATTGTATTGTTGTAATCACGTCTTTTGACAAACTCTGTTGTATTATTGGTGCACCGACTGTTGACTTATATGAGTAACATTCCCGTTGATGATTTTATCTCAGTAATCTCTTGATTGTTTAAATTTTTAAATTTCCGCTGTTTTGGGATATTACAACTTGGTATCAGAGCGGTCGGTCCCTATGTGCGGCTCCCAAAGAAATCACCCCAGTGTAGTAGTGTAGGTGGACTTTACATTTAGCATGCATTCAAGGCTGATCTTGAGTTGTTTCTTGTGTCAGATGCCTCCGAGACGTGTGAGGAACGTCGCGATGAGCGCGTTGCCAGTGATGCCACTGAGGGCGCTACCTGGGATAGGTTGAGCGAGTTCCTCGATCGTCAGGCAGCGAGGGCAGAGCAGACAGGGACAAGTGCGGAGCATGATCGCTTCATGAGGCAACACCCGCCTAGTTTCGATGGCAGGAGTGACCCTGAGGCTGCAGAGGACTGGGTCTTTAAGATCCAGAGGATTTTCCAGGCGATCGGCTGTACCGGAGTGGATGGTGAGCCTGGCCATCTATGTGCTAGAGGGAGAGGCAGCAAACTGGTGGAGGACCACATCTGCTGTGGTGTTTACTGACCGAGTTGACATGAGCTGGGAGGAATTCCTTGAGGAGTTCAACTAGCAGTTCTTCCCACAGCACGTCAGAGACAGGAAGAAGGAGGAGTTCTTGGCCATCGAGCAGAAGGAGGTGTCCTTGGCTAGTTACATCAGCAGCTTTAACGCCCTTGAGCGTTATTGTTCTAAGACTTACGTGACGCCTGAGCAACGTGCACGGAAGTTCATCAAGGGGCTGAGGAAGCAGCTCAGATCGCGAGTGATTACTAGCATGCCACAGACCCTGGCGGATGCGGTTAAGTATGCGCCTATCATCGATCAGGACTACCAGGAGAATTACCACGAGGCGCGGAAGCCGTCAGTGAGCACGGGAGGACGTGTAGTTGGACGTTCCACTGGGAACCCGGGCAAGAGGCCCCTGGATGATGGAGGAGGATAACGCCAGTTTGGAGCGGTACTTGCGGGAGATCTCATCCGGGTCAGGAATGCCCGCGACGTACAGGTGCATGCTTGGGATGCGGTCAGATGGGCCATTTCATCCGAGATTGCCCTAGCAGGCAGGGCGAGACGAGCAGGAGGCCAGGACCACCGGTCTCAGGGAGGAGCGGAGGCAGCAGGTCCATTGTCCCGCAAGGCCAGACCAGGAGAGCAGGGTGAGTCTTCACCGTCTAGGCTGAGGAGGCGAAGGACTCCAACACTTTTGTGGAAGGTACCCTTGTCGTTTCAGGTTTGGTTGCTCGTGTTTTATTTGATTGCGGCGCCACACACTCCTTTATTTCAGAGAAGTTTAATGGCGAGTTGGATTGGACCCTTGAGCTACTGACTAATTTGTTCGAACTCAGTACGCCCATGGGTGCGGTGAGCACTGTGGGGAGCTTCCTCCCCGGCACCACAGTTGTTTCGGGAGACCATGACTTTCCGGCAGATCTGGTCTTGCTACCGATGGAGGACTTCGACGTCATACTAGGGATGGACTGGCTATCACAGTACGATGTGCGAGTCTTTTGACGTGAGAACAAGATCCCTATTCCAAGGAAGGACGTGCCTGATGTGTTGATCAGAGGGACGAGGAGTAGAGGGGGTCGTCTGATGGTGTCGGCAGTTAAGGCACAGAGGTTTGATTGACATCATTTCATGCTTATATTTGTATCTTATATCCATTATCTTACACCTAAGAAATGCTACGTGACGAGTTTTATGTTTAGTTTTCAGGAATAAAGAGGTTTGAAGAGAAGAGCCATGAAAGGACCCAAAAGCAAGGAAAAGGACTTAATTGTGAGAACTGAGGACTAAGATGCAAGGGAGAAGGATCTGATCGTAAGACCAAAGGACCTAAGAGCAAAACAGGAAACTCCACACCATCATGGGAGTATTTTGGCAATTCGATTCGGGTCGGAGCTGCAACAAACCAAGTAGTTGTAGGATCGTGTGGGTTTATGGGTCCACAATTAATGCTAATCACCTAATTACCTACTTGTTTATTCGATCAAAGAAATGCAGCGGAATTTAAACTAAAACAAGCAAGTGTAGGAATATGAAAACCACAAATCGACTCGGCGTTTTTATAGAGGTTCGGCACCCCACCCGGGTCCTAGTCCTCTCTTGCAAACTCCGCTCGGATCACCGAGCTCCGCTCACGACTTCACTAACCACTCCCCGTTCCGGGCCGGGAGAGAACGCCTTTACAACCGTCAAACTTGCGAACAACCCTCGCCGAGCTTGGAATCCTCTTCTCACAATCCGAGAAGGATGCTTCGGGCTTTCACCGGAACCTTTACTCTTTTGACAACAAATGAGAACTTGAGTGGAGCAACACTCTCTAAATCTTGAGCACACTTGAGTAGGATGAAGAAATGATCACTAAGTGTGGAAGGTTTGTAGCTTTGAGTGTTTGGGTTTCTCTCTAAAGTTTGGGACAAGTTTGTAGTGTGAGAGTTGTGTTAAAATGTGTTTTACAACTCCTTATATAGGCATTAGAGAGAATAGAGTCATTGGGATTGATTGGGTATGAGTTGATGTGTGATTACACAAAACAGAAAAGTGAGGACCCAATTCTGGCTGAATTCGGTCGACCGGATCGGACAGAACGGTCGACCGGTTGGCAGTTTTACACTCAGTTCGGTCGACCGGTTAAGCAACGGTCGACCGCCCAACTCTACCACTTGGGTTCACTTAAGTCATCGGTCGAACACAAGATAGGGTTCGGTCAACCGATTTCGACCAGGCACTTTAAGATTGACAAACAAATGTGTGAACGGTCGACCGAAATAGGTTTGGCGGTCGACCGATTAAGGACATGCACTTTGGGTTTGTCAACCGATCGTGGTCCTCGGTCGACCGATCGTGGTCCTCAGTCGACCGATACATGAAATGTATTTGGGGTATTTTTGGTTTAATACGAATACGACCGTTGGGTATATACGACAAAAGTAACGGTCGGGAAAATATGATCGGACGGTCGACCAAAAGGTAACACACGGTCGAACGAACGGCATGTTGCGGTCGACCGAATGTGGGCAGACTTTTACAGTTCAGGTTTGGTGTTTTCCGGTCTAAGTTTGGGTGATCTATTGAAGTCCAAATTATGTGAAATTTCGTGTGTGACATCTATAAGGAACCTAGTGTGTGATTAAGTTGATTTTAGCTCAAGTGTGCTCAATTACACTTTGTTCCTAAGACTCAAAAGAAATCAATATTACATGTCTTCGATATAGCTTTAATTACATGTATTGACTTCATTTCCATCTTTCTTGAGTCTTGATCACCTGTAGAGGTTAGCACAATACAATATATATGCAATGCATAGTGTGTGCTACTCTAATTAAGATTAGGTTGATTAAATCATCAAAACATAAGATTAAGGCCAAAAAGCCAACAATCTCCCCCTTTTTGATGATGACAACCAATATCTTAATACTTGAAATTTGTATATGTAAACTATGCATATAAATGCTCCCCCTATGGATGTGCATAGTTTTTCTTCAAATTTTATCAAGTTTTTCAAGTTACCCCCTTAATTATCTCTCCCCCTTTGACATCCATCAAAAACATTGATAATTATATAAGTCAAAAGGATGTCATCGTAATGAAGTTGCTCCCCCTAAATTTTGCACTTCATTACTCTAATAAAAGATATAACATTTAAGCTCCCCCTATCAATAAGGCTAAATTGAAACAAAGAGTATGATGAAATTTTAAGTTCAATTGAGTTTCTACTTAAGCCTTATTCTAACATCCATTTAAAAAATGACATTTAAAATCAATGGATGTGATAAATGATTTGCAATGAATAGGGGTATATGATTTGCAATGAATTAAACTATATGATATGTCAATTAAGCATATGAAACTAGATTAGAGCTAATTTAACATGAATTGTATAGATATGAATTTTATACCAATGTTGAATTCGAATTTAGCTCCAATCTCATTTGGTGATGCAACCGGATTTGAATTTGACTCTTGAGCTCACCCGGTCACCACCAATCTCCTCCTCAAGCTCCTACAAGAGTAGATTTAGGTACCCAAACAACTTTGGGTCCTTGAATGTTAGCTTTGGGAACCCAAACCATTTTGGTTTTGGGAGCCCACACACTTGAGGAACTATGGTTTACAACTAAGTGTGAGATACATGGTTTTTCAATTTTGCATTGTATCCTAAACCATGTTTTTGCAAAGATTGCCTTTGACTACCTAATAACATGTTAAGCATCTTAGTTCCATGTGTGAATTTTTCTAGATCTTTTCTTAATTGCACATTGCAAGCTTGAAGATCTAATTGTTCACAATCTATAGGTGTTGCTTTTAATTTATCAAAATTTGATGCATAATTTTCTAGTTTAGCAACCACCTCATTTTTCTCATTCACGCATGTTTCAATTTTGCTTTGGAGATCTTTGATTAGCTTTCTAGCATTTTTATTTTTATCACAAATGATCTCATATTGTTTAACTAAGTCATGGAAAGCATTTTGAAGCTCATCATGTGTATAATTTTCATTCTTTGCACTAGAGTTTGAGCTATCACTATAATAAGACTTAGTTGAGCATGAATTATTAGATCAAGAGTTAGATTCTACCTCACTTCCTTCATCTTGAATTGCCATGTAGCACATGTGTGCATATTCTTTTGTTGATGAAGGTGTGGTTGATTTGGATGACGATGAAGACGATTAATCGTCCCATGTAGCCTTGTGAGCTTCCAACTTCTTTTCTTTTCTCTTACTCTTCTCCTTTTCTCTTCTTCTCTCCCTCCTCTCATTTTTCTTCTCCTTCTCTTTTCTCTCATTTCCACTCTCTTCCTTCTCCTTCTTTTCTCTCTTTTCACTCCTTCTACCTCTTCTTTCATTCTTTTCTTCTTTATCCTTCTTGAGGTATTTGAAGAAGTCTTTTGCTAGGACTTCAATGTCCTCATCTTCTACACTCCTCCTTGGTTCATCTAAATTTGCATGTAATGCCAAGGTGGATTTCTTCTTGGTGGCTTCCTTCTCCTTCCGATGGTTGATTTGAAGTTCATAAGCCATCAAGTTTCCAATGAGCTCCTCCATCTTTAATTTTGAAAGATCATGCGCCTCTTCAATTGCGACGACTTTATCTTCCCAATCGATGCTAAGTGACCGGAGGAACTTCCTTGTCATCTCTCCTTCATTGATTTTTCTTCCAAGAACCAAAAGAGAGTTAGTGATATCGGTGAAGCGAGTGTTTATTTCGCTTATGTTCTCACCGATTTGCATAGAAAAAATCTCATATTTATGCATGAGGAGACTAATGCGGGTTTCCTTAGTTTTACTATCCCCCTCATGGTGCATTTGTAGTCTATGCCATATATCATGTGCACTTTCACATCCCCTAATCCTATTATATTCACCCTCATTAAGGCCACAATACAAGATGTTCATAATTTTCGAATTCATTTCAATTTCTTTCATTTTCGGTCTTGTAAGTGAATCTAATTCATCTTCTTTTGGGGGTGTGTATGGATTTTGGAGAAACATCCAATACTTAAGGTCATTAGAAATTAGGAAAATCTTCATCCTATTCTTCCAATAATCATAATTAGACCCATTAAGCAAAGGAGGTCGAGTTGTGCATAAACCTTCTATGTGATTAGATGATGTAGAAGCTATGCTAAATAATACGATTAAGTATGAGAATTTAGCTAACAAGGCTCTGATACCAAATGTAGGATCGTGTGGGTTTATGGGTCCACAATTAATGCTAATCGCCTAATTACCTACTTGTTTATTCGATCAAAGAAATGCAGCGGAATTTAAACTAAAACAAGCAAGTGTAGGAATATGCAAACCACCAGACGACTCAGCGTTTTTATAGAGGTTCGGCACCCCACCCGGGTCCTAGTCCTCTCTTGCAAGCTCCGCTCGGATCACCGAGCTCCGCTCATGACTTCACTAACCACTCCCCGTTCCGGATCGGGAGAGAACGCCTTTACAATCGTCAAACTCGCGAACAACCCTCGCCGAGCTTTGAATCCTCTTCTCACAATCCGAGAAGGATGCTTCGGGCTTTCACCGGAGCCTTTACTCTTTTGACAACAAATGAGAACTTGAGTGGAGAAACACTCTCTAAATCTTGAGCACACTTGAGTAGGATGAAGAAATGATCACTAAGTGTGGAAGGTTTGTAGCTTTGAGTGTTTGGGATTCTCTCTAAAGTTTGGGACAAGTTTGTAGTGTGAGAGTTGTGTTAAAATGTGTTTTACAACTCCTTATATAGGAATTAGAGAGAATAGAGTCGTTGGGATTGATTGGGTATGAGTTGATGTGTGATTACACAAAACAGAAAAGTCAGGACCCAATTCTGGCTGAATTCGGTCGACCGGATCGGACAGAACGGCCGACCAGTTGGCAGTTTTACACTCAGTTCGGTCGACCGGTTAAGCAACGGTCGACCGCCCAACTCTACGACTTAGGTTCTCTTAAGTCATCGGTCGAATACAAGATGGGGTTGGGTCGACCGATTTCGACCAGGCACTTTGGGGTTGACAAAGAAATGTGTGAACGGTCGATCGAAACAGGTTTGGCGGTCGACCGATTAAGGACAGGCACTTTGGGTTTGTCAAGAGATGAACCAACGGTCGACCGATCGTGGTCCTCGGTCGACCGATACATGAAATGTATTTGGGGTATTTTTGGTTTAATACGAATACGACCGTTGGGTATATACGACAAAAGTAACGGTCGGGAAAATATGATCGGACGGTCGACCGAAAGGTAACACACGGTCGACCGAATTAGGGCAATGAAAACACAAACAAGAGATTTGATCATTCGGTCAACCGAACGGCATGTTGCGGTCGACCGAATGTGGGCAGACTTTTACAGTTCAGGTTTGGTGTTTTCCGGTCTAAGTTTGGGTGATCTATTGAAGTCCAAATTATGTGAAATTTTGTGTGTGACTTCTATAAGGAACCTAGTGTGTGATTAAGTTGATTTTAGCTCAAGTATGCTCAATTACACTTTGTTCCTAAGACTCAAAAGAAATCAATATTACATGTCTTCGATATAGCTTTAATTACATGTATTGACTTCATTTCCATCTTTCTCGAGTCTTGATCACCTGTAGAGGTTAGCACAATACAATATATATGCAATGCATAGTGTGTGCTACTCTAATTAAGATTAGGTTGATTAAATCATCAAAACATAAGATTAAGGCCAAAAAGCCAACAATCTCCCCCTTTTTGATGATGGCAACCGATATCTTAATACTTGAAATTTGTATATGTAAACTATGCATATAAATATGTGATATAATCATGTAGTGTATTAAGTGTGTGTCATCTTTATCCCTTGAGCTTTATATGATTTCCATAACCATCTAATGAGTTTTCACTCTTATCTTTGATATGCTAATGCTCTTGAATGAAGCTTAGCTTATGCTTTGATTAGTGGACCTATTTTATGGGGAATGATAAGGTTAGGATATGGAGGAAGTTAATATTGGAAACACAATTTGTAGTGTATGTGCTCTTGTTGCCTTTACCTTAGCTAATGTCTTGTATGTTTTAATGATATAGTCTTATCTTAATTCATGTGGAGGCATAGTAGGGTCTAGTCTTTATACTTGAGTTCATGTAGCTTCATTCCAATTATTGTCTTGTATGTTTTAATGATGTAGTCTTATCTTAATTCATGTGGAGGCAAAGTTGGATGTAGTTTTATGATTTCATGCACTACATGTTGTGAGGAGTTTAATGAACACACACACACTTCTTTTTGTTCGCATTATTTCTCTACCCCCTTTGGGGTTTAGTTTTCTTGCTTTTCTTCCACTTCCATTTGCACCTTAGTGTAGTGTAGTGTAATACATGTTTCTCTTCTTCTTTTACCTCTCGCCTTCGAACAAACCAATTGTCGACACACCTCCCAGTGGACGACCCGTATTTGCCACCGCTTCAACGCGGCCGTGCACTTGCGGTTAATATAAAACGATCAATCAAGTTTTTGGCGCCATTTCCAGGGAGGTGCTCTGTCCAGACGTTGGTTTGGGCGATTCGAGGGTTTTTTAATTTTTTGTTTCCAGTTTGTCTTAATTTCAGGGAACCATCGGATCAAGGGGAGGCTACTGGACAACTTTGAGGAACAGAAGCCATTAAAGGACTGCCAATCACCGGTTGGAGACCGCCAATTGGCGGCGTGGTGAGGGTTTAGTGCTCTCAAATTTTTTCTGGTAGTTAGTTCTGTAATTTGTGTTCTCTGGGAGCCCTATTTTGCATGCTATGACTTCTCATTTGCTCCTAGATCATTAATCACTCCCCCATTAATCAACTTCGCCTTAAAATCCAAAGCAAAAGACTAGACGTTCTTATTTGTTTAGGTCACGCATCATGTATTGACTTAGGCACGTAGTTGTCTTTTCTTTTAGCTTTATTTTCAGTTGTTGAGTGCTGGCGTGAGGTACGCAATTTCCTACACTCATTCATTCATCTCGTATGCTCATACATTAGTTAGTAGGAATTGCATCAGGACAAGAGTGAGCGAGCGTTTGATTGGAGCGATTGATTGCTAAATTTAGGATCAAAATGCTATTAAGGAGGGGTTGTCCCATAAAAGATAAGGTGGGGGATTTCATCACCCTTTCCTTGGCCCCAAAAATCACTCTTAATAAGCCTTAACTAAAAGCAAGTAGACATTGTCCCTAGGATCCTACTTTGTCGATAGTAGGAGGTACTGGATCTCCAGATCTGGTATCACTTGCTGGGCATTGTGGTCCTCGTTGTAGGGAGGTGAGACGTGTCGAGGCTAGTGACCTCGAAGTTAGGCGTCGTCTAGCCTAAGGACCCATTGCCTTACGTTGTTTGAGTTGTGCTTGCTAGTTAGGCTTCTTCCTGATCCCACTACCCACACTAGCTCTAGGGATTCTTCCCTCCTCACCTGAGTCCTCTCCTCATCTATTCTCTACGTATAGTCTCCTCCTCTAGTACACCTTCTGTTGTGTGTTGTTTAGAGTCGAGTTGAGCATTTTTTTATGCAAGGTTGGGCTCGTTCTGGTGAGAGCGCTCGACTAGAGAGAGTGCATTCTTCTGAGATGGACGGTCTTGGTGATCGACCATCTCCGCCTCGTGCTCCTTTGGAGCATGAAGCCGAGTCGTCTCGAGGTGACGGGGGAGACCGGGTTCCATACATGGAATACCTCGGTCCGCTTCCACCACCACGTAGACCTCCTTCTCCTCCTCCTCTGACTCGAGAGGAAGGGAGATTCGGTCAGGATCGAGTTCTTGGTGCACCACCACCTTTAGCTCGACATGATAGACCGATGACTTTGTGGGAGCGGACCCATCCTGTTCGGGCCGCGCAACCTTCTTGCATAGTTGTTCCCCCTGCTCGCGGGAAAAACTATGAGCTGAAACCTCAATATGTGAGCATGCTTCCAACCTTTACTGCCAATAAGGAGGATCCGCCTATCTTTATACACGAATTCGAGGAAGTATGCTCCATGTTCAAGCTTCAACAGCTTGACGAGGATTCAGTCCGGTTGAGGATGATTTCTTTCGCATTGAAGGATAATTCGAAGAAATGGATGTATAGCCTCCCGGCGAGCTCGATTCGGTCGTGGGATGACTTTGTGACCGTCTTTCTGAAGAGATTTTTCCCTCGAAGGAAAACTCAACAGATACAGCACCATATACATCAAATGTATCAGACCGAGACCGAATCATTTCATGGTTTCTTTGAGAGGTTCAAGGACATTCTCCAGCAGTGCCCTCATCATGGATTTGAGTTATGGTAGCTGTGCCAAATTGTTTATGAGGGCATCAACTACAACACCCGCACATTGTTGGAGTCGATGTGTCAGGGTGACTTCCAAATGAAACCCATCGAGGAGGCATGTGACACTTTTGAGGCTATGGCTGAGCGTACCTTCGAGTGGGACACCATGAGAGAGCCACCGGCCGCCAGGTCTTCTGGTCGAGTTGGATCATATCATGTTGACTCATCGATCGTGTCTAAGGCGAAAATGGCTGCTCTCATGCGTAGGATTGAGAGTTTAGAGTTGGACCGAGCTCCTGTAGCTCAGGTCGCTACTCCCGAGTGTGGTAGGTGTGGACTTACGGGCCATGATGACTTGGAATGCGCTTACGCTCCAAGGGATATTGAGCATGCGAATGCAATGTATCAATAGAGGCCCCATAACGACCCGTACAGTCACTCCTACAACCTGGGATGGCGTAACCATCCTAACTTCTCTTCGGGGCCTAGTGGGGGTCACGGTCAGAGCTCGCACGCTCAACCTCAACCTCCACCTTATCAACCTCCATGCCCATCGGCGGCCTACCAACCCCCACATCAAATGTCTCAGCACCAAAATTACCAACCTGCTCATGCCTCATCGTCGGGTTATTCCAACCAGACTCCACCACCCCAGCGGGTTGACCCTAAGGACCCTTCTTGTGATCCGACCTTTAAAGCATTGCCAAGTACAGTCAAGGCTTTGGAAATGTATGTTAGCTAGTTGCTCATTGATTGACATCATTTCATGCTTATATTTGTATTATATCCATTATCTTTCACCTAAACAATGGTATGTAACGAGTTTTATGTTAAGTTTTCAGGAATAAATACGTTTGAAGAGATGAAGCATAAAAGGACCCAAAAGCTTGGAAAATTACTGAATTGTGAGATCTGGGGACCAAGATGCAAGGAAGAAGGACCTGAACGCAAGACAGAGGGACCTAAGAGCAAAACAGAATACTTCACACCATCATGGGGAGTATTTTAGCAATTGGATTCGGGTCGGAGCTCTAATAAACGAAGTAGATGCATCTAAGACCACCAAATACACTAAGCAAAGCCCAACACAAATTCCAGATGGATCCAGACTTTTTAGACCGCTAATTGGCGGTCCAAGACAGCTAATTGGCGGTCACTTTTGGCCCAAATCTGCTATGATTTATCTGGCTTACGTATTAGTGTGTATTTAGTCCATTGCTAGTATTTGTTTAGTCCCACATCGGGGAATTGACCCGGATGAGCTTTTTCCATGGCTATAAATAGAACTCTTCACCTCCTATTGTTATCACTCCATATTTTAAGTGGCTATTCTTCCTACTAGAAGTGAGGCCTTGAAGCACACACTAAAGTAAGAGGATGCTACTTTTAATGTGAGTCATTTTAATAGAAGTTTTCTTTATTATGTTGTTTGTTTTATGTTTCTTGTTTTGCTTTGCTTAATCTCATTTCATTAGTTTTATTAGCTTAGTTAATATGCTTTCTTTGTTTAGTTTAATAATGAGTGTAATGTTTAGTGAGTAGTTCCATCCCCTTTGGGGGGTGGAGTAGATGTACATACATGCAAATGAGAATGGATTCAATGCTTTATTTCCAATGTGTTGATAAAACATGAATGTATGCTTGCTTGTTTAGGATAGAATTTATAACTTGATGAGTTTTGCCAAAATGATTAGACACCTCTCATGCTTGTTTAGGTTCTGAAATAAACATCTTGCATATGTAAATGTTAATCAACTAAGTTGGTGAATAGATTGATAGGTTTTGCCACAACATTTAGACACTTCCTATGCATGATAACACCACCTTTATTTGTGCTTAAAGAATGTGTTCAACACCCACCTCTTTGCTTGTGTGCACTCACTCCACCCCTTAGGGGTTTTCCCATTTCTGTACTCCAGCATTCTTCTTTTGTTCTTAGCTTAGTTGTCATTTCACTGTTTGTTTCTTTCGTTCGCATTTCATACTTCTTAGCGTAGTTTAGTGTAGAGTAGCATAATCAATCTTTCTCCCCCAATTTTTGCCACTTGATTTCTGATAAACAAGAGGCTGCTTACCTCCCTGAGGATGACCCGTACTTGCCACCGCTTCATCGCGGCCGTGCACTTGCGGTTTAATTAAAACGTTCAACACTCATAAACTCCATGAACACGAGAAGGGTCAGTTCCCGAGTCAACCTGAGGTGAATCCTCGGGGTACCCATTCTCAAGGAAGGACACCTTTACCTCATGCCACCTCTGAACTGACCCATCATATTAATGTGATTCATACTTTGAGGTTTGGTAAGGAGGTGGATAACCACATTTGGATACCTTCTTTGTCGTCACCATCTTTGAGGGAGCCGGATCCTGAGGCTCCCTCCACAAATACTTCTAGGAAGGAGCCAGATCCTGAGGTTCTTTCTACATTTCCTTCGACAAAGGGGCCGAACCCTGAGGTCCCCTTGTCTCCTCTTGTGTCGAAGGAACCAGATTCTGAGGTCCCCACTCATGTTTCTTTGGACCTGAATTCTGGGGTGCCTTCGCATCCTTATGCCCCAAAGGCTCCATTCCCTGAGCGCCTTAAAAAGAAAACCTCTGATCAGCATGACAAGATGCTTGAGATGTTTAGGCAAGTTAAGGTGAACATCCCTCTGTTGGAGGTGATTCAGCAAATGCCACCTTATGCCAAGGTTCTCAAGGACTTATGCACTAAGAAGAGAAAAACTCATGTTCCCAAGAAAGCTTTTCTTACGGCTAACATGAGTTCTTTGTTGGCACAACCCATGCAAGTCAAGTACAAGGACCCTGGCTGTCCTACTATCTCTTGTGTGATTGGTGATGTGTCCATACATCGAGCCTTATTGGACCTTGGTGCATCTGTTATTCTTCTGCCATATTCTGTCTACGTCCACCTTGGTCTTGGAGACCTCAAACAAACAAAGACCACTCTTCAATTGGCTGATAGGTCTATCAAGAAACCGAGGGGTGTGGTTGAAGATGTGCTGATCAAAGTGGGAGAGTTCATTTATCCAGTCGACTTCTTTGTCTTGGATACTGAACCTGTGCCAAACCCACTTGGACAAATTCCTGTCATTCTGGGGCGACCATTCCTTGCAACTTCCAATGCATTAATCAATTGTTGCAATGGTCTAATGCGTTTGACTTATGGTAGTCAATGCGCTGATTTTAACATCTTCACCATCGGCAAGAAGCCAAGTGCCTTCAATGACCCTGTTGGGGTCAAATTATCCAGGGTTTGGATGAGATTGAAGTTGAGGGCACCTTCAAGTACTTCAGAGAATTGTTCGATGAAGCTCCTGAATGTGGCGAAGATGTTTTTCCTGGGCTGGCACAAGAAGTTGCCTTATGTTATGATCATGTGGCCTCAGTGCCACCTCCTTTTGATCTTGTGGCCCTTGAGCCACATTCTTCTGATCTTGTGGCCCTTGAGCTACATCCTTTTGATCACGTGGCCCTTGAGCCACATCCTTTTGATCACGTGGCCCTTGAGCCACAACCTTTCGATCATGTGGCTTTTGAGCCACAAGATACCATTTTTATGGCCTCTGGGCCATATGATCTTCATTCTGTATCTGCTGAGGACCCCATGTGGGTTAAGAATGAACCACCTGATACCCTTCAAGCTGATAGAGGTTCACCTCTCATTCATGCCTCCTATCTTGCTCACTCTCAAGAGGCGTCAAACGACCACAACACTTATAAGGGTATCAGGTGGTCAAACAATTCTGATTTGTATGTCGCGAGCCCATGCATGTGCATTTTTGTCTCGAGTGATGGCGGGTTCCCATTTGATGTCCCTTGACATATGAAGATGGGAGCCCATTTGTTGTACATAAAAATAAAAAAAGAGAAAAAAAAGTACAATAAAAGGCTCCTTCAGAGAGCATCGATTGTTGTGAGCCCCAACCCTTGTGTATTTGGGCTCCATTTCTTTCACATATTTGTATCCTTTCTTTAGCATCTCACAGGTTTTGAGGGAATTCGGGTTAGTGTCCATCAACATGACCTTGAACTTCCCTTTGTACTTCATGTTGGTGAGATCTCTCCTTTTTCATGCATAAATCCATGTAGTATCTTGCTTACATTCATTGAGGACAATGCATGAAGTAGGTGTGTGATTGACATCATTTCATGCTTATATTTGTACCTTATATCCATTTTCTTACACCTAAGCAATGCTATGTGACGAGTTTTATGTTTAGTTTTCAGAAATAAAGAGGTTTGAAGAGAAGAGCCTTGAAAGGACCCAAAAGCAGGAAAAAAAGGACCTAATTGTGAGACCTGGGGACCAAGATGCAAGGGGGAAGGACCTGATCGTAAGACAGAAGGACCTAAGAGCAAAACAGGAAACTCCTCACCATCATGAGGAGTATTTTGTCAATTCGATTCGGGTCGGAGCTCCACTAAACCAACCAGATGCATCTAAGACCAAGAAACACTTCAAGAAAAGCCCATAAAGAAAACCAGACGGATCCAAGCTTTATAGGCCGCCAATTGGCGGTCTGGAACCGCTAATTGGCGGTCCATTTAGCCCAGGATCCGTCCAATTTTCTGTAGCACGTGTATTAGTGTATTCTTAGTGTATTTGTGGTATTGGTTTAGTCCCACATCGGGGGATTGTCCCGGATTAGCTTTTTCCATGCTTATAAATAGAACTCTTCACCTTCCATTGTAATTACCCATTGCTTGGTGGCATTCTCTCTACTAAGGAGTGAGCCTTGAAGCAAAAACTCAAGGTGGAGAAGAATGCTACCTTCAATGTGAGTCATTTTGTTAATAAAATAATTCTTCTAGTTTCTTTAAATCTTGTCTTTTAATTTGTGCATGTTTGTTTAGTCTTTCCTTTCCTTTTATGTTTCTTTAATGCTTCTTGCCTTCTTAGTTAACTTTCATTTCAGTATTATGCTTTCTTTGCTTAGTCTAATCAGTAGTGTAATGAGTAGTGAGTAGTTCCATCCCCATTTGGGGGGTGGAGAAATATGTGATATAATTATGTAGTGTATTAAGTGTGTGTTATTTTTATCCATTGAGCTTTATATGATTTCCATAACCATCTAATGGGTCTCCACTCTTATCTTTGATATGCTAATGCTCTTGAATGAAGCTTAGCTTATGCTTTGATTAGTGGACCTATTTTATGGGGAATGATAAGGTTAGGATATGGATGAAGTTAATATTGGAAACACAAGTTGTAATGTATGTGCTCATGTTGCCTTTACCTTAGCTAATGTCTTGTATGTTTTAATGATGTAGTGAAATCTTAATTCATGTAGAGGCATAGTAGGGTATAGTCTTTATACTTGAGTTCATGTAGCTTCATTCCAATTAATGTCTTGTATGTTTTAATGATGTAGTGAAATCTTAATTCATGTAGAGGCAAAGTTGGATGTAGTTTTATGATTTCATGCACTACATGTTGTGAGGAGCTTAATGAACACACACACACTTCTTTATGTTCACATTATTTCTCTACCCCCTTTGGGGTTTAGTTTTATTGCTTATCTTCATTTCCTTTGCATTTCATTTCAGCTTTGTAGTTTAGATTAGTGTAATACATCTTTCTCCCTTCTTTTTACCTCTCGCCTTCGAATAAACCAAGTGTCGACACACCTCCCAGTGGACGACCCGTATTTGCCACCGCTTCAACGCGGCCGTGCACTTGCGGTTAAATATAAAACGATCAATCAAGTTTTTGGCGCCGTTGCCGGGGAGGTGCTCTGTCCAGACCTTGGTTTGGACGATTCGAGGGGTTTTTGATTTTTTGTTTCCAGTTTGGTTTAGTTTCAGGGAACGAGAACATCAAGGGAAAGCTACTGGGAAAGTTGGAGCAAAAGAATCGAGAAAGGGACCGCCAATCAGCGGTTGCAAACCGCCAATTGGCGGCCTGGTGAGGTCTGCCTCCTCTCAAATTTCTTCTGGTGGTTTATTGCTTTACTTTAGTTATCTGGGAGCCCAATTGTGCATGCTGTGATCTTTAGTTTGCTCCCAGATTTAATTTCAATCCCCTTTAATCAACTTGGACCATAAAACTCAAAGCAAAAGATTAGACTTCTTGCCATCTAGGTCATGCATCATATGTAGACCTTGCATGCATCTTTCTTTTCTTTGCTTTACATTTTGTCGTTGATTGCTGGAGCGAGGTACGCATTCCTTATCACTCATTCACGCATTAGGACATTCATTAGTGAGTAAGGTTTGCATCGAAACAAGAGTGAGGTGAGTGCTTGTTTGGTGAGTTGCTTGCTAGCCTAAGATTTCAAAACATCTTTAAGGGGCATCACCTATAGACTTCAAAGATAAGGTGGGGGATTTCATCACCCCTCCCTTAGCCCCAAAAAGCACACTCAAGTAAAGCCTTAACTAAAAGCAAGTAGACATTGGCCCTAGGAATTCGGACGCACTAGGAGAGTAATCTAGTCGAGACCGTCATGACCTGATCGGCGTTGCCTACCTTGTCGATAGTAGGAGGTACTGGATCTCCGGATCTGGTATCACTTGCTGGGCATTGTGGTCCTCGTTGTAGGGAGGTGAGGCGTGTTGAGGCTAGTGACCTCGAAGTTAGGCGTCGTCTAGCTTAAGGACCCGTTGCCTTACTTTGTCTGAGCCGTGCTTGCTAGTTAGGCTTCTACCTTCACCCTGTACCCTCGCTAGCTCTAGGGATTCTTCCCTTCTCCTCTGAGTCATCTTCTTCTCACCTTCTTCTACGTTATAGTCTCCTCCCCTTTACACTCTCTGTTAGCGTTTTAGGGCCGAGTCGAGCACTTTTTGCGAGCTTAGCCTCGTGGTGGTGAGAGTGATCGACTCGAGAGTTTTTCTTGAGATGGATGGTTACATGGGCGACCATCCATATCATTGTTGGGACCAGGACGATTCTCCCTGGTACTCCGGACCCATGCAACCTGGGGTGGCTCAGACTAACACCCCGTATGGTTGGGATGATCGCAATTTTGTGACTGAGCAGTCTTCATATTGGGGTAACATGAGAGAGGAACCGACTGCTAGACCACAATCTAGTTATGCCGGATCATATGCTGGTCAACAAACTGAGACATTACAACAAACTTTGGCCTCTTTCATGCGTATGGCAGACGACATGAGTGCCCCGGTGGCTCCAGTAGCCGTACCGTGCGACTGTTGTGGGTTGAGTGGTCATGTTATCGGGGAATGTCCTTATGTTCCCCCTGAGCCTGAGTATGAGCACACATTTTCCCAAAATGCTCATTATGACCATTACGCATCCGCGTACAACCCGAGAGTGATGGATTCATGGGGAGACAAATCTTATCCAAATTCTTATACCTCATTTTCACCCCCGTATCCTCCTCCCGAATACCCAGAATTCTACCAGCACCCCACTCCAAATCATTGGACTCATTCTCAGCCCATCAATACCCAACCACAAAATTTCCCAAGCTCTGACTTGGACCTCATCGTTGACCGCATACCTGATTCCTTGAAACAAACTTTCCTTACGTTCATGGAAACCACTCAACAGTCCATACAAAATATGACACTGCAAGTGAGTCAAATGTCGCAGAAATTACGTGAATGTGAGGAAAGTAACCTTTCTTGTCAACATGAGGATTCTTCTTTTGATATCGAACCACCACCACATCCACAAATTCTAAGCACAACCTTTCAAAGTCAAACTCCTAGTCAGTCTGAGGGACTTAGGGTTTCAATTCACGATCACTTAGTGGAGGATTCGATTCAAATTGAGAATAACTTGGACCAGTTCTATTATGAGTCGGCACAGGATTGTGCCTTACCTTTTTGTCCCGTGGCCCTTGAGCCACATGATCTTCATTTTGATCCTCTTAAGGACCCACCTCTGGTGGAGCAAGAGCTCCCTAGTACCCTCAACTTCAAACAACCTGATGAGAGTTTGCCTCTCACTATTGTTCCTGATCATCTTGGAAATGATGGAACATCAAACAACTACATTGCTCATGAGGGTATTAGGAATTCCTTGGAGGATACTTTGGGTATGAGACCCACTTCCTGTTCTCCTGGTGAGTTGGACATGCATAACGAGGTGCTTGACCTCGTTCCGACCCACCAGCCTGTTGGTTGGAGAGTTTGGATTGACGATCATAACTTCAGCAGCGCAACGAGAGAAACTCTTTCTCCGTTGCCCCTCATTTCCCAAACTCTGGAGAGGTTCAAGCTCTTTCAGTTTGATCCTTTGAATGAGACGCCTTTGCGTCCAATTCACGAACCTCTCATTTCATCTGGTGCTCTTTGTGAAGGGGGCCCACGCGTGCGTATTCTGGCCCCGCGTGGTGTCATGTTCCCTTTCCAAGTGCATTGACCCACTCTTGAGGTTCCCATTTGATGTCTTTTGACAATTGAAGATGGGAACTTATGTTTGTACATAGTTATATGAAAAAAAAAAAAAAAAAAAAAATACTCCTTCAGTGAGCATCGATTGTTGTGGGCCCCAACCCTTGAGTATTTGGGCTCCATTTCTTTCACGTATTTGTCTCCCTTCTTCAGCTTCTCACAGGTTTTGAGGGAATTTGGGTTTGTGTCCATCAACATGACCCCGAACGTCCCTTTGTACTTCATGTTGGTGAGATCGTTCCTTTTTCATGCATGTATCCATATAGTATTTTGCTCACATTCATTGAGGACAATGCATGAAGTAGGTGTGGGGGGGTGTTTTACGTGTGTACATAGTCGAGTCTTTTCTTTTGATTTTGTTTTCTTTTGTTTGCATTGTTAGGGTCATGATAGTGTGCTGCATTTAATATCGATATATCTGCTTGCCATGATCCTTGGGTGACTTGTCTTCTTTTGCTTGCCTAGTGCTTCAAAATTTTCACATTTCTTTCAAAATCTTCATGTGTTTTCGAAAGAAAATGTTTTGTGGGTTTTGCGTGTGTTTAGCATGTGCAAAACCGTTGAGAGGCAAAGTAAAAAGAAAGCTCCCAAAATTGTCTTGAACTTGATGCATTAGGATATCTAGTACGTGGCTTTAGGATTTATCGAGTCGTTAGGATGCACCCCAGTTTTCCCTTGGGGGTGAGTAATCAGTGGGTTTCAGTGCTCAAACATTTAAAGAAGTCCACCCTGAACCTAGTGAGTCAAATAATTCGTGTTTGTTAATTTAGGAAGTTTGTTGTAGTCAAGGGCCCTTAATATCTTTTTGTGAAACTTAAGTGTAGGGGTTTTGGTTCCCATGTAGATAAATGAATAAATAAGTGGTGTTCTCTCTTCTCGCACGGCTCCTATCACTCGGGAAAGTAGGTCTGAGGGGACTTTGTGCCTGGTGCTTTCGAGTCATCTGACTTGGGATGCACCGACCGAACTCCCGTTACACGGGTGGTAGGGATCGCCCTATGTGGAGATTTGGGGGAAGGTGTACGTGATAGTGTAAGTCCTCATAGGCAATGATGCACGAAACCTGACCCTGGGAGAATCAAACACCAACCAATAAATGCTCCAAAGAAAAAGAAAAAAAAAGAAAGAAAGAAAAGAAAAAGAAAAAGAAAAGAAAAGAAAAGAAAAGAAGAGTCAAATAAGAACTAAAATGGACTTTACACTTTGTTTCACATTCAGAAGTTAAGGTTGCCCATGTCTTTCACTTAATTCCTTAGTTAACTCTCACGAATAACTCATTAGGCTAGGTGTGTGGACTGATTACATATATAGAGTCGACCCGTAGTATTACCGCATTCCATGATCGTCAAAATAAGTCCAACGAGTCGTGTAGCTAGATTGATTAATGCATCTTGTTCGGATTTTGTGGGTATATCCGCTGAAAACCCTCAGGAGACACCACTCCTCCTCCTTGGCAACAAGGAGGTTTAACGGCTTGTTGCACGTGCTAAGTGCAACCGTGATTCCTACGAAAGTGAGTTAGGATTTCTTGTTTTTTTTCGTATGCTTTTTCCTTTCTTTGTTTTGCTCGAGACTAGCAAAAACTTAGGTGTGGGGGTATTTGATTGACATCATTTCATGCTTATATTTGTACCTTATATCCATTTTCTTACACCTAAGCAATGCTATGTGACGAGTTTTATGTTTAGTTTTCAGAAATAAAGAGGTTTGAAGAGAAGAGCCTTGAAAGGACCCAAAAGCAGGAAAAAAAGGACCTAATTGTGAGACCTGGGGACCAAGATGCAAGGGGGAAGGACCTGATCGTAAGACAGAAGGACCTAAGAGCAAAACAGGAAACTCCTCACCATCATGAGGAGTATTTTGTCAATTCGATTCGGGTCGGAGCTCCACTAAACCAACCAGATGCATCTAAGACCAAGAAACACTTCAAGAAAAGCCCATAAAGAAAACCAGACGGATCCAAGCTTTATAGGCCGCCAATTGGCGGTCTGGAACCGCTAATTGGCGGTCCATTTAGCCCAGGATCCGTCCAATTTTCTGTAGCACGTGTATTAGTGTATTCTTAGTGTATTTGTGGTATTGGTTTAGTCCCACATCGGGGGATTGTCCCGGATTAGCTTTTTCCATGCTTATAAATAGAACTCTTCACCTTCCATTGTAATTACCCATTGCTTGGTGGCATTCTCTCTACTAAGGAGTGAGCCTTGAAGCAAAAACTCAAGGTGGAGAAGAATGCTACCTTCAATGTGAGTCATTTTGTTAATAAAATAATTCTTCTAGTTTCTTTAAATCTTGTCTTTTAATTTGTGCATGTTTGTTTAGTCTTTCCTTTCCTTTTATGTTTCTTTAATGCTTCTTGCCTTCTTAGTTAACTTTCATTTCAGTATTATGCTTTCTTTGCTTAGTCTAATCAGTAGTGTAATGAGTAGTGAGTAGTTCCATCCCCATTTGGGGGGTGGAGAAATATGTGATATAATTATGTAGTGTATTAAGTGTGTGTTATTTTTATCCATTGAGCTTTATATGATTTCCATAACCATCTAATGGGTCTCCACTCTTATCTTTGATATGCTAATGCTCTTGAATGAAGCTTAGCTTATGCTTTGATTAGTGGACCTATTTTATGGGGAATGATAAGGTTAGGATATGGATGAAGTTAATATTGGAAACACAAGTTGTAATGTATGTGCTCATGTTGCCTTTACCTTAGCTAATGTCTTGTATGTTTTAATGATGTAGTGAAATCTTAATTCATGTAGAGGCATAGTAGGGTATAGTCTTTATACTTGAGTTCATGTAGCTTCATTCCAATTAATGTCTTGTATGTTTTAATGATGTAGTGAAATCTTAATTCATGTAGAGGCAAAGTTGGATGTAGTTTTATGATTTCATGCACTACATGTTGTGAGGAGCTTAATGAACACACACACACTTCTTTATGTTCACATTATTTCTCTACCCCCTTTGGGGTTTAGTTTTATTGCTTATCTTCATTTCCTTTGCATTTCATTTCAGCTTTGTAGTTTAGATTAGTGTAATACATCTTTCTCCCTTCTTTTTACCTCTCGCCTTCGAATAAACCAAGTGTCGACACACCTCCCAGTGGACGACCCGTATTTGCCACCGCTTCAACGCGGCCGTGCACTTGCGGTTAAATATAAAACGATCAATCAGTGTGTGTGTGGGGGGGGGTGTTTTACGTGTGTAAATAGTTGAGTCTTTTTCCTTTGATTTTATTTTCTTTTGTGTGCATTGTTAGGGTCATGTTAGGGTGCTGAATTTAATATCGATATATCTGTTTGCCATGATCCTTGGGTGACTTGTCTTATTTTTCTTGCCTAGTGTTTTAAAATTTTCACATTTCTTTCAAAATCTTCATGTGTTTGCGAAAGAAAATGTTTTGTGGGTTTTGCGTGTGTTTAGCATGTGCAAAACCGTTGAGAGGCAAAGTAAAAAGAAAGCTCCCAAAATTGTCTTGAACTTGATGCATTAGGATATCTAGTACTGTGGCTTTAGGATTTATCGAGTCGTTAGGATGCACCCCAGTTTTCCTGTGGGGGTGAGTAATCATAGGGTTTCAGTGCTCAAACATTCAAAGAAGTCCACCCTGAACCTTGTGAGTCAATAATTCGTGTTCGTTAATTTAAGGAAGTTTGTTGTAGTCAAGGACCCTTTAAATCTTGTTGTGAGACATTAAGTGTAGGGGTTTTGGTTCATGTGTAGATAAGAAAAAAGTGAGTAGGTGTTCTCTCTTCTCGCACGGCTCCTATCATTCGGGAAAGTAGGTCTGAGGGGACTTTGTGCCTGGTGCTTTCGAGTCATCTGACTTGGGATGCGCCGACCGAACTCCCGTTACACGGGTGGTAGGGATCGCCCTATGTGGAGATTTGGGGAAAGGTGTACGTGATAGTGTAAGTCCTCATGGGCAATGATGCACGAAACTTGACCCTGGGAGAATGAAGCTCCAACTAATAAAAAGAACAAAATGAGAAAAGAAACAAAAAGAAAAAAAAGGTAATGCAAATAAGAACCTTAATGGACTACACTTTGTATCACTTAAGGATGTTAAGCTTGTCCATGTCTTTCCCTTAATTCCTTATTTAACTTGCACGAATAGTTCATTAGGTTAGGTGTGTGGACTGATTACCTATATAGAGTCGGTCCGTAGGATTACCGCGTCCAATGATTGACAAAATATTTCCAAAGAGTCGAGTGTCTAGAGTGAATAATGCATCTTGTTCGGATTTTGTGGGTATATCCGCTGAAAAACCTCAGGAGGCAACACTCCTCCTCCTTGGTAACAAGGAGGTTTAACGGCTTGTTGCACGTGCTAAGTGCAACCGTGATTCCTACGAAAGTGAGTTAGGATTTCGTGTTTCTCGTTTGCTTTTCTCTTTCTTTGTTTTGCTCGGGACTAGCAAAAACTTAGGTGTGGGGGTATTTGATTGACATCATTTCACACTTATATTCGTATCTTATATCCATTATCTTACACCTGAGCAATGCTACGTGACGAGTTTTATGTTTAGTTTTCAGGAATAAAGAGGTTTGAAGAGAAGAGCCATGAAAGGACCCAAAAGCAGGGAAAATGACTTAATTGTGAGACCTGGGGACTAAGATGCAAGGGAGAAGGACCTGATCGTAAGACCGAAGGACCTAAGAGCAAAACAGGAAACTCCACACCATCACGGGGAGTATTTTAGCAATTCGATTTGGGTCGGAGCTCCAACAAGTGAAGTAGATGCATCAAAGACCAAGAAATACTTCCAGCAAAGCCCAACACAAAACCCAGACGGATCTGGGCCTTATAGGCCGCCAATTGGCGGTCTGGAACCGTAAATTGGCGGTCTGGATCATCCCAGATCCGCTAAGTTTTCTCCTGGACTTGTATTAGTGTTTGTTTAGACTATTTTTGGTATTGGTTTAGTCCCACATCGGGGTATTGTCCCGGATTAGCCTTTTCCATGCTTATAAATAGAACTCTTCACTTCCCATTGTATCCATCTCTCTCTTTGGTGGCATCTTCCCTACTAAGAGTGATGCCTTGAAGCAAAACTCTGGTGGAGGAAGAGCTGCTTGTAATTTGAGTGAGTTAATAATAGATGTTTTCATTAGCTTGCTAATTCTTGCTTAGTTAATTTCCTCTAATGTGTTTGCTTTGGTACTTGTTTAGTTTTATGCTTCTTTAATATTTCTTGCTTTATTAGTATAGTTTCATTTCAGTATAATGCTTCATTTTATTAGAATAGTTAGTTTAAATATGTGTGAGTAGTTCCATCCCCATTTGGGGGGTGGAGAAATATGTGATATAATCATGTAGTGTATTAAGTGTGTGTTATCTTTATCCCTTGACCTCTATATGATTTCCATAACCATCTAATGGGTTTTCACTCTTATCTTTGATATGCTAATGCTCTTGAATGAAGCTTAGCTTATGCTTTGATTAGTGGACCTATTTTATGGGGAATGATAAGGTTAGGATATGGAGGAAGTTAATATTGGAAACACAATTTGTAGTGTATGTGCTCTTGTTGCCTTTACCTTAGCTAATGTCTTGTATGTTTTAATGATATAGTCTTATCTTAATTCATGTGGAGGCATAGTAGGGTCTAGTCTTTATACTTGAGTTCATGTAGCTTCATTCCAATTATTGTCTTGTATGTTTTAATGATGTAGTCTTATCTTAATTCATGTGGAGGCAAAGTTGGATGTAGTTTTATGATTTCATGCACTACATGTTGTGAGGAGCTTAATGAACACACACACACACACTTCTTTATGTTCACATTATTTCTCTACCCCCTTTGGGGTTTAGTTTTCTTGCTTTTCTTCCATTTCCATTTGCACCTTAGTGTAGTGTAGTGTAATACATCTTTCTCTCCTTCTTTTACCTCTCGCCTTCGAACAAACCAATTATCGACACACCTCCCAGTGGATGACCCGTATTTGCCACCGCTTCAACGCGGCCGTGCACTTGCGGTTAATATAAAACGATCAATCAAGGTTGTTGCGTCAGGGTTGCGAGCGTTTGTGGCGACCTTAGTTGTTCCTGATCCTGAGCCGAGGAGGCTGGAGGATATAGAGGTTGTACGAGAGTTCCCTGAGGTGTTTCCTGCAGAGATTCCTCGTTTGCCGCCGCACCGAGAGATCGAGTTTGGCATTGAGTTGGTGGCCGGCGCGACACCCCAGTCGAAGGCTCCGTATCGGATGGTGCCTGCTGAGTTGACAGAGCTGAAGAAGCAGTTGCAGGAGTTGATGGACTCCGGGTTTATCCGACCGAGTGTCTCGCCATGGGGAGCGCCTGTGTTGTTCGTGAAGAAGAAGGATGGGTCGTTGCAGATGTGCATCGACTACAGGATGCTGAATAAGGTTACCGTCAGGAACTGATACCCTTTGCCCAGGATTGATGATCTGTTTGATCAGTTGCAGATGGTGAGAGTGTTCTCGAAGATTGATATGCGTTCGGGTTATCACCAGTTGCGGATCAGAGAGGCCGATGTTCAGAAGACAGCCTTGAGGACACAGTACGAGCACTACGAGTTTTTGGTGATGCCGTTTGGACTGACGAATGCACCTGCAACGTTCATGGACCTGATGAATAGGACATTTCAGCCGTACCTCGACAGATTTGTTGTTGTGTTTATGGATGACATCTTGGTGTACTCGCGTGACAGGGAGCAGCATCGGGAGCACCTGAGGATTGTTCTTGACATCTTGAGAGATCAAGAGCTGTATGCCAAGTACACGAAGTGCAAGTTTTGGTTGGATCAGGTGGCATTTCTGGGGCATATTGTGTCGGCAGATGGGATTTCAGTGTATCCGGCGAAGGTTGAGGTTGTGACTCAGTGGAGAGCCTCAACGAGCGTGACTGAGATCAGGAGCTTCGTAGGACTTGCTGGGTATTACAGACGGTACATTCAGGACTTCTCCAGACTTGCTTTTCCGTTGACAAAGTTGACGCAGAAGGGCGTCAAGTTCGTTTGGTCCCAGAAGTGAGAGGATAGTTTCCAGGAGCTGAATAGGCGACTGACGACAACGCTGATTCTGACGCTACCGAGTGGCAGTGGAGGCTATGTGATTTACAGCGATGCTTCAGGGATTGGCTTGGGTTGTGTTCTGATGCAGCACGGGAAGGTAGTGGCGTACGCTTCGAGGCAGCTGAAGGTACACGAGAAGAACTACCCTACTCATGATCTGGAGTTAGCAGCGGTGGTTCATGCGTTGAAGACCTTGCGACATTATCTGTATGGCGAGCAGTTCGAGGTCTTCACAGATCATCAGAGGCTGAAGTATTTATTCTCTCAGAGGGAGCTGAATATGAGGCAGCGCAGATGGCTTGAGTTCATTAAGGACTATGACTTCACCATCTCCTATCATCCGGGGAAGGCGAATTTGGTTGCGGATGCACTGAGCAGGAAGGTTGAGGTGTCTGTTGCTAGTTTGTGAATTCAGGAGTGAAGGCTACTTGAGACGTTGTCAGAGTGGAGGCCGTTCACAGAAGGCTCTGAGAGAGCAGTGATTGTTGGGCTTCGGGTGGAGCCGCAGACCGTCTCACGTGTTGTGCAGGCTCAGCGTGATGATGACGACTTAGCTGGTCTATTACAGTTGGCTGCCAGGGATGGATCAGACTTCAGTATGGGGGTTAATGGTGGTCTGAGGTTCAGGAGTCGGATTTGGGTGCCGAAGGTTGATGGGCTGAGAGATGACATCATGGAGGAGGCACACCGAGCGATATATACCATTCACCCGGGGAGTACGAAGCTATACAAAGACCTACAGCGGAACTTCTGGTGGAAGGGCATGAAGAGAGATATTGCTGAGTTTGTGGGACGGTGCTTAGTCTGTCAGCAGGTGAAGATTGAGCATCAGCGACCAGCGGGACCGATGCAGTCTATTGAGCTTCTTGAGTGGAAGTGGGAGCACGTGACGATGGAATTTGTCACGGGGCTGCCGAAGACGAGGAGTTTTCACGATGCTATTTGGGTGATAGTCGATCGACTGACCTAGTCGGCGCACTTCTTAGCAATCAGGAACACGTTGCCTCTGGAGGGTCTAGCTAAGTTGTACGTGGAGGAGATAGTCAGGCCGCACAGAGTACCAGTGAGCATCGTCTTAGATCGAGATCCCAGATTTTCGTCCAGGTTTTGGGGGAGTCTGCAGCAGGCTTTGGGGACACGACTGAGGTTCAGTACAGCGTTTCACCCACAGACAGAAGGTCAGTCAGAGAGGACGATCCAGACCCTGGAGGATATGATTGAGAGCATGCACACTGGATTGGTCAGGACAAAGGGATGAGCACCTGCCATTGATAAAGTTCACCTACAGCAACAACTACCATTCGAGTATTGGGATGGCACCGTACGAGGCATTGTACGGGAGGCCTTGCAGATCACTGGTATGCTGGAGTGATGTGGGCGAGAGGCAGTTAGTGGGGCCAGAGCTCGTGCAGATGTATGCAGAGAAGGTGAATGTGAACAGGAGGAGATTGGACACAACACAGAGTAAGCAGAAGAGTTATGCCGACAGACGCAGACGGGCGTTGAGCTTTGATGTTTGTGACCACGTTTTTCTGAAGATCTCGCCAGCTCGGGGAGTGATGAGGTTTAAGAAGAAGGGGAAGCACAGTCTGAGGTATGTTGAACCGTTTGAGATCCTAGACCGAGTCGGAGAGGTTGCCTACAGGATTGCATTGCCACCGCAGTTTTCCGATTTTCACAACGTCTTCCATGTATCGATGTTGAGGAAGTACGTTGCAGATCCAGCTCACGTGATTGAGATTGCAGTACCAAGATCAAGCAGGACTTGTCCCTCGAGCAGAGACCGGTCGAGATCATGGATCGCATGGATCATCAGCTCAGGAGGAGGACCATTCCGATGGTGAAGGTCCGGTGGCAGCATCACAGTGAGCGTGAGGCCACTTGAGAGATCGAGGAGGAAGTTCGGAAGTAGTACCCGGAGCTTTTCGGTGAGTTGCTTGGTTGATTTCGGGACGAAATCTTTTTAAGGTGGGTGGGTTGTTAGACCCTAACCTTTTTTTGCACTAATCTCGTGATTAGTGGGCTTTGCATGGGGAAGGGCTCGTGTACAGTGTTGTGCATGGGGAAGGGGAGGAGAATAGTGATGAGTGATGGGTTAGGGTGGCTGTGATGATGGGTTTTGATAGAAAAACGGTTCTCTCCATCTTTCCTTCCTTCCTCACTTTTCTTTCATTCTCTCACCCTTTCTTCTTCTCTTCCGGCGACCAGGAGACGTGGAGGTTGCTCCGGCGTGAGGCGCAGAGGTTGGTGTTCGAGGACGCGCGCGTACGGTCTCGGATCGGAGGTGGTGTCGTGGTTTCTCCGGCGGGCGTCGTTGATCACACATTGGAGGTATGCCGGCTTATTATTTGGTTTTGTTGTTCCCCACGTTGGTGGGAAGTTTGTGGTTGGTCGTCGAAGGTCGGAGACCTCCCCGGTGACAAGAACGACGTAAATCCTTGGCTGACGCGAGGTTGAAGACGACCAACGGTCGACCGGGTCCCTTCGGGCGGTCAACCGATGTAGTGTTTTTGCCCGATTTTAACCATCACCGGTCGACCGATGCCTTGCGGCGGTCGACCGGTTGTGTATTGTGCTGGTGAATCGGGGCTTCCTTTTGTGTTTCGGTCGACCGGTTCCTTGGGGTCGTTCGACCGGAACTTAAGTGTACTTGATGATTTTGCATGCTGTTTGACCGATTTATACATATTGTTCGACCGTTATATGACGTAGACTATTAGGATGACCCTGGTAGTTTTCGGTCGACCGGGACCCCTTGGTCGGTCGACCGAATAGACTTGTTGATTTTGATCAACTCCGGATTTTGACCTCGTGTTCGGTCGACCGGTTTTAGACTTTTGTTCGACCGTTTGGACTTAAGTGACGCGCAGAATAGTTCGGCCATTGTAGACTTTCGGTCGACCGCACCTTTTGGGGACGGTCGCCGGTTAGGCTTTTTCGGTCGACCGTTTGTGTGCAGAACTGAATTCCTGGTCTTGTGGTTGTGTCAACTCTGTCCACGGAAACCCGTGTCCTCGCTTAGAGCGTGAGCAGGGAGGTGACGGCAGGTACGTGCTTGTACCGCCCAGGGACCGACGTGTGGAAGAGTGTGGACGCTTGACTCACGCCACGTCCGTGTTGGACGTGGTGTGACGTGTTGTTGCCTTACTCTCTGATGAGTAGCAGACCTAAGGGATCCGGATCGCAATGCGTGTGACGCATGCCTCGTGGAGCATGATGACCCTGCATACTACGGTCTGGACCCGTCCGATGTTGTGCCGGACGTATGTTGTACCGCCGATGTTGTGCCGGCGATGCCGCCGAGGTTTTCGCCGGCGATGATGGTGCCGACGATGTTCCGGGTTGTAGTTGTGCCGTCCGATGTTGTACCAGACATATGTTGTACCGCCGATGTTGCGCCGGCGATGCCGCTGATGTTGTGCCAGCGATGATCCACGATTGGGCACCTATCCTGGGATGTTGACCACCGAGATACGCCTTCGTCGAACGTGGTGTAGACCACGTGGTTCCTTGTGCGGAAGTGCGAACGCTCCTCACCGATCCCTTAGGCTCGTGTAGTCGCGTGTGGGGGGACGCGTCGCGTACTGTCCGTACGACCGTATGTGCCTACGGTATGTTTCCGAGGGAGACCCGTTGTTATTGCAGGACTGATGTCCTTGTGGACCCTGTTGAGGGTCGCTGTTGTTGGACTGAGGTCCAGTTTACCCTGTTGAGGGACTTGATGCATTACAGATGTGATATGACATTCCACTAGTTTGATTAATTTAATTTACCGTACTATTGTATGCATATAGGTGAGATTGGCATACGGGGTTTCCTAATGGGAAACTCAGGCATCGCTGTTTGATTCATGTTTCAGGACCACAGTAGGTTCTGTCGGGTGGTGACAGCGGGCGCACACATTTTGGGGTCAGGATCCTCATCGGACTCTTCGAGGTCGTCGTGATTACTTACCTGTCTTTTCATTGTATTGTTGTAATCACGTCTTTTGACAAACTCTGTTGTATTATTGGTGCACCGACTATTGACTTATATGAGTAACAATCCCGTTGATGATTTTATCTCAGTAATCTCTTGATTGTTTAAATTTTTAAATTTCTGTTGTTTCGGGATGTTACAAATAGTGCCTAATATAGTAACATAAATATAGAATAACAATTTTGCATTGCAAATTTCATGCATACAACATAAATTTAATGACACAATATAAAACAATATTTTGAATAGGAAAACAAACATTGATACGAGGTAGATCCAAATATTTTAAACTACAAAATATTTGCAATGAATAAAATAGAACAATGAAGAAAAACTTAGTTCCTACAACCTACACAATACAACTGATAGTAGAATGGAGGACAATTCATCCTAACCGCAGTTCTGCTATTTGCACATGCGTGTATAAATACTAATTAAGAATTTAAAAGTTCAATGAATCAATTAAAAAAATGTTTAAGGTTGTAAAATTTTTTAAGGGTAGATACGAACAAATATTTTGTAGTTTAAATATACTAGAGTCGTATCCTTGCAACATCATTAAATAAGATGCTCACATAAATCCTTAACGAACTGAAAAAACTTTTATTAATATCTTGCTCATGTTATATTTTTTTTCATTTCATAAGACAACATTTTGGAGGTTTATCAACGACAAAACTAAATAAAAACATCATTTGGAGCACTATTTTTTATATTAAAAGTCATGCCTATTGAAGTTGGGACATTAGAGTCTCGATCGATATAACAGCTTAACAAGTAAAACACAATAAAATATTTAAACTGTAGGGTTCAAAAATGAGATTGTTCATTGAGTTAATTTCATCCCCCCCCCCCCCCCCCCCCCCCCGCCAAACTTTGGGGTCTGTAACTCTTTCCAACTCAACTTTAATCTGTATCACTTACCTCTCCTGAGCTAAAAATTTGTAACAAATCCACCCGAATTGTTACTTGACGTACTATCCTTTGAATTACTTTTTTATGAACTTCCCAAACTACCCCTCAAGTCAACAAGTTCATAACCCCCACTTGTCTCTTACAACTAGTTTAAAGATAAATGGTGAAATGATTTCGTGCACCTCGAACATGTCATAATTGGCCGCGTGCACCCGTAGTTTTTGGTATTTACCTCTGTGCACCATAGATCTCAAGTTTTCACTTGTATACACCTTTACCGTTTGTAGGGCCAACTTAGTCATGGTTTCTATTAGAAATTTTGCAAATTACACCTTATAAAACAATAAATATCCTTAATGTCAATAACAAAAAAATCAATGTAAAAAAATGAAAAATCCCAAACACCCTTCTCTCTCTTGCAGCCCTCCTCTCTCTTTCCACCCTCACTCTCTCCTCTCTCTCTGTCAAACTCTTTCTCCTCACTCTTCTCTTTCCCTTTACTTCTTTCTCTCTCCACTCTCTCTTAGAGGTCCCACATGGCAACCTATGGTCCAGCAACATTCTCCTGGGACGCGAGTTTGAGCCCCTCTTGGTGGACTTCGGCTACATCCCCTTCATAAACCCGCTCCAGACCCCCAACGACCTCTTCGACTACAAGTCCTCGGAGTTCATCCCCTACCACCAAAACATGAAATTTGTATAGTAATCATTAGATTAAAGACCACACTTTGCTTATAACTCCTATAATGTTATCTTACAATTTAAGTACATCACAAACCAACAATATTAACCCCACATCAAAATACTCCTTTTTGTTCTATAACAAAAACAAAACACAAGCACACAATCTTATTGAAATACCTTTCAAACTGCATCCACACAACCAAGCAAGCTGAACAAATTCGCACTTGATCATCAACTCAACCCTAATTAAAAACATACACACACAAATGCAGAACAGTGCATACTCGTCGCCCAATAGACGTCGGTCGTATTAACAGACGATGTCTATACCTATAGATGTCGGCGTTAATACGGCCGACGTCTATTGTGTGAGAGGTCGGGGTATAGACGTTGGCCTATTCTACAGCCGACGTCTATTGCGTGAGAGGTCAGGGTATAAACGTTGGCTGTTTGTAAAGTCGACATCTAGAGGTCTTTAAATCTTCAGTGTTTAATATTTTAACAGCGACAAAAACCCTGACCTCTCTTCCTCGACCAAACCCTAACCCTCTTGCGACCGAATCACGACCAAACCCTAACCACCTTGCGACCGAACCGCGACCGAACCTCATGCCAACGAATCTCCATGCTGCTCCTCTTCTTCGTGTGCCTTCTTCCACCTTCGCGACCCTCCACCTCGCAACCACCACCGACAACACAACGACTTTTGCAGCGACCTTCGGCACCGTAGCGTGCTCCGCTACCACAACCGCGCCTTAGGGTCAGAGTATATACTTGTTGTTGGATAGTCGTTGTTTGTTATTCATGTTAGAAACCTAACTAAATGTTGTTGTTATTCATGTTATTCATTAGAAAACACTATTGTTGTTATGTTCTTGTTTAGCATGTGGAGTGATTTGGAGTTGATAGAAGTTGTGTTTGTTTGGATTGGAGTCGTTTTGTTTGTTTGGAAGGTTTTGTTTGTTTGGATACGATAAAATCAAAGCACAATTGGTAAATAATTTTTTGATTAGTGGCATTGTTTTTATTGTGGAACGAAGTGGAGTTTAATTAGTGCTATGTGTTGTTGGATTGGAGTTGTTTGAGTTAGATTCGTGTATTTTTGCTACACTTCGGATATGTGGGAAGGTATCGATTTATATGAGTTAGATTTGACCCCACCAAAACATGTTAGACACTTGGGATATGTGGGAAGGTATCGATTTATATTTGCTACCCTTGGGATTGCAATATCAAAAAAGTAGTAGTAAATTAGTAATAGTAGTAGTAGTGAAGTGCAAATTAATATATACCTCGAAGAATTTTCTTAAGTATATTAGTTTTAACTTTAATTATAACATGTTTCTCAATGTTTTAGTTTTCGATTTATTTTATTTAGTTATATGTTTATTTATGCTTTAAAGATTCTTTTATTTACAAATGTTTTAATGTTTAACTTGTTGACCCCCTTCAGCAACTTGGCCTTTCATAACCTAAGTAAAAGCTTAGACAATATTTGCTAAGTCATTCATCATATAGGATTTCCATTCATCGTATTTATTATTTATTTTACGATTTGTGTCGTAGATTGCTGGCATAAGGTGCGTAATCTCTTTCACTCATCATTCATCAGAAAGCACACATTAGTTAGTAGGACTTGCATTGGAAATAGAGTGAGGTGAGTATTTGTTTGGTGTGTTGTTTGTTAGATTAAGGTATGAAAAACACTTAGGGCACAATCACCTATAGGAGATGAGGTGGGAGATTTCATTACCCTTTCCTTGGCCTAAAAACCACTTAATAAAAGAGCCTTAATAAAATCAATTAGACGTTTGCCCCTAGGATTTCCTGACGCATTAAGGAGAGGAAACTGTTTAAGACCGTTATGGCCTGAACGTCATTGCCCATGTAGTCTCCCTGAGATTTTAAGAACCTCCGGGTTCTTGATTTCCTACAGACTAGTGGTCCTCGATGTTTAAGACCATTTTGGCCTGAACATCGTTGCCCATCTAGTCTCCCTGAGATTTTAGGGACCTTCGGGTTCTTGATTTCCAACAAACTAGTGGTCCTCGGTGGGACCTCGAAGTTAGGCTTTATCTAGTGCTGAGGACCTATAGTGGCCTTTAGGCTTCCTTTGGCCTTGATTGCTTAGTTAGGTTTCTAACCTTCCTTATTCCTACGCTAGATTAAGGGCTTCATCTCCACTCTCTTGAGTTTTTCTCATCTTCAAGTCTCCGGATCTTCTCATCTACAAACAACTTCTTTAAAATTGAAATTTTATTTATTTCTTTGATAAATAACTAACATGTTTTTTAATGTTTAGATTGAAATGGATCGAGAGTGGATTCTTTCAAACCGATTGAGTGATGAGTATGAGAACAGAGTGAATATGTTCTCAGAGGTTGCAAAAAAACATTTTAAAAAAAGAGAATCACAGAGACATGGCGTATTGTCCGTGCAATAAGTGTCATAATATGTCAGTGCTGACTTTTCGGAAAATAAAAGATCCTTTGTTTGAGAAAGGATTCAACCCAAGTTACAGACGGTGGATATGGCACAACAAAAATGAATCATTTAGTTGTTCCAAGAATAACGAAGACAATGTTAGTGTGGGAGATCACTTAGAGGAAATGGTTCAGGATATGGCTGAAAAGTTTTCGTCCAACCCCGATTTACCTTGTAGTTTATTAAGTGACAATGAGAAGCCGTTGTACAAGGGTTGCACAAAATTCACTAAATTGTCAGCAGTGCTGAAGTTTTACAATTTAAAAGCAGGAAATGGTTGGACCGATGTCAGTTTCACATCACTATTGAAGCTATTGAAAGAGATGCTTCCTGATGATAATGAGATGCCAAATAGAACTTATGATGCTAAGAAAGTGTTGTGTCCTATGGGAATGGAATATAGGAAGATACATGCATGCCCGAACGATTGTATATTATATAGGGGTGCGTTTGAAAACTTACATTCCCGTCACAGGTGTAATGTTTTATGATACAAAATGAACCGCAGTGGACCGAACCACAATGTAGAGGCTGATGAGATGAAAATCAAAGGACCTCCTGCTAGGATTTTGTGGTATCCTCCAATAATACCAAGGCTTAAATGTTTGTTTGAGGGTAAAGATGATTCCAAAAACATGACATGACATGCCGATCTTGAGAAACCAAATGATCAGTTGCTACGTCATCCTACATATTCACCTCAGTGAAAAAAATAGATTACGACTTTCCTGTGTTTGGTGAACAATCCAGGAATGTAAAACTTGGACTCTGTACAGACGAAATGAATCCTTTCGGTAGTTTGAGTAGCATCCACAGTCTTGGCTTGTTTTGCTTGTAATTTACAATCTACCCCCGTGGTTATGCATGAAACACAAATATTTTATCCTGTCTTTAATGATTTCTGGTCCGAAGCAACCTGGAAATGACATAGATGTGTATTTAAGACCCTTAATTGATGACCTAAAGAGATTGTGGGATGACGGAGAGCCAGTTTTTTATGCTTATCATCAATAGTCATTTGTAATATGGGTAATGATATTTTGCACGATTAATGACTTTCCATCTTATGGTAAACTGTCTGAATATTCGGTTGAAGGTAATAAAGTTTGTCCAATTTGCGAAGAGAATACATGGTCCTTGTAACTGGTTAATGGTGCTAAGACAGTCTTGGAGATTTTTACCAAACTCCCATCCTTGTTGTAGGTTAAAGAAGGCATTTATCAGAAAACACGAGTTTCATAATCCGTCAGTCAAAATCAGCGTCGAAAAGGTGTATGAACGTGTAATGAACATTGAATGTGAATTTTGAAAACCCTACAGACCAATAATGACAAAAGTCTTTGGAAAAAAATCCATATTTTTTGATCACCCCTACTGAAAACTTTAGAAGTTAGACATTGTATTGCCGTGATGCACGTATAGAAAAACGTTTGTGATAGTTTTGTTGGCACTCTGTTGAACATACCTGGTAAAACAAATGATGGATATAATGCTATACTTGATCTTGTTGACCATGGTATAAGAGCAATGCTGGCACCAGAAAAGATAGGAGACCGGAATTACATAACTACAGTTAGTTATACATTGTGTAGAAAGGAGAAAAAGATTCTCTGTGAGTGTTTGCACGATCTAAGGGTTGCACAAGGTTATTCTTCAAAATATCAGTAGTCTTGTTATTATGAAGGATTTGAAAATTATGGGAATGAAGTCTCACGATTGTCACACTCTAATGCAGCAGTTGTTACCTGTACCACTGAGATCCATATTACCGAAAGATGTTAGACATGCAATAATAAAGTTGTGTTCCTTTTGCAACAAAATTTGCAGTAAAGTGGTCGATCTCGTGCAATTAGATAAGTTGCATAATGAAATTGTGGGTACATTATGTCAGTTGGAGATGTTCTTCCCACCTGCATTTTTCGACATTATGATTCATCTAGTTATTCATTGGGTTAGAGAAGTTAAATTGTGTGGACTAGTTTTTTTAAGGTGGATGTTGTTGGCTTTTTGGCCTTAATCTATGCTTTGATGATTTAATCAACCTAATCTTAATTGTGATCATCTAGAGTAGCACACAAATTGCTATGTGCTAACTTCTACAGGTGATCAAGACTCAAGAAAGAAATTATTCAAGTTAAGACATGTAAGTAATCAAGCTCTATTGAAGACATGTAATTTGCATTTCTTTGAGTCTTAGGAACTTTGTGTAATTGAGCATACTTAAGCTAAAGTCTACTCAAACACACACTAGGTTCTCTATAGAAGTCACACACACAATTTCACAAAATTTGGACTTCAATAGATCACCAAAACTTAGACCGGAACACACTAAACACTTAACCTGAATTGTCTGCCCACATTCGGTCGACCGAAATAGACTGTTCGATCGATCAAGTGATCATATATCTTGTTAGTTTTTTACTGCCCAAGTTCGGTCGACCGAGCAACAACAAATTTCTGACCGTTTATTTCGTTGTATATACCCAACGGTCGTATTCGTATTATTTCCATATACCCCAAATACATTTAGTGTATGTGTCGACCGAGGACCTTGTTCGGTCGACCGAACTTAAGACGACTCGACAAACAAAAATTGCATGTTAGTTTCGGTCGACCGAGGAACTTGTTTCGGTCAACCGAATATGATCTTGTTTGTCAACCCCAAAGAGCTTGTTGTGAATCGGTCGATCGAACCTATCTTGGTGTTCGACTGATCACTTAACTGTACATGAGTCATAGCCTTTGGCGATCGACCGTTCCTTTACCGATCGACTGAATTGTAATCAAAATTTCCAAACAGTCAACCGTTCAGCCCGATCCGGTCGACCGAACTTACTCAGAATTTGGTCCTGTCAGTTTCTATTTTGTGTATCTTACACAATCTTTACCCAATTCATCCCTAATGGCTATAAATCTTTAGGAGCTTATAAATAGAGTTGTAAAACACATTTTAACATAACTCTCCCACTACTATTTGTCCCTTTTATTAGAGAGAAAGCTCCAAACACTCCAAGCCTCAAACCTTCCACACTTTAGTCTTAAATCCTATTCTCACTCAAGTGTGCTCAAGATTAGAGAGTGTTGTTCCACTCATTGATTGTCAAAGAAGCAAGGGTCTTGGTGAAAGCCCAAGACAAGAGTATAGACTTCGGTGAGAGCCCGAACTATCCCTCTCGGATTGTGAGAGGAGGAGCCAAGCTCGGCGAGGGTTGTTCACGAGTTTGAAGATTGTAAAGGTGTTCTCTCCCGGCCCGAAAGAGGGAGTGGTTAGTGAAGTCGTGAACGGAGCTCAATGATCCGAGCGGAGCTTGCAAGAGAGGACTAGGACCTGGGTGGGGTGCCGAAACTCTGTAAAAATCCCCCGACTCCTTGTGGTTTGCATTTGTCTTTCCTTTCCATTACTTGCTTGTTTAGTTTTAAATTCCGCTGCATATCTTTGATCGATTAACAAAGTAGGTAATTCGCTTAAACGTGATTAGAATTAGAGACCTTCACGATCCTACAAATGTATCCTTTCGAGCATTATATGAAAGTGTTGAAAGGTTATTGTAAAAATCATCAAAGGGTAGATGCTAGTATTGTTTAACTATACATAGCGGAGGAGGTTATCGAGTTTTACACTGGATACCTATCAAACACTAAAACTGTTGGACTTCTGAAGAATCGTCATGATGAATGTTCTGATGGTAATGGGACACGTTGGATGAAAATGGTAAATCCAAATGGCGAGTACTTAATGACATCATATTTTTATGTGTTGTGCAATTCTAATGAAGTTCAACCGTACCTAAATGAACACATGAAGCTTCGAAAGGAAATAAATCATTTATGGAGTGATCAACAAGTAATAAATAGTCACAATGAGAATTTCATCTCTTGGTTCAAAAATGTGGCTTACAAGCATGATGTTTCTGAGACAATACAGTAGTTGGCCTACGGTCTGCATTTTGCTATTATAAGTTAAAGTGGCTATGATATCAACGATTCATTCTACACAGTCTATGAAGATTCCAAAAGTGATGTTCAGAACAGTGGCACCACCTTAATAGCAGATTCTTTGCATGTGTCTAGTTCTAGACAAGAATCTTGTACATGCTAACATGTCCTATTACGGTGTAATTGAAGACATATGGGAGCTAGACTTTGTTAAATTCAAAGTACCTGTATTTAGATGCAAGTGGGCTAATAATAAAAGTGGAGTTCGAGTGGATGACTTGGGGTTCACTTTAATTGATTTTTCAAAAGAAGGTTATAAAGGAGAACCTTTTATTCTCGCTTCCCAAGCGAAACAAGTCTTCTATGTGGTTGATCCATGTGATAAGAAATGGGCAGTAATTCTGGAATGGAAGAAAAGAATTGTATCAGATGATAGTCGTATCGAGTATGAAGAGACACCACATTTCTCTAAACAAGCACCTGAGTTGAACTCAGTAGAGGAGGAAATAAATGTTGACACTTGTATGTTTAGAGATGACCAGGGTGAAGGTATATGGATTGAAAATCCATTAAGAAATTTTTTCGTAAAGGTGCAAAATTTCTTGTAATACATTATAATAACTATTTAATGTATTGATTTTACTTGTTAACATCTTGAGTTTACCTTTTATCGTATCATGACTCTTAAAAAGAAACTCACTCCATCAAAGTCTGAAGGCTTGAAGACTTACAGTTCACGAGGTCCTTGCCTCACTGAAGAATTCGTGGGGAGAAGAAATAGAGACGGTAGAGTTCCAATCTAGTTTGATGACCGTTTTGAACCGATAGACATGTTGTCTGATAACTGGAAAAGTTATATGGGTAGTCTAGCGAGGGCCAAAGTTGACAATTTTTTTCGAGTTGGGCCGATGTTGATGAGAAGTTGAAGGTCACAATATGGGATGACGTGCAGGTAATGAGTCCATTATAAAATTCTTTAGTTTTAGTCAAACTTTTGAGATATATAAAGTTGTTAACGTGTTGTTGGCAACTTTTGCGTTCCAATCCATTGACAAGTTGAAGAAAAAGTGGACGACAAACATGTCGGTTCGTTGGAGGGACTTCAAAACAAATTTAACCAACAAGTACATATTTGGAGACTACCAGGATAAAAATTCATGCGATATCTATAAATTTATCACTCCAAATCAATGGGCGCAATTCAGAAAATCAAGAGTTAACCCAGAGTTTGAGGTAACTGAGTTTAATTTAGAATATGAACTTATTAAGTTATTTTTTAAATGAGAATCTAATAAAATTGGTTTTAGGCTATCCGAGCAAAAAACTAAAAGATTAGATCTTCTAACAAGTATACACATCGTATGTCTCGAGCAAGGTACCAAAGTTAGAAGCACAAATGATGGCTGCAAAAATTACCATGAAGAAACAACAGGCGCAATTGACTCCGGTATGAGTGAGGAGTAAGCAAGCAACTTGTCTCCTCCTCCTGTAGCTCGTTGTGATTCTTGGAAGAGAGCGAGGGTAAATTCCAGAGGAGAGTACGTCACAGACGAGTCGCAAGTGATCGACTCAAAGATAGTAAGTTGTATCACTTTTATATGTTATTAAATCACATTCAGTAATTTTATATTTTTCAATTGTTGGTAACATTTTTCGTGAAACTTTACGACTCTCTGAAGTTGAGAGAATCCCAAGGAAAATTTGCTTCTTATGGCAGGAATGACATTCTACATGAAGCCTTGGGAGATGACGAACATTTCGGTCATGTACGGGGGTAGGGAGTAGGATTAGACTACGACAATATTATGGAAAGACTCAACGGTCAACTTCGTCGACAACCCATACCAAATGTGAGCAACAAATTGTAGATTTGTAAAATAAATTGTAACTTGTTATGCAGAGATTGGATCGCGATTTACCTACTTCTCCTACCCGCCATAGGACCACTTCTTCCCTGTTGACCACTCCTCCAGTGCAGCGAGTGGTCAACCCCGATCGACAAGCTGATTTCGCGACTTATTCCCGAGAATTGGCCCTCGTAGGCGGACCCTCGTTTGGAAAGTTTGAGGATGGATCTAGATGTGCTTTATTTATTGAAGACACTGATCGAAGATTGGTGGGACACGACAAAGTTTATAACATCTCCAAACACCACTTCGAAGAGGTGGAAGATGGAGAAGTGAAGGTTGCAGTGGGGATGTGCTTAGATGCTGGTGCTCTGTTGCCAATTCCGGAAGAAAAGGTTGTTACCCTCGGCGATGCTATCAGTGGGTTCGTGAGGTTGCCTAGTCATTTAGTTGCGGTAAATGACACACCCGAGGTCTACTTTAATTTTGAATGACTGTAAAATTCAATTTTTTAATAATTGTATTTTTAACAGTTGTCAAGCCCCCGGAGCAAAGGGTCAAATAACCAACCTCCGATCAACATTAATTTGCTACCAAGTTTCTGCAAAATGTTGTATCATTGTATGGTAGGTAGGGAATCACAATCCTTAACTACCTGGGAGTTGGTGGAGGTTGAAGGGTTGCCTCCGGCTTTATACGTCGTCAAAGAGGATGTTATACAGTTCTTGGCGATGGATCAAGTGTGCATAATGATTATTGACGTGCAAGTGAAGTAAGTGTTTTCTTCTGTATAAGTTTAAATGTTTTGAATAATTTATCCTAATTATAACATAATGTAATTTTTATTCTTGTAGAAACCTTTATGACATCAGAAGGTTAGTCTTTCCCAGCAATCAACTATTTAGATTTGTTAGTCCATCTGCCTATATATCCGGGAATGAGGATAAATCTGGTGAGCTTGGGACTCTCATGAAAGATCAAGGCAAAACATATTATATGTTCCCTTATAATGAGAGGTAAATTTGTTAATTCAAAGTAAGTGGAATTTTATTTCGTAATAAACTTCTAATTATGTACATAAAGAACACTCATTGGATTCTTGCCGTTCTATGCCCCGAGACTAATTCGGCATATTGGTTTGATCCTTGGGGTCGAATAAACCAAGAGAATCCATGAAAAAACTTGTTTTAATGTAAGTTTGATTAAATCATTGTATTTGTAATTCGTGTATTTTTATTAGTAATATCGAATTCATGTTCAATAACTTCTGCTACTCAGGGCAATAAAGGTTTACAAAGTGTTAGGTGGCAAGAGAACAACCCCAAAAGCGAGACTAACGTGGCATGGAATGGGAGTAAATTCTTTCTCCCATTTTTGTTAATTAAGTTAATTAATCTAGTATTGCAAGAAGACTCGAAATACGGAATGTGGTTACTACGTGATGTGATACATGGAGGAAATCCTCCAATTTGCAACTCAAGACGTAGTCCTATCTAAGGTAATATAGATCGCTATTCAGTTGTATAATTATAGTTTCATTTTTTAGATATTAATATTTTTTACTTCTATTTTTATAGGTCTTCCCAAAGATTAGCGATCTGTACTCGCAATAGGAGCTCGATGATTCTTGCGACTGATGAGATCGCTATTTTATCAGAAACATGTTAATGAACTAAGAGGTTCTCATATCACTAACACGTTTTTGTAATTTATTTAACAAGTTTACTTGTATTACAATGTTATGCCTTAATATAATCGCCTCAATTTTTATACGGATGCCAAACGTTTGTGTATGAATGCCAAGTGTGTTGAATGATTGTGTTTATGTATGTATGCCTATGTGTATTTGTGGATGAAAGTGTATTTGTGTTTGTGAATGAATTTGGTGCAGGATGAATGCTTTTCTTGTGCATGTTGAATGTGTTTGCTTTGCAGGTGTATCTATGATTGCTATTTATTTATTTTTGTCCAGGTTTGGGAATAGACGTCGGTTGTTTTTCACAGCCGACGTCTATTTGTTTCAGAAAACGAATAGACCTCGGCTATTAGAGAAGACCTACATCTATACCTAAGCAATAGATGTCGGGTGGGAGAGAAGGCCGACGTTTATTCAGTAGGCATAAACGCTGGTCGTATATAACAACTGCCGTCTATTGTCTAGATATAGACGTCGACCTTTAAGGGACAGACGTCTATGTATATACGACGTATACATAGACGTCGGGTCTGGGGAACCTTATATCCGACGTATATACCATGTATATCCGACGTATATTCTCTTTTCTACAGTAGTGACAATCCACAAACCTCTCCATAGCCTCCTTCTAAAGAACCATCCAAATGTTGACTCCACCCTGACCTTTCCCATCAGCCAACAATAGCAAGGGGAGGAGTGATTTTAGACCGGACGTCGACCGCGAAGAGAACTTAGAAGGTTTGGTCTGGGTCGGTGAAGAGAGGAGAGAGTGAGGCTGGAGATAGATGGAGAGAGGGCTGGAAGAGAGAGAATTTTTTAACTTTAATTTTTTTAATCATATTAAGTATATCTATTATTTTATAAGGTGTAATTTTCAAATTTTGTAACAGAATCCGTGACTGAGTGGACTTTACAAACAATAGAGGTGTATATAAGTAAAAACTTGAGATTCAATATGCAGAGAGGTGAATACAAAAAATACGGGTACACACTATTGGATTAATCTAGGATTAATAAGATATTTGCCAAAAGCACTAACACATGGCGCGTCCCTATTGGACTACACATTTAAGGGTTTAGGGTGGAGCCATCTATATAAGTAGGGGAGCCTCCCATTGGATAAGAGAACAAATGTGCAAACCCTAGCCTCCACCCACCCTAGCCGCCACCTTCTCTCTCTCCCATTTCGTCCCTCCACCTCCACCAAGCTCATTCCATTGACTCTTGGGTTGTGGATTCGCACTCCTTCTCCAAGAGAGTAGGAGACCGACCGGTGAAAAGGATTCCGTAAGGTGACCTCCGATCTTCCTTCCGCTGCCACAGGTTCTCTCCAAGAAAGGTACTCCTGAACCTGTAGAATCGTTGTTTGCTAACATTGGTACCAGAGCTATCTTGGTTACCTTCGAATCGTCACCATGCTTGACGAATTTTTGTTTCATGATAATCTGATTTGACATAAAAATTCGGTGGTTATGTTTTTTGGAGAAAGAAAGATAACAGAAAAAACAGAATTGCTTATTTACATGATGCGCGTGTTATATATGTTGATTGTTCATGTTTTTTGTTTCAAATTCGTTTTTGATATTCTGGAAATGAAAACTCAGAGGTTTTTTTTATCTTTAAATGAAATAATATGATCGTTCACTTAGAGATATAAGTGTTGCATGTTTGCTGAGTTCTTTCTAACATGCGATTAGGGTTTAGACTAGACTCTACTGGTTGCGCATGTTTTTGGTTCATTAGAGCATGCATCTAGGGTTATATTTTGCTCCTCAATTCTTGAGCATGTATGCATGGGTTAAGATGGATTTTTCGTTATTTTATTTCGAGGCAATATGCTATGTTGCTCTCCTATCATTGCACATACATAGATGTGACCAGAATTCTGTTTTTTTTTGTGTTGTTACCTCTATTCTTTGCGCATGTATTAGATAAAATCAGAATTTATTTTCCATGTTGATTATTCTAAATAATGCACATGTATACATGAAATCAGATGTCTATTTTTCCTGATTTTTCCGAATTAGGGTTAGATATTATTTGTTCTAATCTTTGAGCATGTATACATGAAATCTGTGTTAACCCTATCATGATGATCTTCTGTTTTTGCGCATGTTTTATATGATAATCAGTAGTTTAATTCTCTGATATTTTTCATGCTTGAATTAGATGATAATGTTTGTATGTCATTTGTATATCATCATGCATGCGGATTGCATGGATGGGTCAAATGTTGTTATATCTGATTCGTGTACATGCATGACTAGATCTCATGTTTGCTGGAATTTATTGTATATGCTTGTTTATTTGGCATTTTTCAATATGAGCATGCATCTAGAGTAGATGTTTATTGCCATATGCATATGCATGATAATTGTGTTGCCTTGTTGCTCCAAAGAATTTCGGATATGGCTGTTTTTGGACCATTAACATGCATGTGATTGATTGGTATCCTTACTAAAATATGTGCATATATGCTTGCTGTTCTCTTTAAAATTTCGAATTTTTTCTTTCCAATACAAGTAGTATAATTATTGTTGATTGCATGCTTATATTGATTAAGGAAAGATTGGCAAATTCTAAAATTTTTTAGAACATATTATGGGCTGGAGTTTTGTTGCCTTAAAAGTATTTTTTGAATGCTTTCCTTTGATGCACATATATGTGTTGATCTCATTTAAGGAATTTCGGATTTTTTGGAATGATAGCATGCATTTCATTTGAAATATTTCCTTTATGATTAAATCCACATACATGTGTTGATCTCATTGAGGATTTTTCCGGATTTTTCTTTCCTAATGCGAGTAGGATAATTTTTATGCTCTCATGATTATTTTGATTGGGGAAAGAAAAGAAAATTTCGGTTTTGAGATACTTTCATGGAGATTGATTGGTATTTCCATATACGTTTTTCTCATGCTCCATATATGCGTTGTTTCCATATATATTACTTCCTTCTTATTTGGAAGTGGTGTACACTTTATTCATGTGTGTGATTGTGTTAACGTATGGAAAGATTGCGCTTGTATGGTATGAATGGTGTGAATGGATGCTGATTTATTTTTGCTGCCTTATTGAGAGTTGAGCGTAATTTCATTCATTCATTTCCATTTGCAATAGATATCGCAATGGGCTGTAATATTTATGGACTGTAATAATTATGGACTGTGAACTGTTTATTTCCCTAGGGAGACGAGGGGCTCCTTTATTTTTATTTTTGCGATATTATTGCTATAAGGCTTATGCAGGTTCCCATCTACAGTGCTAAATCCCTATGGGGGATCCTTAGCTCGATATGGAAGTAATGTAGCAATTAATTTCTGTGTGATCTTGATTGGAATGTTCTGAAAGGAACGTTTTTTTGGAACTTGCATGCCTAGTGGGAGTTGCAAGGTAGAAGTGTTTTGTGTAAACCACCTTGCAACCGGCGGATAATTTTTTTTTTGCTGCTGATTTGCCATGATTTATATGTTTTTAGGGTTATTAAATCATGATGGAGAACAATATATGAATTGGTAAAATATTTATTAACTATGGCATGAGGATTTCATTGAACGCTTTATGTTTTCCTTTGGTGTGAATGCTATAGTTATTAAGTTAGTTTATTTTTTATGACTATTGCGGCTCGTTGTATTTTATGCTAGAACTCATGTATCGCTATGTGATTTTTTGTCCTAGATTTTTATGGCTACTTCCAAAAGCATTGTCGCTGATCTGACTCGAGGAGATAAACTCAATGAAAGTAATTACGATTTGTGGCATCGTAAAATTGAGTATCTCTTAGAGGATCAGGACATGTTAGAAAATATAACCCAAACTATGTCTCCCCCCGAGGAGCGAAACACTACGCAACATCGCAGAAATATGGATGTCTATAATGCATGGAAAAAGAAAGTCTGTATTGCTCGCATTACAATTCTGAGTTCGATGCGAGATGATCTGTTACTGCGGTTCGAAAAATTGCAAACTGGCAAGGCCTTGTAGGAAGCTGTGAAGTTTCAGTACAGAGTGACCTCCGTCACAAGGGACCGCCTGCTTGGGCTCATGTTTGATGGGTATAAAATGCGCCAAGGTCACACGATGAGTCAACATATTACCGCAATGTCAAACATGATAAGCGAGCTGAGCGCTGCCGGTCGTGCTAAGACCGATGAGGATCAAGTGTCTGCTCTCATCAGATCATTGCCTTCAAAGAGTTGGGAGCATATGAAGGTCCATCTGACTCATGCTGATGAAATCAGGACATTTGACCAGGCCGCAAAACACCTAGAGCTGGAGGAGGACCGCATGCTTGTGGAAGCCCCTCTAACTGAAGTGTCTGCTGCTAAAGCTGGCGTTCCTCGGAGGAGTGCAGGTTTTAAGCACAAAAGAGATAGAGCTCAGGGTTATAAAGGCAAGAAGGGTGCAAATAAAAACAAAACAGAAAACAAAGCTGGAAAGAAACGACCTCGAGGATCCAGAGGTGGGAAAGATAAGTCTAATGTGACTTTTTTTAACTGCCGAAAGACTGGACATTTTACTCGTGAGTGCACTGAGCAAAAGGTAATTACTGTGTGGAATCCCTTGAATTGTAACGTGACTAGTTTTGTGATGCTCACTGATCACTCTCCTGTGTAGATTGTGGATTCAGGTGCCACGGACCACGTAACAAAGGATCGTTCTGCCTTCGTGGAATATCGCCGTGTTCCAAGTGGGAGGCGAATAAACATGGCGAACAACACTAGCATTGAAGTTCTTGGAGTTGGCACATGCAAAGTGGCTTTGCGAAGTTGCCGGATCCTATTACTTCACGACGTGTTCTATGCACCAGCTATACGGCGAAATATTATTTCTGTTGTTTTGATGAGACATGGTTTTAAAGTTGTTTTTGATAACAATGAAATGGGTTTATACCTTGCTAACATTTATTATGGACGTGCCTTTCTTTCAGACGGTTTTATTGTGTTGGATGCAATTTATGATTTCAATCGTAATACTAGTGCCTTTATGACCCAAAGTTCCATGAATAAAGATTCAGTTATGTGACATGCTAGACTAGGTCACATTGGTGTTGACCGGATGAACAGGTTGGCAAAGGAGGGAGTATTAGGAGAATGCTCCAAATTTGAATTGCCAACCTGTGAATCTTGTCTAGCTGGAAAGGCAACTAGAAAACCGTTCGGAAAAGTGATTAGGGCTACTTCTCCTTTAGAACTAATTCACTCGGATATTTGTGAACCTTTGAATGTGCGTACTAGACATGGACAAAGTTACTTCATCACATTTATTGATGACTACACTAGATATGGTCATATTTATCTTATTTCTCACAAGTCAGAAGCTCTAGAATGCTTTAAGAGATTCATGAGCTTTGTAGAGAATCAATTGGATAATAATATAAAAACTCTCAGAATGGACGGAGGGGGGGGGAGTATCTCTCCATTATGTTTAAAGAGTTATGTGATGAAAATGGAATATCTAGACAACTCACTATGCCTTATACTCCTCAGCAAAATGGTTTTGCCGAGAGAAGGAATAGAACGTTGCAAGACATGGTTAGATCCATGATGGTGCATGCGAGCTTGCTAATTTCGTTTTGGGGAGATGCTCTAATGACTGTTGCCTATATCCTCAATAGAGTTCCAACAAAATCGGTTCCCTCAACTCCATATGAGTTATGGACAGGACAGAAGCCTGATTTTAGTCTGCTGCATCCGTGGGTATGTGCGGCATACATTCATTCTACTAGTCACCGGTATGGAAAACTAGGACCTAAAGGGAAAAAGTGTAGCTTTGTAAAATACAGTAATCTCTCCAAAGGTTATGTTTTTATCGGGTTAGACGAGAATGAAAGAAGGACGGAACTGGAGCCTAGGGATGCCACATTCTTGGAAAATGCTTTTCCAACTCTTGCTGGAGCTATCAAAGAGTCAGGGGACTTCTTTGAACAACAAGATGAGGACATTGCCACTCCACGGGATCAGGATCTGGAAGTTTAACGTGAGGTTCCACCAGTCAATCCTAGTGGGAGCAGCAATGCTGAGGATCCGATAGCTCTCACGGAGGATGAGCCATCCGATACCCATCTGCGTCGAAGTAAACGCGGGCTCATTCCTCGTAGGCGGTTTCGCTTAGAGGAAGAGGCCCTCATGATAGCTCAAGAAGAAATTGATTATGAATCATGTGGGATGACAATAATCGATGAGCAAGAACCGGAGACCTTGAAAGAGGCTTTGGAAGATCCAAATGTGAAAGAGTGGTTAGAAGCTATAAAGGAAGAGTTGGAGTCGATGAAAGTTAATCGAGTCTGGGACTTGGTCGACTTACCGCCGAACCGAAAGACCATTGGGGCCAAGTGGATCCTCAAGATTAAGAGGAAGGCGGATGGATCTATTGATAGATTCAAGGCTAGACTGGTATCTAAAGGCTACACCCAAAGAGAAGGCGTGGATTTTGAGGAAACCTTTTCACCCGTGGTTAGGTTTGCCTCCATCCGCCTTTTACTAGCTATTGTAGCTCAGATGGACTTAGAGCTTTACCAAATGGATGTAAAGACTGCTTTTCTCAATGGAGAACTTGAGGAGGAGATCTATATGGATCAACCTCAAGGTTTTGAAGTCAAACGACAAGAGCGCAAAGTGTGCAAGCTCAATAAGTCCTTGTATGACTTAAAACAAGCGTCTAGACAGTGGAACATTCGCTTCCATCAAGCTATATCAGAGAATGCTTTCTCTATGCTTGAGGAAGATCACTATGTGTACGTTAAGAGATCCAATGGTAAATTTGTCATTCTGACCTTGTATGTTGATGACATACTCATGGCTGGCAATAGCAAAGAGTTGTTGAAATCCACTAAAGAGTGGTTGTCCTCCACGTTTGATATGAAGGACATGGGTGAAGCTAGCTACGTCCTTGGTGTCAAGATAGTTAGAAATTGGTCCGAGAGACTTCTGGGATTGTCTCAAGAGACTTATATTAACAACATCTTGAAGACATACCATATGGACAAATGCAAACCAATCAACACTCCTGTTGAGAAGGGTTTGCACTTGAGCCTTGATAAGCATCCTGAGACTCCTGAAGAGAAGTCCAAAATGAGAAAGGTTCCATACTCCAATGTTGTGGTAAGCCTTATGTACGCTATGATGTGTACTAGACCAGACATTTGTTATGTTGTGGTCATGGTGAGTCGATGCCAGTCTAGCCCAAGCATGGAGCACTGGAAGGCAGTCAAGAGAATCCTGAGATACCCCAGAGGAACGAGTAACTACATGCTGTGTTACCAAGCATCAGATCTCCGCCTGATTGGCTATAGTGATGCCGATTGGGCTGGAGACATTGATGAAAGGAAGTCTACCTCTGGTTATGCTTTCTTGCTGGCTAATGGGGTCATCTCGTGGTCCAGCAAGAAGCAAACTTGTATAGCCCTGTCGACTATGGAAGCAGAGAATGTTGCATGCTCTGCAGCAGTACAGGAGGCAGTTTGGTTGAGGAGGTTCTTACAACATACTGGGCTAGTAGAGACATCGGATGAGCCTGTTGTTGTCTATTGTGACAGCATGACTACCCTTTGTTATGTGAAAGACCCCAAATATCATGGAAAGACCCAGGTTAGGTATCATTTTGTGAAGGACATCATAGCGAGAAAGGAAGTTGTGTTATGACATGTGTCTACTAGTCTTATGGTAGCTGACCCTCTTACCAAGGCTATAGCTAAGAACTTGTTTGTGTCCCATGTGAAGTCCTTAGGCTTATGCAGACTTTGATGCATTGACATGTCTAACTTCGTTTTATGAGTGATTGTGTTTTCCTTTTTCGACTATATATGTTTGGTTGATGTAGTTGTTCGAGCATAAAATATTATTCTGTCAATAGGCTGAAGAATGCTCACTCACACGATCATTCGCCTCTGGCGCTTTTGATAGCGAGCAAAGATGAGACTGATCATGAGGAGATCTTGTATGATAGATCCAGAGCAGTTCATGATAGGACAATCGCCTTGATTAGGAATCAAGATGAGATCCTCTATGTTGGTGAGGATTGACATAAATGTTCCCACAATTCATGTGACCTATAGAAGCCAAGTGCGAGCATCACATGTGGCGCCAGGTGGCACCTGTATGGTGTTAAGGCGACAATGATGAAGCTCGGGTCAGGCGCAGAGGGGGTGCGACTGGACTAAGACTTGTATGGTGTTGAGAGATAGACATACTGTTGTGTACAGTATGATCCACCATAACATGTTTGTCATACAACATGTGTTGAGCGACCATTTGGAAGTGAAAGGATGGATCCCTGCTCCTTCACTGTGTGAGTCCAAGACTTGATTGTCATTAGTTGCCCCCAGTGACCTTCGATGACACCATGAAGCACAGAGTTGATGTGGCTACTTTGCGATGTTATCTATGACCATGAGAGATTCGGTCTAAAGAGGCATCTTCGGGAAAGGAGTCAACTCTGAGTGTAATGGTGGTCTGGGGCGAAGGGAAATGTTTGACTTGACTGCACTAAAAGTATTTGCTGGGCCCAACTGTATTGGATACAGTAGCAAGTACCTTGAGGACAACAAGGTATTCTCTCCGAGGGATCGAGATACCGTTCATGTTAAGTGAGTTTCTGAGTAAACCTGGGGAACTGTGATGTGCATTTTGACTGCTTATTTGTTGTTTTATGAGGATGTTGTCATTCTGGCCTTCTAGTAAGGTTTCTAGTTTGAGACTCCTAAATTACAGGTGCATCACCGGTCGCACGACCCATTTGACCGTATGATCGGAAGAGTACATGTATCGGGGACACAAATGGTCGTGTATCGAGGATACATGATCAGAGACTTGCGTATTGTGGATATGTACTTGGAGAGAGGAGTAGTTGAACGTATCAGGGATATATACATATGTGTCTAGGACACATAAAGAGGTGACATATTGCCATTGTGTGATTGTATATATGAGGGATATATGCATATGTGTCGGGGACACAAAAGCAGATGACATGTTGTTATTGTGTTGTTGTGCAAGTGGGAGATATTGGATTAATCTAGGATTAATAAGATATTTGCCCAAAGCACTGACACCTGGCGCGTCCCTATTGAACTACACATTTAAGGGTTTAGGGTGGAGCCATCTATATAAGGAGGGGAGCCTCCCATTGGATAAGAGAACAAATGTGCAAACCCTAGCCTCCACCCACCCTAGCCGCCACCTTCTCTCTCTCCCATTTCGTCCCTCCACCTCCACCAAGCTCATTCGGTGGACTCTTGGGTTGTGGACTCGCTCTCCTTCTCCAAGAGAGTAGGAGACCGACCGGTGAAAAGGATTCCATAAGGTGACCTCCGATCTTCCTTCATCTGCCACAGGTTCTCTCCAAGAAAGGTACTCTTGAACCTGTAGAATCGTTGTTTGCTAACACACACGACCAATTATGACCCGTTCAAGGTGTACAAAACCAATTCGCCCAAAATAAAATGTCACCACACTCCCACCTAACTCATAACTTAGTCACATGCAAATAAAATGGCAATATGGCCAGTCATCCAAAAAATAGAAACAAAATACGACAATTAAAAGCACACTTTTCCCTTTTGTAGCATCACTAGTTTAGAAGCCAACAATAAAAGCAATGAAATATTGAAATGGACACAACGTTCAAAGCGGTCTGCCTTTTTGGGATGTGCAACGTTAATCATGTTTCTGACAATGGCTTCATCGCATATTATGTTTAACTTCTTAACCATGCATTAATACGTCGGCCTTGTCTATCATTGATCTTGTAAATAAAATGGCCGATCCTAGTTGAACATTTTAATATTACTTTCAGAGATTCTGTGATGAAAAATGTAAAAATGCTATCACATTGGGATAAGATAAAGGAAAACATGTAGACGTACAAAAACCTAAAGACAAAAGTAGATCAACAACATTGAACACCTAAATAACAACATGAGGAAGCATAATAGTGACCAATATAAACTGGAGATGCTTCTTAGTGCAATGAATTATTTGAACTTGAAGAAAGCTCATATGATTTAACATGCATTTTAGTGATAAAAATGGTAAAACTTCTCTATTAATAAATAGTGTATAAATCAAAAAATGTACTGCAAGTAGACCTGGGTACCGGGTCGGGCCTAGGCAAAACTAACAGTCCGGGCCTTAAAGGAACGGGCGGGCTGAGTCCCCGTTTGTCCGTAGTTAGAGTTGGGTACCAAGTTGGGCCGGGTTTGGGCAAGACTAACGGGTCAGGAATGTTTAGTCTCCAAGCCGACGGGCTCAGGCCAAGCCGGTCCGACCCGATGCCCAGCTTCAACTGCATGGTAGAAATATTCTCAAAGCAAATTTTAGAGGAATGTTTTTCATTTAACAATTAAAACAATAGGAAATATGAAGTATAACTTACAATTATTACAAACACATCGACCACACTCCATCGTCATGTTACCACCAAAGGAAATGCCCTCAAAGCGGATACTATCTTTGCCAGAATATGAAAAATCGATTTAAATTCAGGTTATGTTGATAAAAGAATTCAACTTTGTATCTTTCACAACTTAATATTTGCGATTTTACAGTTTCTCGGAAGTGAAAGTAAAGTGAAGATTAAGTATGTCTTCAAGTCATTTTTTTGGACCATTATTCAAGATGCGTCTAATACAATTAAATGACAACAATGATACACTTGTATTTGTTGGCTTTATGGTCTCCTCAACCCTACTTTTGATGATAAACAAACTATGATAAATTATACCCCAAATTACCACATCACTAGATCAGATAGCTAAATTGCAAAAATTGTATATCTAAATTTAACATAGGTGCTCAAGATTTGAAGAATGAAGATGAAGCATCAAGACTCAAGACTCAAGACTTGGAACAAAGCTAAGGAAGAAGATGTCTACGTAGTTTTCATTTATTTGAGTCTTACGAACTAATTATACACTTGGAACACTAGAACAAAATATGGTAAAATCGGACCACCAATACCATCTAGAACGTTTGACCTAAAACTTCAGCAATCATCCAGGTCCTTACTGAAATTATGTAATCAAATGTCCAACCCTTGTTGAGACGACTGAATCCTATCAGACATGAATTCTTGAATCTCTATAATTTTCACACAACTGCCTAAGGAATGGACTATAAGTAGGATAAAACACTAATCTAGATGGGGTGGATAGATTTAATGCAATTAATTCAAATTATGCAGAATTAAAAATGCGAGTTAGAGAATTGTGAACCACAAATCGACACTGGTGATTTAATAGAGGTTTGATTAGAACCACCGTAATCTTGTCATCTTCCCGAGTTTTGATTGATCCTCTGATCCCTACTCGAGTATCCACTACTCTCTTCGTTCATGGTCGAAGAATACCCTCGTCATGCTCGGTCTGCCTCTTAGAACCTGAGTGGGAGCTTCCTTGAAATTTTACAACACTTGAAATTGATTGAAGGTTGTTGAACTCTTACATGAATGCGCACTAAATGTGATTGGAATTTGGTTTTGAGTGAATCGAATGAAGTTTAAGAGTTATTGGAGCTTTAAAGGCTTGAGAATTAAGAGAACAAAGATTGGGAATGCTTGGAGTATGTAAAGAGTGTGTTTTTGTTTCTTGAATGATGTATTTAGAGGCTTCAAAGAAAATAAACTCATATAGGAGAGCTGGTGAGTTTTTGATCAATGAAAGACAAGATGTGACTTAAGCTCAGGTAGAATCCGAAGAATTTCGGTCAACCGTTTGAAAAATGGTGATCAATAAATGAAGATTGAGTTGGTCAAAATTAGAATTTTGGTTGACTCAAAAGGAATCGGATAACCGATCATCAACTTCCAGTAACGTTTGGTGAAATTTGACCAAATAAAATTTGGTTGACCTAAAGGGGATGGGTCAACTGTTCAAGATGGATAGTAAAGATCTGGTCAGGCTCTGTTCAAACCAATTTGGTGGACCAACGGTAATTTAGTTGTCTAAAATAATGATTTCGTCAAAGTCAAATATTTTATCTTATTACACCAATGGTTGGAAATGAAATATCTGTTGAAAGTCCAACGACTATATTGACACGTGGAATGATTCATTACGTGCTAGTAGCAAATAAATAACGTTTGATAGATAGTAGTTTCGTGGTCCGAACTTGATGAGTTATCAAGGAATGTGCTTGAAGACAAAAGATAGATCTCTTGAGAATTCTCAACGACTCTTTGCCACATGAGCCAATAAGAGCAAGACACTGGATTTGAAGTTTAGTAAACTCATATGACCAAATTTGTGTTGGTTGACTTAACACAAGATTATGGTAACAATTTGGGGTTTACTGACCTAAAATTTTCAGATGACCGAAATGTGATTGTTCATCCGAATTGGAGATTTCAGTAAGGGTTGGAAAGCTACTCTTAAGAGGATTTCGGTGGATGGAATGAAGATTGGTCGATCGATTCTATCTAAATTGACTTAGGCGCATCAATTGTACGTTTGATGCGAACACTCAAATATGGGATTATTAAGTTTTGTGCTTTGATTACAAGTTTTGAGCCATGATCCTGACGTTGACTAGTTCTTCAATTTGAGCCTTTGCAATATTAAGGATATATAATATGTATGCAATTTGACAAGATGATCTTTGTTATGTGTTAATTGGAATTATGCATCGTATTTGTTAGTTAATCATCACAATTAAGATTAATAAGGCCAAAAAGTCAACAATCTGCCCTTTTGATGATGGCAAACTAATGTCAAATTGTCTTAAAATGCATGAAACACTACCCAAGTAACACAAATATGGGATAAAATAAAGGATGTATAGAGTGAATGCATTATATGATATGCTACTAATCAAGTCTTCTCATCAAGCGAGCAAGACGAGCCCAACACTTGTCAAGTCACCAAGGATGGAGAGAAAAGGTATCCTCAACTCATGACGTTGATTCGAACTCTTATGATAAATTACTTGATGCTTTTCATGAATAATTGAGAAATATGAATTGATGAGGCATAAGAACAAACTCTCTACGAATGCTAATCATTATCTTACATCCTTTAATGAATTTGTTTCTAATGAAATAAATAAGCTTGTCTTAGAGAATGATAGTTTGGAAGATCTTAATGACAAAACTGATGTTAAGGAACTACAAGATCTTCAAAAATGCAATGATCAATTGAAAATAAATCTTGTGAAATTCACAAGACGAAAGAAGATGCTTGATATGTTCCTTTGAAATCAAATTCAATCTCTAGAAAAGCATGGTCTAGGATGCAAGCATGAAAAGAAAAAATCTAGAAGTTATTTTGTTCATGCTTTAAATGGTCATGCAAAAAAGAAGTTTTCCTTTATGGTTTGGGTACCTAAAACAAAACAAGTTTGGGTACCTAAAGCTATCCCTAAATAACCCAAACAAATTTGGGTACCAAAATCATATTCTTCTTCTTTGGATCTGGTGAAGAAGAAGGGGAGTGGGTCAACGATAACGGGTGCTTAAGGCATATGACAGGGGACCGGTCAATGTTCAAGACTTTGAAACTTGTGTATCGGCTTTCTGTTTATAGCCCTATTTTGACATTGAAATTTTATTTTCTTATTGTGTGTCTCTTTGTCTCAACCTATGCTTAATGAAAATATTTTTGATTGATGTCCAAAATATGAGAAAAATGATATAACATGCCTAATTGAAACTATATGAAATTCAATCACATTATAAGGGGAATTTCATCTATATTATGAATATGATAGGGGGAACACAAAGGGTTTAGGTAATAAAGAAGAGAAATGAAGCAAAAAGGACACAAATGCAAGAAGAAATGACTGATTTGGAAGGCTTTTGCACATGTTTGCAATGGCCAAGGACGTGATTGCAAACCCAAAGGGACCTGATTGTAAAGAAAATAACTTGGTTGCAAAAGGTCCATAATCTCAAGATTGTGTGGAGAAATTATACAACTCAGACCAAACGGGCTAGAACTAATGGAGCAGAGTGCACCCGACATGTCCAATTGGTGAACTTAAGCTCTTATTGAAATTTGAGGCCAATCCAACCTAACACATACGCCAATAGCAGATACAAATCCACGGATGGAGGATCCAATTGGGAGATGGACACTCGAATTTATGGAGCGGTCAGATATTCAGGTAGGAGCACTCCTGAGCATCCTGATCTGATTAGGATCCATATGATTTCCCCCATATTAATGCAGACCTCCTAATCTTCTATAACTACACTTGTAACCCTTCCTTTTCTCTTCTTCCTCTTTCACCTACTTAGGGTAGGTTTAATTCTTGCTTAGTAGAGTAGTGGAGGGGCATCTTGTCTTATTAATCAAGTTTCATTAATAAAGTTTTGGTTGTATTATTTACATTCTTGTCTTGATTAGATTGAGTTCTCTTTACTTGTTCATGTGTTGTTTTTACATTGTTGTTTTCTGATTGATCGTTTTATTTAACCGCAAGTGCACGGCCGCGTTGAAGCGGTGGCAAATACGGGTCGTCCACTGGGAGGTGTGTCGACACTTGGTTTGTGCGAAGGCGAGAGGTAAAGAAAAGGAGAGAAAGATGTTTTACACTACACTACACTAATCTAAACTAGTAAACAAGCAAGCTGAAATGAAATGACTAAGCTAATGACTAATGAAGAAGATAAGAAGACTGGAATGGAAACCCCTAAGGGGTGGAGTGTGTGTGTGTGCACATGAAATAAGTTTGGTGTTGAATGCATACAATAAGCTCAAGTTAGTTAGTGTTTTTTAATGCATAAGAGGTACCTAATGGAAAAACCTATCATTTACAACACTAAACTAATGTGATTAATATGAGCAATGCATGGTTGTTATTAAGACACTTAGACAAGCATGAAATGTACCTAAGCTTTGGCAGAGACCATCAAGTAAGGTTCTTAATAATTCAAGCAAGCATACTAATATCTTTCACAAACATTCATATTAAGCATTCAAACCATCTACATAACATGTACACACATCTACTCCACCCCCAAAGGGGATGGAACTACTCACACATATTTAAACTAACTACTCTAATAAAATGAAGCATTATACTGAAATGAAACTATACTAATCAAGCAAGAAATATTAAAGAAGCATAAAACTAAACAAGCACCAAAGCAAACACATTAAAGGAAACTAAACAAGAATTAACAAGCTAATGAAAACATCTATTATTAACTCACTCAAATTACAAGCAGCCCTTCCTCCACCATAGTTTTGCTTCAAGGCTTCACTCTTAGTAGGGAAGAAGGCCACCAAAGAGAGAGATGGATACAATGGGAGGTGAAGAGTTCTATTTATAAGCATGGAAAAAGCTAATCCGGGACAATCCCCCGATGTGGGACTAAACCAATACCAAAAATAACCTAAACACACATTAATACAAGTCCAGGAGCGAGCTTAGCAGATTTGGGCCCATCCAGACCGCCAATTGGCGGCCTATAAGGCTCAGATCCGTCTGGGTTTTGTGTTGGGCTTCTCTGGAAGAATTTCTTGGTCTTTGATGCATCTACTTGGTTTGTTGGAGCTCCGACCCGAATCGAATTGCCAAAACACTCCCCATGATGATGTGGAGTTTCCTGTGTTGCTCTTAGGTCCTTCGGTCTTACGATCAGGTCCTTCTCCCTTGCATCTTAGTCCTCAGGTCTCACAATTAAGTCATTTTTCCTGCTTTTGGGTCCTTTCATGGCTCTTCTCTTCAAACCTCTTTATTTCTGAAATTCAAACATAAAACTCATCACATAGCATTGCTTAGATGTAAGATAATGGATATAAGATACAAATATGAGCATGAAATGATGCCAATCAAATACCCCCACACCTAAGTTTTTGCTAGTCCCGAGCAAAACAAAGAAAGAGAAAAGCAAACGAGAAACAAGAAATCCTAACTCACTTTCGTAGGAATCACGGTTGCACTTAGCACATGCAACAAGCCGTTAAACCTCTTTGTTGCCAAGGAGGAGGAGTGTTGTCTCCTGAGGGTTTTCAGCGGATATACCAACAAAATCCGAACAAGATGCATTATTCAATCTAGACACTCCACTCGTTGGACAAATTTTGTCGATCAATGAACGCGGTAATCCTACGGGCCGACTCTATATAGGTAATGAATCCACACCTAGCCTAATGAACCATTCATGCAAGTTAAATAAGGAATTAAGTGAAAGACATGGACAACCTCAACATCCTCAAGTGATACAGTGTAAGGTCCATTAAGGTTCTTATTTGCATTACCATTATTTTTTCTTTTTGTTTCTTTTTTTTTATTAGTTGGAGCTTCATTCTCCCAGGGTTAGGTTTCGTGCATCATTGCCCATGAGGACTTACACTATCACGTACACCTTTCCCCAAATCTCCACATAGGGCAATCCCTACCACCCATGTAACGGGAGTTCGGTCGGCGCATCCCAACTCAGATGACTCGAAAGCACCAGGCACAAAGTCCCCTCAGACCTACTTTCCCTAGTGATAGGAGTCGTGCAAGAAGAGAGAACACCTACTCACTTATTTCTTATCTACACATGAACCAAAACGCCTACACATAATGTCTCACAACAAGATTTAAAGATTCCTTGACTACAACAAACTTCCTTAAGTTAACAGACACGAATTATTGACTCACTAGGTTCAGGGTCGACTTATTTAAATGTTTGAGCACTGAAACCCTATGATTACTCACCCCCAATGGAAACTGGGGTGCATCCTAACGACTCGATAAATCCTAAAGCCACTGTACTAAATATCCTAATGCATCAAGTTCAAGACAATTTTGGGAGCTTTCTTTTTACTTTGCCTCTCAACGGTTTTGCACATGCTAAACACACGCAAAACCCACAAAACATTTTCTTTCGCAAACACATGAATATTTTGAAAGAAATGTGAAAATTTTGAAGCACTAGCCAAGCAAAAGAAGACAAGTCACCCAAGGATCATGGCAAGCAGATATATCGATATTAAATGCAGCACACTATCATGACCCTAAAAATGCAAACAAAAGAATACAAAATCAAAAGAAAAGACTCGACTATATACACACGTAAAACGCCCCCCACACACCTACTTCATGCATTGTCCTCAATGAATGCAAGCAAGATACTACATGGATTTATGCATGAAAAAGAATAGATCTCACCAATGTGAAGGACACAGGGAAGATTATGGCTATGTTGATGGACACAACCCAATTTCCCTCAAAACCTGTGAGATACTAAGGAAGGGATACAAATACGTGAAAGAAATGGGGCCCAAATACTCAAGGGTTGGGGCCCACAACAATCCATGCTCACTGAAGGAGTCTTCTTTTTTCTTTTTTTTTAAACATATATACACATGAACGCTCAAGCACTCATGTAGGAGCATGAATGGTTGAGTGCGAGGGAGGTTCATGAAGGAACATGACCTCCTTGACTTCGGCTGGTGCCCCCTCCAAGTAGGGTTTGAGGCGTTGTCCATTAACTTTGAACACGTCCCCATTCCCTGGGTTCAAGATCTCAACCACTCCATGAGGATAAACGGTTTGGACAATAAACGGGCCAGACCAGTGACTGCGGAGCTTACCCGCAAACAGATGAAGCCGGGAATTGTAGAGCAACACCTTCTGCCCGGCCGTAAACACCTTTCACATAATCATGCGATCGTGAAACATCTTGGCTCGGGACTTATGAATTTTGGCATTCTCGTACGCATCATTGCGTTGCTCTTCTAATTCCACAATGTCGAGCTTATGTTGTACTCCTGCTTGATCATGATCCATATTCAGGTTCTTGATCGCCCAGAAAGCACGATGCTCAAGCTCGACGGGTAGGTGGCAAGCCTTGCCGTACACTACCCGATATGGGGACATACCCAAATTGGTCTTGTACGCGGTGCGGAAAGCCCACAACGCGTCATTCAACTTGGTAGACCAATCCTTCCTCGAGGAACTAACCGTCTTCTCAAGAATTTGCTTTAATTCACGGTTAGAGATTTCGACCTGCCCACTAGTTTGCGGATGGTATGGGGTCGCAAGCTTGTGGGTGATCGAATATTTCCTCATAAGCGCTTCAAAGGACCGATTACAGAAGTGTGTACCCCTATCGCTGATTATGGTACGAGGAGTACCAAATCGCGCAAAAATGTCCCTCAAGAATTTGGTGACCACCTTGTTGTAATTGGCCTTTGTGGGTATAGCCTCAACCCACTTAAGACACATAGTCAACGGCCACCAGAATGTAAACATTCCCGAACGAGTTCGGGAAGGGACCCATGAAATCGATGCCCCACACATCGAAGATGTCGACAATAAGGACATTTTGCAAAGACATCATGTCACGTCGACCAATCCTGCCAAGGCGCTGGCACCTATCACATTGCTTATAAAAGTCGTAAACATCCTTGAAAAGAGAGGGCCAGTAGAATCCAGATTGGAGCACCTTGGCAGCAGTTTTCGTTGCTCCAAAGTGTCCTCCACATGCCTTGGAATGGCAGAAGTGGAGTACACTTTGGAACTCGGTATCTGGGACGCACCGCCTGAAAATTTGGTCAGAGCAGTATTTGAATAGGTAGGGGTCGTCCCAGTGGAAGAATCTGACATAAGATCTAAATTTGGATTGGTCAGATTTTGACCAACCCACAGGAAGTTGCTTGGTTACGAGATAGTTCACGATGTCGGCAAACCAAGGGTTATCTTCGATCGTGAACAACTGCTCGTCAGGAAATTTGTCATCAATGATTTGGTCCTGTGGGTTGGTCGTCTCTAGACGAGAGAAGTGGTCAGCAACAATATTTTCACACCCTTTTTTGTCTCGAATCTCGAGATCGAATTCTTGTAACAACAAGATCCATCTCAAGAGTCGGGATTTTGCATCTTTCTTCGCCATGAGGTGCTTGATGGCTGTGTGATCAGAATAGATAATCACGTGGGAGCCAATCAAGTACGACCGGAATTTCTCCAAAGCAAATATGATTCTAAGAATTCCTTCTCGGTCACAGTGTAGTTCAATTGGGCATCATTGAGTGTTCTACTGGCATAGTAGATCACATGAGGCAATTTGTCCACTCGTTGCCCAAGCACTGCTCCCACAGCGAAGTCAGATGCATCACACATTAACTCAAAGGGTTCAGTCCACACCGCTGCCTTAATAATGGGAGCTGAAGTCAAATCTTTCTTCAAGGTCAAAAAGGCATGGTGGCAATCCGGTGTGAACTAAAAAATGGCATCCTTAGCCAACAAGGCGGTAAGAGGTAGAGCAATTTTGCTAAAATCCCGAATGAACCGCCGATAGAATCCAGCATGGCCCAAAAAGGCACCGATATCCTTCACATTACGTGGCGGTGGGAGATTAGCAATGATACCCACTTTGGCAGGATCGACCTCAATTCCCCTACTTGAGACCACATGTCCAAGTACAATCCCTCGCTTCACCATGAAGTGACATTTCTCCCAATTGAGAGCGAGGTTCTTCTCACGACATCGCTTGAGGACAAGGCTCAAGTGATGAAGGCACTCATCAAAGGAAGCGCCAAATATGGAAAAGTCGTCCATGAAGATCTCAAGGAAACGCTCAACCATATCGGAGAAGATGCTGATCATACACCTTTGAAACGTTGCTGGCGCATTACATAACCCAAAGGGCATGCGACGGTAGGCAAACGTGCCAAATGGACAAGTAAATGTGGTTTTCTCTTGATCCTCGGGGGCGATGGGAATTTGGTTGTAACCGGAGTATCCATCAAGAAAACAGTAATACTCATGTCCGGCCAACCTTTCCAACATCTGATCAATGAATGGCAACGGGAAATGATCTTTCCGCGTTGCCGTATTGAGCTTGTGATAATCAACGCAAACTCGCCAACCAGTTTGCAGGCGTGTCGGGATTAGCTCATTATGCTCATTCTCCACAACCGTCACGCCTGACTTCTTGGGAACCACATGGACAAGACTCACCCACGAACTATCAGAGATAGGATAGATTATGCCATGATCCAAGCACTTAAGAACCTCCTTTCGGACGGCTTCTTTCAGTACAGGATTCAATCTTCATTGTGGGTCCCTACAGGGCCTAGAATCCTCTTCCATGTGGATCCGATGCTGAACAATACCAGGGCTAATTCCCTTGATATCCTTCAAGGACCACCCGATCGCCTCTTTGTTTTCAAAGAGTACTCTTTTGAGGGCAACCTCTTGATCTTTTTCAAGATCAGAAGCAATAATGAGTGGCAAGGTGTCATTATCCCCTAAAAAGATGTACTTCAGGTTATCGGGGAGCGGTTTAAACTCGACCAGAGGTGGGTCCTTGTCGGATTCAGAGTTACTTTCAAGTGGCTCAAGGGCCATGGGGTAAGAGGAGCAAGCACCCAGATGTGCCTCCTCGTCCAGAGATATGCTGACGGATTCCTCAAGATCCTCTTCACTCGCAACCTGGTCATTAGGCACCTCAATAATATGTCGATGTGAGTCGAACATGCCTAATGAATCGGGCTCATCCGTGTCCTGGATGAAATTGGCTCCGACAGTGTCGTCGAAGAGCCCGGGTTGCTTGCCAAGAGTGAAGATGTGGAAATCTGCCGTGATGTTTCCAAAAGACAACCTCATCAAGCCATTGCGACAATTGATCAAAGCATTAGATGTCGCAAGAAATGGCCTCCCAAGGATCACAGGAATCTGTCCTTGTGGCTTGGACACGGGTTCGGTATCCAAGATGATGAAATCAACTGGAAATACGAACTCACCCACTTTGATAAGGACATCCTCCACACTCCCTCGTGGAATTTTGACAGATCTATCAGCCAACTGGAGGGTTGTCCTCGTTGGTTTAAGATCGCCTATTCCAAGGTTGACATAGACTGAGTAAGGCAGGAGATTCACAGATGCCCCCAAATCCAATAGAGCTTGAGAGATTGTCACATTCCCAATCATGCAAGAGACAGTTGGACAACCTGGGTCCTTGTACTTGACATTCATGGGTTGTGTCAATATGGAGCTCACATTGGCGGCCAAAAAGGCCTTTTTGGGCACATTTGTTTTTCTCTTGGTGGTGCAAAGGTCCTCGAGGAACTTGGCATACGGTGGCATTTGCTGAACAACGTCCAACAACGGGATGTTCACCTTTACTTGCCTAAGTACCTCAATGATCTTATCCCAATGCTCATCACGTTTTTTAGTCAACGGATGAGGGAATGGTGCCTTGGGAACATAAGAATCACGAGGAGGAGTCTCAGAATTAGGTTCCTTGACAGGCTCAAGACTCTCCTCGGAAGTCTCGCCAACAGGGTTGGCTTCCGGCATTTTCACATTGTTGTCAACGACTCTTCCCGATCTCAAGGTATGAACAACATTAGCATGTTGGGAAGGGTCACTTTCAAAATTGTGTACATTTTGCCTGGTATTAGCAGGCTGACCCCTGGGATTAACCACAGGTTGACTCGGTAACTGACCCTTCTCACGTTCATGGAGCTGATGAGCCAACCGGCTAACTTGCATTTCCAATGCTTTGACCGAATTATTGCTGGCCGCAAACATGGATTGAGTGCTCTGCATGAATGTTTGAAGGGTTTGTTCAAGGGTAGAGTCCTTAGGGTCAACCCGCTGGGGTGGTGGAGTCTGGTTAGAATAACCCGACGAAGAGGCCTGACCAGGTTGGTAATGATGGTGCTGAGACCTTTGATGTGGGGGTTGGTAGGTCGCCGATGGGCGTGGAGGTTGATAAGGTGGAGGTTGAGGTTGAGCGTGCGAGCTCTGACCGTGGCCTCCACTAGACCCCCAAGAGAAGTTAGGATGGTTACGCCATCCCGGGTTGTAGGAGTGACTGTACGGGTTGTTACGGGGCCTTGGTTGATACATCGCATTTGCATGCTCAGTATCCCTTGGAGAGGAAGCGCATTCCAAGTCATCATGTACCGACAGTCCACACCCACTACACCCGGGAGTAGCGACCTTAGCTACAGGAGCTCGGTCCATCTCCAAACTCTCAATCCTACTTATGAGAGCAGCCATTTTCGCCTCAGACGCGATAGTTGACTCAACATAATATGATCCAGCTCGACCAAAAGACCTGGCGGCTGGTGGCTCTCTCATGGTATCCCACTCGAAGGTACGCTCAGCCATAGCCTCAAAAGTGTCCCATGCCTCCTCGATGGGTTTCATTTGGAAGTCACCCTGACACATCGACTCCAACAATGTGCGGGTGTTGTAGTTGATGCCCTCATAAACGATTTCGCACAGCTGCCATAACTCAAATCCATGATGAGGGCACTGCTGGAGAAGGTCCTTGAACCTCTCAAAGAAACCATGAAACGATTCGGTCTCGGTCTGATACATTTGATGTATCTGGTGCCATATCTGTTGAGTTTTCCTTTGAGGGAAAAATCTCTTCAGAAAGACGGTCACAAAGTCATCCCATGACCGAATCGAGCTCGCCGGGAGGCTATACATCCATTTCTTCGCATTATCCTTAAATGCGAAAGAAATCATCCTCAACCCGACTGAATCCTCGTCAAGCTGTTGAAGCTTGAACATGGAGCATACTTCCTAAAATTCGCGTATAAAGATATACGGATCCTCCTTATTGGCAGTAAAGGTTGGAAGCATGCTCACATATTGAGGTTTCAGCTCATAGTTGTTCCCGCGAGCAGGGGGAACAACTATGCAAGAAGGCTGCGCGGCCCGAACAGGATGGGTCCGCTCCCACAAAGTCATCGGTCTATCATGTCGAGCTAAAGGTGGTGGTGCACCAAGAACTCGATCCTGACCGAATCTCCCTTCCTCTCGAGTCAGAGGAGGAGGAGAAGGAGGTCTACGTGGTGGCGGAAGCGGACCGAGGTATTCCTTGTATGGAACCCGGTCTCCCTCGCCACCACGAGACGACTCGGCTTCATGCTCCAAAGGAGCTCAAGGCGGAGATGGTCGATCACCAAGACCGTCCATCTCAGAAGAATGCACTCTCTCTAGTCGAACGCTCTCACCAGAACGAGCCCAACCTCGCATAAAAATGCTCGACTCGACTCCAAACAACACACAACAGAAGGTGTACTAGAGGAGGAGACTAAACGTAGAGAATAGATGAGGAGAGGACTCAGATGAGGAGGGAAGAATCCCTAGAGCTAGCGTGGGTAGTGGGATCAGGAAGAAGCCTAACTAGCAAGCCCGACTCAAACAATGTAAGGCAATGGGTCCTTAGGCTAGACGACGCCTAACTTCGAGGTCACTAGCCTCGACACGTCTCACCTCCCTACAACGAGGACCACAATGCCCAGCAAGTGATACCAGATCCAGAGATCCAGTACCTCCTACTATCGACATGGTAGGCAACGCCGATCAGGTCATGACGGTCTCAACTAGATTACTCTCCTAGTGCGCCCGCAATCCTAGGGCCAATGTCTACTTTCTTTTAGTTAAGGCTTTATTAAGAGTGATTTTTGGGGCCAAGGAAAGGGTGATGAAATCCCCCACCTTATCTTTTATGGGACAACCCCTCCTTAGTAGCGATTTGATCCTAGATCTAGCAATCAATCGCTCCAATCAAACGCTCTCTCACTCTTGTCCCGATGCAATTCCTACTAACTAATGCATGGGCATACAAGATGCATGAATGAGTGTAGGAAATGTGTACCTCACGCCATCACTCAACAACTGAAAATAAAGCTAGAAGAAAAGACAACTATATGCCTAAGTCAATACATGATGCGTGACCTAAACAAATAAGAATGTCTAGTCTTTTGTTTTGAATTTTAGGGCCAAGTTGATTAATGGGGGAGTGATTAATGATCTGGGAGCAAACCAGAAGTCAAAGCATGCAAAATAGGGCTCCCAGATAACACAAATTACAGAACTAACTACCAGAAAAAATTTGAAAGTAGGAAGCCCTCACCAGGCCGCCAATTGGCGGTCTCCAACCGCTGATTGGCGGTCCTTTTAGGTCTTCTGTTCCTCAAATTTATCCAGCAGCCTCCGCTTGATCCGATGGTTCCCTGAAACTAAGAAAAACTGGAAACAAAAAATTAAAAACCCCTCGAATCGTCCAAACCAACGTCTGGACAGAGCACCTCCCCGACAACGGCGCCAAAAACTTGATTGATCGTTTTATTTAACAGCAAGTGCACGGCCGCGTTGAAGCGGTGGAAAATACGGGTCGTCCACTGGGAGGTGTGTCGACACTTGGTTTGTGCGAAGGCGAGAGGTAAAGAAAAGGAGAGAAAGATGTTTTACACTACACTACACTAATCTAAACTAGTAAACAAGCAAGCTGAAATGAAATGACTAAGCTAATGACTAATGAAGAAGATAAGAAGACTGGAATGGAAACCCCTAAGGGGTGGAGTGTGTGTGTGTGCACATGAAATAAGTTTGGTGTTGAATGCATACAATAAGCTCAAGTTAGTTAGTGTTTTTTAATGCATAAGAGGTACCTAATGGAAAAACCTATCATTTACAACACTAAACTAATGTGATTAATATGAGCAATGCATGGTTGTTATTAAGACACTTAGACAAGCATGGAATGTACCTAAGCTTTGGCAGAGACCATCAAGTAAGGTTCTTAATAATTCAAGCAAGCATACTAATATCTTTCACAAACATTCATATTAAGCATTCAAACCATCTACATAACATGTACACACATCTACTCCACCCCCAAAGGGGATGGAACTACTCACACATATTTAAACTAACTACTCTAATAAAATGAAGCATTATACTGAAATGAAACTATACTAATCAAGCAAGAAATATTAAAGAAGCGTAAAACTAAACAAGCACCAAAGCAAACACATTAAAGGAAACTAAATAAGAATTAACAAGCTAATGAAAACATCTATTATTAACTCACTCAAATTACAAGCAGCCCTTCGTCCACCAGAGTTTTGCTTCAAGGCTTCACTCTTAGTAGGGAAGAAGGCCACCAAAGAGAGAGATGGATACAATGGGAGGTGAAGAGTTCTATTTATAAGCATGGAAAAGCTAATCCGGGACAATCCCCCGATGTGGGACTAAACCAATACCAAAAATAGCCTAAACACACATTAATACAAGTCCAGGAGCGAGCTTAGTAGATTTGGGCCCATCCAGACCGCCAATTGGCGGCCTATAAGGCCCAGATCCGTCTGGGTTTTGTGCTGGGCTTCTCTGGAAGAATTTCTTGGTCTTTGATGCATCTACTTGGTTTGTTGGAGCTCCGACCCGAATCGAATTGCCAAAACACTCCCCATGATGGTGTGGAGTTTCCTGTTTTTCTCTTAGGTCCTTCGGTCTTACGATCAGGTCCTTTTCCCTTGCATCTTAGTCCTCAGGTCTCACAATTAAGTCCTTTTTCCTGCTTTTCGGTCCTTTCATGGCTCTTCTCTTCAAACCTCTTTATTTCTGAAATTCAAACATAAAACTCGTCACATAGCATTGCTTAGATGTAAAATAATGGATATAAGATACAAATATGAGCATGAAATGATGCCAATCATTTTCTTTTTTAATGATATGATTAGTGAGTAATCCATCCCCATTGGGGTGGAGGATGATGTGAAATGTGGATGTAGTTAGATTTGTGTCTGTTTTTAATCTTAATCTTGAGGCTTCAAATGATTTCCATAGCCATTTTGATGGGTTTCTCACTCTTGCCTTTGAGATATTAATGCTCCTAATGGATTCTTGCACATTCTTTGGTTAGTGGGGCCCACCTAATGGAGAATGATGATGTGAGGATAAGATCAATTTGAGTGGATAAAGAGATAAGTATGACATGTCGAAGCATGTGTCCTTATTGGCCTTATCTTGATTAATGTATTGTATGCTTTAATGATGATGTTAAATCTTCATTCATGTGGAAACATAGTTGGGGATGAGTCCTTATGGATTCTATATTATTCATGTCATTAAAGATATAATATTGACATGTAATCATGTGGTTATCTTTGTTGATATCTTCAGTAATGTTTTGTATGTTTTAATGATCGTGATAAATCTTAATCCATGTAGAGACACACTTAGGATTGTGGTCATTAAAGATTTCCATGTTATACATGTCATTAGCGCTTAATTGTCCACACATGTATTACACATCTACACTTTTGCATGCATTCTCCACCTCCTACGGGACTAACCATACTAGGTTTCTTTCGTCGACTCACGTAGCATTAGTTAGTTTTGATGATCTTTATTTTCTTCCCCTACTCGAGTATGGTCGACGACGACCTACACTCGCTCCTCATGAACACCACCCGTACTTGCCACCGCTTGAATGTGTTCGTGCACTTGCAGTTTTGAATTGAAAATCACAACAAGTTTTTGGCGTCGTTACCAGGGAGCAAGTTTTCGATTGTCGTGTTTACCATTTCGGTGGTTTTTTGTTTCATTTTTTTGTTTTATTTGGATTGTTATGCGGGGGATTATGGTGAAAAAGTTCCACATATGATCAAAGGAGCATTCAAGACAAACTGCACTGCCAGAAATGCAATTTCATCTGCCATTAGCGGATTTTCATCCGCCATTGGCATATCAGGTGTGTGGTCTCCATTTGATTTTTCAGTATTTGCTTCCTGCTGTGTTTAATTACGGTTTTATCTTCCTTTTTGCATACAAGCTCATGCTAATGTCAACCTATTAAATGTGCATGTATCCCTTTTAAGACAACTTGGAATCTAAAACTCAAAGCAAAAGTAGATTGATTGCCATCTAGGTCATGCATCATTTGTAGACCTTAGACACATACGTCTTTTTTTACATTTCTGTTGTCGATTGGTAATGTGAGGTACATGCACCTTTCCCTTCTACATGCATGGTTAAAGCATGCATTAGTAAGTAAGGTGCATCAGGACAAATGTGAGGTGAACATTTGTTTGGAGAGTTGATTGCTAGACTTAGGACTCAAAACACTATTAAGAAGGGTTGTCTCATACAATATAAGGTGGGGCAATTCATCATCCCCTTCTTTCGCCCTAGAAAAATCATACTAATCTGAAGCCCAAATTAAAATCAAGCAGACATCGGCCCTAAGGACTCCAGGCGCACTTAAGAGACAATCTCACTCTCGACGTCCGAGTCTTAACATTCTCATTTGGCATTGTGAGCTGCGGGCGAGGGGGTGAGGTGTTCAGGAGTGTGGAGAATCGCGGTTAGGCGTCGTGTAGCCTAAGGACCTATAGTCAGCCTTAGGTTTGTTTGAGTAGTGTTTGGTAGCTTAGGCTTCTACTAAACCCCACTACCAATGCTAGTTTTTAAGTCATGTCCTCTTCTCATCTGAGTCATCTTTACTTGTGTTATTTACATTCTTGTCTTGATTAAATTTAATTTTCTTTACATGTTCATGTGTTGTTTTACTTTGTTATTTTCTTTTTTAATGAGATGATTAGTGAGAAATCCATGTTCACTGGGGGGTGAAGGATGATGTGAAGTGTGGTGTAGTTAGAGTTGTGTGTGTTTTTAATCTTGATCTTGGAGCTTCAAATGATTTTCATAGCCATTTTATTGAGTTTCTCACTCTTGCCTTTGATGTGTTCATGATCCTAATGTATGCTTAGCATGTGCTTTGGTAAGTGGGCCCATTTAGTGGGAATGATGAGGTGATGATAATATTTGAGTGGATAAAGAGATATGGTTGATATGTAAGCTCGTGGTTATCTTTGACCTTATCAGGAGTAGTGTTTTGTATGTTTTAACGATGGTGCTAAATCTTAACATCATGAGACACACTCTGGATTTTGGGGAATATAAGATTTCAATGGAATGCATGTCATTAGTGCTTAATTGTATACATACATAAACCACATATCTACACTTTTGCATGCATTCTCCACCTCCTACGAGACTAGACATATTAGGTTTCTTTAGTCGATTTGTGTCGCATTAGTTAGTTGGTTTTGATTCACCAAATCTTCATTTTATTCCCCCACTTGAGTACGGTCAACGATGACCTGCACTCACTCCTCGTGGACATGACCCTTACTTGCCACCACTTTAACGAGGTCGTGCACTTGTTGTTTTGAACTTTACAATTTTCGTAACAACACACTACAAATTTCTCCATCAACTTCATCTTGTGCGTAGAGGCATGGATGAGCTTTCTCTTTTTCCGACTCACTCAATGAAAGGAAGATGGATTAGATGATCCATCCCAAGTTGCCTTGAGGATTTTTTTTCTTTTTCTTATCCCTCTTCTCTCTTCCTCTGAGCCTCCTTTATTTTTCTACCTTTTCACTTTTCTTTCTCTCATGTCTCTCCTTCCTTTCCCTAATCTTGATTAAGGGATAATCCATCTTCAAATGCTCGAGTTTGTTACATTCATAACAAATGGGCCATTGGAGCTTTCTCCCTCGTTCCTTCTCTTTCTTCCAATACTTCTTGAATTTCGTAGCCATCATTGCAAACTCCTCATCGTTATTCTCCACATCAGACTTTTCCTCTTCAGTGTTAGCTTTGAGAGTGATTGCTTTCTCTTTCTTTTTAGAGGTCTCCTTTTCTTTCGTCTCCTTCATTTGGATCTTATAAGCCCTGAGGCTACTTAGATGTCCCCAATCTTCAATGTGTTGAGGTCTTGATCTTCTTCGGTGGTGGTGGTGGTGGTCTTTTTTCTCAATCAGTTGGGGGTGATTGAAGGATCTTTCCCACCTTATAACTTTCGTCTACTATCTTGCCAAGATGATTCAAATTGTTAATGATCTTGGTGAAGTGAGTGTTCAACACACTTATGCTTTCACCGGGTTGCATAAACCATAGTTTCCTTCATTCTAGATGATCCTTCGTAATGAGATTCAAGCAATTTCCATATTTCATAAGTGGTCATACCCACCATTCTACCATATTCTTGAGCATCTACTCCACAATTAAATTTATAAGCCTAGCATTCATTTCGACACTAGCAATTCTATCATTGGTTAAGTTTCGTAGGATCGATGGGCCCTAATAAATATAATCACTTAGTTAATTCTCTACTTGATTAAGCAAGATATGCAGTGGAAACAAACAATTAAAATAAGTAAAGAAGAATATACAAACCACAATGGAGACGGGAGTTTTTATAGAGGTTTTGATCCACCACCGGATCTTACTTATTCTCTTGCAATCTTCGCTCGATTCCACAAGCTCCGCTCACGACTTCACTATCCACTCCTTGTTCCAAGTCGGGAGAGAACACCTTTACACTTCAAGCTTATGAACACCCTCGCCAAGCTTGGAACCTCTTCTCACAAACTGAGAATGAATGCTTCGGGCTTTGACCAAAACTTTTTTCTCTTTGACAAAGAAGGTAGCCTGAATATTCAACACTCACTAACTTGCGCACACTTTGAGTATGATTGGAATTGGATCGAAGTGGTGGAAGTTTAAGCTTAAGTGTACGATTTGGGGCTTCGAAGATTGGGAGAAGTGCTCTCTAGTGTGTGAGACAATTGAAAGTAGGAGAGTTATGTAAATAAGGTGTATGCACCTCTATTGATAAGCTCCTAGAGAGATATTGTCATTGGGAAGAAATGATTGAATTGTGTGTAAGATACACAAAATAGAAATTGAAGTTCTACAATTCTGTCCCACAACGGTCAACCAAATCGGGAAGAATGGTCGATCGTTTCTTTAAGAATAAAGAAATATTCGAATGAACTAGAGAACGGTAGAACCAATTAGGCTATGACTTAATTCATTCGTCAAACCAGGTCAAGGGTCGGTCCACCAATCTCAGGGTTGTGGCCAGGTTAAAGGTATAACAGTCGAACACAAATATTGGTTATGTTCGACTGAAAATAACATGCACTTTTGGGCTCAAGAATTGTGTTCATCCGATCGACCATTTTCAGGTCAATGTTAGACCGGTAGCCAAATGTATTCTACGGGTTAGGTAAATTTATATGAATACGACCGTTGTATAATACGACAAGGTTAACGGCCATCCAAAAAATACGAAAAATGGTCGAGCAAAACGTCAAAGGCGGTCGACCGGTAGAACTGGGAAAAGTCACTTAGAGTGTTTGTTATAATCGGTCGGACAAAGAATTGGTTCTGGTCGACCGATTGGCACAGGAACTCTAGGTTTGGTTTAAGTGATTTTCCGGCTAAGGCTTGGGTGATCTATTGAAGTCCAATTGATGTGAAATTTTATGTGTGACTTCTTTAAGGAACCTTATGTGTATGTGAGTAGGTTTTAACTCTTGTATGCTCAAGTTTATAAAAGTTCCTAAGACTCAAAATACAGTAAAATTGCATGTCTTCAAATTCCATTCTTCTTGAGTCTTGATCACCTGTAGATGTTAGCATAATACGATATATGTTCTATGTGTTGTAAATATATTGAAGGTCTTTGGAAACACAAGAACAACAAGACAATAGAAGTATGTGGAGCGGGAGGAAGATAGATACCCTTTTGTTGTATTCTCCCAATACATAGCATAACCTCATATATAGACACATAGAGGTGTGGAAGTTACATAACCTATACTAAATAAGGATGTAAATACAATGCACATTACAACATATTTTAATAAAGGCGTTACAATGGATTGGTTGGAAGATGAACCATCTTGGAAGGTGATTCATCCACTATATACAATTTTCATAACACTCCCCCTTGGATGATCACCATTTGGTATTCGCTTTTCGGTCTGCCTCATTAAAAACTTGCCAAGTAAAACCCAGTGGGACAAAAAACTTGGTGAAGGAAAAAAGAGTGCATAGCATATAATTCTCCCCCTCATTTCAACAGATATTTATAACACTCTATTGGAGAATTGCACTATGTTCATGTCTTGTAAAAAACCTTGCTAAAAACCCAATGGGAAAAATAGCCAAGGGAAAAAGAGTATAGTTGCAAGCCATCTAGAATTTATCCTTCTGAGATAATCATGTTTCTGGGATGATAATTACATATACACTACCCCTGATTCGTAGTTCACCAACTTGGATAAAATTGCAAAATCCTCACAATAACACAAAATATTATTGTTGTTGTGGATTCAGATATATAGGAGGCATCACTGAAATAATCTTTATCTCATGAATATAGTAAGTAAATTTGCTAGATTCGTAAAGAGGTAACGAAAAATATGTTAAACATCATTTGAATGTATGATGTCAACATAAACAATCATTGCGATTGTATTTGGCCTAGTTTTCTATGCAATATATTTTATGACGTTCTAGGAAATGGACTTCAGGTCCTAATCCAACATCTTTAGTTATATATATAACTGGATCTTTGTTTAAATAGTAAAGATAATCTTTCATTGATGTGTTTTTCCAAGTAAATTTTCTTTGTATAATATATTTATATATATTTGAATCATTGTAACAATTCTCTTCTGGAGAATGTTCGAACTGTATATCGAAAAATATTTGACTTTTCTCCCATAATTATTTCAATAGTTATCATTCAAATATTTCACGACTGTTTAATCTCTTTAGGAGTTCCTTTTATATCCTTTTTTGAGATGATATGAACATTCTCTTTGTTTTTTCATATGGTGATCTTTTCATAAATTATATCGCATATCTTCATTATAATCTGCCTTGGGCAATTTAGTCCTTCATATCAATATCAAGTGACTTATACAAATTTGCAGTCACAACATATCTCACATACTTATCTATATTTATGTCATATTGATCAAGTAACATAACGTAATATTATAAATTTTGAGAGAATGAGTAACATCATAATGGATGTTGGATCCTGCGAAAAATAATTGTGTTTACTCGCTTTATAATGTACCACCATTTTATTGTAATGTGATTTCTATTCACATTCTTTAGATATCAAGACTACAGGTCCAAACAATATGTCTATTAAGCGAGTCTAGTTCTAAATTGTTTGTCTTCTTTTATTCATTTCAAATTCGAATGTTTCTGACATTAGTATAATATCATAGGTTATGGATCCAGATTTTCTCTTGAATTAGCATGCTACTAAGAAGGCGAATTAGTCGTCGACGATAACTTCAATTATTTTATGTTTCTCTCTCGTATCAACATATTTGATTGTAACTTTTATAATAATCAAATCATCATCGTTTCCCAAAACACTAGGATTTGACCGTTATGTATTCCCAAAATCGTTACATTTGCCAGCAACTGCTTTTATTTTACCGGGTTTATATTCTTCAGGAATAACCTTTTCCGGAGGTGTAATGAGTAACTAACTTTAATTTTCATTTTTACAAATAATATATGTTCTAGTCCACACTTCTGGCATTGATGGAGCTCAAATATGTTTTACCATGTGGAGATCTCCACTTTATGTTATGTGTATTATGTTAAGTAATACAAGAGTTAGTCACTTCTTTGTGATCAATTAAAATGTATGACAATTACTTGCTAGATATTGCAAGTTGATGTTTTTATGAACTTCAGGTTCAATCATACTTGTACATCCATTCTCTTATGAACTTCAAGTTCAATATAATACATTTTCTTGGTATTCTTTAAGCTTCTGGCTTTCTACCCCTAATGCCAAAAATATGTTTCTCTATATATATAATTGTTGGACTGGACAATACAATTCATCACTCTTCAGGGGCTTCAAATATTTAAATATGATCAGCAATATGAATCCTGCTGAAACATTGGGAGTTGGTAATTAAGAAATTTATGTAAAAGAAATCACAGATCGGAAACATTTCATTCAACAACGTACAAGTATATAAAATAGGGGAGTATTTATAATATGTTGTTGGTCTAATAATAAAAGAAAAAATATCGGTAGATATGATCCCAAAATGATCCATCTTAAAGATATTTTGTCAATATGGGGACTCTCCCTTTTGCTGTGCTAATTGGCCGGTACACATAATACAAGATAATTGTCGATACCCATAATGAATACGAATGATAACTTCATTTAGGCACTTCTGGGCTGGTATATCATGTTAACTCGTTTGAGAGTCATTTAAATCTTATATTACTTCATATTTGCACAATTTTATTTTTTTCGTCGTATATGCTCTTTTCTTTCACGATGCTTTGTAACATGTGCTTCAAACACATGATCCAAATACCAGGGTATATATTGTGATTTTGTAATAACTTATGCTTATGACTTTCAATCGCAAGTAATGCATAACATAAGTTATCGGATCCCACGAAAAGATAGAGCTACTTAGTTGAAGAATCTTCTCATTCTTCAAAAGATGGTCATATGAAATTTGAACAACATTTGTCATCATATCTAATCATCATTTACCCAATCGGTCATACCAATAGAATCAATATTCATTTGATTCGCCAGTGCAAGTCTTTTGACCAAGCTACTACGTGTGCAACGACACATCATTCAAAAGTCAGATATTTTCTCAATAGTATTTTTGTTGCCTGACATGATTGTAGTAATTATAAAAATATTCTTCTTTACTTTAACAGTAGTCTCAATACAAGTCATTCTGGCGATTTGAAACTCAATATGTTTCTTGAGACCTAATAAATAAAATGCATCATTTAAAGCCAAGATAATTCCACATGTAACAGTAGATATGACTCTTCTGAAGCTTTCTACTAAATTCGTACAACCATGTACAGTAGTGGCTTTGGCTTTCCTCATTATCAAATTGTAGAAATACTTATCTCTTAATATATTGTGCATGACAACATTACACATGACGCATAAATCATCTTTTCTTATCTTAAATCAAATATGAGACCGGATAATATCCATACTCTTCGTTTCAAACCAAATAAAATATTTGTTGCAGATAAATTATTTATGCAACAATTACAAAACAAATTATAAGGTTTTTCAAATGACCACATATAATCCAAATAAGAACTATGCCTTAAATCATATCAAGGTCAATCAATTTCAACGTAACATGGTATAAGTCTTTCAGATAGGAATTACACATATCGACATATATTACCAAACGTATGTGTATTTTGCCATTTTAAGACGATAAATGCAACAACTATCTTTTCTATTGAACATTAGAAGACATATTATAATGATGTGCATAAATAGTCATGACAAACATAAAAATGTTGAATATCGATCTACTAGCAACATATGCATGTGTATCATTAATATCTAGAACAATCTCATCATGTGTGAATAAAATAACAAGTATGGAAATATATTGGACTAATGAGAGCACTAACCAATATAAAATATATAGTTTCAACAAAAATAACAACTAAATCAAAAGCTTAAAGATAATAATAATGAAAATATGATAATCGAATGAACCTCAAGAATACTAAACAAAATATTTGAATTGTGGTATATAATGTCATTTGATATTCCAGCATATGGTCATGTATATCTACCAGATAGAGTATATATTACTTATCAAACAAAACACACATAACTAGAAATATATTTGTTTCGTTGAGAGTTACTTCGACAACATTTTGATTGTAGAATTTATATGCTATAAGGACATCAATTATTTTGTCGTTTATCACATCCACATTCACGTCCACAATCATGGTCATAAAATGATTATACTAGGCTTTGTTAAACTTTTCATGTGCTCATACATTCACTTCAGGGAATGGAGTAAATCAATTGGACGGATTCTATGATTTTTCATCCATAACTCGATATCAACTCAGTCACACTCAGGCACAAGACTAGATCATGATATTTGGGAAGTCATTTTCTTGAAAATTATTGCAAAGAAAAACACAACTTTTGTATTATCTTAATTTTTTGGTTTGTTCCTGTACTACTACTGGAGTATCGAGTCATTAACTTGTAAAATGGATAGAAGATTTTACTTTTACATCTCAACTCTCTATGGTCTTCTTGCCACACATAGAGTTAGATTAGGGAATGAGTCTGGTGGGTTTATCAAACTTTGACATTCGCACATCCTTCTGATGATGATAAGAATCCTTCAGGGATTGCTATACATTTTCATAACATTCACATGAATATACATTATTGATATTATTTACTAGCACCTCAGGCATATTAGAGTTTTTTCCTTCAAGGCTGAAGTGATTCTTTTTCATTGATTATATGACATTTGGTAAATAATTACTTTCATAATATGGAAACTCAAAATTTTGTTGCAATATACCACATGATATCATTTATATAATTGCATAACTAAATCACATGTGCTAGAATTAATAACCATAATATTTCCAGATGTGATGCAACAAAATAACATCAAAATTTTATGGGATAGAATATGATAACTTAATGAGATGCATTAAATATTATCTTTTTGCAAAAAAATGCATCAAATATTATTGAAACTAGTATTTAAGAATTCAGGTGTTATTACTTCTGTTTGTCCAGATGAAAATATATTTAATATGGAATTTTCTATAAAAATAAAAGCATAGCATGAGCATGCCAAGTAATCGATTTGATTAGAATCCAATATTATGACAGACAATATTTTTATTATTTTATATATAAAGATAAAATAATGATAACCAACTCCATACTAACATCGTAATTTAACACGTCACTGTAAGTATTTTCATACTAATCAACATAAACATGTACAATGTAGGATATATTACAAATAATGCTCATAATACGTAGGAAATCAAATTGAAGGTTTGCACAAATATATTAATTCTTATTTTATTTTATGCATGCGACCGCTGAATGGATATACTTCACGTTGATCACATAATTCTAGTCAACGTGGATATACTTCACATAGACTAACAAGAAAACACAAATTTGTCGAATACATCTTCTGTCCTTTTTTGTGCATGCTACTGCTGAATGGATATATATTAATCTAAATAAAACATCATGGAAAAAAATAATGATTCATTAAGAACACATTAGGACGGGCAAGGTCTATTAACATAGTATACACGCATTTCATTTTTATCAAGAAAACGACAGAACCGATGAAGCAGAAATCTTTCAACTTTAATTTTAACTTCGCCACATTAATATGTTTGTCAACATATACAAGTCTAATATTGTCCAATGTTTTCACAACACCAATGTGATAAGTTATACATGCATATGTTCAAGTTTAATAATCAAATTTGAGAATTAATAACAGCCGATCACATACCTCCTTATCGTGTTCCACCAAGACGATCCATGAACTTACGTTTGTTAAGCTATTTCTAAGATTCTGATGACACTAGAGACAAATCATGCTGATAACGTGTTGTAAATATATCGAAGATCCTTGGACAAGAACAACAAGACAATAGAAGTATGGGGAGGGGGAGGAAGATGGATACCCTTTTGTTGTATTCTCCCAATACATAGCACAATCTCATATATATACACATAGAGATGTGGAAGTTACATAGCCTACACTAAATAAGGATGTAAATACAATGCACATTACAACACATTTTAATAAAGTGTTACAATGGATTGGTTGGAAGATCGATGAACCATCTTGGACGGTGAATCATCCACTATATAAAATTTTCATAACAATGCATTATGTGTGCTACACTACATTTGATTGTGATTAAGATTAGGTTGATTAAATCATCAAAATACGGATTAAGGCCAAAAGGTGTACAGTGTTCGCTTGGGCAAGAATTTCTTTTGTGACCTTTGTGTAAAGCGTGGTTGATTGGGATTTTGTCTTGTTAAACCATTTTGTTCAGATTGGAATTTGAATTTTTCTTTCCCACAGATAATTGAAATTGAGACTATTTTGGTGTCACCAAAAGCAAATTTGAGTGAGATTAAATTGGATTTTCACCAAATTCTTCTTTGCTTACTAATCTTTTAAATTATGAGGGTGGAAGTTTGCTAACATCTCAATGATCATGAGGGTGTTCTTTTTTACCGACGTTTTGTTCGTCAATCCTTCAGGTTTTTACAACTTTTAGTGCCCGATGACCTCTGAAGCGTGGCCTAAGTTAGCGATTGTACGCTAGAGGGACAATATTTCTAGAGCTGCCAAGAGAAACCAAGATGATCTTGGGTAAAGATAGGAGTTGTCATTGCTTTAAATCAACTGAGTGTTTCCTGTCAATATCCTTTAGTGTGCGTATGACACACTGGGAGAAGAAAATAGTAAGGAGACGAAGGGAGGACTGTTTTGGTGATGGATATCTCTCTGGTACCTGTAGGATCTGTGATGGGATCCTCACAACTTAATCAGTGTTCAGAGTTGCGTAACTCTCTTCTCTCTACTTTTCTTGCTCATTTGAGAAGATTAAGAGAGGAACCTATGTGTGGATCCTCCCTAGAAAAAGCGTTGAAACGAGGTTGAGGTAGATTTGTGTGAAAGAATATACGTAAGGACCAATTTCAGCTGACGTCAGCAGACCAATGGCTATAATAGCCATTACGCATTTTTTAATTACTAAAATACCCCCTCTCATCCTATATAACCCCCCAACCCCTCTTATTTTCTTCACACCAAATTCCTTCAACTCTTTACTCTTCTTCTAAATCTCTCCAACTCTTCTCTCTATTCGCTCTGATTTTTTTTGGAAATGGCTAACTGGTCGAATTTGAGCTAGAACATTAAGCCGAAAGCTACAAGCAAACCATTGACCGCCCAATTTGGTGACTCCTCTGCTCTTCATTTCCCTGGATTTTCTAATCATTTTTACTAGTTAATTTTAGTTCATCAATCATCATCATGACTTTCTCATTTCTGCAAAAAAAACACTTTTTGTTTTCATATTTAGTAATTTCCATGACCTCATCATCTTAATCTGAAGATCATAATAATCCCCTCCTCTTAGTCCACCTAGACCTAATGGTAGAAGTACTAGAAAACGAACTAGCAAAGTATGGGATGACTTTGAAGAAGGACAAACTCGTGAGTGTAAGCCAATTGCTATTGATAAATCATGTGGTAACAAACGTTCGGCTAAGTCAAGTAAAGGAACCGGTCATCTACTAGATATTTGATTTCATGTAAACGTAAGCATGCATCATCGGAAGTGGATTCACGTCAATCGGTTTTAGACACAACTAGTGGAACTTTAAATTTCAGAAAATATGGGCCAATTAAATGTAGAGAGATGATTGTTGATATATTAATTAGAGATGAACTACTATTTAGCATATGTGAATCTAAATCCCTTAGGGAAGAAATTCTATCTGCAATTTAAACTATTTTGTAGAAAAAACACCTAAAAGTAATTGATAAATTTGGTAAAGAAAATTAATGCATGATTAGTTATTTTTCATCAATGAACAATAAGGTAGTATTAACAAGTGATGTTTGGACCGGTCCAAATAATTATCCTTGTTGTTGCATAACTGCTCATTCTCTAGATGATTTATGATGTTTAAATGGAAAAATCATTTATTTTCTATTTATTATGCATCCACACAGTACCAAGGTTATATTTGTGTCTCTTGAATGATGTATTTATCGACTTGAAAGCAAATAGACTCATATGGGAGAGCTGGTAAGATTTGGATCAATGAAAGACAAGATGTGACTTAAGCTCATATAGAAATCCAAACAATTTTGGTCGACCGTTTGGAAATGGTGATCAATAAATGAAGATGGACTTGGTCAAAATTAGAAATTTGGTTGACTCAAAAGGAGTGAGATAATTGATCATCAACTTCCAGTAACGTTTCTTGAATTTTTACCAAATAAAATTTGGTTGACCTAAAGGGGATCAGTCAGCTGTTCAAGATGGATAGTAAAGATTTTATCAGGCTTTGTCCAAACCAATTTGGTGGACCAAAGGTAATTCAGTGGTCTGAAATAAGGATTTTGTCAAAGTCAAATATTTTATCTCATTACGTCAATGGTTGAAAATGAACTATCCATTAAGAGTCGAATGACTATATTGACAGGTGTAATGATTCATTGGATGCTAGTAGTAAACAAACGACAAGTTTGACAGATAGTAGCTTCGTGGTATGAACTTGATGAGTTCTCAAGGAATGTGCTTGAAGAGAAAAGATAGATATCTTGAGAATTCTCAACGACTCTTTGCCACATGGGCCAATAAGAGAAACACACATACGATTTTATGTTTAGCAAACTCAGATGACTGAATTTGCGTTGGTTGACCGAACACAAGATTATGATAAGAATTTGGGGTTTACAGACCCAAATTTTTTGGATGACCGAAAGGTGTTCGTTCGTCTGAATTGGAGGGGTTGGAAAGCTACTCGTACAAGGACTTCGGTGGACGGAATGAAGATCGGTCGACCGATTCTATCGAAATTGACTTGGGTGTGTCAATTGTACATTTGATCCCAAGACTCAAATAAAATGAAAAATACATGTCTTCCCTTTGTGCTTTAATTACAAGTTTTGAGCCTTCATCTTGAGGTTGACTAGTTCTTCAATTTGATCCCTTGCAATATTAAGGATATATAATACATATACAATTTGACAATATGATATTTGTTATGTGTTAATTGGAATTATGCATCATATTTGTTTGTTAATCATCACAATTAATATTAACGAGGCAAAAAGGTCAACAATCTGCCCTTTCTATGATGGCAAACTAATGTCAAATGGTCTTTGTGTTCCCCCAAATTATCTTTGTGTTCCCCCTATCATATGCATAATATAGATGAAATTCCCCTTATAATGTGCTTCAATTTCATATAGTTTCAATTGAGCTTGTTATATCATTTTCTCCCCCATTTGACATCAATCAAAAATATTTTCAATAAGCATCGGTTGAGACAAAGAGACACACAATAAGAAAATGAAATTTCAATGTCAAAATAGGCACTATAAGGTAGAAAGCCGATACAGAAGTTTCAAAGTCTTGAACATTGACCGGTCCCTTGTCATATGCCTCAAGCACCCATTATCGTTGACCCACTCCCCTTCTTCTTCACCAGATCCAAAGAAGAAGAATATGATTTTGGTACCCAAATTTGTTTGGGTTATTTGGGGATAGCTTTAGGTACCCAAACTTGTTTTGTTTTAGGCACCTAAACATTAAAGGAAAACTTCTTTTTTGCATGACCATTTAAAGCATGAACAAAATATCTTCTAGATTTGTTCTTTTCATGCTTGTATCCTAGACCATGCTTTTCTAGAATTGAATTTGATAGCCAAGGAACATATCAAGCATCTTCTTTCGTCTTGTGAATTTCTTAAGATTTATTTTCAATTGATCATTGCATTTTTGAAGATCTTGTAGTTCCTTAACATCAGTTTTACCACTAAGATCTTCCAAACTATCATTCTCTAAGACAAGGTTATTAATTTCATTAGAAACAAATTCATTAAAGGATGTAAGATCATGATTAGCATTCATAGAGAGTTTGTTCTTATGCCTCATCAACTCATATTTCTCAATTATTCATGAAAACATCAAGTGATTCATCATAAGAGTTTGAATCAACGTCGTGAGTTGAGGATAACTTTTTCTCTCCATCCTTGGTGACTTGACAAGTGTTGGGCTCGTCTTGGTCGGTTGATGAGAAGACATGATTAGTAGCATATCATGTAATGCATTCACGCTATACATCCTTTATTTTATCCCATATTTGTGTTACGCAGGTAGTGTTTCATGCATTTTAGGGTTTAAGTAATAAAGAAGAGAAATGAAGCAAAAAAGACACAAATGCAAGAAGAAATGACATATTTGGAAGCCTTTTGCACATGTTTGCAATGGCCAAGGACGTGATTGCAAACCCAGAGGGACTTGATTGTAAAGAAAATATCTTGGTTACAAAATGTCCATGATCTCAAGAGTGTGTGGAGAAGTTTACAACTCAGATCAAACAGGCTCGAACTAATGGAGCAGGGTGCACCCGACGTGTCCAAATTGTGAACATAAGCTCTTGTTGAAATTTGAGGCCAATCCAACCTAACACATCCGCCAATGGCATATACAAATTCACTGATGGAGGATCCAGTTGGGAGACGGACGCTCAAATTTATGGAGCGGTCGGTTATTCGGGTAGGACCACTCATGAGCATCCTGATCTGATTAGGAGCCATATGATTCCGCCCAGATTAATGCAGACCTTCTAATCTTATATAAATATATTTGTAACCCTTCCATTTCTCTTCTTCCTCTTTATCCTCCTTAGGGTAGGTTTAATTCTTCCTTAGTAGAGTAGTGGAGGAGCATCTTGTCTTATTAATCAAGTTTCATTAATCAAGTTTTGGTTTGTATTATTTTCATTCTTGTCTTGATTAGATTGAGTTCTCTTTAATTGTTCATGTGTTGTTTTTACATTGTTTTTTTCTTTGTTAATGAGATGATTAGTGAGTAATCCATCCCCATTGGGGGGTGGAGGATGATGTGAAATGTGGATGTAGTTAGATTTGTGTGTGTTTTTAATCGTAATCTTGGGGCTTCAAAAGATTTCCATAGCCATTTTGATGAGTTTCTCACTCTTGCCTTTGATATGTTAATGGTCCTAATGGATGCTTGACACATGCTTTGGTTAGTGGGGCCCATTTAATAGGGAATGATGAGGTGATGATAAGATCAATTTGAGTGGATAAAGAGATAAGTATGACATGTGAAAGCATGTGGCCTTATTGGCCTTATCTTGATTAATGTATTGTATGTTTTAATGATGGTGTTAAATCTTAATTCATGTGGAAACATAGTTGGGGATGGGTCATTATTGATTTCTATGTTCTTCATGTCATTAAAGAGATAATATTGACATGTCATGATGTGGTTATCTTTGTCATTATCTTGAGTAGTATTTTGTATGTTTTAATGATGGTACTTTCTTGGCCTTACAGTCTTATAATTTCTACTATTTTTGCAAAGAAAAAGGGAGGCATTGCCTCTAATATATTGATGTGTGTAAACATTTACAACCTATCAAAATGTATCAATTACAGCACTCGAGTCATGCTCGGTGCATAACTAGAATCTATCGTTAAACAACATAGAAAAAACACTCAACCCTAAGGGTGTTTCAACTATCCCCAACTACTCTCATACCCTCGTAAAGCCTCAGAATCGTCTCTAAGCTACCCAATCCTTCTGCCCATCATCCGCACTGCATCCTTTATAAGCGTGCCCACATCCTCAGGTCGGCACTTCTCATTTTCGAATATCCGCCTATTTCGCTCTTGCCAACACTCATATATGGCTGCAGCAAGAGAAAGTCTCATGGTGGCTTGTTGCAGCTTTGACTCTCGCATCTTTTGGAGCCTCTCCACTTCCGTAACAAGAGTGAGAGCTGCATTAGTGTCCAGCCATAGTATTCTAAACATTTGTACCCATACTTGACGTGTGAAGAGGCATTCCAAGAAAAGTTGTGCCATATCTTCATCTCTGTCCTCACATAATACACAACGAGGGTCATGGTTTGCTCCCCTAGCTCGCATAAGTGCCTTTGTGATCAGTCGTCCTCGCATGGCTCTCCAAAACGTAAGAGCAAGCTTAGGTATGTGATTCTTGGGCCAAACCACCTCAGTCCAGCCCACCTTCCTTTCTCGAGGTACCACCCAACTCCAAGCTTCCCTTGCTGAAAATGTGTCACTTCTTGCTCCAACTTTAACAGGATTATCTCACCCCCCGTGGATTGGAGTTTGCAATATACAAGGCCATAATACCACCATTTCTAGGGACCTCGGCTCGGGGAGAGTCCAAGCCCCTTAGTGAATGAAACAAGATACCATAGTATCCCTAGGCATCCCCATGTCATATTGGAGACGCTCTCCTCCGGGAGAAGAGAGTAAGGGTTGTCCACACCAAGGGTCGGTAAAGAAACGAATTGTTGTCCCGTCTCCCACTTGGTATTGGATTCTATCCTTCGCCACTTCTCGGACACTTAGAATGCCCCGCCACGCCCACGAGCACCCAGACGGTGGCCTAGCTAACCATATATTTCGGTTCTGCAGGTATTTCCTTCGCATACACCGAACCCAAAGCGATCCACCATCCGCAATGATCGACCAAAAGATCCGAATCAGCCCAGCATCATTCCAGTCCTTTAGTCTCCTCAGACCCAAACCCCCCTCCTTTTTCGGTTTGCAAATGTCCTTCCATGCAACCGCCACCCACTTCGTAGGACCTTCCCGTATGAAGTGAATCATGATGCTCTCCACGTCCTTTAAGACTTTCCTCGGGATAAGGAACGCTGATGTCCAATAAATGCTCATAGACTCGAGCATGCTCTTGACTAACTCCAAATGACCCACCATCGAAAGAAAGTTTCTCTTCCAAGTGCTGAGGCGTTGTTTCACCTTGCTTATCAGACTTATGAAATGATGTCTCCCCAACCTTGAGGAGAAGAGTGGGAGGCCTAAATATATAACCAGAAAATCAGCTCTCTCCATACCTAAGTGTGAGCATATCCATGTGCCCTCGGTGGCTCCTCCTCTCATGAAGATTTGACTCTTTGCGACATTCAACTGCAGCTCGGAGTTGGCTGAGAAATCTGTAAGGATACGCTTTATCACCCTTGTATTGGTTCTTGTAGCAGCAGCAAAGACCATCACATCATCTGCGAAAAGGAGGTGGGAGATTTGTACATCCCCACACCTTGCTGGTTTGAGATTGCCCCTCTCAACCTCCATTCTGAACATGGCACTCAAAACCTCCATACATAGAACAAAGAGATAGGGAGCCAACAAATCACCTTGTGTCAGTCCATTCGTGGCAGCAAACGGTCTAGAGTTGTCCACATTCACTGTAACCACAAAGGAAGCTCGAACGCAAGCCATCATGAGTTTACACCAATGGTCGGGTAGGCCCACCAGCTTGAGTACTTCCTCTAAGAACTTCCAAGAAATAGAGTCATATGCTTTCCAAAGGTCAAGCTTCAAACACATCCTTCCACGTCCTCCTCCCAAGTGCATATTGTGGCATATCTCGTGAGCAAGCAAGATGTTGTCACTGATTCTCCATCCACTCATGAATGCGCTTTGCGTTTCCACCACCAAATTAGGAAGGAGTACCTTCAATCGATTTGCCAAAATCTTTGACATGAACTGGTACACCATATTGCAAAGGGAAATGGGTCACTAATCATCAACCACGGTTAGCATCCTCTTCTTCGGGATAATCGTGATGGAGGTATAATTAACTTGCTTTAGTAGTTTCCCACTCTTCATGAAGGATTCAACAGCTTTGAAAAGGTCTCTCTTCATACATTCCCACGTGGCTTTGAAGAATTTTGCATTGAAGCCATCTGGGCCTGGTGCCTTGTCGACATTTGAGTGTTTCACCACTTCCTCTAACTCCTTCATATCTAGTGGTCGAATAATTGCTCTCGACTCGTCCTCCCCAACTTTAGGAAGGGATAACGTCGGATCAATGGGTTGAACCTGAGAATCGCTAGAAAACATGTTAGAAAAACGCCTCCGAATGACCTCTCGGATAGCCTCTTCATCCTCAATAACCACCTCTTCCTCACTCACTCTCCTCACATAACAAACAATCAACATAACAAACAATATTATTCCATCCATAACCTTTATGGTGTGCCTACTAAATAATCCTTGTAGAGACACACTTAGGATTGTGGTCATTAAAGATTTCCATGTTATACATGTCCTTAGCGCTTAATTGTCCACACACGTATTACACATCTACACTTTTGCATGCATTCTCCACCCCTACGGGACTAGCCATACTAGGTTTCTTTCGTTGACTCATGTAGCATTAGTTAGTTCTGACACACTCGATCTTCATTTTGTTCCCCTACTCGACTATGGTCGACGACGACCTGCATCCGCTCCTCGTGAACACCACCCATAATTGACACTGCATGAATGCGGTCGTGCACTTGCGGGGAGCAAGTTTTCTATTGTCATGTTTAGCATTTCGGTGGTTTTTGTTTCATTTTTGTTTTTTGTTCTATTTGGATTATGGTGAAAAAGGGCCACATATGATCAAAGGAGTATTCGGGACAAGCAGCACTGCCAGAAACGCAATTTCATCTGCCACTAACAGATTTTCATCCGCCATTGGCATATCAGGTGTGTGGTCTGCATTTGATTTTTCAATATTTGTTGTGTTTAGTTCCGGTTTTGTCTTCCTTTTCGCACAATACATGCTCAAGCTTATGACAAACTATTAAATGTGCATGAACCCTTTTAAGACAACTTGGAATCTAAAACTCAAAGCAAAAGATTATATTGATTGCCATCTTGGTCATGCATCATTTGTAGACCTTACACACATTCGTCTTTTTTTTACATTTTTGTTGTCGATTGGTAATGTGAGGTACATGCACCTTTCCCTTCTACATGCATGGTTAAAGCATGCATTAGTAAGTAAGGTACACCAGGACATATGTTAGGTGACTGTTTGTTTGGAGAGTTTATTGCTAGATTTAAGACACCAACCACTACTAAGAAGGGTTGTCCCATACAATATAAGGTGGGGCAATTCATCATCCCCTTCTTTCGCCCTAGAAAAATCACACTAATCTGAAGCCCAAATTAAAATCAAGTAGACATCAGCCCTAAGGACTTCAGGCACACTTAAGAGACAATCTCATTCTCGACGTCATAGCCTGAAAGTCATTGTTCGGTTAGTTGCATCAGGACTTTTGGGACCTTTGGGTCTTATCATTCTCATTCGGCATTGTGACTTGTGGTCGATGGGGTGAGGCGTTCAGGAGTGTGGAGAATCACGGTTTGGCGTCATGTAGCCTAATGACCTATAGTCAGCCTTAGGTTTGTTTAAATAGTGTTTGCAAGCTTAGGCTTCTACCCAACCCCACTACCAACTCTAGTTTTTAAGGCTTGTCCTCTTCTCATCTGAGTCATCTTGTGTTATTTACATTCTTGTCTTGATTAGATTTAATTTTCTTTACATGTGCATGTTTTGTTTTACTTTGTTATTTTCTTTGTTAATGAGATGATTAGTGAGTAATCCATCCCCATTGGGGGGTGAAGGATGATGTGAATTGTGGTGTAGTTAGAGTTGTGTGTGTTTTTAATCTTAATCAGGGAGCTTCAAATGATTTTCATAGCCATTTTGCTGAGTTTTTGACTCTTGCCTTTGATGTGTTATTGATCCTATTGGATGCTTAGCACGTGCTTTTGTTAGTGGGCCCACTTAGTGGGCTATGATGACGTGATGATAATATTTGAGTGGATAAACATATGAGATTGATATGTAAGCTCGTGGTTCTCTTTGGCCTTATTAGGAGTAGTGTTTTTTATGTTTTAATGATGGTGCTAAATCTTAATTCATCTTGAGACACACTCAGGATTTTGGTCAATATAAGATTTCCATGGAATGCAAGTCATTAGTGCTTAATTGTATACACACATATACCACACATATACACTTTTGCATGCATTCTCCACCTCCTATGAGACTAGTCATATTAGGTTTATTTAGTCAATCAGGGAGCTATTTCCCTGGTACCATGATTGATCGTTTTAAATTTAACCGCAAGTGCACGGCCGCGTTGAAGCGGTGGCAAATACGGGTCGTCCACTGGGAGGTGTGTCGACACTTGGTTTATTCGAAGGCGAGAGGTAAAAAGAAGAGAGAAAGATGTATTACACTAATCTAAACTACAAAGCTGAAATGAAATGCAAAGGAAATGAAGATAAGCAATAAAACTAAACCCCAAAGGGGGTAGAGACTGATGTGAACATAAAGATGTGTGTGCGTGTGTGTTCAATTAAGCTCCTCACAACATGTAGTGCATGAAATCATAAAACTACATCCAATCTTGCCTCTACATGAATTAAGATAAGACTACATCATTAAAACATACAAGACAATGATTGGAATGAAGCTACATGAACTCAAGTATAAAGACTAGACCCTACTATGCCTCTACATGAATTAAGACGACTACATCATTAAAACATACAAGACATTAGCTAAGGAAAAGGCAACAAGAGTACATACACTACAAATTGTGTTTCCAACATTAACTTCATCCATATCCTAACTTTATCATTCCCCATAAAATAGGTCCACTAATCAAAGCATAAGCTAAGCTTCATTCAAGAGCATTAGCATATCAAAGATAAGAGTGGAGACCCATTAGATGGTTATGGAAATCATATAAAGCTCAAGGGATAAAAATAACACACACTTAATACACTACATTATTATATCACATATTTCTCCACCCCCCCAAATGGGGATGGAACTACTCACTACTCATTACACTAACTAATTTAGCAAAGGAAAGCATAATACTGAAATGAAATTTATACTACTTAAGCAAGAAATATTAAAGAAGCATAAAACTAAACAAACAAACAAGCATGCAATAGGAAAGGAAATTAAACTAAGAGAGAAACATCATTAAAAGAAAACTTATATTATTAACTCACTCAATTACAAGTAGCTCTTCCTCCACTAGAGTTTTGCTTCAAGGCTTCACTCTTAGTAGGGAAGATGGCCACCAAGAGGGAGATGGATACAATGGGAGGTGAAGAGTTCTATTTATAAGCATGGAAAAAGCTAATCCGGGACAATCCCCCGATGTGGGACTAAACCAATACCAAAAATAGCCTAAACACATGCTAATACAAGTCCAGCAAGAATCTTGGCTGATCTGGGCTTAACCAGACCGCCAATTGGCGGTTCCAGACCGCCAATTGGCGGCCTATAAGGCCCAGATCCGGCTGGGACTTCTGGTGGGCTTGCCTTGGTTTGTTTCTTGGTCTTGGATGCATCTAGCTGGTTTAGTGGAGCTCCGACCCGAATCGAATTGACAAAAATACTCCTCATGATGGTGTGGAGTTTCCTGTTTTGCTCTTAGGTCCTTCTGTCTTACGATCAGGTCCTTCCCCCTTGCATCTTGGTCCCCAGGTCTCACAATTAGGTCCTTTTTTTCCTGCTTTTGGGTCCTTTCATGGCTCTTCTCTTCAAACCTCTTTATTTCTGAAAACTAAACATAAAACTCGTCACATAGCATTGCTTAGGTGTAAGATAATGGATATAAGGTACAAATATAAGCATGAAATGATGTCAATCAAATACCCCCACACCTAAGTTTTTGCTAGTCTCGAGCAAAACAAAGAAAGGAAAAAGCATACGAAAAAAACAAGAAATCCTAACTCACTTTCGTAGGAATCACGGTTGCACTTAGCATGTGCAACAAGCCGTTAAACCTCCTTGTTGCCAAGGAGGAGGAGTGGTGTCTCCTGAGGGTTTTCAGCGGATATACCCACAAAATCCGAACAAGATGCATTAATCAATCTAGCTACACGACTCGTTGGACTTATTTTGACGATCATGGAATGCGGTAATACTACGGGTCGACTCTATATATGTAATCAGTCCACACACCTAGCCTAATGAGTTATTCGTGAGAGTTAACTAAGGAATTAAGTGAAAGACATGGGCAACCTTAACTTCTGAATGTGAAACAAAGTGTAAAGTCCATTTTGGTTCTTATTTGACTATTCTTTTCTTTTCTTTTTTTTTTTTCTTTTTCTTTTCTTTCTTTCTCTTTTTTTTTCTTTTTCTTTGGAGCATTTATTGGTTGGTGTTTGATTCTCCCAGGGTCAGGTTTCGTGCATCATTGCCTATGAGGACTTACACTATCACGTACACCTTCCCCCAAATCTCCACATAGGGCGATCCCTACCACCCGTGTAACGGGAGTTCGGTCGGTGCATCCCAAGTCAGATGACTCGAAAGCACCAGGCACAAAGTCCCCTCAGACCTACTTTCCCGAGTGATAGGAGCCGTGCGAGAAGAGAGAACACCACTTATTTATTCATTTATCTACATGGGAACCAAAACCCCTACACTTAAGTTTCACAAAAAGATATTAAGGGCCCTTGACTACAACAAACTTCCTAAATTAACAAACACGAATTATTTGACTCACTAGGTTCAGGGTGGACTTCTTTAAATGTTTGAGCACTGAAACCCACTGATTACTCACCCCCAAGGGAAAACTGGGGTGCATCCTAACGACTCGATAAATCCTAAAGCCACGTACTAGATATCCTAATGCATCAAGTTCAAGACAATTTTGGGAGCTTTCTTTTTACTTTGCCTCTCAACGGTTTTGCACATGCTAAACACACGCAAAACCCACAAAACATTTTCTTTCGAAAACACATGAAGATTTTGAAAGAAATGTGAAAATTTTAAAGCACTAGGCAAGCAAAAGAAGACAAGTCACCCAAGGATCATGGCAAGCAGATATATCGATATTAAATGCAGCACACTATCATGACCCTAACAATGCAAAAGAAAACAAAATCAAAGGAAAAAGACTCGACTATGTACACACGTAAAACACCCCCCCACACCTACTTCATGCATTGTCCTCAATGAATGTGAGCAAAATACTATATGGATACATGCATGAAAAAGGAACGATCTCACCAACATGAAGTACAAAGGGACGTTCGGGGTCATGTTGATGGACACAAACCCAAATTCCCTCAAAACCTGTGAGAAGCTGAAGAAGGGAGACAAATACGTGAAAGAAATGGGGCCCAAATACTCAAGGGTTGGGGCCCACAACAATCGATGCTCACTGAATGAGTTTTTTTTTTTTTTTTTTTTTTTTTTTTTTTTAACTATGTACAAACATGAAAGCTCAACCACTCATGTAGGAGCATGAATGGTTGAGTGCGAGGGAGGTTCATGAAGGAACATGACCTCCTCGACTTCGGCTGGTGCCCCCTCCAAGTAGGGTTTGAGGCGTTGTCCATTAACTTTGAACACGTCCCCATTCCCTGGGTTCAAGATTTCAACCGCTCCATGAGGATAAACGGTTTGGACAATAAATGGGCCAGACCAGCGACTGCGGAGCTTACCCGCAAACAGATGAAGCCGGGAATTGTAGAGCAACACCTTCTGCCCGGCCGTAAACACCTTTCGCATAATCATGCGATCGTGAAACATCTTGGCTCGGGACTTATGAATTTTGGCATTCTCGTACGCATCATTGCGTAACTCTTCTAATTCCACAATGTCGAACTTACGTTGTACTCCTGCTTGATCAAGATCCATATTCAGGTTCTTGATCGCCCAGAAAGCACGATGCTCAAGCTCGACGGGTAGGTGGCAAGCCTTGCCGTACACTACCCGATAAGGGGACATACCCAAATTGGTCTTGTACGCGGTGCGGAAAGCCCACAATGCGTCATTCAATTTGGTAGACCAATCCTTCCTCGAGGAACTAACCGTCTTCTCAAGAATTTGCTTTAATTGACGGTTAGAGATTTCGACCTGCCCACTAGTTTGCGGATGGTATGGGGTCGCAAGCTTGTGGGTGATCGAATATTTCCTCATAAGCGCTTCAAAGGAGCGATTACAGAAGTGGGTACCCCTATCGCTGATTATGGTACGAGGAGTACCAAATCGCGCAAAAATGTCCCTCAAGAATTTGGTGACCACCTTGTTGTCATTGGTCTTTGTGGGTATAGCCTCAACCCACTTAGACACATAGTCAACGGCCACCAGAATGTAAACATTCCCGAAAGAGTTCGGGAAGGGACCCATGAAATCGATGCCCCACACATCGAAGATGTCGACAACAAGGACATTTTGCAAAGGCATCATGTCACGTCGACCAATCCTGCCAAGGCGCTGGCACCTATCACATTGCTTACAAAAGTCGTAAGCATCCTTGAAAAGAGAGGGCCAGTAGAATCCAGATTGGAGCACCTTGGCGGCAGTTTTCTTTGCTCCAAAGTGTCCTCCACATGCCTTGGAATGGCAGAAATGGAGCACACTTTGGAACTCGGTATCTGGGACGCACCGCCTGAAAATTTGGTCAGAGCAGTATTTGAATAGGTAGGGGTCGTCCCAGTGAAAGAATCTGACATACGATCTAAATTTGGATTGGTCAGATTTTGACCAACCCACAGGAAATTGCTCGGTTACGAGGTAGTTCACGATGTCGGCAAACCAAGGGTTATCTTCGATCATGAACAACTGCTCGTCAGGAAATTTATCGTCAATGATTTGGTCCTGTGGGTTGGTCGTCTCTAGACGAGACAAGTGGTCAGCTACAACGTTTTCACACCCTTTTTTGTCCCGAATCTCGAGATCGAATTCTTGTAACAACAAGATCCATCTCAAGAGTCGGGATTTTGCATCTTTCTTCGCCATGAGGTGCTTGATGGCTGTGTGATCAGAATAGATAATCACGTGGGAGCCAATCAAGTACGACCGGAATTTCTCCAAAGCAAATATGATCGCTAAGAATTCCTTCTCGGTCACAGTGTAGTTCAATTGGGCATCATTGAGTGTTCTACTGGCATAGTAGATCACATGAGGCAATTTGTCCAATCGTTGCCCAAGCACTGCTCCCACAGCGAAGTCAGATGCATCACACATTAACTCAAAGGGTTCAATCCACACCGGTGCCTTAATAATGGGAGCTGAAGTCAACTCTTTCTTCAAGGTCAAAAAGGCATGGTGGCAATCCGGTGTGAACTCAAAAATGGCATCCTTAGCCAACAAGGCGGTGAGAGGTCGAGCGATTTTGCTAAAATCCCGAATGAACCGCCGATAGAATCCAGCATGCCCCAAAAAGGCGCGGATGTCCTTCACATTACGTGGCGGTGGGAGATTAGCAATGATACCCACTTTGGCGGGATCGACCTCAATTCCCCTACTTGAGACCACATGTCCAAGTACAATCCCTCGCTTCACCATGAAGTGACATTTCTCCCAATTGAGAGCGAGGTTCTTCTCACGGCATCGCTTGAGAACAAGGCTCAAGTGATGAAGGCACTCATCAAAGGAAGCGCCAAATATGGAAAAGTCGTCCATGAAGATCTCAAGGAAACGCTCAACCATATCGGAGAAGATGCTGATCATACACCTCTGAAACGTTGCCGGCGCATTGCATAACCCAAAGGGCATGCGACGGTAGGCAAACGTGCCAAAGGGACAAGTGAATGTGGTTTTCTCTTGGTCCTCGGGGGCGATGGGAATTTGGTTGTAACCGGAGTATCCATAAAGAAAACAATAGTACTCATGTCCGGCCAACCTTTCCAACATCTGATCAATGAATGGCAACGGGAAATGATCTTTCCGCGTTGCCGCATTGAGCTTGCGATAATCAACGCAAACTCGCCAGCCAGTTTGCAGGCGTGTCGGGATAAGCTCATTATGCTCATTCTCCACAACCGTCACGCCTGACTTCTTGGGAACCACATGGACAGGACTCACCCACGAACTATCAGAGATAGGATAAATTATGCCATGATCCAAGCACTTAAGAACCTCCTTTCGGACGGCTTCTTTCAGTACAGGATTCAATCTCCGTTGTGGGTCCCTGCGGGGCCTAGAATCCTCTTCCATGTGGATCCGATGCTGAACAATACCAGGGCTAATTCCCTTGATATCCTTCAAGGACCACCCGATCGCCTCTTTGTTTTCAAAGAGTACTCTTTTGAGGGCAACCTCTTGATCTTTTTCAAGATCAGAAGCAATAATGAGTGGCAAGGTCTCATTATCCCCTAAAAAGATGTACTTTAGGTTATCGGGGAGCGGTTTAAGCTCGACCAGAGGTGGGTCCTTGTCGGATTCAGAGTTAATTTCAAGTGGCTCAAGGGCCACGGGGTAAGAGGAGCAAGCACCCAGATGTGCCTCCTCGTCCAGAGATATGCTGGCGGATTCCTCAAGATCCTCTTCACTCGCAACCTGATCATTAGGCACCTCAATAATATGTCGATGTGAGTCGAACATGCCTAATGAATCGGGCTCATCCGTGTCCTGGATGAAATTGGCTCCGACTGAGTCGTCGAAGAGCCCAGGTTGCTTACCAAGAGTGAAGATGTTGAAATCCGCCGTGAGGTTTCCAAAAGACAACCTCATCAATCCATTGCGACAATTGATCAAGGCATTAGATGTCGCAAGAAATGGCCTCCCAAGGATTACAGGAATTTGTCCTTGTGGGTTGGACACGGGTTCGGTATCCAAGATGATGAAATCAACTGGAAATACGAACTCACCCACTTTGATAAGGACATCCTCCACACTCCCTCGTGGGATTTTGACGGATCTATCAGCCAACTGGAGGGTTGTCCTCGTTGGTTTAAGATCGCCTATCCCAAGGTTGACATAGACTGAGTAAGGCAGGAGATTCACAGATGCCCCCAAATCCAATAGAGCTTGAGAGATGGTCACATTCCCAATCATGCAAGAGACAGTTGGACAACCAGGGTCCTTGTACTTGACAGTCATGGGTTGTGTCAATATGGAGCTCACATTGGCGGCCAAGAAGGCCTTCTTGGGCACATTTGTTTTTCTCTTGGTGGTGCAAAGGTCTTTGAGGAACTTGGCATACGGTGGCATTTGTTGAACAACGTCCAACAACGGGATGTTCACCTTTACTTGCCTAAGTACCTCAACGATCTTATCCCAATGCTCATCACGTTTTTTAGTCAACCGATGAGGGAATGGTGCCTTGGGGACATAGGAATCACGAGGAGGAGTCTCAGAATTAGGTTCCTTGACAGGATCAAGACTCTCCTCGGAAGACTTGCCAACAGGGTTGGCTTCCGGCATGTTCACATTGTTGTCAACGACCCTTCCCGATCTCAAGGTATGAATAACATTAGCATGTTGGGAAGGGTCACTTTCAACATTGTGTACATTTTGCCTGGTATTAGCAGGCTAACCCCTGGGATTTACCACAGGTTGACTCGGGAACTGACCCTTCTCGCGTTCATGGAATTGATGAGCCAATTGGCTAACTTGCATTTCCAAAGCCTTGACTGTACTTTGCATGCTCTGCATGAATGCTTGAAGGGTCGGATCACTAGAAGGGTCCTTGGGGTCAACCCGCTGAGGTGGTGGAGTCTGGTTAGAATAACCCGACGAAGAGGCCTGACCAGGTTGGTAATTTTGGTGCTGAAACCTTTGATGTGGGGGTTGGTAGGTCGCCGATGGGCGTGGAGGTTGATAAGGTGGAGGTTGAGGTTGAGCGTGCAAGCTCTGACCGTGTCCGCCACTAGACCCCCAAGAGAAGTTAGGATGGTTACGCCATCCCGGGTTATAGGAATGACTGTACGGGTCGTTTCGGGGCCTTTGATGATACATCGCATTTGCATGCTCAGTATCTCTTGGAGCGTAAGCGCACTCCAAGTCATCATGTCCCGACAGTCCACACCTAGTACACCCGGGAGTAGCGACCTGAGCTACAGGAGCTCGGTCCATCTCCAAACTCTCTATCCTACGCATGAGAGCAGCCATTTTCGCCTCAGACGCGATAGTCGACTCATCATGATATGATCCAGCTCGACCAGAAGACCTGGCGGCTGGTGGCTCTCTCATGGTGTCCCACTCGAAGGTGCGCTCAGCCATGGATTCAAAAGTGTCCCATGCCTCCTCGATGGGTTTCATTTGGAAGTCACCCTGACACATCGACTCCAACAATGTGCGGGTGTTGTAGTTGATGCCCTCATAAACAATCTGGCACAGCTGCCATAGCTCAAGTCCATGATGAGGGCATTGCTGGAGAAGGTCCTTGAACCTCTCAAAGAAACCATGAAAAGATTCGGTCTCGGTCTGATACATTTGATGTATCTGGTGCCGTATCTGTTGAGTTTTCCTTTGAGGGAAAAATCTCTTCAGAAAGACGGTCACAAAGTCATCCCAAGACCGAATCGAACTCGCCGGGAGGCTATACATCCATTTCTTCGCATTATCCTTCAATGCGAACGAAATCGTCCTCAACCGGACAGAATCCTCGTCAAGCTGTTGAAGCTTGAACATGGAGCATACTTCCTCGAATTCGCGTATAAAAATATACGGATCCTCCTTATTGGCAGTAAAGGTTGGAAGCATGCTCACATACTGAGGTTTCAGCTCATAGTTGTTCCCGCGAGCAGGGGGAACAACTATGCAAGAAGGTTGCGCGGCCCGAACAGGATGGGTCCGCTCCCACAACGTCATCGGCCTATCCTGTCGAGCTAAAGGTGGTGGTGCACCTAGAACTCGATCCTGACCGAATCTCCCTTCCTCTCGAGTCAGAGGAGGAGGAGAAGGAGGTCTACGTGGTGGTGGGAATGGACCGAGGTAGTCCATGTATGGAACCCGGTCTCCCTCGCCACCACGAGACGACTCGCCTTCTTGCTCCAAAGGAGCACGAGGCGGAGATGGTCGATCACCAAGATCTTCCATCTCAGAAATAAGCACTCTCTCGAGTCGAGCGCTCTCACCAGAACGAGCCCAACCTCGCATAAAAATGCTCGACTCGACTCTAACAAACACACAACAGAAGGTGTACTAGAGGAGGAGACTATACGTAGAGAATAGATGAGGAGAGGACTCAGATGAGGAGGGAAGAATCCCTAGAGCTAGCGAGGGTAGTGGGATCAGGAAGAAGCCTAACTAGCAAGCACGGCTCAATCAAAGTAAGGCAATGGGTCCTTAAGCTAGACGACGCCTAACTTCGAGGTCACTAGCCTCGACACGTCTCACCTCCCTACAACGAGGACCACAATGCCCAGCAAGTGATACCAGATCCGGAGATCCAGTACCTCCTACTATCGACAAGGTAGGCAACACCGATCAGGTCATGACGGTCTCAACTAGATTACTCTCCTAGTGCGCCCGCAATCCTAGGGCCAATGTCTACTTGCTTTTAGTTAAGGCTTTATTACGAGTGATTTTTGGGGCTAAGGAAAGGGTGATGAAATCCCCCACCTTATCTTTTATGGGACAGCCCCTCCTTAGTAGCGATTTGATCCTAGATCTAGTAATCAATTGCTCCAATCAAACGCTCTCTCACTCTTGTCCCGATGCACCTTACTAACTAATGCATGAACGAAACATGCATGAATGAGGGATGTGGGTGCACGTACCTCACGCCAGCAATCAACGACAAAATGTAAAGCAAAGAAAAGACAAATGCATGCAAGGTCTACCAATGGTGCATGACCTAGATGGCAAGAAGTCTAATCTTTTGCTTTGAGTTTTATGGTCCAAGTTGATTAAAGGGGGAGTGATTAATGATCTGGGAGCAAATAAGAAGTCACAGCATGCAAAATTGGGCTCCCAGATAACACAAATTACAGCACAAATGACCACAAAAAAATTGGAAGACAGAATCCCTCACCAGGCCGCCAATTGGCGGTTCCAAACCGCTGATTGGCGGTCTGTTCTTGGATTTGCTTCCTCAAACTTCTCCAGTGGCCTCCCCGTGATCAGAGTGTTCCCTGAAACTAAGAAAAACTGAAAAAGAAAAATTAAAAACTCCTCGAATCGTCCAAACCAAGGTCTGGACAGAGCACCTCCCCGGCAACGGCGCCAAAAACTTGATTGATCGTTTTAAATTTAACCGCAAGTGCACGGCCGCGTTGAAGCGGTGGCAAATACGGGTCGTCCACTGGGAGGTGTGTCGACACTTGGTTTATTCGAAGGCGAGAGGTAAAAAGAAGAGAGAAAGATGTATTACACTAATCTAAACTACAAAGCTGAAATGAAATGCAAAGGAAATGAAGATAAGCAATAAAACTAAACCCCAAAGGGGGTAGAGACTGATGTGAACATAAAGATGTGTGTGCGTGTGTGTTCAATTAAGCTCCTCACAACATGTAGTGCATGAAATCATAAAACTACATCCAATCTTGCCTCTACATGAATTAAGATAAGACTACATCATTAAAACATACAAGACAATGATTGGAATGAAGCTACATGAACTCAAGTATAAAGACTAGACCCTACTATGCCTCTACATGAATTAAGACGACTACATCATTAAAACATACAAGACATTAGCTAAGGAAAAGGCAACAAGAGTACATACACTACAAATTGTGTTTCCAACATTAACTTCATCCATATCCTAACTTTATCATTCCCCATAAAATAGGTCCACTAATCAAAGCATAAGCTAAGCTTCATTCAAGAGCATTAGCATATCAAAGATAAGAGTGGAGACCCATTAGATGGTTATGGAAATCATATAAAGCTCAAGGGATAAAAATAACACACACTTAATACACTACATTATTATATCACATATTTCTCCACCCCCCCAAATGGGGATGGAACTACTCACTACTCATTACACTAACTAATTTAGCAAAGGAAAGCATAATACTGAAATGAAATTTATACTACTTAAGCAATAAATATTAAAGAAGCATAAAACTAAACAAACAAACAAGCATGCAATAGGAAAGGAAATTAAACTAAGAGAGAAACATCATTAAAAGAAAACTTATATTATTAACTCACTCAATTACAAGTAGCTCTTCCTCCACTAGAGTTTTGCTTCAAGGCTTCACTCTTAGTAGGGAAGATGGCCACCAAGAGGGAGATGGATACAATGGGAGGTGAAGAGTTCTATTTATAAGCATGGAAAAAGCTAATCCGGGACAATCCCCCGATGTGGGACTAAACCAATACCAAAAATAGCCTAAACACATGCTAATACAAGTCCAGCAAGAATCTTGGCTGATCTGGGCTTAACCAGACCGCCAATTGGCGGTTCCAGACCGCCAATTGGCGGCCTATAAGGCCCAGATCCGGCTGGGACTTCTGGTGGGCTTGCCTTGGTTTGTTTCTTGGTCTTGGATGCATCTAGCTGGTTTAGTGGAGCTCCGACCCGAATCGAATTGACAAAAATACTCCTCATGATGGTGTGGAGTTTCCTGTTTTGCTCTTAGGTCCTTCTGTCTTACGATCAGGTCCTTCCCCCTTGCATCTTGGTCCCCAGGTCTCACAATTAGGTCCTTTTTTTCCTGCTTTTGGGTCCTTTCATGGCTCTTCTCTTCAAACCTCTTTATTTCTGAAAACTAAACATAAAACTCGTCACATAGCATTGCTTAGGTGTAAGATAATGGATATAAGGTACAAATATAAGCATGAAATGATGTCAATCATACCACAATTGTTTCGGGAGACCATGATTTTCCGGCAGATCTGGTCTTGTTACCGATGGAAGACTTTGACATCATACTGGGGATGGACTGGCTGTCACAGTACGACGTGCGGGTCTTTTTCCGCGAGAAGAAGATCCTAATTCCGATGGAGGGCTTGCCAGATGTTTTGATCAGAGGTACGAGGAGCAGAGGTGGTCGTCTAATTGTGTCTACAGTTAAGGCACAGAGACTGATCCAGCAGGGATGCAGAGCGTTTGTGGCCACGCGGGTTGTTCCTGATACTGAGATAAGGAGGCTGGCGGATATAGAGGTTGTCCAGGAGTTCCCAGATGTGTTTCCAGCAGAGCTTCCATCGTTACCGCCGCACCGAGAGATCGAGTATGGCATCGAGTTGGTAACGGGTATGACACCTCAGTCGAAGGCTCCATATCGTATGGCACCTGCTGAGTTGACAGAGCAGAAGAAGCAGTTGCAGGAGTTGATGGATTCTGGGTTTATTCGACCGAGTGTTTTTCCATGGGGAGCGCATGTGCTGTTCGTGAAGAAGAAGGATGGGTCGTTGCGGATGTGCATCGACTACAGGATGCTGAATAAGGTTGCCATCAGGAACTGGTTCCCTTTGCCCAGGATTGATGACTTGTTTGATCACCTACAGACGGCTAGAGTGTTCTCGAAGATTGATATGCGTTCGGGTTATCACCAGTTGCGTGATTGACATCATTTCATGCTCATATTTGTATCTTATATCCATTATCTTTCACCTAAATAATGCTATGTTACGAGTTTTATGTTTAGTTTTCAGGAATAAATAGGTTTGAAGAGATGAAGCATAAAAGGACCCAAAAGCTGGGAAAAAGGACTGAATTGTGAGATCTGTGGACCAAGATGCAAGGAAGAAGGACCTGAATGCAAGACCGAAGGACCTAAGAGCAAAACAGAATACTCCTCACCATCATGGGGAGTATTTTGGCAATTCTATTCGGGTCGGAGCTCCAACATGCAAAATAGATGCATCAAATACCAACAAAGCCTTCCAGAAAAGTCCACAAGAAATTCCAGAGCGATCGGGACACTGTAGACCGCTAATTAGCGGTCCAAGACCGCTAATTGGCGGTCACTTTTGGCCCAAATGCGCTCAAATTTCTCCTGGACTTGTATTAATGTTCGTTTAGGCTATGTTTGGTGTTTGTTTAGTCCCACATCGGGGGATTGTCCCGGTTTGCCTTTTTCCATGGCTATAAATAGAACTCTTCACCTTCCATTGTAATCACTCCATATTTTAAGTGGATATTCTTCCTACTAGAAGTGAGGCCTTGAAGCACTCACTAAAGTAGGAGGATGCTACTTTTAATGTGAGTCATTTTATCAATAAAGTTTTATGTTTCTTTCATTGTTTGTTTTAGGCTTCTTTTATTGTTTGTGCATGTTTAGTTTAATCGTCTTTTAATTCTAGCTTAGTTTTAATATGCTTTCTTTCCATAGTTTAATAATTAGTGTAATGTTTAGTGAGTAGTTCCATCCCCTTTGGGGGGTGGAGTAGATGTACATACATGCATTAGAGAATGGGATGAATGCTTTAATTTCAATGTGTTGATTAAACATGAATGTATGCTTGCTTGTTTAGGATAGAATTTATAACTTGATGAGTTTTGCCAAAATGATTAGACACCTCTCATGCTTGTTTAGGTTCTGAAATAAACAACTTGCATATGTAAATGTTAATCAACCAAGTTGGTGAATAGATTGATAGGTTTTGCCATAACATTTAGACACTTCCTATGCTTGATAAACACCACCCTCATGTGCTTAAAGAATGTATTCTACACCCACCTCTTTGCATGTGTGCACTCACTCCACCCCTTAGGGGTTTTCCATTCCTGAAATTCCAGCATTCTTGTTTTGTTCTTAGCTTAGTTCTTATTTGATCGTTTATTTCTTTGTTTCGCATTTCGTACTTCTTAGCGTAGTTTAGTGTAGAGTAGCGTAACCAACTCTCTTCTCCATTATTTTCGCCACTTGATTTCGTGCAAACAAGAGACTGCTCACCTCCCTGAGGACGACCCGTACTTGCCACCGCTTCATCGCGGCCGTGCACTTGCGGTTTAAAATAAAACGTTCAACATTGCGCATCAGAGAGGCAGATGTTCAGAAGACAGCGTTAAGAACGCGGTACGGGCACTACGAGTTCTTGGTGATGCCGCTTGGACTGACGAATGCACATGCAACATTCATGGACATGATGAATAGGAACTTTCAGCCGTACCTCGACAGATTTGTCGTTGTTCATGGACGACATCTTAGTGTACTCGCCTGATAGGGAGCAACATCGAGAGCACCTGAGGATTGTGCTTGGCATCATGAGGGATCAGCAGCTCTATGCCAAGTACACGAAGTGTGAGTTTTGGTTGGATTAGGTGGCTTTTCTGGGGCATATTGTGTCAGCGGATGGGAATTCGGTGGATCCGGCGAAGGTCGAGGCAGTGACTCAGTGGAGGGCCCCAACGAGCGTTACAGAGATCAGGAACTTCGTGGGACTGGCAGTGTATTACAGACGGTTCATTCAGGATTTCTCCAGACTTGCATCGCCGCTGATAGCGTTGACGCAGAAGGGCGTCAAGTTTGTTTGGTCCCAGAAGTGCGAGGACAGCTTTTAGGAGCTGAAGAGGCGATTGACGACAGCACCGATTCTGACTCTACCGAGTGGCAGTGGAGGTTATGTGATATACAACGATGCGTCAGGGATTGACTTGGGCTGTGTTCTGATGTAGCATAGGAAAGTGGTGGCGTACGCTTCGAGGTAGCTGAAGGTGCACGAGAAGAACTACCCTACTCATGATCTGGAGTTAGCAGCGGTTGTTCATGCGTTGAAGACGTGGCGACACTATCTTTATGGCGAGCAGTTCGAGGTCTTCACAGATCATCAGAGCCTGAAGTATTTATTCTCGCAGAAGGAGCTGAATGAGGCAGCGCAGATGGCTCGAGTTCATTAAGGACTACGACTTCACCATCTCCTATCATCCGAGGAAGGCAAATTCGGTTGCAGATGCGTTGTGCAGGAAGGAGGAGGTGTCAGTTGCGAGTTTGTGCATTCAGGAGTGGAGGCTACTCGAGACATTGTCAGAGTGGAGGCCGTTCACGGAGAGCTCAGAGGGAGCAGTGATTGCGGGACTTCGAGTGGAGCCGCAGACTATCTCACGTGTGGTGCAGGCTCAACATGGGGATGATGAGTTAGCGGGTCTACTACAGTTAGCTTCCAGAGATGAGTGAGACTTCAATGTCGGGGTTGATGGTGGTTTGAGGTTCAGGAGTCAGATCTAGGTGCCGAATGTCGATGGGCTGAGAGATGACATCATGGAGGAGGCACACAGAGCGAGATACACCATTCACCCTGGGAGCACGAAGATGTATAAGGACCTGCAGTGGAACTTCTGGTGGAAGGGCATGAAGAGGGACATCGCAGAGTTTGTGGAGCGATGCTTAGTCTGTCAGCAGGTGAAGATTGAGCATTAGCGACCTGTAGGACCGATGCAGTGTATTGAGCTTCCTGAGTGGAAGTGGGAGCACGTGACGATGGATTTTGTCACAGGATTGCCGAAGACGAGGAGATTCCACGACACAATTTGGGTGATAGTCGATCGACTTACCAAGTCGGCACACTTCTTAGTGATCAGGACCACATTGCCTTTGGAGGGTCTAGCTAGGTTGTACGTGGAGGAGATTGTCAGGTTGCATGGAGTGCCAGTGGGCATCATCACTTCCAGATTTTGGGGAGTCTGCAGCAGGCATTAGGGACGCATCTGAGGTTCAGTACGGCGTTCCACCTGTAGACAGATGGCCAGTCAGAGAGGACGATTCAGACCTTGGAGGATATGCTGCGAGCATGCACACTGGATTGGGCAGGACACTGGGACGAACACTTGCCGCTGATAAAGTTTGCCTACAACAACAACTACCATTCGAGTATTGGGATGACACCGTACGAGGCATTGTATGGGAGGCCTTACAGATCATCGGTGTGCTGGAGTGATGTGGGCGAGAGACAGTTAGTGGGGCCAGAGATTGTGCAGATGTATGCAGAGAAGGTGGATGTGATCCGTAGGAGACTGGCCACAACACAGAGCAGGAAAAGAGTTATGCTGATCGACGCAGATGGGTGTTGAGTTTCGAGGTGGGTGACCATGTATTTCTGAAGATTTCCCCAACCCGAGGAGTGATGAGGTTTGGGAAGAAGGGGAAGCTCAGCCCGCGATATGTTGGGACGTTTGAGATCCTCGACCGAGTTGGAGAGGTTGCCTACCGGATTGCATTGCCACCGCAGTTTTCTGGTCTTCACAACGTCTTCCATGTATCGATGTTGAGGAACTACGTTGCAGATCTAGCTCATGTGATTGAGATAGCAGTGCCCGAGATCCAGCATGACTTGTCGCTCGAGGAGAGACCAGTCGAGATCGTTGATCGCATGGATCATCAGCTTAGGAGGAGGACCATTCCGGTGGTGAAGGTCCGGTGGCAGCATCACAATGAGCGCGAGGACACTTGGGAGATCGAGGAGGAAGTTTGAAAGAAGTATCCAGAGCTCTTCGGTGAGTAGTTTGCTTTGATTTCGGGACGAAATCCTTTTAAGGTTGGTGGATTGTTAAGTCCCTAACCCATGATTAGGTTAACCCTGGGTTTAGTGGGGGATTATCATGGGGAAGAGGAGGTGCATAGTGAGCTGGTAATGGGTGATGGGGTAGGGGTGTGAGTTACTGTTGGTGCAGACTTGGTTTGGGTTTAAGAGAAGAAATCTCTCTCTCTCTCTTGCTCTCTCTCACTCTTCTTCTTCTCTCCGACGTCCAGGGCTTGTGGAGGAGTCTCCGACGTGTGGAGGCGAGCGTGGTGTCGAGGAGGAGGACGCGGGGCACGCGTGTTCGGAGGTGGGGGTCGACGGGCAACGTTGAGCAAACTCCGGTGTGCTTCGTCTTCGTCTTGAGGTATGTCGGCTTCTTAGTGTGATTTTGTGGTTAACCCTCGTGAGAGGCTTGTGTTGGTCGGTCGGGGGAGGTCGGAGACCTCTTCGATGGCGTGTTTTGTGTAAATCCTCGGCTGACGCGAGGTTGAAGACGACCAACGGTCGACCGGGTTCCTTGGGCGTCGACCGACTTTAACCATCACCGGTCGAACGATGCCTTGTGGCGGTCGACCGGTAGTGCATTTTGCTGGTGAGTTGGGATTGCCTGTCGTGTTTCGGTCGACCGGTTCCTTGGGTTCGTTCGACCGGAACTTAAGTGTACTGAATAGAAATGCATGCAAGTTCGACCGATTGTTTATGTCCGTTCGACCGTTATATGACTTAGAACTGCTAGGATGCCCTGGTAGTTTTCGGTCGACCGGGACCCCTGAGTCGGTCGACCGGTAGTATTGAATTCATGTTGACCCGACTTTGGATTTTGACCTCGTATCGGTCGGCCGGTTTTAGATCTCTGTTCGACCGTTGGGACTTAGGTTTTGCGGAGAGAATTCGACCGTTACAGACTTTCGGTCGACCGAACTTTTCATGGAAACGGTCGACCGGGTTGCCTCTTTCGGTCGACCGTTTGTGCATAGAACCGAATTCTCAGTCCTTTTTAGGATGCCAACTCTGTCCAAGGATACCCGTGTCCTCGCCTTGTGCGTGAGCCGGGAGGTGACGGTGGGCCCGTATGCGTGCCTGCCCAGGGACCGCCGTGTGGAAGAGTGTGGGTGTTCGGGACGTGTCACCTTCATGTATGGATCGTGACTTGATGTGATGGATTGATTGGACTCATTGTAGAGTAGCAGGCCTGAGGGATCATGGATCCCAATGTATGATGTTATGTGAGCACGCAACTGTCGTTGGGTGAGGTGACTACCGGCCTGGATGGTTACGGAGGTCGCTGCCCTTCTTTTATAGCGGCGCGGTTGGTGTTTGCGGCTCGTGGAGCCTGATGACCTGGCAGACTTCGGTCTGGACCCGTCTGATGTTGTGCCAGACGTATTGATGGACCACCGATGTTGTTCCGGCTATGATCCTAAGATGGGCACCTACTGCGATGATGATTGATGGACCGACCGAGCGACGGCTCCGTTGGTGTGGTTTCGACCACGAAGTTACAGATCTGTTTCTTATGGAGTAGACTTGGCGGATGCTCCTTGCCGAACCCCATGATTAGTGTAGCCGCGTGTGGGGAGTGTCACATCATGTTCCGTTAGACCGTATGTGCCTACGGTAGGTCTCCTTGGGAGACTCAATGATGATTGTCGAACTAATGTCCTGTGTTACCCATCAGGGGAACTGTTTTTCCTTATTGCAGATGACATGACATGCTACTAGTATGATAGGTTCATTTGTACTACTGCATGCATATAGGTGAGCTTGGCATACGGGGTTTCCTTATGGAAACTCAGGCATTGTTGTTACATCTTTTTCAGGACCGCAGTAGGTCCAGTTGGGTGGTGATCAGCGGGCGCACGCATCTTGGGATCAGACCCTCTCTTTCGGACCACTAAGGTCGACATGATTACTTTTATCTCCCTTTGTTGTTCTGTTGTAATCATGTATCGTTTTGACAAACTCTGATGTAATATGGTGCACCGCTTATATGTTTTATGAGAAGTAAGAGTCCCGTCTTTGATTATTTGTCTCTGATGTCTTGTTAATGATTTTTAAATTTCCGTTGTTTCGGGATGATACACTCAAGCACTTGTTCTTTTTGGTAGCCATGTCCTTTACAAGAGAATAAACATTGCTAGTTAATTATCTTTTGCATGCATAAGATGATGTTTTTACTAAAAATCATTAATCCTAGAAATCCATCACCTAATACCTTAGCCAATTCATACTTATCTTACTATACTTGGTTTAGAAAATTGCAAAGTGAACGCCTAATAGAAATTCTAAGATGACAATGTGATAAGTCAGAGACCTGTGCAGTCATGCCTCGACTCAAAAATTAACATACAAAGATTTAATCTTCAAATTTGGGTTTTTTAGCCCCTGCAATCTTAACACGGCAGGATCCGAGCATTCCAAATTATCAACTTTGTACATACGGTTATCCTTGCTCAAATAGCTTACTCCACTATTGCGCATTCTCCTTGTATTCATCCATTTACCTCACCCACTCATGCTTGTGAAAGAAAACTTCAATCCTATATTTTAAGTTGTTTTATGTTATCACATGCATTGACAAGTCCCTTCACTTCACTTTTTTGTAGGAAGTTGAATACATAATACCAGTTGATGGGAAATACGTGCGGATTCGAAGTGTATATAGAGCCTAAGAGGTACACCCAATTATTACTTATTTACCAGTTTTAAAGGTAATTGAGCATAATTGGGATTGCCTGCACGAGTTAAAAGCTTCCTAATATCTGGCTTTAGTTGATCCATTACATAAGATTCCACTAGCTCACTTCAAGAGATCAACACTTGGATTAACGTAAAATCGACGAACATCCATCTTTGGAACCAATCAAGTCTCTATCTTTTGAGTAGACTCAATCAGACATAGGAACCATATAATTTCTTTTGTGCTAACTTTGTAGATTCTCCAATTCTTCTAGCTTCCATTCAATGTTTAGACAATAGGGATGTGCGAGTGTGTGACACAGATTACACCCCATAATATATACACCTCATATGAATTTAATCATGATTCTAATTATGTCAATTTTACGGACATATTGATTTTATTGATTCACCACATGTGTCCCTTTTCTCATGAAACTCGACACATGATATGAACTCAAAATCAAGCTTCTTGTTTCCCAGTTTTGTGGTGTGACCTATAGGAGGATCTAAGACAAATTGGCAGCGATATTAAACACATAATATCTCAAACTATAAACGGTATCTTGCTACACATTATAGTTACGCAATTAGCATAGATGTCTTGTTCCACTCGAACTAAACACGATCCATTTAGTGATGTGAGTGCACCACTTGTGCCCGTTCCTTGCCTCATGATATTAAGAATATATACAAAATAGAAATGTGTCACCTTTTTATCATATTCATTTCTTCATCTCTTTAACCTAATGATTGATTTGTTTTATATTAAACCGCAAGTGTACGGCCGCATTGAAGCGGTGGCAAATACGGGTCGATCCACATGGAGGTGTGTCAAATTTTGGTTTGTGCGAAGGCGAGTGGGAAAGAAAGGAGAGAAAGATTGATTACACTAAACTACACTAAACTAAACTAGGAAACTAGAAAGCATGTAATGAAATGACAAAACAAACTAAACTAAGCAACTAATGAAAGGATATAAAACTCAGGAATGGAAAACCCCTAAGGGGTGGAGTGTGTGTGTGCACATGAAATAAGGGTGGTGAATGCATACAATAAGCTCAAGTGTGGTTAGTGTTTGTTAATGCATAAGAAGTACCTCATGGCAAGACCTATCATTTACGACACTAACCTAGGTGATTAATATGAGCAATGCAAGGTTGTTATTAAGAACATAACGAGCATGGAGTGTACCTAACTATGGCAGAAACCAATTTATGTTGTTGGGTCCTTTTATGCTTCATATCTTCAAACCTATTTATTTCTCAAATTCAAATATAAAACTCGTCACGTAGCTTTGCTTAGGTGTAAGATAATGGATATAAGATACAAATATGAGCATAAAATGATGTCAATCAAATACCCCCACACCTAAGTTTTTGCTAGTCCCGAGCAAAACAAAGAAAGAGAAAAACAAACGAGAAACAAAAAATCCTAACCCACTTTCATAGGAATCACGGTTGCACTTAGCACGTGCAACAAGCCGTTAAACCTCCTTGTCGCCAAGGAGGAGGAGTGTTATCTCCTGAGGGTTTTTAGCGGATATACCCACAAAATCTGAACAAGATGCGTTATTCAATCTAGACACTCGACTCGTTGGACATATGTTGTCGATCATTGGACGTGGTAATCCTACGGGCCGACTTTATATAGGTAATCAGTCCACGCACCTAACCTAATGAACCATTCGTGCAAGTTAAATAAGGAATTAAGTGAAAGACATGGACAACCTCAACATCCTCAAGTGATACAAAGTGCAAAGTCCATTAAGGTTCTTATTTGCATTACCATTTTTTCCTTTTTGTTTCTTTTCTTTTACATTTTATTTTTATTAGTTGGAGCTTCATTCTCCCAGGGTCAGGTTTCGTTCATCATTGCCCATGAGGACTTACACTATCACGTACACCTTTACCGAAATCTCCACATAGGGCAATCCCTACCATCCGTGTAACGGGAGTTCGGTTGGTGCATCCCAAGTCAGATGACTCGAAAGCATCAGGCACAAAGTCCCCTCAGACCTACTTTCCCGAGTGATAGGAGCCGTGCGAGAAGAGAGAACACCTACTCACTTATTTGTTATCTACACATGAACCAAAACCCTACACTTATTGTCTCACAACAAGATTTAAAGGGTCATTGACTACAACAAACTTCCTTAAATTAACAGACACGAATTATTGACTCACTAGGTTCAGGGTGGACTTCTTTAAATGTTTGGGCACTGAAACCCTATGATTACTCAGCCCCAAGGGAAAACTGGGTGCATCCTAATGACTCGATAAATCCTAAAGCCACTGTACTAGAAATCCTAATGCATCAAGTTCAAGACAATTTTGGGAGCTTTATTTTTTATTTTGCCTCAAAATGGTTTTCCACATGCTAAACACACGCAAAACCCACAAAATTTTTCTTTCGCAAACACATGAAGATTTTAAAAGAAATGTGGAAATTTTAAAGCACTAGGCAAGCAAAAGAAGACAAGTCACCCAAGGATCATGGCAAGCAGATATATCGATATTAAATGCAGCACACTAACATGACCCTAACAATGCACACCAAAGAAAACAAAAATCAAAGGAAAAGACTAGACTATGTACACATGTAATGAGAGGTTCATGAATTGGACGCAAAGGCGTCTCATTCAAAGGATCAAACTGAAAGAGCTTGAACCTCTCAAGAGTTTGGGAAATATGGGGCAACAGAAGAAGAGTTTCTACTGTTGCAGAGCTGAAGTTATGATCGTCAATCCAAACTCTCCAACCAACCGGCTGGTGCGTCGGAACGAGGTCAAGAACCACGTTAGGCATGTCCGACACACCAGGCAAACAAAAATTGGGTCTCTTACCCAAGGTATCCTCGAAGGAACTCCTAATACCCTCATGAGCAATGTAGTTGTTTGATGTTCCATCATTTCCAAGATGATCAGGAACAATGGTGAGAGGCAAACTCTCATCAGGTTGTTTGAAATTGAGGGTACTAGGGAGCTCTTGCTCCACCAGAGGTGAGTCCTTAAGAGGCACAACATGAAGATCATGTGGCTCAAGGGCCATGGGACAAAAAGATAAGGCACAATCCTGTGCCGACTCATAAAGAAGTTTGTCCATAGTATTCTCAATTGGAATCGAATCCTCCACCAAGTTATCGTGAATTGAAACACCAAGTCCCTCAGACTGACTAGGAGTTTGACTTTGAAAGATTGTGCTTTGAATTTGTGGATGTGGTGGTGTTTTATTTCAGAAGATAAATCATCATGTTGACCAGAAAAGTTACTCTCCTCACGTTCACGTAATTGTTGCGACATTTGACTCACTTGCAGTGCCATATTTTGTATGGACTGTTGAGTGGCTTCCATGAACGTAAGGAAAGTTTGTCTCAAGGAATCAGGTATGCGGTCAACTATGAGGTCCAAGTCCGAATTTGAGAAATTTTGGGGTTGGGTGTTGATGGGCTGAGAATGAGTCCAATGATTTGGAGTGGGGTGTTGGTAGACTTCTGGGTATTCGGGAGGAGGATACTGGGGTGGAAATGATGTATAAGAATTTCAATAAGAATTGTCTCCCCACGAATCCATCCCTCTCGGGTTGTACGTGGATGCCTAATGGTCATAATGAGCATTTTGGGAAAATGTGTGCTCATACTCAGGCTCAGGGGCAACATAAGGACATTCCCCGATAACATGACAACTCAACCCACAACAGTCACACGATACGGCTACTGGAGCCACCGGTGCACTCATGTCATCTACCACATGCATGAAAGAGGCCAAAGGTTCTTGTAATGTCTCAGTTTGATGACCATCATATGATCCGACATAACAAGACGGTGGTCTAGCAGTCGGTGCCTCTCTCATATTACCCCAATATGAAGAATGCTCAGTCACACAATTAAGATTATCCCAACCATACAGGGTGTTTGTCAGAGGCACCCCAGGTTGCATGGGTCCGGAATAGCAGGACGAATTGTCCGGGTCCCAACAATGATATGGATCGTTGTCCATGTAACCATCCATCTCAACAGAGAACTCTAGAGTCGACCACTCTCACCACCACGAGGCTAAGCTCACAAAAAGTGCTCGACTCGACCCTAAAACATTACCAGAGAGTGTAAAGGGGAGGAGACTAGAACGTAGAAGTAGGTGAGAAGAAGATCACTCAGAGGAGAAGGGAAGAATCCCTAAAGCTATCGTGGGTAAAGGGTGAAACTAGAAGCCTAAGTAGCAAGCACTGCTCAAACAATGTAAGGCAATGGGTCCTTAGGCTAGACGACGCCTAACTTCGAGGTCACTAGCCTCGACACGCCTCACCTCCCTACAACGAAGACCACAATGCCCAACAAGTGATATCCAGATCCAGAGATCCAGTACCTCCTACTATCGACAAGGTTGGCAACGCCGATCAGGCCATGACGGTCTCAACTAGATTACTCTCCTAGTGCGTCCGAAATCGTAGGGCCAATGTCTACTTGCTTTTAGTTAAAGCTTGATTAGGAGTGATTTTTGGGGCCAAGGAAAGGGTGATGAAATCCCCCACCTTATCTTTTATGGGACAACCCCTCTTTAGTAGCGTTTTGATCCTAAATCTAGTAATCAACGCTCCAATCAAACGCTCAACTCAATCTTGTCCTGATGCAATTCCTACTAACTAATGCATGAGCATACAAGATGCATGAATGAGTGTAGGAAATGTGTACCTCACGCCAGCACTCAACAACTGAAAATAAAGCTAAAAGAAAAGACAACTACATGCCTAAGTCAAATACATGATGCGTGACCTAAACAAGTAAGAACGTCTAGTCTTTTGCTTTGGATTTTAAGGCCAAGTTGATTATTGGGGGAGTGATTAATGATCTGGGAGCAAAGTAGAAGTCACAGGATGCAAAATAGGGCTCCCAAATAACGACAATGAAATAAGAAACTACCAGAAGAAAACTGAGAGCAAGAACCGCTCACCAAGCCGCCAATTGGCGGTCCAAGACCGCTGATTGGCGGTCCTTGTTGAAGTTCTTGTTCTCCAACTCGTCCAGTAGCCTCCCCGTGAGCTCTACGATCCCTGAAATAAAAAAAACTATAAACAAAAATTAAAAACCACTTGAATCGTCCAAACCAAGGTCTGGACAGAGCACCTCCCCGGCAACGGTGCCAAAAATTTGATTGATTCGTTTTATATTAAACCGCAAGTGCACCACCGCGTTGAAGCTGTGGCAAATACGGGTCGATCCTCAGGGAAGTGTGTCGAGTTTTGGTTTGTACGAAGGCGAGTGGGAAACAAAGGAGAGAAAGATTGATTACACTAATCTAAACTAGGAAACTAGAAAGCATGAAATGAAATGACAAAACAAACTAAACTAAGCAACTAATGAAAGGACATAAAACTCAGGAATGGAAAACCCCTAAGGGGTGGAGTGTGTGTGTGCACATGAAATAAGGGTGGTGAATGCATACAATAAGCTCAAGTGTGGTTAGTGTTTGCTAATGCATAAGAAGTACCTCATGGCAAGACCTATCCTTTACTACACTAACCTAGGTGATTAATATGAGAATTGCAAGGTTGTTATTAAGAACATAACGAGCATGGAGTGTACCTAACTATGGCAGAAACCATCAAGTAAAGTTCTTCTTAATTCAAGCAAGCATACTAATATCTCTCATAAACAATAATATCTAGCATTCATACCACCTACATAACATGTACATACATCTACTCCACCCCCAAAGGGGATGGATCTACTCACTAATCATTACACTACCTACATCAGACCACATACATCGCAATGTATCAAATGCAACAAGTTTTTCGCTCTCGGGCCTTCCTTCTTGAATGGCCTCTTGGTCAATTGCACGTCTCCAATGATTTAAAATCAAGTTGACCAAGAAGGTTAGCTTCTTGCAATTTCTTGATGAGTTTTTCATTTATGTGACCAAGACGATAGTGCCACAAGAGTGAATCATTCACGTGAGTAGTTTTAAGACTTTTGTTATTGATGTTTACGATTCGTCTATTATTCAATTCAAGCAAATAGAGTCCATTTCTTATGAAAGTATTTGCATAGAAAATTTCATTCTTCGATATAGACAAGCAAGAATCTGAAATATTTATATTAAAATTATCCATATCCAAACATGATACATAAATAATATTCTTGCTAATCGAAGGCACATAATAAACGTTCTTTAAACATAAATTTAAACCACTAGATACTTGAAGCTCCATGGAACCTTGTGCAATCGCAGCAACGCTCGCACCATTTCCGACCTTCAAGATCATCTTGTTCTTCATGAGTTCCTTCCTATCCTTTAGTAGCTACACGTTAGAAATTATGTGAGAACAAGATCCAGTATCAATTACCCAATTATGGACAGAGGTGGCTAAATTTATTTCAATAACAAATATACCTTTGGCATTTTTAGGGTGCTTACGCTCAATCACTCCATTGTCAATGTCTTCCTTGTACTTGGGGCAATTTGGTCGGATGTATCCCTTTTCACTACAGTGAAAGCACTCCGTATTGGGGTCAGAGATTTGGAAAATTCTCCCTCGAGGCACTCCCATGAGTACCTCCTACTCCCTTGCTCTTGCTTGACGTCTTTTTGGTGAATTTGCCTTTACCTTTGGTTATCTTTTTGCTCCCTCCATGGATGGCTAGGACATACTTGTCCTGACCCTTGCCCATGTCAACTTCAGTCGTTTTGAGAGCGTTGTGAAGTTCCTCAAGACTCACACCTCTATCACGCACATGATAGTGCATAATGAAGTCCTTATAGGACGTGGCTAGAGAGCCAAGAATCAAATCTTCTGCAATGTCATCGGACATCGGGGAAGAGAGCTTCGACAACTTCTCAAGGTATCCTTGCATCGTGAGAAAATGCATAGATACCAATGTTCCCTCTGCCATGTGCACCTTGTGAGTGCGATGGTGGTCTTATAACGCTCTTTTCTAGCATTATCCATGAACATCTTTGTTAAAGCTTCCATGACCTTCTTGGCTTTTGAATCCAAGTATTTCGCTTGAAGCGAGTCACCCATGGAGGCCAACATTAGACCGTGAACCTAGTTCTCGTGGTCCTCCCACTTGGTTTTTGCCTCTCTCTCGCTATCGGTTGCGTTCTCAAACTTCAACATGATATTGAGCTTGAGTTGCTGGCTTATAAAGTTTGAGTCATCATGTACAATAGGTTTAATATTCGACATTTCTACAAAATAAATTATATGACATTTAATGTCAATTTTATGTTTAAAAATCAATGCCGTATATAAATATTTGTCCATAAATGCAGCAATTCAAAATCCTATCAATTATAATATAAACTAGCTAAGGGCTATCAGATATATTATAAAATCAAGGTAAGAAAACATTTTTCTAATCATAACCATTTCGAAATATCGCAACATTTGCGTTTTCAAACTCTTATGACTTGTCGTTTTATTTTGGAGGGAATTTGACCAATCCTCGTACGAAAAAGTCTTTTTCTCAAAACAGAGCTAGGGCTCCGAGTCTTGTTAAGAAAACTTATTTCATTTGATACGAGATACGTTTATCAATTGTATTCACAAACAATTACAGTCGGCGTCCACTAAGGGTGAATCGCACCTCGTACATCTATTCATTGCATAACTATAGACAACTTTATATCTCCCACTATTCCCAAAGATGGAGGAAGCTATCTTCCTCTAAGGGCGAGAAGAATATCTCTCGATCGATGGCTGCTAGTGGATGAAATAAGAAAGAAAAATACTCTTAATTTTTTGTTGGAGAATTTAAACATTTACATGTGATTTTAGAATTTAGGTGATCATATATATATCATCATACACATCCTAACATTCATTCATACAATCACATATATGTCAAGCACACAAACATAAATAAATCCATTCACACACACATTGGTGTGAGTTTATATGTTCCCGCGTCCTTGACTTTTGCGCCTTCTCTGCGAGTTACTCTTGCACCATGGATGTTGATATTGCAAAAATATAAACATGCATCTCAATTTCGAAAATTGTCTAGTGCAAGTCCTATGTAAAAACCTCTCAAATGCATGCATATACATAGAAATAGAAATTTGGCTTTTACATATACATAAGCCCCTGTGATTGAAAAATAATAACATACACATTCATTCATTTATACATGGTTTCATTGGAATATACAAACTCACATATTCCTGCATAAGAGAACTCGAACAACGCATGTACATATATTATAAATTACTCGATTTAGTTTATCATTCATCTCTAAACCAAACAATTCTAAAACCATTTGAAATCCTTTAAAAATGATTTTACACATCCATAGTTCCAAATACAAAACATTTGAATTGTTGTTTATCCAATTTCCCAAAAAATATATTTAAGGAAAGATATACATATGCTTTTTTCGTTTTGTCAATTTCTTATAAAATAATCATTTAATAAAAATGTAAAGTTTATATATTAGACATAAGTCTAAATTTTAATTCTAACATTCGCATGATGTGTTTTAAAACATTTAAAACTATCAAAAGAATCAATTAGAATTGAAACAACAAAATTATCGGAAAACTCGAAAAACTTCGGACAATCAACGTCTTGCTCCGATCGACCGTTGACTCACCAAAATTTCTCTTGGTAAATGTCATCGGACGACCGTGTCACTTTCGGTCTACCAAAATATCCCAAAGAAAGCTCCTGGATATTTCCTTTCGGTTGACCGTTTACAGACAATTTTGGTCAACCAATCGCGTTATCCGATCTTCGTTCGGTTGACCGTTCCTAAGAAACCTCGGTCGACCGAACCCAAAATGGTGGACCGTTTTGACTCCGATTTTAGCTTTGTCAAATTTTGGATTTACATCCAACAAAATTTAAACTTTTGGGTTTTTTAGCAACTTTATGTAATATATTATCCTATGTAATATTATTACACCCCATAATATATACACCTCATATGAATTTATTCATGATTCTAATTATGTCAATTTTCGTGACATATTGATTTATTGATTCACAACATGTGTCCCTTTTCTCCTGAAACCCGACACATCATATGAACTCAAAATCAAGCTTCTTGTTTCCCAGTTTTATGTGTGACCTATAGGAGGATCTAAGCCAAATTGACAGTGATATTAAACACTTAATATCTCAAACTATAAGCGGTATCTTGCTACACATTATAGTTACCCAATTAGCATAGATGTCTTGTTCCACTCGAACTAAACACGATCCATTTAGTGATGTGAGTGCACCTCTTGTGTCCGTCCCTTGCCTCATGATATTAAGAATATATACAAAGTAGAAATGTGTCACCTTTGTATCATATTCATTTTTTCATCTCTTTAACCTAATTATAACTATGTAACTTAACTCATGCTATATTGTGCACATTATAATTTTGCTTTATCAAGGGGCCCACTAATATCACCACTCAATTAATAAGGGAAATGATAATCGTTTGACTAGCTAACTTTTCCAGCAATAGTCATGTTCAACCAACTATTGCCGTATCACTATACTCATTGATAACTTTTGATAATAATTAAATCGAGCACTTCTTGACTGAAAAGATATAAGTCTCATATCTTAGGATCCAAGACAAAGTAAAACATTGATGACACGAAACACAATTCCATAATGGTTTACTTATTAGGTCTATTCAATATATAAAAGTAACCATTTTCCTCTTTCATATACTCGTTTTGTCAATTATTTTTAGAGCTACAACAATCGATGACCAACACGACAATCTTATCTCAGTAATTAATGTTCCATGATTCATGTAAACTATTATCTTTTAGGGCTCTACGGTTAAGGACCAAACACCTCTTCCTTAACACTTCCGAAAGACGGATACAATAATCAAAGAGCAAAATGTTTGTACATCTGATGCATTGCGTACATTGCATCATATGTCTTTCATTTAGATTACTTTTACATCAATAAATGCTACTAAGGTATGTGTTTAGTCTTATTTACAGAATACAGGGACCTGAATGCAATTTACCCACATCCCGAGCATAAACGCGTGCAAAAGATTCATTTCTATCATAAAGACCAAGTTCAAGTTTATCGGGTTACAAATGGAAATGTATCCAAGCATAAAAGCATTCAAGACCTAATTACAAAAAGAGCAAGGACTTGAGCACAAAAGTAGCCGGGGACTTAATTGCAAAAAGACAAGGACCTAATTGCAAATCACGAGTAGCTTTTATTATCTTGGAGAAAATATATAGAAAAATCAATGTATATCTCCAAATATATGAAGGAATTAATCCGGAGCTCAAAAGAATGGAAAGAATCAATCCAGACGCGCAAAGAAGGATCAAATCATACCATAAACATTCAACCAAAATCCCGACAAAATCAGGCCAGATTGTGCGGCGTTTCCGCCGCACCACACACACAATGTGCGGCGTTTCCGCCGCCCAAGCATCGATCCGCGTCTCCCAATTTCGTCCAGTTGTGTCTGGACACGTGTACTTTCCAATATTATACCTAGATCCCTTGTAGCAACTATAAATAGACCCGAGAACGATGTTAGAAGAGTCCTTAGTCTTTGGTGGTAGTTTTTATTTTTAATCTTAGTTTTGTATTCTTCCTTTTCATTAATAAAATTCTGTTTTTTATTTCTTACTTTTAGTTTTCTTTTGCAATGTCTCAAGGACCCCTTCTTCCTCCCTCTATGAGTTTCTAACTCCTTCCAAAGGGTGGAGGTGACGGATTAGGGTGAAGAGAAGATGAATGAATGTTATTATTTTAATTTCGTGTTAGTATATTTTGATTACTTGAGTTTATGTTAAATCATTTATCATGTAATGCTTTATAACTAATATGATTTATTATAAGTTTCTAAATTCTCTAATCTAAACCTTAAATCTAAACCTCCACCCGACGGAATTCACATCTTTGTTCTTGTTTTAGTTTTAATTGTTCTTGTTTCTTGCTTTAGATAATTAAAATCCAAAAATCTCAAAACCCAATTATTCTTCTCTCCTTCTTTCCCCCAATCGAAATCACACTAATAACAAATCTCTCCCTCCTTGTGTTCGACCCGTATTTGCCACGTCTTCATTGACGCCGTGCACTTGCGGTATCAATTTAATTCTCATCAACATCCAATTCATAATAATTGACATATAAAAGTAAAACTTTTAGGACACATTCCTTTCAGTAAAGTCCCTAATTTCGGTCAAACCACGTTTGCCAAATGGTTGACCGATTCTCAACCAGGTAAAGTCCCTGATTTCGGTCGGCCAGAGTTTGTCAAACAGTCGACCTGTTTGACCGATTTATGCCTTTATCAAATTTTGGATTAATATCCAACAAAATCTGATCTTTGGGGTTTTAGCATATTTATATTATATAATGTTATAAATCACATTATAATATGCTACATATTATCATATATAATGTCAATCATTATACCCCATAATATATATTTACATCTGATATATATTTATTGATTATTCTAACCTTGTCGTAATCACGACATATTGATTTTAATATTTTACCACATATTTTAATACATCTTATAAAATGTAAAATCAAATTCTTTGTTTCCCAGTTCTGTGGTGTGACCTACAGGAGGATCTAAGTTATATTGACAATGATATAAAACACCTTATATCATAAACTATAAACGGTATCTAGCTACACATTGTAGCTACCCAAATAACAAAGATGTTTTGCTCACTCGAACTAAACACGATCCATTTAGTGATATTTAATATCACTTGGGATATTTTGCCTCATACAAAGAAGAAATGTGTTATCTTTGTATTATATATTCATTTCTTGATCTTTCAAGCTAATTATAAATATGTAACTTTACACAAGTTACATTGTGCACATTATAATTTTGCTTTATCAATGTGCCCAGCAATATCTTCACCCAAGTCAAGAGGGGCAATGATAATCTTTTGATATATTAACTTTTCCAACACAAGTTATGTATAACCAACTAATACCTATATCACTATACATCTTGATAGCTTTGGATAATAATCAAACCATACACTCCTTATGTGAAAAGATATAAGTCTCATAGCTTAAGATTCAAAGACACAATGGAACGTTAATGACACAAACACAATTCAATAATGTTTCATATGTTACGTCAATTCAATATATGAACGAAACATTTTCTATTTCATATACCCATGTTGTTCAATATTTGTAGAGCTACAACATCTCTTTTAACCAACACGACAATCTTAACTTGGCAATCAATGTCCCATGTTAATTACCATGATTGTGAATTACTTTTGATTTATGTGAACCATTATCTTTTAGATCTCTACGGTTAAGGACCAAGAGTCTCTTCCTTAACACTTCCAAAAGAAAAATACATTAATCAATGAAAAACATGTTCAATACATTCAATTCATAATAAGAGACATTTAAAAGTAAAACTTTTACACATTCCTTTCAATATCAAGTGTGCTCAAGTTAGACGCTTGTTTAGATAGTGATTTTGTTGGCTTTTTTGCCTTTATCTATGTTTTGATGATTTAATCAACCTAGTCATAATCAATGTAGAGTACCACACATTATGCATGACATATATGTTATATTGTGTTAATTTCTACAGGTGAGCAAGACTCAAGGAAGAAAGGAATTCAAGTCAAGACATGTAATCAAGCTATTGAAGACATGTAATTTGGTATTTCTTTTGAGTCTTAGGAACTTTGTGTACTTGAGCATACTATAGTAAATAACTACTCTCACACACTAGGTTCCTTAGAGTAGCCACACACAAAATCTTAGATCATTTGGACTTCAATAGGTCACCCAAACATAGACCAGAAAATACTTAAAATCAAACCTGAACTGTCTGTGCAAATTCGATCGACCGAACAAGCTTCGTTCGACCAAATGATCATATAACCAATAGTGTTTAAACAGCCTGACCGGTAGACCGTGACCATTTTGGTTGACCGTCTACACGTGTCATTTGACCGTTAGACCTGTCGTATTATACCAACAATCATTTTTCCCAAAACCCCAAATACAAGTGATCACCGGTTGACCATGGATCTTGTTTCAGTCGACATAACATAAACATTTTGACAATCCCCAAGTGCCTATTATTTTCGGTCGACCAACCCAACCATTTCGGTCGATAGAACCTAAACATTTTCAACAACCCCATAAAGCATGTTAGTTGTTGGTCGACCGAACCAACCATTTTGTTCGACCATTCCCTGCTCAGTTGACCATTGTGTTTCTGGACTTTCCTGGACTTCATTTCTGGACGACTGTTAAGCCTAATTCGGTCGACCGAACTTGCCCAGAACTGTGCCCTGTGCTTTTCTGGTTTGTGCTTCTTTCACAAACACTTACCATATTAATCACAAGGGGTATAACACCTTAGGAGCTTATAAATTGATGTTACCAAGTCACAATTTAAAGACTCTTACACTCCAAATTGTCATACACATCTAAGAGAAACTCCCAAGCTTTCAATTCCCCAAACCTATACACTCTAAGCCTAAATTCCCCACCTTTAATCATTGCTATATCCTACTCAAAGTGTGCTGAAGAATTAGAGACTGTTGTTCCAATCTACAACTGTTGTTCATGAAGCAAGGGTCTTGGTGAAAGCCCAACACAAAGAGTAGAGACTTCGGTGAAAGCCCGAAATGTTCCCTCTCGGGTTGTGAGAGGAAGGAATCAGGCTTGGCGTGGATTGTTCGCGAGACTTATGGTGTAAAGGCTTAATCTCGGCCCAGAATGAGATTGATGGTGAAGATGTAGGTGGAGCTCGAGGGAGATAGAGCGAAGCATGCAAGAGAGGAAGTAGGTGGGAGGCCGAACCTCTATAAAAATCTTGCGGTGCCATTGTGGTTTGCATATTTATTGTGTTCTCTACTTGTTTGTTTTATTCCACTGTGCATGTTTGATTAAGCAGGTAGAGATTGATTAAGCTTAAAAAGTGATTAGAATTACGGTCATACATGATCCTACAGATTCAACTTTCATATTCAAGAATCACTCAATTGTAAAGCTTCGAGGAAGCTCCTTCTTGGGTTGTGAGAGGAGACACGAGCGAGGAAAGGTTGTTAGCGAGGCTCGGGGTTGTAGAAGGCATTGATCTCGGCCCAGAACGGAGATCAGATAGTGGAACTGTAAGCGGGGCTTGGAGGATCGAGCGAGGATGGGAGGGAGGACTAGGGCTGGATGCGGTGCCGAACCTCTCTAAACTCCGACGTCAAATTTGTGGTTTACTTGTTTATTTCTTAATCTCTTGCTTATTGTTTTCATTCCGCATTTAGTGAGAGATTAGAGGGTCATCGATCCAAACAATTGGTATCAGAGCATTAGGTTACTAATTTCATATAATTAATCTTAGTTTAGCATATCATCAACATCTAATCAGTGTGAGGGATTGTCCACAACTAGGCCACCTTTGTTTAATGGCTTAAACTATGACTATTGGAAGAAAAAATGAGGATTTATTTGCAATTAAATAACTCGAAATATTGGACATCCATCTTAAACTCATACACATCTCCAAATGACGATGAGATTATGTCCTTAACTAGAGCCGAAATTAAGGAAGCGGTGATGAATTCCCACATTATGAACATCTTGTATTGTGGCTTAAATGAAGGGGAATACAATAGATTAAGCGGTTGTGATAGTGCATATGATATATGACACACATTAGAAATGCATCATGAGGGTTCAAGTAGAATGAAATAAACTAGGATAAGTTTACTCATGCATAAATATGAACTCTTTCGTATGCAATTCGGTGAGAACATAAGCAAGATGCACACTCACTTCACCAAGATCATTAACTCTCTCAAAGCTCTTGATAAGATTTTTAGCGAGGAAGAATTGACTCAATAGATTCTCCGATCACTCACCGATGGATGGAAGGAGAAGATGACCGTCATTGAAGAAACACAAGATCTCACCAAGTTGTCGAGGAGCTTCTGGGTAGTCTCATGACATATGAGACACAAATCAAAGAACGCAAGGAGAAGGAAGCCAAAAATCCTTGGTGCTACATGTCACCACCAATTCCAACAAAGGAGATAGTGATTCCAATGAGGAATTGGTCACTCAAAAATTCAAGGAGCTCCTTAAGAAAGATAAAGAAAAGAGAAAAGAAAATAAAAGAAGAAAAGCAAAAGAAAAGAAAAGAAGAAGAAGGCTCTCAAAGCAACTTGGGACGATTCAACATCTTCCTCATCAATTGAAGGTGAATTCGCCTCAATGTGCTTCATAACAATTGAAGATGAAGGAAGCAGGGTATCTTCTAGCTCAAGTCATGATTCAAATGACTTAAATTCATATAATGAACTTCTAATTGAAACAATGAGTTACTTGAAAATTTTGAACAAATTTGTCAAAAGAACAAACTAGCTAGAAAGAAAATCAATCAGCGACAATGTCAAGTTTAATAAATCCTGAATGAGAAAAATGATTTGCTTGCTAGTCATGATAAAGTTGCATTAGATAACTCTCATTTGATTGATGAAATTGCAACTCTAAATGCAAAATCTTCATGTAGTGATACGCAAGATCTTATCGCTAAGAATGTTCAATTACAAAAAGATCTTGAAAGATTCACAAATGGAAAGAAAATGTTTGATATGCTTATAGGTAGTCAAAGACAATCTTTAGATAAGCATGGTTTAGGATATTATGTTAATAACAACAAAACCATGTTATCCATACTACATTAAATGCAAAGCATTTCTCTTTGGACAAAAGTTCCTTAACTGTTTGGGCACCTAAGACCAAAACGGTTTGGGTACCAAAAATTGATGGAAAAGGACCGAAGGTTGTTTGGGTACCAAAATCTCCACTTGTAGGTACTTAGAAGGAGGATGATCGGTAGCGGTCGGCTCAAGCAAGAGAAGATCGATCCCAAGCTTCAAAGAGTTCATTTGGATCGAATTCATAAAGCCATCATCGCTATCAAAGGGATATTGGAACCAATGCAAATTCGGGGATTAAAAGTTAGGTAACATTATTCAATCCTATTAGTCTTATTTAATTGGTTCTAATCTAGGGCTATTGAATGATTAATTGATATTATACATCATTTCTTTTAGGCATTAGTGATAGGGGAGCATATAATGTTTTATCATATAATTAAGGGGGAGAACTTATGTAATCTTAACTTTTGTATCATATGCCTTTAATGTTTGCATTTGATTGATATCAAAATGGGGAGAACCATAAGATATTGAGTTTAAATTGATTAATTCTATGCATATTGATAGGAGGAGCAATATAGACATGCATACATTACATATATGAAGGGGGAGAAATCGTATAAAAAGTGCGTGAATTAAATTGAATCTCAAACAATAAGATATATGTTTGTCATCATATAAAAAAGGGAGATTGTTGGATTTTAGGCCTTAATCCATATTAATTTTGATGATTAATCAAACTAATCTTTATCAATCAACCGAATTAATCAAAGTGAGCAAACATGATTACATGCAATGCATATATATTTGTATGTGTGCAATTGTCTTAATAGGTTGATCAAAATTCATCAAAAGAATGAGTATTGAGACAAACACTCAAGAATGAAGACTTGTAATCAAAGCTTTGGACTAAGACTTGTAATTTTGTATGTATTGAGTCCATAGGATCATATGTAAACTTGAGCATCAGGATTCTATCACATCCAAGTTAGGTCAACCGAATAACATTAGGTCGACCGAATTGTCACATTAATTACCGAGATAATATTGTCATGTTGGTTAAAGATATTGTAGTTCTACAAATATTTTAACAACATGAGTATATGAAAATGGAGAATATTTCTTTCATATATTGAATAGACCTAACAAATGAAACATTATAGAATTGTGTTTGTGTCATTAATGTTTTCATTGTCTTTGAATCCTAAGATGTGAGACCTATATATTTTCACATAAGAAGTGTATAGTTTGATTATTATCATAACCTATCATTACGCATATGATAAAGATATTAGTTTATTATAAATAACTTGTGCTAGAAAAGATGATATGTCATAAGATTATCATTGTCCCTCTTCATTTGAGTGATGATATTATTGGGCCCTTGATAAAGAAAAATTATAATGTGAACAATTTAACTTATGTATAGTTACATATTTATAATTAAATTATGAGATCAAGTAAAAGAATATATAATGTCAAGATGACACATTCCTACTTTGTATAATATTTGTAATATCATGAGGCAAGGGATAGACATAAGTGATATATTACATATCACTAAATGGATCATGTTCTGATCGAGTGAACAAAACATCTTTGTTATTTGGGTGACTATAATGTATAGCTAGATACCGCTTATAGTTTATGATATTAAATGTTTAATATCATTGTCAGCATAACTTAAAATTTCCTGTAGTGTACACCACAAAATTGGGAAACGAGAGATGTGATTTTATATTTTATATAATGTACTAAGTTTCATGTGTTATGAAATAAAATACATGTGGTAAAATAATAAAATCAATAAGTCATAATAGCGACATGATTAGAATAAAAAAACTAGTAGGAAATGTATATATTATGGGGTATATTGTTTTGACAATATATATGATAATATATTACAAGATATAATGTGATCCGTAACATTATAACATGAATTTTCTCATACCCTAAAGCCCAAACGTTCTTAAATATTAATGCAAAATTTGGTAAAGTCAAAAACAATGAAAAATGATCCGACTGTTTGCCCACGTTTTTGCATCTATTAATAAGAGGTTTTTGTTGATTAAGGACTGGATTTAATCCACCTTGGTCAAAGGTAGTTATAGGATGATGATGAAAGGAATGTATTCTAAAAGTTTTACTTTTAAATGTCTTTTATTATGAATTCAATGTATTGAAAATTTGTTTCCTAGATTAATGTATTCGTCTTTTGGAAGTGTTATGGAAGATGCTCTTGGTCATTAACCGTAGAGGTCTAAAAGATAATGGTTTACATGAATCAAAAGTAATTCACAATCATGGTAATTAACATGGGACATTGATTACTGAGTTAAGATTGTCATGTTGGTTTGAAAGAAACATAATAGCTCTACAAATATTAAACAACATGAGTATATGAAATAGAAAATGTTTCTTTCATATATTGAATTGACCTAACAAATGAAACATTATCGAATCGTGATTGTGTCATTAATGTTTAATTGTGTCTTTGAATCCTAAGATACGAGACCTATATCTTTTCACGTAAGAAGTGTATGATTTGATTATTATCAAAATCTATCAATGCGTATAGTGATAAAGGTATTAGTTGATTATACATAACTTGTAATGGAAAAAGTGATATGTCAAAAGATTACCATTGCCCCTCTTGACTTGAGTGATGATATTGTAGGATCTAAAGGGCCCTAGGATTAGTTTAAGGGGGGGGGGGGAGAGAGAATAGAGTAATTACGTTCTTTAAAATATTAAGCAATTTAAAGCAAGAACAATACAATGTAAAGGATAAAAGGATGTCAACCACGAGATGAATGTATAGAGGTTTGAATCCAACCACTGGATCTTAGTCCTCTCTTACGAATTGCTCTTCCTCGAGCAACTTCGTGTCCTCCACTATACCGATCTCAGTTCCGGGCCGAGATCAAGCCTTTACACTTCAAGCTTGCGAACACCCTCGTCATGCTTGGACCACCTTCTCACAATCTGAGAAGAGCTTCACTCTGGAAGCTAATACAACACTTTGCTGAGAATTTAAGTAGCAACTTCTAATCTTGAGCACTTGAAAGATTGATGAATGCAATCAATGATTCAAGCGAAAAGATTTAGCATAAGGAGAAGTTTGGAGCAATTGAGAAAGGATTGGTGACCTTGTAAGGCTGATCTATGCTCTATTTATAAGCTCCAGACTAAATCAAGCCGTTGGGATTGAAGTGGTAATGATTTGAGTGAAATGCATAAAACCTGGAAAGTTCAGAACTCAAATCAGGACACAAACGGTCGATTGGATCGGGATAAATGGTCGACCGGTTTCTTCTAAATAAGAGAACGGTCGATATAAAGTGTATACAACTGTTGTAGAATACGACAAGTATAACGATCATATTCCAAAGAAATACGAGATGTCAAATGGTCGAACTAAAGTCAAAATTTGGTCGACCGGTTACGAGACACGTGCCAAGATATAATTAATGAATAAGAAGGAATCGGTCGACCTGAGATATATCAGTTGACGCAGGCAAACGGTCAAACAGGGATAAAGATTTGATCGACTGTTTTAGTTAGGGTAAGAGTCTGTTAAAATTGGTCGATCAAGGTAGTTTATGGTTCGATCATTCAGGGAAAAGAATTCATAACAGAATGCAAACGGTCGAACGAGATGGTCAACCGATCGACCCTTTTAAGTAGGAATTCTGAAACAAGAAAATTCTTAAGTGTAATGGGTCACCTAAAAGAGTCAGTTTGATATGGAATTTGTTGTATGACTTCTATAAGTTTTCTATGAATCAATGCAATGCAAATAAACAATATTTCAAGTGCCAAGTTACATTTTAGTCCTAAGAACAAGAAATGAAAATCCTATCTATTCTTCCACTTGATTTCTTGTCTTTGTGTATCACTTGTCCCCTAAAATGTTAGTAACACCAAGATATATGTGTACATATGCATGTGATGTTATAATAGATATACATGTGTTTATTGATATGTTAATTAATCATCAAAACGGATTAACGACTATTAGTCTAGCCAAAAAGCCAACAAATATTCTTGGGCCCATTGATAAAGCAAAATTATAATGTGCATAGTGCAACTATTTTGTTCCTCTAGGCTTACATTTGGGTCGTTCGCTCTTGCAGATGGGTCCTTGTGTATGACCGAGAGGTCAATTTTGCTTAATTTAAGTTTTTTCTTTTTACGTTTCAATCATTTTTCTCTTTCATTCTCTTCTTTATTACCTAATACTTGAAATATATCAATAAACATTTAAGTAGCACAATATGTGGGTAAAATTAAAGACATATAACATGAATATGATGCATGATATGCTACTAATCAATGAATGTTTGGGGAGGAGAATGGGTAGAGGAAGAAAAGGGGAGATGAAAAATGGTTGCAAAACACCAGATCACCATTCGGAAGGGTAAATAGGTCGACCAGAGGGAGAGGCGACATCTAGGGTAAAAGAGAGAGATGAAAGTGAAACCGCGATTTTACTGTAAAAGTAGCAGAAAGTGCATAAACGGTCAACTGAAAGGGACAGTGGTCGACCGAACACTTAAATTTGGGGAAAACAAATTTGGTCGATTTGGGTGATAGTTCGACCGATAAGAGCAACGATCGACCGAAAAGATAAGGGGAAAATTGCCTGGAAGTTGTTGGTCGAACAAAATGTTCCGGCGGTCGACCGAACTGAGAGGCAAAAAGTACCTGTTATATTAGGTCGAACAAAATGGACCAGCAGTCAACTGAACTGAGAGGAAAAAAGTGCTTGTTAAATTTGGTCGAACAAACCACGTCAATAGTCGATCAGAAACTAAGAGAGAAAAAGCCCTAAAATTACGGTTGAACGAAGAACTATAACAGTTGACTGAACGAGGAGGCACAAAGTGCCTAATAATTTTGGTCGAACAAAATGTGGAAATGGTCAACCGAATGAAGAGACAAAAAGTGCCTGGAAATATCAATCGAATGAGAAAATGAGACGGTCGAACAATTCAAGAGAAGGGAAGAAGTCTGAAAAGATCGGTCGAATGAGGGATACAACGGTCGAGCTATCACGGTCGACAAGAGACAAAGGGTTCGATCAATCACTTAAGTGAACTTAAGGATCATATCGATCAGAGCTGAAATGATCGAACAGAGAGCCTGTTCTAGTCGACCGAAAGGAGCGTGAAATGAGCATTTCAGCCCAAACACATCGAAAACACACCAATCAAATGAAAAACCGAAGGCATAACTTCACCAATATGCGATTTTCAAAGGTATGGCATAGTATGACATAATTATATATCTTTTAAGTTGCACATGCCTAGATTGAGTCTTATATGATTGAATTGATCAACATTTAAAGATTTTGTGAAAATAACCGCTAATTGATCATTTGTGGGAACAAATACAACTTTAATGTCTTCTTTAGCTGCATGATCTCTAAGAAAATGATGTCTTATTTCTATATGTTGGTTCTTGAATGCAAAATGAGATTTTTCGAACGATTTATGGTACTTGTATTATCACAAACAATAGGAGTAGTTTGAAACTCAAGTTTCAAGTCTGTGAGGGTTTGCCTCATCCATTAGACTTGTGCACATGCACAACTGGCGGCGATATATTAGGTCTCGGTTGTCGATAATGCAACACTATTTTGTTTCTTACTAAACCAATAGACAAGAGATTTTCCCAAAAAATGGCAAGTGTCACTAGTGCTTTTGTGATCTACGATAAAACTGGCATAGTCGGCATTACTATAAGCAATAAGATCGAAAGCCCTAGTCTTGGTATAAAACAAACCAAAACTTGAGAACCTTTATGATACCGGAAAATCCTTTTCAAAGGATTTAAGTGAGATTCTTTAGGACATGCCTCAAAGCGAGTGTGCAGGTCGACTAGCAGTAAGATATAGGAATGATCCAATCATACCACGATATTTCTTGATGTCCACATCTTTGCCATTTTCATCCTTGTCCAATTTCAAGCTTGTACTCATTAGAGTCTTGTAGGGTTTGCAATCTTCAAGACCAAAATGTCTAAGAAGTTCTTTTGTGTATTTCGCTTGGTGTATGAAGTTTCCATCTTGAGTTTGCTTGATTTGGAGTCCAAGGAAGAAATTTAGTTCCCCAATCAATCTCATCTTGAACTCCCCCTTCATAGACTTGGAAAATTCTTCGCAAAGACAAGGGTTACTTGCACCAAAGATAATATCGTCAACATATATTTGTACCACTAATAGATCATGATCATGAGATTTTACATAAAGAGTGGTATCCACTTTACCCATTGTGAAATCTTTGTTAATGAATAAGTCAAGGGTGGCATCTTGTGATGAGACATATCTAATAATATCCATGAAATCATCGTCAAGAGAGGAAATTATCTACACAAGCCAATTCATCAAAGTTGACATGTAGAGACTCCTCGACACAATTAGTTCTTTTATTATAGACTCTATAAGCCTTACTCCTATCGGAATATCCTAGAAAGATGGCCTCATCGGATTTTGCATCAAATTTATCCAAGTTGTCTTTAGTGTTACGGACAAAACATTTTGAGACAAAAGCTTTCAAATATGAAATTTTTGGAGTGCGGTTATGCCAAAGTTCAAAAGGAGTTTTCTTTAAAATGGGTCCAATGAGAACTCGGTTCAAAACATAGCAAGAGGTATTAACGGCTTCGCACCGAAAGCACTTTGGAAGCCCTTTTTCCACAAGCATGGTTCTTGTAATTTCTTGAAGAGTTATATTTTGCTCTCAACTACCCCATTTTGTTGTGGAGTTCGAGGAAAAGAAAATTTATTCTCAATGCCATATTTTTCACATTTGTTTTTGAAATAAATCATTTTCAAATTCTTCTCCATAATCACTACGAATAGCAATGATGTTGGAATCCTTTTCCCTTTGAACACGTTTGCAAAAACTTTTAAATCTTTCAAATGCATCATGTTTGTTTGCCAAAAACAAAACCCAAGTAAATCATGAAAAATCATCGACAATCACAAATGCATATCTTTTTCCTTGCTTTGATCTACATCGAAAGAAAGAAGTGAAGAGTTTGGTACCCACATTTGTTTGAGTCCTTGAGGGTTAGCTTTTGGTACCCAAACTTGAGTAGTCTTAGGTACCCAAACATTGGAATAATTTACTTTCTTAACCAAGGAGTTTTTCAATTTTACAATGTTAGGTGTAGATGACTTTGTTTCCCTCCCATGTATCCTAAGCCATTCTTTGTTAGAGATTGAGTTTGAGTGCCAAGAAGCATGTCAAGCATTTTCTTACCCAATGCAAATTTGTCTAGATCTTTTGTAAGTTGTTTATTCTTGGCCACAATATCTTCATTAGCATGACCCTCATTTGTAGATTTCAAGGTTTTTATCTCATCATTAAGCAATTCATTTTCTTTAACTAAAGATTCATATTTGATGGATAAATCTAGATTCACTTTTCTTCCTAATTTGTTTTTATGACAAATCATTTCATATTGCTCAGCAAGTTCACGAAATACATCTAATAAGTCATCATATAAGGAAGTTTCATGAGAGGATACCTCATTGTTGTCGATTTCCACCACTTGAGGTTGTTCACTCTTCTTTGGTGATGGAGGTAGGCTTGAGTCAGAACCGGAAGTTGCGGATGAGCTTGAATCATCCCAAGTTGCATTGAGAGCCTTCTTCCCATCTTTCTCGCGATGATCTCTTCTTTTGTCATCATTACGTTCTCATATTTTGGGCCTCTCCTCTTTGTCTCTTCTTGAGGGCCTATCTTCTCTATCTTTCCTTGGTCTCTCTTCACTTTCTCTTCTAGGAGGATATCTCTTTTGTTCTCTTCGTTCACGGTCTCTTGGCCTAAGCAATGGGCAATCCTTCTTCATGTCACCAGTCTTGTATCATTAATAGCACGTGAACGCGTGAGATGATTCACCTTTTCCTCTTGTGAATTTTCCCTTAGAGAGAAACTTCTTGAAGTTTTGGGTTAGCAAGCAACGTCTTCATCGGTTTCCTCGTCTTCGATCGCTTCCGAATCCGAGGTTGCTTTTAGAGCAATTGTCTTTTCCTTCCTTCTAGAATTTCCCCGCTCCTTTTCCTTCTCTCTTCTTTATTCCATTTGAATCTCATAGGCCATGAGACTTCCTATGAGATCCTCCATCTTGAACTTTGAGAGGTCTATAGCTCCCTCAATTACCATAGTCTTTTTCTCCCATTCCAAAGTTAATGACCTAAGGAACTTCCGCACCCTGTCACTTTGAACCAAAACCTTACCAAGGTTCTTCAAAGAGTTAGTAATATAGGTAAAGTGAGTGTGCATCTCGCTTATGATTTCATTAGACTTCATAGCAAACATTTCATATTTTTGCATAAAGGAATCTATCATAGTTTCCTTAATGGATGATCGACCTTCAAAGTGACTATCTAACATATGCCATGCCTCAAATGCTGATTCACATGCATTGATTCTACCATATTCTTCCTCGGTTAAATCACACATTAGAATGTTCATGAGTTTAGCATTCATTTGAACCATGACTAGTTCATCATCGTTCAAGAGTTCAAGATACTTATTTTGAAAGTAAGGAATTTGAAGAAACACCTATAACTTAACATCATATGATTGAATGAAAGCAATCATCTGTTTATTCCAATATGCATAGTTTGTTCCATCAAACAAAGGAGGTCTACCATTGTGGAATCCCTCGCGTTGTTGGGTCATTGCTACAAATGCTAATTTGTTTAGATGCAATCTACGAGGCTCTGATACCAAATGTAAGATCTAAAGGGCCCTACGATTAGTCTAAAGGGGGGGTGAATAGATTAATTATGTTCTTTACAATATTAAGCAATTTAAAGCAAGAACAATACAATGTAACAAATAAAATGATAAAAATCAAGAGACGGGTGTATAGAGGTTTGGATCCAACCACCGGATCCTAGTCCTCTTTTACGAATTGCTCTTCCGTGAGCAACTTTACGTCCTCCACTATTCTGATCTCAATTCCAGACCAAGATGAAGACTTAACACTTCAAGCTTGCGAACACCCTCGCCAAGCTTGGACCACCTTCTCACAATCTGAGAAGAGCTTCACTCCGGAAGCTAATACAACACTTTGCTGAAAATTTGAGTAGCAACTTCTAATCTTGAGCACTTGAAAGATTGATGAATGCAATGAGTGATTCAAGTGAAAAGATTGATCACAAGGAGAAGTTTGGAGGAATTGAGAGTAGTATGAGAGTATGAGCTTAAGAGAGAGGATTGGTGACATTGTAAGATTGATCTAAGCTCTATTTATAAGCTCCAAACTAAATCTAGCCGTTGGATTTGAAGTAGTAATGATTTGAGTGAAATGCATAAAACATGAAATGTTCAAAACTCAAATCAGGACACAAACAGTCAACCGGTTTCTTGTAAATAAGAGATCGGTCGATATAAAGTGTATACCAGTCGATCCACCCAGGCAAAAACTTGAGTGAACCAGTCACTCCAGCACTTCTATTTTGTTCTTAGCTTAGTTTTTATTTGATCGTTTGTTTCTTTCTTTCGCATTTCGTACTTCTTAGCGTAGTTTAGTGTAGAGTAGCGTAACCAACTCTCTTCTCCATTTTTTTCGCCACTTGATTTCGTGCAAACAAGAGGCTGCTCACCTCCCTGAGGACGACCTGTACTTGCCACCGCTTCATCGCGGCCGTGCACTTGCGGTTTAATTAAAACGTTCAACAAGTTTTTGGCATTGTTGCCGGGGAGGTGCCAATCCAGACTTTTGTTTGGACGATTCGAGTGGATTTAATTTGTGTTGTGTAGTTTTTCCTTGTTTCAGGAGACTTGGAGTCATCAGGAAGAATGCCTGGAGAAGTTTTGAGTGAATCTGAGCATTTAAGACCGCCGATCAGCGGCCTGAGACCGCCAATTGGCGGTCTGGTAAGCTTGGTTTTGTCTCGTATTTCTTTGGTTGGTTTTCATAATTGATGTAGTGTCTGGGATTTAATTTGGCATGTTTTGACTTATAGTTTGTTCCCAGATCCATAATAAACCTCCTTTAAGCAACTTGGACCCTAAAACTCAAAGCAAAAGATTAGGCATTCTTGTTGTTTAGGTCATGCATCATGTATGTGACTTAGGCATTTAGATTGTCTTTTATCTTAGCTTTATTTTCTGTTGCTGAGAGCTGGCGTGAGGTATTCACCTTCTACTCTCATTCATGCATTTCGTATGAACATGCATTAGTTAGTAGGAAGTGCATTGCAACAAGTGTGAGTTGAGCGTTGTTTGGAGAGTTGATTGCTAGATTTAGGACTCCAAAACGCTACTAAGGAGGGGCTGTCCCGTAAAAGATAAGGTGGGGGATTTCATCACCCTTTCCTTCACCCCAAAAACCACACTAATCAAGAGCCTAATTTTAAAATCAAGTAGACATTGGCCCTAAGGAACTTGGACACATTAGGAGAGTGATCCGGTCCCGACCGTCATGACCTGATCGGCATTGCCCACCTTCTCGATAGTAGGAGAGATGAGATCTCCGGATCTTGACTCACTTGCTGGGCTTTGTGGTCCTCGTCGTAGGGAGGTGAGGCGTGTTGAGGTCGTGTGACCTCGCAGTTAGGCGTCGTCTAGCTGTAAGGACCTATAGCGACCTTAGGATTGTTTGAGCTTTGTTTGCTTGTGTGCTTCTACCTGTACCCATCCGCCGTAGCTTAAGGACTTCTTCCCTTCTCTCCTGAGTCATTCTTTCTCTCCTGTGTTCCCTCGTCTTCTCTTCTACGTACATTCTTTGTTTGAAAAAAAAAGAAAAAAAAGAGTTGGGGTTTGTGTGTGCACCTTTGTGCATGCTTTCGTGGACACGAGACGAGAGTGGTCGATTGATGAGGAGCGTTGTCAATCCGGCTTCAGTCATCAATTTCTCGACACCTTCCTCCTCTCGTGTCGCACGTAGTTCGGGTCCAATGGCTGCTAATTTCCGTGAGGAGGAGTAGTTGCTGGACCCACTTGTTCCACCTGTGCTTCCAGTTGTCGTTCCCATACCTCTTCGTGATCGATGCTACCCGAGCCGTACCGCTCTACCCCCATGCATCGTATTACCAGAGGCTAATGGGAACCATTTTGAGGTTAAGCCTCAATTCATTTCCATGCTCCATCATTTCACTGGGAAAGGTGACCCCTATATCTTTCTCAGGGAATTTGAGGAGGTTTGTGCTATGTTCAAGCTGCAACAACTTAGCACAGACTCCATCCATCTTATGCTCGTTCCTTTTGCACTAAAGGATGACACCAAGAAGTGGTTGTACAGCAACCAGGCGAATTCCTTTAGGACTTGGGATGAGTTTCAATCTGCATTCCTCAAGAAGTACTTTCCTAATCATCGGACTCAAAAATTGAGGAACGAAATCAATTCGTTCTATCAACATGAGACAGAACCATTTCATGCATATCTTGAGAGGTTCAAAGAGCTACTATCCTCGTGCCCTCGCCATGGCATTGAGTTGTGGCGTCTTTGTCAGATTGTGTATGAGGGTCTTCACATCCCGTCCAGAACGCTCCTTGAGTCCATGTGTCAAGGAGAGTTCTTGGGAAAGGATGAAAGGGAGGCATGGGCCTTCCTAGAAGACCTCGCTGAGAAAACCATGCAGTGGGAGAGTGTGAGGGAACCACCTGCATCATCTAGTATAGGAGCGAAGATCGCGAATGCAAACTCGACTAGATCGGGTGCCGCATTTGCTATCGATACCACTACGGCCACCGAGGCACGCATGGCGGCCTTAATGCGCCGTATGGATTCGATTGAGCTCCAAAACCGACAAAGTGCACCTCACATGTCCACATCTGGTCCAGTTCCTTGTCATTCATGTGGTAGGATAGGTCATGTAGAGAGCGAGTGTGAGTCCATTCCTCCTGAGATGGAGCGTGTCAACGCCATCTATGACAGAGCTAGGAATGACCCATACTCATCATCTTATAACCCTGGAAGGAGGAACCACCCCAATTTTTCATGGAACCAAAATAATACCCCGGGTGGTCCTTCAAACTCCTCTAGACCACCTTACCAATCACACCAACCTCCCATGCATGCGCAATCCGATCAGCCACCCCAAGCGCAAACCACCAATCAATCGGGTTTCCCAAATTCCCACAATATGGAAACCCGATTCAATTCGCTTGAGACCTTGACTCGTGGACTTGAAAACTCAATGAAAATTTTTATGTCTACCACAAGTCAAGTTCTCACTTCAAATCAACAGACCATGAAATCTCTAGAGCTTCAGATGGGCCAATTGGCTCAATCTGTACATGAAAGAGAGAAAGGGTCTTTTCCTAGCCAGCCTGAGGCTAACCCCCGCATGTACCAACAACAACAAATGCAAAATGAGAATGTGGTACCTCGGGGGAGGCAAGTGAACCATGTGGAGGAACCTGTTCACCATGTCAATTCCATTGTGACCTTAAGGAATGGAAAACAGGTTGACAATCACATTTCCTTGCCACACCCACCACCATCTATGCAGCCCCTCAGTGGGAATGGTGGTGAAGAAGAAGCTGAGGGTGAGGGTAATACACCAACGCTTCTTTCTTCTCAGGCACCGTAGAAAACCTACCTGCCAAAAGCTCCCTATCCAAGTTGGTTAAACAAAAAGCAGAGTGACAACATGGAAAAGATATTAGAGGTGTTTAAGCAAGTGAAGGTTAACATCCCCTTGTTGGATGTCATCCAACAAATACCTCAATATGCCAAAGTGTTGAAGGATCTCTGCACAACCAAGAGGAAGACTAATGTTCCTAAGAAAACATTCTTGGCTGCAAATATCAGCTCACTTTTGTCCAATCCCACCTACGCAAAATACAAGGACCCTGGGTGTCCTACTATTCAATGTACGATAGGGGACACTAGACTGAGCAATGTTTTGCTTGATTTAGGATCAGCGGTCAACCTCCTCCCATTCTCTGTTTATCAACAGTTGAACTTGGGAGAATTGAAACCAACTAAGATCACCCTCCAATTGGCGGATAGATCCATTCGTATTCCCATGGGGATTATCGAGGATGTGCTTATCAAAGTTGGAGATTTTATATTTCCAGTCGATTTTGTTGTCCTCGATACCAATCCTGTTGCGAACACCCACTCTCAAATACCTTTGATTTTGGGTAGACCATTTCTGGCAACCTCCAATGCCTTGATTAATTGTAGAAATGGTCTCATAAAGCTCTCATTCGGTAACATGACTGCCGAGTTTCATGTGTTCAACTCTGGTAAGCAACAGGAACCCATGGATGAACCTTTAAATCTAAATCTCATCTGCCAATTGGAGAAAGCACCACAAAATCAACGAACACCCCTAACCCCAATGCAACCCGTTGAGAATGTTCGTGGGCCCAGCGAAAACTCATTGCATGTCTTCGCAATGCAAAGAGTGAGCTGGCCTCGAACATGAATGTCCAAGGGGAGTGTTCGTTGCATGATTCAGTTGAGAGTACTAGTGAGAGTGAGACACCTCATCATATGCCTATACCAGAAGGTGTCTCTACCTCAGATCCCATGGCCATTGAGCCATTTGAGCTTCATATTGACTCCAACAAGGACCCACCTTTGACCGAACTTATGCTTGATGATCTGAATGATGGTGGGAGGTCCTTGTTGGATGACTTGGGGAGAAGCCCCATTTTTAGTGATGCAGGTCTGCTGCATCCATCGAATGAGCCTGAGGAACTCATTCTGATGCACCCGCCTATTGGTTGGAGGGTTTTCTTCGATGAGCAATTAAACCCTAGTGAGGCAACACAACTTCAATCATTCATGTTGCCTACACCCAACCAATATCATGAGGGGTTCGAGCCTTTCAGCTTTGACCTTTCACCCCTCATGACACCTCAGAGTACCAGTGAAGTTTGCCCCTCTCGGCAAGTCTCTGGTCCTCATGACTTGATGTTCTCATTTGATGTTCCTTGACCAAATGATTATGAGAATATCTTGGTTGATGTATATATCTTGTAAAAAAAAATAATAATAAAAGACTCCTTCAGTGAGAGGCAAAGTAAAAAGAAAGCTCCCAAAATTGTCTTGAACTTGATGCATTAGGATTTCTAGTTTACTGGCTGTAGGTCTTATCGAGTCGTTAGGATGCACCCCGGTTTTCCCTCGGGGGGCGTGTAATCATAGGGTTTCAGCACTCAAACATTTAAAGAAATCCACCCTGAACCTAGTGAGTTAAATAATTCCTGTCTGTTAGTATAAGGAAGTTTGTCGTAGTCAAGGGCCCTTAATCTCTTTTTGTGAAACTGAAGTGTAGGGGTTTTGGTTCCCATGTAGATAAATGAATAAGTGGTGTTCTCTCTTCTCGCACGGCTCCTATCACTCGGGAAAGTAGGTCTGAGGGGCCTTTGTGCCTGGTGCTTTCGAGTCATCTGACTTGGGATGCACCGACCGAACTCCCGTTACACGGGTGGTAGGGATCGCCCTATGTGGAGATTTGGGGGAAGGTGTACGTGATAGTGTAAGTCCTCATAGGCAATGATGCACGAAACCCGACCCTGGGAGAATCAAACACCAACCAATAAAATGCTCCAAAAGAGAAAAAAAAGCAAATAAGAACCAAAATGGACTTTACACATTGTATCACATTCAGAAGTTAAGGTTGCCCATGTCTTTCACTTAAGTCCTTAACAAACTCTCACGAATAACTCATTAGGCTAGGTGTGTGGACCGATTACATATATAGAGTCGACCCGTTGTATTACCGCGTCCCATGATCGACAAAATAAGTCCAACGAGTCGTGTAGCTAGATTGATTAATGTATCTTGTTCGGATTTTGTGGGTATATCCGCTGAAAACCCTCAGGAGACAACACTCCTCCTTGGCGACAAGGAGGTTTAACGGCTTGTTGCACGTGCTAAGTGCAACCGTGGTTCCTACGAAAGTGAGTTAGGATTTCTTGTTTTTTGCATTCTTTTCTCGTTCTTTGTTTTGCTCGGGACTAGCAAAAGTTAGGTATGGGGGTATTTGATTGACATCACCAGTCGATCCACCCAGGCAAAAACTTGAGTGAACGGTCGAACCAGATATAGGATCGGTCGACCGTTGAGTGGGTTTTGGCGAGAATAAAATTAAACAAATGAGGTAATGGTCAAACCAATTAAGGAATCTGTTTGACCAAAAATAACAAGAAGTTTGGAGTTCGAATTGTTCCTCATCCGGTCGACCGCCGTCAAGGCAATGTTCGATTGGTGACCGAAATACGAATTGGGTTAGTTGAAGTATGTGTATACAACCATTGTAGAGTACGACAAGTATAACAGTCATATTCAAAAGAAATACGAGATGTCAAACGATCAAACTAATATCGAGATTCAGTCGACTAGTTACGGGACACATGCCAACATATAATTGATGAATAAGAAGGAATCGGTGGACCTGGGATATATCGGTTGACACAGGCAAACAGTCGATAATGGATAAAGATTCGGTCGACCGTTTTAGACAGTTTAAGAGTCTATTAAAATTGGCCGAACAAGGTAATTTATGCTTCAACCGTTCAGGGAAAAGAATTCATAACAGGATGCAAATGGTCGAACCAAATGGTCAACCGGTCGACCATTTTAAGTAGGAATTCTGAAACAAGAAAATTCTTAAGTGTAATGGATCACCTAAAACAATCGGTTTGATATGGAATTTTGTATATGACTTCGATAGGTTTTCTATGAATCAATGCAATGCAAATAAAAATTATTTCAAGTTTCAAGTTACATTTTAGTCCTAAGAACAAGAAATGAAAATCTTATCTATTCTTCCACTTGATTTCTTGTCTTTGTGTATCACTTGTCACCTGAAATGTTAGTAACACCAAGATATATGTGTACATATGCATGCGATGTTATAATAGATATACATGTGTTTATTGATATGTTAATTAATCATCAAAACAGATTAGTGACTATTAGCCTAGCCAAAAAGCCAACAGATATGGTTGGGCCAATTGATAAAGCAAAATTATAATGTGCACAATGTAACTTGTGTATAGTTACATATTTATAATTTGTTTGAGAGATCAAGAAATGAATATATAATACAAAGATGACACATTTCTACTTTGTATAATATTCTCAATATCATGAGGCAAGGGATAAACACAAGTGATATTACATATCACTAAATGGATTGTGTTTGGTTCGAGTAAGCAAAACATCTTTGTTATTTGGGTAACTATAATGTGGAGCTAGATACCACTTTATAGTTTATGATATAAGGTATTTTATATCATTACCAACTTAGATCCTCCTATAGCTCACACCACCGAACCGGGAACACAAGGAATTTGATTTTACATTTTACATGATGTATTGAAATACGTGTGGTAAAATATTAAATTCAAATGTGTCATGATAACGACATGGTTCGAATAATTAATAAATTTATATGAGATGTAAATATATTATGGGGTATAATGTTTAACATTATATATGATAATATATTGCATAGTATAAGGTGGTTAGTAACATTATAAACTAGAAATTTGCTAAAACCCCAAAGATCAGATATTGTGTGATATTGATCCAAATTTTGGCAAAAGGTAAAAAAATAGTGCAAAATGGTTGAACGATTTTTGCAAAATGGTCGACTGGTGAACAATAATTTCTGGTTCTTTTGAAAGCGTTTTTGAAAACGGCTGACCGGATGGATGCGCGGTTCGACCAAAAATAACATGTATTTTTCTTGTTGCAAAATAGTCGACTGGTGAGACATTTCGTTCGACCGAAATTATCAGGAACTTTTCTAGATAACCAAACGGTCGACCGGTTGGCTGATTCGTTCGACCATTTGTCACGATTTTGCCTGAATTAATAGGAGAATTTCTTTGATCATAGGTTGGATTTGTTCTAATTTGGTCAGAAGATGTTAAGGGATGATTACGTGTCAAACTATGATTGCTTTAGAGGGGCTAAAATGAGGGATCATGTGTATGTAGGTTACACATGATGTGGGATGGAGGAAGCCCTATAAATAGGTCCATCATCTCATCCTTGTTTACATGAATGCTAAAATTCTCGTCTCCATATTTCTCCACCAAATCCATCCGAAAATTCTCTTGTGAGTTGAGTATTTTAGAGATTAAATTCTCCGAAGCATTAAAGGGATAACTAGCTAGATTGTAGCCATGAATTAGAGATTGATTGACTAGCTCCGATCTCTCTAAATCTTGTTTAGAGTTTGGTGAACACTTGGATGAATTCTGAGGCAGAAGACCGAGAGTCAGAAGCGACCTTCCCCTCGACCTGGCCCATTCACGACACCGACTAGATGTATGAGCACGTGCCAGAGCCCAAGGGTATTCCACTCACACGTCAGAGCACGAGGAGCTGACCAGCCGACAAAGATTGGGATATGCCTAGTGCAAGGCTGATCGAACGAGAATGGATAAGAGGCTCGTGGGATTGTCGTGATAGGGTAGGGATGGCTATATTTCTGGGAGTGAACACCCGGCTAATATGAAGCGCATAGATACAAGTTATGCCTTGGAATGAGAGTCTTCGACTTAACGGAAGAGAGCATCCCACACGGGTCTTCTTGTCTACGATCCGACGTGCAACTCATCTTCCTATTGGTAAAAGGGATTCGATAATCCCAGAGGTATGATCCAATCTATGTATTTCAATATTATATACTGAATTATGTATATTGATATACAATTAGGAATTTTGTATATAAAATTGTTAAAAAAATTAGAAAATTGATATTAAATGCTTGTTAAATGTTTTAAAAATATACAGAAGTATAGGGCACGAAATCCTATAGATGAGAGGAGAAATAAACAACAGATCATGTGCAAAGTGGTTTGCATATGATGTGGTTTAGTGAAGAGATTAATAAAGGATCATGTGTAAGTGGTTTACCCATGACATGGGTTTGAGGATGCCTTATAAATAGGTCTCTCCTCCATTCCTTTGTTTAATTAATGCAAAACCTTCTCCTCTACATAATTTCTCCATCATTCCATCCGAAATTCTTCTTATTAATTGAGTGTTTGAGAGATTAAATTCTTTGGAACATAGAAGGGGTTATTAGCTAGATTCTAACCTTGAATTAGAGATTGATTGACAAGTTTTGATCTCTCTAATCTTGTTTAGAGGTTGGTGAACACTTGGAGGTGATTCCGAGGCAATCCGACCTGCAACCCGACTTCCGATTGGTAAAAGGGATTTGATAATCCCCTAGGTATGATCCAATATATGCATTTCATTATTAATTAGTATACAATATATATTGAAATACAATTAGGAAAAAAATGTATATAAAATTGTTGAAAAATATGAAAACCGATCCTAATTACTTGTAAAATTTTAAAAATATGGTTTTTTGCTTGGATGCCACTTTAAAAGACTATATTTCAGTTTTTGCCAACCTTCCATCTCTATTTCTATAAGTGCCACTACAAATTACAACCATTCCATAGATGTCATTAAGTTTTCCGCCATGCCACTCCGTTACGTAGTCAATGTAACTCTGTTTACTACTTGCAATTAACCCCTACTTATCCAAATTACCTCCCTAAACACCCTCCGTTTCCCTCCCTTATTTCCGGCCACCTAACCTCCCTTTTTCCCCATTCTTGGCCAGCAACCGTCTTCCACACTTCTTTTCCTTCCTATCCTCTTCCCAACCTAAACATCCCACCTCTGTCGTCCCGCAAAGTTGATGCCAAGCAACAATTGGTAGACCGGTGAGAGCAGCGCGTCGATGATCTCCAACACTATTTTGCTCTGTGGTTGTGGTGTGTCGGCCATCATTTTCACTTCTGGTAGGGAGAAAAGCCTAGGGAAGCGTTTTTTCCGTTGCCGCCAGTTTGGGGTAACTCCTTCCCTTCAATTGCTTAAATGGATGGGTTTTTTTGGGGTGCTGGTTATGTGTTTGTTAAAATGCCTAAATGGGTTTCCTGATTGTAGGATGGTGGAGGATGTGGATATTTTGAGTGGATACCTGGGTCACCTCTGTTGGGCACCACGTTTGCAGCTGAGATGCAAAAAAGGGAGTCCTTTTTTAGTTCCAAATTTGAAAATGTAGATCAGAAGCTTGAAGCAATGGCAGATGTTTTACATGGAGCAAAGGTGGCATCAGAAGAAGTTTTGGTTTGGAATTGTTGTTTGTATTGGGTTAGCTTATGTGATTAATTATGTATTTGGTACTCAGTAGTGTGGTGGTTGTGGTAATGTTATTCACTATGTGTTTGTGTTTGTGTTTGTGGTTGTAGTACTGAGTATGTTTGATTTGTTTGGGTTAATGTTATTCACTATGTGTTAGGTTGTGGAGTTCTACTCTTTGCGGTGTTGCAGTTGGTGGTTGTTATGTTGTGTTGTTGTTTGTTCCAGTTAAGAGTCATTGATGTAACCTGTGCAATGATATGAAGCTATACTACATCTTTGCTGTTGAATTCCATCTTGTCCGTTGTGTTGAACTTGTGCACAACTTTGCTGCAACAATTTAAAAAAGATGTCATACACATTGTGTTAACATGAACTATGTAACCCCTAACATTGTATTCCACAAGAGATGTCATAAAAGCTCTGAACTAGCAATTCACTTCATCCAAACTTCATTTGTAAGTGAAAAGTGCAATGTCATACACATTACTGCTCACATGTGAAGCACACCAAAATCATGAACATTAGTGCTCACATGTGAAGCTTCTGAACTACAAGAAGACCAGAACATTACATAATTCTAAGTTAACCGAAATTTACATGTCAACGATTACAATATGATATTGCTTTCAATGCATACTCTTTCGAGTAGCCAACTTCCATCAAGTCTTTAAAAGTTTTCATCCTCTTAGACTTAGGAGTGCCTATGGTGCCTTCTTGTACTTGGGAGGTTTCCTGAGCTGCATTAAAGTGGGCTGGTTGGGCTGGCTGTGGAGTTGAATTGGATGTTGCTACATGAGAGGGGGCACTCCTGTTGAATGATAATAGAATATGTTAATATTTTATAGTCAAACTGAGAACATATATGATCGAATATGAAAGAACTACAAAGAACTTCCAATTAAAGAACTACAAACTCACTGTTTATTTGTTTTGGTCTTGCTCTTGCTTGTGTTGGAGGTGCTGGTAGGTTGTGGTCTAATCCCACTGAAAAGGATGGATGTAATACACATAAATGCATATCAATATGAAAGTGTACAAATGATTGAAAAGTGAAGCATCAGAGTACCTTATGGATGCCTGTTAGGAACCTCGTATTGGTTCCTTACATGTTCTTGCTTGATGCCCCACTCCATTGCCTCTCTTGTATTTCTGTGTTCTTGTGATTTTGTTGGGCTCATCAGCGGCCCTCATTCTCTTCTTCTTTGGCCTACCTGGTGGTCTAACTACATCCAGCGCCTTCATGAAGATGAGTGGACCTACGGATATCCATTGTCTTCTGTCTGGGAGTGGAGATATTCTGCCACTATAAGCTAGCCTATACTTGTCAGTGTAGTAACATGGATGCACGTAATATTCCCAAACCACCTACCTAATTGTGCCTATGAATGCTGCTCTGCATGGTTGCATGGTAGACACATAAGTTGCCACTTTCTACATGTGCATGCCCACACGTCTAGCTCAACAATGCATCTCCTTATGAGGCTATGGACTTCTGCCCTCACATCACTGGACAGGTGCACAACATACCCACCTACACCCCTACTTTTCTTAGTTAGCCACTTCCTTGCATAAGGAACCAAAATGTCCTCCCAACCTCTTGATTTCTTCTCCCTTTAATAAAATAACTTCATAATCTTTTGTCTGACTGTGTCAACAAACATAATAGTTGGCTTATGTCTAGGGTCTGATATCCACCAATTGAAGCTCTCAGAAATGTTGTTGGTTACACTGTCACACTTGGCAGTCACTCCAAACTGAGATTTAGCCCAACATTTGTCCTTCAACTCAACTTTACTGAGCCAGTCATATGCATCTACATTTGCCAACTGCAACTCACCCATTTGCCTACTAAAATCATCTTCTGTGTATGCTCTGACAACACCCTACACTAACTCAATCATTGAATCACCCCCAAAATGTATCCTGAAATTTTTGTAAAGATGCCTCATACACGTCCTATGCTCACACTCAGGGAAGTGCTCAACAATGGTTGTTTCTGAACCTTTACACCTATCACTAAGTAGTACAAGGACATTAGCGTCTCTAATTGCTTGTTTCAAAAGAGAGCAAAACCACATCCAATTATCTTCATTTTCAATATGCACGACAATGAATGCTAGAGGCAAAATTCTATTGTTGCCATCTACTCCCACAATTGACAGACATGCACCTCTAAATTTATTCTTCAAATGACACCCACCAAGACCTACAACTGGCCTACAACCCTGAGGGAATCCATTTCTACAAGCACCAAGACATACAAACAATCTCAAGAACTTGTTATCATCAGTCACCTCTAGTTTGAGCACAAAATCAAGATTCCTACCATGCAACTCAGAAATAAGATTAGGAAGCAACTCAAATTGTTCTTGCTCAGATCCATGTATCTTCTTAAGGGCAAGTTCTCTACCTCTCCATATTCTATTGTAGGGTGCTTCAACTTGAAATATTTCTGTCAATCTGTCTATAATATGCTTAACTCTCAAATTCTCATCTACTAGCAACCATTTGTAGCAGTGATCGACTATCAACTTGTTAGTGGCCATTTTGGAGGCTACCTTATTAACACTGGAGCAAGTATGGTCACCATTCAATGTCTTTATTTGGAATACTAACCCCTCATTAATTGTTGATGCATGGCACCTCCATTTGTAGTTACAATGGATCACTCTTATAGAAAGTAATGGAACCTTCATGCAGGATGGAGTATTGTCTAACTGAGAATTTTAAAGCATCTCTATTAGGGAACTTCTTACCAATGCTAAAATCAAGTTTCATCATGTCCACATCGACAGTTTTAGGACCATCCTCCTTTAGCACAACATCTAGTTCATCCTCATCTTCAACATCACAACTCTCATCACCACTATTTTCTTCTTCTTCTTCCTCAGGCATATACTCTTCCTCATCAGACATTAGAGTGTTCTTTAAATCCTCATCTGAGTCATCACCCTCATTCTCTGCCTGTTTCTCTGGAATGGGGTTCGTACTGGGTCTCATTGTGTTAGGCTTAGGAGTAGGGCTATGTACATGAGTTGATTCCACAAAACCATTGGACTTTGTTGGGTTTGGTGATTTGGGGTTTTTAGTTGGAGTCTTCTTGGCACAAACCTTTCTACCATGTGGTGATTTGTGTATTGGTGATTGTGGTGTTGGATTTTGTGTGTTGGACACTGCTGTGTTGGATTTTGGTTTTCTGGAGATTGCTGTGTTGGAGTAGCAATGGTTGGATTTTGTTGTGTTGGTGATTGTTCTGTTGGAGGTTGACTGTTAAAGGTTTCAGTAGGCTTAGTGGATGGTTCTCCAGGGAGTAGAGTGGCAACGGTACAACAAGTCGGTCAATACTAACAAATATTTCTATTTCTCTCTTTGGGTTTAACTGCGTCAGCCATATCCTCATCACACCTAAGCCCCTTAAATTCATACCTCTGAAGCCCAGGAACCTTGTAAATGAAGCACATTCCATCCTCTAACCCCCACTGCATGTGTGATGTAATACCAGACTTCACTACTTCATACTTGGCCAACTTCTACAAACTTTTGGGGAAATGCCCTACCCTTCCTATTTTGACATTTCCCCTCCCCCCCCCCCCTCTGAAAATGCAAAATGTATAGTGTTTTCGGGTGCCTTGGCTGTAACAGAACCAATAAGAAAACAAATGAATACTAAGCATGGTATCAAAAAATCTAATCAACACACAACATGCATTCAACTAGTAAGCATTCTTCAAATACACTAACTAGTAAAGCACGTGAGCAACACTGAACCACTAAGCACATCATCTAAGGAACATTAAAATAACATAAAAAATAAATGACATATCCAAAATGTCCCACATTTCATCCAATCTAATAACATGCAACCTAGACTCAACCAGTAAGGCATATTACAAAATTACTAACCACAACATGCAACCTACATTGAACCACTAAGGAGAAACATTCAACTATTTAACCACAACAACGAAAACCAGAAATTTGCGACCCGTACCTTTTAACCTTGCACTTCAAGTTTGTGGATTGCCGCAGCAACCTCATCTGCTTCACAACCTCACAAAGGCAACCCGAAACTTCAACCTCAAGCGACTTGGGAAGACAAGGACGAAATAAAGAACTCAGAGAGGAATGCTGGGTCAGTTCGTCGGAGTTACAACTGGGGGTTATCGGAATTTCAAAATGTGTGGGGGAGAGGACGAAATCGGTCGAGAGGGCTTGGAATTGGGATTTAGGGTTTGACGAGTAGGAGGGGGTGGTTGGGGAAAATTTTGGGGGAATTAAGGCATGTCAGGTGGGAATTGGGGTCCGTTTGTTGGTTCATACTTTAGTTAGCCAATCACCTAACAACTAATGTGAGTAAGTGTCATTAGTGGAAACAACACAAAATAATGAAAATAACCAAAACGAACCAATAGCAGAAAAACACGTGTCCTCATGTAACCAAACTTAATAATGACTGCGTAACAGAGTGGCATGGTGAAAAACTTAATGGCATCTATGGGATGATTGTAGTTTGTAGTGGCACTTATAGAAATAACGATTGAACGGTGGTAGAAACAGAAATATAGTCTTTTAAACTCGCATCCAAGCAAAAAACTCTTAAAAAATATATACAAGTATGGCACGAAATCCAACAATGGTATCAGAGTTTTTTGTTCATATTTTCAATAGTTAGGCTATTTAACAAGGTTTAGTTTGCCATCTCTAATTAAGTAATTCATGAATTTTGCCCTTTTTAAGTTCTTTTTTATTTTTGATGGATGCATCGAATTGTAATCATGGTTTTTTATGTTTTTTATTTTCTTACATTAATTTGTAATGTTAGAAAATATGTTTACCATTAAAATCAATGAAATAATTCTGATCTTTAAGGTGAACAAAGAAAATAGGGAAAGTAGAACTGTTTTGTCGATTTTGATTCTAATCATTCTTTTGAGAGTTTTAAATATTTTAAACCTTGTCATATGATTGTTAGAATCACGTTTTAGACTTGTGTCTAATTTGTAATTTTTTTGGTTATGTTAAATGTTTATTTTACTTGGAATGGACAAAACAAAAGGAGCAAATAACTTTATTTTCCATAAAGCTTTCTTTTGGTAATTTCGATAAACTTTGGTTCAATTTTTTATATATATTTTGAACTAAGGATGCTTGAATCATTTTAAAGGAATTCAAACGATTCTGGAATTATTTAAGTGAGAGATGAAGGATCAACTAAATAGTGTAAAATAACATATGTACACAAAAATGTTGCACTTGTTCTGTTTTGCAGGAATAAGTGAGTTTATATGTTCCATCGAAGCCATATGTAAATCTATGATATGTATATCATTATTGTTAATCACAGGGGCATATGTATATGTAAAAGCCATTTATTTTGTATACATGAATATGAGAGGACATTACATAGGACTTGCACTAGCCAATTTAATTTTGATAAAATTCAAATTGTGAGATGCATGTTTAAATATTGTGCAATATTTACATCCCTGGTGCAAGAAGAAGAAGAAGCAAAGATCGAGCACGCAGGAACAAATAAACTCACACCAATGTGTGAATGGATTTATTTTATGTTTATGTGCTTGGCTTTTATGTGATTGAATGATTGAATGGTAAGGATAAGTGTAATGAATGCATACATGACTACCTAAATTCTAAAATCACATATGAATTGTTTAATTGTCCAAACTAAAAATTAAGAAGACATTTCTTTCTTATTTCATCCATTATAAGCCATCGATCGAGGGATGTTTTGCTCGCCCTTAACGGGAGATGATTTCCTCAATCTTTGGAAATTGTTAAGACCTAAAACTTGGATTAGTGACTAATCATGTTTATTAACATAAACATTGGTTATTTTGGTAGTTAATATTGTTGTGATGACTTTTATGAAATAAAATATTTTTGGATTATTTTAGTAGGAGCTAAGCATGTTTAGTGACTAATCCAGTTTATTAACATAAACCTTGATTAGTGACATTGCTGGAAAAAAGGTTTTCACGTCGGTTCTTGTGGCCATATCACGTCGCTTTTACTGTTCCAATATACTGACGTCATATTAGGGAGACGTAATATGGAGGAAGATAAAACGTCGGTTCAAAAACCGACGTGAAATGGTGGTAAATCACGCCGGTTATGCGAAACTGACATTATATATCCCATATATTACGTCGGTTATAAAAAAACTGAGGTAATATATAGGTATACTACGTCGGTTTTAAGTAAACCAACGTGGTATATGAGGTAATTAGATTGATATCTACTAGAACCCATTTAATCTACTAGAATTTTAGTTGGATTTGCTAGTTGAATTGATATCAATTTAATTGTTTTGGTTTAGTAAGTGTGCGCAAGAGGAAAAGTTACTACCGTCGAGAAAATTCAAAACTCAACATAGCAATGTAGGTTGTAATTAGGAGTTATATATGATTTTGGGATTGAATTGAAGTTGTATTTTTTATTTGTAATGTCTATGTGATATAGTGGAAATAAGTATACATGATATGAATGTTTGATGTTGTAATGTGAATGTGATGTAGTGGAGAATATTATACTTTTTTCTTGTTAATCCCCAGATTTGATGATTTTTACATAGCAAAGTTTTAGGGGAGGTTCTGCCAAAATTTCAATAAAATTATAATCCCAATTGTTATTAATAAAATGATATTTTATATTTAACATGTTTTTCCGTCTTAAAATTATAATCCAAGTCATTGTTTCTAATACTTGCTTTTAATTTTTAAATGTTTATTCCCTTGCTTCTCTGAGTTTTCAATATTATTTACATATTGTCTGTAATATGTTGGTAGTATGATAACAACTCATCGACCCCTTAAATAACTTGGCCTTTAATAACATTTAACAAAAGATTAGGCAATATTTGCTAAGTCATTCATCATATAAGAATTTCCGTTCATCATATTTATTTTTTATTTTATGATTTCTGTCGTAGATTGTTGGCGTAAGGTATGTAATCTCTTTCACTCATCATTCATCAGAAAGCACACATTAGTTAGTAGGATTGCATTGAAACAAGAGAGTGAGTGATTGTTTGGTGTGTTGTTTGTTAGATTAAGGTATGAAAACACGTAGGGGCTGTCACCTATAGCAGATGAGGTGGGGGATTTCATCACCATTTCCTTGGCCCAAAAACCATAGAATAAAATGGCCTTAATAAAATCAATTTAGATGTTGGCCCCTAGGATTTCTGGACGCATTTAGGAGAGGAATCCGTTTAAGACCGTTATGGCCTGAACGTCATTGCCCATCTAGTCTCCCTAAAATTAGGAACCTCCGGGTTCTTGATTTCCTAATTATTAGTGGTCCTCGTTGTTTAAGATCGTTATGGCCTAAACGTCGTTGTCCATCTAGTCTAGTAGAGATTTTAGGAACCTCCGGGTTCTTGATTTCCTACAGACTAGTGGTCCACGGTGGGACCTTGAAGTTAGATGTCGTCTCGTGCTAAGGACCTATAGTGAAATTTAGGCTTGCTTCTGCCTTGATTGCTTGGTTAGGTTTCTAACCTTACTTATTCCCACGCTAGAACACCTTCTTTTCTCATCTTCATGTCTCCGTATCTGCTAATCTACGAACACCTTCTTTTAAGTTGAAATTTTATTTGTTGACTTCAATAATAACTATCATTTTTCTTAATTTTTAGATTGAAATTTATCGAGAGTGAATTTTTTCAAATTGATTGAGTGATGAGTATGAGAACGGAGTGAATATGTTCGTAGAGGTTGCCAAAAATCATTCCAAGAATAGGAATGATAGAGACATGGCATATTGTCCATGCAGTAAGTGTCATACTATGTCAGTGCTGACTTTTTGGAAATAAAAGATCATTTGTTTGACAAAAGGTTTCAACACAAGTTACAAACGCTGGATATGGTACGGCAAAAATAAATCATTTAGTTGCTCCAAGAATGACGGAGACAATGTAAGTGTGGGAGATCAGTTAGAGGACATGGTTCAGGATATAGCTGAAAACTTTTCATCCAACCCCGATTTACTTGGTAGTATGTTGAGTGACAATGAGAAGCCGTTGTATAAGAGTTGCACCAAATTTACTAGATTGTCAGTGGTGTTGAAATTGTCGAGAATTGGCCCTCATAGGTGGTCCCTCGTTTGGTAAATTTGCGGATGGATCTAAATGTCGTCTATTTGTTGAAGACCCTGATCAAAGATTGGTGGGACACGACAAAGTTTATAACATCTCTAAACACCATTTCAAAGAGTTGGAAGAGGGAGAAATGAAGGTTGCAGTAGAGAGTTGCTTAGATGCTGGTGCTTTGGCGCCATTTCCCGAAGAAGACGTTGTTACCCTCAGCGATGCTATCAGTGGGTTCTTAGGTAGCCTTGTCATTTAGTAGAGCTAAATGACACACATGCGGTATAATTTAATTTTGAAAATAAATAAATTTCAATTTTGTTAATAATTGAATTTCTAATGTTTTTATATATATCGGTAAGGTTTCAAGCCCCTGGAGCAAAGGATCAAACAACCAAGCTCCGATCAACATTAATTTGCTACCAAATAGGTGCAAAATGTTGGATCAATTTATAGTAGTTAAGGAATCACAAGCCTTGACTACCTGACATTTGGAGGAGGGGGTTAAAGGGTTGCCTTCGGATTTATACGTCACCGAAGAGGATGTTATGCAGTTCTTGGCGATTGATCAATTGTGCATGACAATTGTCGACGTGCAAGTGAAGAAAGTGTTTTCTTGTGTAGAAGATCAAATGTATTGAATAATTTTATCATAATTATAACATAAAGTAATTTTTATTCTCGTAGACATCTTTATGACGCAAGAAGGTATGTCCTTCCCGATGAAAAAGTACTTCGACTTCTTTGTCCATCTACTTTTATACACGGGGATGACGATAATTTGGTTGGGCTTGCAAATATTATGAAAGAACGGAGCAAAACAATTATCTGGCCCCTTATCATGAGAGGTAACTTTGTTAATTGATAGTAATTAGAATTTTATTTTGTAATAAACTTCTAATTATATATACAATCAGAGCTCATTGGATGCTTGCCATTATATGCCCTCAAGCTAATTCTGCATATTGGTTCGATCCTTTGGGGTCGACTACACCAAGGCAATCCTTAAAGACACTTGTAAATCTGTAAGTTTGTTTTAATCATCATATTTGTAATTTATGTATTTTTATTAGTATTATCAACTTAATGTTGAATAACTTGTGATACTCAGGACAATGAAGGTTTACAAAATGGTTGGTGAAAAAAGGACAACCATTTTTGTTAATTTTTCAAGTTCTTGAACATATGTTTAACAAATACCAAATGTGGGTATTACATTATTTACATACGTAGTACCACAAGCAGACTGGAAATACAGAATGTGGGTATTACATTATGAGATACATGAAGGAAATCATCAAAATTGCACCTGAAAATGTAGCCCTATTTGAGGTAATATAGATCATTTTCAGTTGTATAATTATAGTTTCATTATTTACAAATTAAAATTGTGTATATAGACGTTGGTTATTAGGTTAATGCAACGTGTATTCCTTAATTCGAAGGATATAGACGTTGGTTGTGAGTGCAATAGACACTTATTCTTTAGGAATTGACGTCGATTGTGCATGACAACTGACACTTATTCTTTAGGAATATACGTCAGTTGTGCGGGTGACTGACATCTAGGTATAGACGACACATAGATATACGTCGGGGTATTGGTCACTGTATATCCGATCTATAGAAGCCATATATCCGACGTATATTCCATTTTCTGCACTAGTGAGTATATGGTAATTAGGAAGAAGATATTTTCGATTGGATTAGTAAGGAACTAATCTTGATTAGTGCTAATCTGGTTTATTGAGCACAAACCATGATTAGGTTGTGTGACACTAATCTAGGTTTAGAAGTTAAACCTTGGTTAGTGTCTTAATGAGCTTGCTTAGGGAGGATATCTATAGGATTGGGTAGCATGTGGGTTGCCTTAATGGCATGGGGTTGCACACCTTGAAAATCAATATAAAGAGTTGAGGTGGAGAGGAGAAAGCAAACTTTGCTTCCTTCACTTCACTCCTTTCTTTCTCTCTCACTCTCTCTCACACATCTCCTCCCTTGCTGCTAGTGGAGGAGGTTGCTTACCGGAGGTGGTGGCTGGAGGTGTCGAAGTTGGTGGTGCAAATCGACGCAAGGAGGAGCAAAGGTGATGAGTTGAGTGGCGGTGGAGGAGCTCTCTTGTGGGCTGCCGGAGGTGGACTTGGTTGTGGGCTGAGCTCACGGCTGCAAATAGAGGATTGCTGAACTCCAGCAAACTTTGGAAAGCATGCTAAATGTATGCCAAGTTATAGTTTAAAACCACACAAGTGTGTGAGGGTTGTGGGAGCTATGTGCGCGGCGCGAGCTACGGGCGAGATGGCGAGGCTATCGTGGGAGTTTTATGTTGAGGTGTTTCCATCGAAACTCGTGTCCTCGCTTCGTGCGTGAGCCATGAGGTGATGGTGGGTGCATAGGTTGCATTTGCCCAGGGACCGCCGAGTGGTTTTGAATAAACGCTTTTGGTTCATGTGTTAGTGTTATGTCTTATGTCTTTGTGATTGTTGTACAACATGTTTTATCATATTGCATCGAGACACCTTATGTAGTACACCTGAGGGATCTTAGTTCCCATTACATTAGTAGATGCACTGCTCCACGGAGCAAGATGACCGCCTGGACTCAGGTCCAGCGGGTATGACTGACCGATGTTGTTCCGACAGGTATGATCATCTGGGTTGTGTCACGGCTCGGCGAGTATGGCCGACCAGAGTGACGGCTCTGGCAGGTGTGGCAATGTAACCATGTGATCAGATCTATATCGATGACTCGGAAGTACGTGTGACCTTCACTGAACCCTCATGCTAGTGTAGCTACGAGTGGGAGTGTGTCGCGTACTCTCTGTAAGACCACATGTGTTGGTGGTGGGTATCCTCGGGTACTTGATATAGTGTGTTGAGATTCATGACCTTATGACCCCGGATCGGGGGAATGATTGCATGACTTTATATTTAGCATATGATATTAGTATGTTAGGTCATGCATTGTATTTTCATGTATATGTAGGGGCATGGCATACAGAGTTTTTGTTATGAAAACTCAAGCATATTATCATTTTTTTTCAAGACCTCGATAGGTAATGTTTGGGTAGCGACGGAGGATGAGAGTACACAAAGCCGGATCCTCCAGTTTATAGTTTATTATGTCATTTCCCTTTTTGATGTAGTAAATGTTGAAACCTTTTTGTAACGGTGCACCTATATTTGATCATCTTTAAGTTATTTCCCCAGTTACATGTTCCATGTTTCTTTGATATTATGTTTTAAATTTTCCGCCAAGAGGTAAATTTTTATATATAGACTAACATGTTTGAGAGGGATAATATTTTTTTAACATTTTAAGGGTAAAAAATGATATAGACGATTAGATGTACATTCAAACAGTCTAAATAATTTATTCATTGTTTTTACTTCATAGATGATAATAATAATAATAATAATAATAATAATAATAATAATGTTTTTTTACCACCCTTTCATCACTATTTCTTTGAGTGTCGTTGCAAAATCCTATATTTGCACTTATGGCACTAAATATCTTAGTTATTTTATAGGGAAAAACAAATGTGAAGAGAGAAAAAAGACAGAGATAGGAGAGAATAGACATGAACACGAGTAAGGAGAGAGAAGATATGATGGTGGAGAGAGAGAATTAAGAAAATGACAAGAGAACAAGATTTGAATGTGTTAGGATCAATCACCTCTAATCTCAATTAAATGCGGAATTAAAAGAACAAGCAAGGGATTAAGAAAAAAACAAGCAAACCTCAAATTCAATGTCTGAGTTTAGAGAGGTTTGACACCACACCCGATCCTAGACCTTCTCGCACGCCTCGATTGATCCTCTGAGCCCCGCTTACGGTTCAACTATTCGATCTCTGTTCCGAGCCGAGATCAATGCCTTCTACAACCCTGAGCCTCGCGAACAACTTTGCCTTGCTCGTGTCTCCTCACACAATCCGAGAGGGAGCTTCCTCAAAGCTTTACAATTTGGTGATTCTTTAATAAGAAAGTTGAATCACTATGTAAACAAACATTCTAACTTGAGCTCACTTGATATATGATTTAGGAATTGATAAGCAAGTGGTGAAGTTTGACTTTTAAGTGTATTTGAACTTTGAAGGCTTAGCAATTGACAACACGAAGAATATAGTTGAATGGAGGGTGTAAGGTGTTGGATTTCGTGCCCCATACTTGTATATATATATATTTAAAATTTTACAAGCAATTAGGATCAATTTTCATATTTTTCAACAATTTTATATACAAAACTTCCTAATTGTATTTCAATATATATTGTATACTAATTAATATTGAAATGCATAGATTGGATCATACTAGGGGAATATCAAATCCTTTAGACCAATCAGAAGTCGGGTTGCACGTCGAATTGACTCGGAATCACCTCCAAGTTTTCACCAAACTCTAAACAAGATTACAGAGATCGAAGCTAGTTAATCAATCTCTAATTCAAGGTTAGAATCTAGCTAATAACCCCTTCTATGTTCCAAAAAAATTAATCTCTCAAGCACTCAATTAATAATAAGAATTTCGAATGTAATGATGGTCAAATTATGGAGAGGAGAAGGTTTTCCATTAATTAAACAAAGGAAGGGAGGATGGACCAAGCATGAAGTGGTTGAAGCCTTGAAGAGGTGGGATAATGTCTTAGTTAGACATTTTAACTTATGTGAGAGAGGCGATGGGAGAGTCTTGGGTTTCTAGGGTAGTTCTTCACCATTTCTCAACCTAAATCGTGTTTTGGATCTGGTTTTTTGTTCTCCTTCCTGCTATGGGAGAATCCTTGAGTGCTAGTGTTGCCCTCAACGACTTGGAGGAGTTTCCAAGTCTAAGGAGTGCCGAAATGGGCTGTGAGGGAGCTAAAGGTGTGGATGTGGAGCAGCCTAAGGAGTTTGCTCAGCCCCTCAAGTGGTCTGATCTCTTTGAGAAGAGGGTCAAGCCCAACACCTCCCTAGATTTCGTTGAACCAACTATTAGGGAGGGAGGTGCTAGGGTTGCTACTATCTCAAGTAAAGAGCAAGAGGAAGCTAGTGGTGCATGGAAGAAGGTGTTGTTGGGTTATTTCGTGGGGTTCTCTCCCCATTTACCCACACTTGAGAGGCATTTAGCAAAGGTGTGGAGGATCTCGGGGGAGTTAGAGATTGTGCGACGGGGGTCCAATATGATGATTTTCAGATTCTCGCTAGACACCGATCGAATTTTCGCTCTTGAAAATGGTCCATGGTTTGTGAGGGGGGCGCCACTTATCCTCCAACCATGGTCGGCTGGCATTAAAACCTTGGACAAGGTTTGCACGATTCCCATTTGGGTGAGGTTCCCCGACTTGGATCTGAAGTTCTGGTCAAGGAAGCACCTAGGCACGATTGCAAGTGTGTTAGGGTCACCGATGTACATGGATGAGAACACGGCAATGGGGCGTCGGTTAGCTTACGCCCGAGTGTGTGTGGAGGTAAGTGGTGACTTCGACTATCCATTACAAATATTGGTGCAAAATGAGAAGGAGGAGGGTGAGGTTGTCTTTGTGGAGTACGAATGGAAGCCATTGTTTTGTAAGTTGTGTTCCATGTTTGGTCATTCCGAAGTTCGATGCCCTAGCAAGGGATCAAAGGAGAGGTACATTGTTGGAAGGGAAGCTATGGGACGAGGGAATAGGTGGGTGGAGAAAAGGAAGGAGAAGGAAGGCGAGAAGGGGAGTAGTGGAGGAGGGGTTGCTGGTGATGGAAGCAAGGGTACGAGTGGGCTGTCGGAGTTAGGAGTTTTGTCCAAGGGTGCTGCTCCAGCAGGCCTAGCAAGTGCAATGGAAGGGTGTAACGGTGAAGAGGCTGATGGGAGGTGCAATGGTAGCTTGACTAACGGAATTGTGAGTATTCCGTTAGAGGAGGAGAGTATGCTCAATTCTGGAAGAGAGATGGGAAGCTCCCTTGTTGTCTCTAACAAGAGCCCTACCAAAGAAGGAAATCGTTGGGGTGGAGCTGCAAAAGATAAACCTAGGGAGGTGGGAACCAATGGGAAGGAGTCTGGAAAAGGGAGGGGACCAATAGAAGCTGAGATAGGTGGAGGTAATGGAGAGAAGCCAATGGGAATTGAGATAGGTGGAGTGGAAGGTTTGTGTGCTGCTGAGAATAGCAAAGAGGACTCATCTTCAAGGGGAGTACATTCATTGTTGGGTGCAGAAGAGGAAAGAGGGAAAGGCTTAGTGGACGAAGGTTTGTGTAGGGCTGAGAATAGCAAAAAGACCTCTCCATGCAAGGTGTCACGTGTGGAAATGGAATATGGGCAAAGCTTAGTGGAGGAAGTAGGTGTAGGTGCACTAAATAAGAGTGACTCACGTTGGGAGCTAGAAGGTTTGAATGGGCTGCAAAGGAGTGGTGTCTTGCAGCTTGAAGAGGGGGAGATACGGAGTGGATGGTTGCACAAGGGTGGACTGCAGCAACCTATGGGGGAGCGAGCACACGAGGGTGAAGGTAATTCACGTAAGGCGATGGTGCATGGGCTCCATGGGGGTGTCTTGAGGATGGAAGAAGAGGCGCACTCACCAAATCCGTTCCACCTACTTGCTGCGATGGAAGGGGAGGGCAAGAGTAATTTGCTGACTAGTAATGGTAGTCAAGAACGCATGAGGGGACCCTCACAACTCAGCCTCGAGGAAGCTACACCGCCTTATCCGTTCAGGCACGTGAGAGTGGTGGACGTGGCAAAGAAAAGGAAAAGTAATCGAGGGAATAAGGGAGTTCGCTCCCCAACCTCATATCCATGAAGTGCCTTTGCTGGAATGTACGTGGTGCAAATGCCCGGGGGCGCCCGTACATGATCCGAGATAAAATTCACCGGGGGAGAGCGGATTTGGCTTGTATTATTGAGCACAAAGTAAAGAAGAAGAGGCTGACAAGGTTTGTTAAATCTATATGGCAAGACAATTGGGAGTCGAATAGCGAGGTGGTAAATTCTGGGAGGATCCTTGTATTGTGGAAGGATTCGGAATACCAACTTCAGAAGACCCGGGAAACGGATCAGCTTGTTCACATGGAGGGTATAGTGCGGGCCACAGGTCAGCAAGTCGCGATTAGCTTTGTGTATGGGGATAACAACTATGTTACGAGAAGAACACTTTGGGAGGCCTTGCGTGGGTGCAAACCTGCTGCTGACGTAGAATGGATGGTCTTAGGGGATTTCAATTGTATTAGGAGTGTATGGGAGAAGCATGGAGGTGGTGGGTTAAATGTGGTGGCCATGGCGGAGTTCAACAATTGGATTGATACAACTAGTTTGGTTGAGGTACAAGCACCAGGAGGCGACTTCACATAGTCAAATTCGACGCATGGGCCCAGACGGATAGAGACGCGGAGTGATCGAGCTCTTTGCTCCCACGTGTGGTTCGAATGCTTCCCGGATGCAATTTGTTATGTGGATGGAAAAGAGCTCAGCGACCACTGTCCCTTCATGGTGGATCTCGAACCTCATGGTGTGCGGAAGAAGAAGATGTTCCGGTTCGTGAATGCTTGGGCTGGGCATGACCAGTTTTGGGAGTGGTAAAGGAGGCGTGGTCGACATACGTTGTAGGTACCCCAATGTATCGGGTGGTGGGGAAGTTGGAGGCTGTTAAGAGTGCACTTAAGACGTGGAGTGATGAGGTGTTTGGGAATGTAACCGAGCGTCTTACTGAGGCAAGGAATGAGCTCCAAAAGATTCGAATGGAGATGGAGCGTCTTCCGGATGAGGAGGGACTGAGAAGGAAGGAGAGTGAGGCGGTGGATAAGCTATCCCACCAATTGGGGATTGAGGAGTCGATTATTCAACCAAAATCTACGGTGAAATGGTTGAGGGAAGGTGACTCTAACTCGAGGTTCTTCCATGCTTCTCTTAGGGTGAGGAGAGCCACCAACACAGTGCGTAGGATAGTTGAAGGCGATGAGACGATCGAGGACGAGGATCAAATTCGTGAGGCGATACGTCGCCGGTTTGCTAACTTATTTGCTTCTAATGTGCAGGGGGGTAACATTGCGGATGATATTGATCTTCCTAAGTTAGAAACTATGGAGACTGGGCTGCTTACACGTCCGGTGACCATGGCTGAGCTGGAATTCGTGGTGTTGCAATCCAATAATGACAAAGCACCGGGACCGGACGACTTTAATGCAAAGTTTTTCAAGGTGGCTTGGGAGGTTATTAAGAATGATCTTCTTAAGGCTGTTGCTTCTTTCTTTCACGAGGGTAAACTCCTCAAGCAAGTCAATTATACGGCGATTACATTGATTCCAAAGAAGAGAGCCCCAACTACGATTGATGACTACCGACCAATTTCCTTATGCAATATGGTGTATCGCTATATGTCCAAGATTCTTGCGAATAGGTTGAAGGAGGTGTTGCCCAAGCTTGTTAGTGATAACCAAAGTGCTTTCATCCGAGGGCGTCGGATTGGGGACAACGTTTTGCTGGCCCATGAATTATGTCACAACTTGCATTCTGAAAAAGGGCTGGGACGCATGGCTGTCAAGATTGATTTGAGGAAGGCGTACGACACGGTGTCATGGAGATTTCTGGATGAGGTGCGACGTAGGCTCGGGTTCAATGACGAATGGAGGAAGCTGGTGGGGGAGTGTGTGAAGGCCTCCTTCGTCGTGAATGTAAATGGTGCCCATTCGAGACCTTTCATGGCTTCCAATGGTCTCCGACAAGGTGACCCATTAGCTCCATACCTCTTTATGCTTTGCATGGAAGTGCTGGGGGGTTTGATGCGTCGGGAGGAGAGGAGAGGTGGGCTTCGACCGGTTAAATGTGGTTTGATCTCGGTCTCGCACTTGATGTTTGCTGATGACGTAATGGTTTTCACGAGTGCCACAAAGGCTGATGCCCGCGCGCTGAAAGAGGTGCTGGATGAGTTCTCACGATACTCGGGGCTGCAACTAAACAACTCTAAAAGCCAAGTATTCGTGGAAGGGAGCACACAGGACGGGGAGTGGATTTGCAACCATCTTCGAATGCAGCAGAGCACCTTCCCGGTGACATATCTTGGGTTGCCACTTTTTTCATCAAGGTTTGCGAAGACGCATTGTGAAGCACTCCTGGACAAGGTACGGGGGAGGCTGAGCTCTTGGAAGGGTAAGCTCCTCTCCATGGCGGGGCGAGTGGATCTAGTGCGTAGTGTGCTTACGTCCTTTAGTATTTATTGGATTTCGGCCTTCCTCGTACCACGGAGTGTGCTTCACGAAAATGAAAGATTGATGATGCATTTTGTTTGGGGGAGAACGAAGCGGTTGGCTGCTGTCTCGTGGCAGGACATATGCACTCTGAGGCGGGAAGGAGGCCTCAGTTTGCGTCGATTGGTGGATTGGAACGATGCAGGCCTTCTACGTTTATTTTGGATCATTGCGTCACATGATACATTCCATTGGGCCTCTTGCTTGCGGAGTAAGTACCTAAGGAGGAAGACTATATGGATAATGCGGCCTCCAGCAAATTGCTCTTGGGCGTGGCGAGGTCTCATGAGAGTTCGGAATACGGCGAGGGAGAAAATGATTTTCAGACTAGGTGATGGGCGGAGGGTGAAGTTCTTTGAGGATCCTTGGTATGGCCCCCCACTTCTAACATTGCCAGAGGGGGAGAGAATGAGGTATGATCTAGGGGTCCCATAGGATATCACCGTGTGCCACTTCCTCGAAGATGGTAGGTGGAGAGTGCCTCTACTACGCTCCCGAGCTCTCACACAACTTTGGGCCCGATTGCCTACCATCTAGGTGGACCGGGGGGAGGATGAGCTCTCATGGATGGGTGCCTCTCGAAGCACACTTACCTTGAGGGATACGTGGAAGTGGGTCAAGTTGGACCGACCCGTCGTGAGGTGGGGGACAATGGTGTGGCACAAATGGGCTGTCCCAAAGCATGCGTTAACATTATGGAGGACAATGCATGGGAAGCTACCTACTCATGATATGATGAGACGGAGGGGGCTAAAGCTATGCATGGTGTCAAGGTGTGCACTATGTAAGAATGCCTACGAGGAGTTAAAGCACCTGTTTTGGGAGTACCCATTCGTACAGATTGTATGGGAAGAAATCCGGAGGATTGGAGGAGATATGGGTCACATGGTTGCAGCTACTTTCGAGGAGATTTATAGGATTCAGACATGGAGTACACCTACAAAATATGGGGCACTAACGCTGAAGTTAGCTTTGGGAGCTGTGGTGTTCGAGTGCTGGGCTGAACGGAATAGGCGATGTATGGAGGGTGAGGAACGACGAGTGGAGTCCATTATTCAGCAAGTTAAGGTTGTGATTCGGATAAAAGGGCTTGGTATGCTGGAAGGAAAGGGAGACAAGCATGAGAGGGTGACATTTGCGACAACATGGAGGTAGCAATGGGTCTCTTTCATTGGTGCAGATTTAAATTATGTAATAGCTAAGCAATGCGGGGCATGTTGTAATTCATTGTCATAGACGGTGGAACTTGTGATAGAAGTGTGCTAGATTCGAATCTGAGCTTGTACCCAGCAAGTTCCGAATGCCTTGGTTGTGTGTTTGTTGGGTTGGTTTTTATGTAAGTCCGTTTACACAAATCAATAAAATTCGAGGCTGCGCCTCCCTTTTGCTTTGCAAAAAAAGGGATGATGGACTTATTTATAGGGCATCCTCAAACACATGTCATGGGCAAACCACTTACACATCATCCCTTGTTAAACTCTTCACTAAACCATATCATGTGCAAACCACTTTGCACATGATCTCTTGTTTATTTCTCCTCTCGTCATCCCATAACAACCTTGGACCAAGATGGATTAAATCCAGCCATTAATCAACAAAAATCTCTTATTAATTATGCAAAAATTTGGGCAAACGGACGGTCCATTTTTCATTGTTTTTGACTTTACCAAATTTTAGATTAATATCCAACAAAAATATTGGGGTTTTAGCAAATTCATATGTTATATTCTTGTGGATCACATTATATTAGGTAATATATTATCATATATAATGTCAAAACATTATACCCTATAATATATACATCTCATAGGAATTTATTCGTTATTCTAACCATGTCGTTTTACGACATATTGATTTTATTATATTAGCACACGTCTATTATTTCATAACATATGAAACTTAATACATCATATAAAATATAAAATCACATCTCTTGTTTCCTAGTTTTGTGGTGTGACCTATAAGAGGATATAAGTTATGTTGGCACTAATATTAAACATTTAATATCATAAACTATAAGTGGTATCTAGCTACACATTATAGGTACCAAAATAATAAAAATATTTTGTTTACTCGAATAGAACACGATCCATTTAGTGATATGTAATATATCACTTGTGTCTATCCCTTGCCTCATGATATTACGAATATTATACAAAGTAGGAATCTGTCATCTTTGTATTATATATTCTTTTTCTTGATCTCATAAGATAATTATAAATATGTAATTATACATAAGTTACATTGTGCACATTATAATTTTGTTTTGTCAAGGGGGCCAATAATATCATCACTCAAATGAAAAGGGACAATGATAATCTTTTGACATAACATCATTTCCAGCACGAGTTATGTATAATCAACTAATAGTTTTATCACTATGCCTAATGATACATTTTGATAATAATCGAACTATACACTTCTCATGTGAAAAGATATAGCTCTAATATATTAGGATCCAAAGACACAATAAAAACATTAATCAGACAAACACAATTCCATAATGTTTCATATATTAGGTCTATTCAATATATGAAAGAATATTCTCAATTTCATATACTCATGTTAAAATATTTGCAGAGCTACAATATCCTTTAACCAACATGATAATTTTATCTCGGTAATTAATGATCCATGTTAATCACCATGATTGTGAATTACTTTTTATTTATGTAAACTATTATCTTTTAGGGTTCTACGGTTAAGGACCAAGAGCCTCTTCCTTGACACTTCCATAAGACCAATACATTAACTAAGGAACAAAATGTTTGTACATTCAATTCATAATAAAAACATGTAAAACAACTTTTAGAATACACATTCCTGTCAATCTCTCACTTGTTATCAAACTCTTCTTTCACATACATTCACAATGTGTAAAACTATAATAACTAGGGTAACCCTCTCATATTACTCAAGCCACTCTACATGGTTCTTCAAACACATAGACTCGAAATGTATTTCGCCTTTGACTTGAGATAAGGGTTTGGTGAATGGATCAGCTGTGTTCTTGTTTGTGTCGACCCATAATAACTTTATTTTGCCTTCGTCAATGAAATCACGGGTGACAAAGTACTTGCGATCCATGTACTTCACATTGTGATGGGATTTAGGATCCTTGATTTGCGAAATAGATGCACTATTATTGCAAAATAGCTCTTTGGGTCCCTCACTCAAGGGAACTACTCCAAGCTCTTCGAGGAACTTCTTAAGCCACACTCCTTCCTTGCTCGCTTAGTGACAACCATCACTTCTGAAGCGTTTGTTGAGTCGAACGTAGTGGTATGTTTCCAGCTATGCCAACTTACGACTCCATCATTCAGAATAAAGACATATCTTGATTGAGACCTCCTTATCTTCTTGACCACTCATGAAACTCACATCCAAATAGCCCTCGGCTACCAGCTCCCTTTGTCCTCCATAAACAAGAAAGTTATCTTTGGTCCAGTAAAGGAACCTCAGAATATTCTTGACCGCAGTCCAATAATCAGGACTTGCGTTGGATTGGCGACGGCTTGTCACGCTTAGAGAATACAAGACATCAGGTCTTGTGCAAGTCATGATGTACATGATCGATCCTATTACAGAAGCATAAGGAATGTCTTTCATGTACTCTAAGTCTTTATGTGATATAGCACATTGAGACTTCTTGAGTTGCATACCTGTAGTCATTGGCAAATGGTCATTTTGGAGTTGTTCATATTGAACCTCTCCAAGACCTTATCAATGTATGTACGTTGACTTAGGCCAATGAGTGTACGAGGTCTATCTCTATATATCCTAATTCCCAAGATGTATTGAGCCTCGCCCATATCTTTCATTGAAAATGCAGATTTCAATGATCTTCTCCCTTGCTCTAACAAGGGGATATGATACTTCTCCCTTGCTCTAACAAGGGGATATGATTTCCCATGAGGAGTATGTCATCGACATATAAGATCAGAAACACTTCGTGACTCCCACTGACATTCTTGGTCATACACAATGACTCATCTGCAAGAGGGAAGGACCTAGACATAAGCACGAATGGACGAAATAGCAAATCGAGAAACTCTGCATCATCATTGAAGAAAATAAGGAAGATATCAGAAAATGGGTCCAATCCAACAAAAAGTGACAGCCAATTGGCGGCCCAGGATAGCTAATTAGCGGTCCCTTTTTCTCAGACTCCGACCCGATTTTGTGTGGATATTGGTTATGTCTATTGGGGGAATGTTTCATTAGTTCCACATCGGAGGATTGCAGCCAGTTTTCTTGTTTCGTGCCTATAAATAGAACTATTCTTCCTCGTTTGTAATCTACCCATTGCTTGATGACCATTTTCTATACTTGGAGTAAGCCTTGAAACAAAACTCAAGCTGGAGAGGATACCACATTATAATGTCAGTCATGTAAATAATATATTTTGTTTTTAGTTAGATATTGTTTCCTTTAGTCTTGTATGTTTTTGTTTCCTTAAATCTTAGCATAATTAGTTAGCTTAATGAGCAGAGAGTAGATCCACCCCATTTAGGGTGAAGGTGATGTAGATTATGTTTATTTGTGTCATTTTATGTGCTTAATGTAGATTTATACTCGTAGCATGCTTAAACTTGTGTTAGATGGGATAATGTCCACACTAGGTACTTATCTCATGCTAGCTTTAGAGTTTATCTTGTTGCTTGAAATGGTTTGATGGAACTGACTTGTTGTGTATTGATCCATGTTTGGTGTACATTCACATGAATGATTTAGGTTGTATGTAGGATTAATTGATACTCTAATTTCCACACTAGGTACTTATTGCATGCTTGACAATCTAAATCAACCTAAACTTTATGTGAGATATGCACGTTCATGGTTTTCCATGTAGTGTTGTGTATCCTACACTTGATTCCATACTAGTTGCTACTTGTATGCCACACAAACTACACTTGTGCCTAATTGAAATGAAGATTCACTCACACACACACATACCTACACACCTCCACTCCATGGGGGTTTAGTTTAATTGTTAATTCATTCATAGTTTAGTATAGTTAGTTAGCATAATCAACAACATCTCCTCTCTTTTCCCACTCGATCTCTAAGGAATCAAAGTTGACACACCTCTGTGTGGACTCGACCCGTACTTGTCGCGTCTTCACCAACGTCGTGCACTTGCGGTATTTAAAACGAGTCAATCACTACACATTATAGTTAGACAAATAACAAAAAATGTTTTCTTCACTCGAACAGAACACGATCCATGTAGTGATACGTAATATATCACTTGTGTCTATCCCTTGTCTCATGATATTACGAATATTATACAAAGTAGGAATCTGTCATCTTTGTATTGTATATTCTTTCTCTTAATCTCATAAGGTAATTATAAATATGTAACTATACATAAGTTAAATTGTGTACATTATAATTTTGTTTTATCAAGAGCCCAATAATATCATCACTCAAATGAAGATGGACAATGGTAATCTTTCGACATATCATCTTTTGCAGAACAAGTTATGTATAATCAACTAATATCTTTATCACTGTGCGTAATGATAGTTTTTTATAATAATCAAACTATACACTACTTATCTGAAAAGATATAAGTCTCATATCTTAGGAATCAAATACACAATGAAAACATTAGTGACACAAACACAATTCCATAATGTTTCATTTATTAGGTCTATTCAATATATGAAAGAAATATTCTTCATTTCATATACTCATGTTGTTAAAATATTTGTAGAGGTACAATATCTTTTCACCAACATGACAATCTTATCTCGGTAATTAATGTTCCATGTTAATCACCATGATTGTGAATTTCTTTTGATTTATCCAAAACATTATCTAAAAGAGCTCTACGGTTAAGAACCAAGAGTTTATTCATTAACACTTCTAAAAGACGAATACATTAATCAAGGAACAAAATGTTTGTATATTCAATTCATAATAAAAGACATGTAAAAAATTACTTTTAGAACACACATTCCTTTTAGCAAAACCCAGATATTAAATTAATTGATCCAAATCTCTCAACCTTATTAGCCTTGCATACATCAATTATAACATCTGACAAATCTTAATGAAAAGATGTAACTTTTTGTTAAACACTTCCAATAGGACTTGTCGTATCGTAGACATGGAATGGTTTGGATCACGTTTGTAGACATACTGTAATTGATGTTGAATATGACATAAAAGTAGACACAAACTGTTGTGTATGTGGGTCTGATTAAAGCATGAATTCGATATCCTAATACAATTTTGTGATTTGTGACCCAATTTGGACCCTTAATCAGATTGACCTGGTAGACACATGTCGCCACATAAGACACCACAAGATCCACAGAGCCTGCATCAAACATTCAGCCTCACCACTCGCCTCAAGCTTAGCAAAAATAATAATTAACTCATTTAATGTTAACAGTTGTTAAATCTCAATAGTTAGTTTTGTTAACCTAGTTCTCTACAAACCACGTCCACGAGATACATACTATCACACAGATACATAAATGCACTAGACATTTGATGTGAAAGAAAATTATGCAATTCGTCCTTTCGTTTTTACTATATGTCTGGGATTCCTTTTGCAGAATGTCAAATTAATATGTATTGGCCTGGTTATCCTAATGCATTGAAGATATTCACTAGTGGAAAAAGTGTCATATACGTCGGATATACAGTGATATATACGACGGATTTTTGCCATTCAAGTGTCCGACATATATTCCACCGACGTCTATACCCTTGTGTATAGACGTCGGCTATATACGACCAACGTCTATACAATGTATAGTGTATAGACGTCGGTCATATATAGCCGACGTCTATTATACCTTTAATTTACGAACAAAAATATTACGCTTGTTATACGGCCTATAACAGGCACCCAACCTCTAGAGTAATCAAGCCCAAGTCGCTCAAGTGCCCCAAGTGCCCATCTTTTGACCAATAACAACGTAGAGCAAGCCCAAGTCGCCCAAGTGACCAAACTCATTCGCATTCACCTGTGTAGGAGTGGTGGAGTACTTCAACCACAGCAGCAAAAAAAATGGTCGATGTGGGACTAAACTTTTACGGCCTATAGACGTCGGATATATGGGGTGACCGACGTCTATACATTTAAATATTAATAATAAAATTACATCCTATAGACGTCGGTCATTCGATACATCCGACGTCTATACACGATTAAACAGTAAAAAAAAATTAGAACCATCTTAGGCCCAAGTTGCCCAAGTGCCAATCTTTTGACCATTATATATATATATATATATATATATATATATATATATATATATATATATATATATATATATATGTGTCTTAGGAACCATCTTAGGAACCAAACTACCATTTAGAAGTAAATGAGTGGTGGAGTACTTCAACTCCACCAACAAAAAAATTTCTCCAATGTGAGACTAAACTTCAAGACATATGACCATACACACACATGTATACAACACACATGCATGTGATAGTTACATTGATGTTTAACTATTTTTAAAACAATCCAAATAATTCACATTATTCTTATACAAAATAAATCAACATAAATTCTTACACGAAATAAATCCCAAAAAATAAATCCACATAAATTCTTACACGAAATAAATCCCAAAAAATAAATCCACATAAATTCTTTTACGAAATAAATCCCAAAAAATATTTTGCTTCTTTGAGGAGGTATAGACATCGGATGACCAAATATCCGACATCTATACAAACCTATAGACGTCGGATGAACAAATATTCGACGTCTATACCTATAGACGTCAGATGTTTTTATATCCGACGTCTATTCAATGACGTCTATTGTGCATTCTACAATAGTGATTTTACATGATCAAATTACAAACTTGACTCTTTTAGACCTTGAACCTGATTTGTTGCAAAATCATTACCTTGTTTTCCCCCATCACAACATTTAAAAAAATGCTAAATCAATAAGTTCATACAAGTATTTGCCCAAGTTGGAGCTATACAAGTGTGACTAGAATACAAGCCACGAAGGCTAACTAAACCAAAGACATGGTGAAAAAACCTAGTGGGGTACCTAGGAAAAACCAGCTCCTAGGTGTAATGGTTTAGCAAAATAAAAAATCATTTTCCTCTTGTGCGTACTGGGCCCAATGTAGCTCATTTCAATCCAGCCGAGATCCTCCAGGAAGCAAAGCCCAAACCATGCCCACCAAAGCCTAATGATGTAACTTGCAATCATAAAATCTTCCTGAGCACAATAGTAAGCCACAACCATTGCATGAACATGAGCACCAAAATGAATCTGCAAAAACTCAACTCCTATGCAAGTGGTAATAGGCTTCCCAATCATGATCCAAGATGCTCTTAGTCCAAACCAACAATCTCAAATGAATGTGTTCTAAAAGTTTTACTTTTATATGTCAATTGTTATGAATTGAATGTGCAAACATTTTGTTCCTTGATTATTGTATTCGTCTTTTAGAAGTGTTAAAGAAGAGACTTTTGGTCCTTAATTGTAGAACTCTAAAAGATAATGGTTTACATAAATCAAAAGTCATTCACAATCATGGTAATTGACATGGAACATTAATTACCGAGATAAGATCGTCGTGTTGGTCATCGATTATTTTAGCTCTACAAATATTTGACGACACGAGTATATAAAATAGGAAAATGGTTACTTTTATATATTGAATAGACATAACAAGTGAAACATTATGAAATTGTATCATGTGTTATTAATGTTTTCACTGTGTCTTGAAACCTAAGATATGAGACTTATGTCTTTTCACATATGAAGTGTTTAATTTATTATTGTCAAAAACTATCATTAAGTATAGTGATAAAGATAACAGTTGGTTGAGTATGACATTTGCTCAAAAAGATAGTTCGTCAAAGAATTATTATTGTCCCTCTTTACTTGAGTAATGATATTAGGGGTCCCTTAATAAAACGAAATTATAATGTGCACAATGTGACTTGTGTTAAGTTACATATTTATAATTAGCTTAAGAGATCAAGAAATGAATATATAACACAAAGGTGACACATTTCTATTTTGTATAACATTCTTAATATCATGAGGTAAGGGATAGACACAAGTGATATTTTACATATCACTAAGTGGATCGTGTGTTAGTTTCAGTGAGCAAAACATCTTTGTTATTTGGGTAACTACAATGTGTAGCTAGATATCGCTTATATTTTGTGAAATATAATATTTTATATCATTGCCAACACAACTTAAATCCTCATTTACGTCACACCACAAAACTGAGAAACAAGAAATGTGATTTTATATTTTATATGATGTATTAAGTTTCATGTGTTATGAAATAATATACATGTGGTAAAATAATAAAATCAATATGTCGTGAAAACGACATGACTAGAATAATAAATAAATTCGAATGAGATGCACATATATAATGGGGTATAATGTTTTTACATTATATATGATAATATATTACATGATATAATATGATCTACAACATTATAACATATGAATTTACTAAAAACCCAAAGTCCAAATTTTGTTGGATATTAATCCAAAATTTGGTGGAGTCAAAAACAGTGAAAATTGGTCCAACTGTTTGACCACGTTTTTGCATATATTAATAAGAGAATTTTTACTAATTGATTGCTGGATTTAATCCACCTTGGTCAAAGGTAGTTATGGGATGATGATGTCATAAAATAAATAAGAGATCATGTGCAAAGTGCTTTACACATGATGTGGTTTAGTGGAGACGTAAACAAGAGATCATGTGTAATTGGTTTGCACATGGTGTGGGTTAGAGGATCCTATAAATAGGTCCATCCTCCCTTCCTTGTTAATACTAATACAAAAATTCTCTCTCTCTCCCTAACCACCCCATTAATCCATCCGAAAATTCTCTTAGTTATTCAAGTGTTTGGAGATTAAAGTCTCAGGACCATTAGAGAGGTTATTATCTAGATTCTAGTCTTGATTTAGAGTTTGATTGGCTAGCTCATTTGTCTCTAATCTTGTTTAGAGTTTGGTGAACACTTGGAGGCGAATCGGCGGACGATTCAACGGGCAACGCAACTCCAGATCTTCATAAAGGTTTTAAAGAACCTTTAGGTATGATCATCTTCTATTTATTTTAATATATTTGTACATTACATGATATTAGAATAAATATAAAATAATGTACATGAAATCGTCGAAAATATGGAAATCGATTTTGTATGCATGTATAATTTTTTAACAAATAGATACACACATAGGGGCACAAAATCCTATAGTGGTATCAGAGCATTTAGTTTATATTTGCAATGATTAGACTATATAATAATTTTAGTTTGCCATCTCCAATCGAAACAATTGATGTTTGATGTCTTGTTTGAGTATTCTGACAGTTTTGTTGATTTAATTCTAATTGATTCTTTTGATAGTTTTAAATATTTTAAAACACATCATATGAATGTTAGAATTAAGATTTAGACTTATGTCTAGTATATAAAATTTTATTTTATATTAAATAATTATTTTATAAGGAATCGACAAAACGAAAGAGACACATGTTTATCTTTCCATAAAGATTTTTTTTTCTTTTGGAAATTTGGACAAATAGCGGTTCAAATGTTTTATATTTTGAACTATGGATGTACAAAATCATTTTTAATGGATTTCAAATAGTTTTAGAATTGTTTGATTTAGAGATGAAGGATAAGCTAAATCGAGTAATATATAGTATATGTACATGTGTTGCTCTAGTTCTCTTTTGCAGGGATATGTGAGTTTGTATGTCATCGAAGCCATGTGTGAATGAATGATGTGAATGTTACTATTATTATTCAATCACAGGGGCTTGTGTATGTAAAAGGCATTTGTCTATGTATATGCATGCATTTGAGAGAAATTTTTACATAAAACTTGCACTAAACAATTTTCGAAATTTTGAAATGCATGTTTATATTTTGCAATTTTACATCCATGGTGCAAGAAGAAGTCACGGAGAAGGAGCAAAGGTCAAGGACGCAGGAACATATAAACTCAAACCAATATGTGTGTGAATAAATATAATTTATGTTTGTGTGCTTGACATGTATGTGATTGTGTGAATGAATGTTAGGATGTGTATAAATATAAATATGCATGATCACCTAAATTCTAAAATCACATATAAATGTTTAATTGTCCAACCAAAAATTAAGAATATTTTTCTTTCTTATTTTATCAACTAGCAGCCATCGATCGAGGGATATTCTGCTCGCCCTTAGCGGAAGATAGCTTTTGCCATCTTTGGGAATAGTGGGAATATAAGGTTGTCATTGTTATGCCATGAATTGATGTACAAGGTGCGATTCACCCTTAGTGGACACCGAGTATATTTATTTGTGAATACAATGGATAAACGTATCTCGTATCAAATGAAATAAGTTTTCTTAACAAGACTCGAAGCCCTCGCTCGGTTTTGGGAAAAAAAGTTTTGATTAGGAGGATTGGTCAAATTTCATCTTAATTAAAACGACAAGAGTCATAAGAGTTTGAAAATGCAAAAATTGCAAAATTTTGAAATGGTTCTGATTAGAAAATGTTTTCTTACCTTGATTTAATAATATATCTGATAGCCCTTAGCTAGTTTATGTTATAATTGATAGGATATTGAATTGCTGCATTTATGGATATTTATTTATTTGCGGTATTGATTTTAAACATGAAATTGACATTAAATCACATATAAATTTATTTTGTAGAAATGTCGAATATTCAACCTATTGTGCGATCTATGATTGAAAAACATCCTTTGGCAAATTATGTCTCCAACTTCATAAGATGGTAATTCAAGCTCAATATTGTCTTGAAGTTTGAGAAACTATCTCATATTTTGGATGGTGAAATCCCAAAATTAAATGAGAACACAACCGATAATGAGAAAGAGGCTAAAGCCAAGTGTAAAGACCAAGAGAACCAATTTCACGGTCTAATGTTGACATCCATGGGTGCCTCGCTTCAAGCGAAATGCTTGGATTCAAAACCAAAGAAGATCATGGAAGCTTTAACAAAGATGTTCATGGATAGTGCTAGAAAAGACCGTTATAAGACCACCATAGCACTCACAATGTGCCACATGGCGGAGGGAACATCGGTATGTATGCATTTTCTCACTATGAAGGGATACGTTTAGAAGTTGTCAAAGCTCTCTTCTTGATGTCCGATGACAATGTGGAAGAATTGATTCTTGACTCTCTAGTCCCGTCCTACAAGAACTTTGTTATGGACTATCATGTGCGTGAGAAAGGGGTGAGTCTTGTGGAGCTTCACCACGCTCTCAAAACGGATGAAGTTGACATGGGCAAGGGTCGGGACAAGAACGTCCTAGTCGTCCATGGTGGGAGCAGGAAGATCACCAAAGGTAAAGGCAAAAATAAATTACCCAAAAAGGCATTGAAGGGAAGTGGAGTAGGAAGACCTCATGTGAGTACCTCGAGGGGGAATTCTTCAAAATCTCTGACTCCTAATATGGAGTGTTACCACTACGGTTGAAAATGACACATTTGTCTGAATTGCCCCAAGTACAAGGAGGATCTTGACAACGGAGTAATTGAGCAAAAACGCCCTAAAACGCTAAAGGTATATATATTATTGAAATAAATTTAGCCACCTTTGTCCATAAATTGGGTAACTGATACTGGATCTTATGCTCACATAATTTCTAATGTGCAGCTACTAAAGGATAGGAAGGAACTCGTGAAAAACGAGATGATTTTGAAGGTTGGAAAAGGTGCAAGTGTCGCTGCGATTGCACAAGGTTCCATGGAGCTTCAATTGTCTAGTGATTTAAATTTATGTTTAATGAACATCTATTATGTGTCTTCGATTAACAAGAATATTATTTCTGTGTCATGTTTGGATATGGATAATTTTAATATAAATATTTCAAACTCTTTGTCGATATCGAAGAATGGAATTTTCTAGGCAAATACTTTCATAAGAAATGGACTCTATTGCTTGAATTAAATAATATAAAAATTTTAAACATCAATAACAAAAGGCTTAAAACTACAAACGTGAATGATACACTCTTGTGACACTATCGTCTTGGTCACAAAAATGAAAAACGCATCAAGAAATTGCAAGAAGCTAATCTTCTTAGTCAACTTGATTTTAAATCATTGGAGACGTGTGAACCTTGCCTAATGGGCAAAATGACCAAGACGCCTTTCAAGAAGAAAGGTCCGAGAGTGAATAACTTGCTGGATTTGATGCATTCCGATGTATGTATTCCAATGAGTACAAGTGCAAGAGATGGTTTTAGGTACTTCATACGTTCACGGATGACTATAGTCATTATGACTATATTTATCTAATGAGAAACAAAAGTGAATCCTTGACAAGTTCAAAGAATTCAAGAATGATGTAGAGAACAAACTCAACAATAAAATCAAGTCTCTACGAACCGATCGTGGAGGTGAGTACTTAAGTACCGAATTTGATTTGTTCCTAAAAGAGTGTGGTATTGTGCCACAACTCACTCCGCCCGGCACACCTCAATGGAATGGGGTATCTGAAAGGAGAAATAAGACATTGCTCCACATGGTTTGATCAATGATGAGTCAAGCTGAATTGCCGCTTTACATTTGGAGTTATGCACTAGAAGCTGTGACTTGCACACTAAATAATGTTTCATCCAAGTCCGTAGAGAAAACGCCTTATGAGCTCTGGAGTGGTAAATCACCTAAGCTCAATTTTCTCAAGATTTGTGGTTATGAGACCTACGTCAAAATATTGATGTCGACCAAACTTCAAAAAAAACGGATAAACACTTCTTTATATGTTATCCTCGTGAAACAAGAGGATACTACTTTTGCCATAAAACCTAGAATCAAGTGATTATCGAGAGGGATGTCATATTCTTAAAGAAAGATTTTCTATAAATATTAAAAAGTAGTTGGAGTAGAATTGTGTTTTAGGAAACTCAAGAATTCTACAAGATCATGATATGAATGATAACATTCAAGATCATGAAGGCCCAACCAAGGTTCCTTTGGATAGTGGGAGCGTGAGTGAGAGACCCTCGCAAGCAATTGTGAGAGAAACTCAATCATCCCCACCAAGTGTACGTTCAAAAGTCGAACATGAACTAATTCCGCAAGAAATTGTGGAAGAAGTTCAAGAAGTACACGTAGAACCAAAAGAACTTAAAAGGTTTACGAGGGAAAGGAAGAAATCTGATATGTATTTGAGACTTCATGAGATCATGGTACTAGATACCAATGATCACTCGACCTATATAGAAGCAATGGAAAGAGAGGACTCCAAACTATTGCTTAAAGCCATGGAATCCGAAATAGAATCCATGTATGACAATCAAGTGTGGAACTTGGTTGATCTTCCTCAAGGAAAGAAGGTCGTGCATAATAAATGGGTCTTTAAGAGGAAGATGGACATGGATGGGAACTTGATAACCTACAAAGCAAGGCTTGTAGAAAATTGTTTCACTCAAGTTCAAGGAATTGACTATGATGAAACATTTTCACCGATTATCATGTTCAAGTCTATTCGGTTATGCTCGCTATTGCCGCATTTCATGATTATGAAACATGGAAAATGGATGTTAAAACAACGTTCCTAAATGGGAACTTGGAGGAGGATGTGTACATGGTACAACTGTAAGGTTTTGAAGATCCAAAAAATAGAGAGAAAGTATGCAAGCTTCAATAGTCCATTTATGGATTGAAGGAAGCATCAAGGAGTTGGAACAAATGCTTTGACGAGGAAGTCAAAAAGATTCACTTCGTCTAAAGTAAGGAAGAACCTTGTATATACAAGAAGGTTAGTGGGAGCCACATAGTGTTTTTGATATTATATGTCGATGACATACTCCTCATGGAAAATCATATACATTTGCTAGAGCAAACGAGAAGTTCATTGAAATCTACATTTTCAATGAAAGACATGGGTGAGGCTCAATACATCTTGACAATCAAGATATATAGAGATAGATCTCAAAGACTCATTGGCGTAAGTCAACATACATACATTGACAAGGTCTTGGAAAGGGTCAGCATGATCAACTCCAAAAAGGACAATGTGAAAATGAGTATGGGTGTGCAATTCAAGAAGTCTCGACGTGCTGAAACACGTAAGGACTTGGAGTACATGAAACATATTCCTTATGCTTCGGAAATAGGATCAATCATGTACGCCATGACTTACACAATACATGATGTCTCGTATGCTCTAAGCGTGACAAGTCGTCTCCAATCCAACGCAGGTCTTGAGCATTGGAGTGCGGTCAAGAATATTCTGCGGTACCTTAACCATACCAAAGATTAGTTTCTTGTTTATGGAGGACAAAGAGAACTAATAGCTGAAGGCTATTCGGATGCGAGTTTCATGAGTAATCCCTACGATAGGAGATTGCAATCAGGATATATCTTTCTACTGAATGGTGGAGCCACGAACTGGCGTAGTTTGAAGCAAACCACTACGACCAACTCAACCACCGCTTCCGAAGTTAGGGTTGTCGGTGAAGCGAGAAAGGAAGGAGTACGGATTAAGAAGTTCCTTGCCGAGCTTGGATTAGTTCCCTCGAACGAGGGACCTGTATAGCTATTTTATGACAATAGTGCGTCTATCTCGCAAATGAAGGATCCTAAATCACACCACAACGTGAAGTACATGAATCGCAAGTACTTTGTGGCTCGTGACTTGATCGACGAAGGCAAAATAGATTTATTATGGGTGGACATGACCAAAAACACAGCTGATCCAAAGTCCAAATCATTATCCCAAGCCAAAGGCGAAATGCATTTCGAGTCCATGGGTTAGAAGAACCATGTGGAGTGGCTTGATGAGAGATTTGAGAGGGTTACCCTAGTTATTATTGTTTTATACATTGAGAATGTATGTGAAAAAAAACTTTGATAACAAGTGAGAGATTGAAAGGAATGTGTTCTAAAAGTTTTACTTTTATATGTCAATTGTTATGAATTGAATGTGCAAACATTTTGTTCCTTGATTATTGTTTTTGTCTTTTCAAAGTGTTAAGGAAGAGACTGTTGGTCCTTAACTGTAGAGCTTTAAAAGATAATGGTTTACATAAATCAAAACTTATTCACAATCAAGGTAATTGACATGCAACATTAATTACCGAGATAAGATTGTCGTGTTGGTCATCAATTATTTTAGCTCTACAAATATTTGACGACACAAGTATATAAAAGAGGAAAATGGTTACTTTTATTTATTCAATAGACCTAACAAGTGAAACATTATGAAATTTTATCATGTGTTATTAATGTTTTCACTGTGTCTTGAATCCTAAGATATGAGACTTCTGTCTTTTCACATATGAAGTGTTTAATTTGATTATTGTCAAAAACTATCATTGAGTATAGTGATAAAGGAAATAGTTGGTTGAGTATGACATTTCCTGGAAAAGATAGTTCGTCAAAGAATTATAATTGTCCCTCTTTACTTGAGTAATGATATTAGTGGGTCCATTGATAAAGCGAAATTATAATGTGCACAATGTAACTTGTGTTAAGTTACATATTTATAATTAGCTTAAGAGATCAAGAAATGAATATATAATACAAAGGTGACACATTTCTACTTTGTATAATATTCTTAATATCATGAGGCAAGGGATAGACACAAGTGATATTTTACATATCACTAAGTAGATCTTGTTTAGTTTGAGTGAGCAAAACATCTTTGTTATTTTGGTAACTATTATGTGTAGCTAGATACCGCTTATAGTTTGTAATATAAAATGTTTTATATCATTGCCAACATAACTTAGATCCTCATTTAGGTCACACCACAAAACTGAGAAACAAGAAATATGATTTCATATTTTGATGTATTAAGTTTCGTGTGTTATGAAATAATATACATGTGGTAAAATAATAAAATCAATATGTCGTGAAAACGACATGGTTAGAATAATAAATAAATTCATATCAGATGTATATATATTATGTGGTATAAGGTTTTGACGTTATATATGATAATATATTACATGATAGAATGTGATCTACAACATTATAACATATGAATTTGCTAAAACCCCAAAGTCCAAATTTTGTTGGATATTAATCCAAAATTTGGTGTAGTCAAAAATTGTGAAAATTGGTCCAACCATTTGACCACGTTTTTACATATATTAATAAGAGAATTTTTACTGATTGATTGCTGGATTTAATCCACCTTGGTCAAAGGTAGTTATGGGATGATGATGTGGCAAAATAAACAAGAGATCATGTGCAAAGTGCTTTGCACATGATGTGGTTTACTGGAGATGTAAACAAGAGATCATGTGTAAGTGGTTTGCTCTTGTTGTGGTTTAGTGAAGAGATTAATAAGGGATCATGTGTAAGTGGTTTGCACATGATGTGGCTTAGAGGAAATCCTATAAATTGGTCCATCATCCATTCCTAGTTAATACTAATGCAAAAATCCTCTCTCTCCCTAACCACCCAATTAATCTATCTGAAAATTCTCTTAATTATTCAGGTTTTTGGAGATTAAATTCTAAGGAGCTTTAGAGGGGTTATTAGCTAGATTCTAACATTGATTTAGAGATTTATTGGCTAGCTCCTTTCTCTCTAATCTTGTTTAGAGTTTGGTGAATACTTGAAGGCGAATCGGCGAACGATTCAACGGACAACCCAACTACGGATATTCTAAAAGTTTTAGAGAACCTTTAGGTATGATCATCTTCTATTTATTTTAATATATATGTAGATTACATGATATTAGAATAAATATAAAATAATGTACATGAAATCGTCGAAAATATGAAAATCGATCTTGTATGCATGTATAATTTTTTTAAAATATACACATAAATAGGGGCATGAACTCCTACAAAATCTACGACTGTGAATCAATTCAAGCAAGCATAAGGTGATAATTAACAACAGGATAATAGAAACAAGGCAAAGAAACTTCCATTTTCCAACCAAAGTACTCACAAAAAGTAATTTGGCCGGTTCCAAGAGAGGTTTGTCATTGCATTGTAGGACATGTGCCAATCAAGAGGAATTGCGCTTGTTTATGACTTATCTGTACATTTTTGACCAATTCTGGTCTGAACCTAGTATAATCAAAATTTACAATTTGGGCCTACTCGTAGAATTATATTCCAAAATTTAGGACAAACAACATTTTACCCAAGTATCCACTACCCTGTCTAACTTTTCCACCACTCAATTCATTACCCACTACACTTCACTGCACTACCCACTATCCAGACACAACTTTACCTGAAGAAACCTAATACACTCACGATTCCTTAATCCGCTACCTCTGTATTATTTCCTGACACCTACTCACGAGCACTCAACTTCCATCATTTCCTCCCCTACATTGTTTTCCTTCCATCCACTCTTCATTCTTACTAGGGCTGCAAATGGAGTCCGGGGGAGGGGGGTTTACCCCACCGCTACCCTCCCTAACTTAGTTAAGTGGGATGCAGGGTCAGGGTGTGGTGGAGCAAAAATTTAACAACCGCTACCCACCCCGCCTAAGGGTGGATCAAGTGAGTGCAGGGTGGATTAGGCGGGTCAAGTGGGTTGAGAAACTTGAGTCTTTAGATTTTTATCTTTATGAATTAGAACTTGTAAAATTTTATGACTTCAAACTTGTATACCATAACAGTTCATATACATCACCCCAATCAAAAAAAGTTCATATATATCAGAAACAACCTGGATATGATAAATTCATATAGCACAATCTATTTTCACAATATATGATGTACACTTAAATAACCACATTATAATATGCATGTCCAAAAGAAATATAAAAATAATCTTAATTATATAAGGTAGAATTAATGTAGATGCGTAATATGCTAGGTTTAAATCCTAGTACTAAAATCTTCATTATTTATTTATAACATAATATATATTGATTAATTAATATTTTATGTGGGTTTTGGGTTATGCATGGCGGGTTGAGAGACAACTGCAACCCACCCCATTTGTTAAGCGAGTTGGCGAGTAATGATTTTTTTGGCCGCAACTCGCATTAAGAGGGGTAGGATGGTAGGTTAAACCCACTCCATTTACATCCCTAATTATTACCCTACTATCCACCATTCCTACTTATACTTATCTACACCATCAACACAACAGATACTCACTTCCACTTCAGTCACTCACCCTCCAACACCTACTTTCCCTCCAAAAATACACCTCCATCACACACACTAATCTAAACCACATTTTCCACCACCACCCATGTCTAACACCATCACCAATACATACTACTACACTACCACTATCATCTCCTAGTTCCTATTAACCATTACTACCACAAAATAATATGAAAAATAACCAAAAAATTAATTAGTATGGATATTAACTACCTAAGTAATTATCACCCAAAAAATCAATAACAAAAAAGAATCACTTGCTAGGCGACGGACAATAGAACGGCAAGGCAAACAACATGATGCGACATTCTAAGGCTCCAATAACGACACCATCATCCCGCTGACATTTTGGTGAAATCGTTCTAACTATTTCCTATATTAAGCCTTATAAAATATATAAAATGTTTTAGTTATGTTTATTTTTCATAATTTTAATTATAAAGGGTGTTTAGTGTTTTTATATATTTGAGTTTTTTGTATTAGTTGTAAATGATTTAAGCATATTTTTTAGAAAAGAAAAATATAAAAAAGGGATTTTGTTTTATGCACGTCAACACGATTTGTCATACGGGTAGGGACTGGTTTTCCGGGTTGCATGAGTGCCTAATACCTTCCCACATGATAACTAAGCTCCGAGTTTGAATTTCTAATCTACAACCCACTTTTGGGGAAATTTGTTATGGATTTGGTTTTTCCTGTTTTTTAACCGTGTTTTCATAATTCACTTTCGCAAAAAATATTTCATGTATTTTTGTTTTCTGGGAAGGATTTGCTTTTGAGGAAAATATGGATTGACCCGATTTGTTTTGTTTTCCGGATGTGATCATAGCTTGGTGACTCCGTTGGGGATTTTTGAAACTTGACCATCGTCATATTTGTATGGCTATATCATATGCATTTTTTGTTATCTTTTCTATTTATATCTGAGGCCTTGATTTTTCAACTAATTCCCAAGTATTTTGGTTCACCTTACAATTACATGTCCTGTAACGAGCTATTAATCCTCTGATCTCCATATGTATCAATTGTTTCTACTAAGTGCTCTCAATTTTTTTCCAAGAGGATGCATGGGCATGCATGAGTTTGATAAAAGATAACAAATTGATTAGTGGACGCCCGCACGCTGGCGACGTGGAAAAATCATTTTTATTTTTTTCCCACATCAACATATATTCTACTCGACAGTTACTATGCAAGCAATGTGATATGTGTACGTAACAGATGCATTGCAAATGACGGTTACTGTGCAAATGAAGGGAGCCCATCACGTCCCGGGATAATGGTGTTGTCTTTGAAATCTCGTAAAGATTGTCCTAAACTGGATTTGCCTCATTAAGTTGATATTTCTTCCCTCAGTTCTTCCCTCATACCTCCTTAATTTTATTTCTTCATCCATCTTCCCAATGGAATTTGTTCCTCACGTTCATTAGTAGAATGATAGAGAGAAATGTTCTTCTTCTACGTTGTACGTGGGAATGGAGTTCAAATCATTTGAGGAGATTCATTTTTTATACCATCCTTTGCAGATTTTAATGGTTTCAGAATCAAAATTAGACATTCTCACTATGTGCATGACATTATTAACAAGTGCACGTTGACCTGTTCAAAGGAGGGTGCCCCCTAACCAGGGTCAGGGTGCAGTCCATTCACGCCTTTCCATGCGTGTTAACTGCCCTACACCTATTAGGGTCGATGGTAACCCTGTAAAAGGTCATGTTCTTACGGATGTTTGTTTGGAACATAATCATGAAATGTTGGATGTTCGTCAACTTCATTTTCTTCGCGGCAAACGTCATATTTCAGAGTCCAAGAAAGATCAAATAGCCACAAACGATGCAGCTGGAATTTCAGCTTCTAAGATGATGCAAGTGTTTGTTGCCGAAGTCGGCAGTCATGAAAATGCACATTCATTGATAGAGACGTAAGGTAGTGAAAATGTCAAAACCATATTGCAATTGTTTCCACAACATTGCATTACAAGTTGTTCTGGAATAAGTTCATACGGGACATGTTCTGTAAATGCTCTGGAATGACTCTGGATTATGTATGGTTTCTGGAAATGCTATGTAAATGCTCTGGAATGACTCTGGATTATGCATCCCGGTTACGTTACGCAAATTGATTCGTGGGCGCGGGACGTGCATTCTTTAAATGTTCTGCGATGGCTCTGTAATGACTATGGACTTTTTAGTGTCATTCCAAAGTGATTTTCCCACAAATGTCGATGAAAATGACTCTGAAAATGTTGTCATGGTGCAAAATGATGTTTTTGTCCAATGAAAATGAGTATGGTCTGACTCTATAATGAGTTTGGAATGACTCTGGATGTTGTATGGTCGTCTGAACGTTACATTTGCACACGATCCAGAAATTGTGCAGAATATGTCTGCTCGATATAGTGTTTCATATGCATTTTTTTCAAGAGTCTTTCCAATGTTATTCCAGACCTCATACAGTCTAACTTCATGCATTTTTGTCTCGAAATCACCTCGAATTTTTCTGGACTTCTTTTGGAATATGTCTGGTCGAGACTGTGTTGCCTATGCATGTTGTCCATAGTTTGTCCAAAATCATTTCAGGATTTATCGAGAGTCATTTTATATGTGTTTTCATATGCTAATGCATGGTTTTTATACATATCACAGGAATGTTTTGAACGAAGTTCGTAACACAGCTTGGACCAAGAGATGCACAAGCTCTGCAAAACCATTTCACCAAGATGGAGTCTTTGGATCCATTTTTTTATATGTTATGGATATAGACGACGATGGTCATTTGAGAAACGTTTTCTGGGTTGATGCTGGAATACCATTGTATTAGATTTGGATTGTCTCTGGATGGTCTCACATAGAAAATTTGGACTCTTTGTTGACCTCGGTATCCATCTGGAATGACTTTGGATATTTTTTGGATCGACTATGGATACACTGAATACGCTGGGTTCCTCCTGGAATCACTCTGGATCGATGCGCATTGACCCTGGATACTTTGGATCCACTATGGAATCACTTTGGATCAACTCTGGAATCACTCTAGATCAACTCTGTATACATTATGGATATTATGGATCGATTCTGGAATCACTCTCGATCGACTCTGTATTTATTATGGATACTTCTGGAATGCCTCTCCCAAGTACTCTGCGTAAAATTCTGTCTGAAAAAATGATTCTGGATACTATATGGATTCATTTTGGCATCATGACTCTGGATACATTATGGATTAATTCTGACATGACGTTGGATTATAGCTATATTAAATATGTATTGTTTCTGGATGGTCTCACGTTTCAAAAGGACTAGTATGACTTATTTTCAAAATAAATTATGAAACCCAAACAAGTAACAACAAAGGGAAAGACGTCCAAAAATTTAAAAAACATCCACAATTTTATTGCGAATCGAATCTGAAAAGGAAATACATGTCGAAAAAAAAACAAATTTCCTACAGGTCCAACGTTTCAGATGAAGATCCAAAAGGGCAGGGATAATTCGACATGAAGTACTCTACCAACTGGCGTTGCTGCTCCTCGAGGTCCTTCAATTCGAAGAAAGGTTCTTCAAGGGCTACACCACATCTCTTGTATGTGTCCGGGTTTCCACTTCGCACCGCTCTCTTCCAGTCACCCAAGCAGTTCGTCATTCTCCACCGACAGAACATTATGGACAACTCCACAGCCTCCAACTCCTTATATCGTTTGCGATGTTCATTTTCTACACATTTAGGATAGCCTCTGGAATTACTCTGGATTGACTTTTCACTCATCTGGACTCACGTTTGTTGCTTGAAAACATGTTTTTCGTTTCAAAACACTTGTATGCTTATGTAGAAACTGGATCTCTTTCAAAGACCAAAAAGTCTTTTCGCATTCAATTTCCATTAGGATATGTCTTCTCACGTATTAATGGTATGTCCACTTGTCGATTCTCAACAATTGTTCTCCGTTGAGCACAGGAATCTTTACGCTACAATTTTCAACGCCTTGCCAGATCAACCACCGATTCTGGCCACATATTTGCTTACTGGGCACTGACATAGAATGTGTCACGAACGCGTAGCTTCCATGTATCAGTTCTCTAAAAGATAGTTAGGTTGTACCTAATCCATTAAACGAGCACTACCCATGACATCATTCTTTATAGAGTTCTATTACAATTACCCATGGTTTTGCTTTGATTCTTTTCCTCTTTAAAAAAATGATTGGTGGGGACTACAGAGAACTTCACGTGACCATGTGTGCACGTTTGTGTTTTTTTATTTCACCTTATTGTTGTTGGTTTTGTTTTGAGTAATGATATATGATCTCCAAATTGGGCTCCTAACACTTTCCTAGGGTGGAGGTTGTTGGTTATGCAAAATTTCCATTTTGAAATATTTAGACTATTAAGGTCTAAACCACAAATATTCCACTAACATAAACCATTTTCTCCCCCGTTCCTATTCAAATTTCAAATCTCACTTCCTTCCCACTCCTCCCTCCCTCCTTCTCCTCCTCCTCCTCCCTCCTCCTCCTCGTCCCACCATCCTCTTCCTCCGACCTCCTCCTCTTATGGTGTGCTCCGACCTTCTCCTCTTCTAGCATCCTCCGACCACCTCCTCTTACGGCGTTCTCCGGCCTCCTCCCCTTCTAGCGTCCTCCGGCATCCTCCTCCGTCTCTGGCGTCCTACCACCAAGCTCTTCTGGCATCTTCCTCATATGGCCTCCTCAAGTCTCCTCGGATCTCCTCCTCCTCCGGTCTCCTCCTCATCGTTCTCCTTTGATCTTCATCCTCCGACGTCTTCCTTCAGTGCCATCCTTCGACCTCCTCCAGCCTCCGCCTCCTCAATGTCCTCCACTTCCGACCTCCTCCTTCAACGTCCTCCAACTTTCATCATCCTAAAACCTCATCGTCATCCTCTGGCTTGTGGACATATTTGTTTGTGATTATTTGGTAGAATTTTTATGTGGTTATTGATTTTGTGAGACATGTCCGGGATAAAATTGCATTGGTTGTTGGAAAGAAGTTGTCTGAGAGCAAGAACAAGTACATATTTGATATCTGGATATCTAATATGTTAATATCTGGATATCCGTCCGGATGTGTGTGAGTATGTAGATATCCAGATTTGTTTAAATTTTTTGTTTAGTTTTATGAAATTTGATATGTTTACTATATTTTTTGTGATAACATTTTATCTGATCTTTTTAATGTTCATCTTGGTATAACCACATGTTGTGTCTGAATGAGTTTACTTTTTTATGATGTTGTACATGTTTGGATTAAATGTTTTGAGGTTCTATAGATGTTTGGGTGCTTTGTAATAAATTTGTATATCTGGATATTTATGTGGATACATCTGATCAAATACAGTAGATATATCTGAATACTTTTTGGTATTGACATGTTATTTAAGTAACAAAAGAGTAACACATTTGATATATGTCTGGATAAGTGACGATACAAGATAATTGTGTATTGTCTAGCTATTTAATACCTTCTATGTATGTCCAGACGTAGACAGTTACCCATGATACCTTTTCTGGGAGAAGCAAAACCAAAAAGATTGGAACTTATCCATATAATATATAAGGTTGTAAAACTCATCCCATCCCTTGGGAAATCTGATCCAGAAGGTGAGGACTGTAATGTATGCCAATCAATCAAGATATAAATGTAGACATTGTCAATGTAAATCCAATCTCAGATATCATTCTATTAAGTCTCAGATATCAATACATACATGTTCAGATATCAACAAAACATTGAACCCTAACTTATAATTTGTAACACATAGTAGCCTGGATATTACATATCACAATTCCATGTTGAGAAATGATAAATGAGCTCCAAATTTGGCTCAGTCCAGACAAAGACAGTCCAGACATGTTTGACATGTCCAGCAAGCATAAGCAAAAACACAAGCAATATATCTGGATAGGAAGGGACAATAGTGTGTGTCAATGGAAATGGTGATACAAGTTCACTGGTAACTTATAGGTCTGGCATAGTAATGATACAAGTTTTTGTAGGTGTAGACATATTACCAACATATATCCGAACAACTGTATATCCAGATATTTGATTACGATGTATCTTGTTCAAACATTTGCTGACATATCCCACAAACACAAGCATATGAAAATCTAAACGACAGGCATCGATTTGTTGCTAATAATCAGTTTCATAAAGTTGTTAATTTATATCCAGACGATAAATATAAATACCCTATATATTTGCAAACCTCATACTGATTTGGGAAAGGTGGAGTGATATTTGTCTGGATAAGTGATGATACATGATAATTGTGTATTATCCAACTATTTGATACCTCCTATATATGTCGAGACAAAGACATTTAGTCATGATACCTTTTGTAGGAGAAGCAAAACCAAAAAGGTTGGAACTTATCCAGATAATCTATCAGGTTGTAAAAGTCATCCCAACCCTTGGCAAATCTAATACATAATGTAATATCTATTTGTATTTATTTGTTGTGTGAATACCATTACATATCAAGAGTCTTTTATATGTGTATATTGGATGTGCGATCCACAACCCTAGGTACCACCAATGTTATTATGTGAATATCTGAGTCAAATGAACCTCATTAAATAGTAGTGTAACATTAGAAAGTAAAAATATTAGATATATCAAACGCACATCTAGCAAACTTCACAAGAAAAGAGTAGATATCCACCAAGATCTTAATTTCTAGAGATATGTCGAAGTTGATTAATTGTTGACCAGCAAATATGTCTCTATATCCGGATAAACCAAAGCATAAAGTGAAATGCAGTGTTGAAGAAGATGTAGAAGGTTGTCATCACCATCATCTTGCATTAAATGTGGTGAGAGAATGTGATGATTAAAACAATTTCTTCTATAAACAATAGGAAGAGAATGTGATTTGCATGTGAGGGATGCTCTTTAAACAATAGTGTAATGATTACAATTATTTAATAATAGGTAGACATATTACAAACCTATATCTGAATAACTGGATATCTAGATATTTGATTACGATATATATTGTTCAAAGATATATCTGAATGTCTGGATATCCAGATATTTCCTGACATGTCCAGCAAATCTAAACGGTAGACATTGATTTGTTGCCAAAAATCAATTTCATAAACTTCTTAATCTATATCCAGATGATAAACACCCTATATATTTTCAGACCTCATACTGTTTTGGAAAAGGTTGGGTGATATATGTATGGATAAGTGATGATATAAGACAATTGTGTATTGTCCAGCTGTTTGATAATTTCTATGTATGTCCAGACAAAGTTAGTTACCCATCGAAAAAGTCAATGGTATGTAGACAACATAAGTGACACACCAATACATGTTATTCTATATCCCTGTATATTTGGAAAAGGTGAGATGACATATGTCTGTATAAGTGATGATACAAAATAATTATGTATTGTCAACTGTTTTATACCATCTATGTATGTCCTGACAAAAATGCTAATTTGCAGAATGTTTATCAAACATATTATCTATGTGTAGGCATGTGAACATGTATCTCAAAAACTCATGGTTGTTCAGATATTTGATTACGATATCTCTTTTTAATTTATACATTTTATATCCAGAAATGTTTGACATGTCCAGTGATTGATACGTTTTAATTATAACCGCAAGTGCACGGTCGCGTTGAAGCGGTGGCAAATACTGGTCGATCCACAGGGAGGTGTGTCGACTCTAGTTTGTTCGAAGGCGAGTGGGAAGGAAAGGAGAGAAAGGAGTTACGATCTAAACTACACTATAATGCGAAAAGAAATGGGAAATACGCAATAAAACTAAACCCCATAGGGGGTAGAGAAAGATTGTGAATATAAAGATATGTGTCTGTGTGTGTGTTCAATTATGCTCGTCACAACATGTAGTGCACGAAAATCATAAAATTAAATCCAACATTGCCTCGACATGAATTAATATAACACAATATCATTAAAACATACAAGACAATAATGGGAATGAAGTTAAATGAACTCATGTATAAAGACTAGACCCTACTATACCTCCACATGAAATAAGATAGCACATTATCATTAAAACATACAAGGCATTAACCAAGGTAAAGGCGACAAGAGTACATGCAACTACAAGTCATGTTTCCGATATTAATTCCATCATTATCGTTACCTCATCATTCCCCATAAAATAGGTCCACTAATCTAAGTATATACTAAGCTTCATTCAAGAGCATTAGCATATCAAAGACAAGAGTGAAATCTCATTAGATAGTTATGGAAATCATATAAGGCTCAAAGGATTAAGATAACACATACCTAATACATCACATAATCATATCACATATTTCTCCACCCCCCAAATGGGGATGGAACTACTCACTCATATTTAAACTACAACCTACATTAAAATGAGACATTCTACAGAAAGGAAATTAAACTAAGCAAGCAAGAAATATTAAAGAAGTGAAATGAAAGGAGATTAAACTAAAGAAGCATGCAATCATCAAAATAAAGGCAATATAAAACTAACAAAACTAAGAACAATTATTTTATTTACATGACTCACATTGCCACTATTCATCTCCACCTTGAGTTTTTGCTTCAAGGCTTTTACTCCAAGTAGAGAGAATGCCACCAAGCAATGGGTAATTACAATAGAAGGTGGAGAGTTCAATTTATAGCCATAGAAAAAGGTAATCCGTGACAATCCCCCGGTACGAGACTAAACAAATACCAAAAATACACTAAATACGCTCTAATACACGACCCACATAAATATTAGCGGATCCGGAGCAACCTGGACCGCCAATCAGCGGTCCAAGACCGCTAATTGGCGGTCTATAGGGTTTGGATCGCTTTGGATTTTCTTCTGGGCTTTGTTGGATGGCTTTGTTTGTCTTTGATGCATCTACTTAGCTTGTTGGAGCTCCGACCCGAATAGAATTGCCAAAATACTCCCCATGATGGTGTGGAGTATTCTTGTTTGCTCATTGGTCTTTTGATCTTACATTCAGGTCCTTCGATCTTCCATCTTAGTCCTCAAAAGTCTCTCAAGTCAGTCATTTTTCATGCTTTTAAGTCCTTTTATGCCTCTTCTCTTCAAACCTATTTATTTCTGAAATTTAAACATAAAACTCGTCACGTAGCATTGTTTAGGTGAAAGATAATGGATATAAGATACAAATATAAGCATGAAATGATGTCAATCAAATGTAAGATACATTTTATATCAATAAATGTTTGACTTGTCCAGCAAGCACAAGGATAGGAAATATATGTCTGGAATAGTGAGGATACAAGTTTGGGTAGATGTAGACATATTGTAAACCTATATCTGAATAATTGGATATACAAATATTTCATAAAGATATATCTTGTTTGGTGAAGACAAGAAGAAGTCAAATGGAGTGTTGAGGAAGGTTGCAGGTACGATTGTAAATGGGCGCTTCGTGGGCGGTTATAGGGCTTACCCATGACCCTACTTGCCTAATTAAACGGTTAGCGGTTCGGTTTGAAATCCGTTTATTTTTACTTGCACCCATGAACCTATCCATTTAATTAAATTAAACGGTCTTGGGTGGTTAAATGGTTATATGGTTAAAACTTAATGGATACTAAAATCGATATAAGAATTAGGTAAATAGTTAAATGGATAAAAACTTGTCAAACTTGTTAAAAACATCATAATATCCACAATTTTATAATCAAAACCTCCAAAAATTCATAATCTAAACATCCACAAATTCATATAAAACAACATAAAACATCCACACATATTGACAATAATAATACAAACAATAATGTGTATATAGTATATATATATTAAAATATTATGTATATTCATTATGTTTCGCGGTTAAACGGTTAAACGGATGGGTTAAATTATGTAACCTTATCCACCCATTTATTAAACGGTTATGATTTTCACAATCCTTATCCACTCATTTATTAAACGGTTATTATTTTTACAACCCGTCACCCTACCTGTCGGTTCAGTTTGGACGGTTAAACGGTTTTTACCCAACCCATTTGCAGCCCTAGTTGCAGGGACATGAGTGTGACATCATCTCCTATCACGTTGCATTAAATTTTGACCAGGACCTATGATGAATGCTTGTATTTCTCCATTAAACAATGAGGAGAGAAGTTGGCAAACTGGTTTTTTCACACAAGTTGGGGGACTATGTGCAGTTTGCCCAAAAGATTCCAGGCGGAAAGCTCTGAAAGGATGGACACCACGTGAATGCAATAAATGTGTGGGAAATAATGGAGCCCAAAATGAACCCGCGGAGCATTTCCCTTTTGTTTTCCATGACGTTCAGTATTTCTTTCCATTTCTAAGTGACTGGTCTTTTGTGATTACCTTTTAATATAAAAGTCTTCATGTGTTTATGAGCAACGTCCACAAGGTTAAATCATACATCCAGTACTTCACGCGTATTTGTTTTAGCATATTATTTGTGTATGCTTATTGTTCTATTATGTCAATCATACCAATGTTCTTAAGGGACTGCACCTTCAACCAAGGCTCTTTGGCTGTTTCCCGAATTTGAGCACTTGGTTAGAAAATGATTTTTGAAAACTCTTGCGAAAGATGTCTTATTTTCTAAACTTGAATTCCAAAAAGTGATTAGTTTATTTGGTGTCTAGAAAGCGGTTAGTTTCCGATTATATCTGCACAACGGAAAATGATTATTTAATTGACAATGACTCTATCGGAAGAATTCCCACGAAGTACTTGCGCCAACTGGCCGAATATTCTGACAACAAAGTAGGTGAAACAAGAAATTGAATAAATAATACTTGAGCATTAGTGATCGTTAAATTTGCTCAACATATATTATAAGGCCATTGACGAGGGGCTTATTTATTTGAGGGTCATGACTTTTTCTGACCTTAAAAAGAATACCAAATGTCACATTTACCCTCATTTATTTTGTCATAATTACAAATCATATCCTTCTTTTTCCCAACATTCATATTTCTCTCAACTCTCACACCAAACATATTTCACCCATAAATCCAATACTTCACTCAACCATCGTACATAATACACTAGAATATTAAGATCATTTCCATTATGTAAGTTTCATTTTGGTATCTTTTTCGGTTTTAATACAAAATAGACCAAAAGAGCTTGCTTGTTTTCAACAAACAAGTCAAACGGCCTCGGTCGGTGTCAACAAAACGTTCTATATCGTTTTAACCGAATGAGCTGATTGGTTTCCACTAAACGAGCTGAGTCATTTTTCCAAACAACCTGGGTCGTTTTCAACAAACAAACTCGGGACGTTTTCCCAAACAACCTCGGTCGTTTTAACCAAACTCGGGATGCACTCGTTCAAATCGGGACGAGATGTTTTCCCTGGTCATTTTTCCAAACAACCTGGGTCGTTTTCACCAAACTCGGGACGCACTCGTCCAACTCGAGGCATTTTCCCAAACAACCTGAGTCGTATTTACAAATAACTTGCGTCGTTTTCACCAGTCCAACTCGGAACACACCAGTCCTGCTCGGGACGCACTCGTCCCACGCGTGACACATCACTTGTTACCGAACTCGGGATGCACTCGTACCACTCGAGACGTTTTCCCAAACCACCTGCATCATTTTCACCAGTCCAACTCGGGACGCACCAGTCCTGCTCGGGAATTTAGACCAATCTTCTATTTTTCTAATGAAGCTCGATGGATGTTCGATAGGAATGTGATTGTTGTGCTCAATAGACTCGATTCTTTTTTCATGTGAGCTCGACAATAATTTGTTGAGATTGTTTTAACTTAACGACCTAGGTCGTTTTCACCAAACAAACTCGATGGGCTTGATATGAGTTTGATAGGATTGCGATTGTTGCACTAAAGACCTGAGTCATTTTCACAAAACGAATCGGGTCATTTTCACCAACGAGCTGTGTCATTTTCACCAAACGAGCTGGGTCATTTTCAAAAAACCAGCTACCTTGTTTTCACCATTCCTATGAAGCTTGATATGAGTTCGATAGGAACGCTATTTTTTGTACTCGATAGGCTCGATTACTTTTGCAAGTGAGCTCGATAGGATTAGACAAGTATTTTGTGGAGTGGATTGAATCGATGAAATTCACCAATCTTTTGTGTTTTTAATGAAGCTCGATGAGCTCGATGGATGTTCGATTAGAACGCGATTGTTGTGCTCGATAGACTCGATTCCTTTTTCATGTGAGCTCGACAATAGTTTGTTAAGTTTGTTTTAACTTAACGACCTGGGTCGTTTTCACCACACAAGCTTGATGGGCTCGATAAGAACACTATTGTTGTGCTCGATAGGCTCGATTACTTTTGCAAGTGAGCTCGATAGGATTAGCCAGAGTATTTTGTGGAGTGGATTGAATCGATGGAATTCAGACCAATCTTCTGTGTTTTTAATGAAGCTCGATGAGCTCGATGGAAGTTCGATAGGAACGTAATTGTTGTGCTCGATAGACTCGATTCCTTTTTCATGTGAGCTTCACAAGTTTGTTGAGATTGTTTTAACTTAACGACCTTGGTCGATCTCACCAAACAAGCTCGATGGACTCGATATGAGTTCGATAGGAACGTGATTGTTGTGCTCGATAGACTCGATTACTTTTGTAAGTGAGCTCGATAGGATTAGATGGAGTATTTTGTGAAGTGGATTGAATCGATGGAATTCAGATCAATCTTCTGTGTTTTTAATGAAGCTCGATGAGCTCGATTTATGTTCGATAGGAAGCAATTGTTGTGCTTGATAGACTCAATTCCTTTTTCATGTGAGCTCAACAATAGTTTGTTAAGCTTTGTTTTAACTTAACGACTTGGGTCGTTCTCACCAAACAAACTCCGTGGACTAAATATGAGTTCGAGAGGAACACGATTGTTGCACTCGATAGGCTCGATAACTTTTGCAAGTGAGCTCAATAGGATTAGATGGAGTATTTTGTGAAGTGGATTGAATCGATGGAATTCAAACCAATCTTTTGTGTTTTTAATGAAGCTCGATGAGCTCGATAGACGTTCGATAGGAACACGATTGTTGTGCTCGATAAACTCGATTCCTTTTTCATGTGAGCTCGACACCAGTTTTTGTTGAGTTTGTTTAAACTTAACGACGTGGGTCATTCTCACCAAACGAGCTCAATGGACTCGATATGAGTTCGATAGGAACGTGATTGTTGTGCTCGATAGGCTCATAAAGGGTGTGGAAGACGTTCTACAAAATGAGCTGGGTCGTTTTCACCAAACGAGTTAGGTTGTTTTCACCAAATGAGCTGGGTCATTCTACCAAACAAGATGGGTCATTTTCCGACAAAACAAAGGTAGGACGCACCAAACGAGCTGAGTCGTTTTTCCACGAAACAAAGTTGTGACGCATCCGTCCCGCGCGGCATGCACCAAATGTGTTGGATCGTTCTTCCAAACGAGTTGGGTTGTTTTTCCACAAAACATAGTTGAGACGCAGCAGTCCCACACGGGATGCACCTAACGAGTTGGGTCGTTCTTCCAAACGAGCTGGGTTGTTTTCACCTAACAAGATGTGTTGTTCCCCCCCTCCCAAAGAAATTTGGTGTGGAGAACTATAAACTCGATGATTTTGATGCGCTTAATGTGTGCGCAATATGAACTCAATAATTTAGGTTTTTTTTAAAATGTGAATTTTCAGTGTAGTATTTTGAGAAAAATTTATGACAAGCGGGAACGGTGGTCCAAGGGGCGGGGTTGTTGACAGGTTGGAATGTTTGAGATTTTGTGTAGGAATAAAGAAGATTTGGTGGGTTTGTTTACGATGTGAGATTGTGGTGATAGGAGTGGGGGTATTTTGGGGATAAAATTCAAAATATATTAAAATATATTAAATTTTTGGCCTTCAAAAGTACTTGTATAGTGATTGACCTTATGTAACATTTGGCTTTCCTAAATTGACCCTTTAATATATTCTCCTTAAATTTGTGGGGTTTATTCCTAGTGGTTAATATGGAAGCTCCTCACTATTCATTCTGATCAAAGGCACCAGTCTCAAACACCCATACCTAAGGTGGGACCCACTTATGGTGATTACTGTTTTAGAATAATCTGATATCTGGTGCACCCTTTAAAGGGTGCCTAGGGTAAGTACTCGCCCTCGTTGCAATTAAAAGTCTTGTTACTCATCTAACAAGATATATTCGTGCAACTCCAGTCACCCATATTGGACCCGCTCTAAGGTTATAAGCATGTCCGGAGACGCATCTCTAATGGAGAAGAAAACATTAATGCGAGGTTTGAACAGCGATAGACGCGCATGCTGAGGACTTTGGGAAAAAATGTTCAATCAAATGCATATGCAACTTAGCGGCCTTACGTCACTAAAAACTTCCAAAAAACGAAAACATTGAAGCAGAAAGTCAGTATATTAGAGCTAGAAGGACCTGAAGATGAATCTCCTCCTGAGAAGCCAATTGATGAGTATCATAGTTTATCTTTTTTACCTTCATTATAATCTTATTTTTGTATTTGAATAATATTTTTGCGAGTGTTTTGCTTTCATTTTGTACGTTACAGGAAAATATATAAAATTACCGAAAATATTGAAAAGTGGATGAGCTTAACTGCAAAATCAAATATCTAAAGTGAAAGTCGGAACGCATGATCCAAGATACAAACTCCACATGTTTATGCTCTTTATTGTGCTTCAAATTGATGAAAAAATACTAAATTTATAAGTGTCAATTCGGATTAAGCAATCAACATCAATTAGGAAAGTTTGGATATTGGAAAGATTAGATATCCGACACATGTCTCTTAAATTTTATCCGTAATTTCAACATAAAATATCCAAATTGGGTGATTCTGGATCCTTGGAAAGATAATTGGACAAGGAATATTTCTCTCTCATGACCGTTCACAAGTTCAGATCTTGATTTTGCAAGAACGAAGAGTAAATGAGTCTTTGTTTGGAAATAGGATCACATACAGAGCATCAGTAATTTAAGCATAATGTTCATCTCCGATATCCAAATCATTTGATTCAAGATCTGCTGCGAAGACAATTTCAAGAAGCACAACTTTACTCTTTTAATTATTTCGTGATTCAAAACCTAACTAACGTCAAAGACTTATGAATAAGAGGACAAGAAAACCCTACTTGTATCTATAAATAGAGATGTTGGGAGAGAAGTCCACACGTCTTCCAAGACCTGGGTATCGGACCGGGCCGGGCACGATAGGTCGGCCCCGAGCCCGGCCCGATGATTCTGGTATTTTTTTATGTTTTTTAGGTATATTTTAAGATTTTTGGAGGTATTTTTTAAAGAATAAAAAATTTGAACGGGTCGTGTTGTATCAGGACGAAAGGGCAAGGGCCCGGGAGCCCGACACGGTAAACACGAGCCCAGGCCCGCCAACACGATAAACATGATCCCACGCCTGGGGCAGGTCGACCTAGTCTGGTACCCAGTTCTACCTCTTCCCTTCCTTGTAATTTTTTTCTTTTCTTTTGGGATTGGGGTCTCATATCATGTGTATTTAACTTTAATTTTATTATTAAAAAATTCTTTTTTATTTTACTTTGTGTTCTTCCTCTCTTCTTCTTCTTTTGCTGTTTTTTCTTTTTCATCTTCCGTAATTCTCCCATGTCCATGAGTTGCTAAAATCACTTAAGATGAGGTAGATGGACTAAAGAGGTGATATGAACTTGATGAGAATTTCGTCTCATAATTGCAAAATTATTTTATAGCATCATTCTTAGTAAATTTGTTTTCGTGAGTTTAACCATTTAGTTTTATCACTTAAATCTTAAGAAACTGAGTTTATGTTATAACAATATTATTTGCCCTGTTGATTGATGTATTTTATGAGATACTTTTGTTTTATTATTTTGTTTTATTGAGTATAACACATGTTTTATCAATTTAAGTAAACAATAAGTTCATCTCGTAAGAATACATTTATCAAGACTTTGATATTATGATCGTAGATAGGAGTTTTGATTTCTCAATAGTATGAGTTACTTTGGGAGATTCTTAAACCCAATACGTGTTCCAGTTAATCAACTATAACTCTCTAACTCATCTACCTCGTTCTATTTTTTTTAAAATCATTTGAAAGTAATTTACAACTTCTTTTTGTGTTTAAGCTGTTTGCTATAGGATCCGTATGCATGCAGTTAAATTTAAGAGTCATCACCAATCTCAAACTCAAAAGCTATTAACAAGATGTAAGTTGCAAATGAGGTAGATAATGCCCTTAGCACCCGTATTCAAGATCTCACACACATTCCAAGTGTAACATTGCTGATAGGTTTCAAAGTCGCCAAGTTTAACAAGTACAATGGGACCGGATACCTTGCATCTTACATAAAGGCATTCATTGGCGATCTGGCTCAAAGTGGCATACCAGATGAAGCATACATCGTGCTATTTCAGAAAAGTCTAACGGATACAACATTAACATGGTTCACTAATCTGGATGTAGACCAACTATTGAGTTGAGCAAGCTTGTCCCTAAATTTTGTGGATCCGTTTTCATGGAATTTGGACATGCTTCCGAGAAAAGACGCTTAAAAGATCTGAAGTAGAAAACGAATGAGACCTTTAGTGACGTGGTAGGTAGGTGGAAATCAATGGCCTCACAACTCAAGAACAAGATCCCATAAGAGGAGTTCATTCAGTGGGTTAATATAGATAAGGTTGATACCGCAATATCTGGATATATTCAATGAGTTATAGATAACTGTTGAAGAATAGATCTTCGCACTCAGGTAGTAATTTCAATCATAATCTTGTGGAGGACCTCCAGAATATCTTCTAGGAGGAGGAGACATGTGCTTATGACTTGGAAAATAGCCTTTGGCCAAGTACTTCTCCACGAGTCATATTGTCTCGCTACAGTCAAGCGATGGGGTATACTCAACTCCGATGTTGTTAGCATCTCAACCCACATTTCCATGAGAGCACATATTGTTAAGACCTTAACCTAATTTAAGGGACTAAGTGTGGTTAGTGAGGTTGACTTGGAGAGGTATGGGGTGAGTATGGTGATGGTTAAGGTGTGAAGGTGGAGGTATAGGTGGGGTTGCTTGTTTGGTGGGGTTTTGTTTAACAAAAACACAACCCCCTTCATCTCCCTCTTCTCTGCCTCCCCCTCTCACACATTCGTTTCCTTCTCTCCCTCAGTACCCACGACCACTGGCGGTCGGAGCTCCGGCCAGCTGCGGCTGCAATAGCAAGGTGGTGGAGGCGAAGCACGATGTGTTGGCGTGAACGTGTGCGGCTTCGAGGCGTAGAGACAAAGCGAAGAAAGGTATGTCGAGTTCCTTTAGATTGTTCACACATAATGTGTGAGGGGTTTTGTTCTTCGTCGGAGGCTGGAGACCATACCGAGGAATAATCAATTTATGTCGTTGGGGGTTGACCAGTTGTAGTTTAGTTGCTGAACTTTGCCCCACACCGGTCAAACGATGCCCGTTGCCGTTCGACCGTTGCATTGTGGTATAGTTTTCGTCAGGCCAAGACCATCTAAACAGTCAACCGCCTTAGACCCAGTTTGACCATTAACTTAAGTGTACTGCCTTGTGTTCGACCAAAATGTGCCTTAGGTCGACCGGATGTAGTTAGTTTTGGGACTTGAGAAGCCCGTGTTATTTTCGGTCGAACGAGACCCCTTTGCTATTTGCCGTTGTCTTGTTGATTTGTTGGACCCTGACGTAGACCTTCCAAACGGTCGACCACTTTGCCATTTTCGGTCAACCGTTGGGGCCCAATATTGTTTTTCCTTATTTCTTTGATAGTGTCACCTTTGTCCACGGCTCCATCCTCATGGGGGGGAGAGGAAGGTGATTTGATCATGTGATGGATTAGTGTGTATTAATCTTAATCCTTTGAGCTTTACTTGATTTCCATAAGCATCTAATGTGATTTCACTCTTATCTTTGATATGTTAATGCTCTTGAATGAAGCTTAGCACATGCTTAGATTAGTGGGCCTATTTTATGGGGAATGATGAGGTTCGGATAAGGATGGAGTGGAAGAAGGGAACAAGACATGTGCATGCATGTGCTCATGTTGGCTTTATCCAAATTAATGTCTTGTATGTTTTAATGATTGTGATAAATCTTATTTCATGTGGAGACATAGTTGGATTTGAGTCATTTTGCATGTGAACATGTTAGCTTCATTTCAATTATTGTCTTGTATGTTTTAATGATAATGTATTATCTTATTTCATGTGGAGGCAAAGTTGGAATTGAGTTTTCTGGATTTCATGTATGACATGTTTTGATGAGCACTTTTGAACACACACACAACACACTTTTTTGTATTCACATTCTTTCTCTACCCCCGATGGGTTTAGTTTTATTGCTTATTTTCTGATTTCTTTTGCATTGTAGTAGCTTCGATCACATCTCTCTTTTCTTGTCACTCACTCGAGTATTGTGAATCCGACTCAAACACGCTCCTTATGGACCGACCCGTATTTGCCACCGCTTCAACGCGGTTGTGCACTTGCGTTATTTTAACTGATGCACATCATCTCCCTAAACCACTCACTAAAAGTCTTATGTCAAACATTTGATTGTGTCGTCGATTGCGACACACTCCTACTCCAAGGAAAGTGTTGTAACGGTTAAAACGCCTAAAACAATCGAATGTGTAATTGTGTGTTAACAATGAGTTAAAGATATTGCTAAAATAACAAAAGTGTAGTCCTAACTTACTATTGATATTCATCAACAATGGTAGTATTATTTAACACCCAATTGTGAGCTTTTTCAAGATCGACAGGGTCCAGAACAACCATTTTGTCGGTGCCTAACGGTCTTTCACTTCCATCATTTTTCAAAGGCTTATTAAAATTGTCTCCACACTCTTCAAGTATCTTGAACAAAAGGTCGTGCACTCCTCTGCGAGAACACCTTCGGAAATTGACCCTTCCAGTTTATTTCTATTTCGATCGTACCCTTTACACATGTTCATATATCTCTCAAACAGATACATCCAACGATATTTAACCAGTCCTGCAAATCGTGCCTCACAAGCTAGGTGAAAAGGTAAATGCAACATTACATCAAAAAAACTCGGTGGAAACATCATTTCCAGTTGGTTGACAATGGGACCAATGTTCACTCTAGTCGTTGAAAATCTTCAACGGTATTTACTTTAGAACACAAACTGCGAAAGAACTGACTTAGGCTGATAACTGCTCCTCGCACCTATTTAATTCCATGACTCTTTCTAATGGCCAGAGTTAATAATTCTTGCATGAATACGTGATGATCATGACTTTTTAATGAGCTAATCTTGTACTTTTTCTCGTTAACACATGAAGATATGTTGGATGAATACTGATTGACATTATTTCATGCTTATATTTGTATCTTATATCCGTTATCTTTCACCTAAACAATGCTACGTGACGAGTTTTATGTTTAAATTTCAGAAATAAATAGGTTTGAAGAGAAGAGTCATAAAAGGACCTAAAAGCATGAAAAAGGATTGAGTCGAAAGACTCAAGGACTAAGATGCAAGATCGAAGGACCTGAACGTAAAATCGAAGGACCAATGAGCAAACAAGAATACTTCACACCACCATGGGGAGTATTTTGGCAATTCTATTCAGGTCGGAGCTCCAACAAGCAAAGTAGATGCAACAAAGACAAACAAAGCCTTCCAGAAAAGCCCACAAGAAAATCCAGAGCGATCCGAACACTGTAGACCGCTAATTAGCGGGCCAAGACCGCTAATTGGTGGTCACGTTAGGTCTGGAATTGCTAAGATTTATGTGGAGCGTGTATTAGTGTGTATTTAGTTTATTTCTGGTATTTGTTTAGTCTCATACCGAGGGATTGTCCCGGATTACCTTTTTCTATGGCTATAAATAGAACTTTTCACCTTCTATTGTAATTACTCATTGCTTGGTGACATTCTCTCGACTTGGAGTAAGCCTTGGAGCAAAATCTCAAGGTGGAGAAGAATGGTACCTTCAATGTGAGTCATTTAATAAAATAATTTTTCCATTGTTTTGTTCTTATGTTGTTTCTTTATGCATGCTTAGCTTAGTTTTATTTCTTTGATTCTAGGCTAAAGTAGTTAAAATGTTTCTTTTCTTCTTTAGTTTAATTGTTAGAGTAATGTGTAGTGAGTAGATTCATCCCCATTTGGGGGTGGAGATGATGTTCATACATGCATTAAAGAATGGATATGAATGATTTATATTTTGATTGTGTTGATAAATGTGAATGTATGATTACTTGTTAGAGTAGAATACTACACATGATGGGTTTTGCCACACAACTTAGACACCTCCCATGATTGTTTAGGTTCTGAAATAACCAGCTTGTGTATATGAATGTTAATCAACTAGGTTAGTGAATCGATTGATAGGTTTTGCCATAACCTTTATACACTTCCTATGCATGAAAACACTACCTACATTTGTGCCTATAGAATGCATTCTTCACCATATTTTTACATGTGTGCATACACTCCACCCCTTAGGGGTTTTCCATTTCTGATTTCCAACTTTCAATTTCCCGCGCTTTCCTTTTCCTTATTTGATGCTTACTCGTTTAGTGTAGTTAGTCTAGTTTAGTGTAATCACAACTTCTTCCCCTCTTTTCCCACTTACCTTCGAACAAACCAGAGTCTACACACCTCCTTGTGGATCGACCCGTATTTGCCACCGCTTCAACGCGGTCGTGCATTTGCGGTTAATTAAAACGTATTAAACAAATACCCATATGGCACCTTCACTGAATGAAGAACACTACAAAAAATTGCATCTCAGTAGCACTCTTCCAGAATGAAGCTGGTGGATAAGACGTCACTTTGTCATCCTCATCATGCGTGACATATAGATCTCGTCTTATACCTATATCTTTCAAGTCATACCTTGATTTTGCATTATCTTTGGCTCCTTTTGGGGTTAATATTGTCTTCAACAAACTATCACAAACATTCCGCTCTGTGTGCATCACATCAATATTGTGACGCACTAAATATCTTTCCAATAAGGTAGTTGGAAAAAATACTTCTCTTCCTCCAGTTATTACCATCACCTATAGAATAGTTTTGCAAGTTGTCAAGAACTTCTTCTCCAGATTTGTATTCCGGTGGAGTTCTATGATCCACTTTACCATCAAATGCTCCCTTGTTTCTTCTCCAACGGTGATCTTATTCAAGTCATCGACGAAGACCCAACTACACATTCTTCCCACTGTGCTTCAGATAAATGGAGTGAGTATCTTTCATACAATATGGACGCACCTTATATTCTCTAGTCATCCACCCACCTAGATCAGCATAAGTATGGAAGTCATTTATAGTCCACATCAAGGTAGCCCTTAACCTGAAACACGACTTAGTGTAAGCGTCATAAGTATCACAACCTTCTTCCCATACTTCTTTGAACTCTTCGATTAACGCTTGCAAGAAAACATTTATCTTGTTACCAGGGTTATAGGGTATGATCATCGACATCATCAAGAATTGATGCTTCATACTCATCCACGGTGCGAGATTATATGGCATGAGAATTACAGGTCATATACCGTGTTGAGTTTGGCTGAATGGCTGAAAGTTGTCCATGGCCAACCCTAGCCTTCCATTTATTATCTCTAAAGTGAACCTTGAATGTTTGCTATCCAACTCAGCCCGACACGCAGAATCAGCTGGATGACGTAATTTCCCATCTTTCTGACATTCTTCCGCATGCCATCTCATCGACTTCGCAAAGAATTCTTTGGTGCAAAACCAACTGCTCATAATTGGTGGTCGAGCAGGTCAGGTTAGGGTTTTGTTGTAGGGGTGGTGGAGTGTCTGTGGTGGTCGGGGTTGGGGTGATGACCACTGTGGTGGTCGGAGTTAGGGTTTGGAGGTGTTCGGGGTTAGGGTTCGAGGTAAAGATTTAGTCAAGGTTGGGGTGGTGGTCAAGGCCGGCGAAGGAGGAGGCGTCTGGAGGAGAAGATGTGAGTGGAGGAGAAGATGCGACCGACGGAAGAGGAGGCAACCATCGGAGACAAGCACCAAAGACAGTGGCAGGACGTGGTGTGCTGAGGCGGTAGGATTGGGTTTGTTTTATGTGAAAGGTAAAGTGAAGAGAAAGTCAATTTCGCCTATTGTTATAAGGATTCACCAACGGATAAAATCCATTGGTGAAATGCTAGATATTTTGGTTTCGAAACGGTTGATTTTCAAAGTTATTTCTGAGGGATATTATCCGTCAGTGATTTGAAGAACTAGTACACTGACTGACATCATATAATGCATATATTTGTGTCTTATATCCTTTATTTTTAGACTAAGCAATGCTACGTAACGAGTCTTATGTTTAAGTTTCAGGAATAAATAGGTTTTGAGAAGAAGAGACTCAAAACGGACTTAAAAGCAAGGAAAAGGACAAAGTTGCAAGACTTATGGACTGACATGCAAGAGAGAATGACCCGGATGTAAACCAAAAGGACCAACGAGCAAATCAAGAAGATCCACACCATCATGAGGAGTATTTTGGCAATTAGATTCGGGCCTAAACATTAACAACCAAGAAATCAATCCAGAAACAAGCCATGCAAATCCTGACTCGATCCAACCAATCCAGACCGCCAATTGGTTGTCCCAAACTTCCAATTGCTGTCCAAATTACTCCAAATGGTTCATAGTTTAGTCAGGTGTTCTATTATGTTGTTTTATGTCCATTTATAGTATGTGTTTAGTCCCATACCGGGGGATTGTTCCCAGTTACCTTTTTCTATGACTATAAATAGAACTCTTCCTCCTCCTTTGTATTTACTCATTGTTTGGTGGCATTCTCTTTACTTAGAGTAAACCTTGGAGCAAAACTCAAGTGGAGAAGAATTCTACTTGTAATGTGAGTCATGTAACTAAAATATTTTTTTAGTTTGTTTTAATGTTGTCTCCTTTTTTAATTCTTGCATGTTTAGCTTAATTTTGTTTTGTCTTAGTAGAAGTAATTAGAATATTTCCTTTTCATAATGTAGTTTGTAGTTTAACGAGTAGTGAGTAGTTCCATCCCCCTTTGGGTCTGGAGTTAATGTTTATACATGTCATGTAGAATGGAATGAATGCTATATGTGGTTTTCTGTGATGAATGCGAGTATGCTTGTTTGAATTAAAAAGAATGCTTAACTTGATGGTTTCTGCCATAGCCATTAGGTACAACACATGCTTGTTTAGGTTCTTGTTAACAAACTTGTTCATGCTCATATTAATCACTTAGGTTAGTGATTTGGATGATAGGTCTTGCCATGAGGTACTTCTTATGCATAGCAACACTACCTACACTTGTGCTCTATTGAAGGCATTCATCACCACTTTTTTCATGTGTACACACACTCCACCCCTTAGGGGTTTCCATTCCTGATTTCCAGCTTGTTTTTATTAGTCACTTAGTTTAGTTTTATTTCGTCTCATGTTTTCATCTTCTTTGATTGTTTCGTGCTAGTTCAGCATAGTTTAGTTTAGTGTAATCAATTTCTTCTCTCCTCTTTTCCCACTTGCCTTCGAACGAACTAGAGTCGACACACCTCCCTGTGCATCGACCTGTATTTGCCACGTCTTCACCAACGTCGTGCACTTGTAGTATTAAAATGAACACATCATACACTGACGACCTATATCCATTGGTGTTAACACATTAATCCATCAGAGTAAGTTCTTGCACAAAAGTTTTCAACGCCTGTGTTTTTCTGAAGCAAAAAACTACACCGAATAGAAAAAAAATTGTCCGACCAAAGTTATCCGTCCGTGTTATTACTAATTTCCATCGGAGGTACTAAAGTTTGACGTATACTTATATCTGTCGGTGTTACGTAGCTTCACCGACGGATAATTCACCGACAAATATACTCCGTCAGTGATTCCCATATTTCTAGTAGTGATGGTTAAGCATGGGGAGGATTAGTTAGCAATATGGATCATGATGGATTGTGAGGTAAATTTATAATGTAACAGCTTGAAGGTCTGTGGGGGTAAATTGAATTCAGAGAATGGGTATGTTTGAGTGACCTCACAAAAATGAATAATGTGGTGAAACTGTGGCATACCTTTTTTATCTTTTGGTCGCTGGCATGTACCGATTGTTCAAGTTGTTGGTTAGTGATCACGTTGGAGCATAACATATCCTGAGGTAAATTTGAATTAGCAATCAGGAAAACTCAGGTAAGTATGCGGGTACCATTGACTTGTAAAATATACATTCAATAAGAAGTAATTCTTAAAGAAATTGAGCAATATCCAATTTTAGCCACGAAAGTTGATATCGTTCCATACGTTTTGGATTGCTTTTCCGGTGACATGTACTTGTCCAATGAGGGGATGGTTAGTCATATTTTGGGTAGCTTGACAAGTGTTATGTTTATTGGTTCTTGGCGTAATTTAAATTGCAATAATGGGTAGTTGGGAAATGATGTCCTTGGGGTAATTTAAGTTGAGATAGTGGGTAATTTTAAGGGCAGTCTTCATAGTAATGGTATATGTGGACCATGTGAAGGTTAGTTAAAGAAGTTATAAGTTGTTAAAAGCTAGGGCAATTTAAATGTATAGATTAGGTAAATTGGGGTAACTTGTTAAAGTGATCAATATATTTTGGGAAAGAAACGTTTGAAAAATTCATCAATATCCAATATTATCGACATGATTTGTGATTGACATCATATCATGCATATATTTGTGTCTTATATCCATTATCTTTAACCTAATTCTACATAATGAGTTTTATGTTTAAGTTTCAGAAATAAACATGTTTGAGGAGAAGAGGCATAAGAAGGACCTAAAAACAAGAAAAATGATTGAGTTGTGAGACTTATGAACTGATATGCAACAGGGAAAGACCCGAATATAAACCAATAGGACCAATAAGCAAATCAAGAAACTTCATACCATCATGAGGAGTATTTTGGCAATTAGATTCGGGCCTAAACTCCAATAAGTGATCCAAGTGCACCAATGACAACACACACGACACACACACATACATGCTTACATGCATCATTCATCACTAATTTCACTTCGTATGTGCACACACTCCACCCCTTAGGGGTTTCTCTTCTTGATTTCCAATCTTTTGTTACTTTCTTTTGCATTTCCTACTTACTATTTTAGTGTAGTCTAGCTTACCATAACCAAATCTCTTCTCCCTTTATTCACTACTTGATTTCTGAAAAACAAGAGGCTACTTACCTCCCCGTGGATTGACCTGTACTTGCCACCGCTTCATCGTGGTCGTGTACTTGTGGTTATTCAGCTGATTCAGTTAAGTTTTTGGCACCGTTGTCAGGGATGTGTCAGTCCACACTCTGGTTTGGACGATTCGAGTGGATTTAATTTGTGTTTTCTAGTTTTTCTTTATTTCAGGATGCTCTAAAGATCAAGGGAAGGCACCACAAGAAGTTCGGAGGCAAACAAAGCAAAGGAGACCGCCAATCAGCGGTGGTGGACTGCCAACTTGCGGCCTGGTGAGCTCTGCTTGCACTCTACTTTCTTCTGGTTGTTGTTTGTTTTAACGTAGTGGCCTGGGGCTCAATTTAGCTTGTCTTGACTTGTAGTTTTCCCCAGATCAATAATCAATCCCCTTTTAAGGAACTTGGACCCTAAAATCCAAAACAAAAGACTAGGCATTCTTGCTTGTTTAGGTCATGCACATGTACTTAACTTAGGCACGTAGTTTGTCTTTTGTTTTAGCTTTACTTTCAGTTGTTGAGCGCTGGCGTGAGGTACGCATCTCCTACACTCATTCATACATTTGGTATGACCATGCATTAGTTAGTAGGAATTGCATTGCAACAAGTGTGAGTTGAGCGTTTGTTTCGAGTGTTGATTTCTAGATTAGGACTCCAAAACGCTACTAAGGAGGGGCTGTCCCATATAAGATAAGGTGGGGGATTTCATCACCCTTTCCTTCACTTCAAAAACCACACTAACCAAGAGCCTAATTTTAAAATCAAGTAGACATTGGACATAAGGATCTCAGGCGTATTAGGAGAGTGATCTAGTCGCGACCGTCATGGCCTAATCAACGTCGCCCACTTTATCGATAGTAGGAAAGACGAGATCCCCCGACTTGGCTTACTTATTGGGCTCTGTAGTTCTCGTCGTAGGGAGATGAGGTGTGTTAAGGCCGTGTGACCTTGTCGTTAGGCATCGTCTAGCTGTAAGGACCTATAGCGACCATAGGTTGTATGATCCTTGTTTGCTTGTGTGCTTCTACTAGTACCTACCTGCCGTAGCATAAGAACTTCTTCCCTTCTCTCCTGAGTCATTCCCTCTCATCTGTGTCTTCATGTTTTCTCCCCTACGCACATTCTGCCTTTATTATTTATAAAAAACCAAAAAAAAAGTTTTCTTTCTTTTTATCTGACTCATGTGGGTGTGCAATCTTTGTGTATGTCAGTGTGGCCACAAGACGTTGTGGACCGTTTGACGAGATTCGACATCGATCTATCCTCGATTGTTGACCTTTCGAACGCATCCCCGTCCCATGTCCTACACTGTCCCAGGACCATGACCGGTCGTCAACGACACGAGGGTGACCTAGATTTTGGATTCACACCACCTTCTGGTTCAGGAGGTGGGGATCCACAATCTCATTACCTGGTTACCCAGGATCCCATCCCCCTCCGGGATCGATGTTATCCGAGTCGTACTGCTTTACCTTCGTGCATCGTATTGCTGGAGGTAAATGGGAACCACTTTGAGGTTAAGACTCAATTTATCTCCATGCTCCCTCACTTCCCTAGGAAGGGTCATCCCTATATCTTTCTCAGGGAATTTGATAAGGTCAGTGCAATGTTCAAGTTGCAACAACTTAGCACAGATTCCATCCATCTTAGGTTTGTCCCTTTTGCACTAAAGGATGATGCAAAGAAGTGGTTGTATAGCAACCCGGCGAATGCCTTTAGGACTTGGGATGATGCATATATTTGTGTCTTATATCCGTTATCTTTAACCTAAACAATGCTACGTAACGATTTTTATGTTTACGTTTCAGGAATAAATAGGTTTGAGGAGAAGAGGCACAAAAAGGAAATAAAAGCAAGAAAAATGACTGAGTTGTGAGACTTATGAACTGATATGCAAGAGGGAAGGACCCGAATGTAAACCAAAAGGACAAAAAAAACAAATCATGAAACTCCACACCATCATGAAGAGTATTTTGGCAATTATATCCAAGCCTAAACTCCAATAACCGATCCGAGTGCACCACGTGTGACCAATTGAAGAACTAAAGAAGATATCCGAAAATGGGTCGGATCCAAGAAAAAATGACCACCAATTAGCGGTCCATTTTTCTCAAAATCCGATCCGATTTCGCCCGGATATGGGTTATGTGTTTATGTATATTCTGGGAATGTTTCATTAGTCCCACATCGGGGGATTGTCCCCGATTGCCTTTTTCTATTACTATAAATAGAACTCTTCTTTCTCCTTTGTATTGACCCATTGCTTAGTGGCATTCTCTCTACTTGGAGTAAAGCCTTGAAGCAAAACTAAAGTGGAAAAGAATGCTACTTGTAATGTGAGTCATGTTAATAAAATAATTTTCTTAGTTAGTTTCATATTCTCTTTGAATTCTTTGAATTCTTGCATGCTTAGTTTAATTTCATTTTTATTTATTTTCTTAATGATTAGTGAGTAGTTCCATCCCCTTTGGGGGGTGGAGATGATGTACATATATGTTGTGAAGTTTGGATGTTTGATGAATTTTTGATTGTGTAGACTTGCATGTTTGTATGTTCATTGGGGTGTTTTAATCATCTACATGTTGAGGGATTTTTGATGGGTTTTACCACGACAATTAGACACTTCCCATGCTTAGTTTCCCTTTGTTTATTGACTAAAATTTCTTGTTGAATATGCTACATGTTAGTTAAGTGTTTGTAGTTGTGGTTGCTTGCTTGATTGATTGAAGAAACTTTGTTTTGATGGATTTTGCCATAAGATTTAGACACCTCCCATACTTAGCTTTTTTCTTCACATGAGTTTATGGTTTTTGATGAGTCTTGCCATATCTTTAGACACTTCTCATGCTGAGCCTAATCTTATGATAATCAAGTATTAATTGCAGATACATTGTTTGAATGGATTGATAGGTTTTGCCACATCTTTACACACTTGCTATGCATGACAACACACACACAACACACACACGTACATGCTTACATGCATCATTCATCACTAATTTCACTTCGTATGTGCACACAGTCCACCCACTTAGGGGTTCCTCTTCTTGATTTCCAATCTTTTGTTACTTCTTTCGCATTTCTTACCTAGTAGTTTAGTGCAGTTTAGCTTAGCATAACCAAATCTCTTCTCCCTTTATTCGCCACTTGATTTCTGACAAATAAGAGGCTACTCACCTCCCCGTAGATCGACCCGTACTTGCCATTGCTTCATCGTGGCCGTGCACTTACGGTATTTTCAAATGTTTAAACAATTTGATTTGGTGGCATACCATCTGGCTGGCTTGAGAGGTGAGATCTACCGGTTCGTTAAGGTAATGTTCAATAATCATCTGGTAGCTTGATGGGTCCTAAGGTAATTTACAAGGCACGAAAGGTAAGTGGAAATCAACATGTGTAAAACTTACTATGCCAATGGGTAACTTCGTCACTGGATACCCTGGGGTAAAACATAGGGGCAAATGAGTAACTTCGTGAATGTTGCATTATAAGAATTAATAGAGAAAAAACCAAGGGAAAAAATAAAATTTTACGATAAATTCCAACATAAAAATTGAGCAAAAATCACTCTTTCATCCAACAAATCGACGAATGACTATTATGTGTTAGACAACATCAATGCGTGACAACGAACATTATTACATGAGTAAAAACATGTTTAAGAGATGTTGCCTATTAAAACAACAAGTATTGATTATCCCTCAAAACAACAGCTATTAATGCATGAGAGGAAGAAAAACCACCACCACACATGTAAAAGGAAAACTAAAATAAGAAGGGCACGACAAATGTAAATAGATACATTTTTCTCTTGAAACATGTCCTAAAGCATAGTTTTTTCTCTTGCTAAAACCTATAGTGAATAGTAGTGAATAGCCTACTTGTCTTTGCTTTCTTTATGTCTTTGATTATGCAAATAAAGAGTACAACCTCGATATTCAGTAAACAATTAAAAAGGCCAAGTACGAATCGACGAATGACTATCCACAGCACACACAATAGCGTACTGAAACAACTGAAACAATTGTAACACAAAAATAATCACACCGACAAAAAGTAGTATTCTGGACCCAAAAAGCATAAACTCAAACGTAGTTTCATTGTCCAATATTTTGCATCACTAACTACCTACACCGTTAAGATTCCAAAATCGAATCTACCCCACTCCTAGTTAAGGACTTTTATTACGACATTAGCTTATACATATTATGAATTTACCCACTCCTATCAATACTCTTTCGAACGGTGAATTAGATAAATTTACCCACTCCTTTGGGACTCTACGAAATTACCCAAGGTAAACAACCTCAAACTAGGTCAACATCATATGTATTATGTTAATTTTCAACCAGGCCATTGTGGTACCTTATGCTGAGGGTGAGTGGATGGGGTAAATGCTTAGATGGAATTTACATTCTTTAAGACACAACCAATCTATTACCCATTGTTGGTACTACTCTTTCAACCAACCAAGACTTATAGCACATGAGACTTAACCATCATTTTTTCCCTATACTTTAATTGAAAGCTAAACATGTATGTTCAAATATTTTTGATTCTTTCTTTATAAATAGTGTCCTTTAGCTAAACAATCTAAACATTGCTGGTATTTTTGCTAATCATGTATTATTTTGATGATATAAATTAAACATATCGCTAAACACTAATCAAATATAAAACTCTCACATGCATATATTATACATTATGTTGCATATCTATTAGTTGTAATGAGTTCGTGTTATAAAGTGAAGAAATGTGATCAAGTTAAGCACAAAAGGATCAAGAAATGAAAATTATATTTTATGTAATTTTTACTTTCTTGAGTCCTTGGGACTTGATGTAAACTTCAGCATTTGGATCGATTTCTTCCCTCACACACATTGGGTTATTATTAGTAGCATATCATATAGTGCATTCATGCTATATATCTTTTATTTGACCCCATATTTTTGCTAATCGGGTATTTGTTTCTTACATTTAAGGGTTTAGGTAATAAAAAAGAGAAAGGAAGCAAAAAGACATAAATGCAAGAAAAAAAGACTGACTTGGAAGCATTATAGACTTGTTTGTAATGCTCAATCACCAGATTGTAAGTCAGGAAGGACCCAAGTGAAAATCCAGAGGAACCTAAGTGTAAAGAAAAGTATGTCGGTTGTAAAAGTCCATAATCTCCTTAACCTGAGGAGTATTTCAACAATTAAGGCCAATCGCGCTTGAAGCAACAGCTCCGGGTGAACCCCACGTGTTACATTAATCAACGAAAGCTTGGATTGAAATGTGAGGCGGATTGAAGCTAAAAGATCCACCATTTGTGGATTTGGGGCGGATCATTATGGTCCGTTTGACCCCAAATTTCTCAAATGGGGCGGATTGTCGGGTTAAAGCACTCCCGAACATCCCGATCTAATTTATAGTCATCCGATTACGCCCAGATTAATCCAGACCATCTAATCTTATATAAATACACTTGTAATCCTTCCTCTTCTCCTCTTCTTCTTTCCTCTTCTCATTAGGTTAGCTTTCTTTCTTGTTTAGTAGAGTAGGTTTTATTTTTTGCTTACTAATGTAATATAGGAGAAGAGAAACACTTTTTGTAATCTTTCCTTCTTAGTCAAGTTTTAGTTTCTTGTTCTTTATGTTCTCGTCTTTCATTTGATGTAATTTTTATTCCATTGCTTTGATTAGATCTAGTTTTTCTTTAGTTGTTCATGTGTTGTTTTTATTTTGTTATTTTCTTTGTTTACATAATGATTAGTGAGTAATTCATCCCTATTGGGGGTGGAAAATGATGTGAAGTATGAATGTTGTGAGCTTGGTGTGTGTTTAATTTTAATCTTGGAACTTCAAATGATTTCATTGGTCATTTTGATGGTTTTCTCACTCTTGCCTTTACTGTGTTAATGGTCCTAATGGATGCTTAGCACATGCTTTGGCTAGAGGGCCCACTTTATGGGGAATGATGAGGTGAGGATAAGATTGGAGTGGATAAAAAGATAAGAATGACATGTGGAAGCATTTGTCCTTGTTGGCCTTATCTTGATTAATGTCTTGTATTTTTAATGATGATGTTAAATCTTAAATCATGTGCAGACATAGTTGGGGTTGTGGTCATTATGGATTTCTATGCTCTTCATGTCATCATAGAGATAAGATTGACATGTAATCATGTGGTTGTCTTTGTCCTTATCTTGAGTAGTGTTTTGTATGTTTTAATGATGGTGATAAATCTTAATCCATGTAGATACATACTTAGGATTGTGGCATTATAAGATTTCCATGTAATGCATGTCATTAGCGCTTGATTGTACGCACACATGTATCACACATCTACACTTTTGCATGCATTTTCTATCTCCTACAGGACTAGTCATATTAGGATTTCATTAGCTGATTCACGTCATATTAGTTAATTAGTTTAGATACACTCAATCTTCATTTTCTTCCCCCACTCGAGTATGGTCAATGACGACCCGCACTCGCTCCTCGTGGACACGACCCGTGCCATCGCTTCAACGTGGTCGTGCACTTGCAGTTTTTGACTTTAAATTCCCCAACAACCTATATAAGTCACACACAAAATTTCATAACATTTAAAGCTCAATAGATTACTGAAATCAACTCGGAAAACCACCTAAAACTCACCTCTGTGCTCAAAATGGTCGACCGATTGGACTTTCCATCTGACGGTTTGACAAATTAATATTTTTGTAGAATGATCAGCCAGTATATCCATTTGGTCCGACCGTTTCTAACTTTCAAATTTCCATGTCGAGCCATGTTTTTGTCGTTTCCTCCAACAGATATTTTGAATGTTGTGTGAATTTACCTAATTTAGCCTTGTACATATGACTGAAACCTTCCCAATGGTCGACCGAATCGAACAATAACTATTTTGAATTTTGTTGGATTGTTTTTCCCTTGAACGGACGACATATTGATTTTGTAACATTAAAAAGTCATGAGATGAAAACAATGAAGTAGTACTTACAATGACTTTAAATATTTCTCATGACTTTTTTTATACCCAACTTACAATGCAAACTTTGGTTGATGATCATAGTAGAGTAATTTTATGAAGAAAAAAGCTGAAACTAGTTTATTCTACAAAGGTTCATCAATTCCATGCCTATTAAGTTCAGCACTAGAGTTAAGAAGATTAGAAGTGGCAATTGAAGGTAATTTCTTTTAGATTAACTTCAAAAATTATTTTCTAATCGCCGGATCATACATCAAACTTTTTATCCATATAGGCATATACCCCACAACAAATTAGAAGAGTAGAAAGAAAACACAAACATCTTTTAAAAGTACCATGAGCCTTGAAAGTACCACTCAAATGTACTCATTAGATTTTGGGGTGATTGTGCACTAACTGCAGCCCACCTCATCAACAAGATTCCCAACAAAGTTACAAGGGAAAAGAGCTCCTTATAAAATCCTTATGGATAAACCAACCATTTATTTAAGAAGCTTTGGTTGTTTATGCTTTGTATCATAACCTAATCCTGTTGACAAATTTACTCCTAAAACATCAAAAGGGATTTTCTGAGGTAATCATAAAGGACAAAGGGTTATAAGGCCTACGATCTCAACAATCATAAAGTTATCACAAGTCGAAAAAGAAAGGAAATCAAACCCCTATAGCAAAACAAATATTAAGCAAATAGAGTAGAGCAAAATTACGTAGCGGAAACAAAATTTGGAACCACAACAACAAGCACGCATGAACACACAACCAAACCACGAAACACAAGATTTATGTGCATAACTCAATCCAAACGTAGGAAAGAGAAAAACACTGGGCAAGTTGACAAACTATCAACTATTAATCAACGGGATACAATAAGTTTTCTTCTTAGTTTTTACTAAAAATCCAAGTTACTAAAATCTCTCGTAAAAAAACCCATGAAGAGATACGAAGATTGTAACATCCCGAAACAGCGGAAATTTAAAAATTTATAATCAAGGCAATAAAAGCTCAATAATCAAAGATGGGACTGTTACTTCTCATAAAACATATAAGCGGTGCACCATATTACATCAGAGATTGTCAAAATGATACATGATCACAACAAAACAACAAAAGGAGATAAACGTAATCATGTCGACCTCAGTGGTCCAAATAGAGGATCCGATCCCAAGATATGCGCGCCCGTTGATCACCACCCAACTGGACCTACTGCGGTCCTGAAAAAGATGCAACAACAATGCTTGAGTTTCCATAAGGAAACCCCGTATGCCAAGCTCACCTATATGCATGCAGTAGTACAAATGAACATATCATACTAGTAGCATGTCATGTCATCAACAGTAAGGAAAACAGTTCCCCCGAAGGGTAACACAGGACATCAGTCCGACAATCGTCATCGGGTCTCCCGAGGAGACCTACCGTAGGCACATACGGTCTAACGGAACAAGACGCGACACCCCCCACACGCGGCTACACTAATCATGGGGTTCGTCAAGGGGCATCTGCCAGGTCCGTGCCATAAGAAACAGATCTGTAACTCGTGGTCGAAACCACACCAACGGAGCCGTCGCTCGGTCAGTCCATCAATCATCATCTCAGTAGGTGCCCAGCTGAGGAAAACATAGCCGGAACAACATCGGCCCATCAAACAACATAGTCGGAACAGCTTCGGCCCATCAATCATCATCGCCGGAACAGCATCGGTGGTCCAATAATACGTCCGGCACAACATCGAACGGGTCCAGACTGAAGTGTGCCAGGTCATCAGGCTCCACGAGCCGCAAACACCAACGCCGTCGCTATAAAAGCAGGGCAGCGACCTTCGTCGCCATATAGGCCGGTAGTCACCTCACCCAACGACAGTTGCGTGCTCGCACAAACATCATACATTGGGATCCGCGATCCCTCAGGCCTGCTACTCTACAATGAGTCCAATCAGTCCATCATATTAGTCACGATCCAAACATGGAGGTGACGCGTCCCGAACACCCACACTCTTCCACACGGCAGTCCCTGGGCAGGCAGGCGGAACGCGCCCACCGTCACCTCCCGGCTCACGCACAAAGCGAGGACACGGGTTTCCGTGGACAGAGTTGGCATTCAAAAAGGGAACCAGGAATTCAGTCCTGTTTAAAAAAGGTCGACCGAAGGAGGCAACCCGGTCGACGGTTTCCTCCACGGAATCGGTAGACCGAAGGTCTGTAACGGTCAAACTATTTGCGCAAAACTTAAGTCTCAACGGTCTACCAAAAGTCTAAAACCGGTCGACCAAACGAGGTCAAAATCCGGAGTCTGGTCAACATCAATTCAAAACTATCGGTCGACCGACTCAGGGTCTCGGTCGACAGAAAACTACCAGGGCATCCTAATACTTCTAAGTCATATAATGGTCGACCGCAACAAGCATAAAATGATCCAGTACACTTAAGTTCCGGTCGACTGACCACAAGGGACCGGTCGACCAAAACACAACATGCAGTCCAAATACACTACCCAAAGTACCCAAGAGTGTCCTCCTCTCATCTTCGTTGTCCACCTCACCAACCTCCTCGCTGGTGCCCCAGTAACGTGAAGGTGACCTCACACGTCTCGGAGGCATCTACACAACCGGACAGGAAACGAAAATGAAATCAAATGACTATGCATACATGCTCTATAACAAAACTAATAGTGCAAGACCTCTAAGGTGGTTTCTTTGGACAAGTACATCGGAACCAAAGGCCCTGATACCAAATTGTAACACCCCAAAATAGTGGAAAATTTAAAACTTTAAAATATATATTAAGTACTAGGGAGGCTACGAAAATCACACACACACACACACACATATATATATAAGGAGTCAAAGTATGATTACATCAACAAAAGATATACAACATATACAAGTGTAATCAAATCAACCTCAAAAGCAAGATCCAGTCCGGGTGCGCTCACCATCAGTCACCACTCCCTATCGACGCTCTCGTCATGAAATGCAAGCACAAAACTATGCCTCAGTTTCACATAAGGAAACCCCGTAAGACAAACCCTAAATGCATGAATTAAACAATTACAGGACATGATATGAAAATGCAATATATCACATCTGTCACCGTCCAACTGGGTTCTCAAGACCTCTCTCCCAACCATAGCTAACACAACCAATCCGGGTCTCAAGGGTCCTCTCACCTCAACCCCATAATCACTCGTGTACACAAGGCACTTCCTGGAAAATCATCGGCCAACAAATCACACGTGCACACAAGGCACCCGCTCCGTAGAGCCACAACCATCGATCGCTATCAGACCAGAAATGTCCGTACCATTGCCCCAAAAAGACCGGGGACCTATTGCCATCAATACATATCAAAATAAAAACTCAAAACCACAAATATGGTAGAAACGGTCGAACAAAACCACAAGCACGGTCGACTGAATCCTCACATAAAGGACTGACCCAACCGAAAAACCTACCAACCGGTCAAACGGCAAAGGGGACCCGTTCGACCAAAAACTCTCAATAATTTCCTCCTCTAGCTCAAAGTGCACAATCAGTTTAACAAACAAGAACAACCGGTCAACCGAAAACTTCCAGTAAAACTCGACATCGAATCAAACTACACTGGTCGACCGAAGCAACAAATGGTCGAACAAACTTTAAGTTATCTTAAGTCATCGGTCGAACGATGTCTCAGGGTGGTCGACCGTTTTGAGGTCTACACCCCCAAATGACTTAAAACAGTGCTTTCAGTTTAACGACAAGGGATACGTGTCGACCAAAAACTCTCAGGGTCTTCATCTTCTTGCTCAAAATGCATAACCGGTCGACCACCCAAGGGTATCGTTCAACCGGTACGAGATATAAACACCCAAACTACAATAGCAGCGGTCGACCGTTCCACCAACCGGTCGACCGAATGCAGAAGAAATTCTGCTGAACAGAAATCCGACAAGCCTTCCAGCCTACTGTCAGCTACTCAAACACTCACACTATCTAAGGTGAGCATAAAAGCAAAGCTTGACATACCTTTAAGGCTTGTAGAAGTCTTTGAAGAAACACGGCAAACGTTTCCTCGATAAAGCCCCTTTTCTCCGGCGAACTCCTCGAGCCCGATCACCTCAACTCCGACAACCGTCTGAGCTTCTCCTTTCTTCGCCGATTCCACACCTCTCCGGAGCTTCAAATGTCTGAGAGGAAAAGAGTTTGAGAGAGATAACGAGCTGGAGAGAGAGAGAGAAAAACGAGTGAGAAGAGAGACAGAGAAGTCAAACCTTATATACACCTCACAACTCCTCCACCAATCATCTCACTCCACCTTAAACCAACACTAACCCCCCATTAGCCACCTAAACACAATTAGGCCACTAATTAGAGATTAGGATCTCACATATGCACTAGCAATAAGTCAAACCTCACTTTCTCAATTGAATCTTTCTATTACAAGAACAAAAATTGTAAATTGGGACAAAATGGAAACGAAACAAGTAACTTGTAGTTACTGTTTGAATTTTTTTCTAATCAACAATTACAAGATATGTTTAATGAACCTCGGTTTGTTGACATTGTTAACAACATAGTTGATTATGATCGCTAATGTCGTTTCTCCATCTCCTTTGAAATGAGTTATTCAGTTGTCCCTCATTATTTCATCTTTTGAAAATCTCTCCAATAGTGTTTTTAATAAGTGAATAGTATTGCTTTGTTCAACAAAATTACTTAATCTTTTAATTCAAAAAATCTTTGATTTGAAATTTCTTAGAGGGTAGCATACATTCAAATGTTAGATTAGACCAATTGCATGTTTCAATACGACTGTAGTCTATATTACTTAACATGTTTGGCTACGTAATATAACTCTTAAAACAATTAAAGACGGTATATGAGAATAAGAATGGAAACGTCATAACCCAAATCTCCAACTTGCCCATTTGGCTTTAATCAATAATTAGTAATTTCTATCTTCTAAACACGCTCCCTCCATTGCAAAATAACCCTATCAAACCCTGCACATTAATTGAAAATCGGATACTAGTCATTCCATATGTAATCGAGAATTTAACAAGCGCACAGTTGTGGATAAATACCAAATGAAAATGCTAAGATTTTTATTATTATAATATATCGTAAAGACTAAGGTGAAATTCAAAAAGAAGTTCAGAAAACCTTTTATACTTTATAAGTCTATTTCTTTAAAATTGGTAGAATTAATTTTAATTATTAAGCAAATTATAGATTCCTATTCCACCTATTAATAGTTGATGTTCGAACTTGCGATATTTGTTCTTCCAGCTGGTAGTTGAACTCCGTTGAGATACACAATCGGAGCATCATGTAAGTTTTTTGCAAGTTTATGGTAGTCCAAAAACATTCTGAACTGCTAAACATCGCCCCAAAATTACTTAAATCGCCCCTTGAAATTACCAAATTGCCCTTCCTCCTATTTTTGCTTATATATCTCACAATTTCACTCTTTTTTCAAAACTTTCTCTTCCTATACCTACTACACAAGATTACGAATGTCTCGGAGGCCAGGGAAGCAGCCAGCAGTTCCCCCGGTGTACCCGTATGAGGTAACATTACGTTATTTATTTGTTTTTAAAAAAAAAAAAAAAAAGAAAGTCGTCGGCGTCCGAGGGAGACGCCCCCCGCATGGGGCGGGCGTCCGAGGAAGCGCACGGATCGACTTTTGTGTGGCGGAATCGCCGCAATTTGTACATGAGTGCGGCGGAATCGCCACCTTTTTGGCTCAGATTCGATCCGGATTTTTCCTGTGTGTTTATGGTATGATTTAAATGTCCGTTGCGCATCTGGATTGATTTTTTTTCCTTTCTTTTGAGCTCCGAATTAATTCCTTCATATATTTGGAGATCCAAATTGATTTTTCTTTAGAACTTCTCCAAAATAATATTTTGGTACTTTAATTTGCATTCGGGTCCTCGGCTTTTTGCCATTAAGTCTCTGGCTACTTTTTGTAGGATTTCATGTTTAATTACACATATATATTTTCGGAATTTTATGCGTAATAAGGATCAATAGCAATTTTCTATGATTTATTTCACGCATGCATTGGTTTGTTTCAATACCTAGTTTTAAAACTTTTATTAAAACAAACATGGGACTCCGAAATTCATACCTAGAAGTTCTCTAAAACTTCTTGAAGATTCGGAGACGTTGAGGTTGCTTGTTGCTGCGCCGGATGCCTCCGAGATTTCACCAAACTCTAAACAAGATTGGAAAGAGAAGAGCTAACCTCTCAATCTCCAATAGGGTTTAGAATCTAATTACTAACCCGTCTTTAGTTCCCTTGAGAAGATGATCTCGTAAAAACTAAAACTAAACTTAAGAATTAGGGGAATTTCGTGGAGAATTATGGAGAGAGTTTTTGCATGAGAAAAATAATGAATTAATTAATGAGGTATTGAGATAAACTTGTATTTATAAGTTCTCTCCAAATTACCTATTCATGTGCAACCTCTTGCCCATAATTTCATGCAAACATCCATTTAACCATCCATTATTTACTAATAAATAATCTTAGCCACGAATTAAATCAATTATGGACCAATTCCATGCACGATCTAATTAATTCTTAAATTAATTCTGCACAAAACCGTCTAGACCGGTCGACCGTTTGGAGGTTCGGTCGACCGCTCGAACCCTGTTTCGGTCGACCGTTCAACATTCGGTCGACCACTCATAACAATAAAAATTTCATCGCAATGTTCGGTCGACCGACCGATAGATTCGGTCGACCGTTCCGAACAGACGAAAATTCCCTGTTATCGGTCGAGACGTGTCCGGTCGACCGTGCACGTTCGGTCGACCGTTTACTGTAAACCGGTCGACCATTTGTGCACAGTATTGCAGACTTGTCAAATTTAAGTTTAACCCCTACAAAATTTGACATTTCGGGATTAGTAGTAAATTCACAACTTATGTAACATATTATCCTATGCAATGATCAATTATTACACCCCATAATATTTACATCACATATGAATTTAATTTAGATTCTAATTATGTTATTAATCACAACATAATTTTTGATTTTGCTTCATCACCCCATGTGTCATATTTTCTACATGAAACCCGACACATCTTATGAACTCAAAATCCCCATTTCTTGTTTCCCAGTTTTGTGGTGTGACCTATGGGAGGATCTAAACTAAGTTGGCAGTGATATTAAGAACTTAATATCACAAGCTATAAGCGGTATCTAGCTACACATTATAGCTCCCAATTTGTTAGATGTCTTAATTCCACTCGAACCAAAACCCGATCCATTTAGTGATGGAGTGCACCACTTGTGTCCGTCCCTTGCCACATGATATTAAGAATACACACAAAGTAGTATTGTGTCATCTTTGTATTAGTATTCATTTCTTGATCTCTTTAAGCTAGTTATAAATATGTGACTTAACTCAAATCACATTGTGCACATTATAACTTTGCTTTATCAAGGGCCCCACTAATATCATCACTCAATTAAGAGGAGCAATGATAATCTTTCGACTAGCTATCTTCTACAACAAAAGTCATACTTAATCAACTAACGTCTTTACACTACACTTATTGATAGAATAAGACACTAGTCTAATTAAGCATTCCTTAAGCGATCAGATATAAGTCTCATATCAAAGGACCAAGGACACAGTAAAATATTAATGACACAGAAACACATTTCTATAATATTTTACTTGTTAGGTCAATTCAGCATACAAAAGTACTATTTTCCTCTTTTGTGTACCCGTGTTTTCACTCACTTGTAGAGCTACAATGATCTATGACCAACACGACAATCTTAACTCGGTAATTAATGTCCCATGTTAATTACCATGATTGCGAATATCTTTTGTTTTATGTAAAACAATATCTTTTAGAGCTCTCCGGTTAAGGACCAAGAGCCTCTTCCTTAACACTTCTAAAAGACGAATAACATAAACAAGGAACAAAACGATTTCTCATTCAATTCATAATAGTTGACATTTAAAGTAAAACTTTTAGAACACATTCCCTTCAATCTCCCACTTATTATCAAAGTTTTCTTTCACATACATTCTTAATGCATAAAACATTAATAACTAGGGCAACGTTCCCAAATCACCTATCAAGCCAATCCACATCGATCCTCGGATCCATGGACTCGAAATATATTTTGTCTCTTAACTTGGTATGAAGGTTTGTTGAATGGATCAGTTGTGTCACTGGTGTGTCCACCTATTTATTTATTTTGTCTTTCGTTGGCGGTTGAGTTAGTTGTAGTGATATTACTCCTAACTACACTAGCTCATACCTCTACCTTCGATAATGATGACGCATCATCATTCCAACCTCCTATTGTCAAGAATTGCTATGAGAATTGCATCAAAATAGCCCTCGGCTATTTTCTCCTTTCTCTTCCATAAACAAGAACCTTATCTTTAGTCCGGTTAAGGTACTTCAGAATATTCTTGACCGCAATCCTATGCTTAGGGCTTGCGTCGGATTGGTGACCACTTGTCACGTTTAGAGCATACGAGATATTGAGTCTTGTGCAAGTCATCGTGTACATGGTCCTTCCTTTTGCCAAAGCATAAGGGATACCTTCATGTACTCCAAGTCTTTGCGTGATTTAGCACGTTTAGACTCCTTGAGTTGCACACCTATACTCATACTTATTGGCACATTGTCCATATCGGATTTGTTCACCCTGAACATTTCCAAGACCTTGTCAATGTATGCACGTTGACTGAAGCCAATGAGACTACGGGATGTATCTCAATGTATCTTGATTCTCAAGATGTGTTGAGCCTCATCCTTTTCTTTTCATTGAAATGCCGATTTTAATGAAATTTCTCGTTTGCTAATGCTAAGGTATATGATTTCTCATGAGCAATATGTCATCGACATATAAGATCAGAAGTAATACATGGCTCCCACTAATCTCCTTGTATCAACAAGGTTTTCCTTTACTTTGAATGAAGTGAATCTCCTTCACCTCTTCGTCAAAGCGTTTGTTCCAACTCCTCGATGCTTGTTTCAATCCATAAATGGATTCTCGAAACTTGCATTTCTTCTCGCTATTATTTGGATCATCAAAACCTTGAGGTTGTACCATGTACATATCCTCCTCCAAGTTCCAGTTTAAGGAACGCCATTTTGATATCCATCTTCCATATCCCATAATTGTGAAATGCGGTAATAGTGAGCATAATCCGAATAGATTTTAATATGACAACTTCTCAAAAATTTCATCAAAGTCAATTTCTTGAATTTGAGTATAACTTTTGCTACAAGCCTTGCTTTGTAGGTTGTCAAGTTACTATCCATGTCTATCTTCCTCCTAAAAGCTCATTCATACCAAATGATATTTTCTCTTGAGGAAGGCAAATCAAGTTCCATACTTGATTACTATACGTGGATTCTACTTCGGATTCCATGGCTTTTAACCATAGTTTGGAGTCTTTTCTTTCCATTGCTTCTTGGAAGGTCGAGGGATCTTTGGTATCTAGTACCATGATCTCATGAAGTCCCAGATACAAGTCGGGTTTCTTCCTTTCCCTTGTTGACCTTCTTAGTTCTTTTGGTTCTTCTCGTGCCTCTCGAACTTTTTCCACAATTTCTTGAGGAGTGGGTTCACGTTCAACTGTTGAACGTACACTTCGTGGAGATGATTGAGATTCGCTCACAATTTCTTGTAAGGATCTCTCGCTCATGCTCCCACTAACCAAATGAATCTCGGCTGGGCCTTCATGATTTTGAATGCAACGTTCACATCATGATCTTGTAGAGTATCTTGAGTTTCCTCAAGCTCAACTCTACTCCCACTACTTTTCTCTCTTTTCCAGAAATTCCAGAAAAAACATATCTCTCTCTACAATCTTTCGATTGGAGGTGATAAACTAAAAGTAGTATCCTCTTATCATACGAGGACAACCTATAAAGAAGCACTTATCCGCTTTTGGTTGAAGCTTGGTCGACATCAATTTCTTGATGTATACCTCACAACCCCAAATCTTGAGAAAGTCCGAGCTTAGGTGTCTTTCAACTCCATAGCTCACAAGACATTTCTCCATGGGTTTGGATGGAACATTATTTAGCGAGTTTGTCGTTATTTGTAGTGCATAATTCCAAAAGTAAATAGGCAATTTAGATTGACTTATTATTGATCGAACTATGTCGAGTAATATCATGTTCCTACTTTAGGAATGAGTCAAATTAGGTATCCTAAGCACTCACCCCTACGAACCTTTCATAGAGACTCTATATTCTTGTTGAGTCGGTTCACTACTTCATCCTCGAATTCCTTGAACTTGTCAAAGAATTCACTTTTGCTTCCCATTAGACAAATATAGCCATAATGACTATAGTTGTCTGTGAACAAAATGAAGTACCTTAAACCGTCTCTTGCACTTGTACTTATCGGACCACATACATTAGAATGTATCATATCCAATTAGTTATTCGTTTTTCGTTCCTTTCTTCTTGAAAGGTCTCTTGGTCATTTATTTTGACCAATCCGATAGTGCTACAAGATTGTATCATTCACGTGAGTTATCTTAGTTTCTCTTTTGTTATTGTTTGTTTAAGTTTGTTTATTATTCATTTCAAGCAAACAGAAGTCATTCTATACGAATGTATTTGCATAGAAAATTCCATTCTTGGATATAGACAAGCAAGAATTAAAATATTTCTTAAAATTTATCCATATCTAAGACTTGATACAGAAATGTTCTTGCTGATCGAAGGCATATAACAAACATTCTTCAAAGTACAAATTTAAATAACTAGACTATTGAAGTCCCATAGAATCTTGTACAATCGCAGCGATGCTTGTACTATTTCCAATCTTCAATATCATCTCGTTCTCCACGAGTTCCTTCCTATCCTTTAATAGCTGCACATTAAATTATGTGAGCACAAGATCCGGTAACTATTACCAAATCAGGGACAGAGGTGATTAAATTTATCTCAATAACAAACATACCTACGGCGTTTCTCGGGCGCCTACGTTCAATCATCCCATTTTCAAGGTCTTCCTTGTACTTGGGGCAATTAGGTCGGATGTGTCCCTTTTCACCGCAGTGAAAGCACTCCATGTTGGGAGTTGGAGATTTGAAAGATTTCCCCCTTGAGGCACTCCCATGAGCACCTCCTACTCCCTTGCTCTTGATTGACGTATCTTTGGTAAATTTGCCTTCACCTTTGTTGATCTTTTTGCTCCTCTCATGGACGGCTACGACGTGATTGTCCCGACCCTTGCCAATGTCAACTTCTACCGTTTTGAGAGCGTTGTGAAGCTCCTCCAGACTCACCCCTTTTTCACGCACATGATAGTGCATCACAAAGTCCTTAAAGGACGGGGCTAGAGAGCCAAGAATCAGATCTTCGGCAATGTCCTCGGGCATTGGAGAAGAGAGCTTCGACAATATCTCAAGGTATCCTTGCATCATGAGAAAATGCATGGACACCGATGTTCCCTCCGCCATGTGGCACCTTGTGAGTGCGATGGTGGTCTTATAACGCTCCTTTCGGGCACTATCCATGAACATCTTTGTTAAAGCTTCCATGGTCTTCTTGGGTTTTTAATCCAAGTATTTCGCTTGAAGCGAGTCACCCATGGATGCCAACATTAGACCGTGAACTTGGTTCTCTTGGTCTTCCCACTTGGCTTTCGCCTCTTTCTCATTACCGGTTGCCTTCTCATTCAATTTTAGGATTTCACCATCCAAAATATGAAATAGTTTTTCAAACCTCAACACGATATTAAGATTGAGTTGCCATTTCATGAAGTTTGAGCCATCATTTGCTAAAGGGTGTTTTTCTATCATGGATCGTACAATAGGTGGGATGTTCGATATTTTTCTACAAAATAAATCATATAGGATTTTAATGCCAATTTTATGTTTATTATACATACATACAAATGTAAATGCTGTAAATAAAATTTTTGCCCATAAATGCAACAATCCAAGATCCCATTAATTGTAATATAGACTAGCTAAGGGTTATCGAATACATTACAATATCAAGGTAAGAAAAATATTTTCTAATCACAACCTTTTTTTAGTTTTAGCAATATTAGCATCTTCAAACTCTTGTGATTCTTGTCATTTTAATTATGAGAGAATATGACCTATCCTCGTAAGAAAAACGTTTTCCCAAAACCGAGCGAGGGCTCTAGGTAATGTTAAGAAAACTTATTTTTCATTTGATACGAGATATGTTTATCCATTGTATTCACAACTAAACATACTTGGGGTTCACTAGGGTGAAACGCACCTCAAACATTTAATCGTGGCACAACAATAGACAACCATTATATCTCCCACTATTCCCAAAGATGGAGGGAGTTATCTCCCGCTAAGGGCGAGCAGAGTATCCCTCGATCAATGACTGCTAGTGGATGAAATAAGAAGGAAATTATTCTTAATTTTTGTTGGACAATTTCATATATTAACATGTGATTCAGAATTTTAGGTTATCATGCATATTATCATTCATACACATCCTAACATTCAACACATTCATCACATGCATAGCAAGATTATCAAAACATAAATTAAACCATTCACACAATCCACATCGTGTGAGTTTATATGTTCCCTTCGATCCTTGATCCTCGATCCCTGATCTTTGATCCTCGATCGATGCGCTACAACGGCGACTTCCTCTTGCACCGGAGATGTAGATTTTACAGAAAATAAACACGCTCCTCACATTCGATAAAAAAACCGACTAGTGCAAGTCCTATGTAAAACCTCTCATATGCATATGCAATTATCTAAAAGATGGAAAGAGAATTTTGGCTTTTACATATAAAGAAGCCCCTGTATAATAATTATCACATACATTCATAGTTGCTGATTTGGAACATATAAACTCACAATTCCTGCAAAGACAACTCGAGCATCCATGCACGCAATATCGCTATAAACTCTACAATCTAGTTTATCAATCATCTAGAATCCCAAACAATTCTTTGAAAACATTTTGAAATCCATTAAAAACATTTTTCATCCATCCATAGTTCAAAAATCAATTTTGAACCGCTGTCCATCCATTTCCTAACGGAAAGACGAACCGCAGTTTTTTGGTTTGGTTGATTCTCTTGCAAAACAATCGGTTATACTTAAAACGAAATTATTGCAAGTTAGACTTATGTCTAAATCATAATTCTAATAATTACATGGCATGTTTTAAACCACTTAAAACATTCAAAACGAATTATTACAAAGAATTATTCTTACAAAATATTTAAAGACCGAAAAACGGGAAAATCGAATTGTTCGAACCTTAGATGGTAAACTAAATTTGTTTACAACTTCAAATCATTAGAAAATTGAAACCTAAGCTCTAAAACTAAACTTAAGAATTAGGGGAATTTCGTGGAGAATTATGGCGAGGGTTTTTGCATGAGAAAAATAAGGAATTAATTAATGAGGTAATGAGATAAACTTGTATTTATAAGTTCTCTCCAAATTACCTATTCATGTGCAACCTCTTGCCCATGATTTCATGCAAACTTCCATTTAACCATCCATTATTTACTAATAAATAATCTTAGCCACGAATTAAATCAATTATGGACCAATTCCATGCATGATCTAATTAATTCTTAAATTAATTCTGCACAAAACCGTCTGGACAGGTCGACCGTTTGCAGGTTCGGTCGACCGCTCAAACCATGTTTCGGTCGACCGTTCAACATTCGGTCGACCGCTCGTAACAATAAAAATTTCATCGCAATGTTCGGTCGACCGACCGATAGATTCAGTCGACTGTTCCGAACATACGAAAATTCCCTGTTATCGGTCGAGACGTGTCCGGTTGACCGTGCACGTTCGGTCGACCGTTTACTGTTAACCGGTCGACCGTTTGTGCACAGTATTCCAGACTTGTCAAATTTCAGTTTAACCCCTACAAAATTTGACATTTCGGGATTAGTAGTAAATTCACAACTTAAGTAACATATTATCCTATGCAATGATCAATCATTACACCCCCATAATATTTACATCACATATGAATTTAATATAGATTCTAATTATGTTATTAATCACAACATAATTTTTTTGTTTTTCTTGTTCACCCCATGTGTCATATTTTCTACATGAAACCCGACACATCTTATGAACTCAAAATCCCCATTTCTTGTTTCCCAGTTTTGTGGTGTGACCTATGGGAGGATCTAAACTAAGTTGGTAGTGATATTAAGAACTTAATATCACAAGCTATAAGCGGTATCTAGCTACACATTATATCTCCCAATTAGTTAGATGTCTTAATTCCACTCGAACCAAAACCCGATCCATTTAGTGATGGAGTGCACCACTTGTGTCTGTCCCTTGCCACATGATATGAAGAATACACACAAAGTAGTATTGTGTCATCTTTGTATTAGTATTCGTTTCTTGATCTCTTTAAGCTAGTTATAAATATGTGACTTAACTCAAATCACATTGTGCACATTATAACTTTACTTTATCAAGGGGCCCACTAATATCATCAGTCAATTAAGAGGAGCAATGATAATCTTTCGACTAGCTATCTTCTCCAACAAAAGTCATACTTAATCAACTAACGTCTTTACACTACACTTATTGGTAAATTAAGACACTAGTCTAATTAAGCATTCCTTAAGCGATCGAATATAAGTCTCATATCAAAGGACCAAGGACACAGTAAAATATTAATGACACAGAAACTCATTTCTATAATATTTTACTTCTTAGGTCAATTCAGCATACAAAAGTACTATTTTCCTCTTTTGTGTACCCGTGTTGTCACTCACTTGTAGAGCTACAATGATCTGTGACCAACACGACAATCTTAACTCGGTAATTAATGTCCCATGTTAATTACCATGATTGCGAATATCTTTTGTTTTATGTAAACCAATATCTTTTAGAGCTCTACGGTTAAGGACCAAGAGCCTCTTCCTTAACACTTCTAAAAGACGAATAACATAAACAAGGAACAAAATGATTTCTCATTAAATTCATAATATTTGACATTTAAAAGTAAAACTTTTAGAACACATTCCCTCCACTTTTGTGCTTAAGTCCTTGGCCTTTTTGTAATTAGGTCTTTGAATGCTTTTATGCTTGGATGGACTTCGAATCTCGATAATCTTGAATTGGTCTTTATGATAGAAATGAGTCTCTTGCACACGTTTATGCACGGAATATGGGTAATTTGCATTCAGGTCCCTATATTATGTAAACAAGACAAAACACATACCTTAGTAGCATTTATTGATATAAAATTAATCTAAATGAAAGACATGATGCAATGTATGAAATGCATCATCTCCCTGAGATTTTAGGAGCCTTCGGGTTCTTGATTTCCTATAGACTAGTGGTCCTCGATGGCTAACACCGTTTTGGCCTAAACGTCGTTGCCCATCAAGTCTCCATGAGATTTTAGGGACCTCTGGGTTCTTGATTTCCTACAGACTAGTAGTCCTCAGAGGGACCTTGAAGTTAGGCGTCGTCTAGTGCTAAGCACATATAGTGGACTTTAGGCTTTCTTTGGCCTTGATTGCTTAGTTAGGTTTCTAATTTTCCTTATTCCCACGTTAGATTAAGGACTTCATCTCCTCTCTCCTGAGTTATTCTTTTCTCATCTTAATGTCTCCGGATATTCTCATCTACGAACACCTTCTTTTAAATTAAAAATTTATTTATTAGCTTCAATAATAACTATCATTTTTCTTAATGTTTAGATTCAAATGGATCGAGAGTGGATTCTTTCAAAGTGATTTAGTGATGAGTATGAGAACGGAGTGAATATGTTCTTAGAGGTTGCCAAAAACATTAAAAAAAAGGAATGACAGCGACATGGCGTATTGTCCGTGCAATAAGTGTCATACTATGTCGGTGCCGACTTTTCGGAAAATAAAAGATCATTTGTTTGAGAAAAGTTTCGACCTAAGTTATAGACGGTGGATATGGCACGGAGAAAATGAATCATTTAGTTGTTCCAAGAATGACGGAGACAGTGTTAGTGTAGGAGATCACTTAGAGGAAATGGTTCTGGATATGGCTAAAAAGTTTTCGTCCAACCCCGATTTACTCAGTAGTGAAATATATATTTAGCGAATTTATATGTTTGTAGTACCGTAAGCAGACTGGAAATACGAAAAGTGGTTACTATGTGATGAGATACATGGAGGAAATCCTCGAATTTGTAACTCAAGACGTATGCCTATCCGAGTTAATATAATTCATTATTCAGTTGTACAATTGGTGTTTCATTATCTAGATTTAATATTTTTAACTTGTATTTTATAGGTCTTCCAAAAGAGTAACGATCCCTACTCGCAACAGGAGCTCGACGATACTCGCGACCAATGGGCTCGCTATTTTATCAGAAACATGTTGATGAACTAAGAGGTTCTCATGTCACTAACACTTTTTTTGTAATTTATTTAGCTAGTTCACTTGTATTACAAACATACAATGTTATGCCTTAATATATCACCTCACTTTTAGAATGAATGCCAAGTGTGTTGAATGATTATGTTTATGCTTGTATGTCTGTGTTTGTGTATGTATGCTTGTATCTATTTGTGGATGAAAGTGTGTATGTATTCGTGTTTTTGAACGAATTTGGTGCAGAATGAATGTGTTTGCTATGCAGTGTTTTGGTGCCAGATGATTGCTATTTTTTGTCCAAGTTTAGGAATAGACGTCGGTTGTTAGTGTTAGCCGACGTCTATTCTTTTGAAAAAAGGTATGGACGTCGGCCGTTATATGCAACCGACGTCTATACGTAACGAATAAACGTCGTATATGTTAGGTATAGACGTCGGTCGTATATAACGGCCGACGTCTATTCGTTAGGTATAGACGTTGGCTGTTAAGTGAGCGACGTCTATGTCTATACGACGTATACATAGATGTCGGGTCTGGGGAGGCTTAAATCCGACATATATTCCATTTTGTGCACTAGTGTTGATTGCTCGTGTTTTCGAGTAACTTCTAAAATCATGTCTTTATGTTGGATAACTACTGGTACATAATTTAGTATTCATTTTATGGCTGTCATTTATACTTGTTCAAAAATATATACAAATGTATATAATTTAGTATGGGTTTTTTGCTTATGTATCAATCAAAACATCGTTAATTGGCGACATACCCATGGTTCGGAGAAAATTGGTCATGTACGTATCAAAAACAATGTAATTGCCCTCATACCCATCCGTTACGGGGGGACCCACATCCGTTAACGTTTCCCTTAACGTTTCGTGATTTATCAAGGAGGTTTTTGCGTCCGTACCGATGAAAACGTTGTTAATTGGTGACGTACCCATGGTTAAGGGAAAATTGACCCTGTACGTATCAAAACAATGTAGTTGACCTCATACCTATTCGTTATGGTGGGACCCACATTCGTCTGGCACCGTTTACGTTTTTCATGACGTCCCGTGATTTCTCAACATTTACCTCTTATCAACACCTTAAAACTCTAATTAGTATCCCGGCCAGACCTCAATTAGAACTTGAAATCCCAACCCGATGCTGCACCCAACCTTACCCTAATTACAACTTCAAATCCTGACCCAATGGTGCACCCAACCCTACCTCAATTCTCCTGCCAAATCCCAAGCCCCCTTTCCCAACCTCAAGAATCCAGTAATCGGGTAGCCCGGTAAGGCACCATATCTGGATTCTCCATTATGGGGTTGGGTGCACCACCGGGTCAAGATTCTCTATGTCGGGAAATGGGGTTAGGGATTTTGTTGGAGAATTTGGGTCGGGTTGGGTGCACCACTGGGTTGAGATTTTAAGTTGTAATTGGGGTCGGGTCGGGATACTATTTAGAGTTTTAAGGTGTTGATAGGAGACAAAGGTTGATAAATCACGGGACGCCATGGAACACGTAAACGGTGCTAGACGAATGTGGGTCCCTCCGTAACGGATGGGTACGAGGACAATTATATTGGTTTTCGAGACGTACATGGCCAATTTTCTCCCAATCATTGGTACGTCGCCAATTAATAATGTTTTGATCGGTATGGAAGCAAAAAACTCATGGATAATCACGGTACATTACGAAAAACGTTAACGAATGTGGGCCCCACAGTAACGGATGTGTATGCGGCCAAATACGTTGTTTTGGATACGTACGGAGCCAATTTTCTCTGAACCAAGGGTACATCGCAAACTAACGATGTTTTGATTGGTACGGAAGTAAAAACCCAATTTTGTATTCGTTTTCTGGGTGTCATGTATATATATATGTCTATATATATGCCTATATGAATATATGTATATATATTGTCTATATGTATATATGTATTTATATATATATGCATGACTCGCAGTATTTTTATTACATGTCTTTTTCTTCTTTATCATTCGTTTTATGGGTTGTGTTTCATCTTGGTTCTATATCTCATCATTCATTTGATACATACAATGTTCATGAAGAATATTGATTTTCGGCAATAAACTCACTATCTATACTAGTCTGTGGGTTAGCTCCAAAATTGCGATTTTTTAAACTTTGATCGTGGTTATTTTAGATTCATAAATGTTGATATGTTCTTGCTCTTAGACTCATAGTGGTAGTACCATTCTTATAATTATGTGGTTGTATTTTTGATTATGAATTGCCAATTGGTTGTTTAACTGATGTGTCGTGTTTTACTTAAATTTCTTTTGAATGTTTAAATTTTAATGTATTCAGGTTTGGAAACAAACGTTAAAAATAGAAAGGATATTTTAAAAAAATTTAAATTTAAATTAATTAATTTATTTAAAGTATCACCTTAAAGTTGTGGGTCTTCGAAAGAAATTCAATCAATGTGGAGACAGTCTGCGACACCCAATATTTTTCTGGATCCACCCTCGTTGTGACCACCCTTAATGGGGTCGTCCCCCACCCACGACCCTGTCTTAATAGGGTCGGGGGACGACCCCGACCCTGTTGTCTGGAGCACAGGTCGTTGATCGGGTCGCTAGAGCTACCCAGTTTTTGATTTTTTGTTTTTGGTGTTGATTTGTTTTAATAATTAGGGGTTTATATTTTGATAAATAGTTCGGATTTAAGTAATTGCATTTTATATTTTGAAAATAATTAAGATTTATGATATTTTGATAACGGTAGATTTTCAAGACCCAAACACACGAACCGGTAAAGAATTACTAATAAATCCCAAACCCAAAATAAACATTGTGCTTGTCTTCTAGGTGAAATAACGCTCGCTCACACGGAGAGAGACCCCCGACCGACTCGTTAAGTGTGTTTTATGTCCTGTATTATTTGGTTTATGAGACCGAATCGTATCATGCTTTTTTTGAGACGTTGAAGGTCCTTCTCTTGCAGTATCCTCATTATGGAATTGAGTTGTGGTAGTCACCAGCCACCAGATCTTCGACTCATGCTGGATCATACCAAGTTGAGTCAACTATCGCATCTAAGGCGAAAATGATTGTTCTCATGCGTATGGTCAAGAGTTTAGAGTTGGACCGAGCTGCCGTAGCTCTGGTCACTTCTCCCGCGTGTAGTAGGTGTGGACTTACGGGAGATAGTGACTTGGAATGTGCTTAAGCTTCAAGCAATACTGAACATGCAAATGCAATGTATCAACAACGGCCCCGTAACGACCCCTACAATCACTCCTACAACCCGGGATGGAAAAAACACCCAAAGCTCTTACGCTTAACCTCGACCCCCACCTTATCACCCTCCACGCCCATCGGCGACCTACCAACCCCCACATCAAATGTCTCAACCCCATACACACCAACCTCCTCGTGCCACATCATCGGGTTATTTTAACCAAACTCCACTACCCTAACAGTTTGACCCAACGGATCCCTCTATTGATCAAACCCTTCAAGCGTTCATGTACAACATGCAAAGTTCATTCAAAACTGTGGAAGTGCAAGTTTTCCAGTTTGCTCATCAGCTCCATGAACGTGGGAATTGTCAATTGCCAAGTCAACCCGAGATGAATCCCCGGGATACCCAATCTCAAGAAAGGCCACTACTACCCCATCCTACCTCTGGACCAACCCATCATATTAATGTGATTCACACTTTGAGGTCCGGTAAGGAGATGGATGATTGACATCATATCATGCATATATTTGTGTTTTATATCCTCTACTTTTAACCTAAGCAATGCTGCGTAACGAGTTTTATGTTTAAATTTCAGGAATAAAACAAGTGAGAAGAAGAGATACAAAAAGGACCTAAGAGCAAGAGAAAGGACTGAATTGTGAGATTTATGGATTAAAATGCAAGAGGGAAGTACTCGGATGAAAACCAAAAGGACCATAATGTGGAGTATTTATTGATCCGGGTGTTGATCAAACCCTTCAAGCGTTCATGTACAAATAAAGAAACTCCACACCATAATGTGGAGTGTTTTGGAAATTAGATTCGGGCCGACACTCAAACAACCGATCCTGGTGCATCACACATAATAAATTGAAGCGCTGAAGAAGATATACAAATTTGGAGCAAATCAGACAAAAAGTGACCACCAATTGGCGGCCCATTTTGGTACAATTTCAAATCAGTTTCGCGTGGTTGTTTGTTATGTTGTGTTTATCCATTTGTAGAAGTTTCATTAGTCCCACATCGGGGGATTGTCCCCGGTTACCTTTTTCTATGACTATAAATAGAATTCTTCCTCCTCCTTGTATTTACCCATTGCTTAGTGGTCAATCCCTCTACTTAGAGGCAAGCCTTGAAGCAAAAACTAAAGTAGGGAGATGCTGCTTGTAATGTGAGTCATTTAATAAAACAATTTTTTGTTAGTTTAATGTTGTCTCTTTTATCTTCTTGTATGCTTAGCTTAATTTCATTTCATTAATCTTAGTAGACTTAGTTAATATGTTTTCCTCTCTTAACATAATAGTTAGGTTAATGATAAGTGAGTAGAATCCCCCTTTGGGAGTGGAGATGATGTACATATATCTTGTCATGTTTGGATGTTTTATAAATTTTGGATTGTGTAAGCTTCCATGCTTGTATGTTCATTAGGGTTATTTTAATCATCTACATGTTGGGGGATTTTGATGGGTTTGGCCATAAGATTTAGACACTTCTCATGCTTAGTTTCCTCATGTTTATTGACTAAAATTTCCTATTGAATATACTACATGTTAATTATGTATTTATATTTATGTGTGCTTGCTTGATTGATGAAGAAACTTTGTTTTGATGGGTTGTGCCATAAGATTTAGATACCTCCCATGCTTAACTTTGTTCTTCACATGAGTTCATGGTTTTTGATGAGTCTTGCCAATTCTGTAGACATTTCTCATGCTGAGTCTAGTCTTATGCTAATCAAGTAGTAATTGCCGATACGTTGTTTCAATAGATTGATAGGTTTTGCTACATCTTTAGACAATTCCTATGCATGAAAACACACACACGACACACACACATGCAAGCTTACATGCATCATTCATCACTTATTTCACTTCATATGTGCACACACTCCACCCCTTAGGGGTTTCTCTTCTTGATTTCCAATCTTTAGTTGATTTCTTTCGCATTTCTTACTTACTAGTTTAGTGTAGTTTAGCTAAGAATAATCAAATCTTTTTCCTCTTTTTCACCACTTGATTTAGGATAAACCAGAGGCTACTCACCTCCCCGTGGATCGACCCGTACTTGCCGTATCTTCACCGACGTCGTGCACTTGCGGTATTTAAAACGTTTAAAAAGTGGACAACGAAATTGAATATCCTTCCTTGCATTTACCATCTCTTGGTGTCACCAGACCTGCGGTGATACCTATATCTACGAGGGAGCCGGGTTCTAAGGTTCCCTTAACGAATACTTCCAAGAAGGAGCTAGATCCAGAGGTTCCTTCTACATTTATTTCGACAATGGGGTCAAACCCTGAGGTCCCATTGTCTCATCATGTATTGAAGGAATCAGATTTTGAGGTGCCCAGTCATGTTTCTACAGAACAGAATGTTGAGGTTCCTTCGAAAGACCCTTATGCCCGAAGGCACCATTCCCTAAGCGCCTTAAAAACAAAACTTTATATCAGCATGAGAAGATGCTTGGGATCTTTCGGCAAGTTAATGTGAACATTCATCTGTTCGAGGTGATTCAGAAAATGCCACCTTATGCCATGGTTCTCAAGGATTTATGCACCAAGAAGAGAAAATCTCATGTTGTCAAGAAAACTTTTCTTGCGACTAATGTGAGTTCATTGTTGGCACAACCTACACAAGTCAAATACAAGCTTTATTGGTGAGGTGTCAATACATCGAGCTTTATTGGACTATGGTGCATCTGTCAATCTGCTGTCGTATTCGGTGTACGTCCACCTCGGTCTTGGAGACCTCAAACAAAAAAAATCACTCTTCAACTGGCTGATAGGTCAATGAAGAAACCGAGGGGCGTGTTGGAAGATGTTCTGATCAATGTTGGTGAGTTCATTTGTCCAGTTGATTTGTTTATTTTGGATAATGAACCTGTACCAAACCCACTTGGAAAAATTCCTATTATTTTGGGGCGACCATTTCTAGCGACTTCCAATGCCTTGATCAATTGTCGTAATGGTCTAATCCGCTCGACATAAGGTAGTCAGTGCACTGATTTCAACATCTTCACTATCGCAAGAAGCCAGGTGCCTTTGCTGACTCTATTGACGTCAACCTTATCCAGAGCACAGATGATATTGAATTCGAAGGCACGTTCAAGTATTTCAGAGAGTTCTTCGATGGAGATCCTGAGGGTGGTGAAAATGTTTCAACTGGGCTGGCACAAGAAGGTGCCTTATCTTCTTATCATGTCTCCTTTGAGCCACATCCTTACGATCATGTGGCTCTTGAGCCACAAGATACCCTTTTTGTGACCTCTGGGCCACCTTCTCTTCACTCTGTATCTGTGGAGGACCCATGTGGAGTAAGAATCAACCACCTGATACCCTATAGTTCAAACAACCATACAGAGATTCATCTCTCATTCATGGCTCCTATCTTTCTCATTCGCACGAGGCATCAAACGACCACAATGCTTATAAGGGTGTCAGGTGGTCTAGCAATTCTGTTTCTGGACTTCGTCATCTGGGTAATAAGTTCAGGGTGTACCCTATGTGGATGAAATGATCCGAGTGCACTCAAATGTCGGTTGGAGGGTATATATTGATGATCCTCAGCTTTGTCGCGGAATGGAAACATATTTGTTTTCATTTTCTTTCACATACCTTGCTTTTGAGAGGCATGAACCACCATTCTTGGTTCATAAACCTCTTAAGAATCCTTCTGTTTCTTATGTTGCAAACCCATGTAGGTGCATTTCTCGCTCAAGAGATAACAAGTTCCCATTTATTGTCCCTTGACAAATGAAGATGGGAGCACAATTTTTTACATAGTTATATTTGAAAAAAAAGAGTGAGTATTGATTGTTGTGGGCTCCCACCGTTGTGTATTTGGTCCCCATTTCATTTACGTATTTGTCTCCCTTCTTAAGTATCTCACAGGTTTTGGAAATTTGGGTATATATCCATCAACATAACCTTGAACTTCCTTTTGCACCTCAAGTTGGTGAGATCTTTTATTTTTCATGCATGAATCCATATAGTATCATTCTCACATTCATTGAGGACAATGCATGATGTAAGTGTGGGGGGTGTTTTACATTTGTACATAGTCGAGTCTTTCTCCTTTTGTTTTGTTTTCGTTCATTTGGATTGTTAGGGTCATGTTAGTGTGTTGTATTTAATATCGACATATCTGTTATACCATGATCCTTGGGTGACTTGCCTTCTTTTGTTTGCCTAGTCCTTAAATTTTTCCATTTCTTTCAAAATTTTCTTGTGTTTTGTGAAAGAAAATGTTTTGTGGGTTTTGCGAGTGTTTAGCATGTGCAAAACCATTGAGAGGCAAAGTAAAAGGAAGCTCCCAAAATTAACTTGAACATGATGCATTAGGGCATCTAGTACACCAACTTTAGGTCCTATCTAGTCATAAGGATGCACCCCGATTTTCCCGCGCGGGGGTGGGGAGGGGGGGGGGGGGGGGTTGGAGTAATAATGGGCTTTCATTACACAAATAAATAAAAAGTCCACCGTGAACCTAGTGAGTCAAATAATTCGTGTATGTTAGTATAACGAAGTTTGTCGTAGTTAGGGACCCTTAAATTCCTGTTGTGAAACTTTAAGTGTAGGGGTTTTGGTTCGTGTGTAGATAAGAAATAAGTGAGTAGGTGTTCTCTCTTCTCGCACGGGTCCTATCACTCAGGAAATTAGGTTGGAGGGGACTTATTGTCTGGTGCTTTCGAGTCATCTAACTTGGGATGCATCAACTGAACTCCAGTTACACGAGTGGAAGGGATCGCTCTTTGTGGAGATGTGGGGGAAGGTGTAAGTGATAGTGTAAGTCCTCATAGCCAATGATACACGAAACCTGACCCTGAGAGAATTACCCACCAACTAGTAAAAAATAAAATTAAAAAGAAATAAAGAAGAAATAAAAATGGTAATACAAATAAGAACCTTAATGGAATTCACACGATGTCTTTCCCTTACGTCCTTAATTAACTTTCACGACTCGATACATATATATAGTCGGCTCGTAGGATTACCATGTCCAATGATTGACAAAAATAGTTCCATCGAGTCATGTTGTTAGGTTTAATAATGCATCAATGTTCGGATTTTGTGGGTATATCTTCTGAAAACCCTCAAGAGACACCACTCCTCCTCCTTGGGAACAAGGAGGTTTAACATCTTATTGCACGTTCTAAGTGCAACCGTGTTTCCTACGAAAGTGAGTTAAGATTTCCCCATTTTTCGTATGTTTTCCTTTCTTTCATTTTTCTCTTTCTTTGTTTTGCTCGGGACTAGCCAAAGGTAAGTGTTGGGGTATTTGATTAGTAGCATATCATGCATCATATTCGTGCTCTATATCCTTTATTTTACCCCAATATTGTGCTACTTGAATGTTTGTTGAAATGTTTCAGGAGTTAGGTAATAAAGAAGAGGAAGGGAGCAAAAAGGACCTAAATGTAATAAGAATGGACTTAGTTGAAGACTTATGGACCAATTTGTAATGCACAAGGATTGAATCGCAAATCAGGAAGGACCCAAGTTAAAACTCGGAGGGACCTAATGGTAAAGAACAAAATGTGGTGCCACATGACATGAATCAGATCAGTATTTCTCCAATTAAAACCAAATCGGGTCGAGATAGTTGATCAGAGCTTCACCACATGTGCCAACCAAAGAAATACAACATTAGCCAAAATTTCAACCTGATTGGATCTACTTGATCCGCCACTGGCAAATCAAAATGGTCCATAGCTTCTCAAACTTTGGCCATGGGTCGGGTATTCGGGTTAGACCATTCCAGGACCATCAGATGTGATTTAGAGCCGTCCGATTATTTCCTGATGAATCCTAACCATGTATTAGTCCATATATACCATTGAATCCCTCCTCTCCCACTTGTTCTTGCTTCTCCATTAGTTTTAGGTTTTATTCTGCTGCTCATTTGTGTAAGAGGAGAAGAAGGAGAAACTTTGTAATATTTTCTTTTCAGTCAAGTGTTAGTGTTGTTCTTTAATTACATGACTTTCCTTTGATGCAATTTCTTTTATGTTGTTGTTTGCTTAATCTTGTTTTCCGTCATTTCCATTATGAGTTTATGTTCTTGTCATGCTTTCTTTAGTCTAGAGATGAGTAGAGAGTAGTCCATCCCCATTTGGGGGGTGGAGAGCAAAGTGATGTGATTATGTGATGTATTAGGTGTGTGTGTTAATCTTAATCCTTTGAGCCGTACATGATTTCCATAACCATTAATGGGATTTCACTCTTATCATTGATATGCTAATGCTCTCGAGTGAAGCTTAGAACATGCTTAGATTAGTGGGTCTATTTTATGGGGAATGATGAGGTGAGGATAAAGATGGAGTGGAAGAAGGAAACAAGACATGTGCATGCATGTGCACATGTTGGCTTTATCCTAATTAATGTCTTGTATGTTTTAATGATTGTGATAAATCTTATTTCATGAGGAGATATAGTTGGATTTGAGTCATGATGCATGTGAACATATTAGCTTCATTTCAATTATTTACTTGTATGTTTTAATGATAATGTTTTATCTTATTTCATGTGGAAGCAAAGTGGGAGTTGAGTTTTATGGATTTCATGTACGACATGTTTTGATGAACACACTTGAACAGAAACACACACACATATTTTTGTATTCACTTCCTCTCTCTACGCCCTATGGGGTTTAGTTTTTATTGTGTTTTTTTTCCGATTTCGTACATGTCGTAGTGTTAGTTTGGTCGCATCTCTGTCCCTCTTCTTCTCCCCCACTCGAGTATCGTGAATCCGACTCGCGCGTGCTCCTTGTGGGACGATCCGTACTTGCCACCGCTTCAATGCGGTCGTACACTTGCGGTATTTTAACTGATTCAGTCAGTTTTGCTTCAAAGCCTTACTCCAAGTAGAGACAATGACCACCAAGCAATGAGTGTCATACAGAGGAGGAAGAGTTCTATTTATAGTCATGGAAAAAGGCAACTAGGAACAATCTCCCGGTGTGGGACTAATGGAACATACCAAATATAGACTAAAACAATCTAATACACAACCTAGAGAAGGCGGGTCGGATCCTGAGCAAAAACCACCACCAACTAGTGGTCTGGAGCCGCCAATTGGTGGTCTGGATGGCTCGGATCCGACCCATTTTCAGATGACTTCTTAGTTGCTTCATTTCTTCACGTGGAGTGCACCCTAATCGGTTGTGTGAGGCCAGGCCGCAATCCAATTGCAAAAATACCCCTCATGATGGTGTGAAGTTCTCAATTTGCTAATTGGTCTTTTGTCTTGCATCTAGGTCCTTCCCTCCTGCAGATAAGTCCATAAGTCTCACCGATTAGTCCTTTTTCTTACGTTTTGGTCCTTTCTTCTTCATTTTTCTTCTTTATTGCCTAAACCCTGAAACATATCAAATAAATACTCGAGTAGCGCAAATATGAGGTAAAATAAAGGGTATATAGCATGATAGCAATGTATGATATGGTACTAATCATGATTCAACGTGAGCTTTAAGTTATGGGGTCTATAAATTCCTCCCGTCACTAGTCAACTTTCCATGTTCTCTGACTTTCTTAGTCCCACACATCCTGTACCATTTCAGTTTGTTTCCATCACGAACAAATGACCCTCTAACACTACAATGACCACTACTCCAGCGATGATGAGGATAATCCACCCGACGCTAGCGAGAAGGTGGCAGAATATGGAGTTTAACTGTATTATTTGGTGTATTTGCAGGCGACATATCAATGGAGCACTCATTTCCAATGAATTTGGCGTGAGTTGGTTTGCTAGAAAATAATTTTGATGTTAGATTGGGTTGCTAGAAAACCCTTTTGACGTTAGATTGGTTTTGCTAGAAAACCAGTCTGCGTTAATTACATTGTTTTACTGGAATAGTTTGGTCAAAATTCAAAACCATCTTCCTATATACCAATCTACCGAGACCCATTTTATGAAGGTCTCCAGGATATTTTTTTGCACAAGTGACAATTTGTTTGTCATCTAACTGTTTGTTGTCCAAAACCATTTTACTGCAAACTAATTACACCGAGCCCCTTCTGATGGAGAAAATCAATACATGAGCTCCTGGACATGGAATTCAGTATTGTTTCCGTCCAAAATGACATTCCTGTCCAAATCCTTTTGAAGAAGGCAATCAAGAGATGGGCTCTTGGACAAGAAATTTAGTCAGGTTCTTTCGTACAAGTTGTTGTCATCTTTCTATTTTTGTTGTGGGTTGTATGTAACTTGAAGATTTAAATTAACTGAAATTGTACTTTTGGAATATCATTTGTCTTCTACTCTGAAATGCTTAGCAACATAATTTCAAGAATGAAGAGAATAAGAATAAATAGAATTAACAAGTAAAATTTGTCGCCAAAAATCCAAACGAAAGCTCATCTTACGTTCGAATTTTCCTTGTGTTTGTGTCGTCCATAGAAAAGGGAAACATTTTCCCTCAATTTCCCTCTACCATCCATAATTACAAAAAAAGTAATTCATATTTCAAAAATTTATCTATATGAGTGTAAAACCCATGACAATATGTTACCATAAAACTATATAATAAAGATTAACCATGAGAATAGATTGTTAGATTAAATTTCTAAAATAAATTTTAATCATTTCTAAAGATCACGTTTGAGAAGATGAAAGAGAAAGAGATTGTGGGATACTCAATTACCTCTCAGTGTCAAAAAACTATAACATATCCCTATTAAGTTTCGTTATGACTAGACACAACACAACCTTTCATTACATTTACATAGGATGTAGTGTGTTTCATTCATAGTTCTTCTCGTGCAATGAGGGGATGTACATCAGTACATGATAAACGAAGTGTCCTTTAAAAGAATGGGCTTGTTATTTGAGGATTCTTTCGAGTTTAAAGGACATATTCCTTCGAATCTGAAGGTATGACTTGAGTTTCCAAGGACAACCCTTAGTGACCGAGTGCATTTCGGTTCTCCAAACTGGTGATTTTATTTAGGGAATTTGGTGCAAAGAAAGAGCTTTGGTCGACCGCATATTTGAAAGGTTTCCATTGCTTTTCGTTTCCAACCACAGATGATGAGAAAGGAAAATGATAAAAAACGATAGCAAATCTTTTAGATTTGGCGGGTTCTCAATTAGTGTCAAGAAACTATGGCATAACCTTTTTTGGTTTGTTATTAGTCATTAAACCACCGACAATATCACAAGTTGGAGTGCACCCTAGAGGCTAGAAGGAAGATCTTACCTCGGTTACATAAGTGGGGATCCATATCTACTCTTTCAATTTCCTTGAAAAAGTATTTTACTGTCCTTTAAAAGAACGGGATTTCGGTGCACTCCTTGGATTTTTGGAATCCATTAAACATGCATAGTTTTCTTTTTCCTCATCCACGTTTAAGGTCGGAATCAGAATTCTAAACGGTCAACCGAACCCTTTTCAGTCCATAATGTGCTATATGGACTACTAAACAGGTACAACTTGGCCTCTGAAATCCCTCATTCAACAATAGACTCACGCTTTAAAGGGCTTACTTGAGTTTTAAATTTTAGCATATTTTTTTTAAAGGACATAGTTGTCCATTTGAGGGCAGGTTCTCATTTAAGGACCCTTTCGAGTTTCAAAGACAAACTCGTACTTTAAATGACACATCAATCATTTAAAAGACATGCCCCCTTTCAAGTTTAATGGACATACATCAGTTTAGAGACAGATTTGTGCTTTAAATCCTATTAAACGAAACATTGCAAAAATAACCAAGAAATAGAAAGTCGCACCAAAGACGCATAAAACCAAGATATCACCTGGGGACATCTTATAAATAAAATCTGATTCTACACGGCCTTTTAGTTATGGGGTCTATAAATTCCTCCCATCACTGGCCATATTTCGGTGTTCCCTGACCTTCTTAGTCCCACACATTCAGTACCATTTCAGTTTGTTTCCATCATGAACAAATGGCCTTCCAAACTTCAATGATCACTATTCCAGAGATGAGGATAAATAATCGGAGGACCCTGGGTAGACATAATCCACCCGACGTTGGCCATAAGTCGACAAACTATGGAGCTTAATCGTATTATATGGTGTGCTTGCAAGAGACATATCATTGGAGCACTCACTTCCAATGGATTCAACATTAGTTTGGTTTGCTAGAAAATCCTTTTGACGTTAAATTGGGTTGCTAGAAAACCCTTTTGATGTTAGATTGGTTTGGTAGAACTACCAAATCAATATGCGTTAATTAGATTTGTCTGCTTGAAGGGGTTCAAAACCATCTTCGAGAATTCGGTCTTGCAAACAAATCTAACAATCCCTTCTGATCAAGACAATCAACACATGGAATTCAGTCATGTTCTTTTGCACAAGTTGTTTTGTCATCTTTCTCTTTTTGTTGTCGGGTGTATGTAAGCTAAAGATTTAAATTAATTGAAATTGTACTTTTGGAATTTTATTTGTCTTCTACTATGAGATGCTTATCAACACAATTTCATGAATGAAGAGAATCAGAGTAAATAGAATTAACAAGTCACACAAGAATATCCAGTGAAGTTTTTGTGATTCAAGTAAAATTTAATAAAAATATAATCATTTCTAATAATTATTTTTGAAAACTTGAAAATAAAAAAATGGTATCAAATTTTAGTAATAATTCATACATACAATTATATAAATGATGATATATAAATTTATTTATATTGGTAAAATGTAAGAAATGAGTTGGAGGAAAGAGAGTAGTTGTTTTTACAACACGATATTTATATAAAGGACACACTTGTGGTTTAAAGGTGAGCATCGTGTTATACCCAAGTTGGGTTTTAAACATGGTGGCTACTACCTGTATACCCAAAAAAGAAGATCACACGTTGGCCATTACTATATAGTCTGACGTGGTATGCATCATTGTTAAGGAATAAAACGTAGCCATAATGAAAAGGACACCAAATCAGACTACTTTCCCAATCGCATACGTTTATGACAGTAGTCATGGGACACAACCTTTGATTACATGGGCTACAAAATCATAGGTTGTAGTGTGTTCAATTCATAGATGTTATAATTATACCTTAGAAGGCTATAAAGGACATCGCACGTCGGTCAGTATTGTAGTGCGACGTTGTAATATGGTAAGGCCGACGTTTAATGGCCTTAACTTTTTTTTTGGGTTTTGGTAATGAATAATGGCCTCTATTTAAGACTCAGTGAGAGGCGGTCTATTCCAATCTTGGTAATATGAAGAGAGGAGATGAACATTCCTATGTGAGTGCCACTGAGGTCAAAACTTATTTAGTATTCCTAAGTGATAAGTTAAGCCAAATGAATTATTTTGTTCACTAATACTCAATTTATCGATTCATTCTATGATGGATTATTACGTTCCTAATCTTCACAACAAATATTTTATGACGACGATACAATTTATGATTATTGACAAACACAACGTCACAATAAATTCTAATAAAAAGGACATTTAAAGATAAAAAACACAACTACTAATATGATGATACATGTTTTGGCGGCTTACTGCATTGGGAGTCATGATTGAATCAGTTAAAATATGGCAAGTGCACGGCCGCGTTGAAGCAGTGGCAAAACTGGAGTGGGGAAGGAAAAGGAGATGAAGGTCAAAACTACACTACAATGCGAAAGAAGTCGGGAAAATAAGCAATTAAACTAGACCCCTTAGGGGGTAGAGAAAGAACATGGAAATGAAGATATGTGGTGTAGTGTGTTTATTTGTGCTCATCAAAACATGTCATACATGAAATCCATAAAACTCAAATTCAACTATGCCTCCACATGAAATAAGATTTATCACAATGATTAAAACATACAAGACATTAATTTGGATGAAGCCAACATGAGCACATGCATGCACATGCCTTGTTCCCCTCTTCGACTCCATCCTTATCCTAACCTCATCATTCCCCATGAAATAGGCTCACTAATCTAAGCATGTGCGAAGCTTCATTCAAGAGCATTAGCACATCAAAGATAAGAGTGAAAACTCATTAGATGATTATGGAAATCATGTGAAGCTCAAAGGATTAGATTAACACACACTCATCCATCACATGACCAAATCACTTTCTTCTCCACCCCCCAATGGGGATGGACTACTGTCAACTGTGTGGCTCAAGTCAGAATTTGAGAAATTGTTGGGTTGGATGTTGATGGGCTGAGAATGAGTCTAGTGATTGGTGATGGGTGGTTGCTGGTAGGGATATGGGTATTTGGGAGGAGAATAATGGGGTGGGTATGATGTATAAAAAATTGAATCAATATTGTCTCCCCATGTACCCATCCCTCTTGGGTTGTACACAGATGCGTATAGGTCACCTTGAGCATTTTGGGAAAAGGTTTGCTCATACTCAGGTTCTGGGGGATGATAAGGACATTCCCCGCTAACATGACCACTCAACCGCAACAGTCACATGGTTCGGCTACTGGAGCCACCGGTGCACTCATATCAGCTACCACATGCGTGAAAGCGGCCAACGGTTCTTGTAATGTCTGAGTTTATTGACCAATATATGATCCAACATAACTAGATGATTGTCTAGCAGTCGGTGCCTCTCTCATATTACCCCATTTGGAAGATTGCTCAACCACATAATTAAGATTGTCCCAATCGTACAGGGTGTCTGTCTGAGGCACGCCCGAATGCATGGGTCTGGAGTACCAGGGAGAATAGTCCTGTTCCCAACAATGATATGGATGGTCGCCCATGTAACCACCCGTCTCAACGAAGAACTCTCGAGTCGACCACTCTCACCGCCACGAGGCCAACCTCGCAAAAAGTGCTCGACTCGACCCTAAAACGCTAACAAAGAGTGTAAAGGGGAGGAGACTACAACGTAGGGGAAGGTGAGAATATCATGACTCAGAGGAGAAAGGGAGAATCCTTAAAATTAGAGTGCATAGAGGGTGAGGGTACAAGCATAGTCTAGCAAACACGGCTAAAACAAGCTTAGACAATGCCTAACTTCGACCTCACGCGGCCTCAACACGCCTCACCTCCCTATGAAGACCACAAAACCTAGCAAGTGAGCCAAGATCCAGAGATCTCGTCACTCCTGCTATCGACAAAGTGGGAGACGCCGATCAGTATGTGACGGTCGTGAACGGATCACTCTCCTAATGCGCTCGAGTCCTATTTGTCAATGTCTACTTGATTTTAGATTAAGGGTTCACTTGAGTGTGTTTTCTGGGGCTAAGGCAGGGGTGATGAAATCCCCCACCTTATCTTTATGACTATAGGTGGTGCCCCTTAAGGATGTTTTGAAAGCTTAAGCTAGCAAGCATCTCCCCAAACAAGCACTCTCCGCACTCTTGTTACAACGCACCTTACTAACTAATGCATGCTCTAACCATGCATGAATGAGATAATGGGTGCACGTACCTCATGCCAGCAATTGACAAGAAGAATGTAAAGAAAAGAAAAGACAAGTTCGTGCAAGGTCTACAAATGATGCGTGACCTAGATGACAATTAGTCTAATCTTTTGCTTTGAGTTTTAGGGTCCAAGTTGTCTTAACAAGGGGTCATGCAAGCCAAATTAATTTCTGACACTACAACAGAAAATAACCAACTACAAATAGGCAAAGGAAGCTACACTTGAAACAGAAATAAAAATAACTCACAAAATCCACCACTAGCGGATGCATATCTGCTATTGGCGGATCTTCTAGGGATTCAGGTCCCCAGAATTCACCAGTGTGCTTCTAAGCCCCAATAGGTCCTCCTGCTCACTTGTGACCCCATTCCGGTAACCAAAACAAAAAACAAAACGAAAAAACAAAGAAAAACCCCACCGAAATGGCGAGCTAAACTACGAAAGCGATGCTCCCCGGCAACGATGCCAAAAACTGGATTGAATAAGCTAAAATACCGCAAGTGCATGGCCACGTTGAAGTGGTGGAAAAAATGGGTCAGCCGACAGGGAGCGTGTGCGAGTCGAGTTCACAAAACTTGAGTGGGGAAAGTAAAGGAGATGAAGGTCGAAACAACACTACAATGCGAAAGAAGTCGGGAAAATAAGCAATAAAACTAGACCCGTTAGGGGGTAGAGAAAGAACATGGAAATGAAGATGTGTGGTGTAGTGTGTTTTTTTGTGCTCATCAAAACATGTCATACATGAAATCCATAAACCTCAAATTCAACTTTGCCTCCACATGAAATAAGATAAAACATTATCATTAAAACATACAAGATAAAATTGAAATGAAGCAAATATGTTCACATGCATAATGACTCAAATACAACTATGTCTCCACATGAAATAAGATTCATCACAATGATTAAAACATACAAGACATTAATTTGGATAAAGACAACATGAGCTCATGCCTTTTTCCCCTCTTCCACTCCATCCTTATCCTAACCTCCTCATTCCCCATAAAATAGGCTCGCTAATCTAAGCATGTGCTAAGCTTCATTCAACAGCATTAGCGCATCAAAGATAAGAGTGAAATTCCATTACATGGTTATGGAAATCATGTGAAGCTCAAAGCATAAGATTAACACACACTCATCCACCACATGACAAAATCACCTTCTTCTCCACCCCCCAATGGAGATGGAATACTCTCTACTCATCTCTACACTAAAGAAGTCATAAAAACAACATGAACCCAAAATAGAAATGAAGCAAAACAAGATTAAGCAAACAACAATATAAAAGAAATTGCATTAAAGTAAAGACAGTAAAGTAAAGAACAAGAACAAAACTAGATTAAGAAACAAAAATACAAAGTTTGCTCCTCTCCAACCCCCTTATTACACTACTAAAATAGGAAACTAAAACCTACTCTAATGGGGAATGAGGAAGAAGAGGTAGAGGAGGGATTACAATGGTTTTTATAGACTAATACATGGTGAGGATCAATCTCGAAATAATCAGACGACTCTAAATCACATCTGATGATCCAAGAATGCTCCAAACCGAATACCCGACCCACGACCAAACCTTCAGCCGTTTTGACCATTTTGATCTGCTAGTGGCGAATCAAATGGCTCTGATCGGGGTAAAATTTTGTGTCACGCTTGATTTCGTCATTTGGAACATAGGGTGAAGCCCTGGTCTGCTGGCTCGAATCACTTTGAGTTTAATTGGTGAAATACTGATATCATTCAAGTCATGTGTCACCATGTTTTGCACTTCACAATCATGTCCCTCTGGGTTTGCACTTGGGTCCTTCCTGATTTGTGCATTACAAATTGGTCCAGTCCTTGTGCATTACAAATTGGTCCAGAACCTTCCAAATCAGTCCATAGTTGTTACATTTAGGTCCTTTTTGTCCCCTTCCTCTTCTTTATTACCTAACTCCTGAAACACTGCAAATAACAACTCGAGTAGCACAATATTGAGGGTAAAATAAAGGATATATAGCATGAATATGATGCATGATATGCTACTAATCAAGTCATTACACCGGGAGACAGTCTTTCAGTTCATGGTGTGCCAAAAAACTCAACCTTCCAGTCCTTCTATAAAATCATCGGATGTAGTGTATTCCATTGATACTTCCTAAACCTTGGTGTAATCTGTCATTCCTTCCCCCGAAAGCCCACTTCTTCAAATGGATTCCATCTCCCATCCCACGCCCACTTGCTTTTGTGGTTTGTTGGCGAAGCACGACCGAGTGGGGACATATTCATGGTTTATAGAACATACTCGTCCTTCAAGGGGCGGGCTTGTGATTTAAAGGGAACTTTCGAGTATCCATGTTCCAAGGAGAAACTTTAAAGGTTCTGTTTCATAATCCCACATCGGAATTTCGGTTAAATCCAATGTGATATTACCTTTTTATTTGGAAGGACAAAATTATTCAATATTTTTCTTATTTATATATGTCATATGAAATTGTTGAATGTATGGTTGTTCACAAGTGAATACTTCTAGATGTGATATGACCTTTTTATTGGATTTTTTGCATAAACCGCTAAAGTTATATTGTTACATATTTTATTTAATATTAAATTTCCATACAACCAAAAATATAATTCAAATTATTACAAATCATATTAGATATCTATTTATAATACACAAAACTATTATGTTGATAATGACAAATGACATAGATATCCGAGAACATATATATATATATATATATATATATATATATATATATATATATATTACACAAGCAAAAACACAAACACACACAAAGAAATACAAACACAAACACACACAAAGAAATACAAACACAAACACACACAACAAATTGTAAATCTCTTCCAAGTCAAATGGGAGAGAGTGATCCAATCAGATGTCGCATGCAAGCCCAAAAGATGATTTCGTTTATCTCTTGGATCTAACTCAACTTCGCAAGATTCCAGAGAATCTTCCACATCCATGGGTCCGTTATGCTCTCGTTGGGTTTCTCCATCGGTAGTACTGGTGTTCCGTCGTCCCAGACAAAGTACCGACAATAATAGGTTGGCTTCGAGGAGACACAAACATTGAACGTCTTGCTAAGTTTGTTTGGACTGTTGGACCACAACTCCATTGCCCTTAAAGTGTACCTGCAAGTGCGATAAGGTAGACGTGAAACTCCCAATATTTCAACGAGGGGAGAACCTCCCCTTACTGGTCCACCAGTTGTATCTTCATAACTAGAGTAGTTGTTGATGGAATTGTGTTGGAAGACCATTAATTTTTGTGGATCGGATACACAACTGGGACTACGAACAATAGGGTTTAGGGTTTAAGAACTATGAATGGAATAAAATACAACCTATGATTATATAACACTGTAATGAAAGGTTGAGTCTCTTCACAGACCATGTAATGGAAGGTTGTATCCCTAAAATGAAAGGTGTTGTCTCTTTGCATACCATAATGGTATAATGGAAGGTTGTGTCCTTTTATTACGACTCTCAATAGCCATCAAAACATTGAGTCTTGCTAAGTGCTAACACCCCTTTCATAGGACAATCATGTCTCCAATGGACCGTGTCCTTCGCAGGACACCTTTGTCTCTTGAAGGACACTTATGCGTGCCTTGGTTGGCAAGTTGGAAGCTTGCAGCCATTGTTAGTTTTTGTGATTTAAAAATTAAAATTGCCACATACTTGAGTTGATAGGACAAAACCCTTGCTTTAAATAACATACTCACATGTCCCGCGCAGAACACACACCTACACGGGACAGTGGACACACACTAGTCCCTCGTGGGACACAACAATCCCTCAGTGGACACACCATTCCATAAATCATTTTCCTATTGGGACATAACACGTCAAATTTTAGGTTTAAGTTTGACACTAATGGGTTCGGTCAAACTGTCGAAGTAACCAATGCCACAAATATAGAACTGCCAGCACAGCTTTTCCTTTCCTTACTAAATGTTTGAGGTAGGAAAGAAACAAAAACCCATCGTAGGCGGTTGACCGAACTCATTCTGCTACACCAAAATGTGCTACATCGACGACTCGCCAAATATCAGTTCACCGAAATAACTAACTACAATCCCTAATTTCGACAACCGAAATACATTCGGTCAATATAAGACAAAGGAAACGGATGTTTGGACTCCTATTAAGTGTTAACAGTTAACACATCTTTAAAAGGACACCCGTGTCTCTTGCGGATCCTGTCTAGTGAAGGACACTAGTGTCTCTCGAAGGACACTTATGCAGTTATGCGTCCCTTGCTAATTGCCAAGTTGGAGTCATTTTTTTTGTGATTCAAAATAGGCACATACTTGAGTTCAATGACAGATATTTGCTTTTAAGAACATACTAACATATCCAACATGGGACACAAACCAATCCCTTGCGGGACACATACCCACGTAGGACAGTGGGCACACACCTATCCCTCGCGGGACACATAAGTTTCGTCTGGGACACTGATTAGTAGTCTATTATACATTACTTTCATGCTATATATCCTTTATTTTAGCCCAAGTTTGTGCTACTCGATTATTTTTTTGATGTGTTTCAGGTTTTAGGTATAAGACGAGAAAGAAAGAAAAAAAGATCTCAACACAAGTAGAAAGGACCTTATTGAAGCATCTTGGACCTATTTGTCATGCTCAAGGACCCATCCGCAATTCAAGAAGTACCTAGATAAAACCCGGAGGGACCTGAGTATAAGGAAATCCTTTTTGGTGCAAAAAACCCTCATTATCATGATCTTGAGAAATATTCAGGGAATTAAAACCAAACGAACTCGAACTAGTGGACTTGGAGTGCAGTTCATGTGTGAAATGACTAACTTAAGCTACCGACAAAAATTGGGGCAGATCAGAGACAAACAACCCACCAGTGGTGGATTTTAATCCTCCAAGAGCAGATCAAGTTGCTCCAAACACACCCTAATTTCTCACATGGCTCGGACTTACTTGATTGAGTGCACCAGACTATAGAAAAATTGATTACAGTTGTCGTACTACTACCAGATTCATCTACACCACTCTTTGCCGATCTCCTACCTTTCTTTTCCTCTCTCCACTTCCACCCTTAGAATAGCTTAGGTTTTACCTATTTGGGCTGTAAGAATGAGGAGGTGGTTGGAGCTTGAAAACTAGTGCTTTGTTTAATCTAATGGTAGAATCTTTTTCCTCTTGTCTCTAGCTTTCTTCCTATCTACTTAGTCTTGTGTTTTGTTGGTTAGTTTAGTAGTTAGTGATTCTTGCTATGTGTAGTCCTGATTTCTTGCTTTCCAAGCTTGTAGTGATGACAAGAGAGTAGATCCACCCCATTTGGGGTGGACGTGATGTAGATTATGTGATGTGTTTGTGATGAGTTGTTCTTATTTGTGCCATTTCATATGCTTAATGTAGATCTATGCACGTAACTTGCTAAAACTTGTATTACATGGGGAAGGGTCACACTAGGTACTTGTATCATGCTATCTAGAGTTTATCTTGTTGCTGGTAAATGATCATCTTGTTATGGTAAATTGCTTGTTATGTATGGATGCTTGATTAGTAGAGAATGCATAAATGTATTGAGTTGTATGGATGGTTAATTGATGTCCTAATGTCCACACTAGGCACTTAGTTCATTCCTACAAACCCAAAGTGCATCTTAACTTGATGCCTAACTATATTAGTCATGTATTCATGTAAATGTTGTTGATGTTAATTAGACTCCAGACTAGTTTTTAGTTAATTTCTCCTACTTTACACACTTGTGCCTCATGTAATCAAGATCCAATCACACACACACACCTACACACCTCCACTCCATGGGGGTTTAGTTTAATTGTTGATTAATTTATTGTTTAGTGTAGTTAGTTAGCATACTCCCCTCATTCTCCTCTCCTTTCCCACTCGAGTATGGTAGTCATAACAACACTCACAACTCCTTGAGGTTCAACCCATTTTTTGCCACGTCTTCACCGATGTCGTGCACTTGTGGTTATTAAAATGATCATTATGTTTTTGGCACCGTTGTCGGAGAGTTGGTCATAGTTGTTGTTGTTTCCACAATTTTGATGGGGTTCTTCTTAATTTTTGTTTAGTGTTGTTACTGAACAGGTGAAAAAGTGGACCGGGGAACTACACCAAGACAAAGGAGCATCTCAGAGAAGTTTGGGGACCAGATTCCCCACACAATCCGACAATGGAGGATTTGGTGAGTTGTTTCACTTTCTGTTTCACCTGTAGCTTTGTCTTACTATTTCTCGTTAGTATATGCCACTGTTCACTTGATATATGCTCTGTGTTGATGCCAAAAATTAATGTAACATGCATATTATTGAACATTTTAATTTAACCGCATGTGCATGGCGTCGGTGAAGAGGTGGCAAATACGGGTCGTCCACAGGTAGGTGAACAGCCTCTCGTTTGCACGAAATGAAGTGGCAAAAAATAGGGTAGAGAGTTTGATTATCCTACTCTACGCTACACTACACTACGAAATACGAAATGCAAAAGAAAGCAACAAACGATGAACTACCAAACAAAACTAAGAACTAATAAGTGCTGGAATTCAGAAATAGAAAGCCCTTAAGAGGTGGAGTGAGTGCACACATGCAAAGAGGTGGGTGTTGAACACATTCTTTAAGCACAAATAAAGGTAGTCTTTTCATGCATAGCAGGTGTCTAAATGTTATGGCAAAACCTATCAATCCATTCACTAACCTAGTTGATTAGCATTTACATACACAAGCTGGTTTATTCCAGAACCTAAACAAACATGAGAGGTATCTAATCATTTTGGCAAAACTTATCAAGTTATAAGTTCTATCCTAAACAAGCAAGCATATATTCATGTTTTATCAACACATTGTAAGTAAAGCATTCATTCCATTCTCTAATGCATGTATGAACATCTACTCCACCCCCCAAAGGGGATGAAACAACTCACTACACATTAGACTAATTATTAAACTAAGCAAGGAAATCATATTAACTAAGCTACTAAAACTAATGAAATGAAATTAAACAAAGTAAAACAAGCAAGATGAAACAAACAACATAATAAAGAAACTTTTATTAAAATGACTCACAATTCAAGTAGCATCCTCCTACTTTAGTGTGTGCTTCAAGGCCTCACATCTAGTAGGAAGAATAGCCACTCAAAATGTGAAGTGATTACAATAGAAGGTGAAGAGTTCTATTTATATCCAAAGAAAAAGGCAATCCAGGACAATCCCCTGATGTGGGACTAAACAAATAACAGAAATGAACTAAATACACACCAATAGGCGACCCACCGAAATCGTAGCGGATTTGGCGGTCTATGTGGTTCAGATCATGCTGGATTTTATTCTGGGCTTTTGTGGATGTCTTTGTTGGTCTTTGATGCATCTAATTCACTTATTGGAGGTTCGACCCGAATATAATTGCCAAAATACTCCCCATGATGGTGTGGAGTTTTCTGTTTTGCTCTTTGGTCCTTTGGTCTTACGTTCATGTCCTTCTCCCTTGCATCTTAGTCCCTAGGTCTCACAATTTAGTCCTTTTTCCTAGCTTTTGGTTCCTTTTATGCTTCATCTCTTCAAACCTATTTATTTCTAAAATTCAAACATAAAACTCGTCACATAGCATTGTTTAGGTGAAAGATAATGGATATAAGATACAAATATAAGCATGAAATGATGTCAATCAAATACCTCACACCTAACTTTTGCTAGTCTCGAGAAAAACAAAGAAAGAGAAAAATATACGAAAAACAAGAAATTCTAACTTACTTTCATAGGAATCACGGTTGGACTTAGCACGTGTAACAAACCGTTAAACCTCCTTGTCGCCATGGAGGACGAGTGTTGTCTCCTGAGGGTTTTCAGCAGATTCTCCTAGGGTCAGGTTTCGTGCATCATTGCCTATGAGGGCTTGCACTATCACGTACACCTTCCCCCAAATCTCTACATAGGGCGATCCCTACCACCCGTGTAATGGGAGTTCGGTCGGTGCATCCTAAGTCAGATGAGTCGAGAGCACCAAGCACAAAGTTCCCTCAGACCTACTTTCCCGAGTGATAGCAGCCATGCGAGAAGAGAGAACACCACTTATTCACTTATCTACATCGGAACCAAAACCCCTACACTTACAGTTTCACAAAAAGAGTTTAAGGGCCCTTGATTATGAGAAATTTCCTTATACTAACACACACGAATTATTTGACTCACTAGGTTTAGGGTGGACTTCTTTAAATGTTTGAGTACTGAAACCCTATGATTACACGCACCCCGAGGGAAAACCAGGGTGCATCCTAACTTCTCGATAAGACCTAAGGCCAGTAAACTAGAAATCCTAATGCATCAAGTTCAAGACAATTTTTTGGAGCTTTCTTTTTACTTTGCCTCTCAACGGTTTCGCACATGCTAAACACACACAAAACCCACAAAAACATTTTCTTTCGCAAACACATCAAGATTTTGAAAGAAATGTGAAAATTTTAAAGCACTAGGCGAGCAAAAGAAGACATGTCACCCAAGGATCATGGCAACCAGATATATCAATATTAAATGCAGCACACTAACATGATCCTATCAATGCACACAAAAGAAAACAAAATCAAAGGAAAAAACTCAACTATGTACACACGTAAAACACCCCCCACACCTAATCCATGCATTGTCCTCAATGAATGTGAGCAAGATACTACATGGATTTATGCATGAAAAATGAAAGATCTCACCAACATAAAGTGCAAAAGGAAGTTCGTGGTTATCTTGATGGACACAAACCCGAATTCCCTCAAAACCTGTGAGATACTGAAGAAGGGAGAAAAATACGTGACGAAATGGAGCCCAAGTACACAAGGGTTGGGGCCCACAACAATCAATGCTCGCTCATGGAGTCTTTTATTACACATCATTTTTTTACAAGGTATATACATCAACAAAGATATTCTCATTATCATTTGGTCAAGGAACATCAAATGAGAATATCGAGTTATGAAGACCAGAGACTTTCCGAGATGGGCAAACTTCACTGGTACTCTGAGGTGTCATGAGGGGTGAAAGGCCAAAGCTAAAAGGCTCAAACCCCTCATGATATTGGTTGGGTGTAGGCAACATGAATGAATGAAGTTGTGTTGCCTCACTAGGATTTAGTTGCTCATCGAACAAAATCCTCCAACCAATAGGTGGGTGCATCGGAATGAGTTCCTCAAGCTCATTCGATGGATGCAGCAGACCTGCATCACTAAGAATTAGGCTTCTCCCCAAGTCATCCAACAAGGACCTCCCACCATCATTTATATCATCAAGCATAAGCTCGGTCGTAGGTGGGTCCTTGTTGGAGTCAATGGCCAAGGGACATGAGACAGAGACACCTTCTGGTATAGGCATATGATGAGGTGTCTCACTCTCACTAATAATCTCAACTGAATCATGCAACGAACACTCCTTTTGGACATTCATGGTTGATGTCAGCTCACTCTGTTGCATTGAAAAAATAGGCAATGAGTTTTCGCTGGGCCCACAAACATTCTCAATGGGTTGCATTGGTGTTAGTGGTGTTCGTTGATTTTGTGGTGCTTTCTCTAATTGGCGGATGAGATTGAGATTTAAAGGTTGGTCCATGGGCTCTTGTTGCCTGCCAGAGTTGAACACATGAAACTCAACACTCATGTTACCGAATGAGAGCTTCATGAGACCATTTCTACAATTAATTAAGGCGTTGGAAGTTGCCAGAAATGGTCTACCCAAAATTAAAGGTATTTGAGAGTGGGTGTTCGCAATAGGATTGGTATCAAGGATAACAAAATCGACTGGAAATATAAAATCTCCCACTTTGATAAGCACGTCCTCAATAATCCCCTTTGGAATACGAATGGATCTATCCGCCAATTGGAGGGTGATCTTAGTTGGTTTCAATTCTCCCAAATTCAACTGTTGATAAACAGAAAATGGGAGGAGATTGACCGCTGATCCTAAATCAAGCAATACATTACTCATGCTAGTGTCCCCTATCGTACACTGAATAGTAGGACACCCAGGATCCTTGTATTTTGTGTAGGCGGGATTGGACAAAAGTGAGCTTACATTTGCAGCCAAGAATGCTTTCTTAGGAACATTGATCTTCCTCTTGGTTGTGCAGATATCCTTCAACACTTTGCCATATTGAGCAATTTGTTGGATGACATCCAACAAGGGGATGTTAACCTTCACTTGCTTAAACACCTCTAATATCTTATCCATTGTGTCACTCTGCTTTTTGGTTAACCTACTTGGATAGGGAGTTTTTGGCAGGTAGGTTTTCTGCGGTGCCTGAGAAGGAGGCGTTGGTGTATTACTCTCACCCTCAGCCTCTTCTTCCCCACCATTCCCACTGAGGGGCTGCATAGATGGTGGTGGTGGCAAGGAAATGTGATTGTCAACCTGCTTTCCATTCCTTAAGGTTACAATGGAATTGACATGGTGAACATGTTCCTCCACATGGTTCACTTGCCGCCCCCGAGTGACCACATTCTCATTTTGCATGTGTTGTTGCTGGTACATACGGGGGTTAGCCTCAGGCTGGCTAGGCAAATACCCTCTCTCTATTTCATGTACAGACTAAGCCAATTGGCCCGTCTGAAGCTCTAGAGATTTGATGGTCTGTTGATTTGAAGTGAGAACTTGACTTGTGGATGACATTAAATTTTTCATTGAATTTTCAAGTCCACGAGTCTAGGTCTCAAGCGAATTGAATCGGGTTTCCATATTATTGGAATTTGGGAAACCCGATTGATTGGTGATTTGAGCTTGGGGTGGCTGATAAGATTGTGCATGCATGGGAGGTTGGTATGATTGGTTTGGTGGTCGAGAGGAGTTTAAAGGACCACCCGGGGCATTGTTTTGGTTCCATGAAAAATTGGGGTGGTTCCTCCATCCAGGATTATAAGATGATGAGTATGGGTCATTCCTAGCTCTGTCATAGATGGCGTTGACATGTTCCATCCTAGGAGGAATGGACGCACACTCTCTTTCTACATGACCTATCCTACCACATGAATCACAGGGAAATGGACCAGATGTGGACATGTGAGGTTCACCTTGTTTGTTTTGGAGCTCAATCGAATCCATACGGCGCATTAAGGACGCAATGCGGGCCTCGGTGGCCGTAGTGGTATCGACGGCAAATGCGGCACCCGATCTAGTCGAGTTTGGATTCACGATCCTCGCTCCTATGCTGGATGATGGAGGTGGTTCCCTTACGCTCTCCCATTACATAGTTTTCTCAGCGAGGTCTTCTAGGAAAGCCCATGCCTCCCTTTCATCCTTTCCCAAGAACTCTCCTTGACACAAGGACTCAAGGAGTGTTCGGGACGGGACGTGAAGACCCTCGTAAACAATCTGACAAAGACCCCACAACTCAATGCCATGGTGAGGGCACGAGAATAGTAGCTCTTTGAACCTCTCTAGATATGCATGAAATGTTTCGGTCTCAAGTTGATAGAACGAATTGATTTCGTTCGTCAACTTTTGAGTCTGATGATTTGGAAAGTATTTCTTGAGGAATGCAGATTGAAACTCATCCCAAGTCCTGAAGGCATTCGCCTGGTTGCTATACAACCACTTCTTGGTGTCATCCTTTAGTGCAAAAGGAACAAGCCTAAGATGGATGGAGTCTGTGCTAAGTTGTTGCCGCTTGAACATAGCACAGACCTCCACAAATTCCTTGCGAATGATATACGGGTCACCTCTCCCACTGAAGCGAGGGAGCATGGAAATAAACTAAGGCTTAACCTAAAAATGGTTCCCATTTGCCTCTGGCAATACGATGCATGAGGGTAGAGCAGCACAGCTCGGGTAGCATCGATCTCATAGAGGTATGGGAGCCACAACAAGAAGCACAGGTGGAACATGTGGGTCAAGCAACTGCCTTCTTCACGGAAATGAGCAGCCATTGAACCCGGACTGTGTGCGACACAAGAGGAGGGAGGCATCGAGAAATTGACTACCAAAGCAGGGTTGACAACGCGCCTCGTCAAACGGCCACTCTCGTCTCGTGTCCACGAAAGCATGCACAAAGGTGTGCACACACAAACCAAAACTTTTTTTAATAAAGAATGTGCGTAGAGGAGACGACAGAGGGACACGAAGGAGAGGGAATGACTCAGGTGAGAAGGGAAGAAGTCCTTATGCTACAGTGGGTGGGTACAGGTAGAAGCACACAAACAAACAACGCTCAAACAATCCTAAGGTCGCTATAGGTCCTTACAGCTAGACGACGCCTAACTGCGAGGTCACACGGCCTCAACACGCCTCACCTCCCAACGACGAGGACCACAAAGCCAAGAAAGTGTGCCAAGATCCGGAGATCTCGTCTCTCCTACTATCGATAGAGTGGGCAACGCCGATCAGGTCATGATGATCGGGACCGGATCACTCTCCTTAGTAGCGTTTTGGAGTCTTAATCTAACAATCAACTCTCCAAACAAACGCTCAACTCACACTTGTTTCAATGCACTTCCTACTAACTAATGCATGTTCATACGAAATGCATGAATGAGAGTAGAAGGTTCGTACCTCACGCCAGCACTCTGCAACTGAAAATAAAGCTAAAATAAAAGACAATTTACATGCCTAAGTCACATACATGATGCATGACCTAAACAAGAAGGAATGCCTAATCTTTTGCTTTGGGTTTTAGGGTCCAAGTTGCTTAAATGAAGTTTGATTATTGATTTTGGAACAAACTATAAGTCAAAACATGCCAAATCAAGTCCCAGATCACTACATCAATTATGGAAACACAACAAAGAAAGAAGAAGGCAAACAACACTCACTAGACTGTTGATTGGCGATCTAAAGTGCCCCGGTTGGCCCCCAACTTCTCCAGCTACCTCCCCTTGCGACTCCAAGTCTACTGAAACAAAGCAAAACTACAAAACACAAATTAAATCCACTCGAATCATCCAAACAAGAGTCTGGACTGGCACCTCCTCGGCAACGGCACCAAAAACTTGTTGAACGTTTTAATTTAACCGCAAGTGCATGGCGTCGGTGAAGAGGTGGCAAATACGGGTCGTCCACAGGTAGGTGAACAGCCTCTCGTTTGCACGAAATGAAGTGGCAAAAAATAGGGTAGAGAGTTTGATTATCCTACTCTACGCTACACTACACTACGAAATACGAAATGCGAAAGAAAGCAACAAACGATGAACTACCAAACAAAACTAAGAACTAATAAGTGCTGGAATTCAGAAATAGAAAGCCCTTAAGAGGTGGAGTGAGTGCACACATGCAAAGAGGTTGGTGTTGAACACATTCTTTAAGCACAAATAAATGTAGTTTTTCATGCATAGGAGGTGTCTAAATGTTATGGGAAAACCTATCAATCCATTCACTAACCTAGTTGATTAACATTTACAAACACAAGCTGGTTTATTCCAGAACATAAACAAGCATGACAGGTGTCTAATCATTTTGGCAAAACTCATCAAGTTATAAGTTAAATCCTAAACAAGCAATCATATATTCATGTTTTATCAACATATTGTAAATAAAGCATTCATTCCATTCTCTAATGCATGTATGAACATCTACTCCACCCCCCAAAGGGGATGAAACAACTCACTACACATTAGACTAATTATTAAACTAAGCAAGGAAATCATATTAACTAAGCTACTAAAACTAATGAAATGAAATTAAACAAAGTAAAACAAGCAAGATGAAACAAACAACATAATAAAGAAACTTTTATTAAAATGACTCACAATTCAAGTAGCATCCTCCTACTTTAGTGTGTGCTTCAAGGCCTCACATCTAGTAGGAAGAATAGCCACTCAAAATGTGAAGTGATTACAATAGAAGGTGAAGAGTTCTATTTATATCCAAAGAAAAAGGCAATCCAGGACAATCCCCCGATGTGAGACTAAACAAATAACAGAAATGAACTAAATACACACTAATAGGCGACCCACCGAAATCGTAGCGGATTTGGGCCAAAACAGACCGCCAATTGGCGGTCTATGTGGTTCAGATCATGCTGGATTTTATTCTGGGCTTTTGTGGATGTCTTTGTTGGTCTTTGATGCATCTAATTCACTTATTGGAGGTTCGACCCGAATAGAATTGCCAAAATACTCCCCATGATGGTGTGGAGTTTTCTGTTTTGCTCTTTGGTCCTTTGGTCTTACGTTCAGGTCCTTCTCCCTTGCATCTTAGTCCCTAGGTCGCACAATTCAGTTCTCTTCAAACCTATTTATTTCTGAAATTCAAACATAAAACTCGTCACATAGCATTGTTTAGGTGAAAGATAATGGGTATAAGATACAAATATAAGCATGAAATGATGTCAATCACATATTCCCCTCTGTAAGACAACTTGGACATTAAAACTCAAAGCAAAAGAATAGATCAATACATCATGCACGATACATAGGCCTTGCACACATATTGTCTTCCTCTTACTTTACTTTTGTTGTTGTCGATAGCTGGTGTGAGGTTCGGACACCTTCTTTACTCATTCATGCATTAGCTTACACGCAATAGTTAGTAAGGTTTCATTAGAATAAGAGTGAGGTGAGTATTTGATTGGAGGGCATGATTGTTAGTTTAGGGATAAAACTACCCTAAGGGAGGTTGTCCCGGTGAAAGATAAGGTGGGGGGTTTCAACACCCCTTCACTTCGCCTAAAAAATAACACTAATCAAAAACCCTTAATCTAAAATCAAGTAGACATTGACTCCAAGGATTCGATAGCACATAAGAGACAATCCCATTCTCAATGTCATGGTCTGAACATCGTCATTTGCTTAGTTGCATTGAGACTTGTGGGGTCTCCGGGTCTTGACTTTCTCATTCAGCTTTATGACCTTGGGCCAAGGGAGGTGAGGCATCGGGGAGTGTGGGGAGTCACGGTGAGGCATCGTCTAGCTTAAGGACCCATAGCCAGCCTAAGCTTGTTTGAGACGTGTGTGCTAGATTAGGCTTCTACCCTCACCCTTACCCATGCTAGCTCTTCAGGCTTCTTCTCTTCTTACCTGAGTCTTCTTCTCCTCTAATTCTATCGTTTAGTCTCCTCCCCTTTACACATTCTCTTAGTGTTGTAGGTTTGTGTTAAGCGCTTTTATGTGAGCTTGATCTCGTGGTGGTGAGCGTAGTCAATTTGAGAGTGTTATTTTCGAGATAGATGGTTACATGGATGATCATTCATTTCATTGTTGGGACTATGACCACTCTCCCTTGTATACCTAACCTATGTATCTTGGGGTGCCTCAAATTAACACCCAGTATGGTTGGGATAATCTTAATTGTGTGGCTGAGTAGTCTTCAAATTGGGGTAATATGAGAGATGCACCGACTGCTAGACCATCATCTAGTCGTGTTAGATCATATGTTGGTGAACAAGCCGAGTCATTACAATAAACTTTGGCCTCTTTCATGCGTGTAGTAGAGGTTTTGCTCGCATCGATGGTTCCGAAAGCCACGTCGGAGTACCATAGTGGATTAAGTGATATGGTGTTCGTGGAATGTTTGTATGTTCTGTTAGCTTTTTGGCCTTAATCTATGTTTTGATGATTTAGTACCTAATTTTAATCATAATCAAATTAAGTATAAAACACGTTATGCATGAACTAGATCTTGTATTCTGCTAACATCTATAGGTGATCAAGATTCAAGGAAGAATGGAATGAAGTCAAGACATGTAATCAAGCTATTTGAAGACATGTAATTTTGACTTTATTTGACTAATAGGAATCCATGTAAATTTGAGCATATAAGAGTTGTAAACTATTCACTTACACACCAAGCTCCTTGTAGAAGTCACACACCAAATTTCACATATTTTGGACTTACAATAGATACGACAAACCTAAGTTGGAAAATCACTCAAACTAAACCTCAACCTGTATGTGCAGTACAGTTGACCAAAACGAGTTTCCATTTGACCTTTTCTACCAGAAAACTGGTACACCACAAGTGATTTTACCCACTTCTACCGGTCAACCTATTTTGATATTTCGGTCGACCGTTAAACCCATATTTTTAGAATGACAGTTATACTTGTCTTATTGTCCAATGGTTGTATTCGTATCTATTCACCTAACCCCTAATTTATTTTAGTCCACTAGTCGAACGATTCCATATTGGTGGTCAACCGGATGTAGACAAACTTGTGCGTCCAAAGTACAAGTTATTTTTCGATCGGACGAACTTCCTTTTTGCGTTTGACCATTAAACCTTTACCTAGCCCAAACTCTTAGAACAATCAACCTCTCCTAGTTTTAGTTTGACCGTTCAGTTAAGTTGTAGCCATTTGGTTCAACCATTTTTCATGTTGGTTCAAACGTTTCCTTATTTTCATGGAAACGGTCGACCGTTTATCCTGTGTCGGTTGACCGGTATTGCACAGATTTGCTGAACCTCAATTTCTATTTTTGTGTATCTTACACAAATCTGTACAAAATCTTCCCCAACGACTATATCTCTCTAGGAGCTTATAAATAGAGGTTCCCACACCTTATTTACACAACTCTCCTACTCCAAACACACATATACTAGAGAGAAACTCTCCCACTCAAGAATCCCAAAATCCTACGCACTCCAAGCTTAAACTTCACCACTTGACCAAATCCATATCCTACTCAAGCATGCTCTAGTTAGAGTGTTTTATCACATATTTCCTTTTGCTGTCAAAGGTTGTAAAGGCTTCGGTGGAAGCATCCCTCTCAAGTTGTGAGAGGAGGATCCGAGCTTGGCGAGGTTTGTTCACGAGTTTGTGGTGCAAAGGCTTGATCTCGACCTAGAACGAGATGAGATTAGTGAAGACGTTGCTGGAGCTCATGTGATTGAACGGAGCTTGCAAGAGACGACTAGGACCCGGGTAGGGTGCCGAACCTCTATAAAATCATTGTGTCTTCAATGTGGTTAGTTTTCTCTACTTGTTTTTTATTGGTAATTTCCGCTACATTTTTAAGTAGAGATTAAGAAGTTGACTAGATTAATTAGGCCATAATGATCTAACATTTGGTATCAAAGCAAATGTGCTAAATTTCATCTACTTAACAATAGTTTAGCATGACATATTCATCTAATAATGTAGAGGGTTTATGAACTACGTGACCATCTTTGCTTAATCGGTCAAATTATGATTATTGGAAGAATAGAATGAAAAATTTCTTAATATCTAATGACCCGTACAATCACTCGTACAATACGGGATGATAAAATCACTCTAACTTCTCTTGGGGGCCACAGTCAGATCTCGCACGCTCAACCTCAACCTTAACTCCCACCTTACCACCCTCCACATCCATCGGCGACCAAACAACCCCCACATCACAAGTATCAGCCCCATACTCACCAACCTTCTCATGCCTCTTATTCGGTAAACCCAGACTCCACCCCAACGGGTTGACCCAAAGGACTCCACTCTTGAACAAACCTTTCAAGCGTTCATGCAGAACACGCAAAACATGCTTGCGGACAACAACAATTCGGTCAAAGCATTGGAAGTTTAAGTCAGCCAGTTGGCTCACCAGCTCCATGAACATGAGAAGGGTCAGTGTCGAATAACCCCAGTTGAATTCCCTACATGTACCAACAAGCACACACGCAAAATGAGAGTTTGGTACCTTAGGGGTGGCGAGTGAACCATGTGGACGAACCTGTTCACCATGTCAATGCCATTTTGAGCTTAAGGACTGTAAAGCAGGTCGACAATCACATTTCCTTGCCGCCACCACTATCTATGCTGCCCCTTATGAGGGTGGGTGGTGATAAGAAGTCCTATGTTGAGGAAGTTTCTCCATCAACTCCCACGGAAGGTGAACCAGATTGCCTAAACTCACCCTCCTCCTCCAAGATTTTTGGTGAACCTACGTGCCAAAAGCTCACTGTCCTAGTAGGTTAACCAAAAAGCGAAGTGACACAAAGGATAATATATTAGAGATCTTCAAACAAGTGAAGGTTAACATGCCCTTGTTGGATGTCATCCAACAAACACCTCAATATGACAAAATGTTGAAAGATCTCTGCACAACAAAGTGGAAGACCAATGTTCCTTGGAAAACATTCTTAGTTGCGAGTGTAAGCTCACTTTTGTCCAATTCCAGATACACAATATACAAAGACCCCGGGTGTCCTACTATTCAGTATATGGTAGGGGACACTAGCATGAGTAACGTATTGCTTGATTAGGAACAACGGTCATCCTCCTCCCATCTTCTGTTTATCAATAGTTGAACTTGTGAGAATTGAAACAAACTAAGATCACCGTCCAACTGGTGGATAGATCCATTTGTATCCCAAAGGGGATTATTGAGGATGTGCTCATAAAAGTTGAGAGTTTATATTTCCAATAGATTTTGTCACCATCGATACCAACCCTGGTGCGAACACCCACTCTCAAATACCTTTGATTTTGGGTAGACCATTTATGGCAACCTCGAACACCTTAATTAATTGTAGAAATGGTCTCATGAAGCTCTCATTCGGTAACATGAGTGTCGAGTTTCATATGTTCAACAATTGTAGGAAACAAGAGCCCTTGAGCCAACCTTTAAATCTCAACCTCATCCACCAATTAGAGAAAGCACCACAAAATCCACAAACTCCCCCAACACCAACGCAACCCATTGAGAATGTTTGTGTGCCCAACGAAAACTTATTGCCTATCTTTGCAATTCAATAGATTGAGCTGACATCAAATATGAATACACAAAGGGAGTGTTTGTTGGATGATTCAATTGAGACTATCAGTGAGGGGGACACATCTCATCATATGTCCATACCGGAAGGTGTCTTTAACCCATATCCCATGGCCATTGAGATTCATGAGCTTCATCTTGACTCCAACAATGACCCACCTGCAACTGAGCTTATGCTTGATAATATAAAGGAGGTCGGGTGGTCCTTGCTGGACGACTTGGAGATAAGCCCCATACTTAGCGGGATAGGTGTGTCACATAACATGAATGAGCCTGAGGAACTCATTCCGATGCACCCACCTATTGGTTGGACGGTTTTGTTTGACGAGCAACTAAACCCTAGTGAGGAACACAACTCCACTCATTCACGTTGCCTACATCCAATCAATATCGTGAGGGGCTTGAGCCTTTCGGTTTTGACCTTTAATCCCTCATGATACCTCATACTACTAATGAAGTGGACCAATCATGACCGATCTCTGGTCTGGATGACTCGATGTTCTCATTCGATGTTCCTTGACCAAATGATTATGAGAATATCTTTGTTGATGTATATATCTTGTTTATAACAAAAAAAAGGGTAACAAAACACTCCACAAGTGAGCATTGGTTGTTGTGGGCCCCAACCCTAGTGTATTTGGGCCCCATTTGTTTCATGTGTTTGTCTTCCTTTTTAAGTATCTCACACGTTTTGAGAGAAATTTTGGTTTATGTCCATCAACATAACAATGAACTCACATTTGCGCTTCATGTTGGTGAGATCTTTTCTTGTTGATGCATCAATCCATGTAGTATCATACTCACATTCAATGAGGACAATGCATGGATTAGGTGCGCGTGTGGAGGGGGGGGGGGTACATAGTTTTGTTTGTCTTTTGTTTTTTGCTTTCTTTTGCTTACTTTCTAGAGTCATGTTAGTGTGTTGCATTTAATATTGATATATTTGTTATGCCATTATCCTTGGGTAACTAGTCTTCTTTTATTTGTCGTAGTGCTTTCATTTTCCATCTCTTTCAAAACAAAACTTGATGCGTTGGCGAAAGGAAAAAGGTTTTGTGTATGTGTTTAGCGTACGCAAAACCGTTTTGAGGCAATCAAAAAAGAAGCTCCCAAAATTGATTTGAACATGATGCATTAGGATATCTAATACACTGAATTTAGGTATTATCTAGTAGTAAGCATGCACCCAAGATTTCCCTCAGGGGTGAGTAATCATAGGGTTTCAGTACTCAAATAAATATAGAAGTCCACCCTGAACCTAGTGTCTCAAATAACTTGTGCCTGTTAGTATAAGAACGTTTGTCGTAGTCAGGGACCCTTAAACTACTATTGTAAAACCTTAAGTGTAGGGGTTTTGGTTCTTATGCAGATAAGAAATAAGTTAGAATGACGTTCTCTCATCTCGCACGACTCCTATCACTTGGGAAGTTAGGTTCGAGGGGACTTAGTACCTGGTGCTTTCTAGTCATTTGACTTGGGATGCACCGGCCGAACTCCCATTACACAGGTGGTAGGGATCACCCTATGTGGAGATTCAGGGGAAGGTATACATAATAGTGTAAATCCTCGTAGGCAACGATGCACGAAATCGGGCCTTGAGAGAATTAAACGCCAACTAGTTTTAACTCCTTAGTCTCCAAAAAATAAATGAAAAAAAGAAGAAAAGAAGAATGAAATACAAATAAGAACCTTAATGGACCTTACACGATGTATCACGTGAGGATGTTAAGCTTGCCCATGTCTTTCACTTAAGTCCTTAATTAACTTGCACGAATGGTTCCCTAGGCTAAGTGTGTGCACAAGATACATATATATAGTCAGCGCATAGGATTATCGTGCCCAATTATTGACAAAATAGGTCCATCAAGTCGTGTTGCTGGATTTAATAATGCATCATTATTCAAATTTTGTAAGTATATCTGCTGAAAACCCTCAAGAGACACCACTCCTCCTTTGCGATAAGTGGGTTTAACGGCTTGTTGTACGTGCTAAGTGCAACCACGATTACTATAAAAGTGAGTTAAGATTTCCATTTTTATAATTTCTTTTTCTTTGTTTTCCTCGGGACTATCAAAAGGTAAGTGTGGGGGTACTTGATTAGTCGCATATCATACAATTGCATTCATGCTATATATCTTTTATTTTACCCCAATTTTGTGCTACTCGAGTATTTGTTTGTTGTGTCAAGTTTTACGTAATAAAGAATAGAAGAAGGGAAAAATGACTAAATGCAAGAAGAAATGACCAAATGGAAGCATCTTCGACATGTTTGTCATGCTCAAGACCAGATTTTCAATTCATGAAGGACCTAGATAAAACATTTCTGTTTCAAAAATCCCTCATTATCATGATCATGAGAAGTATTTTGGGAATTAAAACCAAACAAGCTCGAACCAGCAGACTTGGAGTGCACCCTAAGTGCGAAATGACTAACGTAAGTTACTAACAAAAATTGTAAGACTCGCTGCCCTGTTTATGTAATAAAGTCCGTCCTTATATTTGTGCTTGTGTGATTTGTGTTTATAGTGTGTTTGTTGTATTGCTTGTTTATATTATGTTTTGTAAAAGTTTACTTTTTCGGGAAAGTTTCCTTTTTGGGCGAGCAAATACGACTAGTTGGGCGGGTGTGAATCCCAGGGTGGGTGCACAATTCAGCTCATTCTTGTTGGTTTGGGTGCTAGCTAAATCCTCTTAGCTTATGGGCTATTTTTTCGTTGGAGTGGGGTTGACTCAGCAGGTGATGTGGCACCTAGTCAGCATGCAGACATTATTGCATAACTTTTGGTATGTCTTTTGGAGAATATTGTGCATTGAATGGTTTCCTTGTATGAAGACTTCCTTGTATGCCTTGAGACAAAAACTCCCCATAGCCCTAGTCGTCCCCCATCCTCTCCCTCTTCTCCACACAACCACACCAAACCCTTCCTCCCTCCTCTCTGACGTTTTTGGTGGCTGAGCTACGGTGAAGTAACCATCTCCGACGAGCTAGAGATCCAGAGGTGAGGCGTACACTAGGAAGAAAGCAAGGGCTGCAACTCCGGTCACCTTCTTTTAGCAAAGCTCAGGTATGCCTTAGACCCTTGAGTAGCTTAGAGAGTGGGAGTGTTGGCTGGAGGGCCGGCCAACACCAAGGCGGTTGGTGGTGCACCGGTTGCACAACCAAGCCAAATGCTCACCATGCGTGCACTACGGTTAACATGTGCTGCTGGCTGGCTGGCTGCAGGGCAGCTAGGGTTTCACAACTCAAACAATTAAAGAAGTCCACCCTAAACCTAGTTAGTCAATAATTCGTGTCTGTTAATGATTGATCGTTTTATATTTAACTGCAAGTGCACGGCCGCATTGAAGCGGTGGCAAATACGGGTCGTCCACTGGGAGGTGTGTCGATACTTGGTTTGTGCGAAGGCGAGAGGTAAAGAAAGGAAAGAAAGGTTGGTTACACTAAACTACACTAAGGTGCAAATGGAAATGGAAGAAAAGCAAGAAAACTAAACCCCAAAGGGGGTAGAGAAATAATGTGAACATAAAGAAGTGTGTGTGTGTTCAGTAAGCTCCTCACAACATGTAGTGCATGAAACCATAAAACTGCATCCAACTTTGCCTCTACATGAATTAAGATAAGACTACATCATTAAAACATACAAGACAATAATTGGAATGAAGCTACATGAACTCAAGTATAAAGACTATACCCTACTATGCCTCCACATGAATTAAGATTTCACTACATCATTAAAACATACAAGACATTAGCTAAGGTAAAGGCACCAAGAGCACATACACTACAAATTGTGTTTCCAATATTAACTTCATCCATATCCTAACCTTATCATTCCCCATAAAATAGGTCCAGTAATCAAAGCATAAGCTAAGCTTCATTCAAGAGCTTTAGCATATCAAAGATAAGAGTGAAAACCCATTAGATGGTTATGGAAATCATTTAAAACTCAAGGGATTAAGATTACACACACTTAATACACTACATGATTATATCACATATTTCTCCACCCCCCAAATGGGGATGGAACTACTCACTACTCATTACACTACTGATTAGACTAAGTAAAGAAAACATTTAACTAAGATACTAAAATTACTAAACAAGAGATTAAACAAAGTAAAGCAACCCACACAAAACAAGCAACATAACAAAACAAGATTAAAAGAAACAAATAAACTTTTATTAACATTGACTCACATTGAAGGTAGCATTCTTCTCCACCTTGAGTTATTGCTTCAAGGCTCACTCCTTAGTAGAGAGAATGCCACCAAACAATGGGTAATTACAATGGAAGGTGAAGAGTTCTATTTATAAGCATGGAAAAAGCTAATCGGGGACAATCCCCCGATGTGCGACTAAACCAATACCAAAAATAGCCTAAACACATGATAATACAAGTCCAGGAGAAAGCTTGGCGGATCTGGGGCCATATGGACCGCCAATTAGCGGTCCAAGACCGCCAATTGGCGGTCTATAAACTTCAGATCTGCTTGGTTTTTGTTTTGGGCTTTGCTTGGAGTGTTTCTTGGTCTTAGATGCATCTACTTTGTTTAGTGGAGCTCCGACCCGAATCGAATTGACAAAATACTCCCCATGAAGGTGTGGAGTTTCCTGTTTTGCTCTTAGGTCCTTTTGTCTTACGTTCAGGTCCTTCTCCGCTGCATCTTGGTCCTTAGGTCTCACAATTAAGTCCTTTTTCCCTGCTTTTGGGTCCTTTTATGCTTCTTCTCTTCAAACCTATTTATTCCTGAAAACTAAACATAAAACTCATCACGTAGCATTGCTTAGGTGTAAGATAATGGATATAAGATACTAATATGAGCATGAAATGATGTCAATCAATTAATTTAAGGAAGTTTGTTGTAGTCAACGACCCATTAAATCTTGTTGTGAGACATTAAGTGTAGGGGTTTTGGTTCATGTGTAGATAACAAATAAGTGAGTAGGTGTTCTATCTTCTCTCACGGCTCCAATCACTCGGAAAATTAGGTCTGAGGGGACTTTCTGCCTGGTGCTTTCGAGTCATCTGACTTGGGATGCACCGATCGAACTCCCGTTACATGGGTGGTAGGGATTGCCCTATGTGGAGATTTGGGGAAAGGTGTACGTGATAGTGCAAGTCCTCATAGGCAATGATGCACGAAACCTGACCCTAGGAGAATGAAACTCCAACTAGTAAGAAAAAAAGTAACAAAAGAAAAGAAACAAAAAGAAAAAAAATGGTAATGCAAATAAGAACCTTAGTGGACCTTACACATTTTATCACTTGAGGATGTTGAGGTTGTCCATGTCTTTCGCTTAAGTCTTTATTTAACTTGCACGAATGGTTTATTAGGCTAGGTGTGTGGACTAATACCTATATAGAGTCGAACCGAAGGATTACCGCGTCCAATGATCGATAAAATGAGCCCATCAAGTCGGATGTATCACTTTGTATCACTTGAATAATGCATCTACGTTCGCATTTTGTGGGTGTATCCGCTGAAAACCCTCAAGAGACAATACTCCTCCGCCTTGGCGACAAGGAGGTTTAACGGCTTGTTGCACGTGCTAAGTGCAACCGTGATTCCTACGAAAGTGAGTTAGGATTTCCCTATTTTTCGTATGCTTTTTCATTTCTTTCTTTCTTTCATTTTTCTCTTTCTTTGTTTTGCTCGGGACTAGAAAAGGTTAGGTGTGGGGGTATTCGATTGACGTCATATCATGCATATATTTGTGTCTTACATCCATTATCTTTCACCCAAAACAATGCTACGTAACGAGTTTAATGTTTAAGTTTCAGGAATAAGTAGGTTTGAGAAGGAGAGACTATAAAATGACTTAAAAGCAAGAAAATGGACTAAGTTACAAGACTTATGAACTAAGATGCAAGAGAGAGGGACCCGAATGAAAAACCAAAAGATCAATGAGCAAATGAAGAAACTACACACCATCATAAGGATTATTTTGGCAATTGGATTTGGGTCGCAGCCTACATAACCGATTAGGGTGCATCACACATGAAGAAAGTCATCCAGGAAAGCCCACACAAAACCCATACCAGGTCCAAACCTTGTAGACCACCAATTGGCCATCTTTGACCGCTGATAGGCGGTCTTGGTAGGTCCGGATCCGATGTGGTTTAGTCAGGTGATATATAATTGTGTGTTATGTCTGGTTTTGGTATTGCATTAGTCCCATACCGGGGGATTGTCCCCGATTACCTTTTTCTTTGACAATAAATAGAACCCTCCTCCCTTGTATTCCACACATGCTTGGTGGCCATGCGCTCTACTTGAAGTGAGCCTTTGAGCAAAATCTCAAGTAGGGAGAGGCTACTTGTATTGTGAGTTTGAAATTAATAAAGTTTTTCTTTAGTTATATTGCTTCTTCCTTTAGTTTACTTTCCTTTCATTTAATTTCGTTTCATATGTCTTGCATGCTTCTTTAGTTTTATTTCCTTTCAATTATCTTCTTTAATATTTCTTGCTTGCTTAGTTTAATTTCCTTTCAGTAGAATGTTTCATTTTATTAATGTAGGTTGTAGTGTAATGATTAGTGAGTAGTTCCATCCCCATTTGGGGGGTGGAGAAAAATGTGACGTGATTATGTGATGTATTAGGTGTGTGTTATTTTATTCCTTTGAGCCTTACATGATTTCCAAAGCCTTCTAATGAAATTTCATTGTTGTCTTTGATATGCTAATGCTCTTGAATGAAGCTTAGCATATGCTTAGACTAGTGGACCTATTTTATGGGGAATGATGAGGTGAGGATATGGATGGAATTAATAAAGGAAACATGACTTGTAATTACATGTACTCTTGTTTCCCTTACCTTTGTTGATGTCTTTTATGTTATAATGATATTGTGTAATCTTATTTCATGTGGAGGTATAATGGGGTTTGGTCTTTCTACATGAGTTCATTTAGCTTCATTCCAATTAATTATCTTGTATGTTTTAATGATATTGTGTTATCTTGTTACATGTAGAGGCAAAGTTGGATTTGGTTTTATGATTTTCATGCACTATATGTTGTGATGAGCAAAATTGAACACACACACACACATATCTTTGTATTCACATTCTTTCTCTATCCCCTATGAGGTTTAGTTTTATTGCTGAATTTTCCATTTCCTTTTTCATTTTAGTGTAGTTTGATCATAACTCCTTTCTCTCCTTTCTTTCCCACTCGACTTCGAACAAACTAAAGTCGACACACCTTCCTGTGAATCGACCCGTATTTGCCACCGCTTCACCCCGGCCGTGCACTTGCAGTTATAATTAAAACGTTCAATCACCTCCTTTCCTCTTCTTCTTCCTCCTTCCCCCATTAGAGTAGGTTTTAGTTTCCTATTTTAGTAGTGTAAATAAGGGGGTTGGAGAGGAGCAAACTTTGTATTTTTATTTCTTAATCTAGTTTAGTTCTTATTCTTTATGTTGATGTTTTCCATTTTATTAAATTTCCTTTGTGTTCGATGATTGCTTAATCTAATTTTCTACATTTCTTTCATGGGTTTTTGTTGTTTTTATGCTTTCTTTAGTTTAGAGATGAGTATATTGTCCATCCCCATTGGGGGGTGGAGAAAAGGTGATGTGATTATGTGATGTATTAAGTGTGTTAATCCTAACCTTTGAACCTCACATGATTTCCATAACCATCTAATGAGATTTCACTCTTATCTTTGATGTGATAATGATCTTGAGTTATGCTTAGGATATGCTTAGATTACTGGGCCTATTTTATGGGGAATGATGAGGTGAGGATAAGAATGGAGTGGAAGAACGAAACATAACATGTGCATGCAGGTGCTCATGTTGGCCTCATCCTAATTAATGTCTTGTATGTTGTAATGATTGTGTTAAATCTTATTTCATGTGGAGACATAGTGGGGTTTGGTCATGATGCATGAGTTCATTTAGCTTCATTTCAATTATTGTCTTGTATGTTTTCTCTTATTTCATGTGGAGGCAAAGTTGGATTTGGTTTTATGGATTTCATATATTGCATGTTGTGATGAGCACAATTGAACACACATATCTTCATTTCCGCATTCTTTCTCTACCACCTTACGGGTTTAGTTTTATTGCTTGTTTTCTGATTTCATATGCATAGTAGGGTAATCCGACATCTCTTTTCCTTTCCCCTACTCGAGTATGGTGGATTTCGACTCACACATGCTCTCTGTGGACTCGACCCGTACTTGCCACTACTTAATCGCTACCGTGCACTTGCAGTATTATAACTGATTCAATCACTCATCAGTTATTGTATGACATGAATCTCATGATTAATATTATATGTTCTGCAACCTTGATATAGTCGATATAACATGTAAGAGTTGTATAATTGGCCTGACCTTGCTAAGTTATTGAACTATATACACTTATGATTTGTTTATATTTTGTGATGTTATTGTCATACATCAAATACGTAACAACTTGAGTCAATGACCCGTAGATAGAAATGTTAAATAGTTATGCTTGTTCGAGTTGATTGATCGTGTTAGTGCTATCGATTTGGTTTGGGGTTGTGGTGAGTGTAATTGTACACTTATTTTGTTGATCTTGTGCTCGACTATTTATCTATAGATCGAGCGGACAAAGTTAATCGATAGCTTGCATTTTCATTTAAATAATAAATGAATCTTTGGCATGATTGTTTTGGGGCCGACGGGCCACCGATGGAACCTCAATGTAGAGAGGCCTATTCGGAAAGACCTCTATGTAGAGAGGCCAGGCATAAGATAAGACTTGGACATGTGCATTGTCATTTGCTACAAGACGGGCATTCCCAACGTCACGATGGCACCACGTAGGTCACTTGCCGTGAGTTGGAATGTCAATTTGGAAGACCGCTTTGTGGCAAACGGTGCATCACTATCGAGTGACCCACTTGTGGATTAAACCAGGATGGCTGATGGTTTGATTCCTATGTAGAGGGATCACTTTGGGTGTAACCTGAGCACTGCAACTATGTAGGGTTGTCACGTGGCGCAACTATTTAAAGTTGTCACCTGGCGCAGCTTTGTAGAGTTGTCACCTTCTTGTTGCATGTGTGGTAGATAGGTTCCATGCATGACTTTGTAAGCTTTTTCTTGGACCCGGGGCATTCGAGGTTTTCTTTATTGAAAACTCAAGCATATTTCTTGTTGTTTTTGCCCCAGGTAATTAGGTTTCCTTCAGGGGTAGGTGATTGTCATCATTTCATGCTTACATTTGTATCTTATATCCATTATCTTTCACATAAACAATGCTATGTGACGAGTTTTATGTTTGAATTTCAGAAATAAATAGGTTTGAAGAGAAGAAGCATAAAAGGACCTAAAAGAAGGAAAAAAGACTGAGTTGAAAGACTCGAGGACTAAGATGCAAGATTGAAGGACCTGAATGTAATATCGACGGACCAATGAGCAAATAAGAATACTCCACACCATCATGGGGAGTATTTTGGCAATTCTATTCGGGTCGGAGCTCCAACAAGCGAAGTAGATGCATCAAAGACAAACAAAGTCATTCAGAAAAGCCCAGAAGAAAATCAAGAGCGATCCAAACCCTGTAGACAGCCAATCAGCGGTCTGGGACCGCTGATTGGCGGTCTGGGTTGCTCTGGATCCGCTAAGATTTATGTGGGTCGTGTATTATAGCGTATTTAGTATATTGTTGGTATTTGTTTAGTCCCATACCGGGGGATTGTCCCGGATTACATTTTTTATGGCTATAAATAGAACTCTTCACCTTCTATTGTAATGACCCATTGCTTGGTGGCATTCTCTCTACTTGGAGTAAGCCTTGGAGCAAAATCTCAAGCTGTATAAGAATACTGCAAGTGATGTGAGTCATTTAATAAAATAATTTTTCCATTTTTTTGTTCTTATGTTGTTTCTTTACGCATGCTTAGCCTAGTTTTATTTCTTTGATTGTAGGCTAAAGTAGTTAGAATGTTTCCTTTCTTCTTTATCTTAATTGTTAGAATAATGTGTAATGAGTAGATCCATCCCCCTTGGGGTGGACATGATGTTCATACATGCATTAAAGAATGGATATGAATGCTTTATATTTTGATTGTGTTGATAAATGTGAATGAATGCTTGCTTGTTAGAGTAGAATACTACACTGGATGGGTTTATCACACATCTTAGACACCTCACATGCTTGTTTAGGTTCTGAAATAACCATCATGTATATATGAATGTTAATTAACTAGGTTAGTGAATGGATTGATAGGTTTTTCCATAACCTTTAGACACTTCCTATGCATGAAAACACTACCTACAGAATGCATTCTTCACCATCTTTTTACATGTGTGCACACACTCCACCCCTAGGGATCTTTTTCTTCTTGATTCCAGCTTAGTTTTTCATTCTTTTAGTTTTGATACGAAGTAATCGTTAGTTGCTTTACTTTGCATTTTTCTTCTTAGTATTTTAGTGTAGCGTAGATTAGCATAGACAAATTGTTCTCCTTTTTTGTTGCCACTTGATTTCTGAAAAACCATAGGCTACTCACCTCCCTGATGATCGACCCGTACTTGCCATCGCTTCAACACGGCCGTGCACTTGCAGTATTTAGAACGATTAGACAAGTTTTCGGCGCCGTTGCCGGGGAGGTGCAGTATTTAATTTGTGTTTTGTAGTTTTCTTTGTTTCAGGAGACTCTGAGGCTAAAGGGAAAGAACTGGGAGAAATTTGGAGCGGAACAAAGCAGCTTGGACCGCCAATCAGCGGCCTAAGACCGCCAACTTGCGGTCTGGTGAGCTTTGTTTCCTTCGTTTTTTGTTTGGCTTGTTGTATTATCTAATATAGTGATCTGGGACTCGATTTGGCATGTTTTGACTTATAGTTTGTTCCCATATAAATAATCAATCTCCCTTTATGCAGCTTGGACCTTAAAACCCAAAGCAAAAGATTAGGCATTCTTTCTTGTTTAGGTCATGCATCATGTACTCGACTTAGGCACGTATATTGTGTTCTCTTTTAGCTTTACCTTCAGTTGCTGAGTGCTGGCGTGAGGTATGCATTTCCTACTCTCATTCATGCATTTTTGTAAACATGCATTAGTTAGTAGGAAGTGCATTGTAACAAGTGTGAGTTGAGCGTTTATTTGGAGAGTTGATTGTTAGATTAGGACTCCAAAATGCTACTAAGGAGGGACTGTCCTTTATAAGATAAGGTGGGGCATTTCATCACCATTTACTTCACCCCGAAAACCACACTAATCAAGAGCCTAATTTTAAAATCAAGTAGACATTGGCCCTAAGGATCTTGGGCGCATTAGGAGAGTGATCCGGTCCCGACCGTCATGGCCTGATCGGCGTCGCTCACTCTGTCGATAGTATGAGAGGCAAGATCTCCGGATCTTGACTCACTTGCTGGGCTTTGTGGTCCTCGTTGTAGGGAGGTGACGCGTATTGAGGTCATGTGAACTCGCAGTTAGGCTTCGTCTAGCTGTGAGGACCTATAACGACCTTTGGATTGTTTGAGCCTTGTTTGTTTGTGTGCTTCTACCTGTACCCACCCGCCGTAGCATAAGGACTTCTTCCCTTCTCTCCTGAGTCATTCCCTCTCCTTCACGTCCCTCCGTCTTCTCCTCTACGCACATTCTTTATTTTGAAAGAAAAAAAATTGGTTTGCGTGTGTGCACCTTTGTGCATGCTTGTGTGAGCACGAGATGAGAGTGGCCGGTTGACGAGGCGTGTCGTCAATCTTGCTTTGGTAGTCGATTTCTCGACGCCTCCCTCCTCTCATGTTGCACATAGTACGGGTTCAATGGCTGCTCATTACCGCAAGGAGGAGCAGTTGCTGGACCCACCTGTTCCACCTGTTCGTCCTGTTGTGGCTCCCATACCTCTCTGTGATCGATGCTACCCGAGCCATACCACTCTACCCTCATGCATCGTATTACTAGAGGCGAATGGGAACCACTTTTTGGTTAAGACTCAATTCATTTCCATGCTCCCTCATTTCACTGGGAAGGGTGACCCCTATATCTTTCTCAGGGAATTTGAGAAGGTCTGTGCTATGTTCAAGCTGCAACAACTTAGCACAGACTCCATCCATCTTAGGCTAGTCCCTTTTGCAGTAAAGGATGATGCCAAGAAGTAGTTGTATAGCAACCATGCGAATGCCTTTACGACTTGGGATGAATTTCAATCTGCATTCCTCAATAAGTACTTTCCAAATCATCAGACTCAAAAATTGAGGAATAAAATCAATTCGTTCTATCAACTTGACACCGAAACATTTCATGCATATTTAGAGAGGTTCAAGGAGCAACTATCCTCATGCCCTCACAATGGCATCGAGTTGTGGCACCTTTGTCAGATTGTCTACGGGGTCGTCACATCCCTTCCCGAACGCTCCTTGAGTCCATGTGTCAAGGAGAGTTCTTAGGAAAGGATGAAAGGGAGGCATGGGCTTTCCTAGAAGACCTCGCTGAGAAAACCATGCCGTGGGAGAGTGTGAGGGAACCCCCAGCATCATCCAGCATAGGAGCGAGGATCAAGTGGTTGCTTTACTTTGCATTTTTCAGATTCGAAGTAATCGTTAGTTGCTTTACTTTGCATTTTTCTTCTTAGTAATTTAGTGTAGCGTAGATTATCATAGACAAACATTTTCGTCTGACCGTTTACATGTGTCACTTGGCCATTAGATTTGTCATTTTCGACAATGGTCGGATTTCACAAAACCCCAAATTTCCCTGACTTTTGGTCGACCGATATTACCTAGCGGTCGACCGACTAAACAAACCTTTGTCACTTGAACACTCTGGAAGTTTCCGGTCAAACGTGTCCAAGATCGCGGTCGACCGAAACTGATTCTCTCCTTCAACCCAGAAGTGGATGGAAATTTTCGGTCAAACCAACCATTCACTTAGTTCAATCGATCCCCAATTTCTTTCGACCTTTCATTTAAGTGAACTTATATTATAGCCAGATTTGATCGACCGGTTAACCGTTATACCGATTCGGTCGGCCGGTTTTGTTGAGTACTTTCACATGCACTTCACTGTTTTGTGTTTCTTAAACAACCACTTACCTCTTTAATCACAACGGCTATAAAACCTTAGGAGCTTATAAATAGACGTTACCAAGACACAATTTGACAACTCTTACACTCCAAATTGTCCAATACATCTAAGAGAAACCCCCAAGCTCCAAATGCCTCAATCCTACTCTCCAAGCCAAAAATCCACACTTTAGATCATTGCCCATCGTACTCTAAGTGTGCTCAAGTTAGAGAGTGAGTGATCCACTCAAACATTGTCTGTAAAGAAGCAAGGACTTCGGTGAAAGCCCAAAGTGTTCTCTCTCGGATTGTGAGAGATAGAAATCAAGCTAGCGAGGTTGTTCGCGGAGCTTGTGGTGTTAAAGGGCTTAATCTCGGCCCGGAATGAGATTGATAGTGAAGACGTAGGCGGAGCTCAAGTGATATTGAGCGGAGCTTCCAAGAGAGGAAGTAGGCGGGAGGCCGAACCTCTATAAAAATCTTCCGGTGCCTTTGTGTGGTTTGCTTATTTCTTTGCTCTAGTTGTTTGTTTCTTTTAATTTTCACTACATCTTTGATTAAGAAAGTAGAGGTTAATTAACCCTAAAAGTGATTAGATAAATCCGACCACATACGATCCTACATATAAGAGGCAAACAATCCACCAGTGGTGGATTTTAATCCACCAATGGTGGATGAAGTGGCTCCAAACACGCCCCAATTTCTCACATGGCTCGGACTTGCTTAATTAGGTGCACTAGACTATAGATAAATTGATTATAGTTGTAGGACTACTACCATATTCATTAGACCACTCTTTCTTCTATAAATTGCATTGTATCTCCTACCTTTCTTTTCCTCTCTCCACCTTCACCATTAGAATAGCTTAGGTTTTACCTATTTGGGCTGCAAGAATAAGGAGTTTGTTGGAGCTTGTAAGCTAGTGCTTTCTTTAATCTAATGCTAGAATCTTTTTCCTATTGTCTCTAACTTTCTTCCTATCTACTTAGTTTTGTGTTTTGTTGGTTAGTTAAGTAGTTAGTGATTCTTGCTATGTGTAGTCCTGATTTCTTGCTTTCCATGCTTGTAGTGATGAGGAAAGAGTAGATCCACCCCATTTATTGTGGAGGTGATGTAGATTATGTGATGTGTTGGTGATGGGTTCTTCTTATTTGTCCAATTTCATATGCTTAATGTAGATCTGTAGATGTAACTTGCTAAAACTTGTATTAGATGGGATAATGGGCACACTATGCACTTGTCTCATGCTAGATCCAGGGTGTATCTTGTTGCTTGTAAATGATCATCTTGTTATGGTAAATGACTTGTTATTTATGGATGCTTGATTAGTAGAGAATGCATGAATGTATGGAGTTGTATGGATGGTTAATTGATGTCTTAATGTCCACACTAGGTACTTAGTTCATTCTTGAGAACTCAAAGTGCATCTGAACTTCATGTCTAACTATATTAGTGATGTATTCAAGTAAATGTAGATGTTAATTAGACTCCACATTAGTTTCTAGTTGATTTCATCTACTTTACACTCATGTAATCAAGAACCACTCACACACACACACATACCTACACACCTCCACTCCATGGGGGTTTAGTTTTATCGTTGATTAAATCACCATTTAGTGTAGTTAGTTAGCATAATCTCCTCATTCTCCTCGCCTTTAGCCCTCGAGTATGGTTGTAACGTCCCCGAATACAACGTAAAATTTAAACGATATTCAAAGAATTAAAACAAAGGAAATAGGATGACATTACTCATATACAATCAAAAACATACACCATTATAAAGGAGTTGCCAAAAAAGTATGATTATATCAGAGTACAAGAAGGTATAAATAAAAGTAATCATAACAATCTAAAAAGGTTGACTGGAGGATCTGGTCCTCGTGCGCGCTCGTCCTCAGTCTCCACCCCACCTAGTACCTACTGAGGTCCTGAAATGCAGATATGATAACAATGTCTGAGTTACCATAAGGAAACCCCATATACCAAGTCCACCTACATCCATATGAAAGTGTTGTACATTGAACCTATCATACTAGTTTAACATGGCGTAATAAAATGCAACAGTAAAACCTTCCCCATCCAGAGGTCATAAAAGATATCAATCCTAATGATTGACATCATTTCATGTTATATTTGTATCTTATATCCATTATCTTACACCTAAGCAATGCTACGTGACGAGTTTTATGTTTGAATTTCATAAATAAAGAGGTTTGAAGAGAAGAGCCATGAAAGGACCCAAAGCAGGAAAAAGGACTTAATTGTGAGACTTGGGGACTGAGATGCAAGGGAGAAGGACCTGAACGTAAGACCGAAGGACCTAAGAGCAAAACAGAAAACTCCACACCATCATGGGGAGTATTTTTATAATTCCATTCGGGTTGGAGCTCCAATAAACAAAGTAGATGCATCAAAGACCAATAAACACATCATGCAAAACTAGACGGATATGGATCCTCTAGACCGCCAATTGGCGGTCCAGATCTTCCCGGATCCGATGAAACTTCTGGAGAGCATGTATTAGATGATGTTTAGGCTATTTTTGGTATTTGTTTAGTCCCACAACGGGGGATTGCCCCGGATTACCTTTTTCTATGGCTATAAATAGAACTCTCCCTCCTCTCATGTAATCCACCTCCCCCTTTGGTGGCCATCTTCCCTACTAAGAGTGAAGCCTTGAAGGAAAACTCTGGTGGAGGAAGGCCTACTTGTATTGAGTGAGTTAATAATAGATGTTTTTTTCCTTTAATTGTGTTGTTTCTCTCTTAGTTTCCTTCCATATGCATGTGATTGACATCATTTCATGCTCATATTTGTATCTTATATCCATTATATTTCACCTAAACAATGCTATGTTACGAGTTTTATGTTTAGTTTTCAGGAATAATTAGGTTTGAAGAGATGAAGCATAAAAGGACCCAAAAGCTGGGAAAAAGGACTGGATTGTGAGATCTGGGGACCAAGATGCAAGGGAGAAGGACCTGATCGTAAGACAGAGGGACCTAAGAGTAAAACAGAATACTTCACACCATTATGGGGAGTATTTTAGCAATTGGATTCGGGTCGAAGCTCCAACAAACGAAGTAGATGCATCAAAGACCACCAAAAGCACAAAGAAAAGCCCAGAATAAAACTCCACTGGATCCAGACATTTTGGACCGCCAATTAGCGGTCTTGAACCGCCAATTGGCGGTCTGGATTAGTCCAGATCCTCCAAGATTTCTCCTGGACTTGTATTAATGTTCGTTTAGGCTATTTTTGGTGTTTGTTTAGTCCCACATCGGGGAATTGTCCCGGATTAGCTTTTTCCATGCCTATAAATAGAACTCTTCACCTCCTATTGTAATCACTCCATATTTTAAGTGGCTATTCTTCCTACTAGAAGTGAGGCCTTGAAGCACACACTAAAGTAGGAGGATGCTACTTTTAATGTGAGTCATTTTATCAATAAAGTTTTGTGTTTCTTTCATTGTTTGTTTATGCTTCTTTTATTGTTTGTGCATGTTTTAGTTTAATCGTCTTTTAATTCTAGCTTAGTTTTAATATGCTTTCTTTCCATAGTTTAATAATTAGTCTAATGTTTAGTGAGTAGTTCCATCCCCTTTGGGGGGTGGAGTAGATGTACATACATGTATTAGAGAATGGGATGAATGCTTTAATTTCAATGTGTTGATTAAACATGAATGTATGCTTGCTTGTTTAGGATAGAATTTACAACTTGATGAGTTTTGCCAAAATGATTAGACACCTCTCATGCTTGTTTAGGTTCTGAAATAAACACCTTGCATATGTAAATGTTAATCAACTAAGTTGGTGAATAGATTGATAGGTTTTGCCATAACATTTAGACACTTCCTATGCTTGATAAACAACACCTTCATGTGCTTAAAGAATGTATTCTACACCCACCTCTTTGCATGTGTGCACTCAGTCCACCCCTTAGGGGTTTTCCCATTTCTGTATTCCAGCATTCTTCCTTTGTTCTTAGTTTAGTTGTTATTCCATCGTTTGTTTGTTTCGTTCGCATTTCATACTTCTTAGTGTAGCGTAGTCTAGATCAGCATAGACAACTTTCTTCCCCCTATTTTTGCCACTTGATTTCGTACAAGCAAGAGGCTACTCACCTCCCTGAGGACGACCCGTACTTGCCACCGCTTCATCACGGCCGTGCACTTGCGGTTTAATTAAAACGTTCAACAAGTTTTTTGGCGCCGTTGCCGGGGAGGTGCCAGTCCAGACTCTTGTTTGGACGATTCGAGTGGATTTAATTTGTGTGTTGTAGTTTTTCTTTGTTTCAGGAGACTGGGAATAGCAAGTGGAGGCTACTGGAGAAATTTCCAGACGACCTGAGCACTTCAGACCGCCAATCAGCGGTCTGAGACCGCTAATCAGCGGTCCGGTGAGCTCTGTTCATCTTTTAATTTCTTGCTGTTGTTGCTCTAAATGATCTAGTTATCTGGGACTCAATTTGGCATGTTTTGACTTATAGTTCGTTCCCAGATCAATAATCAAACCTCCTTTAAGCAACTTGGACCCTAAAACTCAAAGCAAAACATTAGGCATTCATTCTTGTTTAGGTCATGCATCATGTATGTGACTTAGGCATTTAGATTGTCTTTTATCTTAGCTTTATTTTCTGTTGCTGAGAGCTGGCGTGAGGTACGCACCTTCTACTCTCATTCATGCATTTCGTATGAACATGCATTAGTTAGTAGGAAGTGCATTGCAACAAGTGTGAGTTGAGCGTTGTTTGGAGAGTTGATTGCTAGATTTAGGACTCCAAAACGCTACTAAGGAGGGGCTGTCCCGTAAAAGATAAGGTGGGGGATTTCATCACCCTTTCCTTCGCCCCAAAAACCACACTAATCAAGAGCCTAATTTTAAAATCAAGTAGACATTGGCCTTAAGGAATTCGGATGCAGTAGGAGTGATCCGGTCCCGACCGTCATGACCTGATCGGCGTTGCCCACTTTGTCGATAGTAGGAGAGACGAGATCCCCGGATCTTGGCTCACTTGCTGGGCTTTGTGGTCCTCGTTGTAGGGAGGTGAGGCGTGTTGAGGCCGTGTGACCTCGCAGTTAGGCGTCGTCTAGCTGTAAGGACCTATAGCGACCTTAGGATTGCTTGAGCCTTGTTTACTTGTGTGCTTCTACCTGTACCCATCCGCCGTAGCATAAGGACTTCTTCCCTTCTCTCCTGAGTCATTCTTTCTCTCCTGTGTTCCCCCGTCTTCTCCTCTACGCACATTCTTTGTTAAAAAAAAAAATTTGTTTTGTGTGTGTGCACCTTTGTGCATGCTTTCGTGGACACGAGACGAGAGTGGTCGTTTGACGAGGAGCGTTGTCAATCCGGCTTCGGTCATCGATTTCTCGACACCTCCCTCCTCTCGTGTCGCACGCAGTCCGGGTTCGATGGCTGCTAATTTCCGTGGGGAGGAGCAGTTGCTGGACCCACCTGTTCGACCAGTGCTTCCAGTTGTCGTTCCCATACCTCTACGTGATCGATGCTACCCGAGCCGTACAGCTCTACCCTCATGCATCGTATTGGCAGAGGCTAATGGGAACCATTTTGAGGTTAAGCCTCAGTTTATCTCCATGCTCCCTCATTTCACTGGGAAAGGTGACCCCTATATCTTTCTCAGGGAATTTGAGGAGGTCTGTGCTATGTTCAAGCTGCAACAACTTAGCACAGACTCCATCCATCTTAGGCTCGTTCCTTTTGCACTAAAGAATGATGCCAAGAAGTGGTTGTACAGCAACCAGGCGAATTCCTTTAAGACTTGGGATGAGTTTCAATCTGCATTCCTGAAGAAGTACTTTCCTAATCATCGGACTCAAAAGTTGAGGAACGAAATCAATTCATTCTATCAACATGAGACCGAACCATTTCATGCATATCTTGAGAGGTTCAAAGAGCTACTATCCTCGTGCCCTCACCATGGCATTGAGTTGTGGCGTCTTTGTCAGATTGTGTATGAGGGTCTTCACATCCCGTCCAGAACGTTCCTTGAGTCCATGTGTCAAGGAGAGTTCTTGGGAAAGGATGAAAGGGAGGCATGGGCCTTCCTAGAAGACCTCACTGAGAAAACAATGCAGTGGGAGAGTGTGAGGGAACCACCTGCATCATCTAGTATAGGAGCGACGATCGCGAATGCAAACTCGACTAGATCGGGTACCGCATTTGCTATCGATACCACTACGACCACCGAGGCACGCATGGCGGCCTTAATGCACCGTATGGACTCGATTGAGCTCCAAAACCAACAAAGTGCACCTCACATGTCTACATCTGGTCCAGTTCCCTGTCATTCATGTGGTAGGATAGGTCATGTAGAAAGCGAGTGTGAGTCCATTCCTCCTGAGATGGAGCGTGTCAACGCCGTCTATGATAGAGCCAGGAATGACCCATACTAATCATCTTATAATCCTGGATGGAGGAACCACCCCAATTTTTCATGGAACCAAACTAATGCCCCGGGTGGTCCTCCAAACTCCTCGAGACCACCTTACCAATCACACCAACCTCCCATGCATGCGCATTCCTATCAGCCACCCCAAGCACAAACCACCAATCAATCGGGTTTCCCAAATTCCAATAATATGGAAACCCGATTCAATTCGCTTGAGACCTTGACTCATGGACTTGAAAACTCAATGAAAAATTTTATGTCAACCACGAGTCAAGTTCTCACTTCAAATCAGCAGACCATCAAATCTCTAGAGCTTCAGATGGGCCAATTGGCTCAGTCTGTACATGAAAGAGAGAGAGGGTCTTTTCCTAGCCAGCCTGAGGCTAACCCCCGCATGTACCAACAACAACAAATGCAAAATGAGAATGTGGTACCTCGGGGGACGCAAGTGAACCATGTGGAGGAACCTGTTCACCATGTCAATTCCATTGTGACCTTAAGGAATGGAAAACAGGTTGACAATCACATTTCCTTGCCACACCCACCACCATCTATGCAGCCCCCCAGTGGGAATGGTGGTGAAGAAGAAGCTGAGGGTGAGGGTAATACACCAAAGCTTTCTTCTCAGGCACAACAGAAAACCTACCTGCCAAAAGCTCCCTATCCAAGTAGGTTAAGCAAAAAGCAGAGTGACAACATGGACAAGATAGTAGAGGTGTTTAAGCAAGTAAAGGTTAACATCCCCTTGTTAGATGTCATCCAACAAATACCTCAATATGTCAAAGTGTTGAAGGATCTCTGCACAACCAAGAGGAAGACCAATGTTCCTAAGAAAGCATTCTTGGCTGCAAATATCAGCTCACTTTTGTCCAATCCCACCTACACAAAATACAAGGTCCCTGGGTGTCCTACTATTCAGTGTACGATAGGGGACACTAGATTGAGCAATGTTTTGCTTGATTTAGGATCAGCGGTCAACCTCCTCCCATTCTCTGTTTATCAACAGTTGAACTTGGGAGAATTGAAACCAACTAAGATCACCCTCCAATTGGCGGATAGATCCATTCGTATTCCCATGGGGATTATCGAGGATGTGCTTATCAAAGTTGGAGATTTTATATTTCCAGTCGATTTTGTTGTCCTCGATACCAATCCTGTTGCGAACACCCACTCTCAAATACCTTTGATTTTGGGTAGACCATTTCTGGCAACCTCCAATGCTTTGATTAATTGTAGAAATGGTCTCATGAAGCTCTCATTCGGTAACATGAGTGCCGAGTTTCATGTGTTCAACTCTGGTAGGCAACAGGAACCCATGGATGAACCTTTAAATCTCAATCTCATCCGCCAATTGGAGAAAGCACCACAAAACCAACGAACACCTCTAACACCAATGCAGGCAGTTGAGAATGTTTGTAGGCTCAGCGAAGACTCATTGCCTGTCTTTGCAATGCAACAGAGTGAGCTGGCCTCGAACATGAATGTCCAAAGGGAGTGTTCGTTGCATGATTCAGTTGAGAGTACTAGTGAGAGTGAGACACCTCACCATATGCCTAGACCAGAAGGTGTCTCTACCTCATGTCCCATGGCCATTGAGCAATTTGAGCTTCATATTGACTCCAACAAGGACCCCTATGACCGAGCTTATGCTTGATGATCTAAGTGATGGTGGGAGGTCCTTTTTGGATTACTTGGGGAGAAGCCCCATTCTTAGTGATGCAGGTCTGCTGCACCCATCGAATGAGCTTGAGGAACTCATTCCGATGCACCCGCCTATTTGTTGGAGGGTTTTCTTCGATGAGCAATTAAACCCTAGTGAGGCAACACAACTTCATTCTTTGTTGCCCACACCCGACCAATATCATGAGGGGTTCGAGCCTTTCAGCTTTGACCTTTCACCCCTCATGACACCTCAGAGTACCAGTGGAGTTTGCCTATCTCGGCAAGTCTCTGGTCCTCAAAACATGATGTTCTCATTTGATGTTCCTTGACCAAATGATTATGAGAATATCTTGGTTGTAAAAAAAAAAAGAAGAAGAAAAAAACCAAAAAAAAAGAAAAAAAGTGTGTAATAAAAGACTCCTTCAGTGAGCATCGATTGTTGTGGGCCCCAACCCTTGTGTACTTGGGCCCAATCTCTTCACGTATTTATCTCCCTTCTTCAGCTTCTCACAGGTTTTGAGGGAATTTTGGTTTGTGTCCATCAACATGACCCTGAACGTCCCTTTGTACTTCATGTTGGTGAGATCTTTCCTTTTTCATGCATGTATCCATGTAGTATCTTGTTCACATTCATTGAGGACAATGCATGAAGTAGGTGTGGGGGGGGTGTTTTACGTGTGTACATAGTCGAGTCTTTTCTTTTGATTTTTTGTTTTCTTTTGTGTGCATTGTTAGGGTCATGTTAGTGTGCCGCATTTAACATTGATATATCTGCTTGCCATGATCCTTGGGTGACTTGTCTTCTTTTGCTTGCCGAGTGCTTTAAAATTTTCACATTTCTTTCAAAATCTTCATGCGTTTGCGAAAGAAAATGTTTTTGTAGGTTTTGCGTGTGTTTAGCATGTGGAAAACCGTTGAGAGGCAAAGTAAAAAGAAAGCTCCCAAAATTGTCTTGAACTTGATGCATTAGGATTTCTGGTTTACTGGCTTTAGGTCTTATCGAGTCGTGAGGATGCACCCCGGTTTTCCCTCGGGGGGCGTGTAATCATAGGGTTTCGGTACTCAAACATTTAAAGAAGTCCACCCTGACCCTAGTGAGTCAAATAATTCGTGTTTGTGAGTATAAGGAAGTTTGTCGTAGTCGAGGGCCCTTAATCTCTTTTTGTGAAACTTAAGTGTAGGGGTTTTGGTTCCCATATAGATAAATAAGTGGTGTTCTCTCTTCTCGCACGGCTCCTATCACTCGGGAAAGTAGGTCTGAGGGGACTTTGTGCCTGGTGCTTTCGAGTCATCTGACTTGGGATGCACCGACCGAACTCCCGTTACACGAGTGGTAGGGATCACCCTATGTGGAGATTTGGGGGAAGGTGTACGTGATAGTGTAAGTCCTCATAGGCAATGATGCACGAAACTTGACCCTGGGAGAATCAAACACCAACCAATAAATGCTCCAAAGAAAAAAAAAGAAAAAAAGAGAGTCAAATAAGAACCAAAATGGACTTTACACATTGTATCACATTCAGAAGTTAAGGTTGCCCATGTCTTTCACTTAATTCCTTAGTTAACTCTCACGAATAACTCATTAGGCTAGGTGTGTGGACTGATTACATATATAGAGTCGACCCGTAGTATTACCGCGTCCCATGATCGACAAAATAAGTCCAACGAGTCGTGTAGCTAGATTGATTAATGCATCTTGTTCGGATTTTGTGGGTATATCCGCTGAAAACCCTCAGGAGACAACACTCCTCCTCCTTGGCGACAAGGAGGTTTAACGGCTTGTTGCACGTGCTAAGTGCAACCGTGATTCCTACGAAAGTGAGTTAGGATTTCTTGTTTTTCTCATGCTTTTCTCTTTCTTTGTTTTGCTCGGGACTAACAAAAGTTAGGTGTGGGGGTATTTGATTGACATCATTTCATGCTCATATTTGTATCTTATATCCATTATCTTTCACCTAAACAATGCTATGCTACGAGTTTTATGTTCAGTTTTCAGGAATAATTAGGTTTGAAGAGATGAAGCATAAAAGGACCCAAAAGCTGGGAAAAAGGACTGGATTGTGAGATCTGGAGACCAAGATGCAAGGGAGAAGGACCTGATCGTAAGACAGAGGGACCTAAGAGTAAAACAGAATACTTCACACCATTATGGGGAGTATTTTAGCAATTGGATTCGGGTCGAAGCTCCAACAAACGAAGCAGATGCATCAAAGACCACCAAAAGCACAAAGAAAAGCCCAGAATAAAACTCAACTGGATCCAGACATTTTGGACCGCCAATTAGCGGTCTTGAACCGCCAATTGGCGGTCTGGATTAGTCCAGATCCGCCAAGATTTCTCCTGGACTTGTATTAATGTTCGTTTAGGCTATTTTTGGTGTTTGTTTAGTCCCACATCGGGGGATTGTCCCGGATTTGCTTTTTCCATGCCTATAAATAGAACTCTTCACCTCCTATTGTAATCACTCCATATTTTAAGTGGCTATTCTTCCTACTAGAAGTGAGGCCTTGAAGCACACACTAAAGTAGGAGGATGCTACTTTTAATGTGAGTCATTTTATCAATAAAGTTTTGTGTTTCTTTCATTGTTTGTTTATGCTTCTTTTATTGTTTGTGCATGTTTTAGTTTAATCGTCTTTTAATTCTAGCTTAGTTTTAATATGCTTTCTTTCCATTGTTTAATAATTAGTGTAATGTTTAGTGAGTAGTTCCATCCCCTTTGGGGGGTGGAGTAGATGTACATACATGTATTAGAGAATGGGATGAATGCTTTAATTTCAATGTGTTGATTAAACATGAATGTATGCTTGCTTGTTTAGGATAGAATTTACAACTTGATGAGTTTTGCCAAAATGATTAGACACCTCTCATGCTTGTTTAGGTTCTGAAATAAACACCTTGCATATGTAAATGTTAATCAACTAAGTTGGTGAATAGATTGATAGGTTTTGCCATAACATTTAGACACTTCCTATGCTTGATAAACACCACCTTCATGTGCTTAAAGAATGTATTCTACACCCACCTCTTTGCATGTGTGCACTCACTCCATCCTTAGGGGTTTTCCCATTTCTGTATTCCAGCATTCTTCCTTTGTTCTTAGTTTAGTTGTTATTCCATCGTTTGTTTGTTTCGTTCGCATTTCATACTTCTTAGTGTAGCGTAGTCTAGATCAGCATAGACAACTTTCTTCCCCCTATTTTTGCCACTTGATTTCGTACAAGCAAGAGGCTACTCACCTCCCTGAGGACGACCCGTACTTGCCACCGCTTCATCGCGGCCGTGCACTTGCGGTTTAATTAAAACGTTCAACAGCATGCTTGTTTATTTGTTTGGTTTTATGCTTCTTTAATATTTCTTGCTTGATTAGTGTAGTTTCATTTCAGTATAATGCTTCATTTTGTTAGAGTAGTTAGTTTAAATATGTGTGTTTAGTTCCATCCCCATTTGGGGGGTGGAGTAATATGTGATGATCATGTAGTGTATTAAGTGTGTGTTATCTCTATCCCTTGAGCTTTATATGATTTCCATAACCATCTAATGGGTTTTCACTCTTATCTTTGATATGCTAATGCTTTTGAATGAAGCTTAGCTTATGCTTTGCTTAGTGGACCTATTTTATGGGGAATGATAAAGTTAGGATATGGATGAAGTTAATATTGGAAACATAAGTTTTAGTGTATGTACTCTTGTTGCCTTTACCTTGCTTAATGTCTTGTATGTTTTAATGATATTGGGTTATCTTAATTCATGTGGAGGCATAGTAGGGTCTAGTCCTTATACATGAGTTCATTTAGCTTGATTCCAATTATTGTCTTGTATGTTTTAATGATGTAGTCTTATCATAATTCATGTTGAGGCAATGTTGGATGTAGTTTTATGATTTCATGCACTACATGTTGTGAGGAGCTTAATTGAACACACACACACACATCTTTATATTAACATTATTTCTCTTCCCCCTATGGGGTTTAGTTTTATTGCTTCTCTTCCTTTCCTTTTTGCATTCTAGTATAGTTAGTGTAATCAATCTTTCTCTCCATTTTTTTACCACTCGCCTTCGCACAAACCAAATGTCGACACATCTCCCAGTGGACGACCCGTATTTGCCACCTCTTCAACGCGGCCGTGCACTTGCTGTTAATATAAAATGATTCAATCACCTAACAACAACATCGGGTCCCCAAAGGGTACCTACCACGGGCACACGTGGTCTTATAGAGGTACGTGACTAATCCACACACACGACTATACTAATCATGAGGGTTCGGTGAGGGTAGTACACACATCTGCGTCATAGATACAGATCTGATATCGTGGTCAACACCACACCACAGGAGCTGGAGCTCTGGTTGGCCAAGTGACCTGGTTCTACCACAGCCTGGCTACCTCCCAGAATACATCGTCCGATAGTCATCTCCGTCTCCATCAAGGTCGCTTTGGTGCTCACACAAGTTGAAACATCGTCATCTCCACACAGGTCAGACGGTCACACTCGCCTGGCTGTGACTCAGCAGGCTACCTGCCGGAATAAACGTCGGACAGTCATGCCGCTCCATGGAGTGGAGTACCGTGGAATGCAATGCATTGGGATACGCGATCCCACAGGTCTACTACATAAGGTGTGGTCATGAAATGCCAGAAGTATTACACGGCCTAATAATACAATGGCACGTGCACAAAGTACCCACACATTTCCACACGACGGTCCCTAGGAAGGTACAATCATCGCACCCACCATTACCTCTCGACAGACACATTAAGCGACGACATGGGTTTCTATGGACAAGGTGGCACCATCACGAAAAACATGAAAAACAAATAATAGGCACCAACGGTTGGCCAAAATTGGTCAAGTGGTCGACGACTTCCTCTTGAATCATTAGAGTGTTCAAACTTCAATCCATACGGTCAAACAAAAGACATGTAAAAATGGTCGTATAAAGGCGATCGGGCAGTCGACCGTTTAGAAAGTCTAAGCCAGGCAAACATTAAATAATTCAAAGCAACAGTCGAACGTCAATAGGGGTCCCGTCCGACCGAAAATAAAAGAGTCTTCCTACGTTCCACAAAATCATAAGTGGTCAAACCACGCATAAATCGGTCGAACACTAAGTCAGTACACTTAAGTTATTGGTCGAATGTAAGGTCTAGGGAGGTCGACCGTTTGGAAGGTCTAGGTCTGAATGGACTCAATTTAGATGCAATCGGTCGAACGCACGGAAAATCCGTCCGACCGAAAATAACAGAGTCTCCTTCCTCCTGCCAATTATACACAACCGGTCGAACGCCAATAGGTATCGTTTGACCAGTGGGGAAAAATGTAGCATTTACACTATGACCCGTCGAACCAACAAAAACGTCGGTCGATCGTTCCTCTGCAACATCCTTGTTGCACCTTGCCACCGACGAGGATTCCGGCGAAGAACACTACCCCTCACATATCTTGTGTGAGTAACTTAATTGAACATCGTATACCTTTTCATGCTCATCGAAGTTCCAAAGGTCTGGCAATCTCCACCTTGCCTACTTGAACCCAGCAACCTCGTCGCATCGTGCTCTGTGCCAACCACACACAATCTCTATTTGCCATACCTTGCTGAGTTCTCTCCTTTGCTGCCTGATTGACATCATTTCATGCTCATATTTGTATCTTATATCCATTATCTTACACCTAAGCAATGCTACGTGACGAGTTTTATGTTTAGTTTTCAGGAATAAAGGGGTTTGAAGAGAAGAGCCATGAAAGGATCCAAAAGCAGGAAAAAGGACTTAATTGTGAGACCTGGGGACTAAGATGCAACGGAGAAGGACCTGATAGTAAGACCGAAGGACCTAAGAGCAAAACAGAATACTCAACACCATCATGGGGAGTATTTTACCAATTCGAGTCGGGTCGGAGCTCCAACAAGTCAAGTAACCGCATCAAAGACCAACAATACCAGAAAGAAAATCCCACAACAAATTCCAACACGATCCGAAGATTTTGGACCGCTAATTGGCGGTCCATATTGCTCAGGATCCGTCGAAATGTCTCCTGGACTTGTATTAATGTTCGTTTAGGCTATTTTTGGTATTGGTTTAGTCCCACATCGGGGGATTGTCCCCGATTAGCTTTTTCCATGCTTATAAATAGAACTCTTCACCTTCCATTGTAATTACCCATTGTTTGGTGGCATTCTCTCTACTAAGGAGTGAGCCTTGAAGTAATAACTCAAGGTGGAGAAGAATGCTACCTGCAATGTGAGTCATTGTTAATAAAAGTTTATTTGTTTCTTTTAATCTTGTTTTGTTATGTTGCTTGTTTTGTGTGGGTTACTTTACTTTGTTTAATATCTTGTTTAGTAATTTTAGTATCTTAGTTAAATGTTTTCTTTACTTAGTCTAATCAGTAGTGTAATGAGTAGTGAGTAGTTCCATCCCCATTTGGGGGGTGGAGAAATATGTGATATAATCATGTAGTGTATTAAGTGTGTGTTATCTTTATCCCTTGAGCTTTATATGATTTCCATAACCATCTAATGGGTTTTCACTCTTATCTTTGATATGCTAATGCTCTTGAATGAAGCTTAGCTTATGCTTTGATTAGTGGACCTATTTTATGGGGAATGATAAGGTTAGGATATGGACGAAGTTAATATTGGAAAGACAATTTTTAGTGTATGTGCTCTTGTTGCCTTTACCTTAGCTAATGTCTTGTATGTTTTAATGATGTAGTGAAATCTTAATTCATGTAGAGGCATAGTAGGGTATAGTATTTATACTTGAGTTCATGTAGCTTCATTCCAATTATTGTCTTGTATGTTTTAATGATGTAGTCTTATCTTAATTCATGTAGAGGCAAAGTTGGATGTAGTATTATGATTTCATGCACTACATGTTGTGAGGAGCTTAATGAACACACACACACTTCTTTATGTTCACATTATTTCTCTACCCCCTATGGGGCTTAGTTTTATTGCTTATCTTCATTTCCTTTTTGCATCTTAGTGTAGTTTAGTGTAACCAACCTTTCTCTCCTTCTTTTTACCTCTCGCCTTCGAACAAACCAATCGTCGACACACCTCCCAGTGGACGACCCGTATTTGCCACCGCTTCAACGCGGCCGTGCACTTGTGGTTAATTATAAAACGATCAATCAAGTTTTTGGCGCCGTTGCCGGGGAGGTGCTCTGTCCAGACGTTGGTTTGGACGATTCGAGGGGTTTTTAATTTTTTGTTTCCAGTTTGTTGTAGTTTCAGGGAACCGACGGATCAAGGGGAGGCTACTGGAGAAGTTTGAGGACCAGAAGCTCCAAAAGGACCGCCAATCAGCGGTTGGAGACCGCCAATTGGCGGCCTGGTAAGGGATTCGTGCCTTCAAATTTCTTCTAGTAGTTAGTTCTGTAATTTGTGTTATCTGGGAGCCCAATTTTGCATGCTATGACTTCTCGTTTGCTCCCAGATCATTAATCACTCCCCCTTTAATCAACTTGGACCATAAAACTCAAAGCAAAAGATTAGACTTCTTGCCATCTAGGTCATGCACCATATGTAGACCTTGCATGCATCTTTCTTTTCTTTGCTTTACATTTTGTCGTTGATTGCTGGAGTGAGGTACGCATTCCTTAACACTCATTCACGCATTAGGACATTCATTAGTGAGTAAGGTTTGCATCGAACAAGAGTGAGGTGAGTGCTTGTTTGGTGAGTTGCTTGCTAGCCTAAGATTTCAAAACATTTTTATGGGGCATCACCTATAGTCTTCAAAGATAAGGTGGGGGATTTCATCACCCCTCCCTTAGCCCCAAAAAGCACACTCAAGTAAAGCCTTAATATAAAAGCAAGTAGACATTGGCCATTAGGACTTGGGCGCATAAGGAGAGTGATCCGGTCACGATCATCATAGCCTGATCGGCGTCGCCCACTTTGTCGTTAGTAGGAGAGACGAGATCTCCGGATCTTGGCTCACTTGCTGGGCATTGTGGTCTTCGTCGTAGGGAGGTGAGGCGTGTTGAGGCCGTGTGAACTCGCAGTTAGGCGTCGTCTAGCTGTAAGGACCCATAGCCAGCCTAAGCTTGTTTGAGCCCGCTTGCTAGTTAGGCTTCTTCCTGATCCCGTTACCTACGCTAGCGTTAGGGTTTCTTCCCTTCTCCTCTGAGTCATCTTCTTCTCACCTTCTTCTACGTTATAGTCTCCTCCCCTTTACACTCTCTGGTAGCGTTTTAGGGTCGAGTGGAGTACTTTTTGCGAGCTTAGTCTCGTAGTGGTGAGAGTGGTCGACTCGAGAGTTTTTCTTGAGATGGATGGTTACATGGGCGACCATCCATATCATTGTTGGGACCAGGACGATTCTCCCTGGTACTCCGGACCCATGCAACCTGGGGTGGCTCAGACGAACACCCCGTATGGTTGGGATAATCCTCATTGTGTGACTGAGCAATCTTCATATTGGGGTAACATGAGAGAGGCACCGACTGCTAAACCACCATCTAGTTACGTCGGATCATATGTTGGTCATCAAACTGAGACATTACAAGAACCTTTGGCCTCTTTCATGCATGTGGTAGATGACATGGGTGCACCGGTGGCTCCAGTAACCGTACCGTGTCACTATTGTGGGTTGAGTGGTCATGATTTCGGGGAATGTCCTTATGTTCCCCCAGAGCCTGAGTATGAGCATACATTTTCCCAAAATGCTCATTATGACCATTACGCATCCGCGTACAATCCGAGAGTGATGGATTCGTGGGGAGACAATTCGTATTCAAATTCTTATACTTCATTTCCACCACAATATCCTCCTCCCGAATACCCAGAATTCTACCAACACCCCACTCCAAATCATTGGACTCATTCTCAGCCAATCAACACCCAACCTCAAAATTTCCCAAGCTCTGACTTGGACCTCATTGTTGACCGCATACCTGATTCCTTGAAACAAACTTTCCTTACGTTCATGGAAACCACTCAACAGTCCATACAAAATATGGCACTGCAAGTGAGTCAAATGTCGCAGCAATTACGTGAACGTGAGGAGAGTGACATTTCATGTCAACATGAGGATTCTTCTTTTGATATCGAACCACCACCACATCCACAAATTCAAAGCACAACCTTTCAAAGTCAAACTCCTAGTCAGTTTGAGGGACTTGGGGTTTCAATACACGATCACTTAGTGGAGGATTCGATTCAAACTGAGAATAGCTTGGACCAGTTCTATTATGAGTCGGCACAGGATTGTGCCTTACCTTTTTGTCCTGTGGCCCTTGAGCCACATGATCTTATTGTTGTACCTCCTAAGGACTCACCTTTGGTGGAGCAAGAGCTCCCTAGTACCCTTAATCTCATACGACCTGATGAGAGTTTGCCTCTCACTATTGTTCCTGATCATCTTGGAAATGATGGAACATCAAACAACTACATTGCTCATGAGGGTATTAGGAGTTCCTTGGAGGATACTTTGGGTATGAGACCCACTTCCTGTTCTCCTGGTGAGTTGGACATGCATAACGAGGTGCTTGACCTCGTTCCGACCCACCAGCCTGTTGGTTGGAGAGTTTGGATTGATGATCATAACTTTAGTTCCGCAATGGGAGATATTTTTCTTCTGTTGCCCCTTATTTCCCAAACTCTCGAGAGGTTCAAGCTCTTTCAGTTTGATCCTTTGAATGAGACGCCTTTGCGTCCAATTCATGAACCTCTCATTTCATTTGGTGCTCTTTGTGAAGGGGGCCCACACATGCGTATTCTGGCCCCGCGTGGTGTCATGTTCCCTTTCCAAGTGCATTGACCCACTCTTGAGGTTCCCATTTGATGTCTTTTGACAAATGAAGATGGGAACTTATGTTTGTACATAGTTATATAAAAAAAAGAAAAAAAAGAGTTCAATAAAAGACTCCTTCAGTGAGCATCGATTGTTGTGAGCCCCAACCCTTGTGTATTTGGGCTCCATTTCTTTCACGTATTTGTATCCTTTCTTTAGCATCTCACAGGTTTTGAGGGAATTTGGGTTGTGTCCATCAACATAGCCATACACTTCCCTTTATACTTCACGTTGGTGAGATCTCTCCTTTTTCATGCATAAATCCATGTAGTATCTTGCTTGCACTCATTGAGGACAATGCATGAAGTAGGTGTGGGGGGTGTTTTACGTGTGTACATAGTTGAGTCTTTTTCCTTTGATTTTGTTTTCTTTTGTTTGCATTTTTAGGGTCATGATAGTGTGTTGCATTTAATATCGATATATCTGCTTGCCATGATCCTTGGGTGACTTGTCTTCTTTGGCTTGCCTAGTGCTTCAAAATTTTCACATTTCTTTCAAAATCTTCATGTGTTTTCGAAAGAAAATGTTTTGTGGGTTTTGCGTGTGTTTAGCATGTGCAAAACCGTTGAGAGGCAAAGTAAAAAGAAAGCTCCCAAAATTGTCTTGAACTTGATGCATTAGGATATCTAGTACGTGGCTTTAGGATTTATCCAGTCGTTAGGATGCACCCCAGTTTTCCTTTGGGGGTGAGTAATCATAGGGTTTCAGTGCTCAAATATTCAAAGAAGTCCACCCTGAACCTAGTGAGTCAATAATTCGTGTTTGTTAATTTAGGAAGTTTGTTGTAGTCAAGGACCCTCTTAATCTTGTTGTGAGACATTAGTGTAGGGGTTTTTGGTTCATGTGTAGATAAGAAATAAGTGAGTAGATGTTCTCTCTTCTCGCACGGCTCCTATCACTCGGGAAAGTAGGTCTGAAGGGACTTTGTGCCTGGTGCTTTCGAGTCATCTGACTTCGGATGCGCCGACCGAACTCCCGTTACACGGGTGGTAGGGATTGCCCTATGTGGAGATTTGGGGAAACGTGTACGTGATAGTGTAAGTCCTCATGGGCAATGATGCACGAAACCTGACCCTGGGAGAATGAAGCTCCAACTAATAAAAAGAAAAAAAAATAAAATGTGTGAAAAGAAACAAAAAGAAAAAAAAATGTTAATGCAAATAAGAACCTTAATGGACCTTACACTTTGTATCACTTGAGGATGTTGAGGTTGTCCATGTCTTTCACTTAATTCCTTATTTAACTTGCACGAATGGTTTATTAGGCTAGGTGTGTACTGATTACCTATATAGAGTCGGCCCGTAGGATTACCGCGTCCATTGATCGACAAAATATTTCCAACGAGTCGAGGTCTAGATTGAATAATGCATCTTGTTCGGATTTTGTGGGTATATCCGCTGAAAACCCTCAGGAGACAACACTCCTCCTCCTTGGCAACAAAGTGGTTTAACGGCTTGTTGCACGTGCTAAGTGCAACCGTGATTCCTACGAAAGTGAGTTAGGATTTCTTGTTTCTCGTTTGCTTGTCTCTTTCTTTGTTTTGCTCGGGACTAGCAAAAACTTAGGTGTGGGGATATTTGATTGACATCATTTCATGCTCATATTTGTATCTTATATCCATTATCTTACACCTAAGTAATGCTACGTGACGAGTTTTATGTTTAGTTTTCAGGAATAAAGGGGTTTGAAGAGAAGAGCCATGAAAGGATCCAAAAGCAGGAAAAAGGACTTAATTGTGAGATCTGGGGACTAAGATCCAAGGGAGAAGGACCTGATCGTAAGACAGAAGGACCTAAGAGCAAAACAGGAAACTTCACACCATCATGGGGAGTATTTTGTCAATTCGAGTCGGGTCGGAGCTCCAACAAGTCAAGTAACCGCATCAAAGACCAACAATACCAGAAAGAAAAGCCCACAACAAATTCCAACACGATCCGAAGATTTTGGACCGCTAATTGGCGGTCCATATTGCTCAGGATCCGTCGAAATTTCTCCTGGACTTGTATTAATGTTCGTTTAGGCTATTTTTGGTATTGGTTTAGTCCCACATCGGGGGATTGTCCCCGATTAGCTTTTTCCATGCTTATAAATAGAACTCTTCACCTTCCATTGTAATTACCCATTGTTTGGTGGCATTCTCTCTACTAAGGAGTGAGCCTTGAAAAATAACTCAAGGTGGAGAAGAATGCTACCTTCAATGTGAGTCATTGTTAATAAAAGTTTATTTGTTTCTTTTAATCTTGTTTTGTTATGTTGCTTGTTTTGTGTGGGTTGCTTTACTTTGTTTAATCTCTTGTTTAGTAATTTTAGTATCTTAGTTAAATGTTTTCTTTACTTAGTCTAATCAGTAGTGTAATGAGTAGTGAGTAGTTCCATCCCCATTTGGGGGGTGGAGAAATATGTGATATAATCATGGAGTGTATTAAGTGTGTGTTATCTTTATCCCTTGAGCTTTATATGATTTCCATAACCATCTAATGGGTTTTCACACTTATCTTTGATATGCTAATGCTCTTGAATGAAGCTTAGCTTATGCTTTTATTAGTGGACCTATTTTATGGGGAATGATAAGGTTAGGATATGGACGAAGTTAATATTGGAAACACAATTTGTAGTGTATGTGCTCTTGTTGCCTTTACCTTAGCTAATGTCTTGTATGTTTTAATGATGTAGTGAAATCTTAGTTCATGTAGAGGCATAGTAGGGTATAGTCTTTATACTTGAGTTCATGTAGCTTCATTCCAATTATTGTCTTGTATGTTTTAATGATGTAGTCTTATCTTAATTCATGTAGAGGCAAAGTTGGATGTAGTTTTATGATTTCATGCACTACATGTTGTGAGGAGCTTAATGAACACATACACACACTTCTTTATGTTCACATTATTTCTCTACCCCCTATGGGGCTTAGTTTTATTGCTTATCTTCATTTCCTTTTTGCATCTTAGTGTAGTTTAGTGTAACCAACCTTTCTCTCCTTTTTTTTACCTCTCGCCTTCGAACAAACCAATCGTCGACACACCTCCCGGTGGACGACCCGTATTTGCCACCGCTTCAACGCGGCCGTGCACTTGCGGTTAAATATAAAACGATCAATCACTGCCATTCATCTCTTCCCACTAGATTGAAGGAGAGGGATGAATTAACAGAGAGTGATATGGTTTTGATAAGGAGAAGAGTGAATGGAAAGAAAAGGAGTGTTTGCTCCTTTTAAACCCACACCTCACAAGCCTCCTACCAATACCCAACATTGCACACTTCACACATGACATCTACCTCTTCTTCAAGTCAAAGAGAAATCCATTAATCACCTATTAACCATTCAAAACATGTTTAATTTCCCTAATTAGGGTTTAGGTCCTAACAATGGTAGTCACAATAACACTCACAACTCCATGAGGTTCGACCTGTATGTGCCACGTCATCACCGACGTCGTGCACTTGCGGTTGTTAAAATGGTCAATCAAGTTTTTGACACCGTTGTCGGGAGTTAGTCGTAGTCGTTGTTGTTTCCACCATTTCAATGGGTTTTTCTTATATTTTCTTTTAGTGTTGTTACTGAACAGGGGAACAAGTGGACCAAAGAACTACACCAAGGAGAAGGAGAATCTCGGAGATGTTTGGGGACCAGATTCTCCCACACAATCCACCAGTGGCAGATTTCGTGAGTTGTTTCACATTCTGCTCCACCTGTAGCTTTGTCTTGCTATTTCTAGTTGGTATATGTCACTGTTACCTAATATATGCTCTGTGTTGATGCCAATAATCAATTTAACATGCATATTCCCCTCTTTAAGACAACTTTGACATTAAAACTCAAAGCAAAAGAATAGATGAATGCCATCTAGGTCATGCACCATACAAAGTCCTTGCACGCATATTGTCTTTCCCTAGCTCTATATTTATTGTTGTCGATTACTGGTGTGAGGTGCGACATCTTCTTCACTCATTCATGCATTAGCTTGCATGCATTAGTTAGTAAGGTTGCATTAGAACAAGTGTGAGTTGAGTTTTTGATTAGAGGGCTTGAATGTTAGTCTAGGGACCAAAATACCCTAAGGGGGGAAGTCCTAATGAAAGATAAGGTGGGGGATTTGAACACCCTTTCCTTCGCCCCAAAAATCACACTAATGAAAAAGACTTAATCTAAAATCAAGTAGACATTGACTCCTACGATTCGGGAGTACTTAGGAGACAATCACATTCTCGTCGTCATGGCTTGAACGTCATCATTTGCTTGGTTGCATTGAAACTTTTGGGACCTCTGGGTCTTGACTTTCTCATTCAGCTTTGTGACCTTTGACCGAGGGAGGTGGGGAGTTCAGGAGTGTGGGGAGTCACGGTTAGGCATTGTCTAGTTTAAGGAGCCATAGTCAGCCTAAGCTTGTTTGAGTCGTGTTTGTTAGATTAGGCTTCTACCCCCACCCTTACCCATGCTAGCTCTTAAAGCTTCTTCTCATCTTACCCGAGTCATCTTCTCCTCTACTTCTGTTGTTTAGTATCCTTCCCTTCACACATTCTCTTAGTGTTCTAGGGTCGAGCACTTGCACTTGCAATTATTAAAACGATCAATCAGACACTCATAGTCTATAAATCAATTTCCTATTAGGACATACCACATCGAATTTTTGGTTTAAGTTCAACAATAATTGGTTGGGTTCAACTATCGAAGTAGCCCATGCCACAGAAGCATAGATATGGAACATTCTTTAAACTTTTCCCTTTCCTTAATTCCTTTTTAACCGTTTGAGGATAGAAAGAAACGTAAACCAATCGTAGACTGTTGACCGAATGCATTACGGTACTCCGATATGTGATACACAGATAACCAGACCCACCTTCCTAAAACCATAACAAAGTTCCCTTTGTTGGATCGTGAGGGTCTCTAATTCTAATCACTTTTAAGCTAATTTTATACTTGTTTAATCAATCAAAATATGAACAACGGAGTTTAAACAAATCCAAGTAAGCATAGCAAAGCACAATGATCACACCAGATTTTTATAGTGGTTCTGCCTCCCGCCTACTTACTCTCTTGCAAGCTCCGCTCGATCTCCCTCGAGTCTTCATTATCAACCTCGTTCCGGGCTGAGATTAAGCCTTTTACAAAACAATCTCCACGAACACCCTCGTGAGCTTGACTTTCTTCTCTCACAATCTGAGACGAACACTTCGGGCTTTCACTGAAGTCCTTGCTTCTTTACAACTGAGATCTTGAGTGGAACACACTCTCCAACTTTAGTACACTTAGCGTAGGATGTGGAGTTGATGCTAAGATGTGGAAGTTTAAGCTTGGAGAGTAGGATATGGGGAATGGGAGACTTGGGAGTTTCTCTTAGGTGTATTTGACAAATGGAAGTGTAAGAGATCTGTAATTGTGTCAAAGGAACACCTATTTATAAGATCCTAAAGAGTTATAGGCATTGGGGATGAATTGGGTAAAGATTGTGTAAGATACACAAAATAGAAACTGACATGACCCAATTCTGAGTAAGTTCGGTCGACCGGATCGGGTTGAACGGTCGACCGTTTGGCAATTTTGATTAAGGTTCGGTCGACCAGTTAAGGAACGGTCGACCGCCAAAGGCTACAATATTTGTACACTTAAGTGCTCGGTCGAACACCGAGATAGGTTCGGTCGACTGATTTACACCAGGCACATTGGGGTTGACAAACAAGATTATATTCGGTCGACCGAAACATGGTCCACGGTCGACCGAAAACCGACAACACTTTAGGTTTGTCAAGGAACATAAGTTTGGTCGACCGAACAAGGTCCTCGGTCGACTGATACACTAAATGTATTTGGGGTATATGGAGATAATACGAATACGACCGCTGGGTATAATACAGAAAAACAAACGGTGGGAAAAATATGTTTACTCGGTCGACCGAAAAGGTCTGGATGGTTGACCGAACTTGGGCAGTAAAAAACATACAGGATATATGATCACTCGGTTGACCGAACAATCTGTTTGGGTCGACCGAATGTGGGCAGACTGTTCAGATTTTGGTTTAGTGTTTTCCGGTCTAAGTTTGGGTGATCTATTGAAGTCCAAATTATGTGAAATTTCATGTGTGACTTCTATAGGGAACCTAGTGTGTGTTTGAATAGATTTTATCTGAAGTATGCTCAATTACACAAAGTTCTTAAGACTCAAAGAAATACACATGTCTTCAAATGAGCTTGATTACATGTCTTGACTTGTTTTCTTTTCTTCCTTGAGTCTTGATCTACTGTAGAGGTTAGCACAAAGCAATATATATGCAATGCAACATGTGTGCAACTCTACATGATCACAATTAAGATTAGGTTGATTAAATCATCAAAACATAGATTAAGGCCAAAAAGCCAACAATCTCCTTTTTTTTGTGATGGCAACCTATATCTTAATACTTGAAATTTTTAGATGTAAACTATACATATAAATGCTCCCCCTATGGATGTGCATAGTTTTAATCAAATTTCAGGTTACCCCTTTAATCATCTCTCCCCCTTTTACATCCATCAAAAATTATAAAAATAAGCATTTAATTGTGGATGTCTTGTAATGAAGTTGCTCCCCTAAATTTTTATGTTCATTACACTAAGAAAATGCTATTCATTAAGCTCCCCCTATCAATATGAATATGAATTTTCAATTAAGTTCAATTCTTAATTCTCCCTTATTAACATCAAGCAAATATTACAATATAGCATGTGATGTATTCATTTCCCCTTATTGACATCCATTTACAAATTTGACATTTAAGCAAAGGATGTGATTCAAATTTAAAGATTTGCAATGAATGAATATAAGAAATATCAAATAAGCATATAAGGTCTTAGACTAGAACCAACTGGTTAAAAAAATTTAGAGGATAAGAATTATACCCACTTTGAAGCTTCAATTGGTTCTAATCTCCATTCGGTGATGCAACCGGCTTTGAATTTGACTCTTAAGCTTGCCCGGTCACCACCGATTTCCTCCTCAAGCACCTGCAAGTGTAGATTTTGGTACCCAAACAACTTTGGGTCCTTGAATGTTAGCTTTGAAAATCCAAACCATTTTGGTTTTAGGAGCCCACACACTTGAAGAACTGTGCTTTACAACTAAGTGCTTTCCATTTAAAGTTGTATGAATTACATGGTTTTTAACATATGAATCATTATATCCTAAACCATGTTTTTGCAAAGATTGCCTTTGACTTCCTAATAGCATATTAAGCATATTAGTTCCATTTATGAACTTTTCTAGATCTTTTCTTAATTGCACATTGCAAGCATGAAGATCTAATTGTTCAACATCTTTAGGTGTTCCTTTTAAATTATCAAGAGTTGATGCATTATTTTCAAGTTTAGCAAGCACCTAATTTTTCTCATGCATGATTGATTCAATTTGGCTTTCGAGATCATTTATTAATTTTCTAGCCTTCTTATTTTGTCACAAATGATCTCATATTGTTTAAGTCATGGAATGCATTTTGAAGCTCATCTCATGTGTATATGTTTCATCATTTGCACTAGAATTTGAGCTATCACTATAATAAGACTTAGTTGAGCATGATCTAATAGAACAAGAGTTAGAGTGTACCTCACTTTGATCATCTTCAATAGCCATGAAGCATGAGTGAGCCACGTCTATTCTAATTTGCAAGGAAGATGATGATGATGATGGTGATGAAGAATCATCCCATGTAGCCTTGTGAGCTTCCTCGTTCCTTTCTCTTCTCTTGCTCTTCTCCTTTTCTCTTATCCTCTCCCTTCTCCCCCCTTTTCTTCTCCCCTTCTCTTCTCTCATTTTCGCTCTCCTCCTTCTCCTTTTCTTTTTCTCCTTTCTCACTTCTTCTACCTCTTCATTCACTCTTTTCTCCCTTATCCTTCTTGAGGTATTTGAAGAAATCTTTGGCTAGGACTTCAATGTCCTCATCTTCTACACTCCTCCTAGGTTGCTCAATATTTGCATGTAATTATAAGAAGGGTTTGTTCTTTGAAGCATCCTTCTCCTTTCGATGGTTGATTTGAAGTTCATACGCCATCAAGTTTCCAACGAGTTCCTCCATCTTTAATTTGGAAAGATCATGCGCCTCTTCAATTGCGAAGACTTTATCTTCCCAATCGATGCTAAGCGACCGGAGGAACTTCCTTGTCATCTCTCCTTCATTTAATTTTCTTCCAAGAACCAAAAGAGAGTTAGTGATATCGGTGAAGAGAGTGTTCATGTCGCTTATGTTCTCACCAATTTGCATAGAAAATATTTCATATTTATGCATGAGGAAACTAATGTGGGTTTCCTTATTTTTGCTATCACCCTCATGATGCATTTGCAATCTATGCCATATTTAATATGCATTTTCACAACCCCTAATTCTATTGTATTCACCCTCATTAAGGCCATAATAAAGAATGTTCATGATTTTTAAGTTCATCTCAATTTCTTTCTTTTTGGGCCTTGTAAGTGAATCTAATTCATCTTCAGTTGGGGTGTGTATGGATTTTAAAGAAGCATCTAATACTTAAGGTCATTTGAAATTAGGAAAATTTTCATCCTATTCTTCCAATAATCATAATTTGACCCATTTAGCAAAGGAGGTCTAGTTGTGCATAAACCCTCTACATGATTAGATGTACTAGCCATTGCTAAATATTACGGTTAAGTAATGAAATTTAGCTCACAAGGCTCTGATAGCAATTGTTGGATCGTAAGGGTATCTAATTCTAATCATTTTAAGCTAATTTCCTACGTGTTTAATCAATCAAGATATACACAGCGGAATTTAAACAAATACAAGTAATCAAAGCAAACCACAATGATGACACCAGATTTTTATAGAGGTTCGGCTTCCTGCCTACTTCCTCTCTTGCAAGCTCCACTCGCGTCTTCACTATCAACCTTGTTCCAGGCCGACATTAAGCCTTTTACAAAAGAAGCTCCACGAACACCCTCGTGAGCTTGACTTTCTTCTCTCACAATCCGAGAGGAACACTTCGGGCTTTCATCGAAGTCCATGCTTCTTTACAACTGAGATCTTGAGTGGAAGACACTCTCTAACTTGAGCACACTTAGAGTAGGATGTGGAATTGATGCTAAGATGTGGAAGTTTATGCTTAGAGAGTAGGATATGGGGAATGGGAGACTTGGGAGTTTCTCTTAGGTGTATTTGACAAATGGAAGTGTACGAGATCTGTAATTGTCTCAACGAAACACCTATTTATATGCTCTTAAAGAGTTATAGCCGTTGGGGATGAATTGGGTAAAGATTGTGTAAGATACACAAAACAGAAACTGACAGGACCCAATTCTGAGTAAGTTTGGTCGACCGGATAAGGTTTTGGTTTAGTGTTTTCCGGTCTAAGTTTGGGTGATCGATTGAAGTCCAAATTATGTGAAATTTCGTGTGTGACTCCTATAGGGAACCTTGTGTGTGTTTGAGTAGATTTTAGCTCAAGTATGCTCAATTACACAAAGTTCCTAAGACTCAAAGTAATACACATGTCTTCAAATGAGCTTGATTACATGTCTTGACTTGATTTCCTTTTTTCGTTGAGTCTTGATCACCTGTAAAGGTTAGCACAAAGAAATATATATGAAATGCAACATGTGTGCTACTCTACATGATCACAATTAAGATTAAGTCGATTAAATCATCAAAACATAGATTAAGGCCAAAAAACCAACACCCTTCATCTCTCATACTTGTGTGATGTTTTGTTAGGTGTGTTAACTTGTTATGTGTGTTTGTTCTTGTTTCGACGAAGTTTCCTTTTTCAGGAAAGTTTCCCTTTAGGTCGTTCATGGGGTGCACCCACGCCTAGTCCGGTTGGCTTTATGTTGGTTGACGGTGGATTGGTCCCCAAAACCTTTTTCAACGTGGGATGATGTGTAGGGTCTGGTTGTGTGTGTGTGAGGTGGCCGCCACATCAGCAAAGCAAATTCGAATCCAACCAGGTAAGGAAGGCAATCATGGTAGATTTTGTGCAATCAAGTGTGGTTTGGAAAGGAAGTTGTGTGCATTACTAGGGCTGCAACCCTAACCTCCACACACAACTCCCTCTCCTCTCCCACGCACCACCCTTCTCCCCTCTCCGGTGAATAGGTGGCTACCAGGTTGCTTTCCGGCAACATCTCCGGCGAGCTAGCAAGGAGGCAAGGCTAGAAAGAAGAGGAGGCGAGCAACGAGGTATGCAGCAAGGGTTCAAGTGACTTCCAGAGTGGTTGTTTCTTCAAAACAAGGTATATGCATGTTCTATGAGTGGGTGACGGAGTTGGGGGTGTTGGGTGGACGGCTGGTCAGCACCAGCACAACTGGTGGTGCGGCTAGAGTTGCACCAACCAGCTGGGCGCTTTCCATGAACGCGGGTTGTTACATGTGTGCATGCCTAGCCGACTTTGAACACTGGCTGGATGCTCTATATCTCGACATGGTCTAATGTACTCTGGTGTGGTTGGGGCTAGCAACCAGCGAGGTTAGGGTAGGTTTGAGTCAAGATTGCGACTAGTGCAATTGGGCATGCCTCCATGCGCGTGAGTTCCTTGGGGTTTGGACTCAGCTGGCGCATGCTGACCGGAGTGGATGGCTTAGAGGTGGTGCATAGGGGTGAGACCATATGCTCCTCCAACTAACCCAAATCACTGAACAGTCAAGCCACAAGAGTCCCTATGCGCACAACTTGCACACTTCACACGACGTGTCGGGTCTGGTGGGGATTTGCAAATGTAGGGCGTGAAATAGAGATGTGCTGGCTGAAGGCCTGATTAGGACTTCCCTTGTTGCTGAACAAGTACTCGAGGATGGATGGTTGAACAGATGTGTGCTTGGAAGGTGGTTTTTTCTTCGTGTGGAGCATGCATGTTCTGTTTACTTGTGTTATAACCACTGAATATATTTTGATTAATGAATGACTAAGTCTTGGGTGCATGCACGTATCTTATTTCTTTGTATTTTAGCATCCAATGACAATATCACATGACCCATACCTAGTTGTAGTATCGAGATTAGTCTTTGTATGCTTGATGTATGTATGTATACCACATTCTTGTTGACATGTAGTTGCACATGCATGTTGTTATTCTTGATGTTATGATGCGCATGAGTTTTTGGTGGGTGCTCATAACATAGTCATTGCATTAGTTGTGATTGTGACTACATATACCTATATATATATATATACATATACATAAGGTACATTAGATGACTTGCCTATGAATTCTTGAATTTATATAGTATCTGGGCATTTATTGTGGGGGCCAAAGGGACTATTTGTAAAAACCTCTAGGTAGAGGGGCCAGGCGTCGATAAGACCTGGACGTGTACATTGTCTTTTTCTAAAGGACGAGCATACCCAACTTGCGATGGTATCATGTAGGTCATTGCCGCAAGTTGGGGTGTCAATCTAGAAGACCGCTTTGTGCCTAGCGGTGGGTTACACTTTTGGGTGACCCGCACTTGGAGTAGACCAGCATGGCTGGTGGTCGGGTTCCTAAGTAGAGAAATCGCATCTGGCGAGCTCAGAGATACTTGACTATGTAGACTCGTCGCCTTTTGTTGTTTGTATGTTTTGCATATAGTATTTCATGCTAGACTCTTTATTCTTCTTTTGGACCGAGGGCATACAAAATTTTGTTGTTGAAAACTCACACAATTTTGTTGATTGTTTTACCCCAAGTACTTAGGTTTCTGGTAGGGGTTTGACTAGAGATGTTTCGGAGGATTCTGTACACGAGGGACACGTCGACCAGTTTCCTTGCGTTATCTTTTTGCTTCCTCATATTTCATGTTCTTTTTCCTTGAGTTAAACCTTGATATAATGAATTCTGAGATATTTCTATATATATGGATACTTTCCTTTTTTGCATTATGTCTTGTATCTTTTTATTCATGTATGTTTCCGATTTATGGTAACTTTCTCAGTCATTGCAGAGACTGTGATCGCGACTTTTGCTTGGACTCCCCAGTGTGCGTACAGACGAGATCGGGGGCGTTACAACAAAAATACATTCATTTGGAGGAGTAATCCCACAAGGTACCATTCCGTATGAATACTTTGTCTCTTCGGTCCGATGGCGTACGATAAAAAAGTTACAGTCGTTACGAGGATCATCCCCAACTAAACTAAAAGAGGAGGGATGTATGAGGATTTGGTCGATGTAAGATAAAGGAAACTGATGTTTCAACTCCTGTTAAGTGTTAATAGTTAACACACCTTTAATAGGATACATGTGCCTCCAATGGATTGTGTCCTTCGAAGGACACCCATGTCTCTCGAAGGACACTTATGCAGTTATGCGTTTCTTGGTTGGCAAGTTGGAGCCATTGTTACGTTTTTTTGTGATTAAAATGGCAACATACTTGAGTTCCAGATAGATCCTTGCTTTAAAGAACATACTCATGTCCTTTATAGGGCAGGCATGTGGTTTAGGTTAACTACCCTTTCATGTTGTAAAGAAGAAACAAGTGCTTTCAAGGACATACGTATCTTTTAAAGGACATACGCGTCCTTCAAAGGGAAAACTTGTGGTTCTATGACCATTTTGAGTTTTCAAGGAAACTTTCAAGTATAGTAGTTATTGGAAGCCAATTAACAACCATCTAATGGAATGCAAAAAAACCCATGGCAAACCGTGTCAGCCATAGTCATGTTTTCCGAAAAACCCTTACAGATATAGCAGCTTATTGCATTGGTAGTAATTTCGAAGGGTGACAACATTTCACTTCATGGTATGCCAAGAGACTGAACATTCCATAGTTCCATTCCTTGTATAAAATCATTGGTTGTAGTTTATTCCATTTTGACTTCCTAAACCCTATACCCTTCCAACACAATTCCAACTACCACTGCTCTAGTAAAAAATTACCTTCCAACAAAATTCCCTCTTCGAGTACTCTAGTGATGACGTGTGGTTTCCTAGAGGACCGATAAGGGAGGGTATGCCATTATTGACATAAGGGGTCCCACAACTACCATAACGCACCTGTTGGTGCAATTTCAAGAGCACAGAGTTGTGCCCTGCCAACCCCGACACCGTTAGCCAGAAGTTCTACATCTGCATCTTAGAGATGATGGCACACAAGCACCACCAGTGGAGGTACCCGACCAGACAATAACGGACCCAAGACTGCAGCAAATGCTCTTGTCAATGGCGAAGTTAGGTGAGATGATGGAGGTGCAACGCATTATGTTCTATGAATTCAGGCAATGCCTGATTGGAAACCTTAATTTATTTGGGAGAGATTAGAATTTTTTCTATGTGTTTGTGTATTAAATATATGTTCCTATCAATACGAAGAATACAATTTCCCATTGAAACATAATGTTTCCCTCTAGCATCCAGAACTACAAATATTAACTACAAAAAAAGGATGTCATTTTAAGGTTTAAGGACAAGTATGTCCTATAAAGGACACATGTGTGCTCTTTAAAGCACTAATTAATCCTTGAAACTTGGAACTCAAATGTGACCTTTAAATGTGTTCTTTAAAGCACAAGGTTGTTCTTTAAGGACATGTATGTCCTTTAAAAAATATTGCATTTTTAGGGAAGGAAAGTTTTTTGAATTTTTTGTTGTTTTTGAATGTATGGAAATTTAATATTAAATAACATATATAACTTTAATTGGTTTACCATCCATAGCCATGATCATTAAAAAAAGATCATCCCAGTTTTCTCTCTCTGCCACATCAATCTTTTCACTTCACAGCCACGTCAACCATGGGGGTTTTTGACAAAATAATCATGAATTGTGGATTTTTTAAATCATTAACAATTTGTAAATCATTAACAACAAGTGGAAATTATTTGTTTCCAAACAAAGTTGTTTTCCAAAAAAAGGACATGATGGTTCACATGCTTGGTCACGAGTCTGGACAAACGTGGACACGCGTCAGCCGAGTCGTGGACGTAACCTGAGTGTCCAACGCTGAACACCTGCATGTCTATCTAGCGTTGGACAACCATAATTGGACTTGCTATTGGACACATTCTGGACACACTTTGGACAAGCTATAAACTGACACATGTCCAGGTCAGGACAAATTCTAAACTGGCTCGTACCCAGGTTTGAACACACATTGAACTGGCTCATGTCCAGGATTGGACGAGCTGCTCGATGTTCTGGAAGCACTCTGGACACGAATGGATGTGTGTCTAGAACATGTCCAACAATAAGTCCAATCGTGGACACATGCCAATTTAGAGTTTTTCCAGATTGTGTCCAGAGTGTGTCTTGAATGTATCCAGAACGTGACCAGTAGCCAGTCCAATCTTGGACACGAGCCAATTTATAGTTTGTCAAGATTGTGTCCAGAGTGTGTCCTGAAATGTATCCAAAATGGGTCCAGCAACCAGTCCAATCCAGGACACGAACAAGTGTAGAGTTTATCCAGACCGCCATGCCTATAATGTGTCTAGGTTTGGACACGAATGAATGTGTCTAGCTTCCAGTCCAATAATGGACACAAACAAGTTTAGATTACGTCCAAAGTGTGTCCAAACCGGGACACGAGCAAGTTCAAAGTATGTCCAGCATTCAGCCCAGAGAATGTCAAGAGTGTGTACAACAACCAATCCAAACCTGGACAAGAGCAGTCCAGAGTGTGTCGAACAACTAGTCTATAGCGCGAGTCATTAAAAAAGAGACCAATCATTCATAATTCTTTAACACAAAAATTGCAGAGAGAATACCCTTGACATATATACAAATATAATTCATAACTCTTGCTGGACACGAATACGAATTCAATTCTCAGTTCAAATAAACACATCATTTCTATCTCTTGATAATAATAATTACAAAATTATAATAAAATAATAAAATCACACAATTTGATTGTGGGAATCACACGATCTACTCTTTGTCACCATCCATTTCATCATTTTCGGTTTTAATTTTATTGTTTTAAAGCGATTAGAAAATGTGATTTCTGAAAAATTGAGAGACGTTTGGAAAGAAAAAACCCTAAATCTGAAATCCCCCAAGCCGACCCCAAAAAGTTAATCCAAGAAATGGAAGCAGACATCGACGTTCCAAGCACCAGCGGTAAAAAGTAAGTGAGCGGGGGTTTGCATTTTTTTTAAACTGGTCTAGGGTTGTTGCCGTGTTGTGTTCGTTTTTAGTTGGCTGGGGTCCGTCCTATTAACATTCGATTTCTAACTGAGATTTGGAGTGTGCCAATTTAACATTGGAGTTTGTGTCCTTCGAAGTCACTCGAAGGAGATGTGTGTCCTTCGACGGACCATTGTGTCCCTTATGGTCTATGTTTGCCATTTAACACTCGAATTATGCTTTTGAGATACTAACTCTGGCCTTTTATTCCTTGTAGACATCGAAATTCTTCCAGCATACAAAGTGTAAATGAGCATCCTTTAAGAGGGAGAAGAAACTAGCTACTAACCGAGAGCGGACAATATTCAAAAGGAGCCCCTTCGCACACTTCTTAAAGAGGCAAAGTATCACAATGAACAATGATATGACATTGTGGAGTTCCTGATCGAGAATTACGGCGACGAAGAAGGAGGCTTCGGACTTAGGAACAAAGTGGTGAATTTGAAGGCCTCCGACATCGCCGTGATATTGGAATTGCCTCTGGGCATATTTCCAATTGACATGATTGATACCTCATCAATGCAACGACGAGGTCATCAACTGGAGAGGTCAGAGTTTGAAGTACAACTGGCCAAAGCGAGGAAGAGTGGAGACGACGAAGAATGCATCAAACGTCTATTTTATCATCTTTTTGCTACCTTCCTTTCCGACGATGGTTCAGAAAGAGCGAAGAGATGGTACATCTCTGCGATCACTAACCTAGAGGAAATAAGAACGTATGCCTGGGCGGAGTGAGTTTTGGAGTACTTGACCGTTGGCATAAAAAAGCGAGTAGAGATTTGAGGAGAAGGAAATCTACCGATAATGTTACCCGTGGTAAGGAGACCCTGAACGAATGCATGGCTATACTTCAGGTAAAAAAATAAGACTTTCAATTAATTTCCCTCATTTTGTTGCAATAGTTTCCCTAGAAATGAGATATCTACATGTTGATGTAGGTATTGCTCTGTGCAAAGATAAATAGAGAATGATAAACCACTGTGCTTCCCAGTAATGAACCGCTGGTGTTCCTTCACTGGGATAAGGAATATGCAGAACGCGTTGGAAGTGCAGGGCATCACCCTCCTCAAAATAACCAACGGAGAAGTTGAGTTGAGAGAAGATGTGTTGGAACCACCTCAAAATGTAAAGACAAGTGAGGATCCTAAGGTCGACGAACACGTTGAGCCTGGAACCAGCGGTGATCGACGAATCACTGACATTCCCTGGTACGTTTTGCCTCATGGTGGGTGCTCACGACATTCTAAGGGACCCATTGCAAGACGAGGTCAACTACTAGGAGCTGAAATTGAGATGGCTCAAAGCAGAGCAGACAATTAAGGATCTCCAGTAACAATTGGGACAGAAAGACAAAGAACTACAACTCTAGAAAGACAAGTCAATGTACAAATTGTACGCGTACGTCTTTCCATAATGTGCCCAGTACATCCTGTCGGGGAGAACTTCTCCACTAAATGAGAGCCACAAAGACCTCAGAGAGGACACCTTAAAAAGACTTGCAGAAGGTGCCCCGACATCCCAGGTTGAAACGGTAGACGTTTACACTAATGAAATTGGTAGAGAAGAAGAAGAAGCAAAATAATGGCCAAGGGAGGAAGAGGAAGACAAAAAAAAATTGGAAGAGGAGGAAGAGGAGGAGAGGAAGAGAAAGGAGGAGAAGGTAAGAAAAGACAAAGAAGAGGAGGAAAGGAAGAGAAGGAAAGAAAAGATGAAGAGGAGGAGAGGACGAGAAAGGAAGAGAAGAAGGCAAGAAAAGAAGAAGAAGAGGAAGAGAAAGGAAGAGGAGAAGGCTAGAAAAGATGAAGCAGAGGATGTAAGGAAGAGAAAGAAAGAAGAGAAGGAAGAAAGAAGAAGCAGAGGAGAGGAGGCGGAGGAGAAATGAAAAAGAGAAGCAGAGAAGAAGGAGGAGAGGAAAGAAGAGGAGAAGAAGAAAAAGAGAGGAAGAATAATGGAGCAGAGGAAGGAAGGGGAGAAGAACAAAGAGAGACACGAGGAGGAGGAGGAGAAGAAGAAGAAGAAGAAGAAGAAGAAGAAGAAGAAGAAGAAGAGGAAGAAGAAGAAGAAGAATGAGAGAAAAAGAAAGACAACACAAATAAGTGAAGAGTCAACAGTGGAGAAGAGGCTCAAATTCGATGGACAGATTACCTCTTTACGGATCAATTAATATTTACTTATTATATCCATAAGATAAAGTTTTACTCAGTGATGATTCCGATATGTTTTATCCATAACAACAAAAAATCACAAATTATTTTGTGTTATTGTGGGGACGTTGCAATCTTTCTGCAGTTTGGTGAACTACGAATCCGAGGAGAGGGTTTCTAATTATCATCCCTGAAGAATAAAACCTAAAAGGCCTATAGTTGTACTCTTTTTCCCTTTTTAATTTTTGTCCTACAAGATTTTTATTGTTTAAAGGTTTTTAACGAGGTAACTTGTGCAATTGTGTTACTGTATGTCATGCACACATTTTCTCTTAGCTATTTTCCCACTGGGTTTGTAGTAATGTTTTTAATGAGACAGGAACATAACACCATTATTTGTAGTAATGTTTTCCCACTGGGTTTGTAGTAATTATTTGAGGGAATTTGTAAATCTATATTAAAGTAAAAGGGAGAATTATACCCTCTACACTCTTTTTCGTTCACCAAGTTTTTATCCCACAAGATTTTACTTGGCAAAGTTTTTAACGAGGCAGGCCGAAAAGTGTATAATAGAAGGTGATCATCCAAGGGGGCGTGTTATAAAATTATATATGTGATGGACGATTCATCTTCCATTCATTATAACTTATTGTAACTCATGTTTTGAGTATTGTAACATGTCCTGTATTTACATTTCAATTAGTATAGACTATGAATGCTTGTAACTTACACACACCTATATGAGTATATATATAAGGTTGTGTCATGTAATGGAGATACAATCTTCCTCCCCTACATACTTTTTCATTTTTCTTACTTTTTTTTTATTATGTGATTCCAATGTCTACGATATTTTTACATCATTTTTATTAATTTCGAAACCATAGATTAATATTTCACTTACGTTTATCACAAAAATGGTTGTAAATGAGGCCCACCAAACCCCATCGACCAGCAAAAGCCAACTCAGTAGATTCAGGTTAAGGTCATAATTTCCATCTTGTTTAGAAATCTAATCCACCCAACCTGCCAACCCGCTTCCTTATTAAGGTTTATTGGGGTCGAGCAAAATTGGACCCGCCCGACCTATTAAAATAAAATCATAAAAATATTATAATATTATATACAAATATAACTTAATACATGTATTTCCTCTTGAATTTATTATTAATAAAACATGTAGTTTATTTAGCAAGATTTAATAGATATGATGGGTTTTGTTAATGAGCATACGAATTTACACGCGCATGTATAAACGCAGACATATACGTAGACTCATTTCTGAAAACATCATAGTTTGTGCATGTATGTTAAAATAGACATGACCCTAGATAGATTCCACAAGCCAGGTCCTCTAAGCCTTTAGGTTCTTTAAAATGACATGGGTTTAGTTAATAAAAAAATTGATACCGGAAAAATAGACTTAATTAATATATTTGCATCAATGACTTTAAGATAACATTAACTAGCGATATTTTGACCGGTCTTAATGGCTTCCCATATTATTGTGTAATGTTTATTTTTTAGATAATTCATGAGTTTTACATAAACAAATTATTTCTTTTTCATCGATTTTGCATCCTCACACCATAATGATTATATATAACCAGATCATAGATGCATTGCAAGCTTATTCAATAGAAAATAAAATTTGTGCAATTTCTTTTGACAATGCTACTAATAACTCCAGTAATAGAATTACTTAAAAATTTATGTAATTCACCATTAGATGGTATTATTTTTCATCTTAGATGTGTTTATCATGTTTTAAACATAGTTGTAAAAGATGGACTTGAAATAATTAAACCTCATTTACAATTGTCTTTATAGGTAGTAATAGTACATATTTAAATCAAGAATTTACGAAATTGTGCTCTAGTAGTGATGTTGAACCTTGGAAATTTAAATTACATGTCTCCCATATATGGAATTCTACTTATGAACTATTGAAATGTTTTTATCCTTATATGCCTCTAATTTCAGCTTTTTATAAAAAACAAAATGAAAACTTTTAAGTAATCTCTATTGGGAAAATTGTAGAATTATGTTTGATTGTTTGAATTTTTTTTTCAAATTTCACTAAGGCATAAAGTGGAACATATTACACAACTGTTAACATATTTATATCTGAATTACTTCCAATAACTAAAGCATTTCGGAAATATATGAGTAATGCTAGTTTTTTTGAAATTATAAATGTAATTGAGGCTAAATTTAATAAATATTGGAAATCTCCAACTTTAACGCTCTAACAGTCCCAGCTACTTCTCCAACTTTAGTTTCTTAAAATATCAAAAGGTTTAGGATTTGTCAGGTTTTGTTATGGATCCTATATTTCAAATGACTAATTTACCAATTTATTTAGAAACTATTGTTGAAAACATGAATTATGAAGGCTGTGAAGATTATTTAAAAGAAACTAAAGTAAACCAAAATATATGTTTTAGTATATATTAAGGATTACAGAAGATTAATCAAATGGGTTCGAACAGTGCTAGTTCATCATTATCACCACAACACCTATTTTTGGATCAAGATGAAGTTGAAGAGAACTCTCAATGAAATTGGTTAAACAAGAAAAAATTAAAATTACTACAAATATGAAATACATAACGAATTAACTAAATATTTAAATAGTAAAATGTACATAACTCCTGTAGAAGTATTTTTTTTTGATGTTTTAGACAGGTAGAAATCTAACTCTGCTAGATTTCCAATAGTTTCTTTATTAGCACATAATTTACTAACTCCTCTGGTCAACAGTGGCGTCTGAGTCTGCATTTAGCGTAAGTAAAATGGTCTTGAGATACAAGAGGCAGAACACGTTTGATAGACCACTTGAGACGAGCGTTTGCTTGAAGAACGGGTTGGACGCAGTAGATAGAATGCAAAACATGCAAATAAATGAGAGCACCGACGAAGACAAATGAAATAATCATAATTGTATATAATTTACAATTGTAATACTTAATACATTAGAATTTGTATGAAATTTGTAAACTTATTTTACTTAATACAAATTTACTATTTGTTTGGATGGGTAGACAAGGGTAGTCGATGATGCAATGACGTCGATGAACCGATTATTTTATTGAAATTCCAATTTGATAGTGCTTTTAATTTAATCTTTGTATGTTATTTCTATCTGAATATCTCCGGTAGAAGAAAAGACTACAAACCCGATCGAAAAGAACCTGAAGCTGACTATACCTGAACCCGACCATACCAGAAATCGCCTCAGTCTGACCTGACCAGAAACCGGCCCAACCCAGCACGATTAGCCCAAAGGACTGGCGGGGCTGGCACAGTACCCATGTCTATGTTAATTTGAAAATATTTTCTAACTATTTATTGTTCCCTTTTTCAATCATAGAAAAATGATTTCATTTCTAACATTCAGTTTCTTCATTGTAATTTGGAATAGTGTGCTTTTATGTTTAAACAATTCCTTTTTTGTTTCGAATGTCTCATCTTTGTATTGGTTCACTTCGTTTTTGTCAATATAGTAAGTACATACTTCATAAAAGTCATTCCATCTTACAACAAATTTATAATGCAATTCCCTCACTCCTGTTATGTTCGATTTCTCTTGTATCATATCAATCTTAATTTATAATGCACTCCAAGCAAAACAAGTTTTACCAACGGATAACCATCCCTCGATGACAGATCTGTCAGAGAAGTTGTCTATCACGAATGTATAGTAATAGTTGTCAGTGCTAATGTACAATGAGAGTTGTTTTGACCAACACCGACGGACAAATTCTGTCTTGATACGTTTTAGAACAATCACATGGCGGTAAAATGAATTTTTTGGCAAAAAAAATACAAATGAATATATATATACCGACGGATAGGTTCGGTTGGTGTATGACTTAAGATTCACTGACAGATAGGATCTGTCGGTGCATTTTTTGAAAATACACTGTTACAAACATATAATATAAGCATCACTAACGGATAATATAAAGGTTCACTGACGGATATGTACCGTGGTGAATCATTTTATCAGTATCCCGTATTGGGCTTCCCCTTCACTTTTCCCAAATCCCCAATGTTGGGGTTATGGGACCCTAACAAATTCCTCGGTGGTTATGGGACCACTCGTATAGATCGGGATTGTTGTCAAGCAATCTCTTACTACATTTCGTGGGCCTAAAGGCCTAATGGTTTAACAACCCAACTCGTGGGCACCAACGTAGCCGCCTAGCGCCTCCTCATGCTGCACTCGTTGCCCCCGACTCACATCGTTGTCGGCATCATCACCATCGCCGACCATCGTCTTTCTGAGCTTAATTCTAGTTGTGTTGCCTCCTCGTCTTGCCACCATCATCACCATCGCCGACCATCGTCTTTCTCAGCTAACCGGTAATTCTTATTCATCCTCACCCACCATCTCCTCCTTCTACAACCACCTCCTTCCACCGCTACCTCCTTCTACTACCGTTAGCCCACCACCCAATCACCACCGCCAACAACCACCCAATCGCCACCGCCGCCACCATGACCACCACCGGCGCACCACCACCTCCTTCCACCCCCACACAAACAGCATAGCCACCAATCACCACCGATATTGACACCAAAAGAAAACAAATATAATAAAAATTAGACAAGAGACTTAGATGCTATGGGTATAAGAAGGGACCTAGAAATGGTTCATAGTGCCGATGGCAAAACGATCTATCCACCTACTTCTTTAAGGATAAGCGTCGATGAGAAGAAAACTTTCTATAGTGTTCATTCGATGAAGGTTTCAGATGGGTAGTCATCGAACATATCACGCTATATAAACCCTAAAAAGTGCAAGATTAGCTCATTATAGAGTCATGATCATCACACATTGATGCAAGAGTTGTTACCCCTAGCCCTAAGAAAAAGTCATGAATTTCAAAAAGTCCAAGAAGAAATTTTTAACTTGAGTTAGTTTTTCACACTTTGTGTTCGAAAGTAAACACTACTGAAGATTTCTAACATCAAGAAAGGAACATTGGTATTGTTTTATACAAGTTGTAGATGATATTTACACCAAGTTTTTTTGTTGTTATGTTGAATTTGCTTATTCACTTGGCATGGGAGACACAATTGGCAGGTCCTGTGTTCTATCGTTGGATGTACCTATTTAAAAGATATATGAATAGGTTGAAATCTTATTTTAAAAAAGAAATATACCTTAATGATCAATTAATGAAGGTATTCTAGCCGAGGAGTGAACGACCTTTTGCTCTAGATATTTGAAGAGTGTGGAGACAATTTTAATAGAACTTCGAGGAGCGATGGAGGTTAGATACCCTTAGGAGGGTCAAATGATTGTTTTGGACATTGTTGATCTATAGAAAGTTCACAATTAGGTCTTATATTAAACTACCATTGTTTATGAATATCAAGAGTAGGTGAACGAAAGTATCATTACTTTTGTCATATTTATTTAATGTGATTATTTCATGGTTAACAATGAAATTCGGCTCTTACAGGTGCTTTAACCATTACAATGCCTTCATGGGAGTAGTAGTGCGTCGTATTGACACCAACAATCGAATGCATCACATAACAACTTTAGTGATTGGCTAAGGGTGCGTTCGAAATGAAAACACTCAATGTGTTGATATCGAAGCTCCTGATCGAGACCCGAACACTATGGCAAGGAGGTATTTGGGATATATCATCGAGCATTGTAGGTTTCACACAAAGAAACGTGAGTCCAAAGGGAAAACCTAAAACTGTGGAGTATTTGTGAATGCCACAACAGAAAGTTAGTAAACAACATGAGATAACGATCTTGTAAGTGCATCGGTCTACTAATTTAGTGTATTGCCAGACATAATCGAGTTTCACTACTACGATGATGTGAAATATGGTTTGTTCAAGCACAAGTAGTATGACGTTCTAGGATGGGACAATATAACTAGAAGCAACAAACATGAGTTCACGTTGGTGAATGCAAAAGATCTCTGAAACCGAAAGAACCAATTGCACATGCATCCCTAGCAGAGCAACATTTTTGTGTTGTAGAGCCTAAAGAAAGGGCAAGCAATGAACGATGGTTAGTCGTTGTGACAATGTTGTCAAGGGATTTATATAGCATGGAAATCAAAGCATCCAAAGTTCCTGAGTACAGTCAAGAGAATCTTGTGCAAGATCAAGTCCAACTAAATGGTACTAATGTGATAGACTTTGTTATACTTGATTTAGAACCGCTAGTGGAGTAGTGCACATTTTGACATCTACGACCACAAATGTAATGACAAACCAAATGTGTGAACTCTTTGATTTGGAGTTTATAAATTTTATTATAAGATTGATGATAAATTACACTACTTCAGAATTCATGTATGACTAGACGTCAGTCATCACTGTCAGAACGTGTACCTGACTGAGGCAGTGATAGGCGTAGACGTCGAAGACATCAAGAGGAGGATGCCCTAGTAGTTCATACTCCACAGATTAGCGATGGTGCAGCCGATCCTTCTGAGAGTGGGGACATTCCTAGAACTGCGTGCTCTGGTAATGAAAGGCTAATTTACGCTTCATAGAGGTGCAGCCAGCATGAGTAGGGGTCGTGGTTCCACACAGCTTTTGGAGGAATGGAACTCAATAGTTCCTGCTGAGATCAAATTTATTGGTCGGAGGGCATCCCCAAAGGAAAGAACACAAAACTCTTCCAGAACTTCAACAGACGATAGTCAAGAGGACACACATACTTCCTCCTCATTATTTGGATTGAAGAATGGTTACAAAGAAGGATAAAGATGTGGCATGGCGGCAGTTAATAGTATCAATACATACATACTGAATTTATATTATTATTGATTTGAATTGAATACTAATTTGTATTTTTTATAGACACACTGGACAATTCTTGAGGGGTTCATAGCCAAGATTATGAGGTCTCTAAACAAAGAATAGAAGGAAAACAAGAACCAACTATACTTTGATGTGGCAGACTTGGAGATGAGAGAGGAGAGAATGGTGGCTAAACCGTCGCATATCTCGGCTGAGGATTGGTCCAATCTTCTGGACTAGTGATCCAACGATGCGTTCATGGTACAATTATAATGTCATTTGGTTAATTTATATTCAATGGATGTAAAGGTTAACAATTTTCTATTTTTTGTGATGTAGAAGAAGAGTGAGACCAACTAAAAAAATATGGCAAATTTTATCATATTGTATCTGTGTGGTACAAAGTATGTTGGGTGACACAAGGAGAAGATAGTAATACTTTATTTACATTTGTAAATTCTTATAAATTCAATACCTTTTATATATAAACTCACAAAATTGTTATTTCTAATGGTATTGCAGATTGCAGAAAACCCAGATGCTCGGGCCTACTCGTATAGATATGTACAATCGACTTCAAGAAAAGAAGAGCTCAGAAGCAATGATTGTCATTGCAAGTTTGAATTCATAATAGTTTTCTATTTTAGTCTTGTTTGGTTGCACTCATTTATAATTTTCTGATATTTACTGCTAGCAGGAAGGATTAGAGGCTTTACGAGGACCAAGTGAGACGAGCTCTGAGGGTTCTTTAACTTCGACGACTGTCGTCGAGGATCTGCTCGAGATAATTTTGGGTGATGAGCACGATGATTGACATCATTTAATGCTTATATTTGTGTCTTATATCCATTATCTTTCACCTAAACAATGCTATGTGATGAGTTTTATGTTTGAATTTTAGAAATAAGTAGGTTTGAAGAGAAGAGGCATAAAAGGACCTAAAAGCATGAAAAAGGACTGAGTTGAGAGACTCAAAGACTAAGATGCAAGATCGAAGGACCTGAATGTAAGATCGAAGAACCAATGAGTAAACAAGAATACTTCAAACCATCATGGGGAGTATTTTGGCAATTCTATTCATGTCAGAGCTATAGAAAGCGAAGTAGATGCATCAAAGACCACCAAAGACATCCAAAAAAGCCCACACAAAATAACAGCTGGATCCAAACAATATAGATCGCCAATTGGCGGTCCAAGACCGTCGATTGGCGGTCTATTTTGATACTGATCCGCTAAAATTTTGTAGGGTCGCGTATTAGTGTGTATTAAGTCTATTTATGGTATTTGTTTAGTCCCATACCAGGGGATTGTCCCGGATTACGTTTTTCTATGGTTATAAATAGAACTCTTCACCTTCTATTGTAATTACCCATTGCTTGGTGGCATTCTCTCTACTTGGAGTAAGCCTTGGAGCAAAATCTCAATGTGGAGAAGAATGCAACCTTCAATGTGAGTCATCTAATAAAATAATTTTTCCATTGTTTTGTTCTTATGTTGTTTCTTTATGCGTGCTTAGCTTAGTTTTATTGCTTTGATTGTAGGCTAAAGTAGTTAAAATGTTTCCTTTCTTCTTTAGTTTAATTGTTAGAATAATGTGTAGTGAGTAGATCCATCCCCTTTTGGGGGTGGAGATGATGTTCATACATGCATTAAAGAATGGATATGAATGCTTTATATATTGATTGTGTTGATAATGTAGGATCGTGTGGGTTATGGGTCCACTAATCACTTTTAATCTAACCCCTAATTAATCAAACAATAAACGCAGCGGAAACAAAATTAAAAACTAGTAAGGAAATAACATGCAAACCACAAAGAGACTCGGCGTTTTTATAGAGGTTCGGCACCCCACCCGGGTCCTAGTCCTCTCTTGTAAGCTCCGCTCGACTCCGCGAGCTCCGCCTACGTCTTCACTAACCACTCCCCGTTCCGGGCCGGGAGAGAACGCCTTTACACCACAAGCAACGCGAACAACCCTCGCTTGCTTGAATTCTTCCTCTCACAATCCGAGAGGGACACTTCGGGCTTTCACCGAAGTCCTTGCTTCTTTTGACAACACTTGTAACTGAGTGGGATTCACTCTCTAATTGAGCACACTTTGAGTAGGATGAGTATATGATCAAATGTGTGAAGTTTAGGCTTAAAGAGTGTAGAATTGGGAGCTTTGAGGATTGAGGTTTCTCTCTAACGTATTGGGACAATTGGAGTTGGAGAGTTGTGTTAACAACAAGTCTTGATCCTCTATTTATAAGCTCCTAAGGTATTCTAGCCGTTGGGGATAGATTTGATTGGGTTTTGTGCAAGATACACAAAGCAGAAAATCGGGCTGCAAATCTGTCCAGAACCGGTCGACCGAAACTACTAAACCGGTCGACCGTCAACATGATTTCAAAGAGAACGGTCGAACGAAAGAATATTCGGTCGGACAAACGAGCTAGAACTTAACTCTACTTAAGTTAAACGGTCGAACCAAAGTATGGGGCGGTCGACCGCTCAGGGGATTCGGTTGAGATAAAGGTGCAACGGTCGAACGAAGAATGAGTCGACCGATAGCAGGGAATTTTGTTTCTTGAAGAAATGTTCAACCGGTAGACCGAAACAAGGTCGTCGTTCGACCGGTTACCGAATGTATTTTGGGGTTAAGTTTGTTTTATACGAATACGACCGTTATAGGAATACGACAAGAAAAACGACCATATTAAAATCCGGGATCGGTCGACCGAAAAGGTAGAACCGGTCGACCGGAAGAGTTCGGTAAAATCACTGTGGAGAGTCTGTTATAAACCGGTCGAACTGAGAACTGGTTCGGTCGACCGGTTCACACAGGAAATCTGGGTTTAAGTTTATAAGTGATTTCCGACTAAGGTTTGGGTGATCTAATGAAGTCCAAATAATGTGAAATTTCGTGTGTGACTTCTATAGGGACCTATTGTGTATGTGATTGGTTTTTAACTCTTGTATGCTCAATTTACACATGTTCCTAAGACTCAAAATAAAATCAAGATTACAAGTCTTCATTTAGCTTTATTACAAATCTTGACTTGATTTCCTTCCTTCCATGAGTCTTGATCACCTGTAGAGGTTAGCACATGCAATATATATGCAATGCAATATGTGTGCTACTCTACATCATCCTAATTAAGATTAGGTTAATTAAATCATCAAAACCTAGATTAAGGCAAAAAAGCCAACAGATAAATGTGAATGTATGCTTTCTTGTTAGAGTAGAATACTACACTTGATGGGTTTTGCCGCACATCTTAGACACCTCCCATGCTTGTTTAGGTTCTGAAATAACCAGCTTGTGTATATGAATGTTAATCAACTAGGTTAGTGAATGGATTGATAGGATTTTCCATAACCTTTAGACACTTCCTATGCATGAAAACACTACCTACATTTGTGCATATAGAATGCATTCTTCACCATCTTTCTACATGTGTGCATACACTCCACCCCTAGGGGTCTTTCTCTTCTTGATTCCAGCTTAGTTTTACATTCTTTTAGTTTTGATTCGAAGTAATCATTAGTTGCTTTACTTTGCATTTTTCTTCTTAGTAGTTTAGTGTAGTGTAGATTAGCATAGACAAACTCTTCTCCTTTTTTGTTGCCACTTGATTTCTGAAAAACCAGAGGCTACTCACCTCTCTGAGGATCGACCCATACTTGCCACAACTTCCACGCGGCCGTGCACTTGCGATTATTAATAAAACGATTAAACAAGTTTTTGGCACCGTTGTCGGGGAAATGTGATTGTCAACCTGCTTTACCTTCCTTAAGGTTACAATGACATTGACTTGGTGAACATGTTCCTCCACATGGTTCACTTGCCACCCCCGAGGTACCACATTCTCATTTTTCATGTGTTGGTGTTAGTACATGCACGGGTTAGCCTCAGGCTGGCTAGGCAGAGACCCTCTCTCTCTTTCATGTATAGACTGAGCCAATTGGCCCATCTGAAGCTCTAGAGATTTGATGTTCTGCTGATTTTAAGTGAGAACCTGACTTGTGGTTGATATAATTTTTTTTTATTGAGTTTTCAAGTCCACGAGTCAAGGTCTCAAGCGAATTGAATCGGGTTTCCTTATTATTGGAATTTGGGAAACCCGATTGATTGGTGATTTGAGCTTGGGGTGGTTGATAAGATTGTGCATGCATGGGAGGTTGGTGTGGTTAGTTAGATGGTCGAGAGGAGTTTAAAGGACCACCCGGGGCATAATTTTGGTTCCATGAAAAATTGAGGTGGTTCCTCCATCCGGGATTATAAGATGATGAGTATGAGTCATTCCTAGCCCTATCATAGATGGCATTGACATGTTCCATCTCAGGAGGAATGGACGCACACTCGCTTTCTACATGACCTATCCTACCACATGAATGACAGGGGACTGGACCAGATGTGGACATCTGAGGTGCACCTTGTTGGTTTTGGAGCTCAATCGAATCCATACGGCGCATTAAGGCCGCCATGCGCGCCTCGGTGGCCGTAGTGGTATCGACAGCAAATGCGGCACCCGATCTAGTCGAGTTTGCATTCGCAATCCTCGCTCCTATGCGGGATGATGCTGGGGGTTCCCTCACAATCTCCCACTGTATGGTTTTCTTAGCGAGGTCTTCTAGGAAAGCCCATGCCTCCCTTTCATTCTTTCCTAAGAACTCTCCTTGCCACAAGGACTCAAGGAGCGTTCGGGACGGGATGTGAAGACCCTCGTAGACAATCTGACAAAGGCGCCACAACTCGATGCCATGGTTAGGGCATGAGGATAGTAGCTCATTGAACCTCTCTAAATATGCATGAAAAGTTTCGGTCTCAAGTTGATAAAAGAATTAATTTCGTTCCTCAATTTTTGAGTCCGATGATTTGGAAAGTACTTTTTAAGAAATGCAAATTAAAATTCATCACAAATCCTAAAGGCATTCGCCTGGTTTCTGTACAACCACTTCTTGGCATCATCCTTTAGTGGAAAAAGGAGTAGCCTAAGATGGATGGAGTATGTGCTAAGTTGTTGCAGCTTGAACATAGCATAGACCTCCTCAAATTCTGTGAGAAAGATATAGGGGTCACCCTTCCTAGTGAAGTGAGGGAGCGTTGAAATGAATTGAGGCATAACCTCAAAGTGGTTCCCATTCACCTCTGGTAATACGATGCATGAGGGTAGAGCGGTACAACTCTGGTAGCATCGATCACGTAGAGGTATGGGAGCCACAACAGGATGAACAAGTGGAACACGTGGGTCCAGCAACTTCTCCTCCTCGCGGAAATGAGCAGACATTTGAACCCAGACTATGTGGGACACGAAAGGAGGGAGACATTGATAAATCAACTACCGAAGCAGGGTTGACGACACGCCTCGTCAAACGGCCAGTCTCATGTCGTGCCCACACACATAGTCCAAAACTTTTTTTTAATAAAGAATGTGCGTAGAGGAGAAGACGGAAGGACACAGAAGAGAAGGAATGACTCAGGAGAGAAGGGAAGAAGTCCTTATACTATGTCGGGTGGGTACAAGTAGAATCACACAAGCAAACAAGGCTCAAACAATCCTAAGGTCTCTATAGGTCCTTACGGCTAGACGACGCCTAACTGCGAGGTCACACGGCCTCAACACGCCTCACCTCGCTAAGACGAGGACCACAAAGCCCAGAAAGTGAGTCAAGATCCAGAGATCTCGTCTCTCCTACTCTCGACAAAGTGGGCAACGCCGATCAAGCCATGATGGTTGGGACCGGATCACTCTCCTAATGCGCCCGACAACGACACAAAAAACTTGGTTAATCGTTTTATTAATAACCGCAAGTGCACGGCCGCGTTGAAGCGGTGGTGATTGATATCATTTCATGCACAAATTTATGTCATATATCCGTTATCTTTCACCTAAACAATGCTACGTGACGAGTTTTATGTTTGAATTTCATAAATAAATAGGTTTGAAGAGAAGAGGCATAAAATGACTTAAAAGTCTGAAAAAGGTCTGAGTTGAGAGACTCAAGGACTAAGATGCAAGATTGAAGGACCTGAATGTAATATCAAAGGACCAATGATCAAACAAGAATATTTCACACCATCATGGGGAGTATGTTGGCAATTCTATTCGGGTCGGAGCTCCGACAAGTGAAGTAGATGCATCAAAGACCAACAACGCCATCCAGAAAAGCCCAGAAGAAAATCCAGCGTGATCCGAACCATATAGACCGCCAATTGGAGGTCCAGGACCGCTGATTAGTGGTCTGTTTTGGCCCGAAACCTCTAAGATTTTTGTGGGTCACGTAATAGTGTGTATTTAGTCCATTTCGGGTATTGTTAGTCCTCTACAGGGGGATTGTCCCGGATTACCTTTTTCTATGGCTATAAATAGAACTCTTCACCTTCTATTGTAATTACCCATTGCTTGGTGGCATTCTCTCTACTTGGAGTAAGCCTTTGAGCAAAATCTCAAGGTGGAGAAGAATGCTACCTTCAATGTGAGTCATCTAATAAAATAATTTTTTCCATTGTTTTGTTCTTATGTTGTTTCTTTATGCATGCCTAACTTAGTTTTATTTCTTTGATTGTAGGCTAAAGTTGTTAGAATGTTTCCTTTCTTCTTTAGTTTAATTGTTAGAGTAATGTGTAGTGAGTAGATCCATCCCACTTTGGGGGTGGAGATGATGTCCATACATGCATTAAAGAATGGATATGAATGCTTTATATTTTGATTGTGTTGATAAATGTGAATGTATGCTTGCTTGTTAGAGTAGAATACTACACTTGATGGGTTTTGCCACACATCTTAGACACCTCCCATGCTTGTTTAGGTTCTGAAATAACCAGATTGTGTATATAAATGTTAATCAACTAGGTTAGTGAATGGATTGATAGGTTTTGCCAAAACCTTTAGACACTTCCTATGCATGAAAACACTACCTACATTTGTGCCTATAGAATGCATTCTTCGCCATCTTTTTACATCTGTGCACACACTCCACCCCTTAGGGGTTTTCATTTCTGATTTCCTGCTTTCAATTTCCCTCACTTTCGTTTTCCTTATTTGATGCTTACTCGTTTAGTGTAGTTAGTCTAGTTTAGTGTAATCACAACTCTCTTCCCTTTTTGTTGCAACTTGATTTCGCACAAACGAGATGTTGCTCACCTCCCAGAGGATCGACCCGTACTTGCCACCGTTTCAACGCGGTCATGCACTTGCGGTATATTTAAAACGATTCAATCAAAAGGGAAGAATGTGCGGAGAGGAGAAGACGGAGGGACACAGAAGAGAAGGAATGACTCAGGAGAGAAGGGAAGAAGTCCTTATGTTATATCGGGTGGGTACAGGTAGAATCACACAAGCAAACAAGGCTCAAACAATCCTAAGGTCGCTATAGGTCCTTACAGCTAGACGACGCCTAACTGCGGGGTCACACTGCCTCAACACGCCTCACCTCCCTACGACGAGGACCACAAAGCCCAGAAAGTGAGTCAAGATCCAGAGATCTCGTCTCTCCTACTATCGACAAAGTGGGCGACGCCGATCAGGCCATGACGTTCAGGACCGGATCACTCTCCTAATGCGCCTGTAACGGTGCTAAAAACTTGTTTAATCATTTTATTAATAACTGCAAATGCACGGTTGTGTTGAAGCAGTGAGAAGTACGGGTCGATCCTCACGGAGGTGAGTAGCTCTGGTTTTTAAGAAATCAAGTGGCAACAAGAAGGGAGAAGAGTTTGTCTATGCTAATCTCTACACTACTCTAAACTACTAAGAAGAAAAATGCAAAGTAAAACAACTAACGATTACTTCGAATGAAAACTAAAAGAATGTAAAACTAAGCTGGAATCAAGAAGAGAAAGACCCCTAGGGGTGGAGTGTATGCACACATGTAGAAAGATGGTGAAGAATGCATTCTATACACACAAATGTACGTAGTGTTTTCATGCATAGGAAGTGTCTAAAGGTTATGGAAAAACCTATCAATCCATTCACTAACCTAGTTGATTAACATTCATATACACAAGCTGGTTATTTCAGAACCTAAACAAGCATGGGAGGTGTCTAAGATGTGTGGCAAAACCCATCAAGTGTAGTATTCTACTCTAACAAGCAAGCATACATTCACATTTATCAACACAATCAATATATAAAGCATTCATATCCATTCTTTAATGCATGTATGAACATCATCTCCACCCCCAAAAGGGGATGGATCTACTCACTACACATTATTCTAACAATTAAACTAAAGAAGAAAGGAAACATTTTAACTACATTTGCCTACAATCAAAAAAATAAAACTAAGCTAAGCATGCATAAAGAAACAACATAAGAACAAAACAATGGAAAAATTATTTTATTAAATGACTCACATCACTAGCATCATTCTTCTCCACCTTGAGATTTTGCTCCAAGTAGAGAGAATGCCACCAAGCAATGGGTGAATACAATAGAAGTTGAAAAGTTCTATTTATAACCATAGAAAAAGGTAATCCGGGAGAATCCCGCGGTATAGGACTAAAGAAATACCAGAAATAGACTAAATACACACTAATACGTGACCTAACGAAATTTTAGCGGACCCGGATCAAAACAGACCGCCAATCAGCGGTTTTGGACCGCCAATTGGCGGTCTATATTGTTTGGATCCAGCCGTTGTTTCGTGTGGACTTTTCTGGATGTCTTTGGTGGTCTTTGATGCATCTACTTCGCTTTCTAGAGCTCCGACCCGAATAGAATTACCAAAATACTTCCCACGATGGTGTGAAGTATTCTTGTTTTCTCATTGGTCCTTCGATCTTACATTCAGGCTCTTCAATCTTGCATCTTAGTGCTTGAGTGTCTCAACTGAGTCTTTTTTCATGATTTTAGGTCCTTTTATGCCTCTTCTCTTCAAACCTATTTACTTCTGAAATTCAAACATAAAACGCGTAACGTAGCATTGTTTAGGTGAAAGATAATGGATATAAGATGCAAATATAAGCATGAAATGATGTCAATCACACGAACACGTGAGGATGTACTCCAGTCTCGTCACCCCACAGACATGTATGGACCTAGCAGTATTCCATCCGAAGTAGAGCTCAACGCAAGATCATAAGTTGAGCAAAGTGTCGAAGAGAATTAGGAGCTAAATCGAGTGAGTAGAGAGCTAGAGAAGGCAAAAAGCAAGCTCAAGACCACGCAGTCGACCATTGACTTTTTGATAATGAAGGGGGCTTATAACGATCAGGTATTGTATTCGTAATGTGCATTATATGTACTATGTTTATATGAAGTATCGTCTTAATGTATAATGTATTGTAACATGTAGGATATTAATATCACATTCATTTGCATAGCACCACCGCCACCAAAATGAGATGACGATCACGAACCATCAGGCGTAGCAAGCATCAAAGGTTTGATGGTGTAGTGTTTGTGTATTTTGTCTACTATCATAAACAAACTTCATTTGGTACTTTGTGAATTGAAAACTTCATTTCAATGTAGTTACAACATTTTGTATGTAGTTTCTTATTTGAATGAATGTATATGTTGTTTGATTGAATCAATTTTAGATAAATGCATATATGAGTTCTTACGGTTAATGTTTGCAGATGAATACATGAATGTGTTGTGAATAAATGATGAGAAATATTGCTTCTTTTGATCAGGAAATTCGGAACACACGGAAAGAACCAATAGGCTATTTCCTTACTCTCGAAAGGACTTACACCAATAGTACTTATCCATCGATGTAAGTTCGGGTGTTTATCAGGTAAACTACACTTACGGTATTTACACTGACGGTATTTATCAGGTAAACTACACTGACGGTATTCATTTGGTATTTTGACGGTTACCCATACAATACACTGGCGGAGTCTATCTGTCGGTGTAAGTCAACATCTGTCGATTATACTAGGAATGATGTATTACTCGGTGTATCTGACACCGACGGATACGTTTGCCGGTGTATATCACCGACGGATATCCGTCAATGATTTCTCGTCAGTGTTCTTCTCTACGAAAAAAAGCGAAACATTTTGGTGGGAAATTTCACGCCAAAATTAACAACGGCTTTTATCCATCAGAACATCCACTGGTGTAACTAAACACCGACGCAAGCAATACCAATGGTAGATATATCCATCAGTGTTCACCTACACCGACTGATGGTGTCTTACACTAAAGAATATCTTTTGTCGGTGGAACCATGTTCTGCTATAATGATGTTTTAAATCTTCAGTTGATGTCATTATGAATTTAAGTTAATAATTAGATATGTTACGGGATCACATTCCCCATTAGTAGGAAAAGAACTTCAAGTTGAATCCCCCTTGCATTAATTTCATTATATTTGTGCACAAAATAATGAATTAAATGTTTTCAAACTTATAAATTTTTGCTTGGTATTTCGAAGAGTGCTTCCACACAGATGCTCTGCTTGGATGCTTTCATATATACGCTCCTCCACATGTCATGTTGTGATTTTCTGGTGAAGCCACTAGCAATATATTTTATGGATTGGGGTTTTTAGCTGGTTAACCCATTTGCTTGTCTCAAATTACATGTCACATCATTCAAACTAATTTTATTTTAGTCCAATATTTTGAGAACTACAAGCCATTTTTAAGGGATTTAGAGATATATTTGGGTTCTTCTTATCAAGTCAGTTTGTTTGAGTACTCTATTCGCTATGTTTGGACCATATTTTCCTTTCATCATTTTTGTGTACTTGGTTGTTACTCCATCTAGTTCTGTAGACTTGTAAAATTAAAAGTGGGAACCTTTTAACTATTACTAGTTATTATTGAACCTAGTTATTGAACATGACCTCACCAGATCAGCACAAACTCATATCCGAATTACAAAATTGACCCAAATCACAAAGGTCCCTATCTATAAAGTCCACTTTCGAACATTATAAGCACCACAAAGTATAATCATAGGGACCATTACATCATTGATCATCGGTGAGTCGAATCTAGGAGCCAATTAGCATAAGTGACACAACATCTGAGATGCTTCGCACAAGGCAAAAGAGTAGGTTGTGTCAAAACCTTGGTGATTGGGTGCATAACATAAAGGGACCATCACTCTGTACAAATGTTGGTGTCCTTTAGCCAAACTACAATGTCTACGTGAATAATTAAACGAACTTCCACACTTAATGTACGATGACACCTAGAAGCAATTATATAAGGCCCACATGGATAAATTAAAAGGACCTTCACTATAAACACAGTAGAAGGTCTTGTATTCAAAATCTATCACAAGTCTCGCATACGAAATTAGAGTGATTGGCACACTTACCTGCCCAACAAGCTAATAAGCATAAGTGACCCGACAAAATATTACGGCACTATCGCAAAATCTGTGCTACCTACAATGAATAATCAGTACAAAAGATGCTAGAACCCGATTAGCATACATGACCCAACAAAGAATCACAACACTTTTGCCAAATTCATGATATTTAGAGCTATTGCTTAGGTCAAAAGATACTAGAACTCAATTAGCACACATGCCCTGACAAAGAATCACAACAACTTAACCAAATCTATGTTTTGTACAACCAATACTCAGAAGATAAAATACTAAAATAAAGTTAACATAGGTGTCCCCACAAATAATCCCAAAACAGACTTACTCTGCTAGTCATTATGAGAAGGTATTGTATGCAATTGTTTAGGTACAAATCATACATAAATTTTACCTTTACACTTAGTATTTTATCCAATAAAAGTACTTCTTGTTTCAACTGAGTTTAGACTAAGTCATGTATTTTCAACTATAAACACCCCTTCTCATCCTTCAATCCCATCTCCCTTAGCTTTTAGTTTAATCTTTGAACTATACAAATTAGTTTTAAAGGAGTTTGGTAAAGCCATACGAGGATTCAAAGGTGTGAATTCAAGCTTTTCATTGGTACCTTCTTCTATTAGTAGTTTTATTCTTGTCCTAAGCATTGTAATAGAATGATTTTTATCAAAGACGTTTTGCTTTCATTACTAATGTCTTGGGTCAGTTATTTAGTTTTCACATTTCTTAAGATGAGTTGAATTATAAAATGCTTGCATGAGTTGTAGTTAAACCAATCAAGTTCTTCCTTGCTTAAAAATTGATCTTAGTTGTTTATGAAATTAGGGTTTGTGTGTTAGAATTGACGCCTCTTGCATGCAATTCTATAACTAATAAATATCCGAACTCAATTAATAAAGGATATAGATTAGAGTTTTTTCATCAGTGCCTAAGTCTATCGCAAGTATGTTCCACGATGAATACATGTTAAAGCCTAATCGTTTATAAGCTTAGAGTTAGGTTATTCTTGCATTTTTTCTATAAGCTGGTTTAACAATGTTAAGTTTGTTCATGGGGAAATAATCTAATTGATATACCTAACGATACTTTGACATAGGATTGTTTTCTAAACTAAAGCATGATTTTATTCCAAGTTAGTTCCACATACGATTAGTTGTGAACCAATTAGGTTAGAGTAGTTTAGGGTTTTCATTTGGTAAATGTTTGGTGTGGTTCAAAATCTTCATGGGGTATCTGGGAAATAATTTGAAATCTATAATGCCTTAGATTGAATTTAATTGTTTTAACGGATTTTCATCTTGCGTATTCATCTCTACCTTAAGAAAGCATTAGGTGTAACGTCCCCGAAAGGTGGAAAATTTAAAAACAAATTTCAAAGGTAAGACCAGACTGACAGGGGAAATTACTCATATCAGGTTCAATAAGGTGCACCAATACAAAGGATTTCAAGTTTGATTACAATCGAATACAAAGAAGTACAAATGCAGATAATAACAAAAACCTAGGAGATAAGACTGTATGATCAAGTCCCGGTTATACTCATCCTCGGTCGCCACCCACTCAGCACCCTTCAAGGCCCTGAAATGCAAACAAGATTAAAGGCCTGAGTTTACATAATGAAAACTTCGTATATAAAGTCGACCTAAAAATGTATGAATGTACCGAACAATGACCACATGATAGTATATCATGGCACAAAACAATGTAACCAGTAAAACTGTCCCCATATAGAGACCATATTGGACAACAGTCCCACCAATATGTTATTGGGTCCCCTAAGGGTACCAACCGCAGGTACACACTGTAGGATCGTGTGGGTTATGGGTCCACTAATCACTATTAATCTAATCACCTACTTGTTTAACTAAGTCAAGATGCACAGCGGAATTTTAAAGCAAACAAGCAAGTAAAGGAAGAATAATGCAAACCACAAGAAGTCGGGGATTTTTATAGAGGTTCGGCACCCCACCCGGGTCCTAGTCCTCTCTTACAAGCTCCGCTCGGATCACCGAGCTCCGCTCACGACTTCACTAACCACTCCCCGTTCCGGGCCGGGAGAGAACGCCTTTACAACCGTCAAACTCGCGAACAACCCTCGCCGAGCTTGGAATCCTCTTCTCACAATCCGAGAAGGATGCTTCGGGCTTTCACCGGAGCCTTTAATCTTTTGACAACAAATGAGAACTTGAGTGGAGCAACACTCTCTAAATCTTGAGCACACTTGAGAAGGATTAAGGAATTGATCACTAAGTGTGTAAAGTTTGAAGCTTTGAGTGTTTGGGATTCTCTCTAATATTTGGGACAAGTTTGTAGTAGGAGAGTTGTGTTAAAATGTGTTTTACAACTCCTTATATAGGCATTAGGGAATAGATCTGTTGGGACAAGATTTGATAGGGTTTTGTGCAAGATACACAAAGCAGAAAATTCGGGCTGCAAATCTGTCCAGAAACGGTCGACCGAACTCTTAGGTTCTTTAAGGATACGTTCGACCGAAATATGGAGAGGTCGACCGAAATCTTAAGTCAATTAAATAAACGGTCGACCTAACAGGGTTACCGGTCGACCGAATAAGCGTTTCGGTAGAGGGATAAATGGATCGGTTGAACGAAATCGTATCGACCGATAGCAGGGATTTTTGACAAGGTTAAACGGTCAACCGAACTGGGCAAATGGTTCGACCGTTTGGTAAAGTATATGGAGGTGTATATGGTTTTAATACGAATACGACCGTTGGGTAAATACGACAAAAATAACGGTCGGAACAGTAAGGTTAAACGGTCGAGCGAAAGAGATGGTGCGGTCGACCGAAACTAGACAGGAAAACACAAACTGGATTACTTGATCATCCGGTCGACCGAACGGCCTGTATCGGTTGACCGAATGTGGGCAGACAGTTAGGGTTCAGGTTTAGGTGTTTTCCGGTCTAAGTTTGGGTGACTATTGAAGTCCAAATTATGTGAAATTTTGTGTGTGACTTCTATAAGGAACCTAGTGTGTGTTTAAGTTGATTTTAGCTCAAGTATGCTCAAAATACACAAGTTCCTAAAGACTCAAAACAAAATACAAAAATACATGTCTTCAAATGAGCTTGATTACATTTCTTGACTTGATTTCCTTTCTTCCTTGAGTCTTGATCACCTGTAGAGGTTAGCACAAAGCAATATATATGCAATACACTATGTGTGCTACTCTACATGATCATAATTAATATTAGGTTAAATAAATCATCAAAACATAGATTAAGGCCAAAAACCCAACACTCGGCTATACTAGTCTTGAGGGCTCGGTCAGGGTCACACGCACTTCCACATCATAGATTCAGATCTGATCTCATGGACAACAATGCCACATCATCCAGAGCCATCACTCTGGTCGGTCATACTCGTTGGTTCGTGCCTCAGCCGGGCAATCATACCCGCCGAAATAATCATCGGTCTTTCATCTCTGCTGCCACAAAGCCCGGACAGTCATCTCGGTCTATGGAGCTGCGTAACAATGCAATGCATTGGGATCCACGATCCCTCAGGTCTACTACATAGGGTGACTTTAAGAAATGCAACATGCCATACGAAAACTCATAAATACAATGGTGCCACGTGTACCAAGCATCCACCCTCTTCCCAAGGCGGTCCCTGGGAAGGCACGATCATTGCACCCACCATCACCTCCCAGCTAACGCTCGCAGTGAGGACACGAGTTTCCAAAGAAACAGTTTGACATTGGATACACATGTTGGCTCAGCGGTCCCTGAGCAAGCACGATCATTGCACCCACCGTCACCTCCCAACTCACGCTAAAAGTGAGGACACGAGTTTCTAAGGAAACAATACGACACACAACTAAAAGGAAAAATTCAATTTTGGGCACCAACTGTCGACTAGAATCGGCAAAGGGGTCGATCGTTTCCTTATGAATAGGAAAAATTTCGAACAGAAGCACAAGTCAGTCGAACTCAGGAGGTAAAACTTAAGTAAACGGTAGAACCAAAGTCTATGGGTGGTCAACTATTTAGAAGGTCTTGGCCAGGATGAAAACTAAACCATGAGGAACAGTCAGATCAGAAAGGGAAATCATCCGATCAAAAATTCAGGGACTTCACAATTCCCTATTTAACTACATCCGATCGACCTCCAACAAGGCATCGGTGAATCGGTTACCAGGCTATGCCTTGCTACGCCGGTGTAAGAGCCACTCTCCTGATATTTTAATAAGTCTCTTTTCATCTCTTCATACTTGTGTGATTGTTTGTTACGTTGTTTCCTTATGATTGTGTGTTTGTTCTTGCTTCTTGAAAGTTTTCATTTTCGGTAAAGTTTCCTTTTCGAGAAAAGTTTCTTTAGGGGAAATCCCTCTTTGGAGAAAGTTTCGTGTTTGAGGAAAAGTGTCCTTTTTGGGAAAAGTTTCAGTTTTTGTCAAGCGGGTGTGTCACGTCGGGCGCGTGTGCAACTAGGCTCGATCGGTTTTGCTTCGGGTGTGTGTGGCTTTCGATTTAATTTCTCAATTGCACGTGGGTTGGTGCATAAAGATGGATGAGTCAGCTTGTGAGGGGGTGCCACATCAGCAAACAATGATTCAAATTAGCTTGGAATAGGAAGGAGGACCATGGGAGATATTGGGAGGATTTTGCAAGATCGAATTGGGAGCTCTTTTGGAAGGTGCGTGCATATTGCCTTGGACTCCAACCCTAGCCATCCCTTACTCTTTCCTTTACTCTCCGATGAACAAACCCTCTCCTTTCCCATCTACCACGACCAGGCTACTTTCAGACCTCACTCCGGTGACATCAACCTCTCTGACAAGATAGCAAGAAGGCAAGCTAGAAGGCGAGCAAAGAGAGGAGGCGGGCTTCTACTTCCTCCGGCAACAAGGAGCACTTCTTTCTTTAGGATTCAGGTATTCTCTTGGCCCAATCATAGGATAAAGGGTGAAGGTGTTGGCTAGAGGGCCAGTCAGCACATGTAGGGTTGTCTAATTAGGCAGCAATGTAGCACATGCATGGGAGACCAACCCGGCTGGTCTGTTGTTGCACGTTCCTATAGTACTGTGGTGGTTGTCTGGACCATCTCTCATTATCGCAACCTTAGTCACACGTTCCTGGGTTGGTTGATGGGGAGGAAACCAGGGAACGAGTGGCTGGGCTGAGGTTGCATGCCGGTGCATGGATGTGGGAGATTCGCGTAGCATAATATTTTACGATATTGTAGTATGAATCCATAAGTGCATAGACTTCTGCTGATATGCCTTGTGTGCTAGTTGTATATATGCTTGTCACGTTATTACTTCCATAAGCTGCACGTACATGCATGTTTTCTCTGCTAATATGATGGACTATATCACATGTAGTATAGCTAGCTATGTCTTTTCAATTTTGCCAAGTATATGTGGCTAGATGCCTGAATGTTATGTTCAGAATTTGTGCTGCTATATAGTTGTTTATGCACACTTATTCCCTCACTATATTTTGATTATAAAGCACAATCTGAAATTCACCATGTCATCGATATCGGAATTGTATTGCCATCTAGTATACATGTACACATTTTTCCTGATTATAATTCGATTATATTACTCAATCTGAAATTAATCACTTTTGTAGATATTAATATTGTATATATGTTGACGAATGTATGGTTAAGTTCTGGATGCTTGCGTAGAAATCTTGATTATGTAGTTTATGCTATCTTATGACCGACTTCACATGACCCGTAGCTCACTAGATCCTCGTACTATGTCTTGTACAAATTGTTATATATGCGAATATTATGACCATGTTCTTATTACCACATAGATGTGCATGCACGTTGTTAAGTCTGATGTTATTGAGCGCATGGTTTTTCGGTGGCCACTCATAGCATGGTCATCACAATGACGTAATTATGAATGTCTACATATGTATGTGTTGCACTAGATGACTTGCATGTGCATTTCTGAAATTATAAAGAATCAAGGTACTTTATTGTGTGGGCAGAGTGGCCTTTCAAGGAAGACCTCTATGTAGAGAGGTCAGGCGTAAGATAAGACACGGACGTGCACAATGTCATTTGCTACAAGACAGAAACACCCAGATTGCGATGGTGTCATGTAGGACTTTTGTGAGAGTTGGGGTGTCAATCCTGAAAACCGCTTTTTGCCAAGAGGTGGGTCACACTTTCGGGTGACCCGCTTATGGATTAGACCAGCATAACTGGTGGTCGGGTTCCTATGTAGAGAAATCTTGATAGGTGACGCCCAATAGTCACGACTATGTAGAGTTCTGGCATCTTTTTATTTGCATGTGTCGCATATAGCATCCCAGGCATGACTCTTCATTCTATTTTTGGACCGGGGGCATGTTGGCTTTTTGGCCTTAATTCGTGTTTTGATGATCCAATTAACCTAATCCTAATTACAATCAAACGTAGTGTAGCAAAATTATGCATGGAATATATATTGTATTGTGCTAACATCTACACGTGATCAAAGACGCAAGGAAGAATGGAATGAAGTTAAGAAATGTAATCAAGCTATTTCAAGACATGTAATTTTTCATTTATTTGAGTCTTAGGAATATATGTGAACTTGAGCATACAAGAGTTAAAACCTATTCACATACACACTAGGTTCCTTGTAGAAGTCACACACAAATTTTTAGATCAATTGGACTTCAATAGGTCACCAAAACATCTGTAGGAAACTCACACAAACCAAACATCTACATGTGTGTGCAGAATGGTCGACCGAAACAAGTTTTCTGTAAGACCGTTTCTACCAGTTAATGGTTATCCAAATAGTGATTTAACCTAACTCCACTAACTGACCCAATGTACTTTTCTAGTTGACCGTTGAACTGTATTGATTGATCGTTTTATATTAACCGCAAGTGCACGGCCGCATTGAAGTGGTGGCAAATACGGGTCGTCCACTGGGAGGTGTGTCGACACTTGGTTTGTGCGAAGGCGAGAGGTAAAGAAAGGGAAGAAAGGTTGGTTACACTAAACTACACTACAAAGCTGAAATGAGAAGGAGAAGAAACAATAAAACTAAACCCCAAAGGGGGTAGAGAAATAATGTGAACATAAAGAGGTGTATGTGTGTGTGTTCATTAAGCTCTTCACAACATGTAGTGCATGAAATCATAAAACTACATCCAACTTTCCCTCCACATGAATTAAGATTTCACTACATCATTAAAACATACAAGACAATAGTTGGAATGAAGCTACATGAACTCAAGTATAAAGACTAGACCCTACTATGCCTCCATATGAATTAAGATAAGACTACATCATTAAAACATACAAGACATTAGCTAAGTTAAAGGCAACAAGAGCTCATACACTACAACTTGTGTTTCCAATATTAACTTCATCCATATCCTAACTTTATCATTCCCCATAAAATAGGTCCACTAATCAAAGCATAAGCTAAACTTCATTCAAGAGCATTAGCATATCAAAGATAAGAGTGGAGACCCATTAGATGGTTATGGAAATCATATAAAGCTCAAGGGATAAAAATAACACACACTTAATACACTACATGATTATATCACATATTTCTCCACCCCCAAATGGGGATGAAACTACTCACTACTCATTACACTAACTATATTAGCAAAAGAAAGCATAATACTGAAATTAAAGTTATACTAATCAAGTAAGAAATATTAAAGAAGCATAAAACAAAACAAACAAGCAAACATGCATATGGAAGGAAATTAAACTAAGAGAGAAACAACACAATTAAAGGAAAACTTCTATTATTAACTCACTCAATTACAAGTAGCTCTTCCTCCACCAGAGTTTTGCTTCAAGGCTTCACTCTTAGTAGGGAAGGTGGCCACCAAAGAGAGAGATGGATACAATGGGAGGTGAAGAGTTCTATTTATAAGCATGGAAAAAGCTAATCCGGGACAATCCCCCGATGTGGGACTAAACCAATACGGGTCGTCCACTAGGAGTTGTGTCGACACTTGGTTTGTGCGAAGGCGAGAGGTAAAGAAAGGGAAGAAAGGTTGGTTACACTAAACTACACTACAAAGCTGAAATGAGATGGAGAAGAAACGATAAAACTAAACCCCAAAGGGGATAGAGAAATAATGTGAACATAAAGAAGTGTATGTGTGTGTGTTCATTAAGCTCTTCACAACATGTATCTTCATATGGTCGTTATTCTTGTCGTATTATACAATGATCGTATTTTGATTGATCGTTTTATATTAACCGCAAGTGCACGGCCGCGTTGCAGCGGTGGCAAATATGGGTCGTCTACTCGGAGGTGTGTCGACAATTGGTTTGTTCGACGGCGAGAGGTAAAAGAAGGAGAGAAAGATTTATTACACTACACTACACTAATCTAAACTAGTAAACAAGCAAGCTGAAATGAAATAACTAAACAACTAAGCTAAACAACTAATGAAGAAGATAAAAAGACAGGAATGGAAACCCCTAAGGGGTGGAGTGTGTGTGCACATGAAATAAGTGTGGTGTTGAATGCATACTATAAGCTCAAGTTAGTTAGTGTTTGTTAATGCATAAGAGGTACCTAATGGCAAAACCTATCATTTACAACACTACTTATGTGAATAATATGAGGAATGTAAGGTTGTTATTAAGGCACTTAGACAAGCATGGAATGTACCTAAGCTATGGCAGAAATCATCAAGTAAGGTTCTTAATAATTCAAGCAAGCATACTAATATCAACACAAAACATTCATATTAAGCATTCAAACCATCTACATAACATGTACACACATCTACTCCACCCCCAAAGGAGATGGAACTACTCACACATATTTAAACTAACTACTCTAATAAAATGAAGCATTATACTGAAATGAAACTATACTAATCAAGCAAGAAATATTAAAGAAGTATAAAACAAAACAAGCACCAAAGCAAACACATTAAAGGAAATTAACTAAGCAAGAATTAACAAGCTAATGAAAACATCTATTATTAACTCACTCAAATTACAAGCAGCCCTTCCTCCACCAGTGTTTTGCTTCAAGGCTTCACTTTTAGTAGGGAAGAAGGCCACCAAATAGAGAGATGGATACAATGGAAGGTGAAGAGTTCTATTTATAAGCATGGAGAAAGCTAATCCGGGATAATCCCCCGATGTGGGACTAAACCAATACCAAAAAGAGCCTAAACACCCATAAATACAAGTCTAGGAGAAAGCTTAGCGGATTTGGGCTCATCCAGACCGCCAATTGGCGGCCTATAAACTTCAGATCCGATTGGTTTTGGTTGTGGGCTTTGCTTGGAGTGTTTCTTGGTCTTGGATGCATCTACTTCGTTTAGTTGAGCTCCGACCTTAATCGAATTGACAAAATACTCTCCATGATGGTGTGGAGTTTCCTGTTTTGCTCTTAGGTCCTTCTGTCTTACGTTCAGGTCCTTCTCCCTTGCATCTTGGTCCCCAGGTCTCACAATTAAGTCTTTTTTCCTGCTTTTGGGTCCTTTCATGGCTCTTCTCTTCAAACCTCTTTATTTCTAAAATTCAAACATAAAACTCATCACGTAGCATTGCTTAGGTGTAAGATAATGGATATAAGGTACAAATATAAGCCTGAAATGATGTCAATCAAATACCCCACACCTAAGTTTTTGATAGTCCCGAGTAAAACAAAGAAAGAGAAAAGCAAACGAAATACAAGAAATCCTAACTCACTTTCGTAGGAATCACGGTTGCACTTAGCACGTGCAACAAGCCGTTAAGCCTCCTTGTTGGCAAGTAGGAGGAGTGTTGTCTCCTGAGGGTTTTCAGCGGATATACCCACAAAATCCGAACAAGATGCAATATTAAATCTAGACACTCGACTCGTTTGACAAATGTTGTCGATCATTGGACGCGGTAATCCTTCGGGCCGACTCTATATAGGTAATCAGTCCACGCACCTAACCTAATGAACCATTCGTGCAAGTTAAATAAGGAATTAAGTGAAAGACATGGACAACCTCAACATCCTCAAGTGATACAAAGTGTAAGGTCCATTAAGGTTCTTATTTGCATTACCATTTTTTTTGTTTCTTTTCACATTTGTTTCTTCTTTTCTTTTTATTAGTTGGAGCTTCATTCTCCCAGGGGCAGGTTTCGTGCATCATTACCCATGAGGACTTACACTATCACGTACACCATTCCCCAAATCTCCACATAGGGCAATCCCTACCACCCGTGTAACGGGAGTTCGGTCGGCGCATCCCAAGTCAGATGACTCGAAAGCACCAGGCACAAAGTCCCCTCAGACCTACTTTCCCAAGTGATAGGAGCCGTGCGAGACGAGAGAACACCTACTCACTTATTTCTTATCTACACATGAACCAAAACCCCTACCCTTAATGTCTCACAAAAAGATTTAAAGGGTCCTTGACTACAACAAACTTCCTAAATTAACAAAAGTGAATTATTGACTCACTAGGTTCAGGGTGGACTTCTTTGAATGTTTGAGCACTGAAACCCTATGATTACTCACCCCCAAGGGAAAACTGGGGTGCATCTTAACGACTCGATAAATCCTAAAGCCACAATACTAGATATCCTAATGCATGAAGTTCAAGACAATTTTGGGAGCTTTCTTTTTACTTTGCCTCTCAATGGTTTTGCACATGCTAAACACACGCAAAACCCACAAAACATTTTCTTTCGTAAACACATGAAGATTTTGAAAGAAATGTGGAAATTTTAAAGCAATAGGCATGCAAAAGAAGACAAGTCACCCAAGGATCATGGCAAACAGATATATCGATATTAAATGCAGCACACTAACATGACCCTAACAATGCAAACAAAAGAAAACAAAATTACAAGAAAAGAGTCGACTATGTACACACGTAAAACACCTCCCCCACACCTAGTTCATGCATTGTCCTCAATGAATGCGAGCAAGATACTACATGGATTTATGCATGAAAAAGAATAGATCTCACCAACATGGAGTACACAGGTAAGTTTCGGGCTATGTTGATGGACACAACCCAAATTCCCTCAAAACCTGTGAGATGCTAAGGAAGGGATACAAATAAGTGAAAGAATTGGGGCCCAAATACTCAAGGGTTGGGGCCCACAACAAACGATGCTCATTGAAGGATTCTTTTTTTTCTTTTTTTTAATGAACCTGAAAGCACAACCACTCATGCAGGAGCATGAATGGTTGAGTGCGAGAGAGGTTCATGAAGGAACAAGACCTCCTCGACTTCGGCTGGTGCCCCCTCCAAGTAGGGTTTGAGGCGTTGTCCATTAACTTTGAACACGTCCCCATTCCCTGGGTTCACGATGTCAACCGCTCCATGAGGATAGACGGTTTGGACAATAAACGGGCCAGACCAGCGACTGCGGAGCTTACCCGCAAACAGATGAAGCCGGGAATTGTAGAGCAACACCTTCTACCCGCCCGTAAACACCTTTCGCATAATCGTGCGATCGTGAAACATCTTGGCTCAGGACTTATGAATTTTGGCATTCTCGTACGCATCATTGCGTAGCTCTTCTTATTCCACAATGTCGAGCCTACGTTGTACTCCTGCTTGATCAAGATCCATATTCATGTTCTTGATCGCCCAGAAAGCACGATGGTCAAGCTCGACGGGTAGGTGGCATGCCTTGCCGTACACTACCTTATATGGGGACATACCGAAATTGGTCTTGTACGAGGTGCGGAAGGCCCACAACGCGTCATTCAACTTGGTTGACCAATCCTTCCTCGAGGAACTAACCGTCTTCTCAAGAATTTGCTTTAATTGACGGTTAGAGATTTCGACCTGTCCACTAGTTTGCGGATGATATGGGGTCGCAAGCTTGTGGGTGATCAAATATTTCCTCATAAGCGCTTCAAAGGAGCGATTACAGAAGTGGGTACCCCTATCGCTGATTATGGTACGAGGAGTACCAAATTGCGCAAAAATGTCCCTCAAGAATTTGGTGACGACCTTGTTGTCATTGGTCATCGTGGGTTTAGCCTCAACCCTCTTAGACACATTGTCAACGGCCACCAGAATGTAAACATTCCCGAACGAGTTCGGGAAAGGACCCATGAAATCGATGGCCCACACATCGAAGATGTCGACAACAAGGACATTTTGCAAAGGCATCATGTCACGTCGACCAATCCTGCCAAGGCGCTGGCACCTATCACATTGCTTACAAAAGTCTTAAGCATCCTTGAAAACAGAGGGCCAGTAGAATCCAGATTGTAGCACCTTGGCAGCAGTTTTCTTTGCTCCAAAGTGTCCTCCACATGCCTTGGAATGGCAGAAGTGGAGCACACTTTGGAACTCGGTATCTGGGACGCACCGCCTGAAAATTTGGTCAGAGCAGTATTTGAATAGGTAGGGGTCGTCCCAGTGGAAGAATCTAACATAAGATCTAAATTTGGTTTGGTCAGATTTTGACCAACCCACAGGAAGTTGCTCGGTCACGAGGTAGTTCACGATGTCGGCAAACCAAGGGTTATCTTCGATCGTGAACAACTGCTCGTCAGGAAATTTGTCATCAATTATTTGGTCCTGTGGGTTGGTGATCTCTAGACGAGACAAGTGGTCAGCTACAACATTTTCACACCCTTTTTGGTCTCGAATTCTTGTAACAACAAGATCCATCTCAAGAGTCGGGATTTTGCATCTTTTTCTTCGCCATGAGGTGCTTCATGGCTGTGTGATCAGAATAGATAATCACGTGGGAGCCAATCAAGTATGACCGAAATTTCTCCAAAGCAAATATGATCACTAAGAATTCCTTCTCGGTCACAGTGTAGTTCAATTGGGCATCATTGAGTGTTCTACTGGCATAGTAGATCCCATTAGGCATTTTGTCCAATCGTTGCCCAATCACTGCTCCCACAACGAAGTCAGATGCATCACACATTAACTCAAAGGGTTCAGTCCACACCGGTGCCTTAATAATGGGAGTTGAAATCAACTCTTTCTTCAGGGTCAAAAAGGCATGGTGGAAATCCAGTGTGAACTCAAAAATGGCATCCTTAGCCAACAAGGCGGTGAGAGGTCGAGCAATTTTGCTAAAATCCCGAATGAACAGCCGATAGAATCCAGCATGACCCAAAAAGGCACGAATATCCTTCACATTACGTGGCGGTGGGAGATTAGCAATGATACCCACTTTGGCGGGATTTACCTCAATTCCCCTACTTGAGACCACATGTCCAAGTACAATCCCTCGCTTCACCATGAAGTAACATTTCTCCCAATTGAGAGCGAGGTTCTTCTCACGGCATCGCTTGAGGACTAGGCTTAAGTGATGAAGGCACTCATCAAAGGAAGTGCCAAATATGAAAAAATCGTCCATGAAGATCTCAAGGAAACACTCAACCATAACGGAGAAGATGCTGATCATACACCTTTGAAACGTTGCCGGCGCATTACAGTACAAGATTCTTTCAGTACAGGATTCAATCTCCGTTGTGGGTCCCTGCGGGGCCTAGAATCCTCTTCCATGTGGATCCGATGCTGAACAATACGAAGGCTAATTCCTTTGATTTCGTTCAAGGACCACCCGATCGCCTCTTTGTTTTCAAAGAGTACTCTTTTAAGGGCAACCTCTTGATCTTGTGCAAGATTAGATGCAATAATGAGTGGCAAGGTCTCATTATCCCCTAAAAATATGTACTTTAGGTTATCGGGGAGCGGTTTAAGCTCGACCAGAGATGGGTCTTTGTCGGATTCAGAGTTACTTTCAAGTGGCTCAAGGGCCACGGGGTAAGAGGAGCAAGCACCCAGATGTGCCTCCTTGTCCCGAGAAATGCTGGCGGATTCCTCAAGATTCTCTTCACTCGCAACCTGGTCATTAGGCACCTCAATAATATGTCGATGTGAGTCGAACATGCCTAATGACTTGGGCTCATCCATGTCCTGGATGAAATTGGCTCCGACACTGTCGTCGAAGACAACCGCCGTGAGGTTTCCAAAAGACAACCTCATCAAGCCATTGCGACAATTGATCAAAACATTAGATGTCGTAAGAAATGGCCTCCCAAGGATCACAGGAATCTGTCCTTGTGGGTTGGACACGAGTTCGGTATCCAAGATTCTGAAATCAACTGGAAATACGAACTCACCCACTTTGATAAGGACATCCTCCACACTCCCTCGTGGAATCTTAACGGAACTGTCAACCAACTGGAGGGTTGTCCTCGTTGGTTTAAGATCGCCAATTCCAAGGTTGACATAGACAGAGTAAGGCAGGAGATTCACAGATGCCCCCAAATCCAATAAAGCTTGAGAGATTGTCACATTCCCAATCATGCAAGAGACTGTTGGACAACCTGGTCCTTGTATTTGACTTGCATGGGCTGTGTCAATATGGAGCTCACATTGGTGGCCAAAATGGTCTTTTGGGGCACATTTGTTTTTCTCTTGGTGGTGCAAAGGTCCTTGAGGAACTTGGCATATGGTGGCATTTGTTGGACAACGTCCAACAACGGGATGTTCAACTTTACTTGCCTAAGTACCTCAACGACCTTATCCCAATGCTCATCACCTTTTTTAGTCAACCGATGAGGGAATGGTGCCTTGGGGACATAAGAATCACGAGGAGGAGTCTCAGAATTAGGCTCCTTGACAGGCTCAAGACTCTCCTCGGAAGTCTCGCCAACAGGGTTGGCTTCCGGCATTTTCAAATTGTCGTCAACGACCCTTCCCGATCTCAAGGCATGAACAACATTGGCATGTTGGGAAGGGTCACTTTCAACATTGTGTACATTTTGCCTTGTATGAGCAGGCTGACCCCTAGGATTAACCACAGGTTGACTCGGTAACTGATCCTTCTCACGTTCATGGAGCTTATGAGCCAACTGGCTCACTTGCATTTCCAATGCTTTGACCGAATTATTGCTGGCCGCAAACATGGATTGCGTGCTCTGCATGAACGTTTGAAGGGTTTGTTCAAGGGTAGAGTCCTTAGGGTCAACCCGCTGGGGTGGTGGAGTCTGGTTTGAATAACCCGACGAAGAGGCCTGACCAGGTTGGTAATTATGGTGCTGAGACCTTTGATGTGGGGGTAGGTAGGTCGCCGATGGGCGTGGAGGTTGATAAGATGGTGGTTGAGGTTGAGCGTGCGAACTCTGACCGTGGCCTCCACTAGACCCCAAGAGAAGTTAGGATGGTTACGCCATCGCGGGTTGTAGGAGTGACTGTACGGGTCATTACGGGGCCTTGGTTGATACATCACATTTGCATGCTCAGTATCCCTTGGAGAGTAAGCCCATTCCAAGTCATCATGTCCCGACAGTCCACACCTACTACACCCGGGAGTAGCGACCTGAGCTACAGGAGCTCGGTCCATCTCCAAACTATCAATCCTACGCATGAGAGCACCCATTTTCGCCTCAGACGCGATAGTTGACTCAACATGATATGATCCAGCTCGACCAGAAGACCTAGCGGCTGTTGGCTCTCTCATGGTGTCCAACTCAAAGGTACGCTCAGCCATAGCCTCAAAAGTGGCCCATGCCTCCTCGATGGGTTTCAGTTGGAAGTCACCCTGACACATCGACTCCAACAATGTGCGGGTGTTGTAGTTGATGCCCTCATAAACAATTTGGCACAGCTGCCATAGCTCAAGTCCATGATGAGGGCACTGCTGGAGAAGGTCCTTGAACCTCTCAAACAAACCATAAAACGATTCGGTCTCGGTCTGATACATTTGATATATCTGGTGCCGTATCTGTTGAGTTTTCCTTTGAGTAAAAAATCTCTTCAGAAAGACGGTCACAAAGTCATCCCATGACCGAATCGAGCTCGTCGGGAGGCTATACATCCATTTCTTCGCATTACCAACCGGACTGAATCCTCGTCAAGCTGTTGAAGCTTGAACATGGAGCATACTTCCTCGAATTCGCGTATAAAGATAGACGGATCCTCCTTACTGGCAGTGAAGGTTGGAAGCATGCTCACATATTGAGGTTTCAGCTCATAGTTGTTCCCGCGAGCATGGGGAAGAACTATGCAAGAAGGTTGCGCGGCACGAACAGGATGGGTCAGCTACCACAAAGTCATCGGTCTATCTTGTCGAGCTAAAGGTGGTGGTGCACCAAGAACTCGATCCTGACCAAATATCCCTTCCTTTAGAGTCAGAGGAGGAGGAGAAGGAGGTCTACGTGGTGGTGGGAGCGGACCGAGGTACTCCATGTATGGAACCCGGTCTCCCTCGCCACCACGAGACGACTCGGCCTTTTGCTCCAAAGGAGCACGAGTTGGAGATGGTCAACCACCAAGACTATCCATCTCAGAAATATGCACTCTCTCTAGTTGAGCGCTCTCACCAGAACGAGCCCAACCTCGCATAAAAAAGCTCGACTCGACTCTAAACAACACACAACAGAAGGTGTACTAGAGGAGGAGACTATACGTAGAGAATAGATGAGGAGAGGACTCAGGTGAGGAGGGAAGAATCCCTAGAGCTAGCATGGGTAGTGCGATCAGGAATAGGCCTAACAAGCAAGCACGGCTCAAACAATGTAAGACAATGGGTCATTAGGCTAGACGACGCCTAACTTCGAGGTCACTAGCCTCGACACGCCTCACCTCCCTACAACGAGGACCACAATGCCCAACAAGTGATACCAAATCCGGAGATCCAGTACCTCCTACTATCGACAAGGTAGGCAACGCCGATCAGGTCATGACGGTCTCAACTAGATTACTCTCCTAGTGTGCCCGCAATCCTAGGGCCAATGTCTACTTGCTTTTAGTTAATGCTTTATTAAGAGTGATTTTTGGGGCCAAGGAAAGGGTGATGAAATCCCCCACCTTATCTTTTATGGGACAACCCCTCCTTAATAGTGTTTTGATCCTAAATCTAGCAATCAACCGCTCCAAGCAAACGCTCGCTCAGTCTTGTCCTGATGCAATTCCTACTAACTAATGCATGGGCATACGAGATGAATGAATGAGTGTAGGAAATTACGTACCTCACGCCAGCACTCAACAACTGAAAATAAAGCTAAAAGAAAAGACAACTACGTGCCTAAGTCAATACATGATGTGTGACCTAAACAAATAAGAATGTCTAGTCTTTTGTTTTGGATTTGAAGGCCAAGTTGATTAATGGGGGAGTGATTAATGATCTGGGAGCAAACGAGAAGTCACAACATGCAAAATAGGGCTCCCAGATAACACAAATTACAGAACTAACTACCAGAAAAAATTTGAAAGCACGAAACCCTCACCAGGCCGCAAATTGGCGGTCCCCAACTGCTGATTGGCGGTCCTTTTGGAGCTTCTGTTCCTCAAACTTGTCCAGTAGCCTCCCCTTCATCCGGTGGTTCCCTGAAACTAAGAAAAACTGGAAACAAAAAATTAAAAACCCCTCGAATCGTCCAAACCAACGTCTGGACAGAGCACCTCCCCGGCAACGACGCCAAAAACTTGATTGATCATTTTATATTAACCGAAAGTGCACGGCCGCGTTGAAGCGGTGGCAAATATGGGTCGTCCACTGGGAGGTGTGTCGACAATTGGTTTGTTCGAAGGCGAGAGGTAAAAGAAGGAGAGAAAGATGTATTACACTCTACTACACTAATCTAAACTAGTAAATAAGCAAGCTGAAATGAAATAACTAAACAACTAAGCTAAACAACTAATGAAGAAGATAAAAAGATAGGAATGGAAACCCCTAAGGGGTGGAGTGTGTGTGTGTGCACGTGAAATAAGTGTGGTATTGAATGCATACTATAAGCTCAAGTTAGTTAGTGTTTGTTAATGCATAAGAGGTACCTAATGGCAAAACCTATCATTTACAACACTACTTATGTGAATAATATGATAAATGCAAGGTTGTTATTAAGACACTTAGACAAGCAAGGAATGTACCTAAGCTATGGCAGAAACCATCAAGTAAGGTTCTTAATAATTCAAGGAAGCATACAAATATCTACACAAAACATTCATATTAAGCATTCAAACCATCTACATAACATTGTACACACATCTACTCCACCCCCAAAGGGGATGGAACTACTCACACATATTTAAACTACCTACTCTAATAAAATGAAGCATTATACTGAAATGAAACTATACTAATCAAGCAAGAAATATTAAAGAAGCATAAAACAAAACAAGCACCAAAGCAAACACATTAAAGGAAATTAACTATGCAAGAATTAACAAGCTAATGAAAACATCTATTATTAACTCACTCAAATTACAAGCAGCCCTTCCTCCACCATAGTTTTGCTTCAAGGCTTCACTCTTAGTAGGGAAGAAGGTCACCAAAGAGAGAGATGGATACAATGGAAGGTGAAGAGTTCTATTTATAAGCATGGAAAAAGCTAATCCGGGACAATCCCCCGATGTGGGACTAAACCAATACCAAAAATTGCCTAAACACACATTAATACAAGTCCAGGAGAAAGCTTAGCGGGATCTGGGCTCATCCAGACCGCCAATTGGTGGTTCCAGACCGCAATTGGCGGCCTATAAACTTCAGATCCGATTGGTTTTGGTTGTGGGCTTTGCTTGGAGTGTTTCTTGGTCTTGGATGCATCTTCTTTGTTTAGTGGAGCTCCGACCCGAATCGAATTGACAAAATACTCTCCATGATGGTGTGGAGTTTCCTGTTTTGCTCTTAGGTCCTTCTGTCTTACGTTCAGGTCCTTCTCCCTTGCATCTGGGTCCCCAGGTCTCTCAATTAAGTCTTTTTTCCTGCTTTTGGGTCCTTTCATGGCTCTTCTCTTCAAACCTCTTTATTTCTGAAATTCAAACATAAAACTCGTCACGTAGCATTGCTTAGGTGTAAGATAATGGATATAAGGGACAAATATAAACATGAAATGTTGTCAATCATATTCATATTTTTACCTAACCCCCAAAATACATTTGGCCACCAGTCGAACGATGTCTTCACGGTGGTCGACCGGATGCAGACAATTCTGTGCACAAAAAGTCCATGTTATTTTCAGTGGAATGAACCTTCTTATTGACTTCGACTGATTAACCTTTAACCTTGCCAAGACCCCCTTAACGGTGGACCGCCCCAAGATTTAGCTTGACCTTTAACTTAAGTTGTAGCCATTAGGTTCGGCCATAGCTAGGTTGGTTCGAACATTTCCTTAATTTCAAGGAAACGGTCGACCATTGATACTGAGTCGGTTGACCGGTTTAGGACAGATTTGCAGAATTCAATTTTTTTTTATGGGTATCTTGCACAAACAAAAACCAAATCTTCCCCAATGGCTATAAATCTTTTGAAGGTTATAAATAGTGGTTTACACACCATATTTACACAACTCTCTAACTTCTATATGCCTCCTACATTAGAGAGAAATCACTCAACTCCCGAATCCTAAATTCTACACTCAAGAGCTTAAAGTTCACCACTTGACCAAATCAATATCCTACTCAAGTGTGCTCAAGTTAGAGAGTTTTTGATCCACTAACCTTTGTTGTCAAAGAGTAAAGGTTTTCTATGAAAGCCCGAAGCACCCCTCTCGGATTGTGAGAGGAAGAAATTGAGCTCGGCGATGCTTGTTCGCAAGTTCGTGTTGTAAATGTGATCTTTCCCAGCCCGAAATGGGGAGTGAATAGTGAAGACGTAGGCGAAGCTCGTGGAATGGAGCGGAGCTTGCAAGAGAGGAAGTAGGACCCGGGTGGGGTGCCAAACCTCTATAAAAGTCGTCGTCTTCTTTGTGTGGTTTGCCTTGTTTTCTTTACTTGCTTTTATTGTCTAATTTCCACTGCAACTTTGATTCAATCACGTAGAGAATTAAGGAAATTGATTAGATTGATTAGGGATTAGAACGATCCTACATTTGGTATCAAAGCATAGCTAATAAAATTTATCTACTTAACCGAAGTTTAGGATGACTCCACCATCTAATCATGCGGGGGGTTTATGTACAACTAGGCATCTTTTGTTTAATTGGTCAAATTATGATTATTGGAAGAAAATAATGAAAATTTTCTTGATTACTAATGACCTTAAGTATTGGATTTTTCCTCAAAACCCTTACACACCCCATAATGATGAAGAATTAGCCACATTAACTAGAGCCAAAATAAAAGAATATGAAATGGACTCTAGTATTATGAAGATTTTATATTGGGGCTTAAATGAGGGAAAATACAGTAGGATTAGAGGTTGTGATAGTGCTTATGAGTTATGGCATAGACTTGAAATGCATCAAGAGGGTGATAGTAAAACTAGAGATTGAAGAACTACTCTCCTCATGCATAAATTTGAAATATTCACTATGCAACCTGATTGGCATCATTTCATGCTCATATTTGTATCTTATATCCATTATCTTACATCTAAGTAATGCTATGTGACGAGTTTTATGTTTGAATTTCAGAAATAAAGAGGTTTGAAGAGAAGAGCCATGAAAGGACCTAAAAGCAGGAAAAAGGACTTAATTGAGAGACCTGAGGACCAAGATGCAAGAGAGAAGGACCTGAACGTAAGACAGAAGGACCTAAGAGCAAAACAGAAAACTCCACACCTTCATGGGGAGTATTTTGTCAATTCGATTCGGGTCGGAGCTCCAACAAACCAAGTAGATGCATCCAACACCAACAAATCCATCAAGCAAAGCCCACAACCAAAAGCAACGCGATCTGAAGTTTATAGACCGCCAATTGGCGGTCTTGGACCGCTAATTGGCGGTCCATATGGCCCCAGATCCGCTAAGCTTTCTCCTGGACTTGTATTATCATGTGTTTAGACTATTTTTGGTATTGGTTTAGTCCCACATCGGGGGATTGTCCCGAATTAGCTTTTTCCATGCTTATAAATAGAACTCTTCACCTTCCATTGTAATTACCCACAGCTTGGTGGCATTCTCTCTACTAAGGAGTGAGCCTTGAAGCAAAAACTCAAGGTGGAGAAGAATGCTACCTTCAATGTGAGTCATTTGTTAATAAAATAATTCTTCTAGTTTCTTTTAATCTTGTCTTTTAATTTGTGCATGTTTGTTTAGTCTTTCATTTCCTTTTAAACTTCTTTAATACTTGTTGCTTTCTTAGTTAACTTTCATTTCAGTATTATGCTCTCTTTTGTTAATATAGTTAGTGTAATGAGTAGTGAGTAGTTCCATCCCCTTTGGGGGTGGAGTAGATGTATGTACATGTTATGTAGGTGGTATGAATGCTTTATATGAATGTTTTGTGTTGATATTAGTATGCTTGCTTGAATTATTAAGACCCTTACATGATGGTTTCTGCCATAGCTTAGTTACATTCCATGCTTGTCTAAGTTTCTTAATAACAACCTTGCATTGCTCATATTATGCACATAAGTTAATGTTGTAATGATAGGTCTTGCCATAGTTAGGTACTTCTTATGCATTAACAACACTAACTACTTGAGCTTCTTGTATGCATTTCATATCACACTTATTTCATGTGCACACACACACACTCCACCCCTGAGGGGTTTTCATTCCTGTGATTTTATCTTTTGCATTAGTTGATTAGCTTAGTTGTTTAGTTCATTTTAGTTTGTTTGTTTACTAGTTTAGCATTGTAGTGTAGTTTAGTGTAATACATCCTTTTTCCTTTTCTTTACCTCTCGCCTTCGCACAAACCAAGTGTCGACACACCTCCCAGTGGACGACCCGTATTTGTCACCACTTTAATGCGGCCGTGCACTTGCGGTTAATATAAAACGATCAATCAAGTTTTTGGCGCCGTTGCCGGGGAGGTGCTCTGTCCAGGCATTGGTTTGGACGATTCGAGGGGTTTTTAATTTTTTGTTTTCAGTTTTTCTTAGTTTCAGGGATCCTAGAGCCCACGGGGAGGCTACTGGAGGAGTTGGAGCACCCAATCTTCAAAAAGTACCGCCAATCAGCGGTCTCAGACCGCCAATTGGCGGCCTGGTGAGTATTTCTGGCTCTCAGTTTTCTTCTGGTAGTTGATTAGTTCATTGTTGTTATCTGGGAGCCCTATTTTGCATGTTGTGCCGTCTCGTTTGCTCCCAGATCATTAATCACTCCCCCATTAATCAACTTGGCCCTAAACTCGAAAGCAAAAGACTAGACGTTCTTACTTGTTTAGGTCACGCATCATGTATTGACTTAGGCATATAGTTGTCTTTTCTTTTAGCTTTATTTTCAGTTGTTGAGCGCTAGCGTGAGGTACGCAATTTCCTACACTCATTCATGCATCTCGTATGCCCATGCATTAGTTAGTAGGAATCGCATCACGACAAGAGTGAGTGAGCGTTTGATTGGAGCGATTGATTGCTAGTTTTAGGATCAAAACACTACTAAGGAGGGGCTGTCCCCTAAAAGATCAGGTGGGGGATTTCATCACCCTTTCCTTGGCCCCAAAAATCACTCTTAATGAAGCCTTAACTAAAAGCAAGTAGACATTGGCCCTAGGATTGCGGGCGCACTAGGAGAGTAATCTAGTTGAGACCGTCATGACCTGATCGGCGTTGCCTACCTTGTCGATAGTAGGAGGTACTGGATCTCCGGATCTGGTATCACTTGCTGGGCATTGTGGTCCTCGTTGTAGGGAGGTAAGGCGTGTCGAGGCTAGTGACCTCGAAGTTAGGCGTTGTCTAGCCTAAGGACCCATTGCCTTACATTGTTTGAGCCGTGCTTGCTAGTTAGGCTTCTACCTGATCCCTTCACCCACGCTAGCTTTAGGGATTCTTCCCTTCTCCTCTGAGTCATCTTCTTCTCACCTACTTCTACGTTTTAGTCTCCTCCCCTTTATACTCTCTAGTAGCGTTTTAGGGTCGAGTCGAGCACTTTTTGCGAGCTTAGCCTCGTGGTGGTGAGAGTGGTCGACTCGAGAGTTTTTCTTGAGATGGATGGTTACATGGGTGACCATCCATATCATTTTTGGGACCAGGACAATTGTTCCTGGTATTTCGGACCCATGCAACCGGGGGTGGCTCAGGCGAACACCCCGTATGGTTGGGATAATCTTCATTGTGTGACTGAGCAATCTTCATATAGGGGTAACATGAGAGAGGCACCGACTGCTAGACCACAGTCTAGTTATGTCAGATCATATGCTGGTCAACAAACTGAGACATTACATGAAACTTTGGCCTCTTTCATGTGTATGGCAGACGACATGAGTGCACCGGTGGCTCCATTAGCCGTACCATGCGACTGTTGTCGGTTTAGTGGTCATGTTATCGAGGAATGTCCTTATGTTCCCCCTGAGCCTGAGTATGAGCATACATTTTCCCAAAATGCTCAATGTGACCATTACGCATCTGCGTACAACCCGAGAGTGATGGATTCGTGGGGAGACAATTCTTATCCATATTCTTATACCTCATTTTCACCCCCGTATCCTCCTCCCGAATACCCAGAATTCTACCAAAACCCCATTTCAAATCATTGGACTCATTCTCAGCCCATCAACACCCAACCCCAAAATTTCCCAACCTCTGACTTGGACCTCACTGTTGACCCCAAATTTGATTCCTTAAAACAAACCCTCCAAACGTTCATGGAAACCACTCAAACTTTATTGAAGTCCAACTTTAATTCCTTGCAAAATATGGAAATGCAAGTGAGTCAAATGACACAACAATTCCATGAACGTGAGAAGGGTAACCTTTCTTGTCAACATGAGGATTTATCTTCTGAAATCGAACCACCACCACATCCACAAATTGAAAGCACAATCTTTCAAAGTCAAACTCCTAGTCAGTCTGAGGGACTTGGGGTTTCAATTCACGATCACTTAGTGGGGGATTCGATTCAAATTGAGAATAACATGGACCAGCTTCATTATGAGTCGGCACAGGATTGTGCCTTATCTTTTTGTCCCGTGGCCCTTGAGCCACATGATCTTCATGTTGTGCCTCTTAAGGACTCACCTCTGGTGGAGCAAGAGCACCCTAGTACCCTCAATTTCAATCAACCTGATGAGAGTTTGCCTCTCACTATTGTTCCTGATCATCTTGGAAATGATGGGACATCAAACAACTACATTGCTCATGAGGGTATTAGGAGTTCCTTGGAGGATACTTTGGGTATGAGACCCACTTCCTATTCTCCTGGTGAGTTGGACATGCATAACGGGGTGCTTGACCTCGTTCCGACCCACCAGCCTGTTGGTTGGAGAGTTTGGATTGATGATCATAACTTCAGTTCCGCAACGGGAGATATTTTTCTTCCGTTGCCCCTTACTTCCCAAAATCTCGAGAGGTTCAAGCTCTTTCAGTTTGATCCTTCGAATGAGACGCCTTTGCGTCCAATTCATGAACCTCTCATTTCATCTGGTGCTCTTTGTGAAGGGGGCCCACGCATGCGTATTCTGGCCCCGCGCGGTGTCATGTTCCCTTTCCAAGTGCATTGACCCACTCTTGAGGTTCCCATTTGATGTCTTTTGACAAATGAAGATGGGAACTTATGTTTGTACATAGTTATATATAAAAAAAGAAGAAAAAATAAAGAAAGAAAAAAGAAAAGAAGAAGTACAATAAAAGACTCCTTCAGTGAGCATCGATTGTTGTGAGCCCCAACCCTTGATTATGTGGGCCCCATTTCTTTCATGTATTTGTATCCCTTCCTTAGTATCTCACAGGTTTTGAGGGAATTTGGGTTGTGTCCATCAACATAGCAAGAAACTTCCCTGTGTACTTTACGTTGGTGAGATCTATTCTTTTTCATGCATAGCTCCATGTAGTATCTTGCTCGCATTCATTGAGGACAATGCATGAAGTAGGTGTGGGGGGGGTGTTTTACGTGTGTACATAGTCGAGTCTTTTCTTTTGATTTTGTTTTCTTTTGTTTGCATTGTTAGGGTCATGTTAGTGTGCTGCATTTAATATCGATATATCTGCTTGCCATGATCCTTTGGTGACTTGTCTTCTTTTGCTTGCCTAGTGCTTCAAAAAAAATCACATTTCTTTCAAAATATTCATGTGTTTGCGAAAGAAAATGTTTTGTAGGTTTTGCGTGTGTTTAGCATGTGCAAAACCGTTGAGAGGCAAAGTAAAAAGAAAGCTCCCAAAATTGTCTTGAACTTGATGCATTAGGATATTTTGTACAGTGGCTTTAGAATTTATCGAGTCGTTAGGATCCACCCCAGTTTCCTTTGGGGGTGACTAATCATAGGGTTTCAGGGCTCAAACATTTAAAGAAGTCCACCCTGAACCTAGTGAGTCAATAATTCGTGTCTGTTAACTTAAGGATGTTTGTTGTAGTCAAGGACCCTTTAAATCTTGTTGTGAGACATTATGTGTAGGGGTTTTGGTTCATGGGTAGATAAGAAATAAGTGGGTAGGTGTTCTCTCTTCTCGCACGGCTCCTGTCACTCGGGAAAGTAGGTCTGAGGGGACTTTGTGCCTGGTGCTTTCGAGTCATCTGACTTGGGATGCGCCGACGGAACTCTCGTTACACGGGTGGTAGGGATTGCCCTATGTGGAGATTTGGGGAAAGGTTTACGTGATAGTGTAAGTCCTCATGGGCAATGATGCACGAAACCTAATGATTGACATCATTTCATGCTCTTATTTGTATCTTATATCCATTATCTTTCACCTAAACAATGCTATGTTACAAGTTTTATGTTTAGTTTTCAGGAATAAATAGGTTTGAAGAGATGAAGCATAAAAGGACCCAAAAGCTGGAAAAAAGGACTGAATTGTGAGATCTGTGGACCAAGATGCAAGGAAGAAGGACCTGAATGCAAGACCAAAGGACCTAAGAGCAAAACAGAATACTCCTCACCATCATGGGGAGTATTTTGGCAATTCTATTCGGGTCGGAGCTCCAACATGCAAACTAGATGCATCAAATACCAACAAAGCCTTCCAGAAAAGCCCACAAGAAATTCCAGAGCGATCCGGACACTGTAGACCGCTAATTAGCGGTCCAAGACCGCTAATTGGCGGTCACTTTTGGCCCAAATGCGCTCAAATTTCTCCTGGACTTGTATTAATGTTCGTTTAGGCTATTTTTGGTGTTTTTTTAGTACCACATCGGGGAATTGTCCCGGTTTGCCTTTTTCCATGGCTATAAATAGAACTCTTCACCTTCCATTGTAATCACTCCATATTTTAATTGGCTATTCTTCCTACTAGAAGTGAGGCCTTGAAGCACACACTAAAGTAGGAGGATGCTACTTTTAATGTGAGTCATTTTATCAATAAAGTTTTGTGTTTCTTTCATTGTTTGTTTATGCTTCTTTTATTGTTTGTGCATGTTTTAGTTTAATCGTCTTTTATTTCTAGCTTAGTTTTAATATGCTTTCTTTGCTTAGTTTAATCATTAGTGTAATGTTTAGTGAGTAGTTCCATCCCCTTTGGGGGGTGGAGTAGATGTACATACATGCATTAGAGAATGGGATGAATGCTTTATTTTTGATGTGTTGATTAAACATGAATGTATGCTTGCTTGTTTAGGATAGAATTTACAACTTGATGAGTTTTGCCAAAATGATTAGACACCTCTCATGCTTGTTTAGGTTCTGAAATAAACACCTTGCATATGTAAATGTTAATCAACTAAGTTGGTGAATAGATTGATAGGTTTTGCCATAACATTTAGACACTTTCTATGCTTGATAAACACCACCTTCATGTGCTTAAAGAATGTATTCTACACCCACCTCTTTGCATGTGTGCACTCACTCCACCCCTTAGGGGTTTTCCATTTCTGTATTCCAGCATTCCTCCTTTGTTCTTAGCTTACTTGTTAGTTCATTGATTGTTTCTTTCGTTCGCATTTCATACTTCTTAGAGTAGTTTAGTGTAGAGTAGCGTAACCAACTCTCTTCTCCATTTTTTCGCCACTTGATTTTGTGCAAACAAGAGGCTGCTCACCTCCCTGAGGACGACCCGTACTTGCCACCGCTTCATCGCGGCCGTGCACTTGCGGTTTAATTAAAACATTCAACAAGTTTTTGGCACCATTGCCGGGGAGGTGCCAGTCCAGACTCTTGTTTGGACGATTCGAGTGGATTTAATTTTTGTTTTGTAGTTTGTCTTTGTTTCAGGAGACTTGGAGTGGTCAGGAGGAGCACCTGGAGAAGTTTTGAAGCAAGTTGAGCACTGTAGACCGCCAATCAGCGGCCTGAGACCGCCAATTGGCGGTTTGGTAAGCTCTGTTTTCTCTCTTATTTCTTTGGTCGGTTTTCATAATTGATGTAGTGATCTGGGATTTAATTTGGCATGTTTTGACTTATAGTTTGTTCCCAGATCCATAATCAACCTCCTTTAAGCAACTTGGACCCTAAAACTCAAAGCAAAAGATTAGGCATTCTTTTTGTTTAGGCCATGCATCATGTATGTGACTTAGGCATTTAGATTGTCTTTTATCTTAGCTTTATTTTCTGTTGCTGAGAGCTGGCGTGAGGTACGCACCTTCTACTCTCATTCATGCATTTCGTATGAACATGCATTAGTTAGTAGGAAGTGCATTGAAACAAGTGTGAGTTGAGCGTTTTGTTTGGAGAGTTGATTGCTAGATTAGGACTCCAAAACGCTACTAAGGAGGGGCTGTCCCATAAAAGATAAGGTGGGGGATTTCATCACCCTTTCCTTCGCCCCAAAAACCACAATAATCAAGAGCCTAATTTTAAAATCAAGTAGACATTGGCCCTAAGGATCTTGGACGCATTAGGAGAGTGATCCGGTCCCGACCGTCATGACCTGATCGGCGTTGCCCACTTTGTCGATAGTAGGAGAGACGAGATCCCCGGATCTTGGCTCACTTGCTGGGCTTTGTGGTCCTCGTTGTAGGGAGGTGAGGCGTGTTGAGGCCGTGTGACCTCGCAGTTAGGCGTCGTCTAGCTGTAAGGACCTATAGCGACCTTAGGATTGTTTGAGCCTTGTTTGCTTGTGTGCTTCTACCTGTACCCATCCGCCGTAGCTTAAGGACTTCTTCCCTTCTCTCCTGAGTCATTCTTTCTCTCCTGTGTTCCCCCGTCTTCTCCTCTACGCACATTCTTTGTTAAAAAAAACAAAAAAAGGAAAAAAAAAAGTTGTGGTTGGTGTGCACCTTTGTGCATGCTTTCGTGGACACGAGACGAGAGTGGTCGTTTGACGAGGAGCGTTGTCAATCCGGCTTCGGTCATCGATTTCTCGACACCTCCCTCCTCTCGTGTCGCACGTAGTTCGGGTCCAATGGCTGCTAATTTCCGTGAGGAGGAGCAGTTGCTGGACCCACCTGTTCGACCAGTGCTTCCAGTTGTCGTTCCCATACCTCTACGTGATCGATGCTACCCAAGCCGTACAGCTCTACCCTCATGCATCGTATTACCAAAGGCTAATGGGAACCATTTTGAGGTTAAGCCTCAATTCATTTCCATGCTCCCTCATTTCACTGGGAAAGGTGACCCCTATATCTTTCTCAGGGAATTTGAGGAGGTCTGTGCTATGTTCAAGCTGCAACAACTTAGCACAGACTCCATCCATCTTAGGCTCGTTCCTTTTGCACTAAAGGATGATGCCAAGAAGTGGTTGTACAGCAACCAGGCGAATTCCTTTAGGACTTGGGATGAGTTTCAATCTGCATTCCTCAAGAAGTACTTTCCTAATCATCGGACTCAAAAATTGAGGAACGAAATCAATTCGTTCTATCAACATGAGACCGAACCATTTCATGCATATCTTGAGAGGTTCAAAGAGCTACTATCCTCGTGCCCTCACCATGGCATTGAGTTGTGGCGTCTTTGTCAGATTGTGTATGAGGGTCTTCACATCCCGTCCAGAACGCTCCTTGAGTCCATGTGTCAAGGAGAGTTCTTGGGAAAGGATGAAAGGGAGGCATGGGCCTTCCTAGAAGACCTCGCTGAGAAAACCATGCAGTGGGAGAGTGTGAGGGAACCACCTACATCATCTAGTATAGGAGCGAGGATCGCGAATGCAAACTCAACTAGATCGAGTTCCGCATTTGCTATCGATACCACTACGGCCACCGAGGCACGCATGGCGGCCTTAATGCGCTGTATGGATTCGATTGAGCTCCAAAACCAACAAAGTGCACCTCACATGTCCACATCTGGTCCAGTTCCTTGTCATTCATGTGGTAGGATAGGTCATGTAGAGAGCGAGTGTGAGTCCATTCCTCCTGAGATGGAGCGTGTCAACGCCATCTATGACAGAGCTAGGAAAGACCCATACTCATCATCTTATAACCCTGGATGGAGGAACCACCCCAATTTTTCATGGAACCAAAATAATGCCCCGGGTGGTCCTTCAAACTCCTCTAGACCACCTTACCAATCACACCAACCTCTCATGCATGCACATTCCTATCATCCACCCCAAGCGTAAACCACCAATCCATCGGGTTTCCCAAATTCCAATAATATCGAAACCCGATTCAATTCGCTTGAGACCTTGACTCGTGGACTTGAAAACTCAATGAAAAATTTTATGTCTACCACAAGTCAAGTTCTCACTTCAAATCAGCAGACCATGAAATCTCTAGAGCTTCAGATGGGCCAATTGGCTCAGTCTGTACATGAAAGAGAGAGAGGGTCTTTTCCTAGCCAGCCTGAGGCTAACCCCCGTGTATACCAGCAACAACACATGCAAAATGAGAATGTGGTCCCTCGGGGGAGGCAAGTGACCCATGTGGAGTAACCTGTTCACCATGTCAATTCCATTGTGACCTTAAGGAATGGAAAACAGGTTGACAATCACATTTCCTTGCCACACCCACCACCATCTATGCAGCCCCTCAGTGGGAATGGTGGTGAAGAAGAAGCTGAGGGTGAGGGTAATACACCAAAGCTTTCTTCTCAGGCACAGCAGAAAACCTACCTGCCAAAAGCTCCCTATCCAAGTAGGTTAAACAAAAAGCAGAGTGACAACATGGACAAGATATTAGAGGTGTTTAAGCAAGTGAAGGTTAACATCCCCTTGTTGGATGTCATCCAACAAATACCTCAATATGCCAAAGTGTTGAAGGATCTCTGCACAACCAAGAGGAAGACAAATGTTCCTAAGAAAGCATTCTTGGCTGCAAATATCAGCTCACTTTTGTCCAATCCCACCTACACAAAATACAAGGACCCTGGGTGTCCTACTATTCAGTGTACGATAGGGGACACTAGACTGAGCAATGTTTTGCTTGATTTAGGATCAGCGGTCAACCTCCTCCCATTCTCTGTTTATCAACAGTTGAACTTGGGAGAATTGAAACCAACTAAGATCACCCTCCAATTGACGGATAGATCCATTCGTATTCCCATGGGGATTATCGAGGATGTGCTTATCAAAGTTGGAGATTTTATATTTCCAGTCGATTTTGTTGTCCTCGATACCAATCCTGTTGCGAACACCCACTCTCAAATACCTTTGATTTTGGGTAGACCATTTCTGGCAACCTCCAATGCCTTGATTAATTGTAGAAATGGTCTCATGAAGCTCTCATTCGGTAACATGAGTGCCGAGTTTCATGTGTTCAACTCTGGTAGGCAACAGGAACCCATGGATGAACCTTTAAATCTCAATCTCATCTGCCAATTGGAGAAAGCACCACAAAATCAATGAACACCTCTAACACCAATGCAACCCGTTGAGAATGTTTGTAGGCTCAGCGAAGACTCATTGCCTGTCTTTGCAATGCAACAGAGTGAGCTGGCCTCAAACATGAATGTCCAAAGGGAGTGTTCGTTGCATGATTCAGTTGAGAGTACTAGTGAGAGTGAGACACCTCACCATATGCCTATACCAGAAGGTGTCTCTACCTCATGTCCCATGGCCATTGAGCCATTGGAGCTTCATATTGACTCCAACAAGGACCCACCTATGACCGAGCTTATGCTTGATGATCTAAATGATGGTGGGAGGTCCTTGTTGGATGACTTGGGGAGAAGCCCCATTCTTAGTGATGCAAGTCTGTTGCATCCATCGAATGAGCCTGAGGAACGCATTCCGATGCACCCGCCTATTGGTTGGAGGGTTTTCTTCGATGAGCAATTAAACCCTAGTGAGGCAACACAACTTCATTCTTTGTTGCCCACACCCAACCAATATCATGAGGGGTTCGAGCCTTTCAGCTTTGACCTTTCACCCCTCATGACACCTCAGAGTACCAGTGGAGTTTGCCCATCTCGGCAAGTCTCTGGTCCTCCTGACTTGATGTTCTCATTTGATGTTCCTTGACCAAATGATTATGAGAATATCTTGGTTGATGTATATATCTTTAAAAAAAAGAAAAAAAAATAACAAAAAAACAAAAAAAGAAGAAGTGTGTAATAAAAGACTCCTTCAGTGAGCATCGATTGTTGTGGGCCCCAACCCTTGTGTACTTGGGCCCAATCTCTGCACGTATTTATCTCCCTTCTTCAGCTTCTCACAGGTTTTGAGGGAATTTGGGTTTGTGTCCATCAACATGACCCTGAACGTCCCTTTGTACTTCATGTTGGTGAGATCTTTCCTTTTTCATGCATGTATCCATGTAGTATCTTGTTCACATTCATTGAGGACAATGCATGAAGTAGGTGTGGGGGGGTGTTTTACGTGTGTACATAGTCGAGTCTTTTTCCTTTGGTTTTATTTTCGTTTGTTTGTACTGCTAGGGTCATGTTAGTGTGCCGCATTTAACATTGATATATCTACTTGCCATGATCCTTGGGTGACTTGTCTCCTTTTGCTTGTCGAGTGCTTTAAAATTTTCACATTTCTTTCAAAATCTTCATGTGTTTGCGAAAGAAAATGTTTTTGTGGGTTTTGCGTGTGTTTAGCATGTGCAAAACCGTTGAGAGGCAAAGTAAAAAGAAAGCTCCCAAAATTGTCTTGAACTTGATGCATTAGGATTTCTAGTTTACTGGCTTTAGGTCTTATCGAGTCGTTAGGGTGCACCCTGGTTTTCCCTCGGGGGGCGTGTAATCATAGGGTTTCAGCACTCAAACATTTAAAGAAGTCGACCCTGAACCTAGTGAGTCAAATAATTCGTGTCTGTTAGTATAAGGAAGTTTGTCGTAGGCAAGGGCCCTTAATCTCTTTTTGTGAAACTTAAGTGTAGGGGTTTTGGTTCCCATATAGATAAATAAGTGGTGTTCTCTCTTCTCGCACGGCTCCTATCACTCGGGAAAGTAGGTCTGAGGGGACTTTGTGCCTGGTGCTTTCGAGTCATCTGACTTGGGATGCGCCGACCGAACTCCCGTTACACGGGTGGTAGGGATCGCCCTATGTGGAGATTTGGGGGAAGGTGTACGTGATAGTGTAAGTCCTCATAGGCAATGATGCACGAAACCTGACCCTGGGGAGAATCAAACACCAACCAATAAAATGCTCCAAAGAAAAAGAAAAAAAAAGGAAAAAAAAGGAAAAAAAGAAACAAAAAGTCAAATAAGAACCAAAATGGACTTTACACATTGTATCACATTCAGAAGTTAAGGTTGCCCATGTCTTTCACTTAAGACCTTAACTAACTCTCACGAATAACTCATTAGGCTAGGTGTGTGGACGGATTACATATATAGAGTCGACCCGTAGTGTTACCGCGTCCCATGATCGACAAAATAAGTCCAGGGACTCGTGTAGCTAGATTGATTAATGCATCTTGTTCGGATTTTGTGGGTAGATCCGCTGAAAACCCTCAGGAGACAACACTCCTCCTCCTTGGCGACAAGGAGGTTTAACGGCTTGTTGCACGTGCTAAGTGCAACCGTGATTCCTACGAAAGTGAGTTAGGATTTCTTGTTTTTCGCATGCTTTTCGCTTTCTTTGTTTTGCTCGGGACTAGCAAAAGTTAGGTGTGGGGGTATTTGATTGACATCATTTCATGCTCTTATTTGTATCTTATATCCATTATCTTTCACCTAAACAATGCTATGTTACGTGTTTTATGTTTATTTTTCAGGAATAAATAGGTTTGAAGAGATGAAGCATAAAATGACCCAAAAGCTGGGAAAAAGGACTGAATTGTGAGATCTGTGGACCAAGATGCAAGGAAGAAGGACCTGAATGCAAGACCAAAGGACCTAAGAGCAAAACAGAATACTCCTCACCATCAGGGGGAGTATTTTGGCAATTCTATTCGGGTCGGAGCTCCAACATGCAAACTAGATGCATCAAATACCAACAAAGCCTTCCAGAAAAGCCCACAAGAAATTCCAGAGCGATCCGGACACTGTAGACCGCTAATTAGCGGTCCAAGACCGCTAATTGGCGGTCACTTTTGGCCCAAATGCGCTCAAATTTCTCCTGGACTTGTATTAATGTTCGTTTAGGCTATTTTTGGTGTTTTTTTAGTCCCACATCGGGGGATTGTCCCGGTTTGCCTTTTTCCATGGCTATAAATAGAACTCTTCACCTTCCATTGTAATCACTCCATATTTTAAGTGGCTATTCTTCCTACTAGAAGTGAGGCCTTGAAGCACACACTAAAGTAGGAGGATGCTACTTTTAATGTGAGTCATTTTATCAATAAAGTTTTGTGTTTCTTTCATTGTTTGTTTATGCTTCTTTTATTGTTTGTGCATGTTTTAGTTTAATCGTCTTTTATTTCTAGCTTAGTTTTAATATGCTTTCTTTGCTTAGTTTAATAATTAGTGTAATGTTTAGTGAGTAGTTCCATCCCCTTTGGGGGGTGGAGTAGATGTACATACATGCATTAGAGAATGGGATGAATGCTTTATTTTTGATGTGTTGATTAAACATGAATGTATGCTTGCTTGTTTAGGATAGAATTTACAACCTGATGAGTTTTGCCAAAATGATTAGACACCTCTCATGCTTGTTTAGGTTCTGAAATAAACACCTTGCATATGTAAATGTTAATCAACTAAGTTGGTGAATAGATTGATAGGTTTTGCCATAACATTTAGACACTTTCTATGCTTGATAAACACCACCTTCATGTGCTTAAAGAATGTATTCTACACCCACCTCTTTGCATGTGTGCACTCACTCCACCCCTTAGGGGTTTTCCATTTCTGTATTCCAGCATTCCTCCTTTGTTCTTAGCTTACTTGTTAGTTCATTGATTGTTTCTTTCGTTCGCATTTCATACTTCTTAGAGTAGTTTAGTGTAGAGTAGCGTAACCAACTCTCTTCTCCATTTTTTCGCCACTTGATTTTGTGCAAACAAGAGGCTGCTCACCTCCCTGAGGACGACCCGTACTTGCCACCGCTTCATCGCGGCCGTGCACTTGCGGTTTAATTAAAACGTTCAACACCTAACCCTGGGAGAATGAAGCTCCAACTAATAAAAAAAGTGAAAAGAAACAAAAAGAACAAAAAAAATATGCAAATAAGAACCTTAATGGACCTTACACTTTGTATCACTTGAGGATGTTGAGGTTGTCCATGTCTTTCACTTAATTCCTTATTTAACTTGCACGAATGATTTATTAGGCTAGGTGTGGACTGATTACCTATATAGAGTCGGCCCGTAGGATTACCGCGTCCATTGATCGACAAAATATGTCCAACGAGTCGAGTGTCTAGATTGAATAATGCATCTTGTTCGGATTTTGTGGGTATATCCGCTGAAAATCCTCAGGAGACAACACTCCTCCTCCTTGGCAACAAGGAGGTTTAACGGCTTGTTGCACGTGCTAAGTGCAACCATGATTCCTACGAAAGTGAGTTAGGATTTCTTGTTTCTCGTTTGCTTTTCTCTTTCTTTGTTTTGCTCGGGACTAGCAAAAACTTAGGTGTGGGGGTATTTGATTGGCATCATTTCATGCTCATATTTGTATCTTATATCCATTATCTTACATCTAAGTAATGCTATGTGACGAGTTTTATGTTTGAATTTCAGAAATAAAGAGGTTTGAAGAGAAGAGCCATGAAAGGACCCAAAAGCAGGAAAAAGGACTTAATTGTGAGACCTGAGGACCAAGATGTAAGGGAGAAGGACTTGAACGTAAGACAGAAGGACCTAAGAGCAAAACAGGAAACTCCACACCTTCATGGGGAGTATTTTTTCAATTCGATTCTGGTCGGAGCTCCAACAAACCAAGTAGATGCATCGAAGACCAACAAATCCATCAAGCAAAGCCGACAACCAAAAGCAACGCGATCTGAAGTTTATAGACCGCCAATTGACGTTCTTGGACCGCTAATTGGCGGTCCATATGGCCCCAGATCCGCTAACCTTTCTCCTGGATTTGTATTATCATGTGTTTAGGCTATTTTTGGTATTGGTTTAGTCCCACATCGGGGGATTGTCCCGGATTAGCTTTTTCCATGCTTACAAATAGAACTCTTCACCTTCCATTGCAATTACCATTGCTTGGTGGCATTCTCTCTACTAAGGAGTGAGCCTTGAAGCAAAAACTCAAGGTGGAGAAGAATGCTACCTTCAATGTGAGTCATTTGTTAATAAAATAATACTTCTAGTTTCTTTTAACCTTGTCTTTTAATTTGTGCATGTTTGTTTAGTCTTTCATTTCCTTTTAAGCTTCTTTAATACTTGTTGCTTTCTTAGTTAACTTTCATTTCAGTATTATGCTCTCTTTTGTTAATATAGTTAGTGTAATGAGTAGTGAGTAGCTCCATCCCCTTTGGGGGTAGAGTAGATGTATGTACATGTTATGTAGGTGGTATGAATGCTTTATATGAATGTTTTGTGTTGATATTAGTATGCTTGCTTGAATTATTAAGAACCTTACTTTATGGTGTCTGCCATAGCTTAGGTACATTCCATGCTTGTCTAAGTGTCTTAATAATAACCTTGCATTGCTCATATTATGCACATAAGTTAATGTTGTAATGATAGGTCTTGACATAGTTATGTACTTCTTATGCATTAACAACACTAACTACTTGAGCTTCTTGTATGCATTTCATATCACACTTATTTCATGCGCACACACACACTCCACCCCTGAGGGGTTTTCATTCCTGTGATTTTATCTTTTGCATTAGTTGATTAGCTTAGTTGTTTAGTTTATTTTAGCTTGTTTGTTTACTAGTTTAGCATTGTAGTGTAGTTTAGTGTAATACAACCTTCTTCCTTTTCTTTACCTCTCGCCTTCGCACAAACCAAGTGTCGACACACCTCCCAGTGGACGACCCGTATTTGCCACCGCTTCAACGCGGCCGTGCACTTGCGGTTAATATAAAACGATCAATCACAACCCGGTGAGAATATAAACGTGTTGAACACTTGCTTCCCCGATATAACTAACTCCCTCAAAGTGCTTGGAACAAATCTCAGTAAAGTAGAAATGTCAAGGAAGTTTCTCCTGTCACTCAACAATGAATGGGAAGATAAGGTCATCTTCATCGAAGAAGCTCATGACACTTCGAACCTAAAGATGGAAGTCTTAACCACCAACCGTATGGCCCATGAAGGACAAAGAAACCTCCAAGAAGAACCCTTCCTTGGCCTTGCATGCCAAATTTGATGAACCGAGGAGGAGAGACGAGAATGAGGACATAGAGGTCCTTGCCAAAGATTTCTTCAAATTCCTGAAGAATGAAAAAGGGGAGAAGAGAAGAACGAAAGAAGAGGAAGAAGAAGAAGTGAGAATATGGAGGGAGAAAATGAGAAGAAATATGAGTGAAGGGAGAGAAGGATAGAAAAGAGGAGATAGAAGCGCACAAGGCAACATCAGATGATTCTTCATCATCAACTCTACAAAGTAGAAGAGAAGTTGCCCACACATGCTTCATGGACATCGAAGATCAACAAAGTGAGGTAGCTTCTAACTCTTGTTCTACTAGATTTAACTTTTGCTCAACTAGATCATATTCTAGTGAAAGCTCATGCTCTAAACAAGAGCTTCAAAATGCATCTCATGATTTAATTAGTTGCACAATACGAGATCATTTGTGATTAGAGCAGGAATGCTAGAAAGCTTATAAATGATCTCCGAAATAAAATTGAACCAATCATGAAATAGAAAAATCAGGTGATTTTGCCAGACATGAAAAACATGCACTAGAACTTGGTAGTCTAAAAGCAACACCTATTGATGTTGAACAACTAGATCTTAAGGCATGTAATGCACAATTAAGAAAAGATCTAGAAAAGTTCACAAATGGATTCCACGAGCTCGATGAGGCTTCTTCGTGTTGTATAGGTGTTCTCTCTCGGCCCGGAATGGGAAGTGGATAGTGAGGACGTAGGTGAAGCTTGTGGAATCAAGCAGAGCTTGCAAGAGAGGAAGTACGACCCGGGTGGCGTGCCGAACCTTTATAAAAATCATTGTCTTCTTTGTGTGGTTTGCCTTCTTTTCTTTACTTGCTTTTATTGTTTAATTTTCGTTGCATCTTTGATTCAATCAAGTAGAGCATTAAGGAAATTGATTAGATTAATTAGGGGTCATAACGATCCTACATTTGGTATCAAAGCATAGCTGATAAATTTCATCTACTTAACCGTAGTTTAACATGACTTCATCATCTAATTAGATGACTTCATCATCTAATTATGCACAACTAGGCCTCTTTGACTTAATGGGTCGAATTATGATTATTGGAAGGAAAGTTTTTTCTTGATTTCTAATGATCTTAAGTATTGGATTTTCTTCAAAATCCCTACACACCCCTAATGATGAAGAATTAGCCACATTAAGTAGAGCCAAAATAAAAGAATATGAAATGAACTCTAGTATTATGAACATTTTATATTGTGGCTTAAATGAGGGAGAATACAATAGGATTAGAGGTTGTGATAGTGCTTATGAGTTATGGCATAGACTCTAAATGCATCAAGAGGGTGATAGTAAAACTAAAGATTCAAGAACTAGTCTCCTCATGCATAAATAAGAAATATTCACTATGCAACCCAGTGAGAACATAAACAAGATGAACACTTGCTTCATCGATATAAGTAACTCCTTCAAAGCGCTTGGAAGAAATCTCAGTGAGGGAGATATGGCAAGGAAGTTTCTCCTGTCGCTCAACAATGAATGGGAAGATAAGGTTATCGTTATTGAAGAAGCTCATGACACTTCCAACCTAAAGATGGATGACTTGATCGGCAACCTTCTGGCCTATGAACTTCAAATGAAGGACCGGAAGGACAAAAAAGTACGACCCGGGTGGGGTGCCGAACCTCTATAAAAATGGGGAGGGATAGTGAGGACATAGGGGAAGCTTGTGGAATCGAGCAGAGCTTGCAAGAGCAGAAGTACGACCCGGGTGGGGTGCCGAACCTCTATAAAATTCATTGTGTTCTTTGTGTGGTTTGCCTTCTTTTTTGTACTTGCTTTTATTGTTTAATTTGTGCTGCATCTTTGGTTCAATCAAGTAGACAATTAAGGAAATTGATTAGATTAATTAGAGGTCATAACAATCCTACAGGGCATACAGGGTTTTCTTATTGAAATCTCACACATATGTTGTTGTTTTTCCTTGGGTACTTATGTTTCTGATAGGGTTCTGAGTAGTGATGTTTCAGAGAATTTTTTAGATGAGGGACACGTCGACCAGTTTCCTTCAGTTTATCTTTCGCTTCCGCATTTTATTTTGTACTTCTTGAGTTAAACCTTCGATGTATTGAATTCTGAGTTTATTTCTATATATGGATAATTTATCTTTTTTCGACTTTGTGTTTTGTATTTTTTTTCATGTGTGCTTTAATTCCGGTATCTCACATTTTTATTGTAACTCCCTCAGTCGTTGCGGAGACTCTCATCGCGACATTCGCTTGATCATTAGGTGTAGGAGTAGGTTAGATTAATTAGATAAAACAACCAAAACTCTCTTAATGTCTCATTGGAGTACAAAGACTTAGAATTGAAACTTCCTTGTGGGATCGATCAGTATTTCCCAAGTTTACAAAATAGATGTCGTGAACTTGTGGTAATTAATTTGAAAACTCAAAAAAAATGTTGTTGTTGCCGGAGAAGTTTATTAATTCTAACTCAGGTTGTTTCGGCAGGTGGTTTTGATATTTAACTTTATTTTTTTTTGCTTTTCAGAGAATCATAAGCGAAAGGGACTCAAGAAGAAATCATTCTTAATAGAGAAGACAGAAAAACCGTTTGTTCCGGTTTCAAACTATCGGTGTTTTCTGCCGTTCGACCATAAAAATCAAAGTTTAATCGAATAAAAAGGTGGTAGTCTGATCCCACTATATTCCGTTCAAGTGAATTCTATCCTAAATTTTCGGTTGACCGATTCATTCCTGTTATTGAATAATTCACCTAAAATATTATTTCCATCAATTAAATTAGAAGCACATAATCATTATTTGCTTAAGTTTTAATCTGAATTTGGAATTATTATTTTCTACTTTTTTGTAATAATTAAATAATTAAAAAATGAAAAAAAATTAATTACAACAGATTGAGATGGGTTTAGAACATTCATCGTATAGGATTGCATCCATAGACATGTTAATTCTTTTTAATTGATAATTACTTATTATATAAATAAAGCATATTTATTTACAAGACATTGACTCTAAGGCATTAAGACCCAATTAAAGAGGAAGATAAACTCTGGCTTGTGCATAGACCTATGGTTTTTCGTAAATCGGTGTCCAAAAATGGTTAGAGTTGTGCTTTGACGCCCGCAAGTAAAGTGGTTGCTGAAATGGTAAGCACTGACCAACAAAAGAGCCCCCACTGAGTTCATCACTAACCATGACCTAGATGACCTGGTCATCAGCTCTCTCTCTTCAAAATCAGCTCTCTCCTTCCCACATCAGTTCTCTCTTTCCTACACTGTTCACCTCTTAACCACAACCCAACACCACCCACAACAACCTATCTCTCTCCTCCACATCATTTCATGGTCCATCTTGGTAAAAAAATTTAAAAATTTAAAAATATCTAAAATATCAAAACAATTATAAAACGTATTTTAAAAAAAAATTTAAAAAAACTCAAACAAAAAATTTAAAAAATTAAAACATAAAAAACCAAAAAATTAATTTTTTATTTGGACGACCCGCGCGTTTCAACGCCCAGGTCGACGACCTGGGCGAAGATGACCAGGTCATCTCTCCCGTTAAGGGGGAGATGACCCCGTCATCTTCGCATGACCGGGTTGTCTGGATGTTTTTTCCCCGTAAGGGGTGCTCTGAGCTGACACGACTTGGCCGATGGATATGATTACCAAGAGGTGGACCAAGAAAAGTTTATTCTAACTCATTATTTGATGTCTTCTAGAGTATAATAACCTATAGTCGACTTTATATTGTCAAGACTGGATATCTTTTGGCCTTTGGGGTGGGGAATTGGGGCAGTCGATATTAATTTTGTCTATAGAGTTTTTCTGCTGAAGTCTCGGAGGTGGTGGACCATATGATCCTCGAAAGACTGTGGCTGTCTAAACATCCATCATCATTTTTGTAAATAGTATAATGTGTGTCAGAGTCATTAAATCAAGTATCTTTGTTTCAATCCCCGAAGAATTTCTTCCAAGATTTGTGGTGTGGTCAGCCATTTAATTGGAAAATGATTAATGGACGCTTGCGTCCAGAACATGCACTGATGTGGTCAATCCAGTGAGCAATTCAATTATCAAAAGTCAAATATCTTTTACTTTATAAAATTAAATAAATAATAGATTTTTTTTGTGTCACATGCAACTTCTACTTTCCCAATGCAACTTTATGTTCCCAATGCAACATTTGGTTCCCCACGAATAGACCCACAACTTAAAATGGACATACCCACATCTAATTCTGTCCAGAATAAGTTGTTTGTCTGTCTAGAATAAGTTATATGTTTGTCTATAATATGTTGCGTCTGTCTAGAATAAGTTTTGTGACTTCCCAGAATAAGTTGTGTTGTCCAAAATAAGTTGTGTCTGTTCATAATAACTATGTGTCTGTCCAGAATAAGTTCTGTGTTTGTCCAAAATAAGTTATGTGTCTATTCAGAATAAGTTGCATGTCTATCCATAATAAGTTTTGTGTCTGTCCCGATTAAGTTGTGTGCCTAATCAGAATAACTTGCATTGGGAAAATGTTGCATTGGGAAACCAAATGGTACATTGGGAATGTAATGTTGCATTGAGAAACCAAATGTTGCATTGGGAATGTAAAATATTGCATAGGGAAAGTAAAAATTGCATGTGACACAAAATAAATATGTTATTTATTTAATTTAAAAAAGTAAAAGACATTTGACTTTTGCTGACTCGACTGCTGATTGTACTGACCATGTCAGCACGCGTCCCAGACGCGGGCGTCTATGTATTACTACAATATTTAATTTCGTAAGATCTACCTTATTGTATGTCACGTAGATATCATATATACATTCAGATAATCCATCATTTAAGAGTGGGGGGAGTTTTATGGATGCTAGATTTAGGTAACGTTTGTCGATTTTTGAGTATATTTTATTGGAAAATGATAAATAGACGGAGTGCATGTGGGACACATCTCGTGTGGTCATTCCATTCAGCAGTCCAATTAGCAAAAATCACATATTTTATATTATCAAAGATTAATCAAATCACATATTAATTATTTTTTTGTGCACACTAAAGTATGCAACCTTTGGTTACCACTATATATATCAACTCAAAACCTTCCATTATTCCTCAAAACTTCCATGAGATCGGTGAGAGGGATGCCGAGGGAGACGACGTCGGAGTGGATCTTGAGAGAGGTGGGGACGTCGACGATGTTGGTGAGGACGTTGCGGTGAAGTTGGTCGGCCCGGAGGAGGAGGAAGTAGTCGGCGGTGGAGCCCGTTCCGAGACCAAGGACCTTGTTATATCTCACAAACTCCATGACGCGGTTGGTGGCGAGATGCTTGCGGTTGTCCTAGGAGGGAGGGGAGCGGTGGTGGGGTTGAGAGCGCTTGGAGTGGAGGAAGAAAATGATGTGAGATAATATGGTCATTGCATTCATCCTTTTAAATGGTCACCCCTTTAAAATGCTTATCCTTTGGGAGGGGAGGAAGTGGAGGGGAGGTGGAGAGTGGGGTTGGGAGGGCTTAGAGTGGAGGAAGAAGATGATGTAAGATAATATTGTCACTGCATTCATTCTTGTTAAATTGTCATCCATTTTAAATGTTCATCCTTTTGGGAGGGAAGGAGGTGGAGGGGAGGACAAACACATATGATAAAAAAGACAAACTCATATATTAAAAAGAACAAACTCATTGGTTAAAAAGGACAAACTCATAAGTTAAAAAATACACTCATAACTTAAAAAGGACAAACACAGATGATAAAAAGTACAAACTCATATATTAAAAATGACAAACTCATAACTTAAAAAAGACAAACTCATATGTTATAACACCAATGTCTTCGTTAAAAAGGACAAACCCATTGCTTAATAAAAAGGGCAAACTCATAAGTTAAAAAGGAAAAACTCATAACTTAAAAATGACAAACTCATCGATTAAAAATGACAAACATAGATGATAAAAATTACAAACTAATATATTAAAATGGAAAAACCCATATCTAAAAAATGGCAAACCGACACCTTAAAAAGGACAAACCAGTAGGTCAAAATGAACAAACCAATATCTTAAAAATGGCAACTGTTTGACATCATTTCATGCTTATATTTGTATCTTATATCCATTATCTTACACCTAAGCAATGCTACGTGACGAGTTTTATGTTTGAATTTCAGAAATAAATAGGTTTGAAGAGATGAACCATGAAAGGACCCAAAAACAGGGAAAAAAGGACTTAATTGTGAAACCTGGGGACTAAGATGCAAGGGAGAAGGACCTGAACATAAGACCAAGGACCAAAGAGCAAAACAGAAAACTCCACACCATCATGGGGAGTATTTTGGCAATTATATTTGGGTGGGAGCTCCAACAACTCAAGTAGATGCATCAAAGACCAACAAAGACATCCAGAAATACCCAGAATAAAATCCAGCGTGATCCAGACTATATAGACCGCCAATTGGCTGTCCAAGACCGCTAATTGGCGGTTTATTTTGGCCCAAATCCGCTAAGATTTTGGTGGGTCGCGTATTAGTATGTATTTAGTCCATTTCTGGTATTTTATTAGTCCCACATCCAGGGATTGTCCCAGATTGCCTTTTTCTTTGGCTATAAATAGAACTCTTCACCTTCTATTGTAAACTACCCATTGCTTGGTGGCATTCTCTCTACTAAGGAGTGAGCCTTGAAGCAAAAACTCAAGGTGGAGAAGAATGATACCTTCAATGTGAGTCATTGTTAATAAAATAATTGTTATAGTTTCTTTTAATCTTGTCTTTTAATTTGTGCGTGCTTGTTTAGTCTTACCTTTCCTTTTCGGTTTATTTAGTATTTCTTGCTTGCTTAGTGTAGTTTCATTTCAGTATTATGCTTCATTTTGTTAATATAGTTAGTGTAATGAGTAGTGAGTAGTTCCATGCCCACTTGGGGGTGGAGAAATATGTGATATGATCATGTAGTGTATTAAGTGTGTGTTATCTTTATCCCTTGAGCTTTCTATGATCTCCATAACCATCTAATGAGTTTTCACTCTTATCTTCTATATGCTAATGCTCTTGAATGAAGCTTAGCTTATGCTTTGATTAGTGGACCTATTTTATCGGGAATGATAAGGTTAGGATATGGATGAAATTAATATTGGAAACACAATTTGTAGTATATGTACTCTTGTTGCCTTTACCTTAGTTAATGTCTTGTATGTTTTAATGATATTGGGTTATCTTAATTCATGTGGAGGCATAGTAGGGTCTAGTCTTTATACATGAGTTCATTTAGCTTCATTCCAATTATTGTCTTGTATGTTTTAATGATGTAGTCTTATCTAAATTCATGTGGAGGCAAAGTTGGATGTAGTTTTATGATTTCATATACTACATGTTGTGAGGAGCTTAATTGAACACACACAACTTTATATTCACATTATTTCTCTACCCCCTATAGGGTTTAGTTTTTATTGCTTATCTTTCATTTCCTTTTGCATTCTAGTGTAGTTTAGTGTAACCAACCTTTCTCTCCTTTCTTTCCCACTCGCCTTCGCACAAACCAAAAGTTGACACACCTCCCTGTGGATCGACCCGTATTTGCCACCGCTTCAACATGGCCGTGCACTTACAGTTTAATATAAAACAAATCAATCAAGTTTTTGGCGCCGTTGTCAGGGAGGTGCTCTGTCCAGACCTTGGTTTGGACGATTCGAGTGGTTTTTAATTTTTTATTTGTAGTTTTGCTTGGTTTCAGGGATCCTAGAGCTTAAAGGGAGGCCACTGGCGAAATTGGAGGCACAGAAGCACCAAACAGACCACCAATCATCGGTCTGGGACCGCCAATTGGCAGCCTGGTGAGCTTTTCTTGTTCTTTGTTTTGTTCTGGTAGTTGATTCTGTCATTGTAGTTATCTGGGATCCCCATTCTACATGTTGTGACTTCCAGTTTGCTCCCAGATCATTAAACCAATCCCCATTAATCAACTTGGCCTTAAAATCCAAAGCAAAAGACTAGACATTCTTACTTGTTTAGGTCACGCATCATGTACTTGACTTAGGCACGTAGTTGTCTTTTCTTTTAGCTTTATTTTCAGTTGTTGAGCGCTGGCGTGAGGTACGCATTTCCTACACTCATTCATGCATCTTATATGCCCATGCATTAGTTAGTAGGAATTGCATCACGACAAGAGTGAGTTGAGCGTTTGATTGCAGCGATTGATTGCTAGATTTAGGATCAAAACGCTACTAAGGAGGGGATGTCCCACAACAGATAAGGTGGGGGATTTCATCACCCTTTCCTTTGCCCCAAAAATCACTCTTAATGAAGCCTTAACTAAAAGCAAGTATACATTGGCCCTAGGATTTCGGACGCACTAGGAGAGTAATCTAGTTGAGACAGTCATGGCCTGATCGGCGTTGCCTACCTTGTCGATAGTAGGAGGTACTGGATCTCCGGATCTGGTATCACTTGCTGGGCATTGTGGTCTTCCTTGTAGGGAGGTGAGGCATGTCGAGGCTAGTGACCTCGAAGTTAGGCGTCGTCTAGCCTAAGGACCCATTGCCTTACATTGTTTGAGTCGTGCTTGCTAGTTTGGCTTCTACCTGATCCCATTACCCACGCTAGCTCTAGGATTTTTCCTTTCTCCTCTGAGTCATCTTCTTCTCACCTTCTTCTACGTTATAGTCTCCTACCCTTTACACTCTCTGGTAGCGATTTAGGGTCAAGTCGAGCACTTTTTGCGAGCTTGGCCTCGTGGTGGTGAGAGTGATCGACTCGAGAGTTCTTTGTTGAAATGGATGGTTACATGGGCGACCATCCATATCATTGTTGGGACCAAGACAATTCTTCCTGGTATTCTAGACCCATGCAACCTAGGATGGCTCAGACTAACCTCCCGTATGGTTGGGACAATCTTAATTGTGTGACTGAGCAATCTTCATATTGGGGTAGTATGAGAGAGGCACCGACTGCTAGACCACCATCTAGTTACGTCGGATCATATGTTGGTCATCAAACTGAGACATTACAAGAACCTTTGGCCTCTTCCATGCATGTGGTAGATGACGTGGGTGCACCGGTGGCTCCAGTAGCCGTACCGTGCGACTGTTGTGGGTTGAGTGGTCATGTAATCAGGTAATGTCCTTATGTTCCCCAGAGCCTGAGTATGAGCATATATCTTCCCAAAACGCTCAATATGACTATTACGCATCCGCGTACAACCCGAGAGGGATGGATTCGTGGGGAGACAATTCTTATTGAAATTCATATACATCATTTTCACTCCAGTATCCTCCTCCCGAAAACCAAGAATTCTACCAACACCCCACTTCAAATCATTGGACTCATTCTAAGTCCATGAACACCCAACCTCAAAATTTCCCAAGCTCTGACTTGGACCTCATGGTTGACCGCATACCTGATTCCTTGAAACAAACTCTCCAAACGTTCATGGAAACCACTCAAAATTTATTGAAGTCCAACTTGAATTCCTTGCAAACTATGGAAATGCAAGTGAGTCAAATGACACAACAATTACGTGAATGTGAGGAGGGTAATTTTTCTTGTCAACATGAGGATTTATCTTCTGAAATCGAACCACCACCACATCCTCAAATTCAAAGCACAATCTTTCAAAGTCAAACTCGTAGTCAGTCTGAGGGACTTGGGGTTTCAATTCACGATAACTTGGTGGAGGATTCGATTCCAATTGAGAATACTATGGACGAGCTTCTTTATGAGTCGGCACAGGATTGTGCCTTATCTTCTTGTCATGTGGCCCTTGAGCCACATGATCTTATTGTTGTACCTCCTAAGGACTCACCTCTGGTGGAGCAGGAGCTCCCTAGTCCCCTCAATTTCAAACAACCTGATGAGAGTTGGCCTCTCACTATTGTTCCTGATCATCTTGAAAATGATGGAACATCAAACAACTACATTGCTCATGAGGGTATTAGGAGTTCCTTGGAGGATACCTTGGGTATGAGACCCACTTTTTGTTCGCCTGGTGTGTCGGACATGCCTAACGAGGTTTTTGACCTCGTTCCGACGCACCAACATGTTGGTTGGAGAGTTTGGATTGACGATCATAACTTCAGCAGCGCAACGAGAGAAACTCTTCTTCCGTTGCCCCTTATTTCCCAAACTCTTGAGAGGTTCAAGCTCTTTGAATTGGATCCTTTGAATGAGACGCCTTTGCATCCAATTCATGAACCTCTCCTGTCATATTGTGCTCTTTCTGATGGGGGCCTAAACATGAGTATTCTGACCCCGCGTGGTGTCATGTTCCCTTTCCAAGTGCATTGACCCACTCTTGAGGTTCCCATTTGATGTCTTTTGACAAATGAAGATGGGAACTTATGTTTGTACATAGTTCTAAAAAGAGAAAAAAGAAAAAGAAAAAGTACAATAAAAGACTCCTTCAGTGAGCATCGATTGTTGTGGGTTCCAACCCTTTTGTATTTGGGCCCCATTTCTTTCACGTATTTGGTCTCCCTTTTTAAGTATCTCACAGGTTTTGAGGGGAATTCGGGTTTGTGTCCATCAACATGACCTTGAACTTCCCTTTGTACTTCATGTTGGTGAGATCTCTCCTTTTTCATGCATAAATCCATGTAATATCTTGATCGTATTCATTGAGGACAATGCATGAACTAGGTGTGGGGGTTGTTTTGCGTATGTAAATAGTCGAGTCTTTTATTTTGATTTTGTTTTCTTTTGTGTGTATTTTTAGGGTCATGTTAGTGTGCTGCATTTAATATCGATATATTTGCTTGCCATTATCCTTGGGTGACTTGTCTTTTTTTGCTTGCCTAGTGCTTTAAAATTTCCACATTTCTTTCAAAATCTTCATGTGGGCTTTGCGTGTGTTTAGCATGTGCAAAACCGTTGAGAGGCAAAGTAAAAAGAAAGCTCCCAAAATTGTCTTGAACTTGATGCATTAGGATATCTACTACAGTGACTTTAGGATTTATCGAGTCGTTAGGATGCACTCCAGTTTTCCCTTGGGGGTGAGTAATCATAGGGTTTCAGTGCTCAAACATTTAAAGAAGTCCACCCTGAACCTAGTGAGTCAATAATTCGTGTCTATTACCTTGAGGAAGTTTGTTGTAGTCAAGGACCCTTGAAATCTTGTTGTGAGACATTAAGTGTAGGGGTTTTGGTTCATGTGTAGATAAGAAATAAGTGAGTAGGTGTTCTCTCTTCTCGCACGTCTCCTATCACTCGGGAAAGTAGGTCCGAGGGGACTTTGTGTCTGGTGCTTTCGAGTCATCTGACTTGGGATGCGCCTACCGAACTCCCGTTACACGGGTGGTAGGGATTGCCCTATGTGGAGATTTGGAGAAAGGTGTACGTGATAGTGTAAGTCCTCTTGAGCAATGATGCACGAAACCTGACCCTGGGAGAATAAAACTCCAACTAATAAAAAGAAAAAAAATGAGAAAAGAAACAAAAAGAAAAAAAATGGTAATGCAAATAAGAACCTTAGTGGACCTTACACTTTGTATCACTTGAGGATGTTGAGGTTGTCCATGTCTTTCACTTAATTCCTTATTTAACTTGCACGAATGGTTCATTAGGTTAGGTGCGTGGACTGATTACCTATATAGAGTCGGCCCGTAGGATTACCACGTCCAATGATCGACAACATATGTCCAACGAGTCGAGTGTCTAGATTGAATAATGTATCTTGTTCGGATTTTGTGGGTATATCCGCTGAAAACCCTCAGGAGACAACACTCGTCCTCCTTGGCAACAAGGAGGTTTAACGGCTTGTTGCACGTGCTAAGTGCAACCGTGATTCGTACGAAAGTGAGTTAGGATTTATTGTTTTTTTTCTCTTTCTTTGTTTTTTTTGCAAAGCAAAAGGGAGGATTAGCCTCTAAAGATTGTATTAGTAAGAAACTATTTACATCTACCAAAATTTGTTCGTTTAGTTCGCGGGCGCATGCCACATGCATAACCAGCTGCTTCCTACCACCTATTTGTACTCACAAGAAGGTCAAGTAGTATAAGGAAATAATTACATGTCATCAAATTTCAGAAGTTGGAATTAGTTCGCGGATTATATCTTTGACTACAGCAATGGTAGCTTAGCCATTTGATGGCTCATGCTCCGGATTATATCTTTGACTACAGCAATGGGAGCTTGCGGTTGCTGCCTCTCGCCCTCAAAAATCCTACAGTTCTGCTCATGCTAGCATTCATATATCGTAGCACTTACCACCCACTTTCTGACCACTTTGTCAAGTCGGCTTCCACTCGCATGTGAAAGTCGCAAGACCTCACTCTCGAGACCGCTTGTTGCAGTTTGGTGGAGCTTCATGGGGTTGAGGAGACACCTCCACACCTCCTTTGTGTATTGACAATTCCAGAAAAGATGCTCCATGTCTTCCTCTTGGTCTTCACATAGCACACAAGTTGGGTCTACATTTAAGCCTCGCTTTATCATTTGCCGCTTTGTGAGCAGATGCCCCTTCAATGCTCGCCAAGCTGTGAGTGTGTGCTTTGGGACAGTAAATTTGTGCCATACCATCCCCGCCCAAGGGACTTTCCTAAACCCTAAACTCTAAACTTAGGTGTGGGGGTATTTGATTGACATCATTTCATGCTTATATTTGTATCTTATATCCATTATCTTACACCTAAGCAATGCTACGTGACGAGTTTTATGTTTGAATTTCAGAAATAAATAGGTTTGAAGAGATGAAGCATGAAAGGACCCAAAAGCAGGGAAAAAATGACTTAATTGTGAAACCTGGGGACTAAGATGCAAGGGAGAAGGACCTGAACGTAAGACCGAAGGACCAAAGAGCAAAACAGAAAACTCCACACCATCATGGGGAGTATTTTGGCAATTCTATTTGGGTCGGAGCTCCAACAACTCAAGTAGATGCATCAAAAACCAACAAAGACATCCAGAAATACCCAGAATAAAATCCAGCGTGATCCAGACTATATAGACCGCCAATTGGCGGTCCAAGACCGCTACTTGGCAGTTTGTTTTGGCCCAAATCCGCTAATATTTTGGTGGGTCGCGTATTAGTGTGTATCTAGTCCATTTCTGGTATTTTGTTAGTCCCACATCCGGGGATTGTCCTGGATTGCCTTTTTCTTTGGCTAAAAATAGAACTCTTCACCTTCTATTGTAAACTACCCATTGCTTGGTGGCATTCTCTCTACTAAGGAGTGAGCCTTGAAGCAAAAACTCAAGGTGGAGAAGAATGCTACCTTCAATGTAAGTCAATGTGTGCTTTAATTTGTGCATGCTTGTTTAGTCTTTCCTTTCCTTTTAAGTTTATTTAATATTTCTTGCTTGCTTAGTGTAGTTTCATTTCAGTATTATGCTTCATTTTGTTAATATAGTTAGTGTAATGAGTAGTGAGTAGTTCCGTCCCCACTTGGGGTGGAGAAATATGTCATATATGATCGTGTAGTGTATTAAGTGTGTGTTATCTTAATCCCTTGAGCTTTATATGATTTCCATAACCATCTTATGGGTTTTCACTCTTATCTTTGATATGCTAATGCTCTTGATTGAAGCTTAGCTTACGCTTTGATTAGTGGACCTATTTTATGGGGAATGATAAAGTTAGGATATGGATGGAATTAATATTGGAAACACAATTTGTAGTATATGTATTCTTGTTGCCTTTACCTTAGTTAATGTCTTGTATGTTTTAATGATATTGGGTTATCTTAATTCATGTGGAGGCATAGTAGGGTCTAGTCTTTATACATGAGTTCATTTAGCTTCATTACAATTATTGTCTTGTATGTTTTAATGATGTAGTCTTATCTTAATTGATGTGGAGGCAAAGTTGGATGTAGTTTTATGATTTCATGCACTACATGTTGTGAGGAGCTTAATTGAACACACATATACACACATCTTTATATTCACATTATTGCGCTACCTCCTATGGGGTTTAGTTTTTATTGCTTATCTTTCATTTCCTTTTCCATTCTAGTGTAGTTTAGTGTAACCAACCTTTCCCTCCTTTCTTTCCCACTCTCCTTCGCACAAACCAAAAGTCGACACACCTCCCTGTGGATGGACCCGTATTTGCCACCGCTTCAACGCGGCCGTGCACTTGCAATTTAATATAAAACGAATCAGTCAGCAAACCCACACCTTAAAAAGTACAAACCAGTAGATTAAAATAAACAAACTCATATCTTAAAAAGTACAAACACTTATATTAAAAAGGACATATCAAAAATTAAAAGGGCAAACACGGAAGTTAAAATGGACACACCCAATGTTTTTCATTTTACCTTTGTATTTGAATGTTGCATGGGGAAACGAAAAGTTACATTGGGAAAGTAAATGTTGCATAGGGAAACTTAATGTTGCATTGAGATAGTAATGTTGCATGGGTAAAGTGAAGGGTGCATGTGACATAAAATAAAGAAACATGTTATTTAATTAATTTCAGATAGTAAAAGACATTTGAATTTTGCTAACTGGACTGCTGACTCTACTAACCATGTCAAGTGCGTCCGGGACGCTGCGTCTGTGTATTACTGTCCTTTTATTTCTTTTGTGTGTCAGTGGGATCATAATAGTGTTTCATTTAATATTTTCTATGTTGGAACAAATCATGATTCCTCAGAAATGACATGATTTCTTTTGCTTACCAATTTAATTTTTCTTTGTTTTCAAAACCTTTTGAAAATCCATAAAAAGAGTCATTTTCAAAATGATTTTCAAAAATGTTTAGTAGGTGTTGCGGAGTAAATAGTATGTGCATCACGCGTTATCAAGGCAAAGTACGGACAAGTCGTGAGATTAGAGCAAAGATTCATTATATCACCTTGCTTGAAAATCCTTAGAATTAAACATAGTACTTGTGAGAACATCTCAGCTACAAGGAGTGTACACCGAGTTTAGTTTCAAACCTGATACTAATTCCATCTCAAAATTTTGGATAATTTATATCAGGGAAATCTAGAGACGGTTTAATCTGAAGTCATGAGATTAGAGTGAAGATGCATTTATTTCATTTTGTGATCAACATAGTTATGTTTTATTGATTAGAGAACTATGTCACCTTCTGCATCTAAGCTCGGATTTTGTAAATATATCTGCTGAAAACTCTCAGGAGACAACACTCATCATTTGGTGAAAAGTGAGGTTTAACAACTTGTTGCTCATGTAACTGTAATCGTGATGCCTGCGAAAGTGGGTTCGAATTACCCAAGTTTCTGCATAAATTTTTTATTTTGTTTACTCAGGGCTAGTGAAATCTAAGCGTACGGATATTGTTTAGGTACATATCATGCATAAATACTACCTTTATACTTAGTATTTTATCCAATAAAAGTGCTACTAAACAATTATTTATCTATTAAGCTCGAAAGTACACAACTACAGAAAAGATATGGAGCAAACAAGGCAAAAGATACGTTGCTGCATAATAAGGAAGAATTGGACAGATCATAGTGTAAAAACTAAGAATGATGAAATAATATAATAATAAAATAATATTATTCTATTTTCGGAATTATTATAATTTTCGGAATAATAATAAAATTAAAATATTATTACTTAAAATATCAAGGAAAGAAACTACATCACTTAGTTTACGATCGTGTCCTTAGGTTGTGGAGATTACTCATGTATTTTCAACTATAAATACCCCTTCTCCTCCTCCAATCCCATCATCCCTTAACTTTGATTTTAGATTTTCAGCTTTCAAAGATAGTTTTAGAGGAGTTTGGTGAAACCCAGTGAATATTTGGAGGCGTGAATTCAAGCTTTTCATTGGTGGCTTCTTGTTCTAGTAGTTTAATTATTGTCGTAAGCATGGTTATAGCATGATTTTGATCAATACAGTTTTGTTTTTGTATGTCTTGGTTTTCTTTTATATAATCTTGTTGCATTGCTTTTACCTTCTTCTTGAGATGAGTTGAATTATAAAATTCTTGCATGAATTGTAGTTAGAACCTTTGGCTTTCATGCAATTTATGCAAGCATTTTCTATCATTGTGCGCCTGAGTCCTAGTAACCAATGTCTACTTGATTTTAGATTAAGGCTTTTGATGAGGAGTGATTTTTGGGGCAAAGGAAAAGGTGATGAAATCCCTCACTTTATCTTGTATGGGACAACCCCTCCTTATTAGCGTTTTGAGTCGTAATCTAGCAATCAACTCTCCAAACAAACGCTCACCTCACACTTGTTCCGATGCACCTTACTAACTATTGCATGTTTTAACCATGCATGACTGAGAGAATGGGTGCATGTACCTCACGCCAGCAATCGACAACAAGAATGTAAAGAAGAGAAAAGACGAGTGCGTCCAAAGTCTACAAATGATGCATGACCTAGATGACAATTAGTCTAATCTTGTACTTTGAGTTTTAGGGTCCAAGTTGTCTTAACAAGAGGCCATGCATGCCCAATTAATTTGTAACACTAAAATAGAGCATGCGTTGCATCAACAGTGAAAGGAACCAACTAGAAATAAGCAAAGAAAGCTACAATTAAAATAGAAATCGGAAATACCTCACCAAATCCGGCACTGCCGGATGGAAATCCGCTACTAGTGGATCTTCTAGGGATTCAGGTCCCCAGAATTCACCAGTGTGCTTCGAAGCCCCAGTATGTCCTCCTGTCCACTTGTGACCCCATTCCAGTAACCAAACAAAAATGGAAACGTCAAAACAAAGAAAAACCCACCGAAAACGGCGCTCCCCAACCCCGACACCAAAAACATGACTGAATCTGTTAAAATACCGCAAGTGCAAGGCCGCGTTGAAGTGGTGGCAAGTACGGGTTGGTCCACCGGGAGTGCGTGAGAGTCGGATTCACGATACTCGAGTGGGAGAGAAGATGAGGGAAAGAGATGCGACCGAAATTACACTACGACGCGTAGGAAATCGGAAACCAACACAATAAAAACTAAATCCCTTAGGGGGTAGAGAGAGAAGGCAAATATGAAAATATGTGTATGTGTGTGTGTTCAAATGTGCTCATCAAAACATGTCATACATGAAATCCATAAAACTCAACTCCACCTTTGCCTCCACATGAAATAAGATAAAACCTTATCATTAAAACATACAGGACAATAATTGAAATGAAGCTAATATGTTGACATGCATTATGACTCAAATCCAACTATGTCTCCACATTAATTAAGCTTTATCACAATCATTAAAACATACAAGACATTAATTAGGAAAGCCAACATGAGCACATGTCTGTCTTATTTTCTTCTTCGACTCCATCCTTAGCCTCACATCGTCGTTCCCAATAAAATAGACCCACTAATCGAAGCATGTGCTAAGCTTCACTCAAGATCATTAGCACATCAAAGATAATAGTGAAATCTCATTAGATGGTTATGGAAATCATGTAAGGCTCAAATGATTAAGATTAACACACACACCTAATACATCACATAATCACATCACCTTCCTCTCCACCCCCAAATAGGGATCGACTACTCTCTACTCATCTCTAAACTAAAAAAAGAATGAAAAGAACATAAACCAATAATAGAAATAAAGGAAAACACGATTAAGTAAACAACAACATAAAAGAAATTGCATCAAAGGAAAAACATGTAATTAAAGAACAACACTAACACTTGATTAAAAAGAAAATATTACAAAGTTTCTTATTCTTCTCCTCTTACACTAATGATCAGCAAAATAAAACATAAAACTAATGGAGAATCAAGATAAAGTGGGAGAGGAGTGATTACAATGGTATATATAGATTAATACATGGTTATGATTCATGTGGAAATAATCGGACGACTCTAAATCACATCTGATGGTCCTAGAATGATCAGACACTAATACCCGACCCACGGTCAAAGTTTGAGAACCTATGGACCATTTTGATCTGCCAGTGATGGATCCAAATCCGCCCGTGGTGGATCAAGTAGCTCCGATCAGGATGAAATATTGGTTGATGTTGTATTTCTTTGATTGGCACATGTGGTGAAGCTCTAGTCCACTATCTCAACCCGATTTGGTTTTACTTGGAGAAATATTGAAAACGGGTCGGATCTGAGGCATCCAAATCGCCAATTGGCGGCTCCAAGAGGAGTAGAACTCTTCTTCCACCATTGTAATCTAAGCATTGCTTGGTGGCAATTCACTTTAGTTGGAGTAAAGCCATGGAGCAAAACTCAATTGGAGAAGAATGCTACTGGTAATGTGAGATATCAATAAAATAATTTTCTTAGTTTTTCTAATGTTGTCACTTTTAATGTTTTCATGTTTAGCTTAGTTTTGTTCACTTAATCTTAGAATAATTAGTACAATGTGTTTTTTCCTTAATACAATTGTTAGCTTAATGAGTAGAGAATAGATCCACCCCATCTGGGGTGGAGGTGATGTAGATTATGTGATAGTGCTGGGTTCTTTTATTTGTGTCATTTTGTGTGCTTAATGTAGATCTATACTTGTAGCACGCTTAAACTTTTATTAGATGGGATAGTGTCCACACTAGGTACTTATCTCATGGTAGCTTTAGAGTTTATCTTGTTGCTTGTAATGGTTTGATGGAAATAACTTGTTATGTATGGATTCATGTTTGGTGCACATTCACATGAATTATTTTGGTTGTATGTAAGATTAATTGATGCGCTAACGGTCACACTAGGTACTTATTGCATGCTTGACAATCTAAAATGAACCTCAACTTTGTGTGAGATATCCAGGTTCATGGTTTTCCATGTAGTATTGTGTATCCTACACTTAGATTCTACACTAGCTTTTACTTGTATGCCACACAAACTACACTTGTGCCTAATTGAAATGAAGACCCACTCACAAACATACCTACATACCACTCGAGAGGGTTTAGTTTAATTGTAATTCATTCATAGTTTAGTGTAATCAAACTTCTTCTCCCCTTCTTTTCCACTTGACTTCTGAAGAACCAGAGTTGACACACGTCCATGTGGACTCGACCCGTACTTATCGGGTCTTCACCGATGCCGTGCACTTGAGGTTATTATAACTAAATTAATCAATTTACATTTTATTAATAACATGTCCTCAAGTGATATGTCGGTTTAATCCGTGTTTGGTGCGACTTTCTATTTCTTGGATATTTTTGCGACATTTCGTTTCATAGGATTTAAAGCATGAATCTGTCATTTTCAAGTAATGTATGTCTATGAAACATTAAAGGGCGGGCATGTCCATTAAAGGACTGATTTGTCCTTTAAATCACGAGTCTGTCCATGAAACTCAAAAGGGTCCTTAAAAAAACTTGCCCTTCAATGGACAACTATGTCCTTTAAAACACGAATCTAAACTTTAAACCTCAAGTATGTCCTTTAAACTTCACGTCTTCCCTTTAAAGAATGAGTTTGTTGCTTAATGAGGGAGTTTGGTGGCGGAGATGTTTCCGGTGGTCCGTGTTGCCTATTTTGATGAACCAAATTGGGTTCGATCGACCGCTTACTTGTGGTTTATGTAAGACCTGCTCTCTTGATACTTTAATAAGTCCATTTTGATCTCTTATGCTTGATTTCAATTTTTCATGTTGGTTTGTGTGGTGTGTTTATTCTTGTTTTGGGAAAATTTACTCTTGGAGGAAAGGTGTCCTTTCGGGGAGAAGTTTCCTTTCTGGTCGAGCGGGTGTGCAACTGGGCTCGTTTTAGCTTTGGTCATGGGAGGCATTGGATTTGAATTTTTTCTACAGACCATGTGGGCTGGTGTGTGAGGTGTGATGAGTGTGCATGTGAGGTGGCACCACGTCAGCAACTGAGGATCTGATTTTGCTAGGAAAAGGATAGAAGAATCAAGGGGAGATTTCGGTGCCCATGTCTGTGCTAGCATTTTGGTATGTTGTAGCATGGATTTAAGGGAGCAACACTAGACATCATTTTGGTTGCACAATCCGTCTCCCTCCCCACGCACAAGCCTTCTCCCTCTCTGGTGGCAGCAACCAAGCAATGTCCAGCAGCTGTTCCGGCAAGGCAGCAACTCCTGTTAGCAAGAAAGGAAAGCGAGCAGGGAAGAGAGGCGGGCACAGCTTTCACTGGCAAGTTGGAGCACGTTTTTGCTTCAATTCTCAGGTATGCATCTGGCCCAAATATAGGCTAATGAGTCGGGGTGTTGGATGGAGGTTCATCCAGCACCAGTGGGCACACGCTGGTGGAGATCAGCCTGGCTGGGTTGGTTGTAGCGTGAGCCCTGCGCTGCAGTGGCTGGCTAGGACGTTCTCCCCATCATCACGACCTTTGTCACACATTTTCCTGGTGGTTTGAGGAGAGAAATCAGGGAAGGTGAGGTTGGGTCGTGGGGGAGCACGTCGGGCGTGTTGCATGCATGTTTCTTGTGTGGCATGTTGCTCCTTGTTGTTTTATGGACTCGTAGTTGCATGGATATTTGTGAATGTGTCTTGCATGCTGGATTTATGTGAATTATCATGATTCTTTTACTGTTAAGATGTTACCTGTTCATGTATGATTAAGTTGCTGGATTTATGAATTACATCCCATGAATTACAGCTAGCCGTACGTTTAGTGTTATTAAGCTATGCGCATGTTACTACGTACCAGAAATGTTTTAACCAGAATGACCTCATCTTTTCCTACATGCAGGCATTAGTCCTTGTAGTGTCTTGATCGTATCATGTGATCTGAGATTTATCCATATAGTTGCTCCCATGGCTTGCATATGTAATTCGCACGCATGTGGCTTCTTTTGGGTCCTTGTATGCGACTAGGGGTTGGGTATTGTTGACACAAAAAAATTACATCTCAAATCAAAGCAATTTTTTTAATGATCATCAACCTATTGTCATCCCAACCTAGTAGAGATGTATACAATTTGGAATTCTATTGAGGTGTGGACTAAGCAAGAGCACCACAATGAAAATTGAAGGAACAAAATGTAGCATCTCCATGATTTGATCCCTTGAGAAAATAAAAAATAAATACGAAGGCCATGCATATCTAACGTGTGCAACTTCTCCTGATCTCCATGTGCATGCCATCTCACACCTCATGCACACGTGAGATTCAAGTCTCACATCCCACTTCTCTTCCTAACCGTTCCCCACCCCTATGCCTATACATATCCCACCACCATCCACCATCACACATCCTCCTATCATGCCTTCAATTCCTTTCTTCCACGCTATAAAAGCCCATCACTCCCAACATACAAAGGTTAATTGTAATGACCCTAACTTGTTTAAGGCTTATTGGGTGTTTAGGTGGGTTAATGATGGTGTTTGCATGGGAGTTGGGGGAAGGAATAGGAGGTGTGCTGTTGGTGATGTGTTGGGAGACGTGGGAGGTGGTGGAAGTGATGGGCTGGGGTGTAGGGGTGACGCTGAAGGGATGGGAGGCATGGAGGTGGGATTGTTGGTTTTTAGGAGGAAAACCAACGTTTCCTTCTCCTCTCCCTTTCTTCTTCTCCTTCAAATCTTTCTCCTCTCCACCCATCTCCTCCTCTCCCTCTGATGCTCAAGCTGGCGGGAAGAAGGTGCATGTGCAAGCAAGCGTGCTGGGCTAGGTGCGGTGCGGGGAGAACGTGCATGAGGTCGCAGTTTCGAGGCGTCGTTGGAGCTCCGGTGTTCTCCAGTGAAGTCGTCGTTCTTCGCGAAGAAGGTATGCCAAGTTCTTGCATTGGAGGTCTCTTTGATCACCCAAGTTGGGGTGGAGTTGTGGTCGGTCGCGGGAGGTCGGAGACCTCGCCGGCGACGAGGAAACGACGTAAAATCCTTGGTTGGTGCAAGGTTGCTGTCGACCAAAGGTCGACCGGTCTCCTTCGGCGGTCGACTGATTTAGTGTTTTTCCGGACTTTAACCAACACCGGTCGAACGATGCCATCGTGCTTGTGCTGGTGGGTCGGCGTTTGTCTGGGAGTTTTCGGTCGACCGGGACCCTTGAGCCGTTCGACAGATTGCTTCGTGTTTCGCTTGGACCGAACGTTGACCATCCAAACGGTCGACCGTTCTTGACCTTTGGTCCGACCGGAACTTAAGTGAACTTAAGTATATAGTATGTTGTTCGACCGCCTGTCGTGTTTTGTTCGACCGGCAGATGACTTAGACTATTAGGTTGACCCTCGTAGTTTTCGGTCAACCGGGACCCCTCAGTCGGTCGGCCGAATAGACTTGTGTGATTTTGACCAGACTTCCGATTTTGACCATGTTCGGTCGACCGGTTTTAGATCTGTGTTCGACCGTTGAGGATTGAGTTTTGAGCACAGAGTTCGACCGTTGTAGGCATTCGGTCGATTGATTCCTTTGCGGAAGTGGTCGACCGGTGTACCTTTTTCGGTCGACCGTTTGAGCCCAGAACTGAATCGTGGTCCTAGTGAAGTGTCAGCTCTATCCACGGAAACCCGTGTCCTCACTTGGAGCGTGAGCCAGGAGGTGACGGTGGGTACGTTGCGCGTGCCTGCCCAGGGACCGCCGTGTGGAAGAGTTCGGACACTTGGGACGTGTCACCTCTGTATTATGGAGGGTGACGTAGTTGTACTTTGTTTCTCGTATTAGAGTAGCAGCCTGAAGGATTACAGATCTCATTGCTTCAGCAGGCACACAACTTTCGTTGGGTTAAGTGAGTACCAGCCTGGATGGCTACGGAGGCCGCTGCCCTGCTTTTATAGCGGCGGAGTTGGTGTCTGCACGTGGAGCTCGATTACCCTGCGGACTTCGGTTCGGATATGTCGATTGTCTGCCTTTGTGTGGTGGATATGTTCGACTGGCCTTGATAGGCAGTGGTTGCACGTGCCCGTGCGGCCTGTGTGGCGGTAGGAGGGCCCCTGTGCGTCCTGTGTGGCGGCAGGGAGGATCACGTGTGGCCTATGTTGTTGCGGCGATGGACTGCCGATGATGTGTTCCGGCAGGTAGCTCGATTGGGCACCTATTGAGTGAGATACCGTGCGGCCTTTGTGGCACCGGCGATTGAACGACCTGAGCGACGGCTCCGTTGGTGTGGTGGTGGACCACAATGTTTTCAGATCTGATTCTACCTGCGCGGAAGTGTGAACGCCTCCTCACCGATCCTTTGGCTTGTGTAGTCACGTGTGGGGATGTGTTGCGTACTTTCCGCTAGACCGTACGTGCCTACGGTAGGTCTCTACGGAGACCCGATGTTTGGGCTGTGCAGCTTGTGTGGCGGCGGCGACGCTGTGGACCGTGTGGCCTTTGTGGTACCGGTGGTTGTTGACTATGTGACTTGAGTGGCGACGGCGATGATGTGAACCGTTGGGCCTGTGTGGCAACGGTGTCGGTTGTAGACCACGGGGCTTGTGTGGCAGCAGGAACGATTGCAGGACGGATGTCCGGTTGTGCCGTTGTGGAAATGTTGTTTACTGCTTTGTATTTTATGCCATGCTATACTAGTATGATAGGGCATATAGGTGAGCTTGTCATACGGGATTTCCTTATGGAAACTCAGGCATTGTTGTTATGTTTATTTTCCGGACCGCGTTAGGTTCCGGCGGGTCATGACCGAGGGAGATTGCACTTTGGGAATGGATCTTGTTGTCTCCCTATGTTAGGTTGCCTTAACTACATGTATTATGGATGTTGTATTCTGATGTAATCACTCTTTTGACAAACTCGTATGTAATATGGTGCACCAGACATGTTTGAGTATTTCTTTGAGTAATGTCCCCACTCTTGATGGTTTTATCCTTGGGTTTCTTTTGAAATTAAAATTTTAAATTTTCCGCTGTTCGGGGAGGTTACATTAATTACGAAAAAACTCCATACACACAACGCCATACAACAAAAACACATATACACACACTCCACGCCACCTCTCCTTCCACCATACACGTCAACACACACATCAATATATATATATATATATATATATATATATACACACACACACCTATGTGAGCAAAAGATAGGAGATTGTTTAAACGTTTTATTAATTACTGCAAGTGCACGGCCGTGATGAAGCGGTGACAAGTATGGGTCGATCTACGGGGAGGTTAGTAGGCTCTGGTTTGTCAGAAATTAAGTGGCAAATAAAGAGAGAAAAGATGTGACAATGCGCTAAACTACACTAAACTAGTAATACAAAGTCCGAAAGAAAGCAACGAAATATTGGAAATTAAGAAGAGAAACCGCTAAGGATTGGAGTGTGTGCACATATGAAGTGAAATAAGTGATGAATAATGTGTGTGTATCGTGTGTGTGTTTTCACGCATAGGAAGTTTCTAAAGATGTGGCAAAACCTATCAATCCATTCACACAACGTATCGGCAATTACTACTTGATTATCAAAAGATTAGGCTCAACATGAGGTGTCTAAAGATATGGCAAGACTCATCGAAAACCAAAAATTCATGTAAATAACAAAGGTAAGCATGAGAGGTGTCTAAATCTTATGGCCAAACTCATCAAAACAAAGTTTCTTCAATCAAGCAAGCAAGCAACGACAAATACAAACACTTAACTAACATGTAGCATATTCAACAGGAAATTTCAGTCAATAAACATGCGGAAACTAAGCATGGGAAATGTCTAAATCTTATGGCAAAACCCATCAAAAATCCACCAACATGTAGACGATTAAAATACCACCGATGAACATAAAACATGCAAGTCTACACAATCAAAAATTCATCAAACATCAAAACTTCACAACATATATCTATATCATCTCCACCCCCAAAGGGGATGGAACTACTCACTAATCATTAAGAAAAGAAAAGAAAACGTAATTAAACAAAGCATGCAAGAATTGAAAGAATTGAAAGAGACAATATGAAACTAACAAAGAAAATTATTTTATTAACATGACTCACATTAGAAGTAGCATTCTTCTACACTTGAGTTTTTACTTCAAGGCTTTTACTCTAAGAAGAGAGAATGCCACCAAGCAATGCGTGAATACAAATGAGGAGGAAAAGTTCTATTTATAGGAATGAAAATAGGTAACCGGGAACAATCCCCCCGTATGGGACAAAACACATACTATAAATGGACAAAAACCAACATAATACACGACCTGACTCAACCATGAAAATTTTGGACCGCCACTTGGAGGTCTGGGACAACAAATTGGTGGTCCCAATTGCTTTGATTGAGTCTGGATTTCGGTGGTTCGTTTCTGGTTTGATTTCTTGATGTTTTATGAACCCGATTTGGTTGTTGATGTTTTGGCCAGGATCTAATTTCCAAAATACTCCTCATAACGGTGTGGAGCTTCTTGATTTCTTCATTAGTCCTTTTGGTTTTACATCTGGGTCCTTCTCTCTTGCACGTCAGTCCATAAGTCTTGCGACTTAGTCTTTTTATTGCTTTTAAGTCCATTTTAGTCTCTTCTTCTCAAACATGTTTATTCCTGAAACTTAAAAACATAAAACTCGTTACGTAGAATTGCTTAGACTAAAAATAAAGGATATAAGACACAAATATATGCATGATATGATGTCAATTAAATACCCCACACCTTAATTTTAGCTTGTCTCGAGCAAAACAAATAAAGAGAAAATTGCAAGAAAGGAAAAAGCATACGTAAAACGAGGAAATCCTAACTCACTTTGGTAGGTGTCATGGTTGCACTTAGCAAGTGCAACAAGCCGTTAAACCTCCTTGTCACCAAGGAGGAGGATTGTTGTCTCCTGAGGGTTTTCAATGGATACACCCACAAAATCCGAACATAGATGCATTATTCAACCTAGCAACATGACTCGATGGGCTTATCTTTGTCGATCATTGGATGCGGTAATTCTACGGGCCGACTCTATATGTAATCAATTTACACACCTAGCCTAGTGAACCATTCGTGCAAGTTAGTTAAGGACTTAAGTGACAAACATGGGCAACCGTAACATCCTCAAGTGATACAAAGTGTAAAGTCTACTAAAGTTCTTATTTGTCTTTCTTTTTTTTCATTCATTTTTCTTCTTGTTTTTGGAGCAATATGGATTACACTAGTTGGTGTTTGCTTCTCCCAGGGTCGTGTTTCGTGCTTCATTTCCTATGAGGACTTACACTATCACGTACACATTTCCCCACATCTCCACATAGGGCGATCCTTACCACCCGTGTAATGGGAGTTCAGTCGGTGCATCCCAAGTCAGATGACTCGAAAGAACCATGCACTAAGTCCCCTCAGACCTAATTTCCTGAGTGATAGGAGTCGTGTGAGAAGACAGAACACCCTACCCACTTATTTATTATCTACATAGGAACCAAAACCCCTACACTTAAAGTTTCACAACAAGATTTTAGGGTCCCTAACTACACCGCTAGCGTGCCACCGACTCTTCAATGGCTAATCGCATCGCAAGATCATCTTCACAAGCACGATCCTGAGCTTGCACGTCCGCTTGATCCATAATGATTCTCGGCCGAGACGCGTCATGCCTTTCTCTTGAATCGACTTTCTTACTTCCTTAAACTAACAGACACGAATTATTTGACTCACTAGGTTCAAGGTGAATTTCTTTAGTTGTTTGAGTACTGAAACCCTATGATTACTTGCCCAGTGAGGGAAGACCGGGGTGCGTCCTTACGAGTAGATAAGACCTAAAGCCAGTATACTAAATATCCTAATGCATCATGTTCAAGACAATTTTGGGAGCTTTCTTTTTACTTTGCCTCTCCACGGTTTTGCACATGCTAAACACACGCAAAAACCCACAAAACATTTTCTTTTGCAAAAACATGAAGATTTTGAAATAAATGTGAAAATTTTAAAACACCAGCCAAGCAAAAGAAGACAAGTCTCACAAGGATCATGGTAGGCAGATATATCAATATTAAATGCAGCACACTATCATGACCCTAACAATACAAACAAAATAAAACGAAAAACAAAATGAAAAAGACTTGACTTAACATATATACGAACGTAAAGCACCCCCTACACACTTCATGCATTATCCTCAATGAAAGTCAGCATGATACGACATGGATTTTTGCATGAAAAAAAAATCTCACCAACGTAAAGCACAAGGGAAGTTTCATGGTCATGTTGATGGACATAAACCTGAAGTCCCAAAAACCTGTGAGACACTTAAGAAGGGAGACAAATACATCAAACAAATGTGGCCCAAAAACTCAAGGGTTGGGGCCACAACAACCACTGCTCACTTGTGGAGTTTTTTGTGTTTTTTTCTAAACAACATATATACATTGATTGATCGTTTTATATTAACCGCAAGTGCACGGCCGCGTTGAAGCGGTGGCAAATACGGGTCGTCCACTGGGAGGTGTGTCGACACTTGGTTTTTGCGAAGGCGAGAGGTAAAGAAAGAAGAAAAGGATTGGTTACACTAAACTACACTAAGCTAAACTAGTAAACAAACAAGCTGAAATGAACTAACAACTAAGCTTGTCAACTAATGCAAAAGATGAAATCACAGGAATGGAAAACCCCTAAGGGGTGGAGTGTGTGTGTGTGCACATGAAATAAGTGTGGTATGAAATGCATTCAAGAAGCTCAAGTTAGTTGGTGTTGTTAATGCATAAGAAGTACCTAACTATGGCAAGACCTATCATTACAACACTAACTTATGTGAATAATATGAGCAATGCAAGGTTGTTATTAAGAAACTTAGACAAGCATGGAGTGTACCTAAGCTATGGCAGAAACCATCAAGTAAGGTTCTTAGTAATTCAAGCAAGCATACTAATATCAACACAAAACATTTATATTAAGCATTCAAACCACCTACATAACATGTACATACACCTACTCCACCCCCAAAGGGGATGGAACTACTCACTACTCATTACACTGACTAGATTAACAAAAGAAAGCATAATACTGAAAAGAAACTTATACTAATCAAGCAAGAAATATTAAAGAAGCATAAAACAAAACAAGCACCAAAGCAAACATATTAACAAAGCAAGAATTAACAAGCTAAAAAAACTTCTATTATGAACTCACTCAGATTACAAGCAGCCCTTCCTCTACTAGAGTTTTGCTTCAAGGCTTCACTCTTAGTAGGGAAGAAGGCCACCAAAGAGAGAGATGCATACAATGGGAGGTGAAGAGTTCTATTTATAAGCATGGAAAAAGCTAATCCGGGACAATCCCCCGATGTGGGCCTAAACCAATACCAAAAATAGCATAAACACATGATAATATAAGTCCAGGAGGAAGCTTAGCGGATCTGGGCTTAACCAGACCGCCAATTGGCAGTTCCAGACCGCCAATTGGCGGCCTATAAGCTTCAGATCGCATTGGGTCTTGTTGTGGGCTTTGCTTGGATTGTTTCTTGGTCGTGGATGCATCTAACATCTTTAGTGGAGCTCCGACCCGAATTGAATTGACAAAATACTCCCCATGATGGTGTGAAGTTTCCTGTTTTGCTCTTAGGTCCTTCTGTCTTACGATCAGGTCCTTCTCCCTTGTATCTTGGTCCCCAGGTCTCACAATTAAGTCATTTTTCCTGCTTTTGGGTCCTTTCATGGCTCTTCTCTTCAAACCTCTTTATTCCTGAAAACTAAACATAAAACTCGTTACGTAGCATTGCTTAGGTGTAAGATAATGGATATAAGATACAAATATAAGCATGAATGATGTCATTCAAATACCCCCACACCTAAGTTTTTGCTAGTCCCGAGCAAAACAAAGAAAGAGAAAAAGCATACGAAAAACAAGAAATCCTAACTCACTTTCGTAGGAATCACGGTTGCACTTAGCACGTGCAACAAGCCGTTAAACCTCATTATTGCCAAGGAGGAGGAGTGTTGTCTCCTGAGGGTTTTCAGGGGATATACCCACAAAATCCGAACAAGATGCATTATTCAATCTAGACACTCGACTCGTTGGACAAATTTTGTCGATCAATGGACGCGGTAATCCTACGGGCCGACTCTATATAGGTGATCAGTCCACACATAGCCTAATGAACCATTCGTGCAAGTTAAATAAGGAATTAAGTGAAAGACATGGACAACCTCAACATCCTCAAGTGATATAAAGTGTAAGGTCCATTAAGGTTCTTATTTGCATCACCATTTTTTTTTTCTTTTTGTTTCTTTTCACATTTTTTTTCTTATTTTTTTTCTTTTTATTAGTTGGAGCTTCATTCTCCCAGGGTTAGGTTTCGTGCATCATTGCCTATGAGGACTTACACTATCACGTACATCTTTCCCCAAATCTCCACATAGGGCAATCCCTATCACCCGTGTAACGGGAGTTCGGTCGGCGCATCCCAAGTCAGATGACTTGAAAGCACCAGGCACAAAGTCCCCTCAGACCTACTTTCCCGAGTGATAGGAGCCGTGCGAGAAGAGAGAACACCTACTAACTTATTTCTTATCTACACATGAACCAAAACCCCTACACTAATGTCTCACAAGAAGATTAAGAGGGTCCTTGACTCCAACAAACTTCCTAAATTAACAAACACAAATTATTGACTCACTAGGTTCAAGGCGGACTTCTTTGAAAGTTTGAGCACAGAAACCCTATGATTACTCACCCCCAAGGGAAAACTGGGGTGCATCCTAACGACTCGATAAATCCTAAAGCCACTGTACTAAATATCCTAATGCATCAAGTTCAAGACAATTTTGGGAGCTTTCTTTTTACTTTGCCTCTCAACGGTTTTGCACATGCTAAACACACGCAAAAACCCACAAAACATTTTCTTTCGCAAACACATGAAGATTTTGAAAGAAATGTGAAAATTTTAAGGCACTAGGGAAGCAAAAGAAGACAAGTCACCCAAGGATCATGACAAGCAGATATATCGATATTAAATGCAGCACACTATCATGACCCTAACAATGCAAACAAAAGAAAACAAAATCAAAAGAAAAGACTCGACTATGTACACACGTAAAACACCCCCCCCCCACACACCTACTTCATGCATTGTCCTCAATGAATGCGAGCAAGATACTACATGGAGCTATGCATGAAAAAGAATAGATCTCACCAACGTGAAGTACACAAGGAAGTTTCTGGCTATGTTGATGGACACAACCCAAATTCCCTCAAAACCTGTGAGATACTAAGGAAGGGATACAAATACGTGAAAGAAATGGGGCCCAAATACTCAAAGGTTGGAGCCCACAACAATCGATGCTCACTAAATGAGTCTTTTTTTTAACTATGTACAACAATAGGCTTCCATCTTCATATGTCAAGGGACATCGAATGGGAACCCACAATCTCTCGAGCCAGAAATGCGCATGCATGGGCTCGCAACATACACAACAGAATTGCTCGACCACCTGACACCCTTATAAGCATTGTGGTCGGTTGATGCCTCTTTAGAGTTAGCAAAAGAGGAGGCATGAACGAGAGGTGAACCTCTATCAGGTATAAGGGTATCAAGTGGTTGAATCTTAACCCACATGGGGTCCTCAGCAGATACAGAATGAAGAGCATGTGGCCGAGAGGCCATAAAAATAGTATCTTGTGGCTCAAAAGCCACGTGCTCAAAAGGATGTGGCTCAAGAGCCACGTGATCAAAAAGAAGTGGCTCAAGGGCCACAAGATCAGAAAACTGTGGCTCAAGGGCCACAAGATCAAAACATAAGGCACCTTCTTGTGCCAGCCCAGGTGAAACATCTTCACCACCTTCAGGATCTTCATCGAACAATTCTCTGAAGTACTTGAAGGTGCCCTCAACTTCAATCTCATCCAAGCCCTGGATAAGGTTGACCTCAACAGGGTCATTGAAGGCACCTGGCTTCTTGCCAATGGTGAAGATGTTGAAATCATCGCATTGACTACCATAAGTCAAGCGCATCAAACCATTGCGACAATTGATCAAGGCATTGGAAGTCGCAAGAAATGGTCGCCCCAGAATGACAGGAATTTGTCCAAGTGGGTTTCGCACAGGTTCAGTATCCAAGACAAAGAAGTCGACTGGATAAATGAACTCTCCCACTTTGATCAGCACATCTTCCACCACACCCCTCAGTTTCTTCATAGACCTATCAGCCAATTGAAGAGTGGTCTTTGTTTGTTTGAGGTCTCCAAGACCGAGGTGGACGTAGACAGAATATGGCAGAAGATTAACAGATGCACCAAGGTCCAATAAGGCTCGATGTATGGACACATCACCAATCACACAAGAGATAGTAGGACAACCAGGGTCCTTGTACTTGACTTGCATGGGTTGTGCCAACAAAGAACTCACGTTAGCCGCAAGAAAAGCTTTCTTTGGAACATGAGTTTTTCTCTTCTTGGTGCATAAGTCCTTGAGAACCTTGGCATAAGGTGGCATTTGCTGAATCACCTCCAAAAGATGGATATTCACTTTAACCGGCCGAAACATCTCAAGCAACTTGGCATGCTGATCAGAGGTTTTCTTTTTAAGGCGCTCAGGGAATGGCGCCTTCGGGGCATAATGGTGCGAAGGAACCTCAGAATTCTGGTCCAAAGAAACATGAGTGGGGACCTCAGAATCTGGTTCCTTCGACACAAGAGGAGACAAGGGGACCTCAGGGTTCGGCCCCTTTGTCGAAGGAAATGTAGAAAGAACCTCAGGATGTGGCTCCTTCCTGGAAGTATTTATGGAGGGAGCCTCAGGATCCGGCTCCCTCAAAGATGGTGATGACAAAGAAGGCACCCCAATGTGGTTATCCACCTCTTTACCAGACCTCAAAGTATGAATCACATTAATATGATGGGTCGGTTCACAGGTAGCATGAGGTAAAGGTGTCCTTCCTTGAGAATGGGTACCCCGAGGATTCACCTCAGGTTGACTCGGTAATTGACCTTTCACGCGTTCATGGAGCTGATTAGCCAACTGGCCAACTTGCATTTCCAATTTGCTTTGACCGATTTGTTGTTGGACGCAAGCATGGATTGGTTGCTCTCTATGAATGCGTGAAGGGTTTGTTCAAGAGTGGGGTCCTTCGAATCAACCCGTTGGGGTTGTGCAGTTTGGTTAGAATAACCCGACGAAGAGGCCTGACCAGGTTGGTAATTTTGGTGCTGAGACCTTTGATGTGGGGGTTGGTAGGTTGCCGATGGGCGTGGAGGTTGATAAGGTGGAGGTTGAGGTTGAGCGTGCGAGCTCTGACCGTGTGATTGATCGTTTTATATTAACCGCAAGTGCACGGCCGCGTTGAAGCGGTGGCAAATACGGGTCGTCCACTGGGAGGTGTGTCGACGATTGGTTTGTTCGTAGGCGAGAGGTAAAAAGAAGGAGAGAAAGGTTGGTTACACTAAACTACACTACAATGCTAAACTAGAATGCAAAAGGAAATGAAGATAAGCAATAAAACTAAACCCCAAAGAGGGTAGAGAACTGATGTGAACATAAAGATGTGTGTGTGTGTGTTCAATTAAGCTCCTCACAACATGTAGTGCATGAAATCATAACACTACATCCAATCTTGCCTCTACATGAATTAAGATAAGACTACATCATTAAAACATACAAGACAATGATTAGAATGAAGCTACATGAACTCAAGTATAAAGACTAGACCCTACTATTCCTCCACATGAATTAAGATGACTACATCATTAAAACATACAAGACATTACCTAAGGAAAAGGCAACAAGAGTACATACACAACAAATTGTGTTTCCAACATTAACTTCATCCATATCCTAACCTTATCATTCCCCATAAAATAGGTCCACTAATCAAAGCATAAGCTAAGCTTCATTCAAGAGCATTAGCATATCAAAGATAAGAGTGGAGACCCATTAGATGGTTATGGAAATCATATAAAGCTCAAGGGATAAAAATAACACACACTTAATACACTACATGATTATATCACATATTTCTCCACCCCCCAAATGGGGATGGAACTACTCACTACTCATTACACTAACTATATTAACAGAAGCAAGCATAATACTGAAATGAAACTATACTAATCAAGCAAGAAACATTAAAGAAGCATAAAACAAAACAAGCATCAAAGCAAAAACATTAAAGAAATTAAACTAAGCAAGAATTAACAAACTAATGAAAACTTTTATTATGAACTCACTCAGATTACAAGCAGCCCTTCCTCCACTAGAGTTTTGCTTCAAGGCTTCACTCTTAGTAGGGAAGGAGGCCACCAAGAGAGAGATAGATACAATGGGAGGTGAAGAGTTCTATTTATAAGCATGGAAAAAGCTAATCAGGGACAATCCCCCGATGTGGGACTAAACCAATACCAAAAATAGCCTAAACGAACACTAATACAAGTCCAGGAGAAGTTGGGGCGGATCTTGCATGATCCAGACCACCAATTGGCGGCCTATAAAGCCCAGATCTGTCTGGGTCTTCTGGTGGGCTTTCCTTGGTGTGTTTCTTGGTCTTGGATGCATCTAACTTGTTTAGTGGAGCTCCGACCCGAATCGAATTGACAAAATACTCCTCATGATGGTGTGGAGTTTCCTGTTTTGCTCTTAGGTCCTTCTGTCTTACAATCAGGTCCTTCTCCCTTGCATCTTGGTCCCCAGGTCTCACAATTAGGTCCTTTTTCCTGCTTTTGGGTCCTTTCATGGCTCTTCTCTTCAAACCTCTTTATTTCTGAAAACTAAACATAAAACTCGTCACGTAGCATTGCTTAGGTGTAAGATAATGGATATAAGGTACAAATATAAGCATGAAATGATGTCAATCAAATACCCCCACACCTAAGTTTTTGCTAGTCTCGAGCAAAACAAAGAAAGGAAAAAGCATACGAAAAACAAGAAATCCTAACTCACTTTCGTAGGAATCACGGTTGCACTTAGCACGTGCAACAAGCCGTTAAACCTCCTTGTTGCCACGGAGGAGTGTTGTCTCTTGAGGGTTTTCAGCGGATATACCCACAAAATCCGAACAAGATGCATTAATCAATCTAGCTACACGACTCGTTGGACTTATTTTGTCGATCATGGAATGCGGTAATACTACGGGTCGACTCTATATATGTAATCAGTCCACACACCTAGCCTAATGAGTTATTCGTGAGAGTTAACTAAGGAATTAAGTGAAAGACATGGGCAACCTTAACTTTTGAATGTGAAACAACGTGTAAAGTCCATTTTGGTTCTTATTTGACTCTTTTTTTTTCTTTTTTTTTCCTTTTTCTTTGGAGCATTTATTGGTTGGTGTTTGATTCTCCCAGGGTCAGGTTTCGTGCATCATTGCCTATGAGGACTTACACTATCACGTACACCTTCCCCCAAATCTCCACATAGGGCGATCCCTACCACCCGTGTAACGAGAGTTCGGTCGGTGCATCCCAAGTCAGATGACTCGAAAGCACCGGGCACAAAGTCCCCTCAGACCTACTTTCCCGAGTGATAGGAGCCGTGCGAGAAGAGAGAACACCACTTATTTATTTATCTACATGGGAACCAAAACCCCTACACTTAAGTTTCACAAAAAGATATTAAGGGCCATTGACTACGACAAACTTCCTTATACTAACAGACACGAATTATTTGACTCACTAGGTTCAGGGTGGATTTCTTTAAATGTTTGAGTACTGAAACCCTAGGATTGCACGCCCCCCGAGGGAAAACCGGGGTGCATCCTAACGACTCGATAAATCCTAAAGCCACGTACTAGGTATCCTAATGCATCAAGTTCAAGACAATTTTGGGAGCTTTCTTTTTACTTTGCCTCTCAACGGTTTTGCACATGCTAAACACACGCAAAACCCACAAAACATTTTCTTTCGCAAACACATGAATATTTTGAAAGAAATGTGAAAATTTTGAAGCACTAGACAAGAAAAAGAAGACAAGTCACCCAAGGATCATGGCAAGCAGATATATCGATATTAAATGCAGCACACTAACATGACCCTAACAATGCAAACAAAAGAAAACAAAATCAAAAGAAACGACTCGACTATGTACATACGTAAAACACCCCCCCACACCTACTTCATGCATTGTCCTCAATGAATGTGAGCAAAATACGACATGGATGTATGCATGAAACAGAAGAGATCTCACCAACGTGAAGTACACAAGGAAGTTCATGGCTATGTTGATGGACACAACCCAACTCCCCTCAAAACCTGTGAGATGCTAAAGAAGGGATACAAATACGTGAAAGAAATGGGGCCTAAATACTCAAGGGTTGGGGCCCACAACAATCGATGCTCACTGAAGGAGTCTTTTTTTTTAACTATGTACAACAATGGGCTCCCATCTTCATATATCAAGGGACATCAAATGGGAACCCGCCATCTCTCGAGCCAGAAATGCACCTGTATGGGCTCGCAACATACAAAACAGAATTGCTTGACCACCTGACACCCTTATTAGCATTGTGGTCGTTTGATGCCTCTTGAGAGTTAACAAAAGAGGAGGCATGAATGAGGGGTGAACCTCTACCAGGTTGAAGGGTATCAGGTGGTTGATTCTTAACCCACATGGGGTCCTCAACAGATATAGAATGAAGATCATGTGGCCCAGAGACCATAAAAAGGGTATCTGGTGGCTCAAAAGCCACGTGATCGAAAGGTTGTGGCTCAAGGGCCACGTGATCAAAAGAATGTGGCTCAAGGGCCACAAGATCAGAAGGATGTGACTCAAGGGCCACAAGATCACAAGGATGTGGCTCAAGGGCCACAAGATCAAAAGGATGTGGCTCTGAGGCCACATGATCAGAACATAAGGCACCTTCTTGTGCCAGCCAGGTGAAACATCTTCACCACCTTCAGGATCTTCATCGAACAATTCTCTGAAGTACTTGAAGGTGCCCTCAACTTCACTCTCATCCATGCCCTGGATAAGGTTAACCCCAACAGGGTCATTGAAGGCATCTGGCTTCTTGCCAATGGTGAAGATGTTGAAATCAGCGCATTGACTACCATAAGTCAAGCGCATCAGACCATTGCGACAATTGATCAAGGCATTGGAAGTCGCAAGAAATGGTCGCCCCAGAATGATAGGAATTTGTCCAAGTGGGTTTGGCACAAGTTCAATATCCAAGACAAAGAAGTCGACTGGATAAATGAACTCTCCCACTTTGATCAACACATCTTCCACCACACCCCTCAGTTTCTTCATGGACCTATCAGCCAATTGAAGAGTGGTCTTTGTTTGTTTGAGGTCTCCAAGACCGAGGTGGACGTAGACAGAATATGGCAGAAGATTAACAGATGCACCAAGGTCTAATAAGGCTCGATGTATGGACACATCACCAATCACACAAGAGATAGTAGGACAGCCAGGGTCCTTGTACTTGACTTGCATAGGTTGTGCCAACAAAGAACTCACGTTAGCCGCAAGAAAAGCTTTCTTTGGAACATGAGTTTTTCTCTTCTTGGTGCATAAGTCCTTGAGAACCTTGGCATAAGGTGGCATTTGCTGAATCACCTCCAAAAGAGGGATATTCACCTTAACCTGCCGAAACATCTCAAGCATCTTGTCATGCTGATCAGAGGTTTTATTTTTAAGGCGCTCCGGGAATGGCGCCTTCGGGGCATAAGAGTGCGAAGGAACCTCAGAATCTGGTTCCTTCGACACAAGAGGAGACAAAGGGACCTCAGGGTTCGGCCCCTTTGTGGAAGGAAATGTAGAAGGAACCTCAGGATCTGGCTCCTTCCTGGAAGTATTTGTGGAGGGAGCCTCAGGATCCGGCTCTCTCAAAGATGGTGATGACAAGGAAGGCACCCCAATGTGGTTGTCCATCTCCTTACCAGACCTCAAAGTATGAATCACATTAATATGATGGGTCGGTTCAGAGGTAGCATGAGGTAAATGTGTCATTCCTTGCGAATGGGTACCTCGAGGATTCACCTCGGGTTGACTCGGTAATTGGCCCTTCTCGCGTTCATGGAGCTGATTAGCCGACTGGCTCACTTGCATTTCCAATGCTTTGACCGAATTGTTGTTGGCCGAAAGCATGGATTGCGTGCTCTGAATGAACGCGTGAAGGGTATGCTCAAGAGTGGAGTCCTTAGGGTCAACCCGTTGGGGTTGTGGAGTCTGGTTAGAATAACCCGACGATGAGGCATGAGCAGGTTGGTAATTTTGGTGCTGAGACCTTTGATGTGGGGGTTGGTAGGTCGCCGATGGGCGTGGAGGTTGATAAGGTTGAGGTTGAGCGTGCGAGCTCTGACCTTGGCCTCCACTAGACCCCCAAGAGAAATTAGGATGGTTACGCCATCCCGGGTTGTAGGAGTGACTGTACGGGTCGTTTCGGGGCCTTTGTTGATACATCGCATTTGCATGCTCAGTATCCCTTGGAGCGTAAGCGCACTCCAAGTCATCCTGTCCCGACAGTCCACACCTAGTACACCCGGGAGTAGCGACCTGAGCTACAGGAGCTCGGTCCATCTCCAAACTCTCTATCCTGCGCATGAGAGCAGCCATTTTCGCCTCAGACGCGATAGTTGACTCAACTTGATATGATCCAGCTCGTCCAGAAGACCTGGCGGCTGGTGGCTCTCTCATGGTGTCCCACTCGAAGGTACGCTCAGCCATGGACTCAAAAGTGTCCCATGCCTCCTCGATGGGTTTCATTTGGAAGTCACCCTGACACATTGACTCCAACAATGTGCGGGTGTTGTAGTTGATGCCCTCATAAACAATTTGGCACAGCTGCCATAACTCAAATCCGTGATGATGGCACTGCTGGAGAAGGTCCTTGAACCTCTCAAAGAAACAATGAAACGATTCGGTCTCGGTCTGATACATTTGATGTATCTGGTGTCGTATCTGTTGAGTTTTCCTTTGAGGGAAAAATCTCTTCAGAAAGACGGTCACAAAGTCATCCCAAGACCGAATCGAGCTCGCCGGGAGGCTATACATCCATTTCTTCGCATTATCCTTCAATGCGAACGAAATCATCCTCAACCGGACAGAATCCTCGTCAAGCTGTTGAAGCTTGAACATGGAGCATACTTCCTCGAATTCGCGTATAAAAATATACGGATCCTCCTTATTGGCAGTAAAGGTTGGAAGCATGCTCACATACTGAGGATTCAACTCATAGTTGTTCCCGCGAGCAGGGGGAACAACTATGCAAGAAGGTTGCGCGGCCCGAACAGGATGGGTCCGCTCCCACAACGTCATCGGCCTATCCTGTCGAGCTAAAGGTGGTGGTGCACCTAGAACTCGATCCTGACCGAATCTCCCTTCCTCTCGAGTCAGAGGAGGAGGAGAATGAGGTCTACGTGGTGGTGGAAACGGACCGAGGTAGTCCATGTATGGCACCCGGTCCCCCTCCCCACCACGAGACGACTCGGCCTCTTGCTCCAAAGGAGCACGAGGCGGAGATGGTCGATCACCAAGATCTTCCATCTCAGAAATAAGCACTCTCTCGAGTCGAGCGCTCTCACCTGAACGAGCCCAACCTCGCATAAAATGCTCGACTCGACTCTAAAACTACACACAACAGAAGGTGTACTAGAGGAGGAGACTATACGTAGAGAATAGATGAGGAGAGGACTCAGATGAGGAGGGAAGAATCCCTAGAGCTAGCGTAGGTAACGGGATCAGGAAGAAGCCTAACTAGCAAGCACGGCTCAAACAATGTAAGGCAATAGGTCCTTAAGCTAGACGACGCCTAACTTCGAGGTCACTAGCCTCGACACGCCTCACCTCCCTACAACGGGGACCACAATGCCCAGCAAGTGATACCAGATCCGGAGATCCAGTACCTCCTACTATCGACAAGGTAGGCAACGCCGATCAGGTCATGACGGTCTCGACTAGATAACTCTCCTAGTGCGTCCGAATTCCTTAGGGCCAATGTCTACATGCTTTTAGTTAAGGCTTTATTAAGAGTGATTTTTGGGGCCAAGGAAAGGGTGATGAAATCCCCCACCTTATCTTTTATGGGACAACCCCTCCTTAGTAGCGATTTGATCCTAGATCTAGCAATCAATCGCTCCAATCAAACGCTCTCTCACTCTTGTCCCGATGCACCTTACTAACTAATGCATGAAATAAACATGCATGAATGAGGGATGTGGGTGCACGTACCTCACGCCAGCAATCAACGACAAAAAATGTAATGCAAAGAAAAGACCAATGCATGCAAGGTCTACCAATGGTGCATGACCTAGATGGCAAGAAGTCTAATCTTTTGCTTTGAGTTTTATGGTCCAAGTTGATTAAAGGGGATTGAAATTAAATCTGGGAGCAAACTAAAGATCACAGCATGCACAATTGGGCTCCCAGATAACTAAAGTAAAGCAATAAACAACCAGAAGAAATTTGAGAGGAGGCAGACCTCACCCGGCCGCCAATTGGCGGTTTGCAACCGCTGATTGGCGGTCCCTTTGTGGATTCTTTTGCTCCAACTTTCCCAGTAGCTTCCCCTTGATGTTCTCATTCCCTGAAACTAAACAAAACTATAAACAAAAAATCAAAAACCCCTCGAATCGTCCAAACCATGGTCTGGACAGAGCACCTCCCCGGCAACGGCGCCAAAAACTTGATTGATCGTTTTATATTAACCGCAAGTGCACGGCCGCGTTGAAGCGGTGGCAAATACGGGTCGTACACTGGGAGGTGTGTCGACGATTGGTTTGTTCGTAGGCGAGAGGTAAAAAGAAGGAGAGAAAGGTTGGTTACACTAAACTACACTACAATGCTAAACTAGAATGCAAAAGGAAATGAAGATAAGCAATAAAACTAAACCCCAAAGGGGGTAGAGAACTGATGTGAACATAAAGATGTGTGTGTGTGTGTTCAATTAAGCTCCTCACAACATGTAGTGCATGAAATCATAAAACTACATCCAATCTTGCCTCTACATGAATTAAGATAAGACTACATCATTAAAACATACAAGACAATAATTGGAATGAAGCTACATGAACTCAAGTATAAAGACTAGACCCTACTATGCCTCCACATGAATTAAGATGACTACATCATTAAAACATACAAGACATTAGCTTAGGAAAAGGCAACAAGAGTATATACACTACAAATTGTGTTTCCAACATTAACTTCATCCATATCCTAACCTTATCATTCCCCATAAAATAGGTCCACTAATCAAAGCATAAGCTAAGCTTCATTCAAGAGCATTAGCATATCAAAGATAAGAGTGGAGACCCATTAGATGGTTATGGAAATCATATAAAGCTCAAGGGATAAAAATAACACACACTTAATACACTACATGATTATATCACATATTTCTCCACCCCCCAAATGGGGATGGAACTACTCACTACTCATTACACTAACTATATTAACAGAAGCAAGCATAATACTGAAATGAAACTATACTAATCAAGCAAGAAACATTAAAGAAGCATAAAACAAAACAAGCATCAAAGCAAAAACATTAAAGGAATTAAACTAAGCAAGAATTAAGAAACTAATGAAAACTTTTATTATGAACTCACTCAGATTACAAGCAGCCCTTCCTCCACTAGAGTTTTGCTTCAAGGCTTCACTCTTAGTAGGGAAGGAGGCCACCAAGAGAGAGATAGATACAATGGGAGGTGAAGAGTTCTATTTATAAGCATGGAAAAAGCTAATCAGGGACAATCCCCCGATGTGGGACTAAACCAATACCAAAAATAGCCTAAACGAACACTAATACAAGTCCAGGAGAAGTTGGGGTAGATCTTGCATGATCCAGACCGCCAATTGGCGGTTCCAGACCGCCAATTGGCGGCCTATAAAGCCCAGATCCGTCTGGGTCTTCTGGTGGGCTTTCCTTGGTGTGTTTCTTGGTCTTGGATGCATCTAACTTGTTTAGTGGAGCTCCGACGCGAATCGAATTGACAAATTACTCGTCATGATGGTGTGGAGTTTCCTGTTTTGCTCTTAGGTCCTTCTGTCTTACAATCAGGTCCTTCTCCCTTGCATCTTGGTCCCCAGGTCTCACAATTAGGTCCTTTTTCCTGCTTTTGGGTCCTTTCATGGCTCTTCTCTTCAAACCTCTTTATTTCTGAAAACTAAACATAAAACTCGTCACGTAGCATTACTTAGGTGTAAGATAATGGATATAAGGTACAAATATAAGCATGAAATGATGTCAATCACCGTGGCCTCCACTAGACCCCCAAGAGAAGTTAGGATGGTTTCGCCATCCCGGGTTGTAGGAATGATTGTACGGGTCGTTTCAGGGCCATTGTTGATACGTCGCATTTGCATGCGCAGTATCCCTTGGAGCGTAAGCGCACTCCAAGTCATCATGTCCCGACAGTCCACACCTACTACACCCGGGAGTAGCGATCTGAGCTACAGGAGCTCGGTCCATCTCCAAACTCTCAATTCTTCGCATGAGAGCAGCCATTTTCGCCTCAGACGCGATCGATGACTCAACTTGATAAGATCCAGCTCGACCAGAAGACCTGGCGGCTGGTGGCTCTCTCATGGTGTCCCACTCGAAGGTACGTTCAGCCATGGACTCAAAAGTATCCCATGCCTCCTCGATGGGTTTCATTTGGAAGTCACCCTGACACATCGACTCCAACAACGTGCGGGTGTTGTAGTTGATGCCCTCATAAACAATTTGGCACAGCTGCCATAACTCAAATCCATGATGAGGGCAATGCTGGAGAAGGTCCTTGAACCTCTCAAAGAAAACATGAAACGATTCGGTCTCGGTCTGATACATTTGATGTATCTGGTACCGTATCTGTTGAGTTTTCCTTTGAGGGAAAAATATCTTCAGAAAGACGGTCACAAAGTCATCCCATGACCGAATCGAGCTCGCCGGGAGGCTCACATCCATTATCCTTCAATGCGAAAGAAATCATCGTCAACCGGACTGAATCCTCGTCAAGCTGTCGAAGCTTGAACATGGAGCATACTTCCTCGAACAGGATATACGGATCCTCCTTATTGGCAGTAAAGGTTGGAAGCATGCTCACATATTGAGGTTTCAGTTCATAGTTGTTCCCGCGAGCAGGGGGAACAACTATGCAAGAAGGCTGCGCGGCCCAAACAGGATGGGTCCGCTCCCACAAAGTCATCGGTCTATCATGTCGAGCTAAACGTGGTGGTGCACGAAGAACTCAATCCTGACCGAATCTCCCTTCCTCTCGAGTCAAAGGAGGAGGAGAAGGAGGTCTACGTGGTGGCGGAAGTGCACCGAGGTATTCCATGTATGGAACCCGGTCTCCTTCGCCACCACGAGACGACTCGGCCTCTTGCTCCAAAGGAGCACGAGGCAGAGATGGTCGATCACCAAGACCGTCCATCTCAGCAGAATGCACTCTCTCGAGTCGAGCGCTCTCACCAGAACGAGCCCAACCTCGCATAAAATGCTCGACTCGACTCTAAACTAACACACAACAGAGGGTGTACTAGAGGAGGAGACTAAACGTAGAGAATAGATGAGGAGAGGACTCAGGTGAGGAGGGAAGAATACCTAGAGCTAGCGTGGGTAGAGGGATCAGGAAGAAGCCTAACTAGCAAGCACGGCTCAAACAATGTAAGGCAATGGGTCCTTAGGCTAGACGACGCCTAACTTCGAGGTCACTAGCCTCGACACGTCTCACCTCCCTACAACGAGGACCACAATGCCCAGCAAGTGATACCAGATCCGGAGATCCAGTACCTCCTACTATCGACAAGGTAGGCAACGCCGATCAGGTCATGACAGTCTCAACTAGATTACTCTCCTAGTGCGCCCGCAATCCTAGGGCCAATGTCTACTTGCTTTTAGTTAAGGCTTTATTAAGACTGATTTTTGGGGCCAAGGAAAGGGTGATGAAATCCCCCACCTTATATTTTATGGGATAGCCCCTCCTTAATAGCGATTTGATCCTAGATCTAGCAATCAATCGCTGTAATCAAATGCTCTCTCACTCTTGTCCTGATGCACCTTACTAACTAATGCATGATCGAAACATGCATGAATGAGACATTTGGGTGCACATACCTCATGCCAGCAATCAATGACAAAATGTAAAGCAAAGAAAAGACAAATGCATGCAAGGTCTACCAATGGTGTATGACCTAGATGGCAAGAAGTATAATCTTTTGCGTTGAGTTTTATGGTCCAAGTTGATTAATGGGGGAGTGATTAATGATCTGGGAGCAACAGAGAAGTCACAGCATGCAAAATTGGGCTCCCAGATAACACAAAGTACAACACTAACTACCACAAAAAAATTGGAAGCCGGAAGTTCTCACCAGGCCACCAATTGGCGGTCTCCAACCGCTGATTGGCGGTCCCTTTGTGGCTTCGACTCCTCAAATTTTCCCAGTAGCCTCCCCTTGATCCGGTGGTTCCCTGAAACTAAGAAACTCTAGAAACAAAAAATCAAAAACCCCTCGAATCGTCCAAACCAAGGTCTGGACAGAGCACCTCCCCGGCAACGGCGCCAAAAACTTGATTGATCGTTTTATATTAACCGCAAGTGCACGGCCGCGTTGAAGCGGTGGCAAATACGGGTCGTCCACTGGGAGGTGTGTCGACACTTGGTTTTTGCGAAGGCGAGAGGTAAAGAAAGGATGAAAGGATTGGTTACACTAAACTACACTAAGCTAAACTAGTAAACAAACAAGCTGAAATGAACTAACAACTAAGCTTGTCAACTAATGCAAAAGATGAAATCACAGGAATGGAAAACCCCTAAGGGGTGGAGTGTGTGTGTGTGCACATGAAATAAGTGTGGTATGAAATGCATTCAAGAAGCTCAAGTTAGTTGGTGTTGTTAATGCATAAGAAGTACCTAACTATGGCAAGACCTATCATTACAACACTAACTTATGTGAATAATATGAGCAATGCAAGGTTGTTATTAAGACACTTAGACAAGCATGGAGTGTACCTAAGCTATGGCAGAAACCATCAAGTAAGGTTCTTAGTAATTCAAGCAAGCATACTAATATCAACACAAAACATTTATATTAAGCATTCAAACCACCTACATAACATGTACATACACCTACTCCACCCCAAAGGGGATGGAACTACTCACTACTCATTACACTAACTAGATTAACAAAAGAAAGCATAATACTGAAAAGAAACTTATACTAATCAAGCAAGAAATATTAAAGAAGCATAAAACAAAACAAGCACCAAAGCAAACATATTAACTAAGCAAGAATTAACAAGCTAAAAAAACTTCTATTATGAACTCACTCAGATTACAAGCAGCCCTTCCTCCACTAGAGTTTTGCTTCAAGGCTTCACTCTTAGTAGGGAAGAAGGCCACCAAAGAGATATATGCATAAAATGGGAGGTGAAGAGTTCTATTTATAAGCATGGAAAAAGCTAATCCGGGACAATCCCCCGATGTGGGACTAAACCAATACCAAACATAGCATAAACACATGATAATATAAGTCCAGGAGGAAGCTTAGCGGATCTGGGCTTTACCAGACCGCCAATTGGCGGCCTATAAGCTGATCCCATTGGGTCTTGTTGTGGGCCCCAGGTCTCACAATTAAGTTTTTTTCCTGCTTTTGGGTCCTTTCATGGCTCTTCTCTTCAAACCTCTTTATTCCTGAAAACTAAACATAAAACTCGTTACGTAGCATTGCTTAGGTGTAAGATAATGGATATAAGATACAAATATAAGCATGAAATGATGTCAATCATACATCAACAAGGATATTCTCATAATCATTTGGTCATGGAACATCAAATGAGAACATCGAGTCATGCTGACCATAGATTTGCAAAGATGGGCCCGCTTCATTGGTACTCTGAGGTGCCATGATGGATGAAAGGTCAAAGCTGAAAGGCTCGAACCCCTCGTGATATTGGTTGGGTGTAGGCAACATGAATGAGTGGAGTTGTGTTGCCTCACTAGGGTTTAGTTTCTCATCGAACAAAACTCTCCAACCAATAGGTGGGTGCATCAAAATGAGTTCATCAGGCTTATTCAAAGGATGTGACACACTAGTTTCACTATGAATGGGGCTTCTCCCCAGGTCATCCAACACGGACTACCCAACCTCATTTGTACTATCAAACATAAGCTTTGTCGAAGGTGGGTCATTGTTGGAGTCAATGTGAAGCTCAAAGGGCTCAATAGCTCTGGGGCATGGGGTAGAGATAACTTCTGGGATGGGCATATGCTGAGGTGTGTCCCCCTCACTAATAGTCTCAACTAAATCATCTAACAAACACTCCCTTTGTACATTCATGTTTGATGCCAGCTCACCCTGTTGCATTGCAAAGACAGTCAATGAGTTTTTGCTGGGCCCACAAACATTCTCAATAGGTTGCAATGGTGTTAGGGGTGTTTGTTGATTTTGCGGTGCTCTCTAATTGGCGGATGAGGTTGAGATTTAAAGGTTGGTCCATGGGCTCTTGTTGCCTACCCGAGTTGAACACATGAAACTCGGCACTCATGTTACCAAATGAGAGCATCATGAGACCATTTCTACAATTAATTAAGGCGTTGGAGGTTGCAAAAATGGTCTACCCAAAATCAAAGGTATTTGAGAGTGGGTGTTCACAACAGGGTTGGTATCGAGGATGATAAAATCTACTGGAAATACAAAATCTCCAACTTTGATAAGCACGTCCTTAATAATCTTCTTTGGGATACGAATGGATCTATTCGCCAATTGGAGGGTGACCTTAGTTTATTTCAAATCTCCCAAGTTCAACTGTTGAAACACAGAAAATGGGAGGAGGTTGTCCGTTGATCCTAAATCAAGCAATACATTACTCATGCGAGTGTCCCCTATCGTACACTGAATAGTAGGACACCCAGGGTCCTTGTATTTTGTGTATGTGGGATTGGAAAAAGTGATCTTACACTTGCAGTTAAGAATGCTTTCTTAGGAACATTGGTCTTTCTCTTGGTTGTGCAAAGGTCTTTCAACACTTTGGCATATTGAGGTATTTGTTGGACGACATCTGATTAGTAGCATATCATGCATCATATTCATGCTATATATTCTTTACTTCACCATAATATTGTGCTACTCGAGTCGTTGTTTGTAGTGTTTCAGGAGTTAGGTAATAAAGAAGAGGAAATCAGCAAAAAGGACCTAAATGTAGAAAGTATGTACTGATTTGGAAGGTTGTGTACCTATTTGTAAGGCACAAGGACTGGATCATAAATCAGGAAGGACTCAAGTGCAAACCCAGAGGGACCTGATTGGGAAGTGCAAAATATGGTGACACATGACTTGAATCAAATCAATATTTCACCAATTCAACTCAAAGTGATTCGAGCCAGAAGACCAGGACTTCACCCTACGTGCTAAAAGAAGAATTAAAGTGGGTCGCAAAATTTCAACCCGATCAGGCATATTTGATCCGCCAGTGGTAGATTTGGACCCGCCATTGGAGGATCAAAATGCCCCAATTGATCTGAAATTTCGGTCGTGGTTCGGGTTGTCGGGTTAGAGCACTCCTGGACTATCAGATATAATTTATAGTCGTCCGATTATTTCCAAATTGATTCTAACCATGTATTAGTCTATATAAACGGTTGTAATCCCTCCTCTCCACCTCTTCCTCCTCCTTCCCCCATTAGAGTAGGTTTTAATTTCCTATTTTGTAGTGTAATAAGAGGGTTGGAGAGGAGCACACTTTGTATTTTTGTTTCTTAATCTAGTTTTGTTCTTTACTTTAGTGTCTTTTACTTTGATGCAATTTTTTTGATGTTGTTGTTTGGTTAATCTTAATTTTAGTAATTTCCATTATGGGTTCTTGTTGTTTTTATGCTTTCTTTAGTGTGGAGATGAGTAGAGAGTAGTCCATCCCCATTGGGGGTGGAGAAGAAGGTAATTGATCATGTGATGGATTAGTGTGTGTTAATCTTAATCCTTTGAGCCTTACATGATTTTCATAACCATCTAATTGGTTTCACTCTTATCTTTGATGTGCTATTGCTCTTGAATGAAGCTTAGCACTTGTTTAGATTAGTGAGCCTATTTTATGGGGAATGATGATGTTAGGGTAATGATGGAGTGGAAGTAGGAAACAAAGCATGTGCATGCATGTGCTCATGTTGGCTTTATCCAAATTAATGTCTTGTATGTTTTAATGATTGTGATAAATCTTATTTCATGTGGAGACATAGTTGGATTAGAGTCATTTTGTATGTGAACATATTAACTTCATTTCATTTATTGTCCTATCTGTTTTAATGATAAGGTTTTATCTTATTTCAGGTGGAGGCAAAGTTCGAATTTAGTTTTTATGGATTTCATATATGACATGTTTTAATGAGCACATTTGAACACACACTACACCACATTTTCATAGTCATGTTATTTGTCTACCCCCCGAGGGGTTTAGTTTTATTTTTTGTTTTCTGATTTTCTACGTATTTTAGTTTGATTTCGAACACATCTCTCTCCTCTTCTTTTTCCCACTCGAGTATCACGAATCCAACTCGCATACGCTCCTTGTTGATCGACACGTGCTTGCCACTGCTTCAACACGGTCGTGCACTTGCGGTTATTTTAACTGATTCGCATCAAGTTTTTGGCACCGTAGTTTTTTATTTCTGTTTTTACAGTAGTTTCCTTTGCCTATTTCAAGTTGTTTCCTATCACTGTTGATGCCATGCATGTTTTTTTTAGTGCTAAAAATTAATTTGGCTTGCATGACCCCTTGTTAAGACAACTTGGACCATAAAATTCAATTTAAAAGGTTAGACTTATTGCCATCTAGGTCATGCATCATTTGTAGACCTTGCACGCATTTGTCTTTTCTTTTTATTTACATTGTTGTTCTCGATTGCTAGCATGAGGTATGTGCACCCGATCTCTCATTCACGTATTTTTAGATCATGCATTAGTAAGTAAGGTGCATTGTAACAAGAGTGAGGAGTGCTTGTTTGGTTAGTTGCTTGCTAGCCTAAGATTTCAAAGCATCTTTAAAGGGCATCACCTATAGTCTTCAAAGATAAGGTGGAAGATTTCAACACCCCTCCCTTATCCCCAAAAAGCACACTCAAGTAAAGCCTTAATCTAAAAGCAAGTAGACATGGGCCCTAGGACTCAGGCGCATTAGGAGAATGATCCGGTCACGACCGTCATGGCCTGATCGGCGTCGCCCACTTTGTCGATAGTAGGAGAGGCGAGATCTCCAGATCTTGCCTTACTTTCTGGGCTCTGTGGTCTTCATCGTAAGGAGGTGAGGCGTGTTGAGGCCATGCGACCACGCATTAAGGCGACGTCTAGTTGTAAGGGCCTATAGTGACCGTAGGCTGCTTGAGCCGTGTTTGCTAGACAAGGCTTCTACCCTCACCCTTTACCCACGCTAGTCTTTAGGGATTCTTCCCTTCTCCTCTGAGTCATCTTCTTCTCACCTACTTCTTCGTTCTAGTCTCCTCCCCTTTACACTCTCTGTTAGCATTTTAGGGTCGAGTCAAGCACTTTTTGCGAGCATAGCCTCGTGGTGGTGACAGTGGTCGACTCGAGAGTTCTTTGGCGAGATGGATGGTTACATGGGGACCATCCATATCATTGTTGGGACCAGGACAATTCTCCATGGTATTCTGGGCCCATGCAAACTGGGGTGCCTCAGACAAACACCCCGTACTGTTAGGACAATCTTAATTGTGTGGTTGAGCAATCTTAAGATTGGGATAATATGAGAGAGGCACCTACTACTAGACAACCATCTAGTTATGTCGGATCATATGATGGTCAACCAACTGAGACATTACAACAAACTTTGACCTCTTTCATATGTGCGGTAGAGGACATGAGTGCACCGATGGCTCCAGTAGCCGTATCGTGTGACTGTTGGGGGTTGAGTGGTCAGGTTATCAGGGAATGTCCTTATGTTCCCCCAGAGCGTGAGTATGAGCATATTTTTCCAAAATGCTCAATATGACCATTACGCATCCACGTACACCCCGAGAGGGATGGATTCGTGTGGAGACGATTCTTATTCAAATTCTTATACATCATTTTCACCCAAGTATCATCCTCCTGAATACCAAGAATTCTACCAACACCCCACTCCGAATCATTGGACTCATTCTCAACCCATCAACACCCAACCCCAAAATTTCTTAAACTCTGACATGGACCTCATAGTTGATCGCATACCTGATTCCTTGAAACAAATTTTCTTTACGTTCATGGAAACCACTCAAAACTCCATAGAAAATATGGCACTCCAAGTGAGTGAAGTGACGCAGCAATTACGTGAATGTGAGGAGGGTAACTTTTCTTGTCAACATGAGGATTTATCTTCTGATATCGAACAACCACATCCACGAATTCAAAGCACAATCTTTCAAAGTCAAACTCCTAGTTAGTATGAGGTACTTGGGGTTTCAATTCACGAACACATGGCAGAGGATTCGATTCCAATAGAGAAAAACATTGACCAACTTCATTATTAGTCGGCACAGGATTGTGCCTTATCTTTTTGTCTCGTGGCCCTTGAGCCACATGATCTTCATGTTGTGCCTATTAAGGACTCACCTCTGGTGGAGCATGAGCTCTGTAGTACCCTTAATTTGAAACGACCTGATGAGGTTTGCCTCTCACTATTGTTCCTGATCATCTTGGAAATGATGGGACATCACAGAATTACATCGTAATGAGGGTATTGATAGTGCCTTCGAGGATAATTTGGGTATGAGACCCAGTTTCTGTTCGCCTGGTGAGTCGGACATGCATAACAAGGTTCTTGACCTTGTTCCGACCCACCAGCCAGTTCGTTGGAGATTTTGGATTGATAATCATAACTTCAGTACCCCAATGGGAAAAACCCTTCTTCCGTTGCCCCTTATTTCCCAAACTCTTGAGAGGTTCAAGCTCTTTCAGTTTGATCCTTTGAATGAGACGCCTTTGCGTCTAATTCATGAACCTCTCCTTTCATCTTGTGCTTTTTGTGAGGGGGCCAAACATGAGTTTTCTGGCCCCACGTGGTGTCATGTTCCATTTCCAAGTGCATTGACCCACTTTTGAGGTTCCCATTTAATGTCATGTGACAAATCAAGATGGAAACCTATTTTTGTACATAGTTATATTAAAAAAAAGTACAATAAAAGACTCCATGAGCGAACATTGATTGTTGTGGGCCCCAACCCTTGTGTATTTGGGCCCCATTTATGTCACGTATTTGTATCCTTTCTTTAGCATGTCACAGATTTGAGGGAATTCGGGTTTGTGTCCATCAACATAACCATTACATCCCTTTGTGCTTCATGTATGTGCGATTTTTTATTTTTCATGAATAAATACTTGTAGGATAATGCTCACATTCATTGAGGACAATGCATGAAGTAGGTGTGGGGGTGTTTTACGTATGTACATAGTCGAGTCTTTTCCTTTGATATTGTTTTCGTTTGTTTGCATTGTTAGGGTCATGATAGTGTGCTGCATTTAATATCGATATATCTGCTTGCCATGATCCTTGGGTGACTTGTCTTTTTTTGCTTGCCCAGTGCTTTAAATGTTTCACATTTCTTTCAAAATCTTCACGTGTTTGCGAAAAAATTATTTTGTGGATTTTGCATGTGTTTAGCATGTGCAAAACCGTTGAGATGCAAAGTAAAAGAAAGCTCCCAAAATCGTCTTGAACTTGATGCATTAAGATATCTTGTATACCGGCTTTAGGTCTTATCTAGTCATAAGGATTTACCCTGGTTCTCCATCGGGGGGTGAGTAATCATAGGGTTTCAGTACTCAAACAATTAAGAAGTCCACCCTGAACCTAGAAAATGAATAATTCGTGTCTGTTAATATAAGGAAGTTTGTTGTAGTCAAGGACCATTTAAATCTTGTTGTGAGACATTAAGTGTAGGGTTTTTGGTTTATGTGTAGATAAGAAATAAGTGAGTAGGTGTTCTCTCTTCTCGCACGACTCCTATCACTCGCGAAATTAGGTCTGAGGGGACTTTGTGCCTGGTGCTTTCGAGTCATCTGACTTGGGATGCACCGACCGAACTCACGTTACACAGGTGGTAGGGATTGCCCTAGGTGGAGATATGGGGAAGGTGTATGTGATAGTGTAACTCATCATAGGCAATGATGCACGAAACCTGACCCTGGGAGAATTACACTCCAACTAGTAAGAAAAAACAGAGAAAAAGAAAAAAAAATTGTTAATGCAAATAAGAACCTTAATGGACTTTACACTTTATATCACTTGAGGATGTAAAGGTTGTCCATGTCTTTCACTTAAGTCCTTAATTAACTTTCACGAATGACTCATTAGGCTAGTGTGTGGACTGATTACATCTATAGAGGCGGCCCGTTGAATTAGTAGATCAAAAATGAGTCCATCGACTCGAGTTTCTAGATTGAATGTTGCATCAATGTTCGGCTTTTGTGGGTATATCCGCTGAAAACCCTCAAGAGACAACACTCCTCCTTCTTGGCAACATGGAGGTTTTTAGCGGCTTATTGCACGTGCTAAGTGGAACCGTGATTCCTACGAAAGTGAGTTAGGATTTCCCAGTTTTTCATATGTTTTCATTTTCTTCATTTTTCTCTTTCTTTGTTTTACTCGGGACTAGCAAAAGGTAAGTGTGGGGTATTTGATTAGTAGCATATCATGCATCATATTCATCCTATATATCCTTTATTTTACCCCAATATCGTGCTACTCGAATTGTTGTTTGTAGCGTTTCAGGAGTTACGTAATACAGAAGAGGGAAGGAGCAAAAATGACATAAATGTAGCAAGTATGGATTGATTTGGAAGGTTCTGGACCTATTTGTAAGGCACAAGGACAGGATCATAAATCAGGAAGTACCGAAGTAAAAACATGGAGGGACCTGATTGTGAAGTGCAAAATATGGTTACACATGACTTGAATCAAATCAGTATTTTGCCAATTCAACTCGAAGTGATTCCAGCCAGAAGACCAGGACTTCACCCCACATGCCAAATGAAGAAATAAAGTGGGTCGCAAAATTTCTACCTGACCGGGTGCATTTGATCCACCACTAGTGGATCAAAATGCTCCAATTGATCTAAAATTTCGGTCGTGGTTCGGGTTGTCGGGTTAGAGCTCTCCTGGACTATCAGATATAATTTAGAGTCGTCCGTTTATTTCCAGATTGATCCTAACCATGTATTAGTCTATATAAATCATTGTAATCCTCCTCTCCACCTCTTCCTCCTCCTCCCCCCATTAGATTAGGTTTTAATTTCCTGTTTTAGTAGTGTAGTAAGGGGTTGGAGAGGAGCACACTTTGTATTTTTGTTTCTTAATCTAGTTTTGTTCTTCTTCTTTACTTTAGTGTCTTTTATGTTGATACAATTTTTTTGATTTTGTTGTTTGGTTAATCTTGTTTTCAGTAATTTCCATTATGGGTTATTGTTGTTTTTATGCTTTCCTTAGTGTAGAGATGAGTAGAGAGTAGTCATACCCATTGGTGGGTGGAGAAGAAGGTAATTGATCATGTGATGGATTAGTGTGTGTTAATCTTAATCGTTTGAGCTTACATGATTTTCATAACCATATAATGGGTTTCACTCTTATCTTTGATGTGCTAAAGCTCTTGAATGAAGCTTAGCACTTGCTTAGATTAGTGAGCCTATTTTTATGGGGAATGATGAGGTTAGGAGAAGGATGGAGTGGAAGAAGGAAACAAAGTATGTGCATGCATGTGCTCATGTTGGCTTTATCCAAATTAATGTCTTGTATGTTTTAATGATTGTGATAAATCTTATTTCATGTGGAGACATAGTTGGATTAGAGACATTTTGCATGTGAACATATTAGCTTCCTTTGAATTATTGTCTTGTATGTTTTAATGATAAGGTTTTTATCTTATTTCATGTGAAGGCAAAGTTGGAATTGCGTTTTTGTGGATTTCATGTATGACATGTTTTAATGAGCACATTTGAACACACACTACACGACATTTTCATATTAATGTTCTTTCTCTACCCCTCGAGGGGTTTAGTTTTATTGTTTGTTTTTTGAATTTCAACGTGTTTTAGTTTGATTCCGATCACATCTCTCTTGTCTTCTTTTTCCCACTCGGGTATTGCGAATCCGACTCGCACACGGTCCTTTTGGATCGACCCGTTCTTCCCACCGCTTCAACGTGGCCGTGCACTTGCGGTTTATTAAACTAATTCAATCAACATCCAACAAGGGGATTTTAACCTTCACTTGCTTAAACACCTCTAATATCTTATCCATTGTGTCACTCTATTTTTGGTTAACCTACTATGATAGGGAGCTTTAGGCAGGTAGGTTTGCTGTGGTGCCTGAGAAGGAGGCGTTGGAGTATTCCCCACACCCTCAGCCTCTTGTTCACCATCATTTCCACTGAGGGGTTGCACAGATGGTGGTGGTGGCAAGGAAAATGTGATTGTCGACCTGCTTTCCATTCCTTAAGGTTACAATGTCATTGACATGGTGAACAAGTTCCGCCACATGGTTCACTTGCCGCCTCCGAGGTACCAAACTCTCATTTTACATGTGTTGTTACTGGTACATGCGTGGGTTACCCTCAGGCTGGCTTGGCAGAGTCTCTCTCTCTCTCTCATGTACAAAGTGAGCCAATTGGCCTATCTGAAACTCTAGAGATTTGATGGTCTATTGATTTGAAGTGAGAACTTGTCTTGTTGATGACATAAAGTTTTTTATTGAGTTCTCGAGTCAACGAGTAAAGGTCTCAAGTGAATTGAATCGGGTTTCCATATTGTTGGAATTTGGGAATCCTGATTGATTGGTCATTTTAGCTTAGGGTGGCTGATAAGATTGTGCATGCATGGGAGGTTGATGTGGTTGGTTAGGTGTTCGAGAGAAGTTTGAAGGACTACCTAGGGTATTGTTTTGGTTCCATGAAAAGTAAGGTGGTTCCTCCATCCAGAGTTATATGATGGTCAATATGGGTCATTCCTGGATCTATCATAGATGACATTGACATGTTCCATCTCAGGAGGATTGGATGCACACTCCCTCCTATATGACCTATCCTACCACATAGATGGCATGGAACTGGACCAGATGCATACACATGTGACACATCTTGCTTGTTTTGGAGCTCAATCGAATCCATGCGGCGCATTATGGCCATCATGCGTGCCTCGGTGACCGTAGTGGTATCGACACCAAATGCAGCACCCCATCTAGTCGAGCTTGCGTTTGTGATCCTTTCTCCTCTGCTAGATGATGGTGATGGTTCCATCACACTCTCCCACTGCATGGTCTTCTCAGCGAGGTCTTCTATGAAAGCCCAAGCCTCCCTTTCATCCTTTCCTAAGAACTCTCCTTGGCACATGGACTCAAGGAGCGTTGGGGATAGGATATGAAGACCCTCATAGACAATCTGACAAATGCACCACCACTCGAAACCATGGTGAGGGCATGAGGATAGTAGATCCTTCAACCTCTCTAAGTATGCATGGAATGATTCGGTCTCATGTTGATAAAATGAATTGATTTCGTTCCTCAGTTTTTGAGTCCGATGATTTGGAAAGTACTTCTTGAGGAATGCAGATTGAAACTCATCCCAAGTCCTAAAGGCATTCACCTGGTTGCTGTACAACCACTTCTTGGCATCATCCTTTAGTGCAAAGGGGACAAACCTAAAATGGATGGAGTATGTGCTATGTTGTTGCAGCTTTAACAAAGCACAGACCTCCTTAAATTCCCTGAGAAAGATATAGGGGTCACCCTTCCCAGTGAAGTGAGGTAGCGTGGATATAAACTGAGCCTTAACCTCAAAGTGGTTCCCATTCACCTCTGGCAATATGATGCACGAAGGTAGAGAAGTACGGCTCGGGTAGCATCGGTTAAGCAGAGAAATGGGAACAAGAACAAGTGGGACAGGTGGGTCCAGCAACTGCTCCTCCTCGCAGTACTGAGCAACCATGGAACCCAGACCGTGTGCGACACTGGAAGATGAAGGCGTCGAGAAATCAACTACCAAGGTAGGATGGACAACACGCCTCGTCAAACGGCCACTCTCGTCTCGTGCCCACATAAGCATGCACAACAGTGCACACACACAAACAAAAAGAAATTGACAACTAAAATAAAATGTTTGTAGAGTAGAAGATGGGAGGACATAGAATAGCAAATGACTCAGGAGAGAAGGGAAGAAGTCCTTATGCTACGGTGGGTGGGTACTGGTAGAAGCACACAAGCAAACAAGGCTCAAACAACCTAAGGTCGTTATAGGTCCTTACAGCTGGACAACGCCTAACTGCGAGGTCATGGGGCCTCAACACGCCTTACCTCCCTATGATGAGGACTACAAAACCCAACAAGTGAGCCAAGATTTGGATATCTCGTCTCTCCTACTATCGACAGAGTGGGCGACGTCGATCAGGCCATGACGGTCGCGACCATATCACTCTCCTAATGCGCCCGAGATCCTTAAGGCCAATGTCTACTTGATTTTTAAAATTAGGCTCTTGATTAGTGTGGGTTTTGGTGTGAAGGAAAGGGTGATGAAATCCCCCACCTTATCTTATATTGGACAACCACTCCTTAGTAGCATTTTGGAGTCCTAATCTAGTAATCAACTCTCCAAACAAATGCTCAACTCACACTTGTTGCATTGCAATTCCTACTAACTAATGCATGGTCATACCAAATGCATGAATGAGTGTAGGAGATGCGTACCTCACGCCAACGCTCAACAGAAGACAAACTACGAGCCTAAGTGAAGTACATGATGCATGACCTAAACAAGCAAGATGCATAATCTTTTGCTTTGGGTTTTAGGATCCAAGTTGCTTAAAGGGGATTGATTTCTGATCTGGGAGAAAACTTTAAGTCAAAACATGCCAAATTGAGCCCCAGACATCTATATCAAATGTATCAACAAGCCAGAGAAAGAAAGAGGGAATTAGAGCTTACCAGACCGCCAGTTGACGGTTTTAGGCCGCTGATTGGTGGTCTGTGTAGCTTTGTTTGCCTTCAATTTTTTCTGGTGGCTTCCCTTGATCCCTAGAGACTCCTGAAACAAACAGAAACTAAAAAATACAAATTAAATCCACTCGAATCGTACAAACCAGAGTCTGGACTGGCACCTCCTCATTAACCATTCCCCACCCCCATGCCGATACATGTCCCACCATCAACCATCACACATCCTCCTTTCATGCCTTCAATTCCTTTCTTCCACGCTATAAAAGCCCATCACTCCCAACATACAAAGGTTAATTACGAAAAAAACTCCATACACACAACGCCATACAACAAAAACACATATACACAAACTCCACGCCATATCTTCCCATCACGCCACCTCTCCTTCCACCATACACGTCAACACACACATCAAAATATATATGCACACCTATGTGAGGAAAGATAGGAGATTGTTTAAACGTTTTATTAATTATTGCAAGTTGATTGACATCAATTCATGTTTATATTTGTATCTTATATCCATTATCTTACACCTAAGTAATGCTACGTGATGAGTTTTATGTTTGAATTTCATAATTAAAGAGGTTTGAAGAGAAGAGGCATGAAAGGACCTAAAGGATAGGAAAAAAGACTGAGTTGAGAGACTCGATGACTAAGATGCAAGGGAGAAGGACCTGAACGTAAGGCCGAAGGGACAAAGAGTAAAACAGAATACTCCACACCATCATGGGGAGTATTTTTGCAATTCGATTCGGGTCGGAGCTCCAATAAACAAAGTATATGCATCAAAGACCGACAAAGAAATCGAGAAAATCCCACAAACAAATTCCAGCCGGATACAAAGTTTATGGACCGCCAATTGGCGGTCTGGGACCACTAATTGGCAGTCCGGATCTCTCCGGATCCGCTAAGATTTCGTGTGCACATATATTAATGTTTGTTTAGGCTATTTTCGGTATTTGTATAGTCCCATACTAGGGAATTGTCCCGGATTACCTTTTTCTAAGGCTATAAATAGACCTCTCCCTCCTCTCTTGTACCCCATCTCTCTCTTGGTGGCCATCCTCTCTACTAGGAGTTAAAGCCTTGAAGCAAAAACCCTTGTGGAGAGAGGCTACTTGTAATTGAGTGAGTAATAAATAGATGTTTTCCATTAGTATGTTGTTTCTTTCTTAGTTAATTTCCATTAATATGCTTGCATACTTCTTTAGTTTTATGTCTTTTAGTTAACTTGTTGTTTAGTCTTCTTATAATTAGTTTAATCATGTCTTCTTTCCTTAGTTTAAATATTAGTTTAAATATGTGTGAGTAGTCTCATCCCCTTTGGGGGTGGAGTAGATGTGTGTACATGTTATGTAGATGGTATGAATGCTAGATATTATTGTTTGTGAGATATTAGTATGTTTGCTTGAATTAAAAAGAACTTTACTTGATGGTTTCTGCCATAGTTAAGTACATTCCATGCTCGTTTATGTTCTTAATAACAACCTTGCCATGCTCTTATTAATCACCTAGGTTAGTGTTGTAAATGATAGGTCTTGCCATTAGGTACTTCTTATGCATTAACAAACACTAACTACACTTGAGCTTATTGTATGCATTCACCACAATTATTTTATGTGAACACCCATACCTCACCGCTTAGGGGGTTTTCATTCCTGAGTTGTATCTTCCTTTATTAGTTGATTAGTTTAGTTTGTTTTGTGATTTCATTTCCTCCTTTCTAGTTTAGACTAATATAGTTTAGTGTAATCAATCTTTCTATCCTTTCTTTTCCACTCGCCTTCGCACAAACCAATAGTCAACACACCTCCCTGTGGATTGACCCGTATTTGCCACCGCTTCAACGCGGTTGTGCACTTGCTGTTAATATAAAATGAATCAATCAAGTTTTTCGTGCCGTTGCCGGGGAGGTACTCTGTCCAGACTTTGGTTTGGACGATTCGAGTGGTTTTAATTTTTTGTTTTTAGTTTTTGTGTGTTTTAGGGGTCCTAGAGCTCAAGGGGAAGCAACTGGAGGAATTGGAGAGGGAAAGCCCAAATAGTGACCGCCAATCAGCGGTCTGGGACAGCCAATTGGCGGCCTAGCGAACCTCAAAATCTCTCAATTTTGTTCTGGTTGTTGTTTTGTTCATTGTAGTTATCTAGGAGCACTATTTTGCATGTTGTGACTTGTAGTTTGCTCCTAGATCATTAAATCAATCCCCATTAATCAACTTGGCATTAAAATCCAAAGCAAAAGATTAGACATTCTTACTTGTTTAGGTCACGCATCATGTACTTGACTTAGGCACGTAGTTGTCTTTTATTTTAGCTTTATTTTTAGTTGTTGAGTGCTGGCGTGAGGTACGCATTTCATACACTCATTCATGCATCTTGTATGACCATGCATTAGTTAGTTGGAATGGCATCAGGACAAGAGTGAGTTGAGCGTTTGATTGAAGCGTTTATTGCTAGATTTAGGATCAAAACGCTACTAAAGAGGGGTTGTCCCATAAAAGATAAGGTAGGGGATTTCATCACCGTTTCCTTGGCCCCAAAAATCACTCTTAATCAAAGCCTTAATTCTCAAAGCAGGTAGACATTGGCCCTAAGGATTGCGTATGCACTAGGAGAGTAATCTAGTTGAGACTGTCATGGCCTGATCGGCGTTGCCTACCTTATCGATAGTAGGAGGTACTGGATCTCCAGATCTGGTATCACTTGCTGGGCATTGTGGTCTTCGTTGTAGGGAGGTGAGGCATGTCGAGGCTAGTGACGTCGAAGTTGAGCGTCGTCTAGCCTAAGGACCCATAGCCTTAAGTTGATTGAGTCGTGCTTGCTAGTTCGGCTTCTACCTGATCCCATTACCCACGCTAGATCTAAGGATTCTTCCCTCCTCATCTGAGTCCTCTCCTCATCTATATTCCACGAGTAGTCTCCTCCTCTGATTACACCTTCTCTTGTGTGTTGTGTTTAAATCAAGTTGGGCGTTTTATGCGAGGTTGGGCTCGTGCTGGTGAGAGCGCTCAACTTGAGAGAGTGCATTTTTCTAAGATAGATGGTCTCGGGGATCGGCCATCTCCACCTCGTGCTCCTTTGGAGCGTGAGGCCGAGTCTTCTCGTGGTAACGGGGGAGACCGGGTTCCATACATGGATTACCTCGGTCCGCTCCCATCACCATGTAGACCTCGTTCTCCTCCTAGTCTGACTTGAGAGGAAGAGGGATTCGGTCAGGATCGAGTTCTTGGTGCACCACCACCTTTAGCTCGACAGGATAGACCGTTGACTTTGTGGGAGCGGACCCATCCTGTTCGGGCCGCGTAACCTTCTTGCACAGTTCTTCCCCAGCTCGCGGGAACAACTATGAGCTGAAACCTCAATATCTGAGCATGCTTCCTACCTTCATTGCCAATAAGGAGGATCCGTATATTTTTATACGTGAATTCGAGGAAGTATGCTCCATGTTCAACCTTCAACAACTTGATGAGGATTCAGTCCGGTTGAGGATGATTTCTTTCGCGTTGAAGGATAACGTGAAGAAATGGATGTACAGCCTCTCGGCGAGCTCTATTCGGTCTTGGGATGACTTGGTGACCGTATTCTGAAGAGATTTTTCCCTCAAAGGAAAACTCAACAGATACGTCACCATATACATCAAATGTATCAAACTGAGACCGAATCTTTTCATGCTTTCTTTGAGAGGTTCAAGGACCTTCTCCAGCAGTGCCCTCATCATGGACTCAAGTTATGGCAACTGTGCCAGATTTCTTATGAGGGCCTCAACTATAACACCCGCACATTGTTGGAGTCGATGTGTCAGGGTGATTTCCAAATGAAACTCATCAATGAGGCATGGGACACCATTGAGTTACTGGCTGAACGTACCTTTGAGTGGGACACCATGAGAGAGCCACTAGCTGCCAGGTCTTCTAGTCGGGCTGGATCATATCATGTTGAATAACCTATCGCGTCTGAGGCAAAATAGGTTGCTCTCATGCGTATGATTGAGGGTTTAGAGTTGTTGAACGTTTTATTTTAAACCGCAAGTGCACGGCCGCGATGAAGCGGTGGCAAGTACGGGTCGTCCTCAGGGAGGTGAGTAGCCTCTTGCTTGTACGAAATCAAGTGGCAAAAATAGGGGGAAGAAAGTTGTTTACGCTACTCTACACTAAACTACTATAAGAAGTATGAAATGTGAAAGAAGCAAACAAACGATGAAATAAGAACTAAGCTAAGAACAAAACAAGAATGCTGGAATTTCAGGAATGGAAAACCCCTAAGGGGTGGAGTGAGTGCACACAAGCAAAGAGGTGGGTGTAGAATACATTCTTTAAGCACATGAAGGTGGTGTTTATCAAGCATAGGAAGTGTCTAAATGTTATGGCAAAACCTATCAATCTATTCACCAACTTAGTTGATTAACATTTACATATGCAAGGTGTTTATTTCAGAACCTAAACAAGCATGAGAGGTGTCTAATCATTTTGGCAAAACTCATCAAGTTGTAAATTCTATCCTAAACAAGCAAGCATACATTCATGTTTAATCAACACATTGAAATTAAAGCATTCATCCCATTCTCTAATGCATGTATGTACATCTACTCCACCCCCCAAAGGGGATGGAACTACTCACTAAACATTACACTAATTATTAAACTATGGAAAGAAAGCATATTAAAACTAAGCTAGAATTAAAAGACGATTAAACTAAAACATGCACAACAATAAAAGAAGCATAAAACAAACAATGAAAGAAACATAAAACTTTATTGATAAAATGACTCACATTAAAAGTAGCATCCTCCTACTTTAGTGTGTGCTTCAAGGCCTCACTTCTAGTAGGAAGAATAGCCACTTAAAATATGGAGTGATTACAATAGGAGGTGAAGAGTTCTATTTATAAGCATGGAAAAAGCTAATCGGGGACAATCCCCCGATGTGGGACTAAACCAATACCAAAAATAGCCTAAACGAACATTAATACAAGTCCAGGAGAAATTTCGACGGATCCTGAGCAATATGGACCGCCAATTAGCGGTCCAAGACCGCCAATTGGCGGTCCCAAATTGTCGGATCGTGTTGGAATTTGTTGTGGGCTTTGCTTTCTGGTATTATTGGTCTTTGATGCGGTTACTCGACTTGTTGGAGCTCCGACCCGAATAGAATTGCCAAAATACTCCCCATGATGGTGAGGAGTATTTTGTTTTGCTCTTAGGTCCTTCTGTCTTGCAATCAGGTCCTTCTTCCTTGCATCTTGGTCCCCAGATCTTACAATTCAGTCCTTTTTCCCAGCTTTTGGGTCATTTTATCCTTCATCTCTTCAAACCTATTTATTCCTGAAAACTAAACATAAAACTCGTGACACAGCATTGTTTAGGTGAAAGATAATGGATATAAGATACAAATATAAGCATGAAATGATGTCAATCAAATACCCCCACACCTAACTTTTGCTAGTCCCGAGCAAAACAAAGAAAGAGAAAAGCATACGAAAAAAAACAAGAAATCCTAACTCACTTTCGTAGGAATCACGGTTGCACTTAGCACGTGCAACAAGCCGTTAAACCTCCTTGTCGCCAAGGAGGAGGAGTGTTGTCTCCTGAGGGTTTTCAGCGGATATACCCACAAAATCCGAACAAGATGCATTAATCAATCTAGCTACACGACTCGTTGGACTCATTTTGTCGATCATGAGACGCGGTAATACTACGGGTCGACTCTATAAATGTAATCAGTCCACACACCTAGCCTAATGAGTTATTCGTGAGAGTTAGTCAAGGACTTAAGTGAAAGACATGGGCAACCTTAACTTCTGAATGTGATACAATGTGTAAAGTCCATTTTGGTTCTTATTTGACTATTTTTTTTCTCTTTTTTCTTCTTCTTCTTTTTTTTTTCTTTGGAGCATTTTATTGGTTGGTGTTTGATTCTCCCAGGGTCAGGTTTCGTGCATCATTGCCTATGAGGACTTACACTATCACGTACACCTTCCCCCAAATCTCCACATAGGGCGATCCCTACCACCCGTGTAACGGGAGTTCGGTCGGTGCATCCCAAGTCAGAAGACTCGAAAGCACCAGGCACAAAGTCCCCTCAGACCTACTTTCCCGAGTGATAGGAGCTGTGCGAGAAGAGAGAACACCACTTATTTATCTATATGGGAACCAAAACCACTACACTTAAGTTTCACAAAAAGAGATTAAGGGCCCTCGACTACGACAAACTTCCTTATACTAACAGACACGAATTATTTGACTCACTAGGTTCGGGGTGGACTTCTTTAAATGTTTGAGTACTGAAACCCTATGATTACACGCCCCCCGAGGGAAAACCGGGGTGCATCCTAACGACTCGATAAGACCTAAAGCCAGTAAACCAGAAATCCTAATGCATCAAGTTCAAGACAATTTTGGGAGCTTTCTTTTTACTTTGCCTCTCAACGGTTTTGCACATGCTAAACACACGCAAAACCTACAAAAACATTTTCTTTCGCAAACACATGAAGATTTTGAAAGAAATGTGAAAATTTTAAAGCACTAGGCAAGCAAAAGAAGACAAGTCACCCAAGGATCATGGCAAGCAGATATATCAATGTTAAATGCGGCACACTAACATGACCCTAACAATGCACACAAAAGAAAACAAAAAATCAAAAGAAAAGACTCGACTATGTACACACATAAAACACCCCCCACACCTACTTCATGCATTGTCCTCAATGAATGTGAACAAGATACTACATGAAGATATGCATGAAAAAGGAAAGATCTCACCAACATGAAGTACAAAGGGACGTTCAGGGTCATGTTGATGAACACAAACCCAAATTCCTTCAAAACCTGTGAGAAGCTGAAGAAGGGAGATAAATACGTGAAGAGATTGGGCCCAAGTACACAAGGGTTGGGGCCCACAACAATCGATGCTCACTGAAGGAGTCTTTTATTACACACGTTTTTTTTCTTTTTCTTTTTTTTTCTTTTTTTTTACAAGATATATACATCAACCAAGATATTCTCATAATCATTTCGTCAAGGAACATCAAATGAGAACATCAAGTTTTGATGACCAGAGACTTGCCGAGATGGGCAAACTTCACTGGTACTCTGAGGTGTCATGAGGGATGAAAGGTCAAAGCTGAAAGGCTCGAACCCCTCATGATATTGGTTGGGTGTGGGCAACAAAGAATGAAGTTGTGTTGCCTCGCTAGGGTTTAATTGCTCATCGAAGAAAACCCTCCAACCAATAGGCGGGTGCATCGGAATGAGTTCCTCAAGCTCATTCGATGGATGCAGCAGACCTGCATCACTAAGAATGGGGCTTCTCCCCAAGTCATCCAACAAGGACCTCCCACCATCATTTAGATCATCAAGCATAAGCTCGGTCATAGGTGGGTCCTTGTTGGAGTCAAAATGAAGCTCAAATGGCTCAATGGCCATGGGACATGAGGTAGAGACACCTTCTGGTATAGGCATATGATGAGGTGTCTCACTCTCACTAGTACTCTCAACTGAATCATGCAACGAACACTCCCTTTGGACGTTCATGTTCGAGGCCAGCTCACTCTGTTGCATTGCGAAGACAGGCAATGAGTTTTCGCTGGGCCCACGAACATTCTCAATGGGTTGCATTGGAGTTACGGGTGTTCGTTGATTCTGTGGTGCTTTCTCCAATTGGCGGATGAGATTTAGATTTAAAGGTTTATCCATGGGTTCCTGTTGCCTACCAGAGTTGAACACATGAAACTCGGCACTCATGTTACCGAATGAGAGCTTCATGAGACCATTTCTACAATTAAGCAAGGCATTGGAGGTTGCCAGAAATGGTCTACCCAAAATCAAAGGTATTTGAGAGTGGGTGTTCGCAACAGGATTGGTATCGAGGACAACAAAATCGACTGGAAATATAAAATCTCCAACTTTGATAAGCACGTCCTCGATAATCCCCATGGGAATACGAATGGATCTATCCGCTAATTGGAGGGTGATCTTAGTTGGTTTCAATTCTCCCAAGTTCAACTGTTGATAAACAGAGAATGGGAGGAGGTTGACCGCTGATCCTAAATCAAGCAAAACATTGCTCAATCTAGTGTCCCCTATCGTACACTGAATAGTAGGACACCCAGGGTCCTTGTATTTTGTGTAGGTAGGATTGGACAAAAGTGAGCTGATATTTGCAGCCAAGAATGCTTTCTTAGGAACATTGGTCTTCCTCTTAGTTGTGCAGAGATCCTTCAACACTTTGGCATATTGAGGTATTTGTTGGATGACATCCAACAAGGGGATATTAACCTTTACTTGCTTAAACACCTCTACTATATTGTCCATGTTGTCACTCTGCTTTTTGTTTAACCTACTTGGATAGGGAGCTTTTGGCAGGTAGGTTTTCTGCTGTGCCTCAGAAGAAAGCTTTGGTGTATTACCCTCACCCTCAGCTTCTTCTTCACCACCATTCCCACTGGGGGGCTGCATAGATGGTGGTGGGTGTGGCAAGGAAATGTGATTGTCAACCTGTTTTCCATTCCTTAAGGTCACAATGGAATTGACATGGTGAACATGTTCCTCCACATGGTTCACTTGCCTCCCCCGAGGTACCACATTCTCATTTTGCATTTGTTGTTGTTGGTACATGCGGGGGTTAGCCTCAGGCTGGCTAGGAAAAGACCCTCTCTCTCTTTCATGTACAGACTGAGCCAATTGACCCATCTGAAGCTCTAGAGATTTGATGGTCTGCTGATTTGAAGTGAGAACTTGACTCGTGGTTGACATAAAATTTTTCATTGAGTTTTCAAGTCCACGAGTCAAGGTCTCAAGCGAATTGAATCGGGTTTCCATATTATTGGAATTTGGGAAACCCGATTGATTGGTGGTTTGCGCTTGGGGTGGCTGATAGGAATGCGCATGCATGGGAGGTTGGTGTGATTGGTAAGGTGGTCTAGAGGAGTTTGGAGGACCACCCGGGGCATTAGTTTGGTTCCATGAAAAATTGGGGTGGTTCCTCCATCCAGGATTATAAGATGATGAGTATGGGTCATTCCTGGCTCTATCATAGACGGCGTTGACACGCTCCATCTCAGGAGGAATGGACTCACACTCGCTTTCTATATGACCTATCCTACCACATGAATGACAGGGAACTGGACCAGATGTAGACATGTGAGGTGCACTTTGTTGGTTTCGGAGCTCAATCGAGTCCATACGGTGCATTAAGGCCGCCATGCGTGCCTCGGTGGCCGTAGTGGTATCGATAGCAAATGCGGTACCCGATCTAGTCGAGTTTGCATTCGCGATCCTCGCTCCTATACTAGATGATGCAGGTGGTTCCCTCACACTCTCCCACTGCATGGTTTTCTCAGCGAGGTCTTCTAGGAAGGCCCATGCCTCCCTTTCATCCTTTCCCAAGAACTCTCCTTGACACATGGACTCAAGGAGTGTTCTGGACGGGATGTGAAGACCCTCATACACAATCTGACAAAGACGCCACAACTCAATGCCATGGTGAGGGCACGAGGATAGTAGCTCTTTGAACCTCTCAAGATATGCATGAAATGGTTCGGTCTCATGTTGATAGAACGAATTGATTTCGTTCCTCAATTTTTGAGTCCGATGATTAGGAAAGTACTTCTTGAGAAATGCAGATTGAAACTCATCCCAAGTCCTAAAGGAATTCGCCTGGTTGCTGTACAACCACTTCTTGGCGTCATCCTTTAGTGCAAAAGGAACGAGCCTAAGATGGATGGAGTCTGTGCTAAGTTGTTGCAGCTTGAACATAGCACAGACCTCCTCAAATTCCCTGAGAAAGATATAGGGGTCACCTTTCCCAGTGAAATGAGGGAGCATGGAAATGAATTGAGGCTTAACCTCAAAATGGTTCCCATTAGCCTCTGGTAATACGATGCATGAGGGTAGAGCTGTACGACTCGGGTAGCATCGATCACGTAGAGGTATGGGAACGACAACTGGGAGCACTGGTCGAACAGGTGGGTCCAGCAACTGATCCTCCTCACGGAAATTAGCAGCCATTGGACCCAAACTACGTGCGACACGAGAGGAGGGAGGTGTCGAGAAATCGATGACCGAAGCCGGATTGACAACGCTCCTCGTCAAACGACCACTCTCGTCTCGTGTCCACGAAAGCATGCACAAAGGTGCACACACAAACCACAACTCTCTTTTTTTTTCTTTTTTTTTTCTTTTTTTTTTCAAATGAAGAATGTACGTAGAAGAGAAGACGAGGGAACACAGGAGAGAAAGAATGACTCAGGAGAGAAGGGAAGAAGTCCTTAAGCTACGGCGGATGGGTACCGGTAGAAGCACACAAGCAAACAAGGCTCAAACAATCCTAAGGTCGCTATAGGTCCTTACAGCTAGACGACGCCTAACTGCAAGGTCACACGACCTCAACACGCCTCACCTCCCTACAACGAGGACCACAAAGCCCAGCAAGTGAGCCAAGATCCGGGGATCTCGTCTCTCCTACTATCGACAAAGTGGGCAACGCCGATCAGGTCATGACGGTCGGGACCGGATCACTCTCCTAATGCGTCCAAGATCCTTAGGGTCAATGTCTACTTGATTTTAAAATTAGGCTCTTGATTACTGTGGTTTTTGGGGCGAAGGAAAGGGTGATGAAATCCCCCACCTTATCTTTTACGGGACAGCCCCTCCTTAGTAGCGTTTTGGAGTCCTAAATCTAGGAATCAACTCTCCAAACAATGCTCAACTCACACTTGTTGCAATGCACTTCCTACTAACTAATGCATGTTCATACGAAATGCATGAATGAGAGTAGAAGGTGCGTACCTCACGCCAGCTCTCATCAACAGAAAATAAAGCTAAGATAAAAGACAATCTAAATGCCTAAGTCACATACATGATGCATGGCCTAAACAAAAAGAATGCCTAATCTTTTGCTTTGAGTTTTAGGGTCCAAGTTGCTAAAAGGAGGTTTGATTATTGATCTGGGAACGAACTATAAGTCAAAACATGCCACATTGAGTCCCAGATAACTAGATCATTTAGAGCAACAACAGCAAGAAATTAAAAGATGAACCGAGCTCACCAGACCGCTGATTAGCGGTCTCAGACCGCTGATTGGCGGTCTGAAGTGCTCAGGTCGTCTGGAAATTTCTCCAGTAGCCTCCACTTGCTATTCCCAGTCTCCTGAAACAAAGAAAAACTACAACACACAAATTAAATCCACTCGAATCGTCCAAACAAGAGTCTGGACTGGCACCTCCCCGGCAACGGCGCCAAAAACTTGTTGAACGTTTTATTTTAAACCGCAAGTGCACGGCCGCGATGAAGCGGTGGCAAGTACGGGTCGTCCTCAGGGAGGTGAGTAGCCTCTTGCTTGTACGAAATCAAGTGGCAAAAATAGGGGGAAGAAAGTTGTTTACGCTACTCTACACTAAACTACTCTAAGAAGTATGAAATGTGAAAGAAGCAAACAAACGATGAAATAAGAACTAAGCTAAGAACAAAACAAGAATGCTGGAATTTCAGGAATGGAAAACCCCTAAGGGGTGGAGTGAGTGCACACAAGCAAAGAGGTGGGTGTAGAATACATTCTTTAAGCACATGAAGGTTGTGTTTATCAAGCATAGGAAGTGTCTAAATGTTATGGCAAAACCTATCAATCTATTCACCAACTTAGTTGATTAACATTTACATATGCAAGGTGTTTATTTCAGAACCTAAACAAGCATGAGAGGTGTCTAATCATTTTGGCAAAACTCATCAAGTTGTAAATTCTATCCTAAACAAGCAAGCATACATTCATGTTTAATCAACACATTGAAATTAAAGCATTCATCCCATTCTCTAATGCATGTATGTACATCTACTCCACCCCCCAAAGGGGATGGAACTACTCACTAAACATTACACTAATTATTAAACTATGGAAAGAAAGCATATTAAAACTAAGCTAGAATTAAAAGACGATTAAACTAAAACATGCACAACAATAAAAGAAGCATAAAACAAACAATGAAAGAAACATAAAACTTTATTGATAAAATGACTCACATTAAAAGTAGCATCCTCCTACTTTAGTGTGTGCTTCAAGGCCTCACTTCTAGTAGGAAGAATAGCCACTTAAAATATGGAGTGATTACAATAGGAGGTGAAGAGTTCTATTTATAAGCATGGAAAAAGCTAATCGGGGACAATCCCCCGATGTGGGACTAAACCAATACCAAAAATAGCCTAAACGAACATTAATACAAGTCCAGGAGAAATTTCGACGGATCCTGAGCAATATGGACCGCCAATTAGCGGTCCAAGACCGCCAATTAGCGGTCCAAGACCGCCAATTGGCGGTCCAAAATTGTCGGATCGTGTTGGAATTTGTTGTGGGCTTTGCTTTCTGGTATTATTGGTCTTTGATGCGGTTACTCGACTTGTTGGAGCTCCGACCCGAATAGAATTGCCAAAATACTCCCCATGATGGTGAGGAGTATTTTGTTTTGCTCTTAGGTCCTTCTGTCTTGCAATCAGGTCCTTCTTCCTTGCATCTTGGTCCCCAGATCTTACAATTCAGTCCTTTTTCCCAGCTTTTGGGTCATTTTATCCTTCATCTCTTCAAACCTATTTATTCCTGAAAACTAAACATAAAACTCGTGACACAGCATTGTTTAGGTGAAAGATAATGGATATAAGATACAAATATAAGCATGAAATGATGTCAATCAAATACCCCCACACCTAACTTTTGCTAGTCCCGAGCAAAACAAAGAAAGAGAAAAGCATACGAAAAAAAACAAGAAATCCTAACTCACTTTCGTAGGAATCACGGTTGCACTTAGCACGTGCAACAAGCCGTTAAACCTCCTTGTCGCCAAGGAGGAGGAGTGTTGTCTCCTGAGGGTTTTCAGCGGATATACCCACAAAATCCGAACAAGATGCATTAATCAATCTAGCTACACGACTCGTTGGACTCATTTTGTCGATCATGAGACGCGGTAATACTACGGGTCGACTCTATAAATGTAATCAGTCCACACACCTAGCCTAATGAGTTATTCGTGAGAGTTAGTCAAGGACTTAAGTGAAAGACATGGGCAACCTTAACTTCTGAATGTGATACAATGTGTAAAGTCCATTTTGGTTCTTATTTGACTCTTTTTTTTCTCTTTTTTTTTCTTCTTCTTTTTTTTTTCTTTGGAGCATTTTATTGGTTGGTGTTTGATTCTCCCAGGGTCAGGTTTCGTGCATCATTGCCTATGAGGACTTACACTATCACGTACACCTTCCCCCAAATCTCCACATAGGGCGATCCCTACCACCCGTGTAACGGGAGTTCGGTCGGTGCATCCCAAGTCAGAAGACTCGAAAGCACCAGGCACAAAGTCCCCTCAGACCTACTTTCCCGAGTGATAGGAGCCGTGCGAGAAGAGAGAACACCACTTATTTATCTATATGGGAACCAAAACCCCTACACTTAAGTTTCACAAAAAGAGATTAAGGGCCCTCGACTACGACAAACTTCCTTATACTAACAGACACGAATTATTTGACTCACTAGGTTCGGGGTGGACTTCTTTAAATGTTTGAGTACTGAAACCCTATGATTACACGCCCCCCGAGGGAAAACCGGGGTGCATCCTAACGACTCGATAAGACCTAAAGCCAGTAAACCAGAAATCCTAATGCATCAAGTTCAAGACAATTTTGGGAGCTTTCTTTTTACTTTGCCTCTCAACGGTTTTGCACATGCTAAACACACGCAAAACCTACAAAAACATTTTCTTTCGCAAACACATGAAGATTTTGAAAGAAATGTGAAAATTTTAAAGCACTAGACAAGCAAAAGAAGACAAGTCACCCAAGGATCATGGCAAGCAGATATATCAATGTTAAATGCGGCACACTAACATGACCCTAACAATGCACACAAAAGAAAACAAAAAATCAAAAGAAAAGACTCGACTATGTACACACATAAAACACCCCCCACACCTACTTCATGCATTGTCCTCAATGAATGTGAACAAGATACTACATGAAGATATGCATGAAAAAGGAAAGATCTCACCAACATGAAGTACAAAGGGACGTTCAGGGTCATGTTGATGAACACAAACCCAAATTCCTTCAAAACCTGTGAGAAGCTGAAGAAGGGAGATAAATACGTGAAGAGATTGGGCCCGTACAGTCACTCCTACAACCCGGGATGGCGTAACCATCCTAACTTCTCTTGGGGCTTAGTGGGGGTCACGGTCACAGCTCGCACGCTCAACCTCCAACTTATCAACCTCCATGCCCATCGGCGACCTACGAACCCCCACATCAAAGGTCTCAGCACCATAATTACCAACCTACTCAGGCCTCATCGTCGAGTTATTCTAACTAGACTCCACCACCCAGCGGCTTGACCCCAAGGACCCTTCTAGTGATCCGACCCTTCAAGCGTTCATGTAGAGCATGGAAAGTACAGTCAAAACTTTGGAAATACAAGTTAGTCAGTTGGCTCATCAGTTCCATGAACGCGAGAAGGGTCAGTTTACGAGTCAACCTGGGGTAAATCCCAGGGGTCAACCTGCTTGTGCTAGGCAGAATGTACACAATGTTGAAAGTGACCCTTCCCAACATGCCAATGTTGTCCAAACCTTGAGATCGTGAAGGGTTGTTGACGACAATGTGGAAATGCCTGAAGCCAACCCTATTGGCGAGACATCCGAGAAGGGTCTTGAGTCTGTCAAGGAACCTAATTCTGAGACTCCTCCTCGGGATTGTTATGTCCCCAAGGCACCATTCCCTCATAGGTTGATTAAAAAATGTGATGAGCATTGAGACAAAATCGTTGAGGTACTTAGGAAAGTAAAGGTGAACATCCCGTTGTTGGACGTTGTTCAACAAATGCCACCGTATGCCAAGTTCCTCAAGGACCTTTGCACCATTAAGAGAAGAACAAATGTTCCCAGAAAGGCATTTTTGGCCGCCAATGTGAGCTCAATATTGACACAACCCATGCAAGTCAAATACAAGGACCAAGGTTGTCCAACTGTCTCTTGCATGATCGGTAATGTGACAATTTCTCAAGCTTTATTGGATTTGGGATCAGCTGTGAACCTCCTGCCCTACTCTGTCTATGTCAACCTTGGAATAGGCGATCTTAAACCAACGAGGACAACCCTACAGTTGGCTGACAAATCCATCAATATTCCACGAGGGAGTGTGGAGGATGTCCTTATCAAAGTGGGTGAGTTCGTATTTCCAGTTGATTTCATCATCTTGGATACTAAACCCGTGTCCAACCCACAAGGACAAATTCCTGTGATCCGTGGGAGGCCATTTCTTGCGACATCTAATGTTTTGATCAATTGTACCAATGGCTTGATGAGGTTGTCTTTTGGAAACCTCACAACGGATTTCAACATCTTTACTCTTGGTAAGCAACCCGGGCTCTTCGATGATACTATCGGAGCCAATTTCATCCAGGACACGGATGAGCCCGAGTCATTAGGCATGTTCGACTCACATTGACAAATTATTGAGTTGTCTAATGACCAGGTTGCGAGTGAAGAGGATCTTGAGGAATCCGCCAGCGTATCTCTTGACGAGGAGACACATCTGCGTGCTTGCTCATCTTACCCCGTGTCCCTTGAGCCACTTGAAAGTAACTCTAAATCCGACAAGGACCCACCTCTGGTCGAGCTTAAACCGTTCCCCGATAACCTAAAGTACATATTTTTAGGGGATAATGAGACATTGCCACTCATTATTGCTTCTGATCTTGCACAAGATAAAGAGGTTGCCCTCAAAAGAGTACTCTTTGAAAACAAAGAGGCGATCGGGTGGTCCTTGAAGGATATCAAGGGAATTAGCCATGGTATTGTTCAGCATCGGATCGACATGGAAGAGTATTCTAGGCCCCGCAGGGACCCACAACGAAGATTGAATCCTGTATTGAAAGAAGTCGTCCGAAAGGAGGTTCTTAAGTTCTTGGATCTTGACATAATCTATCCTATCTTTGATAGTTCGTGGGTGAGTCCTATCCATGTGGTTCCCAAGAAGTTGGGCGTGACGGTTGTTGAGAATGAGCATAATGAGCTTATCCCGACACGCCTCCAAACTGGCTGGCGTGTTTGCGTTGATTATCGCAAGCTCAATGTGGCAACGCGGAAAGATCATTTCCCATTGCCATTCATTGATCAGATGTTGGAAAGGTTGGCTGGACATGAGTATTATTGTTTTCTTGATGGATACTCCGGTTACAACCAAATTCCCATCGCCCTCGAGGATCAAGAGAAAACCACATTTACTTGTCAATTTGGCACATTTGCCTACCGTTGCATGCCCTTTGGGTTATGTAATGCGCATGCAACGTTTCAAAGGTGTATGATCAGCATCTTCTCCGATATGGTAGAGCGTTTCCTTGAGATTTTCATGGACGACTTTTCCATATTTGGTGCTTCCTTTGATGAGTGCCTTTGTTACTTGAGCCTTGTCCTCAAGCGATGCCGTGAGAAGAACCTCGCTCTCAATTGGGAGAAATGTCACTTCATGGTGAAGAGAGGGATTGTACATGTAAATGTGGTCTCAAGTAGGAGAATTGAGGTCGATCCCGCCAAAATGGATCTTACTGCTAATCTCCCACCGCCATGTAATGTGAAGGATATTCGTGCTTTTTTGGGGCATGCTGGATTCTATCGGCGGTTCATTCGGGATTTTAGTAAAATTGCTCGACCTCTCACCGCCTTGTTGGCTAAGGATGCAATTTTTGAGTTCACATCGGATTGCCACCATGCCTTTTTGACCTTAAAGAAAGAGTTGACTTCAGCTCCCATAATTAAGGCACCGGTATGGACTGAACCCTTTGAGTTAATGTGTGATGCATCTGACTTTGCTGTGGGTGCAGTGCTTGGGCAACGATTGGATAAATTGCCTCATGTGATCTACTATGCTAGTAGAACACTCAACGATGCCCAATTGAACTACACTGTGACCAAGAAAGAATTCTTAGCGATCGTATTTGCTTTGGAGAAATTCCGATCGTACTTGATTGGCTCCCACGTGATTATGTATTCTGATCACACAGCCATCAAGCACCTCATTGCGAAGAAAGATGAAAAATCCCGACTCTTGAGATGGATCTTGTTGTTACAAGAATTCGATCTCGAGATTCAGGAAAAAAAAAAGTGTGAAAATGTTGTAGCAGACCACATGTCTCGTCTAGAGATGACCAACCCATAGGACCAAATTATTGATGATAAATTTCCTGATGAGCAGTTGTTCATGATCGAAGATAACCTTGGTTTTCCGACATCGTGAACTACCTCGTGACCGAACAACTTCCTGTGGGTTGGTCAAAATATGACCAAACCAAATTTAGATCTTATGTTAGATTCTTTCATTGGGACGACCCCTACCTATTCAAATACTGCGCTGACCAAATTTTCAGGCGGTGCGTCCCAGATAACAAGTTCCAAAGTGTGCTCCATTTCTGCCACTCTAAGGCATGTGGAGGACACTTTAGAGCAAAGAAAACTGCCGCCAAGGTGCTCCATTCTGGATTCTACTGGCCTTCTCTTTTCAAAGATGCTAACGACTTTTGTAAGCAATGTGATAGGTACCAGCGCCTTGGCAGGATTGGTCGACGTGACATGATGCCTTTATAAAATGTCCTTGTTGTCGACATTTTCGATGTGTGGGGCATCAACTTTATGGGTCCCTTCCCGAACTCGTTTGAGAATGTTTACATTCTGGTGGCCGTTGACTATGTGTCTAAGTGGGTTGAGGTTATACCCACAAAGACCAATGACAACAAGGTGGTCACCCAATTCTTAAGGGACATTTTTGCGCGATTCGGTACTCCTCGTACCATAATCAGCGATAGGGGTACCCACTTCTGTAATCGCTCCTTTGAAGCGCTTATGAGGAAATATTCGATCACCCACAAGCTTGCGACCCCATATCATCCGCAAACTAGTGGGCAGGTTGAAGTCTCTAACCGTCAATTAAAGCAAATTCTTGAGAAGACGGTTAGTTCCTCGAGGAAGGATTGGTCAACTAAGTTGAATGAATTGTTGTGGGCTTTCTGCACCGCGCACAAGACCAATTTGGGTATGTCCCCATATCGCGTAGTGTATAGCAAGGCTTGCCACCTACCCATCGAGCTTGGGCATCATGCTTTCTGGGCGATCAAGCACCTAAATATGGATCTTGATCAAGCAAGGGTGCAGCGTAAACTCGACATTGTGGAGTTGGAAGAGCTACGCAATGTTACGTATGAAAATGCAAAAATTCATAAGTCCCGAGCCAAGTTGTTTCTCGATCGCATGATTATGCGAAAGGTGTTTACGACCACGCAAAAGGTGTTGCTCTACCATTCGCGGCTTCCTCCGTTTGCGGGTAAGCTCCGCAGCGACTGGTCTGGCCCTTTTATTGTGCAAATCGTGTTTCCACATGGAGCGGTTGACATCTTGAACCCTGCGAATGGGGACGTGTTCACAGTTAATGGACAACGCCTCAAACCCTACTTGGAGGGGGCACCAGCCAAAGTCGAGCAGGTCAAGTTCCTTGGCCCCAAAAATCAATCTTAAGAAAGCCTTAATTCTAAAAGCAAGTAGACATTGGCCCTAAGGATTTTGGACGCACTAGGAGAGTGATCTAGTTGAGACTGTCATGGCCTGATCGGCGTTGCCTACCTTGTTGATAGTTGGAAGTACTGGATCTACGGATCTGGTATCACTTGCTGGGCATTGTGGTCTTCGTTGAAGGGAGGTGAGGCCTGTCGAGACTAGTGACATCGAAGTTAGGCATCGTCTAGCCTAAGGACCCGTTGCCTTACATTGTTTGAGCCGTGCTTGCTAGATTAGGCTTCTACTCTCTCCCACAACCCATGCTAGTTTCTAGGGATTCTTCCCTTCTCCTCTGAGTCATCTTCTTGTCACCTACTTCTACGTTCTAGTCTCCTCCCCTTTACACTCTTTGTTAGCGTTTTAGGGTCGAGTCGAGCACTTTTTGCAAGCTTGTCCTCGTGGTGGTGAGAGTGGTCGACTCGAGAGTTTTTTGTTGTTGTGATGGATGGTTACATAGGCGGTCATCCATATCATTGTTGGGACCATGACAATTCTCCCGGGTACTCCGGACCCATGCATCCTAGGGTAGCACAGATAAACACCCCGTATGGTTGGGACAATCTTAATTGTGTGACTGAGCATTCTTCATATTGGGGTAATATGAGAGAGGCACCAACCACTAGACCACCATCTAGTTAAGCCGGATCATATGTTGGTCATCAAACTGAGACATTGCAAGAAACTTTGGACTCTTTCATGCGTACGGTAGACGACATGAGTGCACCGGTGACTCCAGTAGCTGTACCGTGCGACTATTGTGGGTTGAGTGGTCATATTATCGGGGAATGTCCTTATGTTCCCCCATAGCCTAAGTATGAGCATACCTTTTCCCAAAATGCTCAATATGACCATTACGCATCCGCGTACAACCCGAGAGGGATGGATTCGTGGGGAGACAATTCTTATTCAAATTCTTATACATCATTTTTACCCCAGTATCCTCCTCCTGAATAACCAGAATTCTACCAACACCCCACTTCAAATAATTGGCGGTCCGGATCTCTCCAGATCCGCTAAGATTTCGCGTGAACAAGTATTAGTGTTTGTTTAGGCTATTTTTGGTATATGTTTAGTCCCATTCCGGGAGATTGTCCTGGATTACCTTTTTCTATGGCTATAAATAGAACTCCTCCTCCTCCTTTTGTATTCACCCATTGCTTGGTTGCATTCTCTCTACTTAGAGTAAAAGCCTTGAAGCAAAAACTCAAGGTGGAGAAGAATGTCACTTGCAATGTGAGTCATGTAAATAAAATAATTGCTCTTAGTTTCTTTTAGTCTTGTCTTTTGATTCTTGCATGTTTCTTTCGTTTTATGTTCATTTCAATTAGCTTCTTTAATATTCCTTTCTTGCTTAGTTAAATTTCCTTTTAGTATAATGTTTCATTTTGTTAATGTAGTTAGTGTAATGAGTAGTGAGTAGTTTCATCCCCATTTGGGGGGTGGAGAAATATGTGATATCAATAATGTGATGTATTAGGTGTGTGTTATCTTAATCCGTTGAACCATACATGATTTCCATAACCATCTAATGGGATTTCACTCTTGTCTTTGAGATGCTAATGCTCTTGAATGAATCTTAGCATATGCTTATACTAATGGACCTATTTTATGGAGAATAATAAGGTGAGGATATGGATGGAATTAATATTGGAAACACAATTTGTAGTTGCATGTACTCTTGTTGCCTTTACCTTGGTTAATGTCTTGTATGTTTTAATGATATTGTACTATCTTATTTCACGTGGAGGCATAGTAGGGTTTAGTCTTTATACATGAGTTCATTTAGCTTCATTCCAATTATTGTCTTGTATTTTTTAATGATATTGTGTTATCTTATTTCATGTGGAGGCAAAGTTGGATGCAGTTTTATGTTTTCATGCACTAAATCTTTTGATGAGCTTAATTGAACACACATACATACACATATCTTTGTATTCACACTCCTTTCTCTACCCCTTATGGGGTTTAGTTTTATTGCTTATTTTCCATTTCCTTTCGCATTGTAGTGTAGTGTAGATCATAACTCCTTTCTCTCCTTTCTTTCCCACTCGCCATCGAACAAACCAAAAGTCGACACACCTCCCTGTGGATCGACCCGTATTTGCCACCGCTTCAACGCAGCCGTGCACTTGCGGTTAATATAAAACATATCAATCAGATATGTATGGAATTCATAATGGAAACATGGCTTGTAGTAGCATGTGCTTTTGTAGCCCTTACCTTGATTAATGTCTTGTATGTTTTAATGATTGTGTAAATCTTGTTAGATGTGGGAGAAAGATGAGGAGCACCAGACCAAGCCACCCCAGAAAGCCACTCTCCACCAAATGCTCATGGACTGCCAATCAGTGGTCCCGAACCGCCAATTGGTGGTTCAGAAGTCGCGCATGGTGCATAGTTTTGTCTCGCCTTGTTCTCCAAGCTGAGGGCCTTCTATTGCCAACACTAGAACAATACTTTGATCTACTCAATTGGCGGGCACGAATGAAAGAAGAAAACTAACTATTTATCACTCATAAGCAAAATGGGATTTGTAACAAACTCATCTTTTCTTTATTCTTTCTCACTTACATTCTCCTTTCTTTTTCTCCTTTTCACTCATTCAATGACTTGTTTACAAATGGAGAACTCTTGTGCTTATATATGCACTTACAATGACTCTTCAACTTAGCCTAAAACATAAACATAACATAAACTACATAAAGATGATCATTCAAGATCATTACAACCTCTACTTAAATTGCATCATAAAATAGGACGAAAATCATAGAGAAATGAAGAGACTCTTTGTCTATTGCTTTCCTTCGACCTTTCATCTTCTATTTTGTTTAGTCATCAACTCCTACATGACTTGCCCTCCATAGATGATTTGGCTGGTGACTAGGATGCCACCTAGGATTAAGTTCAATTCTCAATACTCCTCCTTGAACTTAATCCTCTTCCATCGACCATCCCAAGATGATTTCGCAACTTCACATACAAACGGATTGGCAGGGATTTTGGTTTGTGTGAGAAGACACACCATGTGCAACTCATTTGTCGTCTCGTAGATTTCACAAAGTGTCTTGAACCTCCTTGGTCTCATCTCATCTTGTTTGTTGGATGGAACTGTTTCATGTTCAGTGGGGTTGGCAATCTCCTCTTCATGTTCTTCATTTGGCACTTATGAAATCTCCTTTTTGGAGTCCCATGTTACCTCCTTGTTAAGCTGCACATCATGGCTAATGACAATTTTGTTGTAAGTGGGATCGAGAATCCTATAAGCTTTCGATCGTTCATCATAGCCAATGAACACAAGCTTTGTGATCCTATCATCAAGTTTTATTCTTTTCTCCTTTGGTACATGTGCATAGGAGACACTCCCAAACACCTTCAAATGTGCCACAGTTGGCTTGTAGCCACTCCAAGCTTCTTGTGGAGTTACTTCCTCCAAGCTTGCAGTTTTGCAATGATTCAATGTGTACACCGCACAAGCCACCGCCTCGGCCTATAGTTCTTTTAACATGTTCTTGCTCTTTAACATACTTCTAACCATGTCCATGATGGTTCTATTCTTTCTCTCGGCTACACCATTTTGTTGTGGCGAGTATGGAGCAGTTAAATGATGTTTTATGCCATTTTCCACATAAAAGTTGTTGAACTCAGTTGATGTGAACTCTCCTCCTCGATCAGACCGCAATGTCTTGATGCTATTGCCACTTCCTTTCTCCACATATGCCTTAAACTTCTTGAATATGCAAAATGCCTCGGTTTTTTCATTCAGGAAGTACACCCACATCTTGCGTGAAAAATCATCAATAAAGGTTAAGAAATAACGATTCTTACTAATCGAGTGTGGAGTGATCGGTCCACAAATGTCGGTATGTAGCAACTCTAGCAGCTTCTTTGCTGTATATTCAGCTTGTTTTGGAAAACTCTTCCTTGGTAATTTTCCAACCATGAAACCTTCACAAAATCCTTCTTTAGATTCGATCATCGGCAAACCATGCACCATTCCCTTTTGCGCCATTTCTTGGAGCCCACCAAAGTTCAATTGTCCAAGTCGCATATGCCACAACCAATCTCCCTCAATGCATGCATTCAAATATCTAGCACGAGTACATGTTAGATTCAACTTAAACATTCGATTTTTTGACATCTCTACCTTTGCAATCAAGGCCCCATCTTGTCCTCGCACGGTCATGTGTCGATCCTTTATCAAGATAGTGAACCTTTTCTCCAAGAGTTGTCCATGATAAGTATGTTCGTCTTCATATCGGGCACAAAGTAGACGTTGGAAATAAGCTTTTGTGATCCATCCTTCACTTGAATCATGATGTGCCCTTTCCCCTCCACACGCACCTTTGATGCATCTCCAAACGAGACGTGCCCATGCACTCCCTCTTCGAAGTGTGTGAACATGTGTCTTTTCCCACACATGTGATTGCTTGCTCCCGTATCGAGATACCAAATACCTTCTTGTTCGGTTTCCACTCCTTTGTCGGCAAGAAAAAGCACTCCATCACAAGCATTCTCCTCCACGGCAACAAGGTTGGAGTTTTCTTCCACCCTTTTCTTTGACCAACACTCGCTTGCATAGTGTTCATGCTTCCCACAATTGAAGCACTCAATCTCCTTCTTTGATCCAAGATCACCACGGCCACGGTTGGAGCTCTCCTCCAGCTTCTTTTGAGACCAACACTCTTTCGCAAAATGGCCACGCTTCCCACACTTGAAGCACTCGACCTTCGTTTTTTTTGGACGACCTCCATAGTCACGACCGCTTCCACGATCTACGTTGCGAGGTTTCTCCTCCTTAAGCGACATCTTCGCTTGCAACGCCTCCTCCAAGACATCTTGCCTCTTCTTCTTCTTTCTTTGCTCGTGTGCCTCCAATGAGCTTGCTAGGTCATCGATGGTCATCTTCTCGAGGTCCTTTTGTTCCTCTGTAGCACACTCAACATTTTCAAACTCTTCGGTGAGAGAACGCAGCACCTTCTCCACCACTCTTCCTTCAGTCAACGCCTCCCTATTTCTCTTCAATTTTTGGGCACCATGCGAACCCTCGTCACGAAATCGGCAACACCTTCCGATTCCTTCATTTTCAACGCCTCGAACTCGCCTCGACGCATTCAGAGGTGCACTTGCCTCACCCGATCAGCACCCTTGTAGCTTTTCTCAAGGGTATCACATGCCTCCTTCGATGTCTTTGCTTCAACGATCTTCTCACCACTTGGAAGAGAAGAAAGAGAGCCCTCTTCTCTTTGGCTCTTCTATCCTTTTGTTGTTTGATTTGTGTGACGGTTTCTACCCCGTCACAACCTCCTCCTCGAAGCCGCTCTCCATAAGATCCCAAACATAATGCGCACCAAGTAGGGCACGTATTTGGATACTCCAATTGTCATAGTTCCCTTTCGAATGGCGAGGCAATGATACATGACCAAACGAAGCCATTCCTGAGGTCCCCAACAGACGAGGCTCTGATACCAAATGTTAGATGCGGGAGAAAGACAGGGAGCACCAGACCAAACCACCCCAGAAAGCCGCCCTCCACCAGGGACACATGGACCGCCAATCAGCGGTCCCAAACCGCCAATTGGTGGTTCAGAGGTCGCACCTGGTGCGCGATTTTGTCTCTCCTTGTTCTCTATGCTGAGGGCCTTCTATTGCCATCACTAGAACAATACTTTGATCTACTCAATTGGTGGGCACGAATGAAAGAAGAAAACTAACTATTTATCACTCATAAGCAAATTGGGATTTGTAACAAACTCATCTTTCCTTTCTCTTTCTCACGTACATTCTCCTTTCTTTTTCTCCTTTTCACTCATTCTATGACTTGTTTACAAATGGAGAACTCTTGTGCTTATATAGGCACTTACAAAGACTCTTCAACTTAGCCTAAAACATAAACATAACATAAACTACGTCAAGATGATTATTCAAGATCATTACAACCTCTAGTTAAATTGCATCATAAAACAGGACTAAAATCATAGAGAAATGAAGAGACTCTTTGTCTCTTCCTTTCCTTCAACCTTTCATCTTCCATCTTATTGAGTCATCAACTCCTACATGACTTACCCTGCATAGATCATGTGGCTAGTGACTAGGTTGCCACCTAGGATTACGTTCAATTCTCAAAAAATCTTATTTGATGTGGAGGCATAGTGAGGTTTAATCTTTATACATGAGTTCATTTAGCTTCATTCCAATTATTGTCTTGTATGTTTTAATGATATCGTGTTTTCTTATTTCTTGTGGAGGCAAAGTTGGATTTAGTTTATGAGCACTACATGTTGTGATGAGCATAATTAAGCACACATACACATATCTTTGTATTCACATTCTTTCTCTACCCTGTATGGGGTTTAGTTTTATTGCGTATTTCCAAATCCTTTCGTATTGTAGTGTAGTTTAGATCATAACTCCTTTCTCTCTTTTCTTTCCCACTCGTCGTCGAACAAACTAAAGTCGACACACCTACCTGTGGATCGACCCGTATTTGCCACAACTCCAATGCGGCTGTGCACTTCCGGTTAATTAAAACTTTTCAATCAACTTTTTGGCACTGTTGCCGGGGAGGTGCTCTGTCCAGACTTTGGTTTGGACGATTCGAGTAGGTTTATTTTTTTGTTTTTAGTTTTTGTTTGTTTCAGGGATATCTTGGCATCGCGGGGAGGCAACTGGAGAAATTGGAGGAAGAAGGACACCAAAGTGACCGCCAATTGGAGGCCTGGTGAGCTAACTTTGCTCCAAATTTTGTTTTAGTTGTTTGTTTCGTCAATTTAGTAATCTCGGAGTTCAATTTTGCATGTTACAACCTGTAGTTAGCTCCCAGATTAATAAATTCCCCTTTTAAGACAACTTGGACCTTAAAACTCAAAGCAAAAGATTAGACTTCTTGTCATCTAGGTCATGCATCATTTGTAGACCTTGCACGCATTTGTCTTTTGTTTTCTTTACATTCTTGTTGTCGATTGATGGCATGAGGTATGTTTACCCATTCTCTCATTCATGCATGGTTAAAGCATGCATTAGTTAGTATGGTGCATCGGGACAAGATTGAGGTGAGTGCTTGTTTGGTGAGTTGCTTGCTAACCTAAGATTTCGAAATACCTTTAAGGGGAATGACCTATAGTCTTCAAAGATAGGGTAGGGGATTTCATCACCCCTCCCTTCACCCCAAAAAGCACACTCAAGTAAAACCATAATCTAAAAGCAAGTAGACATTGGCCCTAAGGAATTCGGACGCACTAGGAGAGTGATCTAGTTGAGACTCTCATGATCAGATCGACGTCGCCTGCCTTGTCGATAGTAGGAGGTACTGGATCTCCGGATTTGGTATCACTTGCTGGACATTGTGGTCTTCATTGTAGGGAGGTAAGGCGTGTCGAGACTAGTGATTTCTAAGTTAGGTGTCGTCTAGCCTAAGGACCCATAGCCATAAGTTGTTTGAGCCATGCTTGCTAGATTAGGCTTCTAACCCTCACCCTTTACCCACGATACTTTCTTTCTAGGGATTCTTCCCTTCTCCTCTGAGTCATCTTCTTCTCACCTACTTCTACATTCTAGTCTCCTCCCCTTTACACTCTCTGTTAGCGTTTTAGGGTCAAGTCGAGCACTTTTTGCGAGCATAGCCACGTGGTGGAGAGAGTGGTCGACTCGAGAGTTTTTTGTTGAGATGGATGGTTACATGGGCGACCATCCATATGATTGTTGGGGCCATGACAATTCTCCCTGGTATTCTAGACCTATGCAACCTGGGGTGGATCAGAGTAACACCCCGTATGGCCGGGACAATCTTAATTGTGTGGCTGAGCAATCTTCAGATTGGGATAATAAGAGAGAGGCACCGACTGCTTGACCCCCATCTAGTTATGTCAGATCATATGCTGGTCAACAAACTGAGACATTACAACAAATTTTGGCCTCTTTCATGCGTACGGCAGACGACATGAGTGCAATGGTGGCTCCAGTAGTTGTGTCATGCGACTGTTGTGGGTTGAGTGGTCATGTTATCGGGGAATGTCCTTATGTTCCCCCAGAGCCTGAGTATGAGCATACCTTTTCCCAAAATAATCAATATGACCATTACACATCCACGTACAACCCGAGAGTGATGGATTCGTGGGGAGACAATTCTTATTCAAATTCTTATACATCATTTTCACCTCAGTATCCTCCTCCTGAATACCCAGAATTCTACCAACACCCCACTTCAAATCATTGGACTCATTCTCAGACCATCAACACCCAACCCCCAAATTTCCCAAGATCTGACTTGGACCTCACAGTTGACCATATACCTGATTACTTGAAACAAACTTTCCTTACCTTCATGGAAACCACTCAACAGTCCATACAAAATATGACACTGCAAGTGAGTCAAAAATGACGCAGCAATTTCGTGAACGTGAGGAGAGTAACTTTTCTTGTCAACAAGAGGATTTATCTTCTGATATCGAACCACCACCACATCCACAAATTCAAAGCACAATCTTTCAAAGCCAAACTCCTAGTCAGTCTGAGGGACTTGGCATTTCAATTCACGATCACTTAGTGGAGGATTTGATTCAAATTGAGAATAACATGGACCATTTTCATTTTGATTCAGCACAGGATTGTGGATTACCTTTTTGTCCCATGGCCCTTGAGCCACATGATCTTCACGTTATACCTCTTAAAGACTCTCCTCTGGTGGAGCAAGAGTTCCCTAGTCCCCTCAATTTCAAACAACCTCATGAGAGTTTGCCTCTCACTATTGTTCTTGATCATCTTGGAAATGATGGAACATCAAACAACTACATTGCTCATGAGGGTATTATGTAACCTCCCCGAACAGCGGAAAATTTAAACTTTTAAATCAAGTGGACACACGTGGATAAAACCATCAAGAGTGGGGACATTACTGAAAGAAATACTCAAATACATATGGTGCACCATATTACATAAGAGTTTGTCAAAAGAGTGATTACATCGGAATACAAAATACATAAAAGACGTAATCACGACAACCTAAATAGGTAGACGACAGGATCCAGTCCCAAAGTGCAATCTCCCTCGGTCACCACCCGCCGGAACCTAACGCGGTCCTGAAAAATATGCAACAACAATGCCTGAGTTTCCATAAGGAAACCCCGTATGACAAGCTCACCTATATGCCCTAACATACTAGTATAGCATGACATGGAATACAAAGCAGTAGAACAACATTGCCACCAAGGGCCAAACCGGACATCCGTTACGCGATCGTTCCCGCTGCCACACAGACCCCGCGGTCTACAATCGCCACCGCTGCCACACAGGCCCCACGGTCCGCAACATCGCCGCTGCCACACAGGCCGCACGGTCCAACCACCACCGGTACCACACCGGCCACACGGTCAAACATCACCGCCGCCACACAGGCCGCACGGTCCAGCATCAGGTCCCCGTAGAAACCTACCGTAGGCACATACGGTCTAACGGACAGAACGCAACACATCCCTACACGCGACTAAACAAGCCAAGGGATCGGTGAGGAGGCGTTCGCACTTCCACGCAGGTAGAATCAGATCTGAAAACATCGTGGTCCACCACCACACCAACGGAGCCGTCGCTCAGGTCGGTCCATCAACTGCCGCCACACAGACCTCACGGGATATCACTCGATAGGTGCCCAGTCAAGCCACCTACCGGAACACATCATCGGCAGTCCATTGCCGCAACCACACAGGCCACGCGTGACCCTCCCTGCCGCCACACAGGCCGCACAGGGGCCCTACCCCCGCCACACAGGCCGCACGACACGTGCAATAACTGCCATCATGGCTAGTCAAGCATATCTGCCACACAAAGGCTAGACAATCGACAGATCCGAACCGAAGTCCGCACGGTCAACGAGCTCCACGTGCAACACCAACGCCGGCTCCAAACGAGCATGGTCGTGTCCTCCGTCGCCGTCAATAGGCCGGTACCTCTCTGGACCTCCGTCGCCAATCCTGGCCGGTAGTCACTGTGCCTCCGTAGCCATCGGCCGGTAGTCACTGCACCCGCCAGCAGTTGCGTGTTGCAGAAGCAATGGGATCCGCAATCCCTCAGGCTGCTACTCTAACGCGAGTCAAACGATCCACCAGAAATAGTCACGATCCATACATGGAGGTGACGCGTTCCAGACACCCACACTCTTCCACACGGCGGCCCCTGGGCAGGCACGCATAACGCGCCCACCGTCACCTCCCGGCTCACGCACAAGTCGAGGACACGGGGTTCCGTGGACAGAGTTGGCGTCCTAAGCGGAACCAGGAATTCTTTCCTGTGCAAAAACTGTCGACCGAAAGAGACACTCGGTCGACCGTTTCCTCAAAGGAATCGGTCGACCGCTGTGACAAACGGTCGACCGCTTCCACAAGGGAAATCGGTCGACCGAAAGTGACAGCTCGGTTGACCGCTTCCACAAGGGAATCGGTCGACCGAAGCGTCTGCAACGGTCGAACTAATTGCGGAACACAATATTTCCTAACGGTCTACCGAAGGTCTAAAACCAGTCGACCGAACGAGGTCAAAATCCCGAGTCTGGTCAACATCAAAATCCAATATATCGGTCGACCGACTCAGGGGTCTCGGTCGACCGAAACCTTACAGGGTCAACCTAATATCTTCTACGTCAACAACGGCCGACCGCAACCACACAAAGGGTCCGGTACACTTAGGTTCCGGTCGACCGAACACAAAGACCCGTCGACCGAAACACGACAGCCAGTCTAAAAACACTACGTTCGGTCGACCGTCCAAGGGACCCGGTCGACCGAGAGAGGTCTTCAACCTCGCGCCAGCCGAGGTTTTGACGCCGAAACTCGTCGCCGACGAGGTCTCCGACCTCCCGCGACCTACCAAAACATCACCCCAACGTGGGTGATCACTAAGGCATCTAATGCAAGAACTTGGCATACCTCAACGCGTAGGACGACGACGAATGCCGGTGCTCGCGCGACAACGCCTCCGAATTGCAACCTCACGCACGTCCTCCTCGCACCACGCCCAACACACTCGCCTCTCGCACCTTCACCACCACACCAACGCCACCGAGGAAGAGGAAGAGATGGGTGGAAGAGGAGAAAGGTTTGAAGAAGAACAAGAAAAAGAAGAGGAGAAGGAAAGGTTGGTTTCCTTTAAACCAACCATCCATCACTCAACCAAACCTCCAATCCTCTCAGCCCCACCCCTACTCCAGCCCATCACTTCCCATGCCTCCCAACCCATCACCAACAACACTCTCCTATTCCACCTCAACTTCCCATGCAAACCACCAATTGGCACACCTAATCACCATTAAACCTTAATCAAGGTTAGGGTTATAACAATCCACCCTCCTTAAAAGGATTTCGTCCTCGAAATCGCGACAAGCTGCTCCTCGAAGCACCAAGTCCTCCTTCTACACTCGCTCTGAGAAGAAGGAAAACACCGCACACAAACAACTCACACTAACAACAAGGCCCAAAAGCAGATGAAGTACCTCCCGTTCAGGTGTGGGATGCCACCCGTTTCCTCAGCCTGGATGGTGAAGACCCGTCCAGCTCTCCGATCCTGCTCTGGTCGTGCAACAGATATGTCGACTCCGCCTCTCCCTGCATCTGGGGGTCCAGATCTCCTGCTGGGTCCTCCTCGCCTCTGAGGGCACTCTCGGACAAAGTGTCCCTGCTGACCGCATCCTCTGCAAACTCCATTACGGACGAAGCACTGCTGCCCGGGGTGGACTCCGCAACAAGCTCTGCATGCCTCAGGTAGGCTATAACTACCCTCCTCAGTGCGGAACCTCTTGCCCGAACTACCTCCAGAACGGTCCTCTGCACGACCCTCCCGATCTCTCTGCTGCCTCTGAGGTTCCTGATAGTTCTCCTGGATATCCTGGTCGATGATAGTCGCGAACTTCACTGCATCCGCCAAGGTCTGCGGCATACTATTGATCACACGCGACTGGAGCTGCTGTCTCAATCCCTTGATGAACTTCCTCGCTCGCTGCTCAGGTGTCACATAGGTCCTAGAACAGTAACGCTCCAACGCGTTGAACTTGCTGATGTAGCTGGCCAGAGACATCTCCTTCTGCTCAAGGGCAAGGAACTCCTCCTTCTTCCTATCTCTGACATGCTGAGGGAAATACTGCTCATTGAACTCCTCCAAAAACTCATCCCAGCTGACATCTACTCTGTCGTCGAACACCACCGCTTATGTGGACCTCCACCAATTTGCCGCAACACCGTCCAGAACGTAGGTGGCCAGATCCACCATCCTCTCAGGTGCAACTCCAATCGCTCGAAAGATCTTCTGCATCTTGAAGATCCAATCCTCAGCTACCTCAGGAGCACTCCTGCCATCAAAACTCGGTGGGTGTTGGCGCATAAACCGATCATGCTTAGCGCCCAACCTACCCTGCACATTCTGGGCTGCCTGATGCTCCAGAAACTCGCCCAACCTGTCCCAGTTGGCGCCTCCTGTGTTGTCACTGGCATCGCGATTACGCGGGGAACTCCACACACGTCTAGGAGCCATCTGGAACATCAATCAAAACTAATCAGCAATGCATGCATGATCTACTACCAGAATGCAGTAATCAAACTATACTATTCGCAAGGGTGATTTCTTTAAGAGAATGCACAGGAACCGACCGCTCTGATACCAATTGTAACATCCCCGAACAGTGGAAAATTTAAACTTTTAAATCAAGTCGACACACGTGGATAAAACCATCAAGAGTGGGGACATTACTGAAAGAAATACTCAAATACATAAGGTGCACCATATTACATAAGAGTTTGTCAAAAGAGTGATTACATCGGAATACAAAAAACATAAAACACGTAATCACGACAACCTAAATAGGTAGACGACAGGATCCAGTCCCAAAGTGCAATCTCACTCGGTCACCACCCGCCGGAACCTAACGCGACCCTGAAAAAGATGCAACAACAATGCATGAGTTTCCATAAGGAAACCCCATATGACAAGCTCACCTATATGCCCTAACATACTAGTACAGCATGGCATGGAATACAAAGCAGTAAAACAACATTGCCACCAAGGGCCAAACCGGAAATCCGTCCCGCGATCGTTCCCGCTGCCACACAGACCCCGCGGTCTACAATCGCCACCGCTGCCACACAGGCCCCACGGTCCGCAACATCGCCGTCGCCACACAGGCCGCACGGTCCAACCACCACCGGTACCACACCGGCCACATGGTCAAACATCACCGCCGCCACACAGGTCGCACGGTCCAGCATCGGGTCCCCGTAGAAACCTACCGTAGGCACATACGGTCTAACGGACAGAACGCAACACATCCCTACACGCGACTACACAAGCCAAGAGATCGGTGTGGAGGCGTTCGCACTTCCACGCAGGTAGAATCAGATCTGAAAACATCGTGGTCCACCACCACACCAACGGAGTCGTCGCTTAGGTCGGTCCATCAACCGCCGCCACACAGACCGCACGGGATATCACTCGATAGGTGCCCAGTCGAGCTACCAGCCGGAACACATCATCGACAGTCCATCGCCGCAACCACACAAGCCACGCGTGACCCTCCCTGCCGCCACACAGGCCGCACAGGGGCCATACCGCCGCCACACAGGCCGCACGACACGTGTAATAACTGCCATCAAGGCCAGTCGAACATATCTGCCACACAAAGGCTAGACAATCGACAGATCCGAACCGAAGTCCGCAGGGTCAACGAGCTCCACGTTCAACACCAACGCCGGCTCCAATCGAGCAGGGTCGCGACCTCCATCGCCGTCAATAAGCTGGTACCTCTCTGGACCTCCGTCGCCAATCCTGGCCGGTAGTCACTGTGCCTCCGTAGCCATCGGCCGGTAGTCATTGCACCCGCCAGCAGTTGCATGTTACTGAAGCAATGGGATCCGCAATCCCTCAGGCTGCTACTCTAACGCGAGTCAAACGATCCACCAGAAATAGTCACGATCCATACATGGAGGTGACGCGTTTCGGACACCCACACTCTTCAACACGGCGGTCCCTGGGCAGGCACGCATAACGCGCCCACCGTCACTTCCCTGCTCACGCACAAGGCGAGGACAATGGTTTCCGTGTACAGAGTTGGCATCCTAAGCGGAACCAGGAATTTTCGACCGCTTCCACAAGGGAATCGGTCGACCGAAGCGTCTGCAACGGTCGAACTAATTGCGCAACACAATATTTCCTAACGGTCTACCGAAGGTCTAAAACCGGTCGACCGAATGAGGTCAAAATCCGAAGTATGGTCAACATCAAAATCCAATCTATCGGTCGATCGACTCAGGGGTCTCGGTCGACCGAAACCTTACAGGGTCAACCTAATATCTTCTACGTCATCAACGATCGACCGCAACCACACCAAGGGTCCGGTACACTTAAGTTCCGGTCGACCGAAACACGACAGGCAGTCTAAAAACACTACGTTTGGTCGACCGTCCAACGGACCCGGTCGACCGACAGACGTCTTCAACCTCGCGCCACCCGAGGTTTTGACGCCGAAACTCGTCGCCGGCGCGGTCTCCGACCTCCCGCGACCTACCAAAACATCACCCCAACGTGGGTGATCACTAAGGCCTCTGATGCAAGAACTTGGCATACCTCAACGCGTAGGACAACGACGAACGCCAGAGCTCGCGCGACAACGACTCCGTACTGCAACCTCACGCACGTCCTACTCGCACCACGCCCAACACACTCGCCTCGCGCACCTTCACCACCACACCAACGCCACCGAGGAAGAGGAAGAGATGGGTGGAAGAGGAGAAAGGTTTGAAGAAGAGGAAGAAGAAAAAGAAGAGGAGAAGGAAACGTTGGTTTCCTTTAAACCAACCATCCATCACTCAACCAAACCTCCCATCCCCTCAGCCCCACCCCTACTCCAGCCCATCACTTCCCACGCGTCCCAACCCATCACCAACAGCAGTCTCCTATTCCACCTCAACTTCCCATGCAAACCTCCAATTGGCACACCTAATCACCATTAAACCTTAATCAAGGTTAGGGTTATAACATATTAGGCGTTCCTTAGAGGATACCTTGGGTTTGAGACCCACTTTTTGTTCTCCTGGTGTGTCGGACATGCCTAACGAGGTTCTTGACCTTGTTCCGACACACCAGCCTGTTGGTTGGAGAGTTTGGATTGACGATCATAACTTCAGCACCACAACGGGAGAAACGCTTCTTCCGTTGCCCCATATTTCCCAAACTCTTGAGAGGTTCAAGCTCTTTCAGTTTGATCCTTTGAATGAGACGCCTTTGCGTCCAATTCATGAACCTCTCATTTCATCTTGTGCTCTTTGTGGAAGGGGCCCACGCATGAGTATTCTGGCCCCGCGTGGTGTCATGTTCCCTTTCCAAGTGCATTAACCCACTTTTGAGGTTCTCATTTGATGTCCTTTGACAAATGAAGATGATAACTTATTTTTTGTACATAGTTATATTAAAAAAGAGAAAAAAAGAAAAAAGAAGTACAATAAAAGACTCTATGAGTGAGTATTGATTGTTGTGGGCTCCAACCTTTGTGTATTTGGGCCCCATTTCTTTCATGTATTTGTATTCCTTCTTTAGCATCTCACATGTTTTGAGGGAATTCGGGTTTGTGTCCATCAACATAACAATGAACTTCCCATTGCGCTTCATGTTGGTGAGATCTTTCCTTTTTCATACATAAATTCATGTAGTATCTTGCTCACATTCATTGAGGACAATGCATGAAGTAGGTGTGTGTGGGAGGGGGATGTTTGACGTGTGTACATAGTCGAGTCTTTTTCCTTTGATTTTGTTTTCTTTTGTGTGTATTGATAGGGTCATGTTAGTGTGCTGCATTTAATATCGATATATCTGTTTTCCATGATCCTTGGGTGACTTGTCTTCTTTTGCTTGCCTAGTGCTTTAAATTTTTCACATTTCTTTCAAAATTTTCATGTGTTTGTGAAAGAAAATGTTTTGTGGGTTTTGCGTGTGTTTAGCATTTGCAAAACTGTTGAGAGGCAAAGTAAAAAGAAAGCTCCCAAAAATTGTCTTGAACTTGATGCATTAGGATATCTGTTATAGTGGCTTTAGGAATTATCTAGTCATTAGGATTCACCCCGGTTTTCCCTCGGGGGGTTAGCAATTATAGGGTTTCAGTATTCAAACAATTTAAGAAGTCCACCCTGAACCTAGTGAGTCAATAATTTGTGTCTGTTAATTTAAGGAAGTTTGTTGTAGTCAAGGACCCTTTAAATCTTGTTGTGAGATATTGAGTGTAGGAGTTTTGGTTCATGTGTAGATAACAAATAAGTCAGTAGGTGTTCTCTCTTCTCACACGACTCATATCACTCGGGAAATTAGGTCTAAGGGGACTTTGAGCTTGGTGCTTTTGAGTCATCTGACTTGGGATGCACCGACCGAACTCCCATTACACGGGTGGTAGGGATTGCCCTATGGGAGTCCCCATAGGCCATGATGCACGAAACCTGAACCTGGGAGATGAAACTCCAACCAGTAAGAAAAAGAAAAGAAAAAAAGTAAGAAAACAAGAAAAGGTAATGCAAATAAGAACCTTAATGGACTTTACAGTTTCTATCATTTGAGGAGGTTAAGGTTGTCCATGTCTTTCACTTAAGTCCTTAATTAACTTGCACGAATAATTCATTAGGCTAGGTGTGTGGACTTGATACATATATAAAGTCGACCCGTAGGATTACCGCGTCCAATGATCGACAAAATATGTCCAACGAGTCGAGTGTGTAGATTGAATAATGCATCTATGTTTGGATTTTGTGGGTATATCTGCTGAAAACCCTTAGGAGACAACACTCCTCCTCGTTGGCGACAAGGAGGTTTAACAGCTTGTTGCACGTGCTAAGTGCAATCTTGATTCCTACGAAAGTGAGTTAGGACTTCCCTATTTTTCGTATGTTTTTCTTTTCTTTCATTTTTCACTTTCCTTGTTTTGCTCGGGACTAGAAAAAGTTAGGTGTGGGGATATTTGATTGGCATCATATCATGCATATATTTGTGTCTTATACCTTTATTTTTAGCCTAAGCGATGCTACGTAATGAGTTTTGTGTTTAGGTTTCTGGAATAAATAGGGTTGAGGAGAAGATGCATAAAAGGACTCAGAAGCAAGGAAACATGACTAAGTTGCAAGCCTTATGGACTGAGATGAAAGAGAGAAGGACCCATATGTAAAACCAAAAGAATCAATGAGCAAATCAAGAAGCTCCATACCTTAATGAGGAGTATTTTGGCAATTAAATCAGGGCCCAACCATCGACAACCCAATTGGGCACACCAAACACCAAGACATGAAGCTAGAATCAAGCCAAGCAAATGCAGACTGGATTGGACAAATCCATGCCACTAATCAGCGGTCTGGAATGCTTCAACACGCACATGATTTGGTCAGTTGGTGTATTATGTTGTGTTTAGTCCATATTTTGTATGCGTTTTGGTCCCATACCGGGGGATTGTCTCGGATTGGCTTTTTCCAGGCCTATAAATAGAACTCTTCACCTTCCTTTGTATTCACCCATTGCTTGGTGGCATTCTCTCTACTTGGAGTGAAAGCCTTGAAGCAAAAACTCAAGGTGGAGAAGAATGCCACTTGTAATGTTAGTCATGTAAATAAAATAATTTTTCTTAGTATCTTTTAATATTGTCTTGTCTTTTAATTCTTGCATGCTTCTTTAGTTTAACTTCCTTTCAGTTTACTTCTTTTATATTTCTTGCTTGCTTAGTTTAAATTCGTTTCAGTGGAATGTTTCATTTTCTTAATGTAGGTTGTAGTGTAATGATTAGTGAGTAGTTTCATCCCCATTTGGGGGTGGAGTAATTTGTGATATGATTATGTGAGGTACTGGGTGTGTTATCTTAATCCTTTGAATGAAGCTTAGCATATGCTTAGACTAGTAGACCTATTTTATGGCGAATGATGAGGTGAGGATATGGATGAAATTGATAAAGGAAACATGGCTTGTAGTTGCATGTGCTCTTGTTGGCCTTACCTTGATTAATGTCTTGTATGCTTTAATGATTGTGTAAATCTTATTTCATGTGGAGGTGATGAAGATTTAAATTTATACCGCAAGTGCACGGCCGCGATGAAGCGGTGGCAAGTACGGGTCGAACACAAGGAGGGAGAGATTTCGTTGTTAATGTTATTTTCGATTAAGAGGAAGAAGGAGAGAAGAATTAATTTGGGTTTTTGGGGTTTTTGGTTTAATTAACTAAAGTACGAAACAAAAGCAATTAGAACTAAAACAAGAAATAAGAAGAGAAATCCGTTGGGTGGAGGTTTAGATTTAGGTGTAGATTGGAGAATGGAGAAACTTGAAATAAATCATGTTAGTTATGAAGCATTACAAGATAAATGATTTAACATAAACTCAAGTAATCAAAATATACTAATCACGAACTTAAAACAATAACATGCATTCATCTTCTCTACCCCTAAATCCATCACCTCCACCCTTTGGAAAGAGTTAGAAACTCATGGAGGGAGGAAGAAGAAGAGGTCCTTGAGACATTAAAAGAAAACTAAAACAAGAATTAAAAGAACAGAATTTTATTAATAAAACTAAGGTACACAAATAAGAACAACAACCAAGGACCCTATTTACATCGTTCTCGGGTCTATTTATAATTGCTACAAGGGACTTAGGTATAGAATTGGATAGTACACGTGTCCATACACGAGTGGACGAAATTGGGACACACGGATCAACCAATGGGCGGCGGAATCGCCGCACATCATGTGTATTGTGCGGCGGATTCGCCTCCCACGTTGGTCGGATTTAATCAGGATTTTTGTCACGCGTTTATGGTATGATTTGATCTTTATTTGCGTGTCTGGATGATTTCTTTCCATTGTCTTGAGCTCCGGATTAATTCCTTCCATTGTTGGAGATTTATAGTTGATTTTTCTTTTGACTTTTCCAACAAAATATCTTGATCCTTTTCTTTTGCAATTAGGTCCTTGGCATTTTTTTGCAATTAAGCCCTTGACCTTTTTGTGATTAGCTCCTTGAATGCTTTTATGCTTGGATGCATTTCCAATTGAAACCCGATAAACTTGAATTCGGTCTTTATGATAGAAATGAATCTTTTGCACACGTTTATGCTCGGAATGTGGGTAAATTGCATTCAGGTCCCTGTATTCTGTAAATAAGACTAAACACATACCTTAGTAGCATTTATTGATGTAAAAGTAATCTAAATGAAAGACATATGATGCAATGTATGCAATGCATCAAATACCCCCACACCTAGATTTTGCTAGTCCCTAGCAAAGCAGAATATAAGAAAATGAAAGCAGGGAAATCCTAACTCACTTTCGTAGGAATCACGGTTGCACTTAGCATGTGCAACAAGCCGTTAAACCTCCAAGTTTCCTAGGAGGAGGAGTGTTGTCTCCTGAGGGTTTTCAGCGGATATACCCACAAAATCCTGAATCAACATTTCATTAATAGCTCTCAATATCCCTACCTCAACTTTATACATCTCACTAAGAATTTTTGCATGCTCATTATATAAATCTAACTCATTAAAAATATGACTTGGTCTTTGTTCCTCCAACTTTCACACCACTAACCCTTCTACACATGTTTATCACTTGAATTATTTTGCATGCCTCCTTTGGTGGTGAAGTATCATTCGGATCAACCATGGCATGGATCATTCTTTTAGCTTTGGGCCTTGAGTATTATTTTTTTCTTTTTTTCCGTGATTCAACACATTTGCTTTTTGACACTTTTACCCTTTTGCATTCGTGTAGCGAGTTTGGTCGATAATCCCGAGCTGGTAGACTCAAGTTACCGGGTTTCAAGATACCCCTACGGACCAGTGACTCAAAGGCTTGGGCTTTTGTAATCATTTTGCAGAATGTGTTTTCCTCACTTTATTCCTTTTATTTTTATTTTTATTTTCCTCAAGGCTTAATTGCTATTAGAAGTCCACACTTCCCGGTATATTTTCCTCAACCTCTGCTTTTTATCAACCACTTCAAAGATTTGATTCATCCAATTTAAGTGCATACATGTCTTAAAGGGCAATGGGTTATTTCTTTGGAACTTAGATTTATGTCACAATTTCTACAAGCAGAACTACATAATAAGGAACAAAAACTCAATGCAATTTGTACACGGGTTTTAGCAGTTCAATCTTAAGCTATGTTATGAAACATTGATTTTTTTTTATATATTTTTTTTTTTTTAAAGAAGAAAACAAGCAAATAGATATATACATAGTTAAACGCCCCCCCACACCTAAATCATGCATTGTCCTCAATGTATGCATAGATAGAATAAATGCACTTATTACCTGAGTCGGCTTGCAGTAGAGGGGTTGAGTTTGCTCAGAGTCAACCGTAATCAGAACTGGATTGAATGACACCATATTGGTGCATGTATCCAGTTGAATTGTTCCCCATGTTGACTTGAGGAAAAGATTCCACTCTTCTCACTTGAATTGGTTCGCTTATTTGCTCGAGTGATGGTGGTTGAGTAAATGAATCACTCTCTCTTTTCTTACTTCCTTTTTGCTTATGTGATGATTTATTTGATTCAGAATTCTGATAAATACGTGCTCTCATCACAACATCACTTGGGTTGCATATTATTTCTGGCTCATTATCAATATGGAAGATATTAAATTCTGCTTTTAAGTTCCCGAAAGATAATTGCATGAGCCCATTTCGACAGTTTATTAATGCTTCCGAGGTGGCTAAAAAGGGTCTACCTAAAATTACAGGGATTTGTCGATTAGGATTTACAACAGGTTCAGTATCAAGTACGACAAAATCCACTGGATAAATGAAGTCACCAACCTTAATCAAAACGTCCTCTACTATACCTCTCGGTTTCTTAACAGAACAATCAGCGAATTGGAGGGTTGTCTTAGAGGGTTTCAGTGGACCAAGGTTGAGTTGCTCGTAGACAGAAAATGGGAGCAAGTTAACGCTTGCACCAAGGTCTAGAAGGGCTTTATTGATAAACGTATCTCCTATTGAACATGAAATTGTGGGACACCCCGGGTCCTTATATTTTATAGGAGATGTGTTGGAAAGAATTGAGCATATGTTTGCAGTTAAGAATGCCTTCTTTGGTACATTCGTTTTTCTCTTCTTAGTGCACAAATCTTTTAAGAATTTAGCATAAGCAGGTATTTGTTGAATCATGTCTAAGAGTGGAATGTTTACCTTAACTTGCTTAAATACTTCCAAGATTTTCTCTATTTGTGCACTAGAGTTCTTTTTGAGTCTATTGGGAAATGGGGCTTTAGGCACATAGACTCGCTCAGGTTCAGGCTGAGCTACAGGTTCAGGTTGGGTAGGTGGATTGGGCTTTTCAATTTGGACGTCGGGTTCAGTGGTCAAGTCATATGTGGGTGCTTGATGGCTGGATTGATTAGTCATTCTAGGGTTTACCACATTATTGTCAATTTGTCTTCCGGACCGTAATGATACTACAGCATTGATTTGTTGGAACGGTCCTTCCTCATTAACCATTTGAACCGGTCTAGGGTTGTTATTTCCTGAAGGTGGTTGATAAGATTGATATTGATTATTAGTTCTGGGGTTCACCTCAGGTTGACTTGGAAATTGGCCCTTTTCTCTTTCACCTATTATCTGTGCTAATTGGCTGACCTGTGTCTCTAGCCTTTGGAATGATTGGTTGGTTGTTTGTATAAAAGTTGTCATTAAAGTTTCTAATTTAGTCAACCTAACCTCATGATTTCCATTATTACCCCCAGATGATGTATTATTTTGATTATATGGGGTTGGTTGTTGTCTAGGAGGTTGTCCTTGTTGGTTCCACGAAAAATTGGGATGATTACGCCAACCTGGGTTATAAGTTGATGCGTAAGGATCATTTCTAGAATTGTTATATGTGGCATTGACATGTTCCAGGTTCACACAGTCCTCCATTAAATGACCAGTCTGACCACATCTAGAGCAAGGGGTAGGGGATGCTTGTCGGGTTTGGTTTTGCAGTTCTAGACTTTCCATTCTACGCATTAGGGTAGCTAGTTTTGCCTCGGCCGCTATGTTGGAGTCTATAGCTAAGACACCTGGTCGGGGTTGACTCGCTATTCTAGATCCAATACTCGGGTTGATGGGTGTTCTAGCATTGTCCCATTGCATACTATTTTCAGCTAAATCCTCAAGAAAAGTCCAGGCATCATTTTCATTTTTGGACATAAAATTCCCTTGGCTCACAGATTCTAGCATAACCCTAGATGTGGGTGTCAATCCCTCATAAATAATTTGGCATAATTGCCACTTCGGAATTCCGTGATGAGGGCATTGGGTCAAGACACTCTTAAATCTCTCAAGATAGGAATAGAACGGCTCGCTCTCAGACTGAACGAATGCAACAATTTCATTCCTAATCTTCATAGTCTTATGGTTGGGAAAATATTTTTTTAAGAAAACTTGAACAAATTCAGCCCACTTTCTAATAGATCTTTCGGCTAGACTATATAGCCATTTCTTAGCGTCGTCCTTAAGTGCTAGAGGCACAAATTTCAGACGCACTGCCTCTTCAGGAATATGCTGGTATTGCATAAGAGAGCAGATTTCCTCAAATTCTCTAAGGAAGAGATATGGATCTTCCCTAGAGGTGAACTTAGGCAACATACTCATGTATTGTGCCTTAAGTTCGAAGTCGCGACCCGGTATGGTGGGCATAACGATGCACGATGGCTGAGCAGCCATCGTTGGGTAGCACCGATCCCTCAGAGTTATAGGTTGCGCAATAGGCGGGTCCACTACGTTCTCACCCATTAGATCCGGGTGAGGTGGTGCAACAGGTGGATTGGGGTTAAGTTCCAGACTGGAATCTAGATGAACTCGTGAGAGTCGATTACTCAAGTCCCGAATCCAAATCTGAGTGCACCGGGTTGAATCAATTTTTGAATTCAAATTCGAAATTTAAATTCCAAATTTAATTTCAAGAATTAATTACTCTTTTTTTTCGTTTTTTTTTTTTTGAATTTTTTTGAATTTTAAAATTTTTTTTTATTTTTTTTTTATTTTTTTTTTAAAAGAAACAAACAATAGAAAGGTAGGGATGAGAAGGGAAAGAAGACTCAGACGAGAAGGGAAACTTAACTCTAAAGGATAAAAATTAGGGTTGGTCAGAAATTTCCTGAACAAGCACGGTCAAAACAATCCTAGACCTAGTGTCACTTAGATCTAGACGACTCCTAACAGGTTGAGTCGAATTAGTTTGCTTGATTCACCTCCCTCACCAATCAAACCAAGTTGGCCAGTTAGTGTATAGCTAGTGGGGGCGCTTCCGACAGAGTCGGTGCCAATTAGACAACCACGTCGCTTGGAAGACTTTCGTCGACACAAAAACACTTTCTAGACACCAAATTGAATTCAATTAGCTTCAGGTCATAGCAAGTCAAACCAATCTCCTCCTTAATTGAGTCTGAGTCCTTAGGGGCCAATGTCTAATTGATTTTAAATTTTAGGCTTAGGCGACACTTCAGGATTGTGGTTTGTGGGCTACGGGAGGGTGATGAATTCCCCACCGTATCTTTTCCTACGGAGTTGCCCTTAAGATAGTTTAACTTAAATCTAGCAAAGATAGTCAAACAATGGTCCTTTTAATGGGGGCAATTGCAAGGTTGTATGCAACTAAATTATATGCTCTAATGCAATCGATAAAAACCTCGATACGTACCTTGCCTCCAGCAATCTTCAACAAGTATTAATTTGCAAGAATTTAGCAAGAATAATGCAAGCAAAACATTATATGATGCATGCACTAAGGTCTTTCTAATTTTGCCAATTTTAGGTCAGAGTTGAATTATTGCCAATTATGGAATTGTAACCCTAACACGTGCAATTCTACGAAAGGAAACTTTTCAACTAGTCAGATTTTACGAGAAAGGCAAGAAAAGTTACCTCCGCAATGCTCAGTCGGGTTCGCCGCCCGCTCTCGGAGATTCCAGTAGCTCAATGCGACCACCCAGAGATGTCGACGACGCCCCAGAAATTTGACGACCAGAACCCACACTGGTGCGGCGATTCCGCCGCAAGTTACCTTGTAGATGCGGCGATTCCGCCGCCCAAGTGTCTCAGAACGCTCCCGGATTTCGCCGCGCGCTCTGTTGTCTCCTGCTACACAAATTCAAATACTTAGATCGCGCACAAGGTAGACAGGATAAAATCGAAAACACAAAAAACACAAAATCTGCGTCGCCTCCCTGGCAACGGCGCCAAAAACTTGATGAAGATTTAAATTTATACCGCAAGTGCACGGCCGCGATGAAGCGGTGGCAAGTACGGGTCGAACACAAGGAGGGAGAGATTTCGTTGTTAATGTTATTTTCGATTAAGAGGAAGAAGGACAGAAGAATTAATTTGGGTTTTTGGGGTTTTTGGTTTAATTAACTAAAGTACGAAACAAAAGCAATTAGAACTAAAACAAGAAATAAGAAGAGAAATCCGTTGGGTGGAGGTTTAGATTTAGGTGTAGATTGGAGAATGGAGAAACTTGAAATAAATCATGTTAGTTATGAAGCATTACAAGATAAATGATTTAACATAAACTCAAGTAATCAAAATATACTAATCACGAACTTAAAACAATAACATGCATTCATCTTCTCTACCCCTAAATCCATCACCTCCACCCTTTGGAAAGAGTTAGAAACTCATGGAGGGAGGAAGAAGAAGAGGTCCTTGAGACATTAAAAGAAAACTAAAACAAGAATTAAAAGAACAGAATTTTATTAATAAAACTAAGGTACACAAATAAGAACAACAACCAAGGACCCTATTTACATCGTTCTCGGGTCTATTTATAATTGCTACAAGGGACTTAGGTATAGAATTGGATAGTACACGTGTCCATACACGAGTGGACGAAATTGGGACACACGGATCAACCAATGGGCGGCGGAATCGCCGCACATCATGTGTATTGTGCGGCGGATTCGCCTCCCACGTTGGTCGGATTTAATCAGGATTTTTGTCACGCGTTTATGGTATGATTTGATCTTTATTTGCGTGTCTGGATGATTTCTTTCCATTGTCTTGAGCTCCGGATTAATTCCTTCCATTGTTGGAGATTTATAGTTGATTTTTCTTTTGACTTTTCCAACAAAATATCTTGATCCTTTTCTTTTGCAATTAGGTCCTTGGCATTTTTTTGCAATTAAGCCCTTGACCTTTTTGTGATTAGCTCCTTGAATGCTTTTATGCTTGGATGCATTTCCAATTGAAACCCGATAAACTTGAATTCGGTCTTTATGATAGAAATGAATCTTTTGCACACGTTTATGCTCGGAATGTGGGTAAATTGCATTCAGGTCCCTGTATTCTGTAAATAAGACTAAACACATACCTTAGTAGCATTTATTGATGTAAAAGTAATCTAAATGAAAGACATATGATGCAATGTATGCAATGCATCAGGAGGCATAGTCAGGTTTTGTCTTTATACATGACTTCATTTAGCTTCATTCCAATTATTGTCTTGTATGTTTTAATGATATCGTGTTATCATATTTCATGTGGAGGCAAAGTTGGATTTAGTTTTATGATTTTCATCTACTACATGTAGTGATGAGCATAATTGAACACACACATACACATATCTTTGTATTCACATTCTTTCTCTACCCCCTATGGGGATTAGTTTTTTTGCGTATTTCAAAATCCTTTCGCATTGTAGTGTAGTTGAGATCATAACTCCTTTCTCTCTTTCCTTTCCCACTCGCCTTCGAACAAACTAAAGTCAACACACCTCCCTATGAATCGACCCGTATTTGTCACCACTTCAACGCGGCCGTGCACTTGCGGTTAATTAAATCGTTTCAATTAATCACGCACCCTCGGCACCAACAATAACTGTAATGTCCACCAAATAACAGAAATTTTTAAACTATATATGATAATCAAAGACATCAAACATGTTGGAACGCTACTCAAAATATATACATCATATACCATAAGGTGTGTATACAAGAGTTGTCAAAAGTATGACTACATCAAAATACCACATCCATAAATACTAGTCATAACCACCTCAAAATAAACACAATGACCCGACTCCTAAATGTACTTGTCCTCAGTCACCACCGAGCTCAACACCTGAAAAACATAAATAACAATGCCTGAGCTTCCATAAGGAAACCCCTGTATACCAAGTCCACCTACATGCAGATGCAATACTCTATATATGCCCTATCATACTAGTATCATAGCATCATATAAAAACATAATAGTCATCTTCCCACACAGGGTCATATAGTCATAAAATAGATTTTGGACATCCGAAGATACCCACTGTAGGCACATGCGGTCATAAAGAGAGTACGTGACACACCCCCACTCGCAGTTACATTAGTGATAAGGGTTTGGTGAAGGTCACATGCACTTTCGAGTCATCATCAGATCTAATCGTGTGGTCTAAATGCCACAATCCGCCAGAGTCATCACTCGGGTTGGCCAGCCGTGCCACAGCTTGGACGATCATACTCCTCGGAACAACATCGATCAAGCATATCAGTTGTAACATCGGTCGGTCATATCCGTCGCCACACAGGCTAGACGGTCATCTCCGTTGCCACACGGGCTAACAGTCATATTGCTCCATAGAGCCACAACATATAGATCATGTAAAGGGGAATATGTGTTAGCAAACAACGATTCTACAAGTTCAGGAGTACCTTTCGTGGAGAGAACCTGTGGCAGCGGAAGGAAGATCGGAGGTCACCTTACGGAATCCTTTTCACCGGTCGGTCTCCTACTCTCTTGGAGAAGGAGCGCGAGTCCACAACCCAAGAGTCCATGGAATGAGCTTGGTGGAGATGCAGGGACGAAATGGGAGAGGGAGAAGGTGGCGGCTAGGGTGGGTGGAGGCTAGGGTTTGCACACTTGTTGTTTTTATCCAATGGGAGGCTCCCCTCCTTATATAGATGGCTCCACCCTAAACCCTTAAATGTGTAGTCCAACAGGGACGCGCCATGTGTCAGTGCTTTGGGCAAATATCTTATTAATCCTAGATATGCATGTCTCTCAACACCATACAAGTCTTAGTCCAGTCTCACCCCCTCTGCACCTGACCCGAGCTTCATCATTGTCGCCTTAACCCCATACAGGTGCCACCTGGCGCCACATGTGATGCTCGCACTTGGCTTCTATAGGTCACATGAATCGTGGGAACATTCATGTCAATCCTTTCATGTCAATCCTCACCAACATAGAGGATCTCATCTTGATTCCTAATCAAGGCAACTGTCCTATCATGAAATGCTCTGGATCTGTCATACAAGATCTCCTCACGATCAGTCTCATCTCTGCTCGCTATCAAAAGCGCCAGAGGCGAATGCTCGTGTGATTGAGCATTCTTCAGCCTATTGACAGAATAATATTTTATGCTAGAACAACTACATCAACCAAACAGATATAGTCGAAAAGAAAACACAATCACTCATAAAAGGAAGTTAGACATGTCAATGCATCAAAGTCTGCGTAAGCCTAAGGACTTCACATGAGACACAAACGAGTCCTTAGTTATAGCCTTGGTAAGAGGGTCAGCTACCATAAGACTAGTAGACACATGTCTTAACACAACTTCATTTCTCGCTATGATGTCCTTCACAAAATGATACCTAACCTTTATATGTTTGGTCTTTCCATGATATTTGGGGTCTTTCACATAATAAAGAGAAACCATGTTGTCACAATAGACAACAACAGGCTCATGCGATGTCTCCACTAGCCCAGTATGTTGTAAGAACCTCCTCAACCAAACTGCCTCTTGTACTGCTGTAGAGCATGCAACATACTCTGAGTCCATAGTCGACAGGGCTATACAGGTTTGCTTCTTGCTGGACCATGAGATGGCCCCATTAGCCAGCAAGAAAGCATAACCAGAGGTAGACTTCGTTTCATCAATGTCTCCAGCCCAATCGGCATCACTATAGCCAATCAGGCGGAGATCTGATGCTTGGTAACACAGCATGTAGTTACTTGTTTCTCTGACTTATCCCGTGATTCTCTTGACTGCCTTCCAGTGCTCCATGTTTGGGCTAGACTGGCATCGACTCACCATGCCCACAACATAACAAATGTGTAGCCTAGTACACATCATAGCGTACATAAGGCTTCCCACAGCATTGGAGTATGGAACCTTGCTCATTTTGGCCTTCTCTTCAGGAGTCTCAGGATGCTTATTAAGGCTCAAGTGCAAACCCATCTCAACAGGAGTGTCGATTGGTTTGCATTTGTCCATATGGTATTTCTTCAAGATGTTGTTAATATAAGTCTCTTGAGACAATCCCAGAAGTCTCTTGGACCTATTTCTAACTATCTTGACACCAACGACGTAGCTAGCTTCACCAATGCCCTTCATATCAAACGTGGAGGACAACCACTCTTTAGTGGATTTCAGCAACTCTTTGCTATTGCCAGCCATGAGTATGTCATCAACATACAAGGTCAGAATGACAACTTTACCATTGGATCTCTTAACGTACACACAGTGATCTTCCTCAAGCATAGAGAACGTATTCTGTCCATAACTCATATGGAGTTGAGGGAAACGATTTTGTTGGAACTCTATTGAGGATATAGGCAGCAGTCATTAGAGCATCTCCCCAAAACGAAATTGGCAAGCTCACATGCGCTATCATGGATCTAACCATGTCTAGCAACGTTCTATTCCTTCTCTCGGCAACACCATTTTGCTGAGGAGTATATGGCATAGTGAGTTGTCTAGATATCTCCTTTTCATCACATAACTCCTTCAACATTATGGAGAGATACTCCCCACCTCTTCCGTTCTGAGAGTTTTTATCTTATTATCCAATTGATTCTCTACCAAGCTCATAAATTTCTTAAAGCATTCTAGAGTTTCTGACTTGTGAGAAATAAGATAAATATGACCATATCTAGTGTAGTCATCAATAAATGTGATGAAGTAACTTTGTCCATGTCTAGTACGCACATTCTAAGGTCCACAAATATCCGAGTGAATTAGTTCTAAAGGAGAAGTAGCCCTAATGGCTTTTCCGAACGGTTTTCTAGTTGCCTTTCCATCTAGACAAGATTCACAGGTCGGCAATTCAAATTTGGAGCATTCTCCTAATACCCCCTCCTTTGCCAACCTGTTCATCCGGTCAACACCAATGTGACCTAGTCTAGCATGCCACATAACTAAATCATTATTCATGGAACTTTACTCATAAAGGGACTAGTGTTATGATTGAAATCATAAATTGCGTCCAACACAATAAAACCGTCTGAAAGAAAGGCACGTCCATAATAAATGTTAGCAAGGTATAAACCCATATCATTGTTCTCAAAAACAACTTTAAAACCATGTCACATCAAAACAGCAACAGAAATAATTTTTCGCCGTATAGCTGGTGCATACAACACGTCGTGAAGTAATAGGATCCGACCACTTCGCAAAGCCACTTTGCATGTGCCAACTCCAAGAACTTCAGTGCTAGTGTTGTTTGCCATGTTTATTCGCCTCCCACTTGGAACACGGTGATATTCCACGAAGGTAGAACGATCCTTTGTTACGTAGTCAGTGGCACCTGAATCCACAATCTACACAGGAGAGTGATCATTGAGCATCACAGAACTAGTCACGTTACAATTCAAAGGATTACACACAATAATTACCTTTTGCTCAGTGCACTCACCAGCAAAATGTCCAGTCTTTCGGCAGTTAAAACAAGTCACATTAGACTTATCTTTCCCACCTCTGGATCCTCGAGGTCGTTTCTTTCCATCTTTGTTTTCTGTTTTGTTTTTATTTGTACCCTTCTTGCCTTTAAAACCCTGAGCTCTATCTCTTTTTCGCTTAAAACCTGCACTCCTCCGAGGAGTGCCAACTTCAGCAGCAAACACTTCAGTTAGAGGGGCTTCCGCAAGCACGCGGTCCTCCTCCAACTCTAGGTGTTTTGCGGCCTGGTCAAATGTCCTGATGTCATCAGCATGAGTCAGATGGACCTTCATATACTCCCAACTCTTCGAAGGCAATGATATGATGAGAGCAGACACTTGCTCCTCATCGGTCTTAGCACGACCGATAGCGCTCAGCTCGCTTATCATGTTTGACATTGCGGTAATATGCTGCCTCATCGTGTGACCTTGGCGCATTTTTACCCATTAAACATGAGCCCAAGCTGGCGGGCCCTTGTGACAGAGGTCACTCCGTACTGAAACTTCACAGCTTCCCACAAGGCCTTTGCAGTTCGCAATTTTTCGAACCGCAGTAACAGATGATCTCACATCGAACTCAGAATTGTAATGCGAGCAATACGGTCTTTCTTTTTCCATGCATTATAGACATCTATATTTCTGCGATCCTGCGTAGTGTTCCCCTCCTAGGGGGGAGACATAGTTTGGGTTATATTTTCTAACATGTCCTGATCCTCTAAGAGATACTCAATTTTACGATGCCACAGATCGTAATTTCTTTCATTGAGTTTATCTCCTCGAGTCAGATCAGCGACAATGGTTTTGGAAGCAGCCATAAAAATCTAGGACAAAAAAAACCACATAGCGATACATGAGTTCTAGCATAAAATACAACGAGCTGCAATAGTCATAAAAAAATAAACTAACTTAATAACTATAGCATTCAGACCAAAGGAAAACATAAAGTGTTCGATCAAATCCTCATGCAATAGTTAATAAAGCTATTTTACCAATTCATATATTGCGCTCCATCATGATTTAATAACCCAAAAAAAGTATAAATCATGGCAAATCACAGCAAATAAATAATTATCCTCCGGTTGCAAGGTAGTTTACACAAAACACTTCTACCTTGCAACTCCCACTAGACATGCATGTTCCAAAAAAACGTTCCTTTCAGAACATTCCAATCAAGATCACACAGAAAGTAATTGCTACATTACTTCCATATCGAGCTAAGGATCCCCATAGGGATTTAGCACTGTAGATGGGAACATGCATAAGCCTTATAACAGTAATATCGCAATAATAAAAATAAAGGAGCCCCTCATCTCCCTAGGGCAATAAACAGTCCACAGTCCATAATTATTACAGTCCATAAATATTACAATCCATTGCGATATCTATTGCAAATGAAAATGAATGAATGAAATTACGCTCAACTCTCAATAAGGCAGCAAAAATAAATCAGCATCCATTCACACCATTCATACCATACAAGCGCAATCTTTCAATACGTTAGCACAATCACATGTATGAAAAAAGTGTACACCACTTCCAAATAAGAAGGAAGTAATATATAAGGAAACAACGCATATATAGAGCATAAGAAAAACGTATATGGAAATACCAATCAATCTCCATAATAGTATTTCAAAATAGAAATTTTCTTTTCTTTCCCCAATCAACATAATCATGAGATCGTAAAAATTATCCTACTCGCATTAGGAATGAAAAATCCAGAAAAATCCTCAATGAGATCAACACATGTATGTGGATTTAATCATAAACGAAATATTTCAAATGAAATGCATGCTATCATTCCAAAAAATCCGAAATTCCTTAAATGAGATCAACACATATATGTGCATCAAAGCAAAGCATTCAAAAAATACTTTTAAGGCAACAAAACTCCAGCCCATAATATGCTCTAAAAAATGTCAGAATTTGCCAATCTTTCCTTAATCAATATAAGCATGCAATCGAACAAAAATTATGCTACTTGTATTGGAAAGGAAAAATTCGAAATTTTCTAGAGAACAACAAGCATATATGCGCATTTTTCAGTAAGGAAACCAATCAATCAGATGCATGTTAATGCTCCAAAAACAGCCATATCCGAAATTCTTTGGAGCAACCAGGCAACACAATTATCATGCATATGCATATGGCAATAAACATCTACTCTAGATGCATGCTCATATTGAAAAATGCTAAATAAACAAGCATATACACGAAATTCCAGCAAACATGAGATCTAGTCATGCATGTACACGAATCAGAGATAACAACATTTGATCCATCCATGCAATCCGACATGCATGATGATATACAAATCACATACAAACATTATCATCTAATTCAAGCATGAAAAAATATCAGAGAATTAAACTACTGATTATCATATAAAACATGCGCAAAAACAGAAGATCATCATGATAGGGTTAACCAGATTTCATGTATACATGCTCAAAGATTAGAATAAACAATATGTAACCCTAATTCGGAAAAATCAGGAAAAATAGACATCTGATTTCATGTATACATGTGCATGATTTAGAAGAATCAACATGGCAAATAACTTCTGATTTTATCTAATACATGCGCAAAGAATAGAGGTAACAACACATAAAAAACAGAATTCTGGTCACATCTATGTATGTGCAATGATAGGAGAGCAACATATCATATTGGCTCGAAATAAAATCAGGAAAAATCCATCTTAAACCATGCATACACGCGCAAGAATGGAGGAGCAAAATCTAACCCTAGATGCATGCTCTAATGAACCAAAACATGCGCAACATGTAAATAAGCAATGCTGATTTTTCTGTTATCTTTCTTTCTCCAAAAAACATAACCACCGAATTTTTATGTCAAATCAGATTATCATGAAACAAAAATTCGTCAAGCATGGTGAGGATTCGAAAGTAACCGAGATGGCTCTGGTACCAATGTTAGCAAACAACGATTTTACAGGTTCAGGAGTACCTTTCTTGGAGAGAACCTGTGGCAGCAGAAGGAAGATCGGAGGTCACCTTACAGAATCCTTTTCACTGGTCGGTCTCCTACTCTCTTGGAGAAGGAGCGCGAGTCCACAACCCAAGAGTCCACGGAATGAGCTTGGTGGAGGTGCAGGGACGAAATGGGAGAGAGAGAAGGTGGCAGCTAGGGTGGGTGGAGGCTAGGGTTTGCACACTTGTTGTTTTTATCCAATGGGAGGCTCCCCTCCTTATATAGATGGCTCCACCCTAAACCCTTAAATGTGTAGTCCAACAGGGACGCGCCATGTGTCAATACTTTGGGCAAATATCTTATTAATCCTAGATTAATCCAATAATATGGTCCCACAAGTTTACTACCTTGGTCTCAATGCATATGTCATATCATGGAAACAGAATAGTTATAAAAGAACATGCTCCAACGCGCTCATAAACATACAACACAATCTTGTGCACCAACGGTCCACCGAAAAAGTCATGCGGTCGACCGGTTGGTTGTTAATATCGGTAATTGGTTCTAACCACAAATGGTTGAACCAAACAAAAAATAAAAATGGTTGAACAAAAGTGTACTAGCGGTCAACCGTTTGGATGGTCTAAGCAACACTATAATATTAAATATATCATTCCATCGCTTAAACGGTAAAGTGGACCTGATCGACCAAAAGTATCAGGAACTTAAAATAGTTGCACATGAATGGCATGTAACTGTGGATGCTATGAGGCATATGGGTTTATGGTGGATGCTCATAGCATGGTCTTCGAATTAGTTGCATTATGAATGTCTCTATATAGTTATGTACATTAGATGTTTCGTATGTGCATTTCTGAAATTGAATTAATCTGGGCAGTTTTGTTTTGGGGGCCGACGAGCCTGATTTGAAAGACCTCTATGTAGAGAGCCTAGACAAAGATTGAGACCTGGATGTGCGCACTGTCATTTGCTACAGGACAGACGTAAACAACTTTGCGATGGTATTGTTTAATCGTTTTAAATGCCGTAAGTGCACGGCCGCGTTTCTGCGGTGGCAAGTATGGGTCGATCCTCAGGGAGGTAAGTAGCCTCTGGTTTTTCAGAAGTCAAGTGGCAACAAAAAAGGAGAAGAGTTTGTCTATGCTAATCTGCGCTACACTAAACTACTAAGAAGAAAAACACAAAGTAAAGCAACTAACGATTACTTCGAATCAAAACTAAAAGAATGTAAAACTAGGCTAGAATCAAGAAGAGAGAGACACCTAAGGGTGGAGTGTGTGCACACATGTAAAAAGATGATGAAGAATGCCTTCTATAGGCACAAATGTAGGTAGTGTTTTCATGCATAGGAAGTGTCTAAAGGTTATGGCAAAACCTATCAATCCATTCACTAACATAGTTGATTAACATTCACATACACAAGTTGGTTATTTTAGAACCTAAACAAGCATGGGAGGTGTCTACGATGTGTGGCAAAACCAATCAAGTGTAGTATTCTACTCTAACAAGCAAGCATACATTCACATTTATCAACACAATCAAAATATAAAACACTCATATCCATTCTTTAATGCATGTATGAACATCATCTCCAACCCAAAGGGGGATGGATCTACTCACTACACATTATTCTAACAATTAAACTAAAGAAAAAGGAAACATTCTAACTACTTTAGCCTACAATCAAAGAAATAAAACTAAGCTAAGCATGCATAAAGATACAATATAAGAACAAAATAATGGAAAAATTATTTTATTAAATGGCTCACATCACTAGCAGCATCCTTCTCCACCTTGAGATTTTTCTCCAAGCCTTAGTCCAAGTAGAGAGAATGCCACCAAGCAATTGGTGAATACAATAGAAGGTGAAGAGTTCTATTTATAGCCATAGAAAATGTAATATGGGATAATCCCCCGGTATGGAACTAAACAAATACTAGACATAGACTAAATACACACTAATACACGCTCCACATAAATCTTAGCGGATCCAGACCAAAAGTAACCGCCAATTAGTGGTCTTGTACCGCCAATTGGCGGTCTATAGTGTTCAGATCGCTCTGGATTTTCTTGTGTGCTTTTCTGGAAGACTCTGTTTGTCTTTGATGCATCTACGTTGCTTGATGGAGCTCCGACCCGAATACAATTGCCAAAATACTCCCCATGATGGTGTGAAGTATTCTCGTTTGCTCATTGGTCCTTCAATCTTACGTTCAGGTCGTTTGATCTTGCATCTTAGTCCTTGAGTCTCTCAACTGAGTCTTTTTTCATGCTTTTAAGTCATTTTATGTCTTTTTTCTTCAAACCTATTTATTTATGAAATTTAAACATAAAACTCGTCACGTAGCATTGTTTTGGTGAAATATAATGGATATAAGATACAAATGTAATCATGAAATGACACGTTCCATCTCAGGAGGAGTAGTCGCACACTCGCTTCCAACATGACCTATCCTACCACATGAATGACAGGGAACTGTACCACATGTAGACACATGAGGTGCACCTTGTTGGTTTTGGAGCTCAATCGAATCCATACGGCGCATTAAGGCCGTCATGCGAGCCTCGGTACCCGATCTAGTCGAGTTTGCATTTGCGATCCTCGCTCCTATGCTAGATGATGCTGGGGATTCCCTTACACTCTCCCACGGCATGGTTTTCTCAGCGAGGTCTTCTAGGAAGGCCCATGCCTCCCTTTCATCCTTTCCTAAGAACTCTCCTTGACACATGGACTCAAGGAGCGTTCGGGACGGGATGTGAAGACCCTCGTTGACAATCGGTCCAAGGCGTCAGTCTCAATGCCATGGTGAGGGCATGAGGATAGTAGCTCCTTGAATCTCTCTGAATATGCATGAAATGTTTCAGTCTCAAGTTGATAGAACGAATTGATTTCATTCCTCAATTTTTGAGTCCGATGATTTGGAAAGCACTTTTTGAGAAATGAATATTGAAATTCATCCCAAGTCCTAAAGGCATTCGCCTGGTTGCCGTACACCCACTTCTTGGCATCATCCTTTAGTGCAAAAGGGACTAGTCTAAGATGGATGTAGTCTGTGCTAAGTTGTTGCAGCTTGAACATAGCACAGACCCCCTCAAATTCCCTGAGAAAGATATAGGGGTCACCCTTCCCACTGAAGTGAGGGAGCTTGGAAATAACATGAGGCTTAACCTCAAAGTGGTTCCCATTTGCCTCTGCCAATACGACGCATGAGGGTAGAGCAGTATGGCTCGTGTAGCATCGATCACGTAGAGGTATGGGAACCACAACAGGAAGCACAGGTGGGTCTAGCAACTGCTCCTGCTCGTGGAAATAACAGGTGGAACAGGTGCACACACACAAACCAAAACTTTTTTTTAAACAAAAATGTACGTAGAGGAGAGGACGGAGGGACACAGAAGAGAGGGAATGACTCAGGAGAGAAGGGAAGAAGTCCTTAAGCTATGGTGGCTGGGTACATGTAGAAGCACACAAGCAAACAAGGCTCAAATAGTCATAAGGTCACTATAGGTCCTTACAGCTAGACGACGCCTAACTGCAAGGTCACACGGCCTCAACACGCCTCACCTCCCTACGACTAGGACCACAAAGCCCAGCAAGTAAGTGAAGATTCGGAGATCTTGTCTCTCCTACTATCGACAAAGTGGGCAACGCTGATAAGGCCATGACGGTCGGGACCGGATCACTCTCCTAATGCGCCCAAAATCCTTAGGGTCAATGTCTACTTGATTTTAAAATTAGGCTCTTGATTAGTGTGGTTTTTGGGGTGAAGGAAAGGGTGATGAAATCCCCCACGTTATCTTATATTGGATAGCCCCTCCTTAGTAGCATTTTGGAGTCCTAATCTAACAATCAACTCTCCAAACAAACGCTCAACTCACACTTGTTGAAATGCACTTCCGACTAACTAATGCATGTTCATACGAAATGCATGAATGAGAGTAGGAAACGTGGACCTCATGCCAGCACTCAGCAACTGAAAGTAAAGCTAAAAGAAAAGACAATCTACGTGCCTAAGTCGAGTACATGATGCATGACCTAAACAAGAAAGAATGCCTAATCTTTTCTTTGCGGTTTTAAGGTCCAAGTTGCTTAAAGGGAGATTGATTATTGATCTGGTGGCAAACTAAAAGTCAGAACATGCCAAATTGATCCCCATATTTCTACTTCAGTTAGAGCAACACTCCACAGAAATAAAAAGGTGAAAGGAGATTACCAGACCGCTAGTTGGCGGTCTTGGAGTCTCAGATCGCCTCCAAACTTCAGCAGATGCTTCCCCTTCCCAATGTGAGTCTCCTGAAACAAAGAAAACTACAAAACACAAATTAAATCCACTCGAATTGTCCCAACCAGAGTTTGGACTGACACCTCCCTGACAACGACGCCAAAAACTTGTTTAATCGTTTTAAATACCGCAAGTGCATGGCCACGTTGTAGCGGTGTCAAGTACGGGTCGATCCTCAGGGAGGTGAGTAGCCTCTGGTTTTGCAGAAGTCAAGTGGCAACAAAAAGGGAGAAGAGTTTGTCTATGCTAATCTACGTTACACTAAACTACTAAGAAGAAAAACACAAAGTAAAGCAACTAACGATTACTTAGAATGAAAACTAAAAGAATGTAAAACTAAGCTGGAATCAAGAAGAGAAAGACCCCTAGGGGTGGAGTGTGTGCACACATGTAAAAAGATGGTGAAGAATGCATTCTATAGGCACAAATGTAGGTAGTGTTTTCATGCATAGGAAGTGTCTAAAGGTTATGGCAAAACCTATCAATCCATTCACTAACCTAGTTGATTAACATTCATATACATAAGTTGGTTATTTCCGAACCTAAACAAACATGGGAGGTGTCTAAGATGTGTGGCAAAACCCATCAAGTGTACTATTTTACTCTAACAAGCAAGCATACATTCACATTTATCAACACAATCAAAATATAAAGCACTCATATCCATTCTTTAATGCATGTATAAACATCATCTCCACCCCCAAAGGGGAATGGATCTACTCACTACACATTATTCTAACATTTAAACTAAAGAAAAAGGAAACATTCTAACTACTTTATCTTACAATCAAAGAAATAAAACTAAGCTAAACATTCATAAAGAAACAACATAAGAAAAAAACAATGGAAAAATTATTTTATTAAATGACTCACATCAGTAGCAGCATTCTTCTCCACCTTGAGATTTTGCTCCAAGGCTTACTCCAAGTAGAGAGAATGCCACCAAGCAATGGGTGAATACAATAGAAGGTGAAGAGTTCTATTTATAGCCATAGAAAAAGGTAATCCGGGACAATCCGCAGTATGGGACAAAACAAATACCAGAAATAGACTAAATACACACTAATACACGCTCCACATAAATCTTAGTGGATCCGGACAAAACGTGACTGCCAATTAGCGGTCTTGGACCACTAATTGGCGGTCCATAGTGTTCGGATCGCTCTGGTTTTTGTTGTGGGCTTTTCTGGAAGACATTGTTTGTCTTTGATGCATCTACTTCGCTTGCTGGAGCTCCGACCCGAATAGAATTGCCAAAATACTCCCCATGATTGTGTGAAGTATTCTTCTTTGCTCATTGGTCCTTCGATCTTACGTTCAGGTCCTTCGATCTTGCATCTTAGTCCTTGAGTCTCTCAACTCAGACCTTTTTCATGCTTTTAGGTCCTTTGATGCCTCTTCTCTTCAAACCTATTTATTTCTGAAATTCAAACCTAAAACTCATTACGTAGCATTGTTTTGGTGAAACATAATGGATATAAGATACAAATGTAAGCATGAAATGGTGTCAATCAGTATCATGTAGCATCTTTGCCGCGAGTTGGTGTGTCAATCCAGAAGACCACTTTGTGCCAAGCGGTGGGTCACACTTTCAAGTGACCTGGTCATGGATTAGACCGGCATGACTGGTGGTCGGATTCCTATGTAGAGGGATCCCATCGGGCGACGTCTGGTAGTCACGGCTATGTAGAGTCGTGACCTCTTGTTTGCATGTGTCACATTTCGGGTTTCATGCATGAGTCTTTATCTTGTGTTTGGATCAAGGGCATACAAGATTTTCTTATTGAAAACTCATGCATATTTGTTGACTTGTATTTCCTCAGGTACTTAGGTTTCCCACAGTGGTCAGATTGGAGATGTTTTGGTGGATTCGGTACACGAGGGACTCGTTGACCAGTCTTCCGCAGCTATATTTGCTTCTGCATTATTTATGATGTATTTCCTTGAATTGAACTCAATGTAATAACTTCAGATTTTTGTTTCCATATATGGATAATTCCCTTTTTTGGCTTGTGTCTTGTATTGTCTATCCATGTATGCTTTTATCATGTACGTCTTGTTGTATAGCTTTCTATTGTAATTCATTCAGTCGTCGCAGATGACTCTGATCATGACAAATTCGTTTGGATTCCCCAACATACGTACCCGCGAGATCTGGGTCGTTACAACTTGGTATGAGAGTAGGTCGGCCCCAAAAGTGTACAGAATCTAAAGACTCCAATGGGGCATCATACCCAAACCCTGTCGGTAAATTCTTTCCTTGTAGAATTGCATTTTCTGTTAGTAATAGGTCATTTATGCATATTTGGCAGTCTGACGGCACCATGGTGGAGATCGGAATCGTCGGGGACTACGAGCGACTTGGAGGAGGATCATCGGTTGTTATTCTAGTGGAGAATCAGGTGGAGTACCCTCGGGTGGACGGAGCTGTGGTAGTCCACTAGCACTTTATGAAGCAGAATCTGCCGGTCTTTCGAGGTGGAGTGAATCTGATGTAGCTAAGGAGTGGGTCTACAAGATGCAGCTAATCTTTGGGGTCATTGGCTGTCTCGTAGAGAGGAAGGTCGACTTGGGAACATACGTGTTCCAGGAGCACGCGGTGACTTGGTGGCGGGCAACTTCTAGAGTCATGTTCAGGGGCCGGGCAGACATCACTTGGGATGAGTTTTGGTTGAGTTCAACTGGAAGTTCTTCCCCCAGCATGTGTAAGACAGGATGCGGGAGGAGTTTCTGGTAGTTAAGTAGAGTGAGTTGAGCTCGGAGGTTTATGTCAACAAGTTCAACTCTTTCGAGAGGTACTGCCTGGGTATCTATATTACTGATGAGCATAGAGCTATGAAGTTTGTTCGGGCACTGCAGAGGGGCATTTGAAGGTGTCGATCTGTATACCTTAAACTTTGGAGGAGGCGATGAAGTGTGCTACTATGTTGGAAGTTGATTATCGTGAGGTACAGCCTGACGGGAAGCGATCGTTTGATGCCTCTCTCGGGCAACAGGAAAAGGGGAAGCAGAGTGGTGAATCATCGAAGAAGCCATGCAAATATGAGAAGGAGAGTCAGAAGTCTGGAGGCGGCCCATGTGAGCACTATAGCAGAGCTCATGCCACGAAGGATTGTTACAGGTGGACTGGAGCTTGTTTGGGTTGGAGCATCGGGTGCAGATAGTAGTAGGGTAGTTGCTGGCTGAATCAAAGCAGGAATTCAGGTGGACAGGGTTGCAACTCAGAGCTAGGCAGGGCCAATGGACGCGTGTCTGCCATCCGAGCTGAGGATGTTGGGCAGTGCAAGTGAGGCTGCTTGGGAGTGTGAGAAGGATGTAAGAACTTGTATCCATAACTCTTTGTTGAGAGTCAGGGATAGCGAATTTCGAGTACGAAATTTATTTAAAGGGGGTAGGTTGTAAGACCCACTCTCCGGATAATTTAATAAGTCCATTTTCATCTTTTATGCCTTATTCTGTGGTGTGTTTATTCTTGTTTTGGGAAAGTTTTCTCTTTGAGGAAAAGTTTCCTTTTCGGGAGTCATTTCCTTTCGGGGAAAAGTGTAATGCCCCCAATTCTCGCGGGTATGTACACTGGGAAAACAATACAAGTATTGCGATCAGACACCTCCGCGACGACAGAAGGAGTTACAGTAGACTGACCACACTAGACAACTAAACAAACGAAGAAGACATACATAGATAGACAAAATGTGAAATAACTGAGACACTAGATTATCCATATATGGCAAATGTTTTGATTACAACATATAGAGTTCAAAAGGAAAATACATCAATATAAAAGCAGAAACAAAGATAATAAGAAGACTCTGGTCGACGTGTCCCTCGTGTACAGAATCCTCCAAAACTGGTCCAATCCGTCCCTAAAGGAACCTAAGTACTTGAGCCAAAAACATCAACCGATATGGGTGAGTTTTCAATAAAGAAAATCCCGTATGCCCCCGGTCCAATCCAAGTTTATAGAGTTATGCATGTAGCCTAACTAGCACAGATGCAACAAAAATGGCAGAATGCAATAGAACGCAAAAGAATGGGCACAACGCTGCACAGCCGCACCACTCGGGTCATACCCAAAGGGATTCCTAAACATAGGAATCACCCCACCAGCCTTGCTGGATAGATCCAAAAGTGGGTCAGTCGACATATACCCACTGCTTGGCAAAGAGTGGTACACCGGACACACACCCAACTTCAAGGTAAAAACCTACATGATGTCATCACGACATTGGGAACATTAAAAGAAACTAAGCATTCTACTAATTATACTAAGATTAAGAGAACAAAACTAAGCTAAACATTAAAAGAGAAAATTAGAACAAAATAAGAAAAATTATTTTATTGATATCTCACATTAGCAGCAACATTCTTCTCCACTTAAGATTTCACCCTAGCAATACAACCAAAAGAACACGAAAAAATAAAAAAATAAAAAGACTCAGAAACTATGTACAAACGTGAAAAAACCTAAACGTGAAAAAATAAAAAGACATCATTTCATGCTTATATTTGTATCTTATATCCATTATCTTCCACCTAAACAATGCTATGTCACGAGTTTTATGTTTAGTTTTCAGGAATAAATAGGTTTGAAGAGATGAAGGATAAAACGACCCAAAAGCTAGGAAAAAGGACGGAATTGTGAGATCTGGGGACCAAGATGCAAGGAAGAAGGACCTGATTGCAAGACAGAAGGACCTAAGAGCAAAACAGAATACTCTTCACCATCATGGGGAGTATTTTAGCAATTCTATTCGGGTCGGAGCTCCAACATGCAAACTAGATGCATCAAATACCGACAAAGCCTTCCAGAAAAGCCCACAAGAAATTCCAGAGCGATCCGGACACTGTAGACCGCTAATTAGAGGTCCAAGACCGCTAATTGGCGGTCACTTTTGGCCCAAATGCGCTCAAATGTCTTTAACACATGTATTAGAGGATGGTTAGGCTATGTGTGGTATCTGTTTAGTCCCACATCGGGGGATTGTCCCGGATTAGCTTTGTCCATGCCTATAAATAGAACTCTTCACCTCCTTTTGTAATCACTCCATATTTTAAGTGGTTATTCTTCCTACTAGAAGTGAGGCCTTGAAGCACACACTAAAGTAGGAGGATGCTACTTTTAATGTGAGTCATTTTACCAATAAAGTTTTGTGTTTCTTTCATTGTTTATTTATGCTTCTTTTATTGTTTGTGCATGTTTTAGTTTAATCGTCTTTTATTTCTAGCTTAGTTTTAATATGCTTTCTTTGCTTAGTTTAATAATTAGTGTAATATTTAGTGAGTAGTTCCATCCCCTTTGGGGGTGGAGTAGATGTACATACATGCATTAGAGAATGGGATGAATGCTTTAATTTCAATGTGTTGATTAAACATGAATGTATGCTTGCTTGTTTAGGATAGAATTTACAACTTGATGAGTTTTGCCAAAATGATTAGACACCTCTCATGCTTGTTTAGGTTCTGAAATAAACACCTTGCATATGTAAATGTTAGTCAACCAAGTTGGTGAATAGATTGATAGGTTTTGTCATAACATTTAGACACTTCCTATGCTTGATAAATACCACCTTCATGTGCTTAAAGAATGTATTCTACACCCACCTCTTTGCTTGTGTGCACTCACTCCACCCCTTAGGGGTTTTCCATTCCTGAAATTCCAGCATTCTTGTTTTGTTCTTAGCTTAGTTCTTATTTCATCGTTTGTTTGCTTCTTTCACATTTCATACTTCTTAGCGTAGTGTAGCGTAGGTTAGCGTAACCAACTCTCTTCTCCATTTTTTCGCCACTTGATTTCGTGCAAACAAGAGGCTGCTCACCTCCCTGAGGATGACCCGTACTTGCCACCGCTTCGTCGCGGTCGTGCACTTGCGGTTTAAATAAAACGTTCAACAAGTTTTTGGCGCCGTTGTCGGGGAGGTGCCAGTCCAGACTCTTGTTTGGACGATTCGAGTGGATTTAATTTGTTTTTTGTAGTTTGTCTTTGTTTCAGGAGATTGGGAATAGCAAGAGGTGGCTATTGGAGAAATTTCAAGACGATCTGAGCACTTCAGACCGCCAATCAGCGGTCTGGTGAGCTCTTCTCATCTTCTAATTTCTTTGTGTTGTTGCTCTAATTGATCTAGTAATCTGGGACTCAATTTGGCATGTTTTGACTTATAGTTCGTTTCCAGATCAATAATCAAATCTCCTTTAAGCAACTTGGACCCTAAAACTCAAAGCAAAAGATTAGCCATTCTTTTTGTTTAGGCCATGTATGTTACTTAGGCACTTAGATTGTCTTTTATCTTAGCTTTATTTTCTGTTGCTGAGAGCTGGCGTGAGGTACGCACCTTCTACTCTCATTCATGCATTTCGTATGAACATGCATTAGTTAGTAGGAAGTGCATTGCAACAAGTGTGAGTTGAGCGTTGTTTGGAGTGTTGATTGCTAGATTTAGGACTCCAAAACGCTACTAAGGAGGGGCTGTCCCGTAAAAGATAAGGTGGGGGATTTCATCACCCTTTCCTTCGCCCCAAAAAACACACTTATCAAGAGCCTAATTTTAAAATCAAGTAGACATTGGCCCTAAGGATCTTGGACGCATTAGGAGAGTGATCCGGTCCCGACCGTCATGACTTGATCGGCGTTGCCCACTTTGTCGATAGTAGGAGAGACGAGATCCCCGGATCTTGGCTCACTTGCTGGGCTTTGTGGTCCTCGTTGTAGGGAGGTGAGGCGTGTTGAGGCCGTGTGACCTCGCAGTTAGGCGTCGTCTAGCTGTAAGGACCTATAGCGACCTTAGGATTGCTTGAGCCTTGTTTGCTTGTGTGCTTCTACATGTACCCATCCGTCGTAGCTTAAGGACTTCTTCCTTTCTCTCCTGAGTCATTGTTTCTCTCCTGTGTTCCCCCGTCTTCTCCCCTACGTACATTCTTTGTTTAAAAAAAAAGGGTTTGTGTGTGTGCACCGTTGTTCATGCTTTTGTGGACACGAGACGAGAGTGGTCGTTTGACGAGGAGCGTTGTCAATCCGGCTTCGGTTATCGATTTCTCGACACCTCCCTCCTCTCGTGTCGCACGTAGTTCGTGACCCACCTACTCTACCAGTGCTTCCAGTTGTCGTTCCCATACCTCTTCGTGATCGATGCTACCCGAGCCGTACAGCTCTACCCTCATGCATCGTATTACCAGAGGCTAATGGGAACCATTTTGAGGTTAAGCCTCAATTCATTTCCATGCTCCCTCATTTCACTGGGAAAGGTGACCCCTATATCTTTCTCAGGGAATTTGAGGAGGTCTGTGCTATGTTCAAACTGCATCAACTTAGCACAGACTCCATCCATCTTAGGCTTGTCCCCTTTGCGCTGAAGGATGATGCCAAGAAGTGGTTGTACAGCAACCAGGCGAAGTCCTTTAGGACTTGGGATGAGTTTCAATCTGCATTCCTCAAGAAGTACTTTCCTAATCATCGGACTCAAAAATTGAGGAACGAAATCAATTCGTTCTATCAACATGAGACCGAACCATTTCATGCATATCTTGAGAGGTTCAAAGAGCTACTATCCTCGTGCCCTCACCATGGCATTGAGTTGTGGCGTCTTTGTCAGATTGTGTATGAGGGTCTTCACATCCCGTCCAGAACGCTCCTTGAGTCCATGTGTCAAGGAAAGTTCTTGGGAAAGGATGAAAGGAAGGCATGGGCCTTCCTAGAAGACCTCGCTGAGAAAACCATGCAATGGGAGAGTGTGAGGGAACCACCAGCATCATCTAGTATAGGAGTGAGGATCGTGAATGCAAACTCAACTAGATCGGGTTCCACATTTGCTATCGATACCACTACGGCCACCGAGGCACACATGGCGGCCTTAATGCGCCGTATGGATTCGATTGAGATCCAAAACCAACAAAGTGCACCTCACATGTCCACATCTGGTCCAGTTCCCTGTCATTCATGTGGTAGGATAGGTCATGTAGAGAGCGAGTGTGAGTCCATTCCTCCTGAGATGGAGCGTGTCAACGCCATCTATGACAGAGCTAGGAATGACCCATACTCATCATCTTATAACCCTGGATGGAGGAACCACCCCAATTTTTCATGGAACCAAAATAATGCCCCGGGTGGTCCTTCAAACTCCTCTAGACCACCTTACCAATCACACCAACCTCCCATGCATGCACATTCCTATCAGCCATCCCAAGCACAAACAACCAATCAATCGGGTTTCCTAAATTCCAATAATATGGAAACCCGATTCAATTCGCTTGAGACCTTGGCTCGTGGACTTGAAAACTCAATGAAAAATTTTATGTCTACCACAAGTCAAGTTCTCACTTCAAATCAGCAGACCATGAAATCTCTAGAGCTTCAGATGGGCCAATTGGCTCAGTCTGTACATGAGAGAGAGAGAGGGTCTTTTCCTAGCCAGCCTGAGGCTAACCCCCGCATGTACCAACAACAACAAATGCAAAATGAGAATGTGGTACCTCGGGGGAGGCAAGTGAACCATGTGGAGGAACCTGTTCACCATGTCAATTCCATTGTGACCTTAAGGAATGGAAAACAGGTTGACAATCACATTTCCTTTCCACACCCACCACCATCTATGCAACCCCTCCGTGGGAATGGTGGTGAAGAAGAAGCTGAGGGTGAGGGTAATACACCAAAGCTTTCTTCTCAGGCACAACAGAAAACCTACCTGCCAAAAGCTCCCTATCCAAGTAGGTTAAACAAAAAGCAGAGTGACAACATGGACAAGATATTAGAGGTGTTTAAGCAAGTGAAGGTTAACATCCCTTTGTTGGATGTCATCCAACAAATACCTCAATATGCCAAAGTGTTGAAGGATCTCTGCACAACCAAGAGGAAGACCAATGTTCCTAAGAAAGCATTCTTGGCTGCAAATATCAGCTCACTTTTGTCCAATCCTACCTACACAAAATACAAGGACCGGGGTGTCCTACTATTCTGTGTACGATAGGGCACACTAGATTGAGCAATGTTTTGCTTGATTTAGGATCAGCGGTCAACCTCCTCCCATTCTCTGTTTATCAACAGTTGAACTTGGGAGAATTGAAACCAACTAAGATCACCCTCCAACTGACGGATAGATCCCTTCGTATTCCCATGGGGATTATCGAGGACGTGCTTATCAAAGTTGGAGATTTTATATTTCCAGTCGATTTTGTTGTCCTCGATACCAATCCTGTTGCGAACACCCACTCTCAAATACCTTTGATTTTGGGTAGACCATTTCTGGCAACCTCCAATGCCTTGATTAATTGTAGAAATGGTCTCATGAAGCTCTCATTCGGTAACATGAGTGCCGAGTTTCATGTGTTCAACTCTGGTAGGCAACAGGAACCCATGGATGAACCTTTAAATCTAAATCTCATCCGCCAATTGGAGAAAGCACCACAAAATCAACGAACACCCCTAACCCCAATGCAACCCATTGAGAATGTTCGTGGGCCCAGCGAAAACTCATTGCCTGTCTTCGCAATGCAACAGAGTGAGCTGGCCTCGAACATGAATGTCCAAAGTGAGTGCTCGTTGCATGATTCAGTTGAGAGTACTAGTGAGAGTGAGACACCTCATCATATGCCTATACCAGAAGGTGTCTCTACCTCATGTCCCATGGCCATTGAGCCATTTGAGCTTCATATTGACTCCAACAAGGACCCACCTATGACCGAGCTTATGCTTGATGATCTAAATGATGGTGGGAGGTCCTTGTTGGATGACTTGGGGAGAAGCCCCATTCTTAGTGATGCATGTCTGCTGCATCCATCGAATGAGCCTGAGGAACTCATTCCGATGCACCCGCCTATTGGTTGGAGGATTTTCTTCGATGAGCAATTAAACCCTAGCGAGGCAACACAACTTCATTCTTTGTTGCCCACACCCAACCAATATCATGAGGGGTTCGAGCCGTTCAGCTTTGACCTTTCACCCCTCATGACACCTCAGAGTACCAGTGAAGTTTGCCCATCTCGGCAAGTCTCTGGTCCTCAAAACTTGATGTTCTCATTTGATGTTCCTTGACCAAATGATTATGAGAATATCTTGGCTGATGTATATATCTTGTAAAACAAAAAAAAAGTGTGTAATAAAAGACTCCTTCAGTGAGCATCGATTGTTGTGGGCCCCAACCCTTGTGTACTTGGGCCCAATCTCTTCACGTATTTATCTCCCTTCTTCAGCTTCTCACAGGTTTTGAAGGAATTTGGGTTTATGTTCATCAACATGACCCTGAACGTCCCTTTGTACTTCATGTTGGTGAGATCTTTCCTTTTTCATGCATATCTACATGTAGTATCTCGTTCACATTCATTGAGGACAATTCATGAATTAGGTGTGGGGGGGTGTTTTCACGTTTGTACATAGTTTCTGAGTCTTTTTATTTTTTTATTTTTTCGTGTTCTTTTGGTTGTATTGCTAGGGTCATGTTAGTGTGCCGTATTTAATATCGATATATCTGCTTGCCATGATCCTTGGGTTACTTGTCTTCTTTTGCTTGCCTAGTGCTTTAAAATTTTCACATTTCTTTCAAAATCTTCATGTGTTTGCGAAAGAAAATATTTTTGTGGGTTTTGCGTGTGTTTAGCATGTGCAAAACCGTTGAGAGGCAAAGTAAAAAGAAAGCTCCCAAAATTGTCTTGAACTTGATGCATTAGGATTTCTAGTTTACTGGCTTTAGGTCTTATCGAGTCGTTAGGATGCACCCCGGTTTTCCCTCGGGGGGCGTGTAATCATAGGGTTTCAGTACTCAAACATTTAAAGAAGACCACCCTGAACCTAGTGAGTCAAATAATTCGTGTTTGTTAGTATAAGGAAGTTTGTCGTAGTCAAGGGCCCTTAATCTCTTTTTGTGAAACTTAAGTGTAGGGGTTTTGGTTCCCATGTAGATAAATAAGTGGTGTTCTCTCTTCTCACACGGCTCCTATCACTCGGGAAAGTAGGTCTGAGGGGACTTTGTGCCTGGTGCTTTCGAGTCATCTGACTTGGGATGCACCGACCGAACTCCCGTTACACGGGTGGTAGGGATCGCCCTATGTGGAGATTTGGGGGAAGGTGTACGTGGTAGTGTAAGTCATCATAGGCAATGATGCACGAAACCTGACCCTGGGAGAATCAAACACCAACCAATAAAATGCTCTAAAAGAAAAAAAAGTCAAATAAGAACCAAAATGGACTTTACACATTGTATCACTTTCAGAAGTTAAGGTTGCCCATGTCTTTCACTTAAGTCCTTAACTAACTCTCACGAATAACTCATTAGTCTAGGTGTGTGGACCGATTACATATATAGAGTCGACCTGGAGTATTACCGCATCCCATGATCGACAAAATAAGTCGAACGAGTCGTGTAGCTAAATTGATTAATGCATCTTGTTCGGATTTTGTGGGTATATCCGCTGAAAACCCTCAGGAGACAACACTCCTCCTCCTTGGCGACTAGCAAAAGTTAGGTGTGGGGGTATTTGATTGACATCATTTCATGCTTATATTTGTATCTTATATCCATTATCTTTCACCTAAACATTGCTATGTCATGAGTTTTATGTTTAGTTTTCAGGAATAAATAGGTTTGAAGAGATGAAGGATAAAAGGACCCAAAAGCTGGGAAAAAGGACTGAATTGTGAGATCTGGGGACCAAGATGCAAGGAAGAAGGACCTGATTGCAAGACAGAAGGACCTAAGAGCAAAACAGAATACTCTTCACCATCATGGGGAGTATTTTGGCAAGACAGAAGGTCCTAAGAGCAAAACAGAATACTCTTCACCATCATGGGGAGTATTTTGGCAATTCTATTCGGGTCGGAGCTCCAACATGCAAACTAGATGCATCAAATACCAACAAAGCCTTCCAGAAAAGCCCACAAGAAATTCCAGAGCGATCCGGACACTGTAGACCTTTAATTAGCGGTCCAAGACTGCTAATTGGCGGTCACTTTTGGCCCAAATGCGCTCAAATTTCTTTAAGACATGTATTAGAGGATGGTTAGGCTATGTGTGGTATCTGTTTAGTCCCACATCGGGGGTTTGTCCCGGATTAGCTTTGTCCATGCCTATAAATAGAACTCTTCACCTCCTTTTGTAATCACTCCATATTTTAAGTGGCTATTCTTCCTACTAGAAGTGAGGCCTTGAAGCACACACTAAAGTAGGAGGATGCTACTTTTAATGTGAGTCATTTTATCAATAAAGTTTTGTGTTTCTTTCATTGTTTGTTTATGCTTCTTTTATTGTTTGTGCATGTTTTAGTTTAATCGTCTTTTATTTCTAGCTTAGTTTTAATATGCTTTCTTTGTTTAGTTTAATAATTAGTGTAATGTTTAGTGAGTAGTTCCATCCCCTTTGGGGGTGGAGTAGATGTACATACATGCATTAGAGAATGGGATGAATGCTTTAATTTCAATGTGTTGATTAAACATGAATGTATGCTTGCTTGTTTAGGATAGAATTTACAACTTGATGAGTTTTGCCAAAATGATTAGACACCTCTCATGCTTGTTTAGGTTCTGAAATAAACACCTTGCATATGTAAATGTTAGTCAACCAAGTTGGTGAATAGATTGATAGGTTTTGCCATAACATTTAGACACTTCCTATGCTTGATAAACACCACCTTCATGTGCTTAAAGAATGTATTCTACACCCACCTCTTTGCTTGTGTGCACTCACTCCACCCCTTAGGGGTTTTCCATTCCTGAAATTTGAGCATTCTTGTTTTGTTCTTAGCTTAGTTCTTATTTCATCTTTTGTTTGCTTCTTTCACATTTCATACTTCTTAGCGTAGTGTAGCGTAGGTTAGCGTAACCAACTCTCTTCTCCATTTTTTCGCCACTTGATTTCGGCAAACAAGAGGCTGCTCACCTCCCTGAGGACGACCCGTACTTGCCACCACTTCATCGCGGCCGTGCACTTGCGGTTTAAATAAAACGTTCAACATAAGGACAATCCCCCGATGTGGGACTAATCAAACTTTGTTAGAATAGACATATATGCATAACTCATATCCGTGCGAAATAGAACTCTCCTTCCCTTTTTGTAATCTATGCATTGTTTTGTGGTCATTCTCTCTACTTGGAGCAAAACTCAAGTGAAGAACAATGCTGCCGGTAATGTGAGATATCAATAAAATATTTTTTCTTAGTTTGTTATAATGTTGTCTCTTTTAATGTTTGCATGTTTAGCTTTGTTTTGTTCACTTAATCTTAGTATAATTAGTAGAATGTCTTTTTTCCTTAAAACAATTGTTAGCTTCAAGAGTAGAGAGTAGATCCACCCCATTTGGGGTGGAGGTGACGTAGATTACGTGATAGTGATGGGTTCTTTTATTTATGTCATTTCATGTGCCTAATGTAGATCTATACTCGTAACATGCTTAAACTTGTATTAGATTGGATAACGTCCACACTAGGTACTTATAGCGCCCCGAAACAGTGGAAGAATTTAAACTTTTGAAACATATGTTAACCAAATCAAAACACCCGGGGACGTTACTAGAATAACATAATATATACAACGAGTGGTTGACCCCAAAATACAGGGTGTCAAGAGTATGATTACATCGTCAAAAGATATACAACATATACATGAGTAATCATAACAACCTCAAAAGATGATAGAGAGCAGGATCTTATCCCGAGTGCACTCTCCTCGGTCACCACCCTAATGTTGCTCGCGTGCTGAAACGCAAACACAACTATGCCTGAGTTTCCGTAAGTAAACCCCGTATGCCAAACTCTTATAAATGCATGAAATACTACCGTAGAATGACTACAATTATACAACAACAATAATAATAATAAAATCACACATCACAACCCGCCCGACTCGCAACAACACAAATTGGGCACCAAGAGCAGTTGCACCAACCCCGTAGGGCACCAAGTACATCTACCCCAACCCACACACCACCTGGGCACCAAGAACAGCTGCACCAACCTCGTAGGGCACCAGGTACATCTACCACAACCCACGCACACCTGGGCACCAAGAACGTCATTCTCAACCACAACAGGCACCAAGGATATCAGTTCCAACCCATACACCACTTGGGCATCAAGAACGTCAATCCCAACCACAATGGGCACCAAGGATATCAGTTCCAACCTACACACCACCTGGGCACCAAGAACAGCTGGACCAACCTCGTAGGGCACCAGGTACATCTACAACAACCCACAGACCACCTGGGAACCAAAAAGGTCAATCCCAACCACAACGGGCACCAAGGATATCAGTTCCAACCCACACACCACCTGGGCACCAAGAACAACTGCACCAACCCCGTAGGGCATCAAGTACATCTGCCCCAACCCACACACCAAACAACAAAACACATCGATCGCCATCAGGTCGGGAATCGTCGCCCTCAAACCGATCACACAAAATTGACATCTCAAAGCAACAACACAATACTGAGCAGAAACGCTCAAACAGACCTAAACACTGGTCAACCGAAACCTCACACAAAGACAAGGTCCAACCGAATATCTACCAACCGGTCGAACGGCAAAGGGGACTCGTTCGACCGAAAACAACCAGCAACTCCCTCCTTTTGCACAAAGTTCAATCAGTCGAACAACCAAGACGAACTGGTGACCAAAACAAGCCAGTAAATCCAGACAACGAATCCTATCTACGTCGGTTGAATGAAGCACCAACGGTCGGACGAACTTTACGTGATAATAAATCGTCGGTCGAACAAGGTCACATGGCGGTCGACCGTTTTGTGGTCTACACCCCCAACTGACATAAAATAGTGCATTCGATCGAACAGCAAAGGGGACCCGTTCGACCGAAAACACCCAGATTCCTCCACTTCACCACAAATACCCTATGACTGGTTCACCGACACTAGAACCGGTCGACCGTTCCCGTGCAGAACTCAGTTGCACCCAAGTCCGATGAGCCTTTCGGCATACCGTCAACGACTTCAATACTCACACAAGCTTAGGTGAGCATAAAAGTAAAGCTTGACATACCTTGGAAGCTTGAAGAAGCTTCAAAAGATCAACGACGATCACCTCCACCCAACCGAGCTTTCTCCAACGACTCCTTATGACGAGCGGTGATCACATCAATGCTCACTGAAGGAGTCTTTTGTTGTACTTTTTTTCTATTTTTTTTAATATAACTATGTACAAACATAAGTTCTCATCTTCATTTGTCAAAAGACATCAAATGGGAACCTCAAAAGTGGGTCAATGCACTTGGAAAGGGAACATGACACCACGCGGGGCCAGAATACTCATGTGTGGGCCCCCTTCACAAAGAGCACAAGATGAAATGAGAGGTTCATGAATTGGACGCAAAGGCGTCTCATTCAAAAGATCAAACTGAAAGAGCTTGAACCTCTCAGGAGTTTGGGAAATAAGGGGCAACGGAAGAAGAGTTTCTCCCGTTGCGCTGCTGAAGTTATGATCATCAATCCAAACTCTCCAACCAACCGGCTGGTGCGTCGGAACGAGGTCAAGAACCTCGTTAGGCATGTCCGACACACCAGGCGAACAAAAAGTGGGTCTCATACCCAAGGTATCCTCCAAGGAACTCCTAATACCCTCATGAGCAATGTAGTTGTTTGATGTTCCATCATTTCCAAGATGATCAGGAACAATAGATGATGGTGACGATGTTTAAACTGGGCTAGCACAAGAAGGTGCCTTATCTTGTGATCATGTCGCCTTTGAGCCACATCATTTCGATCATGTGGCTCTTGAGCCACAAGATACCATTTTTGTGGCCTCTGGGCCACCTGCTCTTCACTCTATATCTGTTGAGGACCCATGTGGGTTAAGAATCAACCACCTGATACCCTACATTACAAACAACCACACAGAGATTCGACTCTCATTCATGCCTCCTATCTTGCTCATTCTTAAGGGGCATCAAACGACCACAATGCTTATAAGGGTGTCAGGTGGGCATGCAATTCTATTTCTGGACTTTGTCATCTAGGTAATAAGTCTAGGGTGTCACTTTGTGTGGATAAAATGATCCTGGTGCACCCAAATGTTAGTATGAGGGTATATATTGATGACCTTCAGCTTTGTCATGGAATGGAAACATACTTGTTTCCATTTCCTTTCACAGACCCTTGTTTTTAGAGTCATGAAACACCATCATTGGTTTATAAACCTCTCAACAATCCTTCTATTTCTTATGTTCTGGGCCTAGCAGTTACATTTCTGGCTCGAGAGAGGGCAGGTTCCCATTTGATGTCTTTTGGAAAATGAAGATGGGAGCCCATTTTTGTACATAGTTACATTTGAAAAACAAAAAACAAGACAAAAAAGTAAATAAGAAAAGAAAGACTCCAAGAGTGATCATAGCTTGTTGTGGGCTCCAACCATTGTGTATTTGAGCCCCATTTGTTTCACGTATTTGTCTCCCTTTTTAAGTACTTCATAGGATTTCAGGTAAATTCGGGTTTGTGTCCATAAACATGACCATGAAACTTTCCTTGTGCTTCAAAGTTCGGTGAGATCTTTTACATTTTCATGCAAAATTCATGTAGTATTGCTTGCATACATTGATTAAAATGCATGAAGTAAGTGTGGGGTGTTTTACGTGTGTACATAGTCGAGGTGTTTCCTTTTCTTTTGTTATCTTTTGTATGAATTGTTAGGGTCATGTTAGTGTATTGCTTTTAAAATCGATATATCTACCGGACACGATCCATGGGTGACTTGCATTCTTTTGCTTGCCTAGTGTTTTAAATTTTTAATTTCTTTCAAAATCTTCATGTGTTTGTAAAAGAAAATGTTTTGTGGGTTTTGCATGTGTTTAGCATGTGCAAACCCGTTGAGAGGCAAAGTAAAAAGGAAGATTCCAAAATTGACTTGAACTTGATGCATTAGGATATCTAGTACACCGAGTTTAGGTCTTATCTAGTAGTAAGGATGCACCCCGGTTTTCCCTTAGGGGGAGAGTAATCATAGGGTTTCAGTGCTCAAATAAATAAAGAAGTTCACCCTGAACCTAGGGAGTTGAATAATTTGTGTCTATTAGTATAAGGAAGTTTGTTGTAGTCGGGGAGCCTTAATCTCCTATTGTGAAACCTTAAGTATTGTGGTTTTGGTTCATGTGTAGATAAGAAATAAGTGAGTAGGGTGTTCTCTCTTCTCGCATGGCTCCTATGACTCGGGAAATTAGGTCTGAGGGGAATTAGTGCCTAGTGCTTTTGAGTCATCTGACTTGGGATGCACCGACCGAACTCCCGTTACACGAGTGGTAAGGATTGCCCTACGTGGAGATTTGGGGGAAGGTGTATGTGATAGTGTAAGTCCTTATAGGCAAAGATGCACGAAACCTAACCCTGGGAGAATTAAACACCAACTAGTAAAAATATGATTAAAAATGATAAAAAAAGAAGAAAAAAGCTAGATGGTAATACAAATAAGAACCTTAAAGGACTTTACACTTTGTATCACTTGAGGATGTTATGGTTGCCCATGTCCTTCAGTTATGTCCTTAACTAACTTAAACAAATGGTTTATTAGGCTAGGTGTGTGGGCTGAATACAGATATAGAGTCGGCCTGTAGCATTAACTTGTACAATGATCGACAATATTGGGTCTGACTAGTCAAGTTGCTAGGTTGAATAATGCAACAATGTTCGAATTTTGTGGGTACATTCGCTGAAAACCTTCAGGAGACACCACTCATCCTCCTTGGTGACAAGGATCTTTAATGGCTTATTGCACGTGCTAGGTGAAACCATGATTCCTACTAAAGTGATTTAGGACCTTTCTTGTTTTACGTTTGTTTTTCCATTCTTTGTTTTTGTTCCGTTGTTTTCCTCAGGACTAGCAAAAGATAAGTGTGGGGGTATTTGATTAATATCATATCACACATATATTCATGTATTAAACTCTGTATCTTGAACTTAAGCAATGCTATGTAATGAATTTTATGTTTAAATTTCAGGAATAAACGAGTTTAAAATGAAGACACAAAATGACCAAAATGTGAGAAAAAGGACTGATCGGTGAGACTTATTGACCTATATGAAAGAGGAAAAAACCTGGATGCAAGCCAAAATGACCAATTAGCAAACTGAGAACTCCACACCATCATGAGGAGTATTTTGGGAATTGGATTCGGGCATAGACTCACACAACCGATTAGAGTGTACTCCACGTGAAGAAATGAAGCAACTAAGAAGTCATCTGAAAATGGGTCAGATCAGGGCAATCAAAGTAGCCGGTTAGCGGTGGCTTCTACTCTTGATCCGACCCCTCTTCTCTCGGTTGTGTATTAGGACTCCCCCCAGTGTGCGTACCGACCAGATCGGGGGCGTTACAGCTTGGGTTGCGCCATGCAACGCCTAGGCATTGCCTCACCGTGCCTATCGGCACCCATGCCTCTGGTCATTCCTTGTTGCCGGCCAGGCCTCCTATGACGAGCCCAAAATCCCTCACACACCTTGTGTGAGAAAAAGAATGAACTTGGCATACCATTCTCAAGCTCATTGGAGTTCCCTAGAGCTTCGATCGTCGTCGGCGACCTCCCTCCTTGCTGTCACGCACCCCTGGTAGCCAAGCAACTCGGGTCCCCTCCTTACGCCTCACTTCATGCGGCCCACGCACGTGCCTACCACCTTGCTTCGTCTCCACCCCCTTGGTTAACAACTTCGGCGAGTTTGTCCAGCAACCCAGGTCACTGGTAGCCTAGGGGAGGAGAGAGAGAGATCTATGAGGAAGAAGGAAGAGTTGGGTTGAGATAATGAGAGGTGAATGTGTGTTTCTCTCCCATATAACATACCCAGACCCACAAGCATGCATCACCATGCCTCCCCCATGCCCTCCAATACCCCCACCATACTATCACCATACCAATCCCAAGCAACCAAGTGAATCCCACTTAACCCCAATTCAACTCACTAACCATTATTAGCTTCAAAAGGAAGGATTAGGTTGTTTTAGTCTATATTTAGTATGTTCCATTAGTCCCACACTGGAGATTGTTTGCAGTTGCCTTTTTTCATGTCTATAAATAGTACTCTTCTTCCTCCTTTGTAATATACTCCTTGCTTGGTGGTCATTCCCTCTACCTAGAGTAAAGCCTTGGAGCAAAAATCTAGTGGATGATACTTGTAATGTGAGTCATGAATAAAAGAAATCTTTGTTAGTTTCATGTTGTCTCTTTTAATTCTTGTATGCTTAGTTTAATTTTATTTTAGTAGAATTAATTATAATGTTTCCTTTGCTTAATATAAATGTTAGATTAATGAGTAGTGAGTAGTTCCACCCCCCTTTGGGGGTGGAGTTTATGTTTATACATGTAATCAAGAATGGGATGAATGCTATCTTGTGCAATATATGATTTATGTGAATGTATGCTTGTTTGTTTAAAAGAGAATACTTAACTTGATGGGTTTTTCCAAAACCATTAGGTACTTCCCATGCTTGTTTAAGTTCTTAATAATCAACTTGTTTATGCTCATGTTAATAAACTAGGTTCGTGATTGGAATGATAGGTTTGCCACAACCATTAGGTACTTCCTATGCATAAAAAGACAACCCACATTTGTGCATTATTGAATGCATTCTTCACCACTTTAATTCATGTGTACACACACTCCACACCTTGGGGGGTTTTCTTCCTGAATTTCTTCTTGCTTTGATAGTACTTAGTTTAGTTTCAATACCTCTCGTGCTTTCATCTTCCTTGTTTGTTGCTTGCTAGTTTAGTGTAGCTTAGTTTAGTTTAATCAACTTCTTCTTCCCTTTACTTTCCAATTGATTTCCGAAGAATCAGAGTTGACACACCTCCTTATGGATCGACCCGTACTTGTCCCGTCTTCACCGACAGTCGTGCACTTGCAGTTAAGCTTAATTGAAACACACCACCAACTAGCTTGGTGATGGCCGGCCCTCTAGACATCACCCCCACTCAATAAACTTGTCAAGGGACATTAAAATCCTTGGTTTGCTGGATAAGGAGGTCGGAGTTTGCGGGTGAAGTCACTGCAGCTGCCTCCTACGTGCACCACTTCTTATTGCCGCAACCTTCACTTGAAGCCTCGTCGGAGGTAACTGCTTTGCCAGAGCTGCTGGCCACCAAGGGACCAAAGGGGAGTGTAGTAAAGTGGGTGGTTGCGTGGAGAAGTGGAAGGGAGTCGGGGATGGCTTTCGTTAGGAGAGTTTTGTTTGCTTCAAGCAACAAAGAAAAGGCAACAATAGAATGTAAATAATTCTCTATTACTATGCCAAAAATCATGCAATTCAAAAATTTGCAAAAGAAATCAGATCTCTCCTTAGATGACTAGGATGCTACATCATCAACTCTAGCTCACTCATCTCTACACGTCCCAAACACCAAGCAAAGCCGAAATATGAAAGCAACATGCCCGATGAGTAAATCGATTGCAATCTTGCCCGATGAGTAGCACCTGCCTACGAGTCGCATTTGCTCGCCCAAAACGGAAACTTTCCCGAAGTAAACTTTCCAGAAACAAAAAAACGTATACAAGAAAGCAGATATAAGGACCAAAACAAGTACAAGAGATGACAAAGGACTTATTACAATGTCAAGACAGCGGGTCTTACAACCTACCCCTTTTAAATAAATTTCGTCCTCGAAATTTGCTATCCCAGACCCTTTACAAAAGTTCAGAATACAAACTCCTTACATCAATCTCACACTCCCAAGCAGCCTCAATCGCACTACTCGGCGTCCTCAGTTTGGATTGCAAACACGCGTCCAGCTACCCTGCCTGGCTCTTAGCTACGACCTTGTCCAACTGGATTCTTGCCCTGACTCGCACCAGTGTCTACCCTGCTAGTGCCCACACTTTAGCTTCCAAGAGTCTTCTACGAACACTCCGGGACAAAGTGCCCCATCTGACCACTTCTCAGATAGGCTCCAGACATCATGTAGCAGTCCTTCGTGGCGTGTGCTCCGCCACAGTGCTCGCACCGGCCACCTCCTGTCTTCTGGCTCCCTTTCTCATCTCTGTGTGGCTACTTCAACAAGTCGTCACTCTGCTTCCCCTCATCTTGACTGATGAAGATTTAAATTTATACCGCAAGTGCATGGCGTCTATGAAGACGTGGCAAGTACGGGTCGAACACAAGGAGGGAGAGATTTCGTAATTGATGTTATTTTCGATTAAGAGGAAGAAGGAGAGAAGAATCAATTGGGTTTTTTAGGTTTTTGGATTATAATTATCTAAAGCAAGAACAAGAACAAATAAACTAAAACAAGAACAAAGAGAGAAATCCGTTGGATGGAGGTTTAGATTTAGGTTTAGATCAGAGAATTACTGAAACTTATTGTAAATCATGTTAGTTATGAAGCATTACAAGATAAATGACTTAACATAAACTCAAGTAATCAAAATATACTAATCATGAACTTAAAATAATAACATGCAATTCATCTTCTCTAACCCTAATTCCATCACCTCCACCTTTTGGAAAGAGTTAGAAACTCATGGAGGGAGGAAGAAGGGGTCCTTGAGACATTACAAGAAAAGAGAAACAAAACAAAATAAAACAGAAAATTTATTACTAATGATCCAAGACCAAAGGTTCAAAGATCTGTTACATTCGTCCTACGAGGCTATTTATAGCCGATACAAGGGATACCAATACATAAAAGGAGAGTACACGCGTCATCGCACCACAGGCCGGAATTTCAAACTTTAAACCCTAAGAGGGGCGGCGAATTCGCCGCCTGTTATGTACAATATGCGGCTAAAACGCCGCCCAGGTTGAAGATATTGCGCCCGGATTTCTGTCATGTGTTTATGGTATGATTTGATCCCCTTTGCGCGTCTGGATTGATTCTTTCCATTGTCTTGAGCTCCGGATTAATTCCTTCCATTGTTGGGGATTTATTTTTTTGACTTTTCTTTTGACTTCTCCAACACAATAACTTTGCCCTTTTATTTTCTGTCAGGTCCTTGACATTTTGCACTTAAGCCCCTGACCTTTTTGTGATTAGCTCCTTGAATGCTTTTGTGCTTGGATGCATTTCTATTTGAAACTCGATAAACTTGAACTTGTCTTTATGATAGAAATGAATCTTTTGCACGCGTTTATGCTCGGGATGTGGGTAATTTGCATTCAGGTCCCTGTATTCTGTAAATAAGACTAAACACATACCTTAGTAGCATTTATTGATATAAAAGTAATCTAAATGAAAGACATATGATGCAATGTATGCAATGCATCACTGACGCATGCGAGATGCATCGACTGGCCGCTTCTCGTTGGATTGCCCTTCTTGATAATCAGCGTCCAGCAGAGTGGCACACTTCATTGCCCCCTCAAGAGTTTGAGGCATCCAGATCAACATCTTCGACCGCAGACCTCTCTATAGTCCCCAAACAAACTTCATAGCATGCTTCTCATCAGTGACATAAATCCCCTGGTAGTACTTCTCCAGTGAGTGGAACTTGTTGATGTAGGCTTCCAAGCCCAAGTCCTGCTGCTCCATTGCCAGAAACTCCTCGCGTTTCCGGTCCTGTACGTGCTGAGGGAAAAACTTTCGGTTGAACTCCCCCAGAAACTCATTCCACCTGACATCGATCCTATCCCTAAACATCACTATAGCAGTCTCCCTCCACCAAGTCACTGCATGCTCCTGGAAGACGTAGGTTGCCAGGTGCACCTTCCTCTAAAGGGGACAGTCAATAACCCCAAAGATTTGCTGGATCCTGTAGACCCACTACTCCACAGCATCCAAACTCACTCCGCCTTGAATGACTGGTGGATTCTGCCTCATGAACCATTTATGCACAGCAGCGGCTCCATCAGCTCGAGGCCTCTGCACCTGCCCCTCTATTAGAGCGCCAAAACGCCCAGCCTCGAACAACGTCCGGCGATCTGCCTCCCAGTCATCAGTAGTCCTAGATGATACAGGTCTCCTTCTAGGTGACATAAATCTACAAAACATGCATGTATGATCTATCACTATCAGAAATGCAATTCTAAAAGATGAGAAATTACCGATAGGGTTGGGCAAGATGCCCCATTAGAGAATCTTCGGAATTTGTACACTTTTGGGATTGACCTGCTATAATACTAAGTTGTAACACCCTCGATCTCGTGGGTACGCACACTGGGAAAATAATACAAGTGTCGCAATCAGAGACCTCCGGGACGACTGAAGGAGTTACAGTAGACTGACCACACTAGACAACGTGACAAACATAAAAGACATACATGGAGAGAGAAAATGTGAAATAATTGAGACAATAGATTATCCATATATGGAAAATGGTTCGATTACAACACATAGAGTTCAAAAGGGAAATACATCAATATAAAATTGGAAACAAAGATAATAAGAAGACTCTGGTCGACGTGTCCCTCGTGTACAAAATCCTCTGAAACTCGTCCAGTCCATCCCTGAAGGAGCCTAAGTACCTGAGGCAAAAAAATCATTAGACATGCGTGAGTTTTCAAAAAAGAAAATCTTGTTTGCCATGGGTCCAATCCAAGTTTACAGAGCTATGCATGTAGCGTAACTAGCATAGATGTAACAAACAAAAGCAGAATGCAATAGAATGCAACAGAATGGTCGCAGCTCTACACAGCTGAAGGGATCCCTAAACATAGGAATCACCCCACCAGCCTTGTTGGTCAGATCCAGAAACGGGTCACTCGACAGTGACCCACATCTTGGCACAAAGTGGTACGCCAGATAGATGCCCGAATTCACAGTAAAAACCTACATGATGTCATCGCAACATTGGGAAGGCCTAACCAGAGACAGAATGACAGTGTACCTATCCGGGACTTATCTTATGCTTGGCCTCACCACATCGAGGTCTTTTGCGAATAGGCTTCTCTACATAGAGGTCCTACTCGTGGCCTGTCGGCCCAGAATCAAAACGTGCCTAGAATTCATTTATCAAATTGTATGCAATGCAAGCTATCTAGAGATCTATATATCTCTACAACTACATTAATCAGAATGAGCCCAACGTGATGAGTATCTAATTACTCTCCTCAAAACTCTAGACAAATCAGGAATATTACACTCAAATGAGCGACTAAAATCTACCAACAACAATAAGCAACCAAAACATAATCAATCAAACAACAGGACGACGATATCAATCATCTACACGTCTTGAAAATGAGTTAAGGGTCGAATCCCTAAGTCGCACATGCATTCACTCAATAATACATCAGATCACTAGCATATGTACACAATATATGTGATAAAACATACACAACAGCAATAGATCACATTAGGATGCTACGGGAGTTATATGGAATGATCACTTAGATTCAAGTCATAGATATGTCTACTCGTACAACTCAGGACATAATTAGATATTATAAGAACATGCATGAACATATATCAATGACTTAACATGTTAGAACATGCATGTGAAATCAGAAGTCCAAATATATCCATTAGTTATGATACAAGTCGGCATACCGGTTAACATAAGACAACATGGTATAGAATGTGTTACATAAATTAAAGGCATGTTCTGCTTTCATTCCCATATGAGTGCATAATAAAGTATATCATCGTAGATTTACGCAATCAGATCATTTACTTGAAATAGTTACTGCTGGACAAAATCAGAATCACTTAAGACATCACTACATTCAACACATATCATCTATGTCGATTGCATCGAATACCTCAAATAAATCACACAAATCACTACCCATATAACGCAGAGATGCTGTAACATCCCGAAACAGCGGAAAATTTAAAAATTCATAATCAAGACAAAGAGCACAATAATCAAGGCGGGACTGTTACTTCTCATAAACAATATAGCGGGGCACCATAATACATCAGAGTTTGCCAAAATGAATACATGATTACAACAAAACGACAAGGGAAGATAAACGTAATCATGTGGACCTCAGTGGTCTGACTAGAGGATCCGACTCCAAATGCGCGCGCCCGCCTATCACCACCCCACTGGACCTCTGTAGGTCCACATGACCTCTGTAACAGTCCCACCTTGATTATTGTGCTCTTTGTCTTGATTATGAATTTTTAAATTTTCCGCTGTTTCGGGATGTTACAACTTGGTATCAGAGCGGTCGATTCCTATGCGGTTCCCAATGAAATCACCCTTGTAGTAATAGGACTCATGCATTTTATATTTTTGGCATGCATACATGGCTGAAGTTGTGATTGTTTCTTCTGTCAGATGGCACCTAGGCGCTTGAGGAGTTCTCCACGCGATCGTGATCCCAGTGACGACACATCTGGTGCTCATTGGGACAGGTTGGGCGAGTTTCTGGAGCGTCAGGCAGCTCAGAGCGCCCAGGGCGGAGTGGGAGCTGAGCACGATCGGTTCATGCGTCAGCACCCGCCGACTTTTGATGGGAGGAGGGCCCCAGAGGTTGCGGAGGACTGGATGTTCTGGATGGAGAAGATCTTCCGCGCTATTGGAGTAGCACCTGAGAGGATGGTGGAGCTGGCCACCTATGTGTTCGATGGCGAGGCCGCCAACTGGTGGAGATCTACGTCCACGGTGTTGTTTGATGATCGTGTGGATGTGAGATGGGAGGAGTTCTTGGAGGTGTTTCATGAGCGGTACTTCCCCCAGCATGTCAGGGATCAGAAGAGGGAGGAGTTCATGTCGCTGGAGCAGAAGGACATGACACTGACGAGCTACATCGGCAGGTTCAACGCTTTGGAGCGTTACTGCCCTGAGATTTGTGTGACCCCAGAGCAACGGGCGAGGAAGTTCGTGAAGGGACTGAGACAGCCGCTTCGATCTCGGGTGATCAACAGCATGCCACGGACCCTTGCAGATGCGGTGAAGCATGCTACGATCATCGAGCAGGACCAGAGGGAATGTATTCAGGAGGCGCGGAAGGCGCCAGTGAGCACCGGCAGCAGAGTAGCTGGTCGTGGAGCAGGGAACCCGGGCAAGAGGCCCAGGTTCGATGGAGGAGGAGCACGTCAGTCGGGAGTGTGCACTTACTGCGGGAGGTTCCATCTAGGGCAGGAGTGTCCCCGTCGGACTGGAGCGTGTATGGGTTGTGGCCAGATGGGACATTTTGTCCGTGATTGTCCTCAGAGGCAGGGAGAGCCGAGCAGGAGGCCAGGACCACCAGCAGTAGGCAGAGGCGGAGGCAGCTGGTCAGTTGTTCCACCGGGCCAGAGCTGGAGGACCGGGCGAGTCATCACTATCCAGGCTGAGGAGGCGACGGACTCCAACACCGTCGTGGAAGGTACGCTTTCAGTTTCTGGTTCTGTAGCGCGTGTGTTGTTCGATTGCGGCGCCACTCACTCCTTCATTTCGGAGAAGTTTGCTGGCGAGTTGGGTCGGACCCCTGTGCTGCTGACTGATGTTTTGGAGGTCAGCGCGCCCATGGGTGAGGTGGGTACTGTGGGGAGCTTTTTCCCCGGCACCACAGTTGCTTCGGGAGACCACGATTTTCCGGCAGATATGGTCTTGTTACCGATGGTGGACTTCGACTTCATACTGGGGATGGACTGGCTGTCACAGTACGACGTGCGAGTATTTTGCCGTGAGAAGAAGATCCTGATTCCGATGGAGGGCTTGCCAGATGTTCTGATCAGAGGTGCGAGGAGCAGAGGGGGTCGTCTCATTGTGTCTGCGGTTAAGGCACAGAGACTGATACAGCAGGGATGCAGAGCGTTTGTGGCCACGCTAGTAGTTCCTGATCCTGAGACGAGGAGGCTGGAGGACATAGAGATTGTGCAGGAGTTTCCGGATGTGTTTCCAGCAGAGATTCCAGCGTTACCGCCGCACCGAGAGATCGAGTTCAGCATCGAGTTGGTTGCAGGTACGACACCTCAGTCGAAGGCACCTTATCAGATGGCACCTGCTGAGTTGACAGAGCTGAAGAAGCAGTTGCAAGAGTTGATGGAGTCTGGGTTAATTCGACCGAGTGTTTCTCCATGGGGAGCGCCTGTGCTCTTCGTGAAGAAGAAGGATGGATCGTTGCTGATGTGCATTGACTACAGGATGCTGAATAAGGTTACCGTTCGGAACCGGTACCCTTTGCCCAGGATTGATGATTTGTTTGATCAGTTGCAGACGGCGAGAGTGTTCTCGAAGATCGATCTGCGTTCGGGTTATCACCAGTTACGGATCAGGGAGGCGGATGTTCAGAAGACAGCCTTCAGGACGCGGTACAACCACTACGAGTTCTTGGTGATGCCATTTGGACTGACGAATGCACCTGCAGCATTCATGGATCTGATGAATAGGACCTTCCAGCCGTACCTTGACAGATTTGTCGTGGTGTTCGTGGATGACATCTTGGTATACTCGCCTGACAGGGAGCAGCATCGAGAGCACCTGAGGATTGTGCTTGGCATCTTGAGGGATCAGCAGCTTTATGCCAAGTACACGAAGTGTGAGTTTTGGTTGGATCAGGTGGCTTTTCTGGGGCATATTGTGTCAGCAGATGGGATTTCAGTGGATCCGGCGAAGGTCGAAGCAGTGACTCAGTGGAGAGCCCCGACCAGCGTGACGGAGATCAGGAGCTTCATAGGTCTGGCAGGGTATTACAGGCGGTTTATCCAGGATTTCTCCAGACTTGCATCGCCGCTGACAGCATTGACGCAGAAGGGCGTCAAGTTCGTTTGGTCCCAGAAGTGCGAGGACAGCTGAAGAGGCGATTGACGACAGCACCTATTCTGACGCTACCGAGTGGCAGTGGAGGCTACGTGATTTACAGCGATGCATCAGGGATAGGCTTGGGTTGTGTTCTGATGCAGCATGGGAAGGTGGTCGCGTACGCTTCGAGGCAGCTGAAGGTGCACGAGAAGAACTACCCTACTCATGATCTAGAGTTGGCGGCGGTAGTTCATGCGTTGAAGACCTGGCGGCACTATCTGTATGGCGAGCAGTTCGAGGTCTTCACCGATCATCAGAGTCTGAAATACTTGTTCTCGCAGAAGGAGCTGAATATGAGGCAGCGTAGATGGCTTGAGTTCATTAAGGACTACGACTTCACCATTTCCTATCATCCGGGGAAGGCGAATTTGGTTGCAGACGCGCTGAGCAGGAAGGTGGAGGTTTCTGTTGCGAGTCTGTGCATCCAGGAGTGGAGGCTACTCGAGGCCTCGTCAGAGTGGAGACCGTTCACAGAGGGTACAGAGGGAGCAGTGATTACTGGGCTTCGGGTGGAGCCGCAGACTGTCTCACGGTTGGTTCAGGCTCAACAGGGGGATGAGGAGTTAGCTGGTCTGCTACAGTTGGCTTCTAGAGATGGATCAGATTTCAGTGTGGGGGTTGATGGTGGTCTGAGGTTCAGGAGTCGGATCTGGGTGCCGAAGGTTGATGGGCCTAGAGATGACATCATGGAGGAGGCACACAGAGCTAGATACACCATTCACCCGGGGAGCACGAAGATGTATAAGGACCCTGCAGCAGAACTTCTGGTGGAAGGGCATGAAGAGGGACATTGCAGAGTTTGTGGAGCGATGTTTGGTCTGTCAGCAGGTGAAGATCGAGCATCAGAGGCCAGCAGGACCGATGGAGTGTATAGAGCTTCCTGAGTGGAAGTGGGAGCACGTAACGATGGATTTTGTCACGGGATTGCCGAAGACAAGGAGATTCCACGACGCGATTTGGGTGATTGTCGATCGACTGACCAAGTCGGCGCACTTCTTAGCGATCAGGACCACGTTGCCTCTGGAGGGTCTAGCTAAGTTGTATGTGGAGGAGATAGTCAGGTTACATGGTGTGCCAGTGAGCATCATCTCCGATCGAGATCCTCGTTTCACTTCCAGATTTTGGGGGAGTCTGCAGCAGGCTTTGGGGACGCATCTGAGGTTCAGTACAGCATTCCATCCGCAGACAGATGGTCAGTCAGAGAGGACGATTCAGACCTTGGAGGATATGCTGAGAGCATGCACACTGGATTGGGCAGGGCACTGGGATGAGCACCTGCCGCTGATAGAGTTCGCCTACAACAACAGCTACCATTCGAGTATTGGGATGGCACCGTACAAGGCGCTGTACGGGAGGCCTTGCAGATCACCGGTATGCTAGAGTGATGTGGGCGAGAGGCAGTTAGTTGGGCCAGAGATCGTGCAGATGTATGCAAAGAAGGTGGATGTGATCAGGAGAAGACTGGCCACAGCGCAGAGCAGGCAGAAGAGTTATGCAGATCGACGCAGACGAGTGCTGAGTTTCGAGGTGGGCGACCATGTGTTTCTGAAGATTTCCCTAGCCCGAGGTGTGATGAGGTTTGGGAAGAAGGGGAAGCTCAGTCCGAGATATGTTGGGCCGTTTGAGATCCTCGACCGAGTTGGAGAGGTTGCCTACCGGATTGCATTGCCGCCGCAGTTTTCGGGTCTTCACAACGTCTTCCATGTATCAATGCTGAGGAAGTACGTTGCAGATCCAGCTCACGTTATTGAGATAGCAGTGCCAGAGATTCAGCAGGACTTGTCACTCGAGGAGAGACCAGTGGAGATTGTTGATCGCATGGATCACCAGCTCAGGAGGAGGACCATCCCGATGGTGAAGGTCAGGTGGCAGCATCACAGCGAGCGCGAGGCCACTTGGGAGATCGAGGAGGATGTCAGAAGGCAGTATCCAGAGCTTTTCGGTGAGTAGTTGCTTTGATTTCGGGACGAAATCCTTTTAAGTTGGGTGGATTGTAAGAACCCAAACGCTTGTTAGGGTTAAGCTTGGGTTAATGGAGATTAAGGAGGTGTTTTGCATGGGGAAGAGGCGAGCTACAGTAGGCTGTGATGGGTGAGAGGAGTAGTGTGGCGTGCACTGTAGCGAGGAGATGTGTTGTTGGGTTTAAAAGCTTGAAGTCTCTCTCTCTCTTTTCCATTCGTTCACTCACTTGCACTCTTTCTTTTCTTTTCCTTCCGGCGATCAGAGGAGGAAGAAGGCTTGGAGACTCCGGCGTGAGGAGGTCATCGCGAGGAGGAGGTCGCGCGCGAGGATGTGGCGGAGGAGTGAGCGTTGCTCCGGTGTTTCTCCGTTTTCGTTGAGGTACGCCACTCCTTAGTGTGGTTTTATTGTTAACCCTAATGAGAGGGTTGTGTTGGTCGGTCGGAGGAGGTCGGAGGCCTCTGGATAGGGGATGGCTATGGATAGGAGAGTTTTGTTTGCTTCAAGCAACAAATAAAAGGGAACAATAGAATGCAAATAATTCTCTATTAGTACTTGCAAAAAACCAAGCAATTCAAAAGTTTGCAAACCAAATCAGATCTCTCCATAAATGACAATGATGCCACGTCATCAACTCCAATCCACTCGGGCCTACAAGTCCCAAACACCAAGCAAGGCTGAAATATGCAAGCAACATGCAACTGACTGACCCGATGGGTAACTCGATTGCAATCATGCCAGATGAGTCGCACCCGCCTACGAGTCGCATTTGCTAGCCCAAAAATGTAACTTTTCCCGAAGGAAACTTTCCCGAAATGAAAAATAAGCATACAAGAAAGCAGACATAAGGACCAAAACAAGTATAAAAGATGACAAGGGACTTATTATATTGTCAAGAGAGCGGGTCTTACAAAAAGTTTCCTTTTTGGTCGAGTGGTTGTGGCACCGGGCGCGTGTGCAACTAGGCTCGATAAGTTTTTGCTCTGGTCACGGGAGGCGTTGGATTTGGAATTTTCTTCAAACCATGTGGTCTAGTATGTGAGGCATGATTAGTGTCGATGTGAGGTGGCACCACGACAGCAAATAAAGATCCAATTTTGCAAGGAAAAGGAAGGAAGAATCAAGGGGAGATTTCGGGGCACATGTGGGTGCTACCATTTTGGTAAGTTGTAGCATGGATTGAAAGGAGTAACCCTAGCCGTTATTTTTGTTGGACAATCCCTCTCCCTCCCCATGCACAAACCTTCTCCCAAGCAACCAAGAAACCAAGCAACGTCCTGCAGTTTGATGGAAGTTCATCCAGCAGCAGTGGGTTGTCCGGTCACGCATCTAGGGCGCACGTGCTGGTAGAGATCAGCCTGGTTGGGTTGGTTGTAGCGCAAGCCCTGGGCTGAGGTGGCTGGCTGGGACGTTCTCCCCATGAAATCAGGGAAGGTGAGGTTGGGTTGTGGGCAGCACAACGGGTGTGTTGCATGCATGTTTCTTGTGTGAAATGTTGCTCCTTGTTGTATGGACTCGTAGTTGCATGGATATTTGTGAATGTCTCTTGCATGCTGGATTTATGTGATTTTTCATGATTTTTTTATAGTTAAGATATTACATGTTCATGTATGATTTAGTTGTTGGAGTTATAAATTACATCCCAGGAATTACAGCTAGCCGTTTAGTGTTATTTAGCTATGCACGTGTTGCTACGTGTCTAAAATGTTTTAGTCAGTGTCACTTGTCATCTATTCCTACATGCAAACATTAGTCCTTGTAGTGACTTGATCGTATCATGTGATCTGAGATTTATCCATATAGTTGCTCCCATGTCTTGCATGTTGAATGGGCACGCGTGTGGCTTCTTTAGGGTCCTTGTCTGCGACTAGGGGTTGGGTATTACAGCCTCTATGCCTTGCATTCTAAGGCCTAAAATCAACCACGTTATGGTCTCATGTCTCTTCTATTTATACCTTCATTCATGCGTAAATAAATTCTAGACACATGAACTTGTTATATTATTGTGACTGCCATATAACCAACTTATCATTGTAGGATTTCGTGCCCTATACTTCTGTATATTTTTAAAACTTATTTGCACATTTTTGTTTTGTTGATTTCAAGTAAATAATCATTTAAAATAAACAACTTTTTTACAAAATTAGAAAAAAGTTTAAGAGTTGATTTTAATAATCATATGACATGTTTTAAAACATTTAATACTCTCAAAAGAAAAATTAAAATCACATATCCACAAAACAATCCTATTTCCCGATTTTCTTTGTCTCACCTTAAAATCAGAATTAATCCATTGATTTTAATGATTAAATTATTTTCTAACATTACAAACTAATGTATGAAAACAAGAAACATAAAAAACCATGATTACATTTGATGCATCCATCAAAAATAAAAAAATGACTCAAAAAAGGGCAAAAACCGAATTATTCAATTAAGAGATGGGAAACTAAATATTTAAAATAGCTTAGTTATTGAAAATATGAACAAAAACCTCTGATACCACTATATGATTTCGTGCCCTATACTTGTGTATATATTTTTTTAAATTTAACAAGCAATTAGGATCGATTTTCATATTTTCAATAATTTTTCATGTACAAAACATAGACTATACAATAATATATGTATCCTGCATAAATATTAAATTGTATAGAAAAAATCATACCCAAAGGGTTGTCTAAAACCATTTCAAAGATCTAGAGTCGTGTTGCACTTGAATCGCCTCGGAATTCGTCCAAGTGTTCACCAAACTCATAACAAGATTTAGAGAGAAAGGAGCTAGGCAATCAATCTCTAATTCAAGGCTAGAATCTAGCTAATTACCCTTTTGACGCTCCTGAGAATTTAATCTCTCAAACACTCAACTAACAAGGGATTTTTTGGAGGGATTTGCTGGACAAATATGGAGAGGAGAATATTGCATTCATGTATTAACAATGAGAAGAGGAGGGTCCTATTTATAACTTCCTCAAAACCTATTCATGTGCAACCCACTTGCACATGATTCCTTGTTAATAGCTCCTCTAATCCAATCATATTTCAACACATGATCATCCCTTAACCTCCTCTGACCGAATTGGAATAATTCCACCCATGATCAAAGAAATTCTCTTATTAATTCAAGCAAAACCGTGTAGTAATGGTCGACCGTTTCACAACAGAAAAAAAATTCCTATTATTTTCGGTCGAACCACACGTGCAACGGGTTGGTCGTTTCCGAATTTAAAATTTATTGTTAAATTCGGTCGATTGGTCCAAGCAAAATGTTTAACCGTTTTGCATGTTTTTGCCTTTATCAAATTTTGGATTAATATCCAACAAAATTTGATATTTGGGGTTTTAGCAAATTTATGTTATATAATGTTGTGGATCACATTATACTATGTGACATATTATCATATATAGTGTCAAACATTATACCCCATAATATATTTACATCTCATATAAATTTATTAATTCTAACCATGTCGTAATAACGACATATTTGATTTTAATATTTTACCACATGTATCGCAATACATGATATAAAATGAAAAATCAAATTCCTTGTTTGCCAGTTTTGTGGTGTGACCTATAGGAGGATCTAATTTATGTTGGCAATGATATAAAAGACTTTATATCATAAACTATAAGTGGTATTTAGCTACACATTATAGTTACCCAAATAACAAAGATCTTTTGCTCACTCGAACTAAACACGATTTATTTAGTGATTTGTTATATCACATGTGTCTATCTCTTGCCACAAGATATTGAGAATGTTATACAAAGTAGAATTGTGTCATCGTTGTAATATATATTCATTTCTTGATCTCTCAAGCTGATTATAAATATGTAACTATACACAAGTTATATTGTGCACATTATAATTTTGCTTTATCAAGGGACCCAACAATATCATCACTCAAGTCAAGAGGGGCAATGATAATATTTTGACATATCAACTTTTCCATCACAAGTTATGTATAACCAACTAATACCTTTATCACAATACGTATTGATAGTTTTTGATAATAATCACATACACTCCTTATGTGAAAAGATATAAGTCTCATATCTTAGGATTCAAAGACAATGAAACATAAATGACACAAACACAATTCCATAAATTTTTATTTGTCTGGTCAATTCAATATATGAAAGAAACATTTTTCTATTTCATATAATCATGTTGTTAAATATTTGTAGAGCTACAATAGCTCTCTTAACCAACAAGACAAACTTAACTCAGTAATTAATGTCCCATGTTAGTTACCATGATTGTGAATTACTTTTGATTTATGTAAACCATTATCTTTTAGAACTGTACGGTTAAGGACCAAGAGCCTTTTCCTTCACATACATTCTCAATGTATAAAACTACAATAACTAGGGTAACACTTTCATATCACTCATTAAGCCACTCTACATGGTTCTTCAAACCCATGGACTCGAAATGCATTTCGCCTTTAGCTTGGGATAAGGGTTTGGTGAATGGATCAATTGTGTAGTTGTTTGTGTCCACCCCTAATAAATTATATTTTGTCTTCGTCGATGAAATCACAGGTGACAAAGTACTTTTGATGCATGTACTTCACCTTGTGATGTGATTTAGGATCCTTGATTTGCGAGATAGATGCACTATTGTCGCAAAATAGCTCTATCGGTCCTTTGCTCGAAGGGACTACTCCAAGCTTTTCAAAAACTTCTTGATCCACACTCCTTCCTTGCTCACTTCAGTGATAGCCATCACTTCTGAAGCAGTGGTTGAGTCGGCCGTAGTGGTCTGCTTCCAACTATGTCAACTCATGACTCCACCATTCAGAGTAAAGACATATCCTGATTGAGACCTCCTATCATTCAGAGTAAAGACATATCACTCATGAACTTGCATCCGAGTAGCCCTCGGCTAGCAGTTCCTTTTGTCCTCCATAAACAAGAAACTTATATTTGGTCCGGTTAAACTACCTCAGAATTTTTTTGACCGCAGTCCAAAGATCAGGACCTACGTTGGATTGGTGATGACTTGTCACGCTTAAAGCATACAAGACATCCGGTCTTGTGCAACTCATCGCCTACATTATCGATCCTATTACTAAAGCATAAGGAATATCTTTCATGTACTGTAAGTCCTTACGTGATATTGCACGTTGAGACTTCTTGAGTTGCACACCCATACTCGTTGGCACATTACCCTTTTTGGAATTGTTCATATCGAACCTCTCCAAGATCTTGTCAATGTATGTACGCTGACATAGGCCAATAAGTCTATGGGGTCTATCTCTATATATCTTGATTCCCAAGATGTATTCAGCCTCACCCATGTCTTTCATCGAAAATGCAAATTTCAATGAACTTCTCGTCTACTCTGACAAAGGGATATGATTTCACATGAGGAGTATGTCATCGACATATAAGATCAGAAACACTACGTGGTTCCCACTGACCTTCTTGTATATACAAGGTTCTTCCTTACTTTGGATATAGGCAATCTTTTTGACTTCTTCGTCAAAGTGTTTGTTCCAACTCCTCGAAGCTTCCTTCAATCCATAAATGGGTCGTTTAAGCTTGCATTCTTTCTCGCCATTCTTTGGATCTTCAAAACCTTGAGGTTGTACCATGTACACATCCTCCTCCAAGTTCCCATTAAGGAATGTTGTTTGACATCCATCTGTCATATTTCATAATCATGAAATGCGGCAATAACGAGCATAATCTGAATAAACTTGAACATGCCAACCAGTGAGAAAGTTTCATCATAATCAATTCCTTAAATCTAAGTGAAACCCTAGCGTACAAGCCTCGCTTTGTAGGTTGTCAAGTTCTCATCCATGTCCTTCTTCCTCATAAAAACCCATTTATTTTGAACGACTTTCTTTCCATGAGGAAGGTCAACAAAATCTCATACTTGATTGTCATACATGGATTGTATTTGGAATTCCATGGAACTAAGCCATAGTTTGGAGTCTTTCCTTTCCATTACTTCCTAAAATATTGAGGGATCATAAGTATCGAGTACCATGATTTTGTGAAGTCCCAAATACATATCATGCTTCTTTCTTTCTCTCGTCGACCTTCTAAGTTCTATTGGTTTCTCGTGTACCTCTTGAACTTCTTCCACAATTTCATGCAGAATTGTTTCATGTTCAATTCTTGAACGTACACTAGGTGGGGATGATTTAGTTTCACTCATAATTGCTTGTGAGGTTTGCTCTCTCATACTCCTACTAACCAAAGCAACCTCGGTTGGGCCTTCATGATCTCGAATGTTATCATTTATATCATGACCTTGTAAAGTATATTGAGTTTCCTCAAGCACAACTCTACACCCACTACTTCTTATTGTTTCGAGAAATTCATTCTCTAAGAATACGGCAACCCTCTCAACAATCACTCGATTGGAGGTTTTATGCCAAAAGTAGTATCCGCTTGTCTGACGTGGATATCAAAGAAGTATTTATCTGCTTTTTGTTGAAGTTCGGTCGATATCAATTTTTTGACGTAGGCCTCACAACCCCAACTCTTGAGAAATTTGAGTTTGGGTATTTTACCACTCCAAAGCTCATATGACATTTTATCTACGGATTTGGATGGAACATTATTCAGTGTGTAAGTCGCAGCTTGTAGTGCATCACTCCAAATATAAAGCGGTAATTCAGCTTGACTGATCATCGATCGAACCATGTCAAGCAATATCCTATTTCTCCTTTCGGACACACCATTCGACTAAGGTGTTCCTGGTGGAGTGAATTATGGTATAATACGACACTCCTTTAGGAATGAGTCGAATTCAACACTTAAGTACTCACCTGCACGATCGGTTCGTAGAGATTTGATCTTCTTATTGAGTTGGTTCTCTACTTCATTCTTGAATTCCTTGAACTTGTCAAAAGATTCACCTTTGTTTTGGATTAGATAAACATAACCGTAACGACTATAATCATACGTGAACGTAATGAAGTACCTAGAACCATCTCTTGCACTTGTACTCATTGGACCACATACATCAGAATGTATCAAATCCAGCAAGTCACTCATTCTCGGACCATTCTTCTTGAAAGGCCTCTTGGTCATTTTGCCCATAAGGGAAGGTTCGCACGTCTCTAATGATTTAAAATCAATAAGACCTTAGCTTCTTATAATTTCTTGATGCGTTTTTCAATGATGTGACCAAGGCAATAATGTCATAAGATTGTATCATTCACGTGAGTTGTCTTAAGTCTTTTGTTATTGATGTTTATGATTTGTCTATTATTCAATTCAAGCAAATAGAGTCAATTTCTTATGAAAGCATTTGCATAGAAAATGTCATTCTTCGATAAAGACATGCAAGAATTTGAAATATTTATTATAAAGTCATCCATATCTAAACATGAAATGGATATAATATTCTTTCAAATTGAATGTACATAATAGACAATCTTTCAACTTAAAATTAAACCACTAGATAAATGAAAGATCCACGGAGCCTTGTGCAATCGCAGCAACGCTTGCACCATTTCCAACTTTCAGAATCATCTCTCCTCTTGCGAGGTCCTACCTATCATTTAGTTTCTGCACATTAGAAACTTTGTGAGCACAAGATCCGGTATCGAGTACCCAATCTTGGACAGAGGTGGCTAGATTTATTTCAATAACAAATATACCATTGGGGCAATTAGGCCGGATGTGTCCTTTTTCACCGCAATGAAAGCACTCTGTGTCAGGAGTTGGAGACTTCAAAGCATACCCCCTCACTTTGCTGCACTCTATGTCATCTTGGGTTTTAAGTCAAAGTATTTTTCTTGAAGCGAGTCACCCATGGAGGCAACATTAGACCGTAAACCTGGTTCTCTTGGTCTCCCCACTTTGCTGCAGCCTCTTTCTTAGCATCGGCTGCATTCTCATATAATTTTGGGATTTCACCATCCAAAATATGAGATAGTGTTTCAAACTTCAACACGATGTTAAGCTTGAGCTCCCTGCTTATGAAGTTGGAGACATCATTTGCCAATTGATGTTTTTCAAACATAGATCGCACAATAGGTTCAATGTTGGACATTTCTACAAAATAATTAATTAGGGTTTTCATGTCAAATTTATGTTTATAAAAATTTGTACCACAAATAAATAAATATGTCCATAAAAGTAGTAATACAAGATCCTATTATTTATAACATAGACTAGCTAAGGGCTATCGAATGTGTCACAAATTCAAGGTAGGAAACATTTTCTACTCATAACCATTTTGAAAATTTACAAACCTTTAGGTTTTACAAACTCTTATGATTCTCGACGTTTAATTAAGAGGGAATTTGTCGAATCCTCCCAAGAAAAACTCGCTTTCATAAAACCGAGCGAGGGCTCCAGGTATTGTTAAGAAAACTTATTTTCTTTGATATGAGATACGATTGTCCATTGTATTCATGAACAAATACACTTAGTGTTCACTAAGGGCGAAACTCAATTCATGTACTTATTCATGGCACAACAATGAATATCCTTATATATCCCACTATTTCCAAAGATGGAGGAAGCTATCTCCGGCTAAGGGTTAGCAGAATATCCCTTGATCGATGGCTTCTAGTGGATGAAATAAGAAAGAATAACTTCTTAATTTTTAGTTTGGATAATTAAACATTTCACATGTGATTTTCAAATTTAGCTGGTCATGAATACATACCTATCCTAACCATTCATCCAATCACATACATGTCAAGTACACAAACATAAATAAATTCATTCAAACATTACAAATTGTCTTGACCTCCGTGCCTTATTTTTGCACAATGGATATAAATATTACATAATTGTCTAGTGAAAGTAAAGTTGGGTATCAGGCCGGCCCGAACCCATCGACCAGAAATGCTAAACAGGCCGGGCCGAAAGCCCGGGCCGTTTGAATTGTGTCGGTGGGCTCAGCGGGCCGGGTGGGCCTGGTCGAGTCGGGTCGGGTTTGATTGGATTCATGTTTTTATCGGTCCGATTTGCATATATTCATATACCCATAACTCCATTAGTTTCAATTAAAACCACTATCAAATTAGGATTTCAACAAAATAATCGGTTCATTGATCCATTGCCTCTCCGTTACCTCGTCTACCCATCCCAACCGATAGTGAAATTTTATTAAGTACAAATTACTTACAATGATACCATTTCTAATGTATTAAGCATTACAATTACAATTGTAGTTAGTTTATTTGTCTTTGTCGGTGCTCTCATTGATTTTCATATTCTGCATTCTTTCTTCCACGTCCAACCAATCTTTCAAATAAACAAATGTCTCTAATGATTTAGCGGATTGTTGCATCTCTTGTCAGTTAAAGCTCATTTACCTGCGTTGAATGAAGCCTCGGACGCCATAGTTGACGCTGCAGAAGTTCGTAAATCACGTGCTAATAAAGAAACTTTTGGAAATCTAGCATAATTAGATTTCCACCAATTTAAAACATCAAAGGAGTTGCAATCTGCAGTAGTTAAGTACATATGCATATTTAAATATGCAGCTAATTCGTTATGTGATTCATTTTGTTCTAATCTTAATCTTTTTTATTTAAGCAATTCCATTGAAAGTTTTCATCGTCATCATCATCTTCATCCAAAAGTAGGTGTTTTTGAGATGATGATGAACTATCAATGTTTGAACCCGTTGATTAACATTATGTAATCGTTCATAAAAACTAAAATATCTATTAAGGTGAGTTGTAATCTGTTTTAAGTCATCTTCACCACCTTCAGAATTCATGATTTCAAAATAGTTTCCAAGTAAATTTGTAAATCGGTCATTCTAAAGCTAGGATCCATGACAAAAGCTAAACAAAAAAATTAATGGTGGAGGTTTCCAATATTTATTACATTTAGCCTCCAATACATTAATAATTTCTACAAAACTACCATTATTCCTATATTTGCTAAATACTTTAGTAATTAGAAGTAATTCAAATATAAATAACTTAGCAGTTGTGTAATATATTCCACTTAATGTGTATGTGATGTTGAAAAAAGGTTTCAAAAAATCCAACATAATTTTACAATTTTCCCAATCAAGATTAGTTAAAATTGTATCATTTTTCCAATTTAAAAAGTTATAATAAAAAATTTATAAGGAAAACAACATTTTAACATTTCATAAGTAGAGTTTCATATATGGGGGACGTCTAATTTAAATTTTCTAGGTTTAACATCATTACTAGAGCACAATTCTCTAAAGTGTTGATATCTATATGTACTATTACTACCTAAATATGTGATACCATCTCTAATATTTTGCAAATAAAGTTTTATTATTTCAAGTCCATCTTATACAACTAAGTTTAAAATATGGCAACACATCTAATATCAAAAAGAATACCATCTAAGAGTGGATTACAAAATGTTACAAGTAATTCTACTGCTCCAGAGTTATTACTAGCATTGTCAAAAGAAATTGCACAAATTTTATTTGTTATTGAATATGCATGCAATAAATCTCTTATTGGTTATATATTATCATAGTAGTATGTGAGTGCAAAATCGGTGCATAAGATATAATATTTTTATGTAAAACCCATGAATTATCTAAGAAATGAGCAGTTTTGCAGCACAAATGAAAACTAGATTCTAAGGTCCAAATATCACTTGTTAATGCTATCTTATAAGGTATTGATGCAAATGTATTAATTACGTCTATTTTTCCCTTCATATTTTGTAGTAGCAGCAACCCCTAATGTGCATCCGGAAAATAATTGAAATTGTGGATTATGGTAAGTAAATGTGTTTCTAAGATTTGGAGATTCAACTTGGCTAAATGATAATTCATCTCTAATTATATAATCAACAATTACATCTCTACATTTAATTGGATCATATTTCCTAGTTTTTAATTTTCCAGTACTATAGTCTAAAATAGATTGTTGTGAACTAGATGCTCCAACATTCCTAAGTTTACATTTTTTTGCATGTCTAGTTAGGTGGGTAGTTTCTTGAGAACCAAATGCAGTAAGTTGGGCACCACATATTTTAGATATAGCCCATTCTTTCCCATTTTTATCTTGTGATAAGTCAAAATCATTCCAAACCTTACTAGTTCTTCTTCTAGTACTCTTGCCTCTACTTGATGCACTAATAGGGGGATTACTATCATCCTCAGGTTCAGGTGATGAATTAATTGATGGGTCAAATGACATAGAAATTAAAAAGTAGGCAAATAAAATCTAAATTTTCTAACCAACGCGAAATTCATGATAATTAGCTCAAATAAACTAAAACAGTAAAGAAACGCAAACAAGAAAGAGAGAAACAGAGAAAATGTGTCAGCGTGTCGTGAAATCGGACGAATCGGGCAGTAGCTTCAAGCTTTTGCTCCAATTTGACGTCTCGGTCCACTTCTAACACAAGGAGAACACTTAGACTTAGTTCAAGACTAACAAGATTGGAATTTCGAACAGAAAAAAAAAAATTGAAGAATTGGTGTGAACGAAATGAATGGAATGGAGATATTCATAGATTTATGTAATGGCATTTTCATCATTAACACAAGATTGTTTTTTTAAAAACAATTTAAAAACCAACCGCTCTAAGAGTCGTTGGTGTGTTGACGTCATTGCTGACGTCAGTCGTCGAACGTCTTTGAGAGCCCGAGCCCATTAGGGCCTGTTTATTTTGGCATATCAACTTTTGACAAGTTGCAATGATAATATTTTGACATATCAAATTTTCCATCACAAGTTATGTATAACCAACTAATACCTTTATCACTATACGTATTGATAGTTTTTGATAATAATCACATACACTCCTTATGTGAAAAGATATAAGTCTCATATCTTAGGATTAAAAGACAATGAAAAATAAATGACACAAACACAATTCCATAATTTTTTATTTGTCTGGTCAATTCAATATATGAAAAAAACATTTTTCTATTTCATATACTCATGTTGTTAAATATTTGTAGAGCTACAATATCTCTCTTAACCAACAAGACAATCTTAACTCAGTAATTAATGTCCCATGTTAGTTACCATGATTGTGAATTACTTTTGATTTATGTAACCATTATCTTTTAGAACTGTACGGTTAAGGACCATGAGCCTTTTCCTTCACATACATTCCCAATGTATAAAACTACAATAACTAGGGTAACACTTTCATATCACTCATTAAGCCACTCTACATGGTTCTTCAAACCCATGGACTCGAAATGCATTTCGCCTTTGGCTTGGGATAAGGGTTTGGTGAATGGATCATTTGTGTTGTTGTTCGTGTCCACCCCTAATAAATTATATTTTGACTTCGTCGATGAAATCACAGGTGACAAAGTACTTGCGATGCATGTACTTCACCTTGTGATGTGATTTAGGATCCTTGATTTGCGAGATAGATGAACTATTGTCGCAAAATAGCTCTATCGGTCCTTTGCTCGAAGGGACTACTCCAAGCTCTTCAAAAACTTCTTGATCCACACTCCTTCCTTGCTCACTTCATAGATAGCCATCACTTCTGACGCAGTGGTTGAGTCGGCCGTAGTGGTCTGCTTCCAACTATGCCAACTCATGACTCCACCATTCAAAGTAAAGACATATCCTAATTGAGACCTCCTATCATTCAGAGTAAAGACATATCACTCATGAACTTGCATCTGAGTAGCCCTCGGCTAGCAGTTCCTTTTGTCCTCCATAAACAAGAAACTTATATTTGGTCCGGTTAAACTACCTCAGAATTTTTTTGACCGCAGTCCAAAGATCAGGACCTGCGTTGGATTGGTGATGACTTGTCATGCTTAAAGCATACGAGACATGAGGTCTTGTGCAAGTCATCGCCTACATGATTGATCCTATTATTGAAACATAAGGAATATCTTTCATGTACTCTAAGTCCTTACGTGATATTGCACGTTGAGACTTCTTGAGTTGCACACCCATACTTGTTGGCACATTGCCCTTTTTGGAATTGTTCATATCGAACCTCTCCAAGACCTTGTCAATGTATGTACGTTGACATAGGCCAATAAGTCTATGGGGTCTATCTCTATATATCTTGATTCCCAAGATGTATTCAGCCTCACCCATGTCTTTCATCAAAAAATGCAAATTTCAATGAACTTCTCGTGTACTCTGACAAAGGGATATGATTTCACATGAGGAGTATGTCGTCGACATATAAGATCCGAAACACTACGTGGCTCCCACTAACCTTCTTCTATATACAAGGTTCTTCCTTACTTTGGATATAGGCAATCTTTTTGACTTCTTCGTCAAAGTGTTTGTTCCAACTCCTCAAAGCTTCCCTCAATCCATAAATGGGTCGTTTAAGCTTGCATTCTTTCTCGCCATTCTTTGGATCTTCAAGACCTTGAGGTTGTACCATGTACACATCCTCCTCCAAGTTCCCATTAAGGAATGTTGTTTGACATCCATCTGTCATATTTCATAATCATGAAATGCGGCAATAACGAGCATAATCCGAATAAACTTGAACATGCCAACCAGTGAGAAAGTTTCATCATAATCAATTCCTTAAATCTAAGTGAAACCGTAGCGTACAAGCCTCGCTTTGTAGGTTGTCAAGTTCTCATCCATGTCCATCTTCCTCATAAAAACCCATTTATTTTGAACGACTTTCTTTCCATGAGGAAGGTCAACAAAATCTCATACTTGATTGTCATACATGGATTGTATTTGGAATTCCATGGCACTAAGCCATAGTTTGGAGTCTTTCCTTTCCATTACTTCCTAAAATATTGAGGGATCATAAGTATCGAGTACCATGATTTTGTGAAGTCCCAAATACATATCATGCTTCTTTCTTTCTCTCGTCGACCTTCTAAGTTCTATTGGTTTCTCGTGTACCTCTTGAACTTCTTCCACAATTTCATGCAGAATTGTTTCATGTTCAATTCTTGAACGTACACTAGGTGGGGATGATTGAGTTGCACTCATAATTTCTTGTGAGGTTTGCTCTCTCATACTCCTACTAACCCAAGCAACCTCGGTTGGGCCTTCATGATCTCGAATGATATCATTTTTATCATGATCTTGTAAAGTATCTTGAGTTTCCTCAAGAACAACTCTACTTCCACTACTTCTTATTGTTTCGAGAAATTCATTCTCTAAGAATACGGCATCCCCCTCAACAATCACTCGATTAGAGGTTTTATGCCAAAAGTAGTATCAAAGAAGTATTTATCTATTTTTTGTTGAAGTTCGGTCGATATCAATTTTTTGACGTAGGCCTTACAACCCCAATCTTGAGAAATTTGAGTTTGGGCATTTTACCACTCCAAAGCTCATATGACATTTTCTCTAAGGATTTGGATGGAACATTATTCAGTGTGTAAGCCGCAGCTTGTAGTGCATCACTCCAAATATAAAACGGTAATTCAGCTTGACTCATCATCGATCGAACCATGTGAAGCAATATCCTATTTCTCCTTTCGGACACACCATTCGACTAAGGTGTTCCTGGTGAGTGAATTGTGGTATAATACGACACTCCTTTAGGAATGAGTCGAATTCAACACTTAAGTACTCACCTGCACGATCGATTCGTAGAGATTTGATCTTCTTATTGAGTTGGTTCTCTACTTCATTCTTGAATTCCTTGAACTTGTCAAAAGATTCACCTTTGTTTTGGATTAGATAAACATAACCGTAACGACTATAATCATACGTGAACGTAATGAAGTACCTAGAACCATCTCTTGCACTTGTACTCATTGGACCACATACATCAGAATGTATCAAATCCAGCAAGTCACTCATTCTCGGACCATTCTTCTTGAAAGGCCTCTTGGTCATTTTGCCCATAAGGGAAGGTTCGCACGTCTCTAATGATTTAAAATCAATAAGACCTTAGCTTCTTGTAATTTCTTGATGCGTTTTTCATTGATGTGACCAAGGCAATAGTGTCATAAGATTGTATCATTCACGTGAGTTGTCTTAAGTCTTTTGTTATTGATGTTTAAGATTTGTCTATTATTCAATTCAAGCAAATAGAGTCAATTTCTTATGAAAGCATTTGCATAGAAAATGCCATTCTTCGATAAAGACATGCAAGAATTTGAAATATTTATTATAAAGTGAACATATCTAAACATGAAATGGTTATAATATTCTTTCTAATCGAATGTACATAATAGACTATCTTTCAACTTAAAATTAAACCACTAGATAAATTAAAGATCCACAGAGCCCTGTGCAATCGCAGCAACGCTTGCACCATTTCCAACTTTCAGAATCATCTCTGCTCTTGCGAGGTCCTTCCTATCATTTAGTTGCTGCACATTAGAAACTTTGTGAGCACAAGATCCGGTATCGAGTACCCAATCTTGGACATAGGTGGCTAGATTTATTTCAATAACAAATATACCATTGGCCTTTTAGGGGCGCTTACGCTCAATCACTCCATTGTCAAGGTCCTCCTTGTACTTGGGGCAATTAGGCCGGATGTGTCTTTTTTCACCTCAGTGAAAGCACTCTGTGTCAGGAGTTGGAGACTTCAAAGAATTCCCCCTCAAGTCACTCGCATGAGAACCTCCTACTCCCTTGCTCTTGATTGGCGTATTTTTGGTGAATTTTCCTTTTTCTTTATTCTTGGCGATCTTTCTACCTCCACCATGGATGGCTAGAACATTCTTGTCCCTACCTTTGCGCATATCACCTTCAGCCATTATGAGAGCATTATGCAGCTCCTCAAGACTCACCCCTTTATCACGCACAAGGTAATGCATGATGAAATCCTTATAGGATGGGGCTAGAGAGCCAAGAATCAAATCTTCCACAATGTCATTGGGCATTGGGGAAGACAGCTTTTCTAACATTTCAAAATATCCTTGCATCGTGAGAAAACATAGACACAGATGTTCCCTCCACCATGTGGCACCTTGTGAGTGCTATGGTGGTCTTATAGCGCTGCTTTCGAGCACTATCGATAACTTTGTGAGAGCTTCCATGGTCTTCTTGGGTTTTGAGTCCAAGTATTTTTCTTGAAGTGAGTCACCCATGGAGGCCAACATTAGACCGTAAACCTGGTTCTCTTGGTCTCCCCACTTTGCTGCAACCTCTTTCTCAGCATCGGCTGCATTCTCATATAATTTTGGGATTTCACCATCCAAAATATGAGATAGTGTTTCAAACTTCAACACGATGTTAAGCTTGAGCTCCCTGCTTATGAAGTTGGAGACATCATTTGCCAATTGATGTTTTTCAAACATAGATCGCACAATAGGTTCAATGTTCCACATTTCTCCAAAATAATTAATAAGGGTTTCCATGTCAGTTGGGTATCGGGCTGACCCGAACCCATCGACCAGAATGGCTAAATAGGCCGGGCTGAAAGCCTGGGCCGTTTGAATTGGGTCGGCGGGCTAAGCGGGCCGGGTGGGCCTGGTCGAGTCGGGTCGGGTTTGATTGGATTAATGTTTTTATCGGTCGGATTTGCATATATTCATATACCCATAAATTCATTAGTTTCAATTAAAACCACTATCAAATTAGGATTTCAACAAAATAATAGGTTCATTGATCCATTGCCTCTCCGTTACCCCGTCTACCCATCCCAACCGATAGTGAAATTTTATTAAGTACAAATTACATACAATATTACAATTTCTAATGTATTAAGCATTACAATTACAATTGTAGTTAGTTAATTTGTCTTTGTCGGTGCTCTCATTGATTTTCATGTTTTGCATTCTTTCTTCCACGTCCAACCAATCTTTCAAACAAACAAATGTCTCTAATGATTTAGCGATTGTTGCATCTCTTGTCAGTTAAAACTCATTTACCTGCGTTAAATGAAGCCTCAGACGCCATAGTTGACGCTGGAGAAGTTAGTAAATCACGTGCTAATAAAGAAACTTTTGGAAATCTAGCATAATTATATTTCCACCAATTTAAAACATCAAAAGAGTTACAATCTGCAGTAGTTAAGTACATATCCATATTTAAACATGCAGCTAATTCGTTATGTGATTCATTTTGTTCTAATCTTAATCTTTTTTATTTAAGCAATTTCATTGAAAGTTTTCATCATCATCATCATCATTGTTGAACGTTTTAATTAAACCGCAAGTGCACGACCGCGATGAAGCGGTGGCAAGTACGGGTCGTCCGCAGGGAGGTGAGCAGCCTCTTGTTTATCAGAAATCAAGTGGCAAAAATTAGGGGAGAAAGATTGATTATGCTATTCTACACTAAACTACGCTAAGAAGTATGAAATGCGAACGAAAGAAACAACCAATGAAATGACAACTAAGGTAAGAACAAAAGAAGAATGCTGGAATACAGAAATGGGAAAATCCCTAAGGGGTGGAGTGAGTGCACACAAGAAAAGAGGTGCGTGTTGAACTCGTTCTTTAAGCACAAATAAAGGTGGTGTTATCATGCATATGAAGTGTCTAAATGTTGTGGCAAAACCTATCAATCTATTCACCAACTTAGTTGATTAACATTTACATATGCAAGATGTTTATTTCAGAACCTAAACAAGCATGAGAGGTGTCTAATCATTTTGGCAAAACGCATCAAGTTATAAATTCTATCGTAAACAAGCAAGCATACATTCATGTTTTATGAACACATTGGAAATAAAGCATTCAATCAATTCTCATTTGCATGTATGTACATCTACTCCACCCCCCAAAGGGGATGGAACTACTCACTAAACATTACACTAATTATTAAACTAAACAAAGAAAACATATTAACTAAGCTAATAAAACTAATGAAATGAGATTAAACAAAGCAAAACAAGAAACATAAAACAAACAACATAATAAAGAAAACTTGTATTAAAATGACTCACATTAAAAGTAACATCCTCCTACTTTAGTGTGTGCTTCAAGGCCTCACTTCTAGTAGGAAGAATAGCCACTTAAAATATGGAGTGATTACAATAGAAGGTGAAGAGTTCTATTTATAGCCAAAGAAAAAGGCAATATGTGACAATCCCCCAATGTGGGACGAAACCAATACCAAAAATAGCCTAAACAAACATTAATACAAGTCCAGGAGAAATCTTAGCGGATCTGGGATGATCCAGACCGCCAATTGGCGGTCTAAAAAATCCGGATCCAGTTGAATCTTCTTCTGGGCTTTGCTTGGTGTATTTGGTGGCCTTCGATGCATCTACTTCGTTTATTGGAGCTACGACCCGAATAGAATTGCTAAAATACTCCCCATGATGGTGTGGAGTATTCTGTTTTGCTATTAGGTTCTTCTGTCTTACATTCAGGTCCTTCTCCTTTGCATCTTAGTCAACAGATCTCACAATTCAGTCCTTTTTCCCAGCTTTTGGGTCCTTTTATGTTTCATCTCTTCAAACCTATTTATTCCTGAAAACTAACCATAAAACTCGTAACATAGCATTGTTTAGGTGAAAGATAATGGATATAAGATACAAATATAAGCATGAAATGATGTCAATCAAATACCCCCACACCTAACGTTTGCTAGTCCCGAGCAAAACAAAGAAAGAGAAAAGCATACGAAAACAAGAAATCCTAACTCACTTTCGTAGGAATCACGGTTGCACTTAGCACGTGCAACAAACCGTTAAATCTCCTTGTCGCCAAGGAGGAGGAGTGTTGTCTCCTGAGGGTTTTCAGCGGATATACCCACAAAATCGGAACAAGATGCATTAATCAATCTAGCTACACGACTCGTTGGACTCAAATTGTCGATCGTGGGACGCGGTAAAACTACGGGTCGACTCTATAAATGTAATCGGTCCACACACCTAGCCTAATAAGTTATTCGTGAAAGTTAGTTAAGGAATTAAGTGAAAGACATGGCAACCTTAACCTCTGAATGTGATACAATGTGTAAAGTTCATTTTGGTTCTTATTTGATTTTTTATTTTATTTGATTTTTTTCTTTTTTTTCTTTTTCTTTGGAGCATTTTATTGGTTGGTGTTTGATTCTCCCAGGGTCAGGTTTCGTGCATCATTGCCTATGTGGACTTACACTATCACGTACACCTTCCCCAAAATCTCCACATAGGGCGATGCCTACCACCCGTGTAACGGGAGTTCGGTCGGTGCATACCAAGTCAGATGACTCGAAAGCACCAGGCACAAAGTCCCCTCAGACCTACTTTCCCGAGTCATAGGAGTCGTGTGAGAAGAGAGAACACCACTTATTTACTTATCTACATGGGAACCAAAACCCGTACACTTAAGTTTCACAAAAAAGAGATTAAGGGCCCTTGACTATGACAAACTTCCTTATACTAACAGACACGAATTATTTGACTCACTAGGTTCAGGGTGGACTTCTTTAAATGTTTGAGTACTGAAACCCTATGATTACACGCCCCCCGAGGGAAAACCGGGGTGCATCCTAACGACTCGATAAGACCTAAAGGCAGTAAACTAGAAATCCTAATGCATCAAGTTCAAGACAAACTTGGGAGCTTTCTTTTTACTTTGCCTCTCAACGGTTTTGCACATGCTAAACACACGCAAAACCCACAAAACATTTTCTTTCGCAAACACACGAAGATTTTGATAGAAATGTGAAAATTTTAAAGCACTAGGCAAGCAAAAGAAGACAAGTCACCCAAGGATCATGGAAGCAGATATATCGATATTAAATGCAGCACACTAACATGACCCTATCAATACACACAAAAGAAAACAAAATCAAAGGAAAAAGACTCGCCTATGTACACACGTAAAACACCCCCCCCACACACCTACTTCATGCATTGTCCTCAATGAATGTGAGCATGATACTACATGGATTTATGCATAAAAAAAGGGAAGATCTCGCCAACATGAAGCACAACAAGAAGTTCATGGTTATAGTGATGGACACAAACCCGAATTCCCTCAAAACCTGTGAGATACTGGAGAGGGGATACAAATACATGAACAAATGGGGCCCAAGTACACAAGGGTTGGGGCCCGCAACAATCAATGCTCGCTCATGGAGTCTTTTATTACACACTTTTTTTCTTCTTTTCTTTTGTTCCCTTTTTTTAAATTTTTTTTACATAATATATACAGCAACAACAATATTCTCATAATCATTTGGTCAAGGAACATCAAATGAGAACATCAAGTCATGAGGACCAGAGACATGCCAAGATGGGCAAACTTCACCGGTACTCTGAAGTGTCATGAGGGGTGAAAGGTCAAAGCTGAACGGCTCAAACCCCTCATGATATTGGTTGGGTGTGGGCAACAAAGAATGAAGTTGTGTTGCCTCAGTAGGGTTTAATTGCTCATCGAAGAAAACCCTCCAACCAATAGGCGGGTGCATCGGAATGAGTTCCTCAGGCTCATTCGATGGATGCAGCAGACTTGCATCACTAAGAATGGGGCTTCTCCCCAAGTCATCCAACAAGGACCTCCCACCATCATTTAGATCATCAAGCATAAGCTCGGTCATAGGTGGGTCATTGTTGGAGTCAATATGAAGCTCAAATGGCTCAATGGCCATGGGACATGAGGTAGAGACACCTTCTGGTATAGGCATACGATGAGGTGTCTCACTCTCACTAGTACTCTCAACTGAATCATGCAACGAACACTCCCTTTGGACATTCATGTTCGAGGCCAGCTCACTCTGTTGCATTGCGAAGACACGCAATGATTTTTCGCTGGGCCTACAAACATTCTCAACGGGTTGCATTGGGGTTAGGGGTGTTCATTGATTTTGTGGTGTTTTCTCCAATTGGTGGATGAGATTTAGATTTAAAGGTTAATCCATGGGTTCTTGTTGCCTACCAGAGTTGAACACATGAAACTCGGCACTCATGTTACCGAATGAGAGCTTCATGAGACCATTTCTACAATTAATCAAGGCATTGGAGGTGGCCAGAAATGGTCTACCCAAAATCAAAGGTATTTGAGAGTAGGTGTTCGCAACAGGATTGGTATCGAGGACAACAAAATGACTGGAAATATAAAATCTGAAACTTTGATAAGCACGTCCTCGATAATCCCCATTGGAATACGAATGGATCTATCCGCTAATTGGAGGGTGATCTTAGTTGGTTTCAATTCTCCCAAGTTCAACTGTTGATAAACAGAGAATGGGAGGAGGTTGACCGCTGATCCTAAATTAAGCAAAACATTGCTCATTCTAGTGTCCCCTATCGTACACTGAATAGTAGGACACCCAGGGTCCATGTATTTTGTGTAGGTGGGATTGGACAAAAGTGAGCTGATATTTGTAGCCAAGAATGCTTTCTTAGGAACATTGGTCTTCCTCTTGGTTGTGCAGAGATCCTTCAACACTTTAACATATTGAGGTATTTGTTCGATGACATCCAACAAGGGATGTTAACCTTTACTTGCTTAAACACCTTTAATATCTTGTCCATGTTGTCACTCTGCCTTTTTGGTTAACCTACTTGGATAGGGAGCTTTTGGCAGGTAGGTTTTTTGCGGTGCCTGAGAAGAAAGCATTGGTGTATTAGCCTCACCCTCAACCTCTTCTTCACCACCATTCCCACTGAGGGGCTGCATAGATGGTGGTTGTTGTGGCAAGGAAATGTGATTGTCAACCTGTTTTCCATTCCTCAAGGTCACAATGGAATGGACATGGTGAACAGGTTCCTCCACATGGTTCACTTGCCTCGCCCGAGGTACCACATTCTCATTTTGCATGTGTTGTTGTTGGTATATACGGGGGTTAGCCTCAGGCTGGCTAGGAAAAGACCCTCTCTCTCTTTCATGTACAGACTGAGCCAATTGGCCCATCTGAAGCTCTAGAGATTTGATGGTCTGCTGATTTGAAGTGAGAACTTGACTCGTGGATGACATAAAAAATTTCACAGAGTTCTCAAGTCCACGAGTCAAGGTCTCAAGCGAATTGAATCGGCTTTCCATATTATTGGAACTTGGGAAACCCGATTGATTGGTGCTTGGAACTTGGGGTTGCTGATATGAATGAGCATGCATGGGAGTTGGTGTGGTTGATTAGGTGGTCGAGAAGAGGTTGAAGGACCACCCGGGGCATTATTTTGGTTCCATGAAAAATTAGGGTGGTTCCTCCATCCAGGATTATAAGATGATGAGTATGGGTCATTCATAGCTCTGTCATAGATGGCGTTGACACATTCCATCTCAGGAGGAATGGACGCACACTCGCTTTCTATTTGAACTATCCTACCACATGAATGACAGGGAACTCGACTAGATGTGGACATGTGAGGTGCACTTTGTTTGTTTTGGCGCTCAATCGAATCCATACGGCGCATTAAAGCCGCCATACATGCCTCAGTGGCCGTAGTGGTATCGATAGCAAATGCGGCACCCGAGCTAGTCGAGTTTGCATTCGTGATCCTCGCTCGTATACTAGATGATGCAGGTGGTTCCCTTACACTCTCCCATTGCATTGTTTTCTCAGCAAGGTCTTCTAGGAAATCCCATGCCTCCCTTTCATCCTTTCCCAAGAACTCTCCTTGACACATGGACTCAAGGAGTGTTCGGGACGGGATGTGAAGACCCTCGTAAACAATCTAACAAAGACGCCACAACTCAATGCCATGGTGAGGGCATGAGGATAGTAGCTCCCTGAACCTCTCTATATATGCATGAAATGTCTCGGTCTCAAGTTGATAGAACGAATTGATTTCGTTCCTCAATTTTTGAGTCTGATGATTTGGAAAGTATTTCTTGAGGAATGCAGATTGAAACTCATCCCAAGTCCTAAAGGCATTCGCCTGGTTGCTATACAACCACTTCTTGGTGTCATCCTTCAGCGCAAAGGGGACAAGCCTAAGATGGATGGAGTCTGTGCTAAGTTGTTGCAGCTTGAACATAGCACAGACCTCCTCAAATTCCCTGAGAAAGATATAGGGGTCACCTTTTCAAAGATCCGAAGTCGTGTTGCACTTGAATCTCCTCGGAATTCCTCCAAGTGTTCACCAAACTCTAAATAAGATTTAGAGAGAAATGAGCTAGCCAATCAATCCCTAATTGAAGGCTAGAATCTAGCTAATTACCCCTTTGATGCTCCTGAGAATTTAATCTCTCAAACACTCAACTAACAATGGAATTTTCGGATGGATTGGTGGAGAAATATGGAGAAGAGTGTTGGCTTTTTTTCCTTAATCAACATTTTGATTATTTAATCAACCTAATCATAATCACAATCAAATGTGGTGTAGATACATAATGCATAGAAGATATATGGTATTGTGCTAAGATCTACAGGTGATCAAGACTCAAGAAAAATGGAATGAAGTCAAGGCATGTAATGAATGCTATTTGAAGACATGTAATTTTACTTTATTTTTTAGTCTTAGTAACTTTTTGTAATCTTGAGCATACAAGAGTTAAAACTTACTCACATAGAAACTATATTCCATGTAGAAGTCACACACAAAATTTCACATCAATTGAACTTCAATAGATGTCCCATACTTTTGCTGGAAAATCACTTAAAACCAAACCTTGATTTCCTATGCTAAACGGTCGGTCGAACGAGTTCTTAGTTCGACCGTTTATAACAGAGTCTCTTAGTGTATTTTCCTTGTTCCACCGGTCGAGCAGTTTTGACCTTTCAGTCGGCCGTTCCCGTATTTTTGGATGACTGTTAACCTTGTCGTATTATAACAACAGTCGTATTCGTATAAATTCAACCAACGCCTAGAATACAATTGGCCACTGGTCGATGTTGACCTTAGAACGGTCGACCGGATGAAGACATGTCTTGAGCCCAAAAGTTCATGTTTTCCGTCGAAGCACTTTTCGTTCGACCGATTACCTTGACCATGGCCAAAACCACTTGAACGGTCGAACGACCCAATTATTTAGTTAAACTATTCACTTAAGTGAGAGACATTTAGGTTTGGTCGATGCTTCATCCAGTTCGAACGTTTCCTTACATTTAAGAAAATGGACGACCGGTTACCCTGATTCGGTCGACCGTTCAAGGACAAAATTGTAGAACATCAATTTCTATTTTATGTATCTTACACACAAATCAATCAATTCTTCCCCAACGCTAGAAATCTTTAGGAGCTTATAAATAAAGGTCCAAACACATTATTTAGACAACTCTCACACTTCGAATTGTCTCATACATTAGAGAAAAGTGTCTCAATCCTCGAAGCTCCAAATCATACACTCCAACTCTCCAAGCCTAAGCTAGAGAGTGTTGTTCTACTCATGTTCTTTGTTCAAAAGAGTAAAGGCTCCGGTGAAAGCCTGAAGCATCCTTCTCAGATTGTGAGAAGAGGATTCCATGTTACGTAAGGGTTGTTCGCTAGCTTGAAGAATGTAAAGGCGTTCTCTTTGGGCCTCGATAGGTGAGCGGATAGTGAAGTCCTGAGCGGAGCTCAAAATGTCAAGCGGAGCTTGCAAGAGAGAATTAGGTGGGTGGCCGAACCTCTCTAAAAATCACCTCGTTTTATTGTGGTTTGCCTTGCTTGTCTCTACTTTGTTTTAAATTGTTTCCACTGTATATCGTGTTTCTTTATGTAGAGATTAAGCATAATTTGAATAGATAATTAGGGGCGATTACGATCCTACAAGGATAATATTGCATTCATGTATTAACAATGAGGAGAGGAGGGTCTTATTTATAGGACTTCCTTACAAGCTATTCATGTGCAACCCACTTGCACATGATTCCTTGTTAATAGCTACTCCAATCCAATCATATTTTGACACGTATTCATCAATTAACCTCCTCTGACTGAATTTGAACAATTCGACCCATGATAAAAGAAACTCTCTGATTAATATCCAACAAAATTTGATCTTTGGGGTTTTAGCAAATTTATTGTTTATAATGTTGCGGATCACATTGGACTATGTAACATATTGTCATATATAATGCCAAACATTATACCCCATGATATATTTACATCTCCTATAAATTTATTAATTCTAACCATGTCGTAATCATGACATATTTGATTTTAATATTTTACCACATGTATCGCAATACATCATATAAAATGTAAAATCAAATTCCTTGTTTCCCAGTTCTTTGGTATGACTTATAGGAGGATCTAAGTTATGTTGGAAATGATATAAAACATTTTATATCACAAACTATAAGCAGTATCTAGGTACACATTATTGTTACCCAAATAACAAAGAATTTTTGTTGACTCGAACTGAACACGATCCATTTAGTGATATGTTATATCACTTGTGTCTATCCCTTGCCACATGATATTGAGAATATTATACAAAGTAGAATTGTGTCATCTTTGTAATATATATTCATTTCTTGATCTCTCAAGCTAATTATAAATATATAACTATACACAAGCTACATTGTGCACATTATAATTTTGTTTTATCAATGGCCCAGCAATATCATCACTCAAGTCAAGATGGGCAATGATCATCTTTTGACATAACTTTTCCTTCACAAGTTATGTATAACCAACTAATATTTTTTTCACTATACGCATTGATAGGTTTTGATAATAATCAAATCATACGCTCCTTATGTGAAAAGATAGAAGTCTCATATCGTAGAATTCAATGACACAATGAAACATTAATGACACAAACACAATTCCATAGTGTTTCATTTGTTAGGTCAATTCAATATATGATAGAAATATTTTTTCTATTTCATATACATGCTATTAAATATTTGTAGAGATACAATATCTCTCTTAACCAAGACAACAATCTTAACTCGGTAATTAATGTCGCATGTTAATTACCATGATTATGAATTACTTTTGATTTATGTAAACATTATCTTTGATATCTCTGTCGTTAATGATTGACATCATATCATGCATATATTCGTGTCTTATATCCTCTATTTTGAACATAAGCAATGCTATGTAACGAGTTTTATGTTTAAGTTTCAGTAATAAACATGTTTGAGAAGAAGAGACACAAAAAGGACAAAAACGTGAGACAATGAGTGATCAGTGAGACTGATGGACCGATCTGCAAGAGGGAAGGACCTGGATGCAAGCCAAGAGGACCAATTAGCAAATTGAGAAACTCCACACCATCACGAGGAGTATTTTGGCAATTAGATTCAGACCCAAACTTGTATGACCGAATTTGGTGCACCCCACATGCCTAATTACAACACTAAAGATGGCAGCAAAATTTGCACTCGATCGGACCAATTCAGACCGCTAATTGGCGGTCCAACCCGGTCATAATCCGATCTAATTTGTCCCATTTAATTGTTATGTTGTTTATAGCTATTTTTAGTAGGTGTCATTAGTCCCACATTGGGGGATTGTCCCTGGTTACCTTTTTTTCATGCCAATAAATTAAACTTTTCCTCCTTGGTGTTAACTCCTTGCTTGGTGGCCACTATCTCTACTTGGAGTAAAAGTCTTGGAGAAAAATTGAAGTGGAAAGATGTTAAATGTCATGTGAGTGAGTGATAAGAGAAAGTTTTGTAGTTTTATATTGTCCCTTTCAATTCTCGCATGCTTAGTTTAATTTTGTTTTGTCTCCGTTTCTTAATGAGTAGTTCCATCGCTGTTTTGGGGTGGAGGTGATGTAGAATATGTGATAGTAATGGGTTCTTTTATTAGTGTCATTTCATATGCTTAATGTAGATCTATACTTGTAGCATGCTTAAACTTGTATTAGATGGGATAATGTCCACACTTGGTAGTTATCTCATGCTAACTTTAGAGTTTATCTTGTTGCTTGTAATGGTTTGATGGGAATGACTTGTTTTGTATAGATCCATGTTTGGTGCATGATTGACATCATTTCATGCTCATATTTGTATCTTATATCCATTATCTTATACGTGACGATTTTTATGTTTAAAGAGAAGAGCCATGAAAGGACCCAAAAGCAGGAAAAGGGACTTAATTGTGAGACCTAGGGACTGAGATGCAAGGGAGAAGGACCTGATCGTAAGACCAAAGGACCTAAGAGCAAAACAGGAAACTCCACACCATCATGGGGAGTATTTTGGTAATTCGATTCGGGTCGGAGCTCCAATAAACAAAGTAGATGCATCAAAGACCAAGAAAGACCACCAGCAAAGCCCACCACAAATTCCAGATGAATCCAGATCCAATAGACCGCCAATTGGCCGTCCAAATCATTCTGGATCCTCTCAGATTTGTAGGGCACGTGTATTAGTGTATTCTTAGTCCATTTTTGGTATTGGTTTAGTCCCACATCAGGGGATTGTCCCGGATTAGCTTTTTCCATGCTTATAAATAGAACTCTTCACCTTCCATTGTATCGATCTCTCTCTTTGGTGGCCATCTTCCCTACTAAGAGTGAAGCATTGAAGCAAAGCTCTGGTGGAGGAAGGGCTGCTTGTAATTTGAGTGAGTTAATTCTTGCTTAGTTAATTTCCTTTAATGTGTTTGCTTTGGTGCTTGTTTTGTTTTATGCTTCTTTAATATTTCTTGCTTGATTAGTACAGTTTCATTTCAGTATAATGGTTCATTTTATTAGAGTAGTTAGTTTAAATATGTGTGAGTAGTTCCATCCCCTTTAGGGGTGGAGTAGATGTGTGTACATGTTATGTAGATGGTATGAATGCTTAATATGAATGTTTTGTGAGAGATATTAGTATGATTACTTGAATTATTAAGAACCGTACTTGATGGTTTCTGCCATAGCTTAGGTACATTCCATGCTTGTCTAAGTGTCATAATAACAACCTTGCATTACTCATATTATTCACATAAGTTAGTGTTGTAAATGATAGGTTTTGCCATTAGGTACCTCTTATGCATTAACAAACACTAACTAACTTGAGCTTCTTGTATGCATTCCACACAACACTTATTTCATGTGAACACACACACACACAATTCCTAATAAAAGACATTTAAAAGTAAAACATTTAGAACACGTTCCTTTCAAGCATCACCCGTAGCATCATTGTGCTTGTTTTATTTTCTAGGTGCTATGACTTTATTGCATAAAGCCTAATTAATCACATTGTTGTAATTATGTCCTATTATCACTGATGCCATGAGGCTGAAAATTTTGGTGCACGTAGGCAAATGATTGATTAGACACTATGACCAATACCTCATGACCCATAGATAGCGATGTTGTATTATGTTGTCGCATGTATTGATCTATGCTCGACCATGTCTTGGGTGCATGCACGTATACTAATGCTAAGTATTTAAATACCTTACAACTATATTGGATGACCCGTAGATGACTACCTTTTGATATCATGCATTGTTTATATTGATAAAGGCGTGGTTGAGCTTTACAAGTATGCGCGTATTATTATTTTGTATTATATCAACTTATGACCAAAGTTGCATGACCGTGGTTATATATATAGATATAGAGTGTGGTGATATTGCTTCATATATGTTGATGTATGGATGAGTATTATGATCATGTTCCTTTTCATATAGTTGCACATGCATGGCATGTTATTGTGGATGCTATGATGCGTATGGGTTTATGGTGGACGCTCGTACCATGGTCTTCGCATTAGTCGCATTATGAATGTCTATATATGATTATGTGCATTAGATGTTTCACATGTGCATTTCTGAAATTGAATTAATCTGGGCATTTGTGCTTTTGGGCTGACAGGCCTGATTTGAAAGACCTCTATGTAGAGAGGCCAGGCGAAGATTGACACCTGGACGTGCACACCCAACTTCGCGATGGTGTCATGTAGGATTTTTGCCGTGAGTTGGGGTGTCAATCCGGAACATCGTTTTGTCCCAAGAGGTGGGTCAGACTTTCGGGTGACCTGCTCGTGAATTAGACTAGCATGGTTGGTGGTCGGATTCCAATGTAGAGGGATCTCATCCAGTGACGCCCGGTAGTTGTGGCTATGTAGAGTCGTGACCTCTTGTTGTTTGCATGTGTCGCATTTTGGGTTTCATGCATGACTCTTTGTCTTGTGTTTGGACCAGAAGCATACGAGCTTTTCTTATTGAAAACTCATGCATATTTGTTGACTTGTTTTGCCTCAGGTACTTAGGTTTCCACAGGGGTCAGACTGGAGATGTTTTGGAGGATTATGTACACGAGAGACTCGTCAACCAGTCTTCTTCAGTTATCTTTGCTTTTGCCTTATTTATAATGTATTTCCTTGAATTGAACTCGGTGTAATAACTTCTTATTTTAGTTCCCTTATATGGATAATTTCTTTTTCGGCTTGCGTCTTGTATTGTCTATCCATGTATGCTTTTATCATGTACTATTGTTGTATCGCTTTTATGGTAACTCCTTCGGTCGTCGTGGATGACTCTGATTACGACAAATTTGTTTAGTTTCCCCAGCATGTGTACCCACGAGATCGGGGTCATTACAGTTTAAATTGTGCATGGATTCAAATTTCCAAGGAGTACACCAAAATATAGTTCTTTTAAAGGACACTTAGAACATTAAAGGACACCAAAATCCTTTCTCAAGGAAACTGGAAAAGTGTATATGGATTCCTAGTTGACATCATATCATGCATATAATTGTGCCTTATATCCTTTATTCTTAACCTAAGCAATGCTACGTAACGAGTTTTATGTTTAAGTTTCAGGAATAAAACAAGTGAGAAGAAGAGACACAAAAAGGACCTAAAAGCTAGAAAAAGGGCTAAGATGCAAGAGAGAAGGACCGGATGTAAACCAAAAGGACCAATACACAAATCAAGAAGCTACAGACGATCATGAGGAGTATTTTGGCAATTAGATCCGGGCCTAAACAACAAGGACCAAATCGGGTACACCAAACATGAAGAAATCAAGTCAAAAAAGTGTAGTACAAAACCAAGGCCAATCATACCAACATGGACCACCAATCAGGAACCATAGACCGCCAATTAATGGTCCAATATGGCCCAATTGCAACCTAATTTGGTGTGGATGTTTTTTATATCGTCTTATGTCCATTCATGGTACGCGTGTTAGTCCCATACCGGGGAATTGTCCCCGGTTACCTTTTTTCGTGCCTATAAATAGAACTCTTCATTCTCCTTTGTATTTACCCATTACTTGGTGGCATTCTCTCTACTTAGAGTAAGCCTTGGAGAAAAACTCAAGTTGAGAAGAATGCTACTTGTAATATCAGTCATGAAAATAAAAAAACTTTTTAGTTTGTTTTAATGTTATCTCCTCTTTTAATTCTTGCATGCTTAGCATAATTTTGTTTTGTCTTAGTAGAAGTAATTAGAATGTTTCCTTTTCTTAATGTAGTTTGTAGTTAATGAGTAGTGAGTAGTTTCTATATGTTTATGTTTATACATGTCATGAATGATGGAATGAATGCTATATGTTGTTATATGTGATAAATGTAAGTATGCTTGTTTGAATTAAAGAGAATACTTAACTTGATGGTTTCTGCCATAATCATTAGCTATATCTCATGCTTGTTTAGGTTCTTAATAACAAACTTGTTTATGCTCATATTAATAAACTAGGTTAGTGATTTGGATGATAGGCCATGCCACAACCATTAGGTACTTCCTATGCATGGCAACACAACCTACCCTTGTGCTCTATTGAATGCAATCCTCACCGCTTTATTTCATGTCTGCACACACTCCACCCCTTGGGGGTTTTCTTCCTGATTCACATCTTTCTTTGACAGTACTTAGATTCTGTTAGATTTCTCTCGCTTACGTTTGCTTTGTTTGTGCTTGCTAGTTTAGTATAATCAAATTATTCTCCCATTTGTTTCCCACCTTCGAACGAACCAGAGTCGACACATCTCCCTGTGGATCGACCTGTATTTTCCATGTCTTCACTGACGTCGTGCACTTGCGGTATTAAAATGAACACATCAAGTTTTTGGCACCGTTGCCGGGGAGGTGTTCAGTCTAGACTCTGGTTTGGACGATTCGAATGGATTTAATTTTTGTCTTATAGTGTTCTTTATTTCAGGAGACTCTAAAGATCATGTGAAGGCACCAAAAGAAGTTTGTAGGCAAACAAAGACAAACAGACCGCCAATCAGCAGTGGTGGACTGCCAACTGGCAGCTGGTTAGCTCAGTTTGCTCCCTTCTTTTTTCTTGTTGTTTCTGGTTTCAATATAGAGGTCTGCGGTTCAATTTGACATGTTTTGACTTGTAGTTTTTCCCCAGATCAATAATCAATCCCCTTTTAATCAACTTTGTCCCTAAAATCCAAAGCAAAAGATTAGGCATTCTTGCTTGTTTAGGTCATGCATCATATACTTGACTTAGGCACGTAGTTTGTCTTTTGTTTTAGCTTTAGTTTCAGTTGTTGAGCGTTGGCGTGAGGTACGCATTTCCTACACTCATTCATGCATTTGGTATGACCATGCATTAGTTAGTAGGAATTGCATTGCAACAAGTGTGAGTTGAGCGTTTGTTTGGAGAGTTGATTTCTATATTAGGACTCCAAACGCTACTAAGGAGGGGTTGTCCCATATAAGATAAGGTGGGGAATTTCATCACCCTTTCCTTTGCCCCGAAAATCACACTAATCAAGAGCCTAATTTTAAAATCAAGTAGACATTGACCTCTAAAGATCTCGGGCCCATTAGGAGAGTGATCCGGTCACGACCATCATGGCCTGATCGGCATCACCTACTCAGACGATAGTAGGAGAGGTGAGGTCTCCGGATCTTGGATCACTTTTTGGTCTTTGTGGTCCTCGTAAGGGATGGCAACGGATCGGTTACGGTTTGGGTACCAGTAGAACCGAAACCGAATTATAAATTGGGATCCAGAAGCGGATTCGGATCCGGATCGGTTCCCAACATGGTTACCCAGAACCGGATCCGGTAGGTTAACGGGTACCCAGAACCGTATCCGTTGGAACCGGATTTAGTACAAAATTTGTATTTTTTAATGTGTGCTTTGTGGATTTGGTCAAAAAAACTCATCCCAAAGACTTGTTGAAACCAATGGCCTATGGTGAGGTTTTATAGTTTGAATTTGGAGTGGGAAATTCATTTTTTCCAATGTAGGACTATACTTTCCACACAAAATTCGTTTTTTCCAAAACAATATCCATTCAGGATAGCATTAATTACCAACTCCCATGAGTTGGGGTAGAGGTGAAGCTCATTTGATTGTGGCCCATGCATCTCAAGTTCGAATCCGATATGTGACATTTTTTTAGAAAATACTGCTCACGGCAGATCCGGTTCCGATTCTGAGTCCATTGGCTAGAACCAGATCTGAACTGGAACCGGGTCGATTCTGAAAGTGTATATCCAGATCCGACCCATATCCGTTTTGTCCTGGTTCGGTTCAAATTTGGTACCACCGGTTCCGGTTTGGTTCCATCATTCCTGATACCCGTTTCCACCCGTAGTCCTCGTCGTAGGGAGGTAAGGCGTGTTGAGGCCGCGTGACCTCGCAGTTAGGCATCGTCTAGCTGTAAGGACCTATAGCGACAGTTGGTTGTTTGAGCCTTGTTTGCTTGTGTGGTTCTACTAGTACTTACCCACCATAGCATAATGACTTCTTCCCTTCTCTCCTGAGTCATTCCTTCTCATCTGAGTCTTCCCATCTTCTCATCTACGCAGCCTTCTTAGTTTTTTTTGTTGTTCTAAAAAAATTACTTTTAGTTTGTGTGTGTGCACCTTTGTGCATGCATGCTTGTGTGGGCACGAGACGAAAGTGGCCGTTTGATGAGGTGCGTCATCAATCCTGCCTTGGTAGTCGATTTCGTGATGCCTTCCCCTTCTCGTGTCGCACACAGTCTGGGTTCCATGGCTGCCCAGTACCACGAGGAGGAGCAATTCCTGGACCCACCTGTTCCACCACATGTTCTCGTTTCTGTACGTGATTGATGCTACCCGAGCCATACTGCTCTACCTTCGCGCATCGTATTGCAACAGGCGAATGGTAACCACTTTGAGGTTAAGCCTCAATTTATCTCCATGCTCCCTCACTTCACTGGGAAGGGTGACCCTTATATCTTTCTCAGGGAATTTGAGGAGGTCTGTGCTATGTTCAAGCTGCAACAACTTAGCACATACTCCATTCACCTTTGGCTTGTTCTTTTTGCACTAAAGGATGATGCCAAGAAGTGGTTGTGCAGCAACCAGGTGAATGTCTTTAGAACTTCGGATGAATTTCAATCGGCATTCCGCAATAAGCACTTCCCAAATCATCGGACTCAAAAATTGAGGAACAAAATCAATTCGTTCTATCAACATCAGACTGAATCATTCCATGCATACTTAGAGAGGTTCAAGGAGCTACTATCCTCATGCCCTCACCATGGCATCGAGTTGTGGCTCCTTTGTCAGATTGTCTACGAGGGTCGTCACATCCCTTCTCGAGCACTCCTTGAGTCCATGTGTCAAGGAGAGTTCTTAGGAAATGATGAAAGGGAGGCATGGGCTTTCCTAGAAGACCTCCCTGAGAAAACCATGCAGTGGGAAACTATGAGGGAACCACAACCATCATTTAGCATAGGAGCGAGGATCGCAAACGCAAACTCGACTAGATCAGGGGCCGTATTTGCTGTCGATACCACTACGGCCACTGAGGCACGCATGGCGACCTTAATGCGTCGTATGGATTCGGTTGAGCTCCAAAACCAGTAAGATCTGTCTGCATTTGGTCCAATTCCTTGTTACTCATGTGGTATGATAGGCCCTGTAGGAGGCGAGTATGCATCCATTCCTTTTGAGATGCAACAACTCAATGACATCTATGATAGATCCAGGAATGACCCATATTCATCATCATATAATCTTGGATGGAGGAACCACCCTAACGTTTCATGGAACCAAAACAATGTCCAAGGTGGTCTTTCAAACTTCTCTAGACCACCTAACATATCACACCAACCACCCATGCATACACAGTCTTTTCACCTACACAAATCCCAAATCACCAACAACCTGGTTTCCCAAATTCTAACAACATGGAAACCTGTTTCAATTCACTTAAGAACTTGACTCATGGACTAGAGAACTCAATGAAAAATTTATGTCATCCACAAGTCAAGTGCTCACTTCGAATCAGCAGACCATCAAATCTAACGAGCTTCAGATGGGACAATTGACTCAGTTTGTACATGAGAGATAGAGATGGACTCTACCAAGCCAGCCTGAGGCTAACCCCGCGTGTACGAGCAAGAACACATGCAAAATGAGAGTTTGGTACCTCGGGGGCGGCAAGTAACCCAGTGGAGGAACTTGTTCACCTTGTCAATGCCATTGTAACCTTAAGGAAAGCAGGTTGACAATCACATTTCCTTGCCACTACCACAATCTGTGTTGCCCCTCAGTGGGAATGATAGTAAGGAAGAGGCTGAGGGTGAGGGTAATACACCAACGCCTCCTTCTCAGGCACCGCAGAAAACCTACCTGCGAAAATCTCCCTATCCTAGTAGGTTAACCAAAAAGTAGAGTGACACAATGGATAAGATATTAGAGATCTTTAAATAAGTGAAGGTTAACATCCCCTTGTTGGATGTCATCCAACAAATACCTCAATATGGCAAAGTGTTGAAAGATCTTTTCACAACTAAGAGGGAGACCAATGTTCCTAAGAAAACATTCTTAGCTGCGAGTGTGAGCTCACTTTTATCCAATCCCACATGCACAAAGTACAAAGACCCTAGTTGTCCTACTATTCAGTGTACGATAGGGGACACTAGCATGGGTAACGTATTGCTTGATTTAGGATCAGCGGTCAACCTCCTCCCATTTTCTGTTTATCAACAATTGAACTTGGGAGAATTGAAACCAACTAAGATCACCCTCCAATTGGCGGATAGATCAATTTGTGCCCCAAAGTGGATTATTAAGGACATGCTCTTCAAAGTTTGACATTTTATATTTCCAGTAGATTTTGTCATCCTCGATACCAACCCTGTTGCGAACACCACTCTCAAATACCTTTGATTTTGGGTAGACCATTTCTGGCAACCTCCAATGCCTTAATTAATTGTAGAAATTGTCTCATGAAGCTCTCATTCGGTAACATAAGTGCCGAGTTTCATGTGTTCGACTCTGGTAGCAGGAGCCCTTGGACCAACCTTTAAATCTCAACCTCATCCGCCAATTAGAGAAAGTACCACAAAATCAACAAAAACACCCAACACTAATGCAACCTATTGAGAATGTTTGTGTGCCCAGCGAAAACTCATTGCCTATCTTTGCAATGCAACAAAGTGAGTTGGCGTCAAACATGAATATACAAAGGGAGTGTTTGTTGGATGATTCAGTTAGGACATTTAGTGTGGGGGAAACATGTCATCATATGCCCATTCTAGAATGTCTCTTTACCCCATGTCCCATGACCGTTGAGCATCATGAGTTTTATCTTGACTCCAACGAGGACCCACCTGCGATCGAGCTTATGATTGATAATATAAAAGAGGTTGGGTGGTCCTTGCTGGACGTCTTGGGGAGAAGCCCCATCCTTACTACGACATCTATGTCAAATCACATGAATGAGCATGAGGAACTCATTCCGATGCACCCGCCTATTGGTTGGAGGGTGTTGTTTGATGAGCAACTAAACCCTAGTGAGGCAACACAACTCCACTCACTCACATTGACTACACCCAACCAATATCATGAGGGGTTTGAGCCTTTCAGTTTTGACCTTTCACCCCTCCTGATACCTCAGAGTACATATGAAGCGGGCCCATCATGGCATATCTCTAGTCCACCGGACTCAATGTTCTCATTTGATGTTCCTTGACCAAATGATTATGAGAATATGTTCGCTGATGTATATATCTTGTTTATAATCAAAAAAAGAAAAAAAAGGAACAAAAGACTCAATGAGTGAGCATTGATTGGCAGTCTATGGCTGCTGATTGGCGGTCCATGTTGGTCTGATTGGCCCCGGTTTTGTACGACTTGTTTTGTAACTTGATTTCTTCGCGGTCCAATATGACCCAATTGCAACCTCATTTAGCGTGGATGTTTTTTATATCTTCTTATGTCCATTCATGGTACGCGTGTTAGTCCCATACCAGGTAATTGTCCCTGGTTACCTTTTTTCCTGCCTATAAATAGAACTCTTCATTCTCCTTTGTATTTACACATTGCTTGGTGGCGTTCTCTCTACTTTGAGTAGGTCTTGGAGCAAAACTCAAATGGGAAGAATGCTACTTGTAATTTAAGTCATGTAAATAAAATAATTTTTTAGTTTGTTTTAATGTTGTCTCCTCTTTTAATTCTTGCATGCTTAGCTTAATTTTGTTTTGTCTTAGTAGAAGTAATTAGAATGTTTCTTTTTCCTAATGTAGTTTGTAGTTTAATGAGTAGTGAGTAGTTCCATCCCCCTTTATGGGTGGATTTGATGTTTATACATGTCATGAAGGATGGAATGAATGCTATATGTTGTCATATGTGATGAATGTGAGTATGCTTGTTTGAATTAAAGAGAATACTTAACTTAATGGCTTCTACCATAATCTTTAGGTACATCCCATGCTTGTTTAGTTTCTTAATAACAAACTTGTTTATGCTCATATTAATCACATAGGTTTGTGATTTGGATGATAGGTCTTGCCACAACCATTAGGTACTTCCTATGCATGGCAACACAACCTACCCATGTGCTCTATTGAATGCAATCCTCACCACTTTATTTCAAGTGTGCACACACTCCACCCCTTGGGGGTTTTCTTCTTGATTCACATCTTTCTTTGACAATACTTAGTTTAGTTTAGATTTCTCTCGCTTTCGTTTGATTTGTTTGTGCTTGCTAGTTTAGTATAATCAAATTCTTCTCCCCTTTGTTTCCCACTTGCCTTCGAACGAACCAGAGTCGACACACCTCCCTGTGGATCGATCCGTCTTTGCCACGTCTTCACTGACGCCTTGCACTTGCGGTATTAAAACGAACACATCAATTCTCACTGACGTGAGATGTCCCTTCTACAGTAAGATCTATCAATTAAACACAATACAACCTAAGATATTGTAGGACGTGTAATGACTAATTAATGAAAGGTTGAGTCCTATCTTAATAAAATTTAAAAAGGATATGCTATGTTTTTTGGCACTAATTGAGAACCCGCCAAATCCATAAGATTTGCTATCATTTTATGATCATTTTCCTTTCTCAACATTTGTGGTCCGAAAAAAAGAAGAAAGGAAACCTATCAGATTCTACATAGCCATGATCTTAAAAAAAGATCATCCCAGTTTTCTCTCTCTACCACATTAGCTTTTCCACTTCACAACATTTAATTCACAATCTATTTTTCTTTCATCTTCTCAACCATTATCTTTATAAAAAAATACTCCTATCAAATCTACTCTTCTCTTTCCTCCAACTCCTTTCTTACATTTTACAAATAAATAAATAAATATATCATCATTTATCTCGTTTATGTATATATAATTAATACTACTAAAATTTGATTCCAATTATTTTCATTTTAATTAAAAAAATAAAAATTGTTCGACAAGTGTTGGTAAAATAATTAATTTATTAACTGCAAAAGGATAATAATGATACAACTTAATGGAGTAGGAAATTGTTGTTGGAATGGAAAAGGTTGTCAAGTTGGGAAGAGGAATTACCTGAGAAATAGTTAAGATACGAACTACTACCCCATGTTATCACCGAAAATATAGTTTTTCGAAAATACAATATTTATATAGCAATATAAATGTGTATCCGTAAAGCATTACGGTAAATGAATTATGGTGATTTTTTTTAAATTTTACTACTTTTATTTTCTAAGATATCTCCATTTTAAAACAATACAATTATATTTCTTTATTTTATTCAATTCAAATACGACTGGGTCCCATCACTATTAAACAAATATTAAAATAAATAAAAAAATCACACGCAGATGGATCGTATGCAAGTCCAATTAAACCAACATTTTAATCCCACGATCTTTAGGAATCGTGGGATGCAGCAACGTTAAGTCTGCTAGGTATGCAGTCGACCGAACCGCGTTTGGTGCAACTTCAACCACCCAACAGATTCTAACCTCCTTTGGGTCTCTCCTGACGGTTAACCAAATAACATCCTCCACTAGCAACACTATCAGGACATGTTGTGATCGTTAGATGTGGAATGGACAGAGTCCATCACATCCATCAGAATCCATTCCCACTTTTCCTTTCCTTTCTCAAACCATGTGCAAAATAGATGACCGAACACATATCGGTTCAACGAATGAACAAATGTGCTAGTTGTCCGACTTGTTCATATTGTGAAGGAAGTCCATGATCTCATTTTGAGAATCGATGAAAGATTGGCGAGAATCTCCAACCACACAAATTTTGTTTTTGATTTCATTGAGCGAATTCGATGTCGTCAACTGGAAATCATCGGTCAGCTCTTCTATTCCTTTGTAGTTGCGATCTACTAGCCGACAAACTTCTTGGATCTCATGGCAATTCTTATCCACAATCCTCTCGAGCTGATAAGCCACGGGGGTTGATTCCATTGAGCATCTGAACCGGATGGTCAGTCACGGTGAGTGTAGCGTCGATGACCGCAAGCCAATTTCGGATCCCATCTTGGGTCAATCGTGAGTTCGGTTAGAGTGGGATACAATGATTAAGCGTTGGCCACTTCTTCGTCATTTAGGGATTGGTCATAATTGGTGGTGTCATCTTCTTCATTTCCAGGAGGTGCTTCACCAGTGGCTTTTTGCTCCACAATTTTCCATCCATTTGAGTGTGTATTTGTCAATGATGGTTGGGGATGATTTGAACAAATCAGAGTCGGAGCCTACTTTGAAGTGTTCGCAAATGAGGGAGATGATCATCGGAAAAGGAAGAAAATTAAGCTTACGGCGAGAGGCATAAGCACATGTGATTGATGATGAAGAGAGGCCAATTTGTTCAAGTCCCGGTGCGAAGATTGAATAAGCATTTCATCATTTGATGACCATGTTCATCTTAATGACCTTTGCGAACATAAAGATTGTAGGAGATGACTGAACAAAGGACTTTACCAATGATTGGTAGGTGAGTGACGTAGAGATTTTGTTGTGGTGACACCGTTGGTTTGGTAACATCGACGAATTGATCGATGGAGCCACATACCTCCTCCTACGCCAAGTTGTAGATGTCGTCTTTGGTGCTTGGAAGACTGGTGATCTACCCATGTAGTCAGGCGGTGAGAGTGAAAGAAACACCTTTGATTTTAGATGTGAGGGCTTTTTGAGTGTCATCTTGAGTGGTGATTTCTACAAGGTTGGCATAAAATTGCTGGCAATATTTAGAGGAAAATTTCACCGGAAGCTTGTTTTCGAAAAATCACTCAGATGATCTTTTGCAAGAAAAGTTGAGAGGTTGATTTCCATGAGATCGTTAATTATGATCTTTCGCTCCAGAATAGGGTTGGCACTACTAATCGATAGGAAGTGTCATTCCGCCTTTTGGTGGATGAAGATGTAAGATGGAGAGTAAGGGAAGAGCTCTTCCAAAATTTCTTCCGCAGGTGTCGTCGAGGTGGATGAGATGTCAGGATTAAGATGACTTTTCTTTGCCTGATGGACCAACTTGTTGCCTTTCTTCTCGGATGATTTCAAAGTCAGGGCCGCCACTTTCTGTGAGGCAAGAAACTTCTTTGGAGCCATTGAAGAGTGGTTTAGATAGTAGGGATTGAAAAAAATTGCGGAGAAGCAAAAGAGTTTAGAATGCTTATAGAAAAGATGGATGAAAAAGAAAAAGTCAATGGGGACTTGTTTATATAGAAAACATCAAGGGCGAATTGGGAAATTTACATCCAATGGTCGTCCATTAAAGGTGCGGATAACCATTGGGGAGCTCAAACGGCTAAATTCCACAGCACCTCGAACGACCGCAACTGGTTCAGTCCTCCGAAATGTGTGGATAATGAATTCGAAATTTGCTTGTGGAATATTTTGAATGGATGTCCGTGGTGGGGGTTGTTTCACTTGTTTGTGTACTGAATCCATGCCCAATTTTCCTTTTTGTCGGAAAACATCAGAAACTTATCGTATACGGTCACCCGAAACCACTAAGTAGAATCACAAGTTCGGACAACCAAATCATATTCCGTCAATATAAGAGAAATGCTTGGGAAATATTGTGTTATATGATAGAATGGTCAATTTAATACAAGACAGGATTATATTCAACAAGAAGTTAAAAAATAATATAGATTTTTTAGCGAAAGCAAACCTTCACAAATATGGATTGGAAAAATTCTACACGATTAATGTTGTAACTTGTAACACAATTAATAATTGGATGTTTGATATATATAGTTGTAATGGACAAATACGATTTACACTATAAAGATATGTATGTTGTTTAAGGTACACAAGTCTGTTCTTTAAAACTTGAAAGAGTCCTTAAATGGTTAAACCACAATCCTATCCTATACACGGACTGATACAAACAGATATTTGCAAGAGGACTGTACATGGACACTATGTGTCACCACTCACCAACCACATCAACCAATTTTAAGGATTTGTTTTCAATTTTTTAAGCAAATTTGTTCTCTGATAGAGTGGACAAGTCAACCACGAAGCAATTCAAAATTTGTTTACTGATAGAGTGGGAAATAGTTGCGGTTTCTGAAAAAAGTTGTTGGAGTGATTCGTTCTATTAGACAAAATCGGGCTAAATCACAACTTTTCAAAGAACTGCTTTAGTTTTAAAAACAAACCCAAAATCTTCCTCCACCTCGCCGAGTCACCGACCCCAAGAAAAAGCCAAAACCGAAGAAATGACATCAAACATGGAAGTCCAAAACATGGAAGTCTCGAGAACCAGCGGTAGAAAGCAGGTGAGTAGGTCATCATGAAAACATTGTCATCGTTTTCGACCTCATCGACCCTCTCCAGCCCTATCTCATCTCCCCTTCGGCGACTCCTTCTCTTCAGCCCTCTCAACCTCCTACCCCCACCCTCTCCACCACTACCTTATCCCCTCTGGCAACCTAAGGTGACGTCCTTCGGTCGCTATAAATCTTTTTTATCTACAAAGAGTGTATTTGGTTGTAGTATGTCTATATTCTTGAACAAATAACAAGAAGCGTATTGGAACTTTTCTTGTAAAACGGCTGAATACGCATGTGACATATTACCTTCCTAAAATTCCCCTTAATATAGGTAATTATATTGATGAGTTTAATACTTTAATATGTTCCTCTGGAGTTAATTTTTGTGTGTTTGGTACTTCCTTAAGTTGAATCTGGGTTGTTGCAGGAATTTGAATTGTATGTATGATTCGAAATTGACTTATATTTTTCACTTGTCATATGTGTTTCGTAGAATGAGACTAGTCCTCTCTTTTATCGACATTGCAGGCGACAAAAAGAGAAATTTTCTTTAAGGAGCAAACTGAGGAAAAAAAATTGTATTTCTAATTTTTATTACATTTGACTGGTTTAAAACATTCTCCTTAATTATTATGTTTGTGTTCTTATATTATTTATTTGTATTTGGTCTAATGTTCATTTATTTCCTTCACTCTTTGTAAATACCAATAACAAAATTACATTGTTTTTACATTTTATAGAAAATTCCAGTGTTATGCACAATCAACAGAATTTCAATTCCATAAGATTCCAGTTACAGGCACAAATGTTAGAATTTCATCAAAACAATTTAAATTCATTGGATTCAGCTTTCCATTGCTTTCCTTTTGACTTCCAGAATCCCCTTTCCACACGATTATTGTGCACAAGCATATTAGAGCCTGGTCTGTCCTTTTAAGCCATTTTACTCTAATGAATGAAAAGGTATATATTGCATTCTTTCAATTACTTTCAACTATCGAAGTGTACTTGGAAATCATTCGAGAAGGAGCTTTCACTCATTACTGAGAACCAATAGAAATATTCCAGAAGACATTGTTCGCTAGATTCTTGATTACACAAAGACTCATTGTAGACAATGACATCCTTGACTTCATGATTGAAATTTTGAGGTGGAAGATGGTGAGTTCAGGATATGGAATAAAGGGGAACGTTGATGGATGTGTAGCTATACTTCAAGTATAAAAAATCAGATATGAAATATTTGCAAAACATTTTATGTTTTTAATAGGTTTTCATGACACCAAATATCGACATATTGTTGCATGTTTGGTTGTGTGAGAAGTTAACAATTGAGAATACAAAGCCATCTTGCATTCCAAGAGTCAATAGATGAAGTTCTTTGCTTGGGTCAGGGAAGATGCTTAAAACACTGGAAAGGCAGGACATCACCATCCAAAAAATAGTCAGTGGAAAAGTAGAAGTCAGACACTTAGAAGAGCTAGAAAAAACTGAATTTGTACAGACATATGAGGTTAATTATTAGATTGACCCTTGTACCAACAACGAGGAAAGAATGGGCAATATTCCATGAGATAGGAGCCTCAAAGAATAACTGTTGGAGACCACAAAATACCAAGAGATTCGCTACCAGATAAGGTGGACTTCACGGAAATGAAATTAAGGTAGTTGAAGGCTGAGTAGACAAACAAAGTGCTCAATCAAGAATTGGTTGAGAACTCAAAAGAAACACAATTTTGGAAAGATAAAGCAATGGAGAATGCAAGAGAAATACAATTATGGAAAGATAAAGCGAAGGAGAAGTCAATATACCTTTCCCTGGTGTATACAATACACACCAACAGATCCACCTTCTCTAGTAGGGGAAAGAAAAGAAGAACATGGATATGAGAGCTTAAGAACATCTACTGAATGTGCCTCGACTTCCCAGTTTGAAGCAACAGAATTGACCTACACCAATGAAATGGTATGTTCTTTTAAACCCACGACCAAGGCCTTTAAAGGACATGTATGTCCTTTATACTCGTAGTGTTCTTCAAGCTCGTAGTGTCCTTCAAAAACAAAGTCTATCCTTTAAAGGATTTTTGGTCATTTAAAACAAGAAAGTGTCAACAAATAATAGTCTTGTCTTCTAAAGGACATATGTGTCATTTTAACCACAACTCTTGTAGTAATCATCTTACATGATATTTAAACAAAACAAATTAATGAATTTATCCTTCTTTGGTGGAGAAGAAGCAAAGAGGAGGAGAAAGAGATGGATGAAGAGTCAAGTTCCAAAAAAGTAGAGGAAGAAAGAAGAAAGAAAGAAGTGGAGAAGTAAAAGAAAAATGATGAAGAATAAAGAAAAAAAGAAAAGGAAAAAAGAAGAAAAGAAGAAAAGGAAAAGAAAAGAAAAGGAAGAACATATAGAAGAAGAAGAAGAAGAAGAAGAAGAAGAAGAAGAAGGAAAAGAAAGAAAGAGAAGGAGAAGAAGAAGAGGAAGAGGAAGAAAGAAGAAGACTAAGAAGTCTGAACAAGAAAAAGGAAGTTCAAACGAAGAACCTCACAGAAAAGAAAATAGAAAGAGAACAAATCACAGATGACTTAATTGTGCTGAAGAGGTTCAAATATGATGGGAATCAAATTTCAGACAAACAAGAAGTGAATTCTCCAACAAAACGCTGCCTAGCAAACCGGCTCACAACCAAATAAAAACATTGACATGAACGTCATGGTTGGGTTGACAATTGAGGGAAAAATATGTTTCTTCATTTAACTACACCAGGGAAAAAGTTGGATAAAGTTGTATGGTCAAAGGACGAGGAGGGGTCAGTAAACCTAAATTATCTGAAAGATCTTATCACTAAAGTCAAAGATCGATCAATGGACGTAAGTATATTTCGTTGTTGTGAATCGAGTTTTGGGTTAATCCACTAAAATGACTAGTTGATTGTACTTGTATTAATGAACAATTAATTAAAGCATTCCTCGCAGTGTTGGAGCAAAAATAGAAGTCGGGATGTGAATAGTAGCATATCATACATCGCATTCATGCTAGATATCCTCTATTTTACCCCAAAATTGCGCTACTCGAGTGTTTGTTATAGTGTTTCAGGTGTTAGGTAATAAAGAAGAGAAAAGAGATCAAAAAGGACTTGAATGCAACAATAATGGACTGAATTGAAGACTTCTGGACCTATTTGTAATGCACAATGACTAGATCGCAAATCAGAATTGACCCAAGTGAAAACCCAGAGGGACCTGATTGTGAAGTGCAAAACATTGTGACACAGTACTTCAAACATATAAGTATTTCACCAATTAAAACCAAATCGGTTTGAGACAGTGGACCAGGGCCTCACCCCACATGCCAAACAAAAGAACTTAACCAGTGGACAAATCTGAGACGGATCGGAGCTTCCAGATCCACCACTTGCGGATTATTATCCCCGACTGGTGGATCACTATGCTCCAATGGATCTTGGATTTCGGTCCCGAGTTGGGTTATCGGATCAGAGCATTCCAAGACAATCAAATTCGATTTAGAGTCGTCCAATTACACCAATATTAATCTCAACGGTGTACTGTTCTATAAATACCATTGTAATCCCTCCTCTCCTCTTCTTCTTGCTTCCTCCATTAGTTTAGGTTTATTTTGTTGCTCATTAGTGTAAGTGGCGAAGAAGGAGGAAACTTGTAATCTTGCATTTCAATCAAGTATTCTTGTTCTTTACTTTGATGTTTTCTATTTGATGCAATTTCCTTCATGTTTGTTGTTTGCCTAATCTAGTTTTATGAAATTTCCATTATGGTTTTGGGTTGTTTTTATGCTTTCTTTAGTTTAGAGATGAGTATTGAGTAGTCCATACCATTGGGGGTAGAGAAGAAGGTGATGTGATTATGTGATGTATTAGGTATGTGTTTTAATCCTAACCTTGAACCTCACATGATTTCCATAACTATCTAATGACATTTCACTATCTTCGAAGTGTTAATGCTCTTGAGTGATGCTTAGCACATGCTTAGATCAGTGGGCCTAATTTATGGGGAGTGATGAGGTGAGGATAAGGATGGAGTGGAAGAAGGAAACATGGCATGTGCGAGCATGTGCTCTTGTTGACCTCATCTTAATTAATGTCTTGTATGTTTTAATGATTGTGTTTGATTGATCGTTTTATTTAAACCGCAAGTGCACGGCCGCATTGAAGCGGTGGCAAATACGGGTCGTCCACTGGGAGGTGTGTCGACAATTGGTTTGAGCGAAGGCAAGAGGTAAAAGAAGGAGAGAAAGGTTGGTTACACTAAACTACACTAAGATGCAAAAAGGAAATGAATGTAAGCAATAAAAACTAAACCCCAAAGGGGGTAGAGAAATAATGTGAACATAAAGAAGTGTGTGTGTGTGTGTTCATTAAGCTCCTCACAACATGTAGTGCATGAAATCATAAAACTACATCCAACTTTGCCTCCACATGAATTAAGATAAGACAACATCATTAAAACATACAAGACAATAATTGGAATGAAGTTACATGAACTCAAGTATAAAGACTAGACCCTACTATGCCTCCACATGAATTAAGATAAGACTACATCATTAAAACATACAAGACATTAGCTAAGGTAAAGGCAACAAGAGCACATACACTACAAATTGTGTTTCCAATATTAACTTCATCCATAAAATAGGTTCACTAATCAAAGCATAAGCTAAGCTTCATTCAAGAGCATTAGCATATCAAAGATAAGAGTGAAAACCCATTAGATGGCTATGGAAATCATTTAAAGCTCAAGGGATAAAGATAACACACACTTAATACACTACATGATTATATCACATATTTCTCCACCCCCCAAATGGGGATGGAACTACTCACACATATTTAAACTAATTACTCTAACAAAATGAAGCATTAATACTGGAATGAAATTAATCTAAGCAAGCAAGAAACATTAAAGAAACTTAAAAGAACATGAGACTAAAGAAACATGCAAGACATGTAAATTGAAATTAACTAAGCAATGTAAAAACTAAAGCAAACAACAATTAACTACAAAACTTCTATTATTACTCACTCCAAATTACAAGCAGCCCTTCCTCCACCAGAGTTTTTCTTCAAGGCTTCACTCTTAGTAGGGAAGAAGGCCACCAAGAGAGAGAGATGGATACAATGGGAGGTGAAGAGTTCTATTTATAAGCATAGAAAAAGCTAATCCGGGACAATCCCCCGATGTGGGACTAAACCAATACCAAAAATAGACTAAGCATACACTAATACACATGCTACAGAAAACTAAACGGATTCTGGGCTATATGGACAGCCAATTGGCGGTTCCAGACCGCCAATTGGTGGTCTATAAGCTTTAGATCCGTCTGGTTTTCTTTGTGGGTTTTGCTTGAAGTCTTTCTGGGTCTTGGATGCATCTATTTGGTCTGTTGGAGCTCCGACCCGAATCAAATTGCAAAAATACTCCCCATGATGGTGTGGAGTTTCCTGTTTTGCTCTTAGGTCCTTCGGCCTTACGATCAGGTCCTTCTCCCTTGCATCTTAGTCCCCAGGTCTCACGATTAAGTCCTTTTTCTTGCTTTTGTGTCCTTTCATGACTCTTCTCTTCAAACCTCTTTATTTCTGAAATTCAAACATAAAACTCGTCACATAGCATTGCTTAGATGTAAGATAATGGATATAAGATACAAATATGAGCATGAAATGATGTCAATCAAATACCCCCACACCTAAGTTTTTGCTAGTCCCGAGCAAAACAAAGAAAGAGAAAAGCAAACGAGAAACAAGAAATCCTAACTCACTTTCGTAGGAATCACGGTTGCACTTAGCATGTGCAACAAGCCGTTAAACCTCCTTGTTGCGGATTAGCTTATTTCATGTGGAGACATAGTGGGGTTTGGTCATTTTGCATGAGCTCATATTAACCTCCATTCAATTCTTGTCTTTTATGTTTTAATGATAATGTTTTATCTTATTTCATGTGGAGGCAAAGTTGGATTTGGTTTTTTGGATTTCATGTATCACATGTTGTGATGAGCACTATTGAACCCACACACGTACACACATTTTCATTTCCGCATTCTTTCTCTACCCGCTAAGGGATTTAGTTTTATTGTTTGTTTCCTGATTTCATACGCATTGTAGTGTAATTCCAACCACGTTTCTCTCTTCTTTTCCCACTCGAGTATGGTGGATTTCGACTCGCGCACGCTCCCTGTGGACTCGACCCGTACTTGCCACTGCTTCATCACGGCCATGTACTTGCGGTATTATAACTGAATCAATCAGGATGCTACCAAACGAACGTGGATTGCATTACCTACAAGACCACTGCTTCTATCAAGGCCAATTGCTATGAGTTATTTTCAGCCTTAGGGAAAAGTACTAGATGACTGGGACCCAAAGGACATAGTCGTTGCACAACCTTTGATATACAAAGACCACTAGACACTGCTGACTGTGGATAGAGACAAATAACAAACCTTAACATCAACCAGAAACTGCATAACAAACCTTAACATCCTTTCTCAGGTTGATAGAGACAATGATCTAACAACAATGTGTGTCCATGAACAATGTCCGGTAATAGTGGCAAAATTCTAGAGAACCTATTTTAACATCAACCAGAAACTGTCCTATGAAGGGGAAAAGTGTCAACTACAAGCACCCAATAGAGAGGACTATGGAGTGTATGTCTTTCACTGGATAAAATGCTTATTGTTCGATGTACATCCCACAACTGAAATGGATAGAAAATATCTGCACTTAGTTAGAGATAAAATGATAATGTTTTTGCTTAGGGACTCCAACTTCAAAAGCCAATTTTTATGAAAGAAAATTGATGTGGAATCTTGTTAACCGTAATTTTATGCATTTTTTGTATATTGTCAATTGTAATTATATATATCTTTTTGTATACAACATTTAAAACTCTTGAAATTGTAATTGTTTGAAATTTTAAATTAAGGCAACAAATTATAAATTGTTATGTTCTTTAAAACTCGACAATGGTCCTTCAAACCACAAGCTCGTGCATTAAAGGACACTTAAAGAAAAGGTGTGCCCGTTAAAGGGTTGGTTTGTCCTTTAAAGCAAGAGTCTATCCTTAAAACTCGGAAGATGGTTCAAATTCTTTCTACCTCCAAATAAGATGTCCTTTGAAGGACACGTGTGTGCTTTAAAACACATACTTGTTGGTTCTCTAAACTCAAAAGGGTCATTTCCGCTTAAAGAACACTTTTGACCAGGGACGAGTCCATTAAAGGACTGGTTTGTCCTTTAAAGGGCACTTATGTCATTTAATAGACACGTATGTCCTTCAAAGGGAACAAATAAAAACGACTCGTTACGTCAGATTATAGCCTTAAAACCGACGTGTTGTTTTTTAAATTTGATTTCTAGGCAAAAATATGCTTTCTTATAAATTTCTCAAGAATAAAATCAATGTACATTGTAAGGTGGTCAGTTCAAAAACACAATTAACTCAAGGGTTCTTAACTTAAACTAATAAAACACTAGGTTAATATTTTATTTTTCAATTTTTGTTATCATGATCCATTCCTTCATCATGATCTTCCCGAATAAGTCACTTGTGTTCAAGATGGAGGAATTTCTTCAATATCATTGACATCCTCCTGAGAAATAATCTGTCGTTTCCTTCTAAAATTATCTACCGATGATTATCACAGGGTCCGCTACATAAAAAATATATTTTTCTTGAGTTGCCAAAACAAAAAGTTCTTCTTTGAATCCCTGTTTGTTAAGGTTCACCAAAGTAAATCCCAACTCATACACCCGAAGGCCATTGTTATTGTCCACTCACTTGCATTTAAATACTACCACATCGAATTGGGTGAAGTTCAACACCCATATATCTTCAATTTGACCGTAGTATGACATCTCTACATATATAGGATTTTTATCTTTTGAACTACAGATAGCAAAACTTCAGCAACTAAACTGACATGTTGATTTCCATTGTGCTTTTGTCGTCTTCCATTTTGGTGTAGGAATATCCATTGAGATCGTAACCAGTATAAGATGTGACAATAGGATTAGACCTATAGGCCAACCACTTCAAAGTCTTAGAAACATTACGGTTGTACACCATTTTCCTAAACCAATCAATGAATGCTTTACTATGAGCATTAATTCTTTGTTGATCATTCCATGTAGGATGTTTTTCTTCATTAGGGAATGTGCACTACCCGAAAAGGCTGAACTTCGTCGGAATTGCACAACACATAAAAATACGTCTTAAAGAGATCCTCAACCTCTGGAGTTATCAACTATGCACCAGGTGTACATGTACCTCCAATCTTGTCTTCGTGACGATTCTTAGGAAGTCCAACACTTTTTTATGTGTCAAGTACTCATTATAGAACTCAATAATCTTCTGGGCTATGTAGCCTTCAACAATAATGGCATTGGGCCTCCGTTGATTGTTACAATAACCCTTCAACACACCCATGTACTGCTCGAAAGGATACATCCACCTCAGAAATACCGGTCCAGCTAATTTAATTTCTCACACTAGATGAAACTCCAAATGCACCATGATGTCAAAAAACGATGAGGGAAGTATTTCTCCAAATGACATATTGTAACAACCACTTTATGATGCAACTTATCCAAGTAGTTCGGATCAAGTACTTTACCGCAAATCTTGTTCAAGAATAAAGAAAGTTTGATAATTGTGTGTCTGACATGTGTTGGCAATATTGATCTAATAGAAATAGGAAGAAGTTATTGTATCAATACATGGCAATCATGAGACTTCAAATCAAATAGTTTCAGATCTTTCATCGAAACCAAACTACTAATGTGAAGAATACTCCTACGTCACTTTGACACAGTGTAAATTTTGACACAACGTTATCTTCTTTTTTTGGACAATGTGTAACAAGATGGTGGTAAAATTTTACGGGTCCCCTTATCCTCAGGTGGTAGATTTTCTCGTATACAAAGTTCTACTAGATCAAGTCTGGCTTTCTAACCATCTTTTTGTTACCAGGTATGTTCAGAAGAGTTCACAGTAAACTATCACAACTATATTTATCTACATGCATGACATCAATACAATGTCTAACTTCTAAGGTTTCTAGTAAGGTAGGTCAAAAAATATGGATTTCTTTTTCCAACTACTTTACTATTTCCATAGCCTTAAGGCTTGCCAAATTCACATTTAATCTTCTTCACACGTTCATATGCTTGTTCGACACTGATTCCTTTGGGTGGTTTGTTATATTCATGCTTTTTGTTGAATCCCTTCTTCAATCTACAATAGGTATGATTTAAAGGAAGGAATCTCTGATGACCAAGATACACCGTCTTACCACCGTGAGCTAGTTGCAAGGAACACTTGTTCTCTTATTAACACAAACATGCTTTCTGATTTTTCATGGAATATTCCGACATATAACCATAAACAGGAAAGTCATTTATTGTGCAAAAGATCATCGTACGCATAGTATATGACTGTTGTCAATGGACATCCCACACTTGCTCACTATCTTCCCACAATGTCTTTAGGTTAGCAATTAACGGTCTCAAGTACGCATCGATGTCATTTCCTGGTTGTTTTGGACCCATCATTAACAACAACATCATGTATCTGCATTTCATGCTTAACCACGGTGGGAGATTGTAAATAACAAGCAAAACATGCCAAGAACTATGAAAACTACTCAAACTACCATAAGGAATGATTCTGTCGGTACGCAAACCAAGTCTCATGTTTCTGGATGCCTCACCAAGTAATGGAAGCCGGAATTAAGTTTCTTCCATTGGGAAGAATCCGCAGGATGTCGAAGCAACTAATCATTCGTTGTCTCTTGATCTGCATGCCATGTCAGGTTCTTTGAGTCCTCAGAACATGCAAACAAATGCTTCAACCTTGGAATTATCGGAAGATTCCACAACTTGATAAAGCGAACATTCACGTCGGTTCTAACCTATCTGACGTGATTGGCCTAAAACCACGTCGGTGCACGTCGACCATATAATGACCAACATGGTAATGTGAATATTCACATTGGCTGTAAACTATCCGACGTGATAAGCCAATAAAACACGTCAGTGAACGTCAAACATATTTTGGTCAACGTGGTAAATCTAACATCACGTCGTATTTTAAAGCTGCCGACATGGTCTGCCTAATACCACATTTGATTTTTTGCATTCCAACGTAATGATGGTGACGTAATACCCTTATTTTCTAGTAGTGCATAATGATCCATATTGAGAGATATTTTATAATTAGATGGACTCTCATTTTATCGTGTTAATCGGTCGACAAAATTGACCTCATTTGTGTTCAACTAGTAAAGGTCAATTAAATTATCAAATTATAGGATCCCTGCCGATACCCATAATGAATACAAATGATAACTTCATTTAGGCATGTCTGGGCTGGTATCTCTAGTTAACTCGTTTGAGAGTCATTTAAATCTCTTATTACTTCATATTTGCATAATTTGTTTTTCCACCGCATATTGTTTTGCTTCTCAATGCTTTCTAACATGTGCTTCAGGCATATCATCCAAAATACAATGACACATATTGTGATTTTATTTGCAATGAGTTATACTTATGACTTTCAATCACAAGTAATCCATAACACAAATAATCACATCCCACGAAAAGATATAGCCCGTGGATAACTAATTGGTTGAAGAATCTTCTTGTTCTTCAGTGGATTGTTATTTCAAATTTCAACAACATCTTGTCATCATAACTGATCCTCATTTACCGAATCGGTCATACTATATGTTATTAGAATTATTATTTATCTGATTCGCCAGTGCAGGTCTTTTGACCAATCCACTACGTGTGCAATGACACATCGTTCAAAAGTCACGTGATTTTCTCAATAGCATTTTTCTTGCATGACATGATTGTAGTAATATAAAAATATTCTTCTTTACTTCAATTGTACTCTCAATAGAAGCCATTCTGGGTATTCGAAACTCAATGAGTTTCTTGAGACATAATAAATAAAATGCATCATTTAGAGCCAAGATAATGCCACACATAACAATGCTAGAAACGATTCTTCTCGAGCTTTCTACTAAATTCGTACGACTATGTATAGTAGTGGTTTTGGCCTTTCTCATTATCTAATTAAGAAATACTTATCTCTTAATATTGTGTGCACGACAACACTATACATGACGCATAAATCATCTTTCCTGATCTTAAATCAAATATGAGACCGAAGAATATTCATACTCTTCATTTCAAGCCAAATAAAATATTTCTTGCAGAAGAACTATTTATGCAACTATTACAAAATAAATGATAAGGTTCTTCCAATGACAAATTACAATCAAAATAAGAACCATGCATAAATCAAATCAAGGTCAAATAATTTCAACGTAACTTGGTATAAGTCTTTTAGATAGAAATTAAGCATATCAACATATTACCATATGCATGTATAATTTTTCCATTTTAAGACGATAAATCAAATACTATTCTTGTTATTGAACATTAAAAGACATAATATAATGATATGAATAAATAGTCCTGACAAACATAAAAATGTTGAATAAAGATTGATTGCTCGTTTTATATTAACCGCAAGTGCACGACCGCATTGAAGCGGTGGCAAATATGGGTCGTCCACTGGGAGGTGTGTCGACAATTGGTTTGTGCGAAGGCGAGTGGTAAAAGAAGGAGAGAAAGATGGATTACACTACACTATAGTAATCTAAACTAGTAAACTAACAAAGCTGAAATGAAATCACTAACAAACTAAGCTAAACAACTAATGAAGAACATAAAACCTCAGGAATGAAAACCCCTAAAGGGGTGGAGTGTGTGTGTGTGTGTGCACATGAAATAAGTGTGGTGTGGAATGCATACAAGAAGCTCAAGTTAGTTAGTGTTTGTTAATGCAAAAGAGGTACCTAATGGCAAAACCTATCATTTACAACACCAACTTATGTGAATAATATGAGCAATGCAAGGTTGTTATTAAGACACTTAGACAAGCATGGAATGTACCTAAGCTATGGCAGAAACCATCAAGTAAGGTTCTTAATAATTCAAGCAAGCATACTAATATCTCTCACAAAACATTCATATTAAGCATTCATACCATGTACAAAACATGTACACACACCTACTCCACCCCTAAAGGGTATGGAACTACTCACACATATTTAAACTAATTACTCTAATAAAATGAACCATTATACTGAAATGAAACTATACTAATCAAGCAAGAAATATTAAAGAAGTTGTTGAACGTTTTATTTAAACCGCAAGTGCACGGCCGCGATGAAGCGGTGGCAAGTACGGGTCGTCCTCAGGGAGGTGAGTAGCCTCTTGCTTGTACGAAATCAAGTGGCAAAATAGGGAAGAGAAAGATTGATTATGCTAACCTACGCTACACTACGCTAAGAAGTATGAAATGTGAAAGAAGCAAACAAACGATGAAATAAGAACTAAGCTAAGAACAAAACAAGAATGCTGGAATTTCAGGAATGCAAAACCCCTAAGGGGTGGAGTGAGTGCACACATGCAAAGAGGTGGGTGTAGAATACATTCTTTAAGCACATGAAGGTGGTGTTTATCAAGCATAGGAAGTGTCTAAATGTTATGGCAAAACCTATCAATCTATTCACCAACTTAGTTGATTAACATTTACATATGCAAAGTGTTTATTTCAGAACCTAAACAAGCATGAGAGGTGTCTAATCATTTTGGCAAAACTCATCAAGTTGTAAATTCTATCCTAAACAAGCAAGCATACATTCATGTTTAATCAACACATTAAAGCATTCATCCCATTCTCTAATGCATGTATGTACATCTACTCCACCCCCCAAAGGGGATGGAACTACTCACTAAACATTACACTAATTATTAAACTATGGAAAGAAAGCATATTAAAACTAAGCTAGAATTAAAAGACGATTAAACTAAAATATGCATAAATAATAAAAGAAGCATAAAACAAACAATGAAAGAAACACAAAACTTTATTGATAAAATGACTCACATTAAAAGTAGCATCCTCCTACTTTAGTGTGTGCTTCAAGGCCTCACTTCTAGTAGGAAGAATAGCCACTTAAAATATGGAGTGATTACAATGGAAGGTGAAGAGTTCTATTTATAGCCATGGAAAAAGGCAATCCGGGACAATCCCCCGATGTGGGACTAAACAGATACCACAAATAGCCTAAACATCCTCTAATACATGTGTGGGAGAAATTTGAGCGCATTTTGGCCAAAAGTGACAGCCAATTAGCGGTCTTGGACCGCTAATTAGCGGTCTAAAGTGTCCGGATCGCTCTGGAATTTCTTGTGGGCTTTTCTGGAAGGCTTTGTTGGTATTTGATGCATCTAGTTTGCATGTTGGAGCTCCAACCCGAATAGAATTGCCAAAATACTCCCCATGATGGTGAGGAGTATTCTGTTTTGCTCTTAGGTCCTTCTGTCTTGCAATCAGGTCCTTCTTCCTTGCATCTTGGTCCCCAGATCTTACAATTCAGTCCTTTTTCCCAGCTTTTGGGTCCTTTTATCCTTCATCTCTTCAAACCTATTTATTCCTGAAAACTAAACATAAAACTCGTGACATAGCATTGTTTAGGTGAAAGATAATGGATATAAGATACAAATATAAGCATGAAATGATGTCAATCAAATACCCCCACACCTAACTTTTGCTAGTCCCGAGCAAAACAAAGAAAGAGAAAAGCATACGAAAAAACAAGAAATCCTAACTCACTTTCGTAGGAATCACGGTTGCACTTAGCACGTGCAACAAGCCGTTAAACCTCCTTGTCGCCAAGGAGGAGGAGTGTTGTCTCCTGAGGGTTTTCAGCGGATATACCCACAAAATCCGAACAAGATGCATTAATCAATCTAGCTACACGACTCGTTGGACTTATTTTGTCGATCATGGGATGCGGTAATACTACGGGTCGACTCTATATATGTAATCGGTCCACACACCTAGACTAATGAGTTATTCGTGAGAGTTAACTAAGGAATTAAGTGAAAGACATGGGCAACCTTAACTTCTGAATGTGATACAACGTGTAAAGTCCATTTTGGTTCTTATTTGACTCTCTTTTTTTCTCTTTTTTCTTTTTTTTTCTTTTTTTCTTTTTCTTTGGAGCATTTATTGGTTGGTGTTTGATTCTCCCAGGGTCAGGTTTCGTGCATCATTGCCTATGAGGACTTACACTATCACGTACACCTTCCCCCAAATCTCCACATAGGGCGATCCCTACCACCCATGTAACGGGAGTTCGGTCGGTGCATCCCAAGTCAGATGACTCGAAAGCACCAGGCACAAAGTCCCTTCAGACCTACTTTCCCGAGTGATAGGAGCCGTGCGAGAAGAGAGAACACCACTTATTTATCTACATGGGAACCAAAACCCCTACACTTAAGTTTCACAAAAAGAGATTAAGGGCCCTTGCCTACGACAAACTTCCTTATACTAACAGACACGAATTATTTGACTCACTAGGTTCAGGGTGGACTTCTTTAAATGTTTGAGTACTGAGACCCTATGATTACACGCCCCCTGAGGGAAAACCAGGGTGCATCCTAACGACTCGATTAGACCTAAAGCCAGTAAACCAGAAATCCTAATGCATCAAGTTCAAGACAATTTTGGGAGCTTTCTTTTTACTTTGCCTCTCAACGGTTTTGCACATGCTAAACACACGCAAAACCCACAAAACATTTTCTTTCGCAAACACATGAAGATTTTGAAAGAAATGTGAAAATTTTAAAGCACTAGGCAAGCAAAAGAAGACAAGTCACCCAAGGATCATGGCAAGCAGATATATCAATGTTAAATGCGGCACACTAACATGACCCTAGCAGTACAAACAAACGAAAATAAAACCAAAGGAAAAAGACTCGACTATGTACACACGTAAAACACCCCCCCACACCTACTTCATGCATTGTCCTCAATGAATGTGAACAAGATACTACATGGATACATGCATGAAAAAGGAAAGATCTCACCAACATGAAGTACAAAGGGACGTTCAGGGTCATGTTGATGGACACAAACCCAAATTCCCTCAAAACCTGTGAGAAGCTGAAGAAGGGAGATAAATACGTGAAGAAATTGGGGCCCAAGTACACAAGGGTTGGGGCCTACAACAATCGATGCTCACTGAAGGAGTCTTTTATTACACACTTTTTTTTTGTTTTTTTTGTTTTTTTTTTGTTTTTTTTACAAGATATATACATCAACCAAAATATTCTCATAATCATTTGGTCAAGGAACATCAAATGAGAACATCAAGTCATGAGGACCAGAGACTTGCCGAGATGGGCAAACTCCACTGGTACTCTGAGGTGTCATGAGGGGTGAAAGGTCAAAGCTGAAAGGCTCGAACCTCTCATGATATTGGTTGGGTGTGGGCAACAAAGAATGAAGTTGTGTTGCCTCACTAGGGTTTAATTGCTCATCGAAGAAAACCCTCCAACCAATAGGCGGGTGCATCGGAATGAGTTCCTCGGGCTCATTCGATGGATGCAACAGACTTGCATCACTAAGAATGGGGCTTCTCCCCAAGTCATCCAACAAGGACCTCCCACCATCATTTAGATCATCAAGCATAAGCTCGGTCATAGGTGGGTCCTTGTTGGAGTCAATATGAAGCTCAAATGGCTCAATGGCCATGGGACATGAGGTAGAGACACCTTCTGGTATAGGCATATGATGAGGTGTCTCACTCTCACTAGTACTCTCAACTGAATCATGCAACGAACACTCCCTTTGGACATTCATGTTCGAGGCCAGCTCACTCTGTTGCATTGCAAAGACAGGCAATGAGTCTTTGCTGAGCCTACAAACATTCTCAACGGGTTGCATTGGTGTTAGAGGTGTTCGTTGATTTTGTGGTGCTTTCTCTAATTGGCGGATGAGATTGAGATTTAAAGGTTCATCCATGGGCTCCTGTTGCCTAACAGAGTTGCACACATGAAACTCGGCACTCATGTTACCGAATGAGAGCTTCATGAGACCATTTCTACAATTAATCAAAGCATTGGAGGTTTCCAGAAATGGTCTACCCAAAATCAAAGGTATTTGAGAGTGGGTGTTCGCAACAGGATTGGTATCGAGGACAACAAAATCGACTGGAAATATAAAATCTCCAACTTTGATAAGCACATCCTCGATAATCCCCATGGGAATACGAATGGATCTATCCGCCAATTGGAGGGTGATCTTAGTTGGTTTCAATTCTCCCAAGTTCAACTGTTGATAAACAGAGAATGGGAGGAGGTTGACCGCTGATCCTAAATCAAGCAAAACATTGCTCAATCTAGTGTCCCCTATCGTACACTGAATAGTAGGACACCCAGGGTCCTTGTATTTTGTGTAGGTGGGATTGGACAAAAGTGAGCTGATATTTGCAGCCAAGAATGCTTTCTTAGGAACATTGGTCTTCCTCTTGGTTGTGCAGAGATCCTTCAACACTTTGGCATATTGAGGTATTTGTTGGATGACATCCAACAAGGGGATGTTAACCTTCACTTGCTTAAACACCTCTACTATCTTGTCCATGTTGTCACTCTGCTTTTTGTTTAACCTACTTGGATAGGGAGCTTTTGGCAGGTAGATTTTCTGCTGTGCCTGAGAAGAAAGCTTTGGTGTATTACCCTCACCCTCAGCTTCTTCTTCACCACCATTCCCACTGAGGGGCTGCATAGATGGTGGTGGGTGTGGCAAGGAAATGTGATTGTCAACCTGTTTTCCATTCCTTAAGGTCACAATGGAATTGACATGGTGAACAGGTTCCTCCACATGGTTCACTTGCCTCCCCCGAGGTACCACATTCTCATTTTGCATCTGTTGTTGTTGGTACATGCGGGGGTTAGCCTCAGGCTGGCTAGGAAAAGACCCTCTCTCTCTTTCATGTACAGACTGAGCCAATTGGCCCATCTGATGCTCTAGAGATTTGATGGTCTGCTGATTTGAAGTGAGAACTTGACTCGTGGTTGACATAAAATTTTTCATTGAGTTTTCAAGTCCACGAGTCAAGGTCTCAAGCGAATTGAATCGGGTTTCCATATTATTGGAATTTGGGAAACCCGATTGATTGGTGGTTTGCGCTTGGAGTGGCTGATAGGAATGTGCATGCATGGGAGGTTGGTGTGATTGGTAAGGTGGTCTCGAGGAGTTTGGAGGACCACCCGGGGCATTAGTTTGGTTCCATGAAAAATTGGGGTGGTTCCTCCATCCAGGATTATAAGTTGATGAGTATGGGTCATTCCTGGCTCTATCATAGACGGCGTTGACACACTCCATCTTAGGAGGAATGGACTCACACTCGCTTTCTACATGACCTATCCTACCACATGAATGACAGGGAACTGGACCAGATGTAGACATGTGAGGTGCACTTTGTTGGTTTTGGAGCTCAATCGAGTCCATACGGCGCATTAAGGCCGCCATGCGTGCCTCGGTGGCCGTAGTTGTATCGATAGCAAATGCGGTACCCGATCTAGTCGAGTTTGCATTCGCGATCCTCGCTCCTATACTAGATGATGCAGGTGGTTCCCTCACACTCTCCCACTGCATGGTTTTCTCAGCGAGGTCTTCTAGGAAGGCCCATGCCTCCCTTTCATCCTTTCCCAAGAACTCTCCTTGACACATGGACTCAAGGAGCGTTCTGGACGGGATGTGAAGACCCTCATACACAATCTGACAAAGACGCCACAACTCAATGCCATGGTGAGGGCACGAGGATAGTAGCTCTTTGAACCTCTCAAGATATGCATGAAATGGTTCGGTCTCATGTTGATAGAACGAATTGATTTCGTTCCTCAATTTTTGAGTCCGATGATTAGGAAAGTACTTCTTGAGGAATGCAGATTGAAACTCATCCCAAGTCCTAAAGGAATTCGCCTGGTTGCTGTACAACCACTTCTTGGCATCATCCTTCAGCGCAAAGGGGACAAGCCTAAGATGGATGGAGTCTGTGCTAAGTTGTTGCAGCTTGAACATAGCACAGACCTCCTCAAATTCCCTGAGAAAGATATAGGGGTCACCTTTCCCAGTGAAATGAGGGAGCATGGAAATGAATTGAGGCTTAACCTCAAAATGGTTCCCATTAGCCTCTGGTAATACGATGCATGAGGGTAGAGCTGTACGGCTCGGGTAGCATCGATCACGTAGAGGTATGGGAACGACAACTGGAAGCACTGGTCGAACAGGTGGGTCCAGCAACTGCTCCTCCTCACGGAAATTAGCAGCCATTGAGCCCGGACTACGTGCGACACGAGAGGAGGGATGTGTCGAGAAATCGATGACCGAAGCCGGATTGACAACGCTCCTCGTCAAACGACCACTCTCGTCTCGTGTCCACGAAAGCATGCACAAAGGTGCACACACACAAAACAACACTTTTTTTTTCTTTTTCTTTTTTTCAAATGAAGAATGTACGTAGAAGAGAAGACGAGGGAACACAGGAGAGAAAGAATGACTCAGGAGAGAAGGGAAGAAGTCCTTAAGCTACGGCGGATGGGTACAGGTAGAAGCACACAAGCAAACAAGGCTCAAGGAATCCTAAGGTCGCTATAGGTCCTTACAGCTAGACGACGCCTAACTGCGAGGTCACACGGCCTCAACACGCCTCACCTCCCTACAACGAGGACCACAAAGCCCAGAAAGTGAGCCAAGATCCGGGGATCTCGTCTCTCCTACTATCGACAAAGTGGGCAACGCCGATCAGGTCATGACGGTCGGGACCGGATCACTCTCCTAATGCGTCTGAATTCCTTAAGGCCAATGTCTACTTGATTTTAAAATTAGGCTCTTGATTAGTGTGGTTTTTGGGGCGAAGGAAAGGGTGATGAAATCCCCCACCTTATCTTTTATCGGACAGCCCCTCCTTAGTAGCGTTTTGGAGTCCTAATCTAGCAATCAACTCTCCAAACAAAACGCTCAACTCACACTTGTTTCAATGCACTTCCTACTAACTAATGCATGTTCATACGAAATGCATGAATGAGAGTAGAAGGTGCGTACCTCACGCCAGCTCTCAGCAACAGAAAATAAAGCTAAGATAAAAGACAATCTAAATGCCTAAGTCACATACATGATGCATGACCTAAACAATAAGAATGCCTAATCTTTTGCTTTGAGTTTTAGGGTCCAAGTTGCTTAAAGGAGGTTGATTATGGATCTGGGAACAAACTATAAGTCAAAACATGCCAAATTAAGTCCCAGACCACTAGATCATTTAGAGCAACAACAGCAAGAAATTAAAAGATGAACAGAGCTCACCAGACCGCTGATTAGCGGTCTCAGACCGCTGATTGGCGGTCTGAAGTGCTCAGGTCGTCTGGAAATTTCTCCAGTAGCCTCCACTTGCTATTCCCAGTCTCCTGAAACAAAGAAAAACTACAACACACAAATTAAATCCACTCGAATCGTCCAAACAAGAGTCTGGACTGGCACCTCCCCGGCAACGGCGCCAAAAACTTGTTGAACGTTTTATTTAAACCCAAGTGCACGGCCGCGATGAAGCGGTGGCAAGTACGGGTCGTCCTCAGGGAGGTGAGTAGCCTCTTGCTTGTACGAAATCAAGTGGCAAAATAGGGAAGAGAAAGATTGATTATGCTAACCTACGCTACACTACGCTAAGAAGTATGAAATGTGAAAGAAGCAAACAAACGATGAAATAAGAACTAAGCTAAGAACAAAACAAGAATGCTGGAATTTCAGGAATGCAAAACCCCTAAGGGGTGGAGTGAGTGCACACATGCAAAGAGGTGGGTGTAGAATACATTCTTTAAGCACATGAAGGTGGTGTTTATCAAGCATAGGAAGTGTCTAAATGTTATGGCAAAACCTATCAATCTATTCACCAACTTAGTTGATTAACATTTACATATGCAAAGTGTTTATTTCAGAACCTAAACAAGCATGAGAGGTGTCTAATCATTTTGGCAAAACTCATCAAGTTGTAAATTCTATCCTAAACAAGCAAGCATACATTCATGTTTAATCAACACATTAAAGCATTCATCCCATTCTCTAATGCATGTATGTACATCTACTCCACCCCCCAAAGGGGATGGAACTACTCACTAAACATTACACTAATTATTAAACTATGGAAAGAAAGCATATTAAAACTAAGCTAGAATTAAAAGACGATTAAACTAAAATATGCATAAACAATAAAAGAAGCATAAAACAAACAATGAAAGAAACACAAAACTTTATTGATAAAATGACTCACATTAAAAGTAGCATCCTCCTACTTTAGTGTGTGCTTCAAGGCCTCACTTCTAGTAGGAAGAATAGCCACTTAAAATATGGAGTGATTACAATGGAAGGTGAAGAGTTCTATTTATAGCCATGGAAAAAGGCAATCCGGGACAATCCCCCGATGTGGGACTAAACAGATACCACAAATAGCCTAAACATCCTCTAATACATGTGCGGGAGAAATTTTAGCGCATTTGGGCCAAAAGTGACAGCCAATTAGCGGTCTTGGACCGCTAATTAGCGGTCTAAAGTGTCCGGATCGCTCTGGATTTTCTTGTAGGCTTTTCTGGAAGGCTTTGTTGGTATTTGATGCATCTAGTTTGCATGTTGGAGCTCCAACCCGAATAGAATTGCCAAAATACTCCCCATGATGGTGAGGAGTATTCTGTTTTGCTCTTAGGTCCTTCTGTCTTGCAATCAGGTCCTTCTTCCTTGCATCTTGGTCCCCAGATCTTACAATTCAGTCCTTTTTCCCAGCTTTTGGGTCCTTTTATCCTTCATCTCTTCAAACCTATTTATTCCTGAAAACTAAACATAAAACTCGTGACATAGCATTGTTTAGGTGAAAGATAATGGATATAAGATACAAATATAAGCATGAAATGATGTCAATCAGAAGCACAAAACAAAACAAGCACCAAAGCAAACACATTAAAGGAAATTAACTAAGCAAGAATTAACAAACTAATGAAAACATCTATTATTAACTCACTCAAATTAAAAGCAGCCCTTCCTCCACCAGAGTTTTGCTTCAAGGCTTCACTCTTAGTCGGGAAGATGGCCACGAAAGAGAGAGATGGATACAATGGAAGGTGCAGAGTTATATTTATAAGCATGGAAAAAGCTAATCCGGGACAATCCCCCGATGTGGGACTAAACAAATACCAAAAATAGCCTTAACAAACATTAATACAAGTCCAGGAGAAATCTTAGCAGATCTGGAATGATCCAGACCACCAACTGGCGGCTCTAGACCGCCAATTGGCGGTCTATAAGGCCCAGATCAAGTTGGTTTTGGTTGTGGGCTTTCCTTGGTATATTTTTGGTCTTGGATGCATCTACTTGGTTTGTTGGAGCTCCGACCCAAATCGAATTGCCAAAATACTCCCCATGATAGTGTGGAGTTTCCTGTTTTGCTCTTCAGTCCTTGGTCTTACGATCAGGTCCTTCTCCCTTGCATCTTAGTCCCCAGGTCTCACAATTATGTGTTTTTTCCTGGTTTTAGGTCCTTTCATGGCTCTTCTCTTCAAACCTCTTTATTCCTGAAAACTAAACATAAAACTCGTCACGTAGCATTGCTTAGGTGTAAGATAATGGATATAAGATACAAATATGAGCATGAAATGATGTCAATCAAATACCCCCACACCTAAGTTTTTGCTAGTCCCGAGCAAAACAAAGAAAGAGAAAAGCACACAAGAAACAAGAAATCCTTACTCACTTTCGTAGGAATCACGGTTGCACTTAGCACGTCCAACAAGTCGTTAAACCTCCTCGTTGCCAAGGAGGAGGAGTGTTGTCTCTTGAGGGTTTTCAGCGGATATACCCACAAAATCCGAACAAGATGCATTATTCAATCTAGACACTCGACTCGTTGGACATATGTTGTCGGTCATTGTACGCGGTAATCCTACGGGCCTACTCTATATTGGTAATCAGTCCACACACCTAACCTAATGAACCATTCGTGCAAGTTAAGTAAGGAATTAAGTGAAAGACATGGACAACCTCAACATCCTTTAGTGATACAAAGTGTCCATTAAGGTTCTTATTTGCATTACCATTTTTTTTCTTCTTGTTTCTTTTCTCATTTTTTTCTTTCTTTTTTTTATTAGTTGGAGCTTCATTCTCCCAGGGTCAGGTTTTGTGCATCATTGCCTATGAGGACTTACACTATCACGTACACCTTTCCCCAAATCTCCACATTGGGCAATTCCTACCACCCGTGTAACGGGAGTTCGGTCGGCGCATCCCAAGTCAGATGACTCGAAAGCACCAGGCACAAATTCCCCTCAGACCTACTTTCCCGAGTGATAGGAGCCGTGCGAGAAGAGAGAACACCTACTCACTTATTTCTTATGTACACATGAACCAAAACCCCTACACTTAATGTTTCACAACAAGATTTAAAGGGTCCTTGACTACAACAAACTTCCTTAAGTTAACAGACACGAATTATTGACTCACTAGGTTCAGGGTGGACTTCTTTAAATATTTGAGCACTGAAACCCAATGATTACTCATCGCCAAGGGAAACTAGGGTGCATCCTAATGACTCGATAAATCCTAAAGCCATTGTACTAGATATCCTAATGCATCAAGTTCAAGACAATTTTGGGAGCTTTCTTTTTACTTTGCCTCTCAACGGTTTTGCACATGCTAAACACACGCAAAACCCACAAAACATTTTCTTTCGCAAACACATGAAGATTTTGAAAGAAATGTAAAATTTTTGAAGCACTAGGCAAGCAAAAGAAGACAAGTCACCCAAGGATCATGGCAAGCACATATATCGATATTAAATGCAACACACTAACATGACCCTAACAATGCAAACAAAAGAAAACAAAATCAAAAGAAAAGACTCGACTATGTACACACGTAAAACACCCCCCACACCTACTTCATGTATTGTCCTCAATGAATGTGAGCAAAAGACTACATGGATTTATGCATGGAAAAGGAAAGATCTCACCAACATGAAGCGCAAAAAGGAAGTTCGTCATTATGTTGATGGACACAACCCAAATTCCCCTCAAAACCTGTGAGATACATAAGAAGGGAGACCAAATACGTGCAAGAAAGTGGGCCCAAATAGTCAAGGGTTGGAGCCCACAACAATCAATGCTCGCTCATGGAGTTTTTATTATTATTTATGTACAAGACAAATGGGCTCCCATCTTCATATGTCAAGGGAAATAAAATGGGAACCCGCCATCACTCGAGCCCAAAATGCACATGCAAGGGCTCACGACATACAAATCAGAATTGCTTGACCACCTGATACCCTTATAAGCGTTGTGGTCGTTTGATGCCTCTTGAGAGTGAGAAAGATAGGAGGCATGAATGCGAGGTGAACCTCTATGAGGTGGAAGGGTATCAGGTGGTTGATTCTTAACCCACATGGGGTCCTCAGCAGATACAAAATGAAGATCATGTGGCCCAGAGGCCATAAAAATGGTATCTTGTGGCTCAAAAGCCACATGATCGAAAGGCTGTGGAAAATGGGCCACGTGATCAAAAGGATGTGGCTCAAGGGCCACAAGATCAGAAGAATGTGGTTCAAGGGCCACAAGATCAAAAGGAGGTGGCACTAAGGCCACATGATCAGCACATAAGGCACCTTCTTGTGCCAGCCTAGGTGAAACATCTTCACCACCTTCAGGAGCTTCATCGAACCCTTCTCTGAAGTACTTGAAGGTGCCCTCAACTTCAATTTCATCCAAACCCTGGATAAGGTTGACCCCAACAGGGTCATTGAAGGCACTGGGCTTCTTCCCGATGGTGAAGATGTTAAAATCAGCGCATTGACTACCATAAGTCAAGCGCATCAGACCATTGCCACAATTGATCAATGCATTGGAAGTCGAAAGGAATGGTCGCCCCAGAATGACATGAATTTGTCCAAGTGGGTTTGGTACAGGTTCAGTATCCAAGACAAAGAAGTCGACTGGATAAATGAACTCTCCCACTTTGATCAGCACATCTTCCACAACACCCCTCGGTTTCTTCATAGACCTATCAGCCAATTGAAGAGTGGTCTTTGTTTGTTTGAGGTCTCCAAGACCGAGGTGGACGTAGACAGAATATGGCAGAAGATTAACAGATGCACCAAGGTCCAATAAGGCTCGATGTATGGACACATCACCAATCACACAAGAGATAGTAGGACAGCCAGGGTCCTTGTACTTGACTTGCATGGGTTGTGCCAACAAAGAACTCACGTTAGCAGCAAGAAAAGCTTTCTTTGGAACATGAGTTTTTCTCTTCTTGGTGCATAACTCCTTGAGAACCTTGGCATAAGGTGGCATTTGCTGAATCACCTCCAATAGAGGGATGTTCACCTTAACTTGCCTAAACATCTCAAGAATTTTGTCATGCTGATCAGAGGTTTTCTTTTTAAGGCGCTCAGGGAATGGCGCCTTCGGGGCATAAGGATGTGAAGGAACCCCAGAATTCTGGTCCAAAGAAACATGAGTGGGGACATCAGAATCTGGTTCCTTTGACACAAGAGGAGACAAGGGGACCTCAGGGTTCGGCCCCTTTGTCGAAGGAAATGTAGAAAGAACCACAGGATCTGGCTCCTTCCTGGAAGTATTTGTCGAGGGAGCCTCATGATCCGGCTCCCTCAAAGATGGTGATGACAAAGAAGGCACCCCAATGTAGTTATCCACCTCCTTACCAGACCTCAAAGTATGAATCACATTAATATGATGGGTCGGTTCAGAGGTGGAATGAGGTAAAGGTGTCCTTCCTTGAGAATGGGTACCCCGAGGATTCACCTCAGGTTGACTCGGGAACTAACCCTTCTCACGTTCATGGAGTGATGAGCCAACTGTCTAACTTGCATTTCCAAAGCCTTGACTGTACTTTGCAATGCTTGAAGGGTCGGATCACAAGAAGGGTCCTTGGGGTCAACCCGCTGGGGTGGTGGAGTCTGGTTGGAATAACCCGACGATGAGGCATGAGAAGGTTGGTAATTATGGTTCTGAAACCTTTGATGTGGAGGTTGGTAGGTCGCCGATGGGCATTGAGGTTGATAAGGTGGAGGTTGAGCGTGCGAGCTCTGACCGTTACCCCCACTAGGGCCCCATGAGAAGTTAGGATGGTTACGCCATCCCGGGTTGTAGGACTGTACGGGTCGTTACGGGGCCTCTGTTGATACATCGCATTTGCATGCTCAGTATCCCTTGGAGCGTAAGCGCATTCCAAGTCATCATGGCCCGTAAGTCCACACCTACCACACCCGGGAGTAGCGACCTAAGCTATAGGAGCTCGGTCCAACTCTAAACTCTCAATCCTACGCATGAGAGCAGCCATTTTGGCCTCAGACGCGATCAATGACTCAACTTGATAAGATCCAGATCGACCAGAAGACCTGGCGGCTGGTGGCTCTCTCATGGTATCCCACTCGAAGGTACGTTCAGCCAAAGACTCAAAAGTGTCCCATGCCTCCTCGATGGGTTTCATTTGGAAGTCACCCTGACACATCGACTCCAACAATGTGCGGGTGTTATAGTTTATGCCATCATAAACAATTTGGCACAGCTGCCATAACTCAAATCCATGATGAGGGCACTGTTGGAGAAGGTCCTTGAACCTCTCAAAGAAACCATGAAACGATTCGGTCTCGGTCTGATACATTTGATGTATCTTGTGCTGTATCTGTTGAGTTTTCCTTTGAGGGAAAAATCTCTTCAGAAAGACGGTCACAAAGTCATCCCATGACCGAATCGAGCTCGCCGGGAGGCTTTACATCCATTTCTTCACATTATCCTTCAATGAAAAAGAAATCATCCTCAACCGGACTGAATCCTCGTCAAGCTGTTGAAGCTTGAACATGGAGCATACTTCCTCTAATTCGCATATAAAGATATACGGATCCTCCTTATTGGCAGTAAAGGTTGGAAGCATGCTCACATATTGAGGTTTCAGCTCATAGTTGTTCCCGCGAGCAGGGGGAACAACTATGCAAGAAGGTTGCGCGGCCCGAACAGGATGGGTCCGCTCCCACAAAGTCATTGGTCTATCCTGTCGAGCTAAAGGTGGTGGTGCACCAAGAACTCGATCCTGACCGAATCTCCCTTCCTCTCGAGTCAGAGGAGGAGGAGAAGGAGGTCTACGTGGTGGCGGAAGCGGACCGAGGTATTCTATGTATGGAACCCGGTCTCCCTCGTCACCGCGAGACGACTCGGCTTCATGCTCCGAAGGAGCACGAGGCGGAGATGGTTGATCACCAAGACCGTCCATCTCAGAAGAATGCACTATCTCGAGTTGAGCGCTCTCACCAGAACTAGCCCAACCTCGCATAAAAATGCTCGACTTGACTCTAAAATAACACACAACAGAAGGTGTACTAGAGGAGTAGACTATACGTAGAGAATAGATGAGGAGAGGACTCAGGTAAGGAGGGAAGAATCCCTAGAGCTAGCGTGGGTAGTGGAATCAGGTAGAAGCCTAACTAGCAAGCACGGCTCAAATAATGTAAGGCAATGGGTCCTTAGGCTAGACGACGCCTAACTTCGAGGTCACTGGCCTCGACATGTCTCACCTCCCTACAACGAAGACCACAATGCCCAGCAAGTGTTACCAGATCCGGAGATCCAGTACCTCCTACTATCGACAAGGTAGGCAACGCCGATCAGGCCATGACGGTCTCAACTAGATTACTCTCCTAGTGCCCCCGCAATCCTAGGGCCAACGTCTACTTGATTTTAGTTAAGGCTTGATTAAGAGTGATTTTTCGGGCCAAGGAAAGGGCGATGAAATCCCCCACCTTATCTTTTATGGGACAGTCCCTCCTTAATAGCGTTTCGATCCTAAATCTAGCAATCAATCACTCCAATCAAACGCTCGCTCACTCTTGTCCTGATGCAATTCCTACTAACTAATGCATGGGCATACGAGATGAATGAATGAGTGTAGGAAATTGTGTACCTCACGCCAGCACTCAACAACTGAAAATAAAGCTAAAAGAAAAGACAACTACATGCCTAAGTCAATACATGATGCGTGACCTAAACAAATAAGAATGTCTAGTCTTTTGCTTTGGATTTTAAGGCCACGTTGATTAATGAGGGAGTGATTAATGATCTGGGAGGAAACTAGAAGTCACAGCATGCAAAATGGGGCTCCCAGATAATGCAAATTACAGAACTAACTACTAGAACAAAATTGAGAGGAAGACCAGCTCACCGGGGCGCAAGTTGGCTGTTCCAGACCGCCAATTGGCAGTCAGTTTGGAGCTTCTGTTCCTCCAACATGTCCAGCAGCCTCCCCTTGATCTGATGGTTCCGTGAAACTAAGAAAAACTGAAAAAAAATAAAAACCACTCGAATCGTCGAAAGCAATGTCTGGACAGAGCACCACCCCGGAAACGGCACCAAAAACTTGATTGCTCGTTTTATATTAACCGCAAGTGCACGGCCGCGTTGAAGCGGTGGCAAATACGGGTCGTCCACTGGGAGGTGTGTCGACAATTGGTTTGTGCGAAGGCGAGTGGTAAAAGGAGAGAAAGATGGATTACACTACACTACACTAATCTAAACTAGTAAACTAACAAAGCTGAAATGAAATCACTAACAAACTAAGCTAAACAACTAATGAAGAAGATAAAACCTCAGGAATGAAAACCCCTAAGGGGTGGAGTGTGTGTGTGTGCACATGAAATAAGTGTGGTGTGGAATGTATACAAGAAGCTCAAGTTAGTTAGTGTTTGTTAATGCAGAAGAGGTACCTAATGGCAAAACCTATCATGTACAACAGTAACTTATGTGAATAATATGAGTAATGCAAGGTTGTTATTAAGACACTTAGATAAGCATGGAATGTACCTAAGCGATGGCAGAAATAATCAAGTAAGGTTCTTAATAATTCAAGCAAGCATACTAATATCTCTCCCAAAACATTCATATTAAGCATTCATACCATCTACATAACATGTACACACATCTACTCCACCCCTAAAGGGGATGGAACTACTCAAACATATTTAAATTAACTACCCTAATAAAATGAACCATTATACTGAAATGAAACTATACTAATCAAGCATGCAATATTAAAGAAGCATAAAACAAAACAAGCACCAAAGCAAACACATTAAAGGAAATTGACTAAGCAAGAATTAACAAGCTAATGAAAATATCTATTATTAACTCACTCAAATTACAAGCAGCCCTTCCGCCACCAGAGTTTTGTTTCAAGGCTTCACTCTTAGTAGCGAAGATGGCAACCAAAGAGAGAGATGGATACAATGGAAGGTGAAGAGTTCTATTTATAAGCATGGAAAAAGCTAATCCGGGACAATCCCCCGATGTGGGACTAAACCAATACCAAAAATAACCTAAAAAAACATTAATACAAGTCCAGGAGAAATCTTAGCGGATCTGGGATGATCCAGACCGCCAATTGGCGGTCTATAAGGCCCAGATTAAGTTGATTTTGGTTGTGGGCTTTCCTTGGTATATTTGTTGGTCTTGGATACATCTACTTGGTTTGTTGGAGCTCCGACCCGAATCGAAATGCCAAATACTCCCCATGATGGTGTGGAGTTTCCTATTTTGCTCTTAGGTCCTTCGGTCTTACGATCAGGTCCTTCTCCCTTGCATCTTAGTCCCCAGGTCTCACACTTAAGTCTTTTTTCCCGCTTTTAGGTCCTTTCATGGCTCTTCTCTTCAAACCTCTTTATTCCTGAAAACTAAACATAAAACTCGTCACGTAGCATTGCTTAGGTGTAAGATAATGGATATAAGATACAAAGATGAGCATGAAATGATGTCAATCATCGATCTGCTAGCAACATATGTATGTGTATTGTTAATATCTACAAGAATCTCATCGTAAGTGAATAAAAATCACAAGTATGGAAATTTATTGGACTAATGAGAGCACTAACCAATATAAAATATGTTCAACTGAAATGAGAAGTAAATCAAAAACTTAAAGATAATAATTATGAAAATATGATAACCGAATGAACGTCAAGAATGCCCATGTGTCATATTGATATTGTAGCATATGGTGATGTATATCTACTAAATATAGTATATGTTACTTATAAAAAGAATATCAAATAAAACACATATAACTAGAATATGTTTGTTCCGTGGAGATTTACTTTGACAACTCATTTTACTTGTCAAATTTATATACCATAAGGACATCAATTATTTTGTCGTTTGTCTCATCCACATTCACGTCAACAATCAGGGTCGCAAAATGATAATACTAGACTTCTGTAAGACTTTTCATGTGCTCATACAATCGCTTCACGGAATGGAGAAAATCAATTGGATGTATTTTGTGATATTTCTTCGATTACTCAATATTCAACTCAGCTACACTCGGGCACGAGATCATGATATATCCGAAATCATTTTCTTGAAATGATTTCAAAGGAAAACACAACTTTCATCTTATCTTGATTTGATGCTTATTAACTTTTTTTCATTTGTATTTCCTATTACATCAAGTTGGATTTCAACATCCAAAACACGACAAGTAAAATTTGTCCATTTTAACAAAAGTCGTATAATTATATTTTGCCAACAAATAACAAAATAATATTGGTATGATCTCTTATGATCTTAACATTATCATGTAAAAATTATTAAAATTATGAAAGTCTCCCACGAACCCATTAGCATCACATGAAATGGTAGCAAAGAATAAAATAAATCCAATGGATAATGGGATCTAACATGTAAGATGGGAAACACACAAGTTTGAAAAGAAATTTCTTCCATGAAAATATAATGAAGATATTAAACATACTTGAACAGACCATATGGTGGTGGAATCCACAAGTGTTGCACCATCTAAACAAATTATCTTATGATAAAACAAATACTGGTTAAATATGAGTTTTATTCAAATAAATGAAGTTCCTTACCTGAACCTCATGAAATGAGTAATATGCTATCTACATCAGAGCGTAATCTTTTAGAAGTATTTGAGTGCACATGTATTTGGAGGTTGATGATGAACAAGATATAACATACGATACATATCATTGATCAACACAAAAAAAGATGAACATGTGATATGTTTATCATATATAGTATTCTAACATGAAATCCAATGAAGCATCGTTAATAAGGAATGACTTTAGATTCTCACCATTGATATATCAACGACATACCTAGGTAGAGAGTAGTGACCACTCGTAGACATTGGAATCACATAATAAAAATAAAGCAAGAAAAATGACAAAAGATGTAGGGGAGGAAGACTAATCTTTTTTTCTCTTGTATCTCCGTTACATGGCGCAACAACATATATATACTCATAGAGGTGTGTCTAACTTACAAGCATTCACAGTGTACACTAATTGATTGACATCATTTCATGATTATATTTGTATCTTATATCCATTTTCTTACACCTAAGCAATGCTACGTGACGAGTTTTATGTTGGAATTTCAGAAATAAATAGGTTTGAAGAGATGAAGCATAAAAGGACCAAAAGCAGGGAAAAAAGATGTAATTTTGAGACTTGGGGCCTAAGATGGAAGGGAGAAGGACCTGAACGTAAGACCAAAGGACCAAAGACCAAAACAGAAAACTTCACACCATCATGGGGAGTATTTTGGCAATTCTATTCGGGTCGGAGCTCCAACAAGTGAAGTAGATGCATCAAAGACCAACGAAGACATCCAGAAAAGCCCCGAATAAAATCCAGCGTGATCCGGACCATATAGACCGCCAATTGGTGGTCCAAGACCGCTAACTGGCTGTCTGTTTTAGTCCAAATCCGCTAAGATTTTGGTGGGTCGCGTATTAGTGTGTATTTAGTCCATTTCTGGTATTTGTTTAGTCCCACATCGGGGGATTGTCCCGGATTACCTTTTTCTTTGGCTATAAATAGAACTCCTCACCTTCTATTGTAAACTTCCCATTGCTTGGTGGCATTCTCTCTACTAAGGAGTAAGCCATGAAGCAAAACTCAAGGTGGAGAAGAATGCTACCTTCAATGTGAGTCATTGTTAATAAAATAATTGTTCTTGTTTCTTTTAGTCTTGTCTTTTAATTTGTGCATGCTTGTAGTCTTTCCTTTCCTTTTAAGCTTCTTTAATACTGCTTTCTTGCTTAGTTAAATTTCCTTTCAGTATAATATTTCATTTTGTTAGTGTAGGTAGTGTAATGATTAGTGAGTAGTTCCATCCCCATTTGGGGGGTGGAGAAATATGTGATATGATTATGTAATGTAGTAGTGTGTGTTATCTTAATCCTTTGACCTTAGATGATTTCCATAACCATCTAATGGGATTTCTCTCATGTCTTTGATATGCTAATGCTCTAGAATGAAGCTTAGCATATGCTTAGACTAGTGGACCTATTTTATTGGGAATGATGAGGTAAGGATAAGGATGGAATTAATATAGGAAACATGACTTTTAGTGTATGTGCTCTTGTTGCCTTGGCCTTGGTTAATGCCTTGTATGTTTTAATGATATAGTCTTATCTTAATTCATGTGGAGCCATAGTAGGGTCTAGTCTTTATACATGAGTTCATTTAGCTTCATTCCAACTATTGTCGTGTATGTTTTAATGATGTAGTCTTATCTTATTTCATGTGGAGGCAAAATTGGATTTAGTTTTATGATTTCATGCACTACATGTTGTGAGGAGCATAATTGAACACACACACACACACACACATCTTTTTATTCACATTATTTCTCTACCCCCTATGGGGTTTAGTTTTATTGCTTATCTTCATTTCCTTTTGCATCTTAGTGTAGTTTACTGTAACCAACCTTTCTCTCCTTTCTTTACCACTCACCTTCGAACAAACCAAAAGTCGACACACCTCCCTATGGATCGACCTACATTTGCCACCGCTTCAACGAGGTTGTGCACTTGCGGTTTAATATAAAACGAATCAATCAAGTTTTTGGCGCCGTTGCCGGGGAGGTGTTCTGTCCAGACCTTGGTTTGGACGATTCAAGTGGTTTTTAATTTTTTGTTTCCAGTTTTTATTAGTTTCCAGGATCCTAAAGCGCATGGGGAAGATACTGGAGAAGTGGGAGCATCTAAGCATCAACAAGGACCGCCAATCAGCGGTCTTGGACCGCCAGTTGGCGGCCTGGTGAGGGTTTCTTGCTTTCAAATTTCTTCTGGTTGTTAGTTCTGTCATTTTCGTTATCTGGGAGCCCTATTTTGCATACTGTGACTTCTAGTTTTCTCCTAGATCATTAATCACTCCCCCATTAATCAACTTGGCCTTAAAATCCAAAGGAAAAGATTAGACATTCTTATTTGTTTAGGTCACGCATCATGAAGTTGACTTAGGCATATAGTCGTCTTTTCTTTTAGATTTATCTTCAGTTGTTGAGCGTTGGCGTGAGGTACGCATTTCCTACACTCATTCATGCATCTTGTATGCCCATGCATTAGTTAGTATGAATTGCATCAGGACAAGAGTGAGTTGAGCGTTTTGATTGGAGCGATTGATTGCTAGATCTAGGATCAAAACGCTACTAAGGAGGGGTTGTCCCATAAAAGATAAGGTGGGGGATTTCATCACCCTTTCCTTGGCCCCAAAAATCACTCTTAATCAAGCCTTAACTAAAAGCAAGTAGACATTGGCCCTAGGATTTCGTACGCACTAGGAGAGTAATCTGGATTAAGACCGTCATGGCCTGATCAGCATTTCCTACCTTGTCGATAGTAGGAGGTACTGGATCTCTGGATCTGGTATCACTTGCTGGGCATTGTGGTCCTCATTGTAGGGAGGTGAGGCGTGTTGAGGCTAGTGACCTCGACATTAGGCGTCGTCTAGCCTAAGGACTCATAACCTTACATTGTTAGAGCCGTGCTTGCTAGTTCGGCTTCTACCTGATCCGATTACCCACGCTAGCTCTAGGATTCTTCCCTTCTCCTCTGAGTCATCTTCTTCTCCCTTCTTCTACGTTATAGTCTCCTCCCCTTTACACTCTCTGGTAGCGTTTTAGGGTCGAGTCGAGCACTTTTTGCGAGCTTAGCCTCGTGGTGGTGAGAGTGGTCGACTCGAGAGTTGTTTGTTGAGATCGATGGTTACATGGGTGACCATCCATATCATTGTTGGGACAAGGACAATTCTTCTTGGTATTCCGGACCCATGTAACCTGGGGTGGCTCAGACGAACACCCCGTATGGTGGGATAATCTTCATTGTGTGAGTTAGCAATCTTCATATAGGGGTGATATGAGAGACGCACCAACTGCTAGATCTCCATCTAGTTACGTCGGATCACATGTTGGTTATCAGACTGAGACATTGCAAGAAACTTTGGCCTCTTTCATGCGTGCGGTAGACGACATGAGTGCACCGGTGGCTCCAGTAGCCGTAGCGCGCGATTGTTGTGGGTTGAGTGGTCATGTTATCGGGGAATGTCCTTATGTTCCCCTAGAGCCTGAGTATGAGCATACCTTTTCCCAAAACGGTCAATATGACCATTACGCATCCGCGTACAACCCAAGAGGGATGGATTCATGGGGAGACAATTCATATCCAAATTCTTATACTTCATTTTCACCCCAATATCCTCCTCCCGAATACCCTGAATTTTACCAACACCACACTTCAAATCATTGGACTCATTCTCAGCCCATCAACACCCAACCCCAAAACTTCCCAAGCTCTAACTTTGACCTCATAGTTGACCGCATACCTAATTCCTTGAAACAAATTCTCCAAACGTTCATGGAAGCCACTCAAAATTTATTGAAGTCCAACTTGAATTCCTTGCAAACTATGGAAATGCAAGTGAGTCAAATGACACGGTAATTACGTGAACGTGAGGAGGGTAATTTTTGTTGTCAACATGAGGATTTATCTTCTGAAATCAAACCACACCACATCCACAAATTCAAAGCACAATCTTTCAAAGTCAAACTCCTAGTCAGTCTGAGGGACTTGGGGTTTCAATTCACGATCACTTGGTGGAGGATTCGATTCCAATTGAGAATACTATGTACCAGCTTCTTTATGAGTCGGCACAGGATTGTGCCTTATCTTCTTGTCTTGTGGCCCTTGAGCCACATGATCTTATTGTTGTACCTCCTAAGGACTCACCTCTGGTGGACCAAGAGCTCCCTTGTCCCCTCAATTTCAAACAACCTGATGAGCGTTTGCCTCTCACTATTGTTCCTGATCATCTTGGAAATGATGGAACATCAAACAACTACATTGCTCATGAGGGTATTAGGCGTTCCTTAGAGGATACCTTGGGTTTGAGACCCACTTTTTGTTCGCCTGGTGTGTCGGACATGCCTAACGAGGTTCTTGACTTTGTTCCGACGCACCAGCCTGTTGGTTGGAGAGTTTGGATTGACGATCATAACTTCAGCAACGCAACGGGAGAAACTCTTCTTCCGTTGCCCCATATTTCCCAAACTCTTGAGAGGTTCAAGCTCTTTCAGTTTGATCCTTTGAATGAGACGCCTTTGCGTCCAATTCATGAACCTCTCATTTCATCTTGTGCTCTTTGTGGAAGGGGCCCACGCATGAGTATTCTGGCCCCGCGTGGTGCATGTTACCTTTCCAAGTGCATTGACCCACTCTTGAGGTTCCCATTTGATGTCTTTTGACAAATGAAGATGGGAACTTATGTTTGTACATAGTTATATAAAAAAAGAAAAAAAGAACAATAAAAAACTCCTTCAGTGAGCATCGATTGTTGTGGGCTCCAACCCTTGTGTATTTGGGCCCCATTTCATTCACGTATTTTATCTCCCTTTTTAAGTATCTCACAGGTTTTGAGGAAATTTGGGTTTGTGTCCATCAACATAACCTTCAACTTCCCTTTGTACTTCATGTTGGTGAGATCTCTTCTGTTTCATGCGTACATCCATGTAGTATCTTGCTCGCATTCATTGAGGACAATGCATGAAGTAGGTGTGGGGGGTGTTTTACGTGTGCACATAGTCGAGTCTTTTCTTTTGATTTTTGTTTTCTTTTGTGTGCATTGTTAGGGTCATGTTAGTGTGCTACATTTAATATCGATATATCTGCTTGCCATGATCCTTGGGTGACTTGTCTTCTTTTGCTTGCCTAGTGCTTTAAAACTTCAACATTTCTTTCAAAATCTTCATGTGTTTGCGAAAGAAAATGTTTTATGGGTTTTGTGTATGTTTAGCATGTGCAAAACCGTTGAGAGGAAAAGTAAAAAGAAAGCTCCCAAAATTGTCTTGAACTTTATGCATTAGGATATCTAGTACAGTGGCTTTAGGATTTATCGAGTCGTTAGGATGCACCCCAGTTTCCCTTGGGGGTGAGTAATCATTGGGTTTTAGTGCTCAAACATTTAAAGAAGTCCACCCTGAACCTAGTAAGTCAATAATTCGTGTCTGTTAACTTAAGGAAGTTTGTTGTAGTCAAGGACCCTTTAAATCTTGTTGTGAGACATTAAATGTAGGGGTTTTGGTTCATGTGTAGATAAGAAATAAGTGAGTAGGTGTTCTCTCTTCTCACACGGCTCCTATCACTCAGGAAAGTAGGTCTGAGAGAACTTTGTGCCTGGTGCTTTCGAGTCATCTGACTTGGGATGCACCGACCGAACTCTCGTTATACGGGTGGTAGGGATTGCCCTATGTGGAGATTTGGGGAAAGGTGTACGTAATAGTGTAAGTCCTCATGGGCAATGATGCATGCAACCTGACCCTGGGAGAATGAAGCTCAAACTAATAAAAAGAAAAGAAAAAAATTTGAGAAAAGAAACAAAAAGAAAAAAAATGGTAATGCAAATAAGAACCTTAATGGACCTTACACTTTGTATAACTTGAGGATGTTGACGTTGTCCATGTCTTTCACTTAATTCCTTATTTAACTTGCACGAATGGTTCATTAGCCTAGGTGTGTCGACTGATTACCTTTATAGAGTCGGCCCGTAGGATTACCGCGTCCAATGATCGATAAAAATTTGTCCAACGAGTCGAGTGTCTAGATTGAATAATGCATCTTGTTCGGATTTTGTAGGTATATCCGCTGAAAACCCTCATGAGACAACAATCCTCCTCCTTGGCAACACGGAGGTTTAACGGCTTGTTGCACGTGCTAAGTGCAACCGTGATTCCTACGAGAATGAGTTTGGATTTCTTGTTTCGCGTTTGCTTTTCTCTTTCTTTGTTTTGCTCGGGACTAGCAAAAACTTAGGTGTGGGGGTATTTGATTGACATCATTTCATGCTTATATTTGTATCTTATATCCATTATCTTACACCTAAGCAATGCTACGTGACGAGTTTTGTGTTTGAATTTCAGAAATAAATTAGTTTGAAGAAATGAAGCATAAAAGGACCCAAAAGCAGGGAAAAATGACTTAATTGTGAGACCTTGGGACTAAGATGCAAGGGAGAAGGACCTGAACGTAAGACCGAAGGACCAAAGAGCAAAACAGAAGACTCCACACCATTATGGGGAGTATTTTGGCAATTCTATTCGGGTCGGAGCTCCAACAAGTGAAGTAGATGCATCAAAGACCAACAAAGACATCCAGAAAAGCCCAGGACAACATCCAACGTGATCCGGACCATATAGACCGCCAATTAGCGGTCCAAGACCGCTAATTAACGGTCTGTTTCGGCCCGAATCTGCTAAGATTTTGTTGGGTCGCGTATTAGTGTGTATTTAGTCCATTTCTGGTATTTGTTTAGTCCCACATCGTGTGATTGTCCCGGATTGCCTTTTTCTTTGGCTATAAATAGAACTATTCACCTTCTATTGTAAACTACCCATTGCTTGGTGGCATTCTCTCTACTAAGGAGTAAGCCTTGAAGCAAAACTCAAGGTGGAGAAGAATGCTACCTTCAATTTGAGTCATTGTTAATAAAATAATTGTTCTACTTTCTTTTAATCTTGTCTTTTAATTTGTGCATACTTGTACTCTTTCCTTTCCTCTTAAGCTTCTTTAATACTCCTTTCTTGCTTAGTTAAATTTCCTTTCAGTATAATGTTTCATTTTGTTAGTGTAGGTAGTGTAATGATTAGTGAGTAGTTCCATCCCCATTTGGGGGGTGGAGAAATATGTGATATGATTATGTAATGTAGTAGTGTGTGTTATCTTAATCATTTGAGCCTTAGATGATTTCCATAACCATCTAATGGGGTTTCACTCTTGTCTTTGATATGCTAATGCTCTTGAATGAAGCTTAACATATGCTTAGACTAGTGGACCTACTTTATGGGGAATGATGAGGTAAGGATAAGGATGGAATTAATATAGGAAACATGACTTGTAGTGTATGTGCTCTTGTTTCCTTGGCCTTGGTTAATGCCTTGTATATAATGACATAGTCTTATCTTAATTCATGTGGAGGCATAGTAGGGTCTAGTCTTTATACATGAGTTCATTTAGCTTCATTCCAATTATTGTCTTGTATGTTTTAATGATATAGTCTTATCTTATTTCACGTGGAGGCAAAGTTGGATTTAGTTTTATGCTTTCATGCACTACATGTTGTGAGGAGCATAATTGAACACACACACATCTTTATATTCATATTATTTCTCTACCCCCTATGGGGTTTAGTTTTATTTCTTATCTTCATTTCCTTTTGCATCTTAGTGTAGTTTAGTGTAACCAACCTTTCTCTCCTTTCTTTACCACTCGCCTTCAAACAAACCAAAAGTCGACACACCTCCCTGTGGATCGACCTGTATTTGCCACCGCTTCAATGCGGTCGTGCACTTGCAGTTTAATATAAAATGTAAATACAAGAGATGTCATAATAAATTATAATGGTTTGAAGGTGAATCATCCCCCACATATACGATTGTTAGATTTCTTCCCATGCTTATGTGTATATTTTTAATTTTTGATACATGCAAGCAATATCGTTTTCAAAATTTTCAACAATTTTATATACAAAAATTCCTAATTGTTTTTCAATATATATAATATACTATTTAATAGTGAAATACATAGATTGGATCATACCTATGGGATTACTAAATCCCTTTTACCAATCTGAAATCGAGTTGCACGTCGGATTGCCTCGGAATGACCTCCAAGTATTCATCAAACTCTTAACAAGATTAAAGAGATCGAAGCTACTCAATCAATCTCTAATAGCAAGTTAGAATCTAGCTAATAATCCCTTCTATGCTCCAATAAAATTATTCTCTAGAACACAATTAAAACTAAGAGAAATTGGAATGGAATGTTGGAGAAAATATGGCGGAGAAGAATTTTGTATTCAAATAAAAAAGGAAGGGAGGAGGGGCCTATTTATAGGGTTTCCTCTGACCAACATCATGTGCAAACCACTTACTCATGATCCTTTGTTAATCTCTCCACTAAATCACATCATGTGCCAACCACTTTGTACATGATCTCTTGTTTGTTTTGTCACAACATCGTCCCATAACTACATTTGACCAAGGTGGATTAAATCCAACCATTAATCAACAAAAAATCTCTTATTAATATATGCAAAAACGTGGGCAAACGGTTGGACCGTTTTTCACTGTTTTTGACATTAGCAAATTTTTTATTAATATCGAACAAAATTTGGGCTTTGGGGTTGTGGATCACATTATATCATGTAATATATTATCATATATAATGTCAAACATTATACCACATAATATATACATATATCATACAAAATTATTTGATATTCTAATCATGTCGTCATTACGACATATTGATTTTATTATTTTACCACATGTATATTATTTTATAACACATGAAACATAATACGTCATATAAAATATAAAATCACATCTCTTGTTTCCTAGCTTTGTGGTGTGACCTATAGGTGGATCTAAGTTATGTTGGGAATGATATTAAACATTTAATATCATAAACTATAAGAGGTATCTAGCTACACATTATAATTACCAAAATAACAAAGATGTTTTGTTGACTCGAACATAATACGATCCAATTAGTGATATAAGTAATATCACTTGTGTCTATCTCTTCCCCCATGTTATTATGAATATTATACAAAGTAGGAATCTGTTATCTTTGTATTGTTCATTCTTTTCTTGATCTCTTAAACTAATTATAAATATGTAACTATACATAAGTCACATTGTGCACATTATAACTTTTTTTATCAAGGGGGCCATCAATATCATTACTCAAGTCAAGATGGGAAAAGATAATCTTTTGCATATCATCTTTTCCAGCACAAGTCATGTATACCCAACTATTATGTTTATCACTATTCTTAATGATAGCTTTTTATAATAATCAAATGATACACTTCTCATGTGAAAAGATATAGGTCTCATATCTTAAGATTTAAAGATACAAGAAAACATTAATGACACAAATACAATTTTATAATGTTTCATTTATTAGGTCAATTCAATATATGAAAGCAAATAATTTTCTATTTCATATACTCTAGTTATTAAATACTTGTAGAGCTACAATATCCTTTAACCAAGATGACAATCTTATCTTGGTAATCAATGTCCCATGTTAATTACCATGATTGTGAATTACTTTTGATTTATGTAAATTAATATCTTTTAGAGCTCTACGGTTAAGGACCATGATCATCCTCCTTAACACTTCCAAAGGCAAAAACATTAACCAAGGAACAAAATGTCTATACATTGAATTCATATTAAAAGACATATTCTTTAGAACACATTCCTTTCATTATCATTGTCTCCAACAACCCGAGGAAGGTTGTTAACTAGTGTTACTTGTTTAGTTCTTTCGTGCAAAGTCAGTAGTGTCAACTAACCTGATTTTATGAATGGTTGTCCAATAACTATGTCCTTTGGGTCCTTGTCTTATAATTTTTTATACTATGGATGAAAATAAATCATGGTATCAGGGCTCGATAGCAGCGGTGGCCGTGTGGGGAATGAGAATCACCTTCCTTTCGTAGCATCCCAACTTCTGTTTTTGCTCTAACAAAACAAGAAATGCATCTATTAACTATCTATTAAAATAAGTACAATTAACTTGTCATTTCAGTGGATTAAACCAAAACTTGATTAACAAAATAATATATACGTACGTCCTTTGATGGACCTGAGCCTTTACTGATTAAATCTTTTAGATCTTTTAGGCTTACATAGTCTTTGTCCTTGCACCACACAAGTTTTTTCTCAGTGTTATTAAATTAAGAAGCACATTTTTCCTCATTTGTCAACCCAACCCTGGCTTCATGTCAATGTTTTTATTTTCTTTTGTCCATGGATTGGCTAGCCAGCTTTTTTTGGAGAATTCACTTGTTGTATGTTTGAAATTTGATTTCCAACATATGTCAGTCTCTTCAACACAATTGACTATTTTGTGATTTGTTCTCTTTCTCTTTTCTTTTCTTTTCTTTTCTTTTCTGTGAGTTTCTTCTTTTGAACCTCTTTTTTCTTGTTCAAACTTCTTAGTCTTCTTCTTTCTTCCCTCTCCTTTTTCTCTTCTTCTGATTCTTTTTTTAGAGGAACTCTTTTTTCTTTGATTTTTTGAATCTCCATTCCATGTTATCTTCTTCTTCTTTCTTCTTTTGTTCCTCTTCTCTTCTTCTTTCTTCTTTTCTTCCTCTTCTCTTCTTCTTACATCCTCTTCTTTTTCCTTTCTTTCATCCTCTTCTTCTTCTTTTTCTTCTTCTTCTTTTTCTTTCTTTTTCTTCTTCTATCTGCTCTTCCTCTTCTTTTCTACTTTTTTCCTCTTCATTTTTCTTTTTTTCTTCTTCATCCCTTTTCTTTTTTTGCTCCTCCTCTTCCTCCTTTCTTCTTTCTTCCTCTTCTTCTTCTTCTAATTGTTCTTCCTCTTCTTTTCTTGTTTCTTCCTCTTCTTTTTTCTTTCTTTCTTCATCATCCGTTTTCTTTTCTTCTCTAATTCGTACCTTCTTCTTTCTTCATCTACTTTTTTGGCCTTTGCTTTTCATCCTTCACTTTCTCCTCCTCATCCTTCCTCCTCGCTTCTTGTTCTCCACGAAAGAAGGACAAATTCTTCGCATTGTTATGTTATATAACATATAAGATGATTACTACCAGCGAATTGTTAATGAATGTGTTCTTCAAATGATAGTTTTTGTAAAAGGACACTTTCGATTTATAAAACAAATAGACTTCAAGTTTAAAGGACACACTCGTCATTTAAAGGACATAAGTGTGCTCTTTAGGACAATTTCTTCAAAAAACTAGATTTTAAATAACAAACTTGTGGTTTGAAGGAAAAATTGATGGTTAAATGGACATAAGTGTCCTTTTTAGGAAAAAAATTATTTTAAAGGACAAATTCGATTTATTCGGACAATAATTATTTAAAGGACAAAACATATAAATGACACTATTAGTATAAAGGACATATGTGTCCTTTACAGGATATATGTGTCCTTTGAAGGACACATGACCTTTGAAGGACACATATGTCCTTTAGAATACTAGATTGTTATTTGAGGATACTTACTCGTTTTAAGTGACCAAAAAATCCTTTAAAGGACAAACTTTGTTTATAAAGGACACTACGAGATTAAAGAAAACTATGAGTATAAAGGACATATATGTCCTTTAAATGACTTGGTCGTAGGTTTAAAAGATTATACCATTATGTTTCGATTAAGCTTAAACTGGAAGTGCATGGCCATAATGAAACGGTGGCAAGTACGGGTCGAATCCACAATGCGGTGTGCCAACTCTGGTTCTTCAGAAATCAAGTGAAAAATAAGGTGAGAGGAAGTTTGGTTACACTAAACTAGCAAACAAACAAGAAAGATGACAGCACAAGACTAACTAAAACTAAACTAAGCAACTCACAAATGAGAAAGATGAAATTCAATAAGAAAAACCCCTAAGGGGTGGAATATGTGTACACATGTAATAAAGTGGTGAAGAATGCATTCAAGAGAGAACATCCTACTAAATTATTTCTTATCTACACATGAACCAAAACACCTACACTTAAGGTTTCACAATAGGAGTTTAAGGGTCCATGAGTACGACAAACTTACTTAGACTAACATACACGAATTATTTGACTCACTAGGTTTAGGGTGGACTTATTTTTTTGTTTGAATGCTAAAACCCTATGATTACTCTCCCCCCCCCCCCCCCCCCCCGAGGGATAACTGGGCTGCATCCTAACAATTAGAGATAGGACCTAAAATTGGTGTACTAAATATCCTAATGCATTGTGTTCAAGTCGATTTTGGGAGCTTCCTTTTTACTTGGCCTCTCACAGTTTTGGACATGAAAAACACACGTAATACCCATAAAATATTTTCTTTCGCAAACACATGAAGATTTTTAAAGAAATGGAAAATTTAAAGCACTATGCAAGCAAAAGAAGGCAAGTCACCTAAGGATCATGGTATAGCAAATATATCAATGTAAATGGCAGCACACTATCATGACCATAACAATACAAAGAAAAGAAAACAAAAGAAAAGGAAAATAGTCATTTACGTACACATGTAAAGAAGCCCCCCCCCACACACACACACTTACATCATGCATTGTCCTAAAAAAGAAAAGATCTTACCAACGTGAAGCGTAAAGAAGTTCATGGTTATGTTTATGTGCATAAACCAGAATTTCCCAAAACCTGTAAGATACTTAAGAAAGGAGAGAAATACGTGAAATAAATGGGCGCCCAAATACTCACGGGTTAGGGCCCACAACAATCAATGCTCACTTTTTCTTTTTTTCCTTTTTTCTATATATTTTTTTCTTCTTTTGACAAGAACTATGTAGATTAATGGGTTCCCATCTTCATTTGTCAAGGGACATCAAATGGGAACCCACCATCTCTCGAGCCAGAAATGCACAAGCATGGGCTCGTAATATGAGAAACAGGAAAATTGTTGAGAGGTTTATGAACCAAGGAGATTGTTCATGCCTCTCAAAACAAGGGTCTGTAAAAGAAAATAGAAGCAAATATGTTTCCATTCCCCGACAAAGCCGAAGGTTAGCAATATATACCCTCCAACTGACATTTGGGCGCACAAGGATGATTTCATCCACAGAAAGTGACACCCTGGACTTATTACCCAGATGGTGAAGTCTAGAAATAGAGTTGTTTGACCATCTGACACCCTTATAAGCATTGTGGTTGATTGATGCCTCTTGAAAATGGAAAGATGGGAGGCATGAATGAGAGGTAAATCTTCGTCCCATTGTTTGAATTGTAGGGTATAAATTGGTTGATGCTTAACCACATTGGGTCCTCAACATATATAGAGTGAAGAGCAGGTGGCCCAGAGACCACAAAATGATATCTTGTGGCTCAAGTGCAACATAATCAAAAGGATGCCGCTCAAAGGCCATATGATCATAAGACAAGGCACCTTCTTATGCCAACACAGTTTAAAAATCTTCACCACTATCAGGATCTCCATCAAACAACTCTTTGAAATACTTGAAGGTACCTTGTACTTCGTTTTATTCATGCCCTGGATAAGATTAACCTCTTCGAAGGAACCTGACTTCTTCCTGATGGTGAAGATGTGGAAATCAGTGCACGGACTACCATATGTCAAGCGCATCAGACCATTACGACAATTTATCAAGGCATTCGAACTTGATAGGAATGGTCGCCCCAAAATAACAGGAATTTGTCCAAATGGGTTTGGCACAGGTTCAATATTCAAAACAAAGAAATCTACTAGATAAATGAACTCACCCACATTGATAAGAATATCTTCCACCAAGCCCCTCGGTTTCTTCATGAACCTATCAGCCAGTGAATAGTGGTTTTAGTTTGTTTGATGTCTCCAACACCAAGGTGGACATAGACAGAATACAACAAAAGATTGACATATGCATCTAAGTCCAATAAAGCTCGATGTATTGACACATCATCAATCACATAAGAAATAGTAGGACAACCGGGGTCCTTGTATTTGACTTGTGCCAACAACATACTCACTTTTGTCGCACGAAAAGCTTTCTTGGGAACATTGGTTTTTCTTTTGTTGGTGCATAAATAATTGAGAATTTTCCATAAGGTGGCATCTGTTGAATCACCTCCAACAACAGAATGTTCACCTTAACTTGCCAAAATATCTCAAGCATCTTGTCTTGTTGATCCGAAGTTTTCTTTTTAAGGTGCTCAGGGAATGGCACCTTCAGGGCATAAGGGTCTTTCGAAGGAACCTCAGCATCCAGTTTCATAGAAACATAATTGGGGACCTCAGATGGACCCATGGATGTGGACTTTTGTGAAGGAACCTCAAACGGATTCGTTCGACACATGATGAGATAAGGGAACCTCGGGATTCGGGCCCATTGTTAAAATAAAAGTAGAAAGAACCTCGGGATGAAGCTCCTTCTTGGAAGTATTCATTGAGGGAACCTCAAGATCTGGCTCCCTCATAGATGTGGTCACTACAGGTCTGGTGACACTAAAAGATGGTGATTGCAAGGAAGACAACCCAATTTTTTTATTGGTGTGAAATTTAGTTTAACCGTAAGTGCACGACCATCGGTGAAGACGGGACAAGTACGGGTTGATCAACAGGGAGGTGTGTTGACTCTGGTTCTTTCGAAGGCAAGTGGCAAAAGAGGGGAGAAGAAGTGTGGTTACACCAAAATTAGACAACACTAAACTAGTAGTTAACAAATGCAAAAGAGAGCAACTAGAGATTGACTAAAACTAAACTAAAATCTTAACAAAGAGGCTAGAATTCAGGAAGAGAAACAAGTATAGGTAGTGTTGCTATGCATAGGAAGTACCTAATGGTTGGCCAGACCTATCATCAAAATCACTAACCTAGGTTATTAATATAAGCATAAACAAGTTTGTTTTTAGGAACCAGAACAGGCATGGGATGTATCTAATGAATATGTATCTAATGAACAGGCATGGGATGTATTCTCTTTAATTAAAACAAGCATACTCACATTCATCACATTAAACAACATATAGCATTCATTCCATTCTTCATGACATGTATAAACATCAACTCCACCCCCAAAGAGGGATGGAACTACTCACACATTATTTAGCTAACATTCATTTTAAGAAAAGAAAACATGCTAATTAATTCTACAAAGATTAAGACAAACAAAATTAACTAAGCATGCAAGAATTAAAAGAAACAACAAGAAACTTAACAAAACATTCTTTATTGCTCACTCACATTAAAAGTAGCATCTCTCCACTAGAGTTTTTGTAATAACCTAATCTAAATCCCTTAATTAACTAAACCTAAACCTAATTAACTTAATTAAACCATGTTTAGTGAAGGATGAGGTGGAGAATTGGATAAGGTTGAGAAATGAGGTGTTGGGATTGGATTGGATGATTTAGAGGTGTTGAGTTTTGAGGTAAATATATATAGTGAAGATAAGATTGAGATAAGTTTGTTTGGTAAAAACGTTCTTCTTCAATTCTTGATTTATCAGAGAGTGAGAGAAGAGTTTAGAGAGAAGAAGAAGAAGAAGGTGAAGAAGAAGAAGAGGAGAAGAAGGAGAAGAAGGAAGAAGAAGAGGAGTGAAGATACTCAAGCTCGGGAGGCTTCTTCAACCGTCAAAAAGGTATGCCAAATCTTCATTATAACTCACATAAGCCTTGTGAGTGTTGGGGATCGACGTTGGTGTCGAATTCCCCGTCGGAATTCAACCAATTCAGAGGTTGAAGACGACGATCGGTCGACCGGTGCCTGTGGGCAGTCGACCGATCCTATTATTATATTGTTGTTTACCCGCGAACGGTCGAACGATGTCGTTAGACGGTCGACCGTTATGCCAGATTTGTGCGGGAAAAAGGGGATATGCTGTTATCGGTCGAACGGGACCACTCAGCCGGTCGACCGAATAACGATGAGAATGGGTCGGTTGGGGATTTTGACTTATTAAACGGTCGAACGTCCTTTACCTTGTTCGACCGATCCATTCGATGCTAAGTCGGTTGGGAGCTTTGACCATCAAAACGGTCGACCGCTCTTTAACTTTCGGTCGACCGACTGAGCATTTAATTATGCGGTAGAGTGCTTGTGTTGTTTCGGTCGAACTGTATTTCAGTTCCGGTCGACCGAACGAGACTTGAGCAAATTATTGAAATCCCTGTTATCGGTCGAACGACCCCTGGGTTCGACCGGTCGGATATATATATTATATAAAATTGTATAGCGTAGACCATCCAAACGGTCGACCGCTAGATGACTTTTGTTCGACCGATCGGTCGGTAATTCGGTTGGCGTGGTTCGACCGGTAGATTTGTTTGTACAGTACTGTGTACTGTGTGGGGGACCGGTCGACCGGTGTGCTTGTAGCGGTCGACCGATCTGCCGCAGGTTGGTGGATTTATCCACACGCGATCCGTCGATGTCAGGTCGACTACCGGCTCCGAGGCGACGGTTGATTACCGGCTTTGAGAGCTACGGATTTCACCTTCGACGAAGGCGTATTATTGTTGTACCTTTTTCCTCTCTTACCGAGCGGGGTGTGAGGGATGTGTACCGTAAACCTTGGGCAGTTTGCGAGGGTTTAGCGGTAGGCCGAGGATGTTCCGGCAGGGTGCGCGCTAGGCGACTCTTGGGGGAGCAGTGGCTGTCGTCTGACCCGAGTTGTGTATTCGGCGGGCTGACTCGCTCCTTGGGTGCGGCGTGTACCAGGGGTTCCTTCCTGCACTTTTTGGGGAGCAGTGGTGTCGACTGACCCTTGTGAGGCAGCGGTGGACTGACTTGACCCTAGTGGCAGGAGTGGTTCAGTGCCGCGGAGGCGGTGAGGGCATTATTGTGGGCCCGAGGCGGATGATCATGTGCATAGCATTGCATTGTATTTAATTCCTTTTTATATTTTAGGAGGTTTGGTATACGGGGTTCCTGCAGGGAACTCAGGCATGTTTGTTGTTTGCATTTCAGGTAGCGAGCAGGGTTAGAGTTTGAGGTGGTGACCGAGGACGGTACCCCCGAGATCGGATCCTGTAGTGTCTTCTTCTTTTGAGGTGATTACATGTTGTATAGCTTTTGTTGTAATCACAGTCAGTCGGTATAGTCTGTATAGTTGATTTCCACGTGGGTCTGTACATTATATATTTTATATATATATGTTGGTTATTTTCCCGTGACGTGCCCAGTGTTGACCGTTGACGGTCTTTATTATTGTTTAAATTTTCCGCTGTTTTCGGGTACGTTACAATTTGGTATCAGAGCGTTGATCTCGGCGTACTTGTCCAAAGAAACCACCTTTGAGTTAGGAGTTAGGTCTAGAGGATCATGCATGCACAGATTATATTAATATTGTCTTGTTTCCTTTGGCAGATGCCTCCTAGACGGGAGAAGGCGGTTGCCCATACTCGCGGTGAGAGTGAGACTGCGAGGGATGAGGCTTGGGAGGATGAGCGTCGGACGTTGTTCGATACGGTCGGACGTCTGACAGAGATGCTACAGCAGCAGACGGCACAGACTGGGCAGACGGGGACTGGCGCTATGCATGACCGGTTTATGCGCCAGCATCCGCCTACCTTTCTGGGGCAGTACGACGCGGAGGCTGCGGAGGAGTGGATCTTCACGATGCAGAAGATCTTCAGTGCTATTGGTTGTCCTCCAGAGGCGAGAGTGGGCCTGGCTACTTATGTTTTGGGCGGTGCTGCGTCCAACTGGTGGAGGTCCACATCTGCAGTGGTGTTTGCGGACAGAGATGATATAGCCTGGGAGGAGTTCGTTGGCGAGTTCAACGAGCAGTATTTTCCGCAGCATGTTCAGGACGAGAAGAGAGAGGAGTTTCTGAGTCTTCAGCAGGGAGACATGACCCTGGCAGGCTACATCGGGAAGTTCAACGCCCTTGAGCGTTACTGTCCCGAGATGTACGTTACGCAGGAGCAGAGAGCAGGGAAGTTCGTCCGAGGGCTCCGGAAGCAGTTGAGGACGAAGGTGCTGACACACATGCCACGCACATTAGCTGATGCGGTGAAGAGTGCTACTGTTCTTGATCGTGACTACAGAGAGAACTACCAGGATGAGAGGAGGCCATCGGGTAGATTCTCTGGGCGGCCGGGAGGTCAGACTGGAGGGAATCCGGGCAAGAGGCCCAGATACGAGGGAGCAGGAGTTGCAGTACCACGACCTGAGCCTTGTGGTACTTGTGGGAGGTTTCACTCCGGGCCGTGCTTCACCCCCGGAGCGTGTCATGGTTGTGGCCAGATGGGTCATTTTATCAGGAGCTGTCCGAGCCGAGGAGCTGGGCCGAGCAGACCACCGGGTTTACCCGCACCAGGCAGAGGAGGAGGCGGAGGTAGACCACCTTTCAGACCACAGCAGGGGCAGCGCACTGGCAGAGTTTTCACCATCCAGGCAGAGGAGGCTCGGGATGGAGGCGCTGTCGTGGAAGGTACACTTCTTATCGCAGGTTCAGTAGCTAGGGTGTTATTTGATTGTGGCGCGACACACTCGTTCATCTCAGAGCGATTTGCGGGAGTGTTGGGCTGTACCCTTGCGATGTTGACTGCCACTTTGGAGGTCAGCACACCCCTGGGTCTGGTGGGCACTGTGGGGAGATTTGTCCCCGGCGCCACGGTTGTTTCGGGAGATCAGGAGTTTCCGGCAGACCTGGTCTTACTACCGATGGAGGACTTTGATGTCATACTTGGGATGGATTGGCTGTCCCAATATGATGTTCGAGTCTTGTGCCGTGAGAAGAAGATTTTGATCCCGAGGAAGGGTTTGCCTGATATTCTGATTAGAGGGATCAGAAGCAGAGGGGGTCGCATTATTGTATCTGCTGTGAGAGCTCAGAGACTGTTACAGCAGGGATGTGCAGCATTTCTGGCGACGCTTGTGGTTGCGGAGGCAGAGTCCCAGAGGCTAGAGGACATTGAGGTGGTGCAGGAGTTCGCGGATGTTTTTCCAGCGGAGATTCCAGGTTTACCACCACACCGAGAGTTGGAGTTCGGCATTGAGTTGGTAGCCGGCACTACACCACAGTCGAAGGCTCCATACCGGATGGCACCTGCTGAGTTGACAGAGTTGAAGAAGCAGTTGCAGGAGTTGATGGACTCTGGATTTATCAGACCGAGCGTCTCGCCTTGGGGTGCACCAGTTTTGTTTGTGAAGAAGAAGGACGGATCCTTGAGGATGTGCATAGACTACAGGATGCTGAACCAGGTGACGGTGAAGAATAGGTATCCCTTACCTAGGATCGAGGACCTCTTTGACCAGCTGCAGTCAGCGAAGGTTTTCTCGAAGATTGACCTGCGTTCAGGATATCACCAGTTGAGGATCCGAGATGAGGACATCCAGAAGACAGCCTTCAGGACGAGATATGGACACTATGAGTTCTTGGTGATGCCATTTGGATTGACGAATGCTCCGGCAGCGTTCATGGATCTGATGCACCGGACGTTCAGGCAGTATATTGATATATTTGTGATTGTCTTCGTGGATGACATTCTGATCTATTCATCAGATATGGAGCAGCACAGAGAGCATTTGAGGATTGTACTCAGCATCTTGAGGGCTCAGCAGTTATATGCTAAGTTCTCAAAGTGCGAGTTTTGGTTGGACAGAGTGGCGTTCCTCGGACACATTGTATCGGCAGAGGGGATATCAGTGGATCCGGCGAAGGTAGAGGCGGTGACACAGTGGAGGACCCCTACGAGCGTGACAGAGATTAGGAGCTTTGTTGGACTGGCGGGTTATTACCGTCGCTTCATCAAGGACTTCTCGAGATTGGCAGCACCACTGACGGCTCTGACGCAGAAGGGAGTCACTTTTGTTTGGTCGCAGAAGTGCGAGGACAGCTTTCAGGAGCTGAAGAGACTGTTGACCACAGCACCAGTTTTGTCATTGCCGAGTGGCACGGGTGGGTTCGTGATTTATAGCGACGCTTCAGGTATTGGCTTAGGATGTGTACTTATGCAGCACGGGAGGGTGATCGCGTACGCATCCAGACAGCTGAAGGTCCATGAGAGGAATTACCCGACACATGATTTGGAGTTGGCAGCAGTGGTTCACGCACTGAAGACCTGGAGACACTATCTTTATGGCGAGCAGTTCGAGGTGTTTACAGATCATCAGAGTCTGAAGTACCTGTTCTCGCAGAAGGAGCTGAACATGAGGCAGCGCAGATGGCTTGAGTTCATTAAGGACTATGACTTCACTATCTCTTACCATCCGGGGAAGGCGAACACAGTTGCAGACGCTTTGAGCCGGAAGGTGGAGGTATCAGTAGCAGGCCTATGCATTCAGGAGTGGAGACTGCTGGAGTCTCTAGCAGAGTGGAGGCCATTTGCAGATAGCTCTGAGGGTGCAGTGATTGCCGGATTGAGAGTAGAGCCTCAGACAGTATCAGCAGTGATTCATGCTCAGACTACAGATGAGGAGTTGAGCAGTTTGTTACAGTTAGCTGCCAGAGATGGGTCAGACTTCAGAGTTGGAGTGGATGGAGGTCTGAGATTCAGAGACCGTATCTGGGTGCCGAAGACAGAGGACCTGAGACATGATATCATGGAGGAGGCACACAGATCGAGATATTCCATTCATCCAGGGAGCACCAAGATGTACAAAGACCTGCAGCGGAACTTCTGGTGGCGAGGCATGAAGAAGGACGTTGCAGACTTCGTGTCGAGGTGTTTGGTCTGTCAGCAGGTGAAGATCGAGCACCAGAGACCAGCAGGGCAGATGCAGAGGATTGAGTTGCCCGAGTGGAAGTGGGAGCACGTGACGATGGATTTTGTTACGGGGCTACCGAAGACACGGAGATTCCACGACGCGATTTGGGTTATAGTCGATCGACTGACCAAGTCGGCGCATTTCTTAGCTATTAAGACCACTCTTGCTCTGGAGGGTCTAGCTAAGTTATATATTGAGGAGATTGTCAGACTTCATGGCGTACCAGTCAGTATCATTTCAGACAGAGATCCCAGATTCACTTCGAGATTTTGGGAGAGTCTACACAGAGCACTGGGGACACGTCTGAAGTTTAGCACAGCTTTCCACCCACAGACAGATGGCCAGTCAGAGCGGACGATACAGACTTTGGAGGACATGCTGAGAGCGTGTACACTTGACTGGGCAGGACATTGGGATGAGCATTTGCCGTTGATCGAGTTCGCCTACAACAACAGCTACCACTCGAGTATTGGGATGGCACCCTATGAGGCATTATACGGGAGACCGTGTAGATCACCGGTATGCTGGAGTGATGTGGGCGAGAGACAGCTAGTTGGACCTGACATTATCCAGTTGTATTCAGAGAAGGTCGACGTGATTCGGAGACGACTAGCTACGGCGCAGAGCAGGCAGAAGAGTTATGCTGATACGCGGAGGCGTGAGCTGACTTTTGAGGTAGGAGATCATGTCTTCCTGAAGATCTCGCCTTCCAGAGGGGTGATGAGATTCGGGAAGAAGGGGAAGCTGAGTCCGAGATATGTTGGACCTTTTGAGATATTGGATCGGGTCGGTGAGGTGGCATATAGGATTGCACTACCGCCACAGTTTGCAGGACTTCACAACGTCTTCCATGTTTCTATGCTGAGGAAGTACGTGGCCGATCCAGCTCATGTGATAGAGATATCAGTACCGGAGATCCAGCAGGATTTGTCATTAGATGAGAGACCAGTTGAGATTGTGGATCAGATGGTACATCAGCTCAGGAGGAGAGCGATTCCGATGGTGAAGGTCAGGTGGCAGCATCACACTGACAGAGAGGCTACCTGGGAGATCGAGGAGGATGTCAGGAAGCAGTATCCAGAGTTGTTTCGGTAAGTCAGTTGTTTCGAATTTCGCGGACGAAATTCTTTTAAGGAGGGTAGATTGTAATAACCTAATCTAAATCCCTTAATTAACTAAACCTAAACCTAATTAACTTAATTAAACCATGTTTAGTGAAGGATGAGGTGGAGAATTGGATAAGGTTGAGAAATGAGGTGTTGGGATTGGATTGGATGATTTAGAGGTGTTGAGTTTTGAGGTAAATATATATAGTGAAGATAAGATTGAGATAAGTTTGTTTGGTAAAAACGTTCTTCTTCAATTCTTGATTTATCAGAGAGTGAGAGAAGAGTTTAGAGAGAAGAAGAAGAAGAAGGTGAAGAAGAAGAAGAGGAGAAGAAGGAGAAGAAGGAAGAAGAAGAGGAGTGAAGATACTCAAGCTCGGGAGGCTTCTTCAACCGTCAAAAAGGTATGCCAAATCTTCATTATAACTCACATAAGCCTTGTGAGTGTTGGGGATCGACGTTGGTGTCGAATTCCCCGTCGGAATTCAACCAATTCAGAGGTTGAAGACGACGATCGGTCGACCGGTGCCTGTGGGCAGTCGACCGATCCTATTATTATATTGTTGTTTACCCGCGAACGGTCGAACGATGTCGTTAGACGGTCGACCGTTATGCCAGATTTGTGCGGGAAAAAGGGGATATGCTGTTATCGGTCGAACGGGACCACTCAGCCGGTCGACCGAATAACGATGAGAATGGGTCGGTTGGGGATTTTGACTTATTAAACGGTCGAACGTCCTTTACCTTGTTCGACCGATCCATTCGATGCTAAGTCGGTTGGGAGCTTTGACCATCAAAACGGTCGACCGCTCTTTAACTTTCGGTCGACCGACTGAGCATTTAATTATGCGGTAGAGTGCTTGTGTTGTTTCGGTCGAACTGTATTTCAGTTCCGGTCGACCGAACGAGACTTGAGCAAATTATTGAAATCCCTGTTATCGGTCGAACGACCCCTGGGTTCGACCGGTCGGATATATATATTATATAAAATTGTATAGCGTAGACCATCCAAACGGTCGACCGCTAGATGACTTTTGTTCGACCGATCGGTCGGTAATTCGGTTGGCGTGGTTCGACCGGTAGATTTGTTTGTACAGTACTGTGTACTGTGTGGGGGACCGGTCGACCGGTGTGCTTGTAGCGGTCGACCGATCTGCCGCAGGTTGGTGGATTTATCCACACGCGATCCGTCGATGTCAGGTCGACTACCGGCTCCGAGGCGACGGTTGATTACCGGCTTTGAGAGCTACGGATTTCACCTTCGACGAAGGCGTATTATTGTTGTACCTTTTTCCTCTCTTACCGAGCGGGGTGTGAGGGATGTGTACCGTAAACCTTGGGCAGTTTGCGAGGGTTTAGCGGTAGGCCGAGGATGTTCCGGCAGGGTGCGCGCTAGGCGACTCTTGGGGGAGCAGTGGCTGTCGTCTGACCCGAGTTGTGTATTCGGCGGGCTGACTCGCTCCTTGGGTGCGGCGTGTACCAGGGGTTCCTTCCTGCACTTTTTGGGGAGCAGTGGTGTCGACTGACCCTTGTGAGGCAGCGGTGGACTGACTTGACCCTAGTGGCAGGAGTGGTTCAGTGCCGCGGAGGCGGTGAGGGCATTATTGTGGGCCCGAGGCGGATGATCATGTGCATAGCATTGCATTGTATTTAATTCCTTTTTATATTTTAGGAGGTTTGGTATACGGGGTTCCTGCAGGGAACTCAGGCATGTTTGTTGTTTGCATTTCAGGTAGCGAGCAGGGTTAGAGTTTGAGGTGGTGACCGAGGACGGTACCCCCGAGATCGGATCCTGTAGTGTCTTCTTCTTTTGAGGTGATTACATGTTGTATAGCTTTTGTTGTAATCACAGTCAGTCGGTATAGTCTGTATAGTTGATTTCCACGTGGGTCTGTACATTATATATTTTATATATATATGTTGGTTATTTTCCCGTGACGTGCCCAGTGTTGACCGTTGACGGTCTTTATTATTGTTTAAATTTTCCGCTGTTTTCGGGTACGTTACAGTTTTGCTCCAAGGCTTTACTCCAAGTAGAGAGAATAGCCACCAAGAGAGGAGTTCATTTACGAAGGAGGAAGAAGAGTTCTATTTATAGGCACGAATAACCGGGGACAATCCCCCGGTATGGGAGTAATGACATACTATAAATGGACATAATACTCACTAATACAACACCTAGCAAAAGCTAATCGGATCTGGAGCCGATCCAACCACCAACCAGCGGTCTGGAACCGCCAATTGGCGGGATTGATTGGATCCGGTCCTGCTCTGGATGAGGCTTTGGTGAGTTGATTTCTTCATGTGTAGTGCACCCGAGTTGGTTGTTTGAGTTTAGGCCCGGATCTAATTGCCAAAATACTCCTCATGATGGTGTGGAGTTTCTCGATTTGCTTGTAGGTCCTTTTGGTTTACATCAAAGTTATTTCCTCTTGCACGTCAGCCCACAAGTATCACAATTCAATCATTTTTCTTGCGTTCAGGTCCTTTTGTGTCCCTTCTTCTCAAACTTGTTTATTCCTTCAACTTAAACATAAAACTCGTTACGTAGCATTGCTTAGGTTCAAAATAAAGGATATAAGACACAAATATAAGCATAATATGATGTCAATCAGTTGTCCACCTCTTTACAATACCTCAAAGTATGAATCACATTAACATGATGGGTCAGTTCATACGTAGCTCGAGGTACTAGTGGCCTTCCTTGAGAATGAGTACCCCAGGAATTCACCTCGGGTTGACTCAGCAATTGACCTTTCTCACGTTCATGCAGTTGATGAGCCAACTGGCTGACTTGCACTTCCAATGCGTTGACCGAATTGTTGTTGGCCGCAAGCATGGTTTGTGTGCTTTGCATGAATGCTTGATAGGTTTGTTTAGGAGTGGAGTCTTTTGGGTCAACCCAGTGGAGTGGAGTCTAGCTAGAATAACCCAAAGATGAGGTCTTAGGAGGTTGGGGATTATGAGGCTGAGATCTTTGATGTAGTGGTTGGTAGGTCACCAATGGCCATGGAGGGTAATAAGGTGGGGGTTGGGTTGAGCGTGTGAGCTTTGACCGTGGCCCCCACTTGGACCCCAAGAGAAGTTAGGGTGGTTTTTGCCATCCCGGGTGGCATGAGTGACAGTACGAGTCATTACAGGGCATTTGATGATACATTGCATATGCATGCTCAGTATCGGTTAGAGTATAAGCACATTCCAAGTCACTATGTCTCGTAACTCCACACCTGCTACAAGCGGGAGTAGAGACCTGAGCTACAGGAGCTCAGTCCAACTCTAAACTCTTTATCCTATGCATGAGAGCAACCATTTTTGCCTCAGACGTGATAGTTGACTTGACTTGGTAGGATCCAGCTCGACCAAAAGACCTGGTGGCCGGTGGCTCTCTCATGGTGTCCCACTCAAAGGTATGTTCAGCCATTAATTCAAAAGTATCCCATGCCTCCTCAATAGGTTTCATTTGGAAATCACCCTGAAACATCGACTACAACAATGTGCGGATGTTGTAGTTGAGCCTCTCATAAACAATCTGTCACAACTGCCGCAACTCAATTCTATGATGAGGGCATGATTAATAGCATATCATACAATGCATTCATACTATATATCCTTTATTTTACCCCATATTTGTCCTACTCGAGTAATTGTTTGATGTGTTTCAGGGTTTAGACAATAAAAAAGAGAAATGAAGAGGAAACGACATACATGCAACAAGAATGGACTGATTTGGAAGGTTTTTGGACCTGTTTGTAATACCCAAGGACTGGACTGAAAACGCAGAGGAACGCAAGTGAAACTTGGAGGGACCAAAGTGTAAAGAAATATATTGTGTCACAAAAGTCCATACTTGAGGAGTAAATCAACAATTAAAATCAAATTGGCTCGAGACAATGGACCAAGGCTCAACCCCACGTGGAAAACACCAAACTTAACCTGCTGGAGAAAGTAGAGGCTAATTGGGGCCATTTGATCCGCCAGTGGTTGATCATTTTGCTCCATTTCAGCCACAATTTTTCCCGTGGGTTAGGTTGTCGAGTCAAAGAAATATGTAACATCCAAATCTAAGTTACAGTCGTCCGATTATGTCCAAATCCATCCAAACCCTATATCTATAAATAGACTTGTAATGCCTCCTTTCTTCTTCCTCTTTCCCCCATTAGAGTAGGTTTTAGTTTCCTATTTTAGTAGTGTAAATAACGGGGTTGGAGAGGAGCAAACTTTGTATTTTTATTTATTAATCTAGTTTAGTTCTTGTTCTTTATGTTGATGTTGATGTTTTCCATTTTATGCAATTTCCTTTGTGTTTGATGCTTGCTTAATCTAGTTTTCTACATTTCTTTCATGAGTTTTTGTTGTTTTTCTGCTTTCTTTAATTTAGAGATGAGTAGGGAGTAGTCCATCTCCATTGGGGGTGGAGCATGGAACAAATGACAACCGACGAATCACCGACATAACCCAGTACGTTCTACCTCAGAGGATCATGGTGGGTGCCCACAACATTCTGAGGGATCCACTACCAGACAAGGTAACCTACCAGGAGCATAAATGGAGACGACTCTAGGTGGAGCAGAGTAGAATGAGGGAGAGTGGCTCGATCAATAAAATAGAGATCACATTGAACCCGAATTCTTCTTTCTTGCCCGAAAGACCGACACATTTTTGTCAAAGGATAACCATGTCTGCTAATAACTAGATGAACATTGCCACTTGCTATTGACAGTGCCCCTATGTTCTGAGCCCAGCCAACCCATGGTCGTTCAGAATCAATGGGTTTCTGGTGCCGCCATCCCTCCCAATGAATGATTAGGATTCATTTTCAATAGAATCTTATGCAGTCAGGGGTTTCCTTGTTCCTAGAGCTTCTCTGTCAATGGATAGGTCTGAACTCTGCAATGGAGCTATCAACAAAATTTATTTCCGAGTCAATCTTCTCAGTTTCATACTGCAATGAAGCAGATGTTACTGTGGAAAAACAAGGTCACCTTGCGTCCTTGAACCGATAAGCATCTTTCAGCTAACCTAGCCTCCTCCGTCCCTTGGGACCAACAAGGGGTAGTATAGGAATATTCACTTGTTGTCCATCAACAACGTCTTTTGACTTGAACGTTCTGAGAATGTGCATTAGCAAATTTAGTATTGGCTTTCACTGAAGTATTAGTTGGAGATGGAACCATCTTGCTAGTGCCGCTACAGGCCTTAGTCATCTGTCTACCATAGGGGCTATAGGATAGAGAGAGGCAAAGCTGATAAGGTTCAACTTCTGACTCCATACCCTTCTTCTTCCCTAGGTTCCCTATCCATAGCTGAACCCCATATTGCCTGAGAGAACAACGTTCTTTCAGGATCATCTCGTCCCAAATGAATAGACTCTCAATCTCCTTCTGGACACTTCTAGGCAAGAGAAAAGTGGAGGACCAGTAGATGTTGTACGAGGTGAGAACACTACGGACGAGCTCTACCCGTCGGGTTTTTTATTGAACTTTTCTAAGTTGATCTCCTTTCAGTAGTAAATCGAGTTTACTTTGAAGCCGTATCTTGTTACTTGGCCTCTGCTTCAGACGCTTTCCAGTTTGGTGTATGGAAACTCCACCCCAACCACAAGATACCTTGAAAAATGAAATGGAACAATTCCCGTTCTTAGGAACACATCCCCTCCTGAACTTGCAATGCTGATATGAGACTCTTTCTTTGTCTCCCTCTCCCCTTCACTTTCCTTCTCCATTTCTTATTCTTGTCCTTCTCCTTTCATTCTCCATCTCCTTCTCACCTTCTCTTTCTCCCCTATTTTATTCTGAAGTTTAGTAAGTCCGTAGTTAGATTTGGATCAGGACATGGAGTTTGAGCTACGGGGTGAGGGAGAGAGGGCTATGTCTATCCCGATCAAGGATATGTAGAAACAACATGGGGTGAAAGACAAAGAATTGGGGGACAAGGACAAAAAAAGAAATTTCTGGAAATAAAGGTCGACCGAATCCTTGCAAGAGAAGAAAGATGTGTACGCCTTTCCAAACTTTACCCAGTACACCCAGCTGGACAGAAGTTCTCCGGTAGAGCACAAAAACAAAGATGTCGGCGTGAACACATTCACAACACCTGCAGAAGGTGCCTCCTTGTCCTAGGTCAAAGCGTCGAACGTGTATACCAATGTAATGGTACATGTATTCTAAACCCCTGAAACAATAAAATTGCAACTCAATGGACAGTTGTCTAGTGAGGGGCAATTGCGTCCCAGATGGTGAAGTCTAGAAATAGAATCGTTTGACCATCTGACACCCTTATAAGCATTGTGGTTGTTTGACACACCCATAGGACACAACACTTTCTTAGCATCATAAGTTCTATCCGGTAGTTCATTATCATCTGGAAGCATCTCTTTAAATAGCTTCAACAGTGATCTGAAAGTGACATTGGTCAAACCATTTCCTTCATTAAAATTGTACAATTTCAAGACCGCTGGCAATCTAGTAAATTTGGTGCAACCCTTATACAATGGTTTCTCATTGTCACTCAACAGACTACCAAGTAAATCGGGGTTGGACGAAAAGTTTTCAGCTATATCCTGAACCATCTCCTCTAACTGATCCCCCACGCTTACATTGTACCCGTTATTCTTAGAAATACACTAAATGATTCATTTTCAACATGCCATATCCACCGTCTATAACTTGTGTCGAAACCATTATCAAACAAATATTATGACATTTACTGCATGGACACTACGCCATGTCTCTGTCATTCCTATTCTTTGAATGATTTTTGGCAACCTCTAAGAACATATTCACTATGTTCTCATACTCATCACTCAATTAGTTTGAAATAATCTAGTATCAATCCATTTCAATCTACACATTAAGAAAAATGATAGTTATTATTGAAGTCAAGAAATAAAATTTCAATTTTAAAGAAGGTGTTCGTAGATGAGAAGATCTGGATACATGATGAGAGGAGATGAAGTCCTTAATCTAGCATGGGAATAAAGATGGTTAGAAACCTAACTAATCAATCAAGGCAAAAGCAAGTGTAAAGTCCACTGTAGGTCCTTAGCACTAGATGACGCCTAACTTTGAGGTCCCACCGAGGATCACTAGTCTGTAGAAAATCAAGAACCCAGAGTTTCATAAAATTTCTACGAGGCCAGATGGGCAACGACATTCAGACCATAACGGTCTTAAACGGCGAGGATCACTAGGTTGTAGGAAATCAAGAACCCGGAGGTTCCTAAAATCTCAGGGAGACCAGATGTGCAATGATGTTCAGGCCATAACGGTCTTCAACAATTTCCTCTCCTTAATGCGTCCGGAAATTCTAGGGACCAACGTCTTAATTGATTTTATTATGCCTTTTTTATTACATGATTTTTGGGCCATGGAAAGGGTGATGAAATCCCCCTGGGTTTTTTTCATACCTTAATCTAACAAACAACACACCAAACAAATTCTCACTCTCTTGTTTCAATGCAATCCTACTAACTAATGCATGCTTCGTAATGAATGATGAGTGAAAGAAATTACGTACTTTACGCCAGCAATCTACGATAGAAATCGTAAAAGAAAAAATAAATAGGATGATTAGATGCGTGGAAAGTCCTATATGTAGAATGACTTAGCAAATATTGTCTAATCTTTTGTTATAGGTTATTCAAAGCCAAGGTGCTTAAGGGTCGATGAGTTAGTAGAAACTAAACATAAATAAACATTTAACTAAACAAAATAAGTTTTTTTCAGCATAAATAAGCATTTAACATAAATAAACATAATTAACAAAACATTATTTGAAACAAAAGAGAGAGAAAAGTGCATATTTATTTCAAATAAAAGGCCAAAACCGAACCAACAAATTAATTTTCAAACAATCAAATAACAAAAACAACTCCTGCGTCCTGACGAACTAGAAGTCAAAATTACGAAAACATTAAATACCCACTAAAACTTTACATCACAAATTGAAGAAAAAAGGCAAAATTAGGAAAACTACACCAAACCCCAGAATTTGGATTCAATTACAAAAAGACCACAAACAGATAAGAAAACATTAAAATGTGAAACATCCATTGAGAGAAAAAATTAACCATCACAACAATTCTTAACATCAAACGTAACCAAAAAATAGTAACTATATCTTTCTCAATGTTCTAACACTCATCAACAGAATGGATCACAAGAGCACAAAAAAAAACCAAATTCCTTCCAAAATCAACGCAAATCAAGAAAAAAAACAACCCAAAATCAACTCAAATCCAGAAACAATAGTAAGCAATATTTACAACTAAAACAATATTCACCCAACAAAACCGAAAAATATGATTCCAGAATATCGGGAACCAAATACCGACCTTCACGACCACAGTTCCTGAATTGCACACTGGAAACAGCAAAATCCCTAATCTAAGGGTTCACTAAGAACATCGACCAAAACATTTAGGTCGTGACCAAAAATTTTGCTTTTTTAAGTTAGAAAATCATCTTTTTATCTCATAATAATTAGTTTGCAGCAATCACATAACTACATTACATAGATTCAAGGTGTTAAGGATTTTAGGATGTTACGAAAATCCAAATGTACACACCAGTGGATTATGGATTAGGAGTCGGCTAAGGAACGACATGGAGGAGGAGGAGCGTGAACGTGGTGGAGGAGCAACGTCGTCACCGCGTGTCTTGGAGGAGGTCACGGGGTGGCTGCGGTGACAGAGGAGGTTGCGGGTGGCTGTGGTGATGGAGGAGGCCGTGGGTTTGGTTGGGGTGGGGTGGGGGTTTTGTCGAGATGTAAGGATAAAATGAAACAGTTTTCGTAAATATAACACCAATAGACTTCGGCTATAGAGCACGCGCGACATCTATTAGGGAATAGACGTTGGCTATGCGACCCACACGACGACTGTACTCTAAGGTCTATACTTTGACGTCTATACACTGGGTAATACACGTCACCTAATACGCATTGGTTAGAATGGATATTACAACAGCCGAAGTCTATATGAGCCATATAAACGTCGGATATCATAACATGCGACGTCTATGGCTATAGACGTCGCATGTTATGATATCCGACGTGTACTTGGCGATGATTATTCACTATTCTGCACTAGTGATAAAAGTTCCTCAAGTGTTTGAGCACAAGAAACCAAAATGGTTTGGGTACCAAAAACTAATGTCAAAGGACCCAAGGTTGTTTGGGTACCAAAATCTTCAGTTGTAGGTACTTAGAATTAGGATGATTGGTAGCGATCGACTCAAGATTGAGAAGAACGATTCCAAGCTCCAAAGAAAACATTTGGATCGAATTCATAAAGTCATGGTCGTTATCTAAAGGAGATTGGAACCAATGCAAAATAGAGGATCAAAAGTTAGATAATATTATAATACTCTTAGTTTCATTGAATTGGTTCTAATTAAGGTTATTGAATGATTAATTGATAACATACATCATATCTTTTAGGCCTTAGTGATACGGGAGCATATAATGTTATATCACTTAATTAAGGGAGAGAATTATGTAATCCTAACCTTTGCATTTTATGCTTTTAATATTTGCATTTGTTTGATTTCAAGGGGGGGAGAATGATAAGGTTGAGTTTCAACTGATTAATTTTATGTATATTGTTAGGGGGTACCTTATACATGCATAGATTACATGTATGAAGGGGGAGAAATCATATAAAAGGGGAGTATTAAATTGAATCTCAAACATTAAGATATATATTTATCATCGTCAAAAATGGGAGATTGTTGACTTTTAGGCCTTAAACTATGTTGATTTTGGAGATTAATTAAACTAATCTTAATCAATCAACCTAGTCAGTCAATGTAGGCAAACACGATTACATGCATTGCATATATACTTGTACACTTGCAATAATCTTAATAGGTTGATCAAGATATTAAAGAGAATGAGCATTGGGACAAAGACTTAAGACTTATGATCAAAGCTGGAAAAAAAGACTTGTAATTTTTTGTTTATTGAGTAAATAAGATTATATGTAAACTTGAGCACAAGGATTCTGTTCCGGCCAATTTTGGTCAACCGAACCCATAACGTTGAACCAAAATCTCCCAACAGTAGACATTAAGTTACCCTCTGGAATTGTCCAATCGGACGACCGAAACACCTTTAGATGATTATGTTAGATTTTTGTCCTTAAACTATATTAATTTGATTAAGATTAATCAAATTAATTTTAATCAATCAACCAAATCAATCAAAGTGAGCAAACACAATTACATGAGTTTCATACATACTTGTATACATGCGATCATCTTAATAGGTTGATCACGATAATCAAGAAAAGGAGAATTTCGACAAAGATATCAATACTCAAAGCTTGTAATCAAAGCTTTGGACCAAGACATGTAATTTTGTATTTATTGAGTCCATAAGGTTTAATGTAAACTTGAGCACTAGGATTTTGTCTTGTCAAGATTTGGTAAACCATACCCTTCACGATCAACCAAAACCTTTCCAGTTTGGCCCACCAAACACTTATCGGATAACTGAATCCATCTCATCAATAAACCATAAGATGCTCTCTAGAATTGCCTTGACGGACGACCAAAACACCTTCGGTCGACCGAATAGCCTTGGACCATTTTTGGACTTTGCTCCAACGGTTGCATTTGAATCGAGCCTATTGGGCCCAATTAACTTGTCCTAATTTGGACGACCAAATGTGTATCGGTCAACCGAGTCCTTCTTGGCTTTGGGCGCCCAACGGCTATTTACACGTGGCCCTTGACTGTTTTACCGAACAACTATTTGAGCGTTAACTGTCACCACAAAACCCACGCTAACTTCGTTCTACCGAAGTATACACGGTCAAACAAACTTGAGTAATTAGGGCCCAAACAAGATTACTATCCAACTTGAAATGGTGAACCGAATGGAATTCAGTTAACCAAAATAAGATAGGGTGAAATTGAAAATAGTTACTAGAAGTTGGTGAACGGTGATCCGAACCCTATTCGGTCCACCGTATGCTTAATTCAGATCAATCCAACCATCTTGTTTCGGACTACCCTTCTATTAATGGTCGACCAAACCTGCATAGAAATTTGCCTAAGCTTTAAACAAATCCATGCTTCTCATTGGTTCATATCCCACCAATTCCCAAATGGCTAGTAGAGTTTGAAGGCTTATAAATAGGATCCCATTTGTTGATTTTAGATCCCTTTGAACACTCCCTATTGATCCCATACTCAGAGCCAAATCCTCTACATCTTTATGCTGTCATTCTTCTACACTCAAGCAAAAACTTAACCACTTGCATATCCATTCTATATCAGTATCCAAGTGTGCTCAACTATAGAATGTGAGATTGTGATTCCATGTCCATACTCAAGAATCACCAAAAAGTTGTAAAGCTTCGAGAAAGCTCTTCTCGGGTTGTGAGAGGAGACACGAGCGAGGCGAGGATTGTTCGTGAGGCTCGGTGTTGTAAACGACGTTGATCTCGACCAGGAATGGAGATCAGTTAGTGGAACCGTAACTGAGGCTCGGGGGATCGAGTGAGGCTTGCGAGGAGGACTAGGACCGGGATGTGGTACTAAACCTCTCTAAACTCTGGTGTCGATGATTTTATGGTTTCCACGTGTCATCTCCCTTGATCTCTCAATTATCATTCTAATTCCGCAATTAGTTTAGTGATTAGAGGGCCATCGATTCTAACAATTGGTATCAGAGAATTAGGTTGATAATTTCATTTACTTAATCGTAATTTAGCATGGCATCTACTTCTATTCATTGTGAGGGATTGTCCACAACTAGGCCACCCTTGTTTAATGACTTAGACTATGATTATTGGAAGAAGAGAATGAGAATTTATTTGCAATCAAATGACTTGAAATATTGGACATTCATTTTAAACTCATATACACCTCGAAATGATGATGAAATTTTGTCCCCAACTAAACCCAAAATTAAGGAAGTGGAGATAAACTCCCGCATTATGAACATCTTCTATTGTGGGTTAATTGAAGAGGAATACAATAGGGTAAGAGGTTGTGAAAGTGCTTATGAACTTTGGCATACAATAGAAATGCACCATTAGGGTTCAAGTAGAATGAAAGAAACTAGGATTAGCTTACTTGTGCATAAATATGAACTTTTTTGTATGCAATCCGGTGAGAACATAAGCAAGATACACACTCGCTTCACTGAGATCATTAACTCCCTCAAAGCTCTTGGTAAGATTTTTAGCGAAGGAGAAATACTCGAAAGATTCTCCGGTCACTCACCGACTAATGGGAAGATAAATCGATCACTATCGAAGAAGTGCAAGATCTCACAAAGTTGTCCGTCTAGGAGCTTATGGGTAGTCTCATGGCATATGAGATACAAATGAAAGACTGGAAGGAGAAGGAAGCCAAGAAATCCATGGTGCTACACGTCGTCGCCAATTCAATCAAAGGAGATAGTGACATTGAAGAACAATTTGTGACACAATAATTCAAGGAGTTGTCTAAGGAAGAAAACGAAAGAAGAAAAGAAAAGAAGTGGCAAGAGAAAATAGAAGAAGAAAGCTCTCAAAGCTACTTGGGACGATTCATCATCTTCATCAATTGAAGGCGAATTCGTTTCAATGTGCTTCATGGCAATAGAAGATGAAAATAGTGTGGTATCTTCTTGCTCTAGTCGCGATTAAATTTATTCAAATCATTCAAATTCATAAAATGAAGTTCAAAGTGAATTCAATGAATTGCTTCAGAATTTTGAGAATTTTTTTCAAAGAAACAAAATAGCTAGAAAGAAAATCAATGAGTTACAATCTCAAATTGAATCTATCGTGAATGAGAAAAGTGATTTGCTTGTAGTCGTGATAAAATTGCATTAGAGAACACTCATTTGATTGATGAAATTGCAACTCTAAATGCAAAACCTTCATGTAGTAATGATACTCAAGATCTAATTGCTAAGAATGTTCAATAACAAAAAGTTCTTGAAAGATTCACAAATGGAAAGAAAATGCTTGATATGCTCAAAGGTAGTCAAAAACAATCTTTAGATAAGCATGATTTGGACTATTATGTTAACAACTACAAAAACCATGTTATTCACACTACCATGAACGGAAGGTATTTCTTTATGAATAAGAGTTCCTCAATTGTTTGGGCACCTAACACCAAATTGGTTTGGGTACCAAAAATTAATGTCAAAGAATCCAAGGTTGTTTGGGTACCAAAATATTCACTTTTAGGTACTTAGAAGGAGGATAATTGATAGCGATCGAAGCAAGAAAGAAAAGATCGATTCCAAGCTTCAAACAATACATTTGGATTGAATTCATAAAGTCGTCGTCGCTATCCAAAGGAGATTGGAACCAAGACCAAATCGAGGATCAAAAGTTGGGTGACATGATCATTCCTCTTAACTTTAACAATTGGTTCTAATCTAGGAACATTGCATGCTTACATGATAACATACATCATTGCTTTTAGGCCTTAGTGATAAGGGAGCATATAATGCTATATCATCTATTAAAGGGAGACAATTATGTAATTCTAACCTTTGCATGTTATGCTTTTAGTATTTGCATTTGATTGATGCCAAAAGGGGGAGTGATAAGATTGAGCTTCAATTTACTCATACTATGCATATTGTTAGGGGGAGTATCTAATACATGCATAGATTACATATATAGGGGGAGCAATCATATAGAAAAGGGGAGAACTTAAATTGAATCTCAAGTATTAAGATATATGTTTTCCATCATCAAAAATGGGGTGATTGTTGGCTTTTTGGTCTTAATCTATATTAATTTTGATGATTAATCAAGCTAATATTAATCAATAAACCTAATCAATCAAAGTGAGCAAACAGGATTACATACATTATATACATACTTGTATACCTGCAATCATCTTAATAGGTTGATCCCGATAATCAAGAAAATGAGCATTGGGACAAAGACATCAAGACTCAAGACTTGTAAGAAAAGCTTTTGACCAAGACATGTAATTTTGTATTTATTGAGTCCTAATGTTTAATGTAATTTTGAGCACTGGGGTTCTGTCCCATCAAGATTTTGTAAACCGAACCCTTCACAGTCAACCGAAACCTTTCTAGTTCAGTCCATCAAACACCTATCGGATAACCGAATCCTTCCCATCAGTAAACCATAGGTGATTAATAGCATATCATGCCTCATATTCATGCTATATATCCATAATTTTACCCCAATGTTGTGCTACTGAAGTGCTTGTTGTTATCTTTGGGTAATAAGTAATAAAGAAGAGAAGGGAAGAGAAAAAGATTGAACTGTAAGAAGAAAGGACTTAAATGAAGGAAAATGGACCACTTTGTCATGCACAAGGACCCATCTGCAAGAGGGAAGGACCTGGATGTAAGCCCGGAGGGACCAATAGCAAACCAAGAAACTCTACACCATCATGTGGAGTATTTTGGCAATTAGATTCGGGCCCAGACTCCAATAACCGATCCGAGTGCATCCCACATTCAAAATTGAAGCACTAAAGCATATATCTGAAACCATAGCAGATCTGAGAAAAAGTGACTGCCAAATGGCGGTTCATTTTTCTCAGAATCGGACCCGATTTTGTGCGGATATGGGTTATGTGTTTATGTCTATTCTGGGAATGTGTCATTAGTCCCACGTCGGGGGATTGTCCCAATTGCTTTTTTCATGTCTATAAATAGAACGCCACTTCCTCCTTTGCAATACACTCATTGCTTGGTGGTCATTCCCTTTACTTAGAGTAAAGCCTTGGAGCAAAACTCAAGTGGAGAGATGCTACTTGTAATGTGAGTCATGAATAAAATAAATCTTTGTTTGTTTCATATTGTTTTTTTAATTATTGCATTCTTAGCTTAATTTTGTTTTATTAATCTTAGTAGAATTAGTTAGAATGTTTTCACTTCTAAATAAAAGTTAGCTTAATGATTAGTGAGTAGTAGGGTGGAGATGATGTCCATATGTTTTGAGGTTTTAATGTTTGACGAATTTTGATTGTGTAGACTTGAATGTTTGTATGTTCGTCGCGTTTGTTTTAATCATCTACATGTTGGGGGATTTTGATGGGTTTCGCCATATGTTTCAGACACTTCCCATGCTTGGTTTCCTCATGGTTATTGGCTGAAATTTCCTGTTGGGTACGTTAGATGTTAGTCGTGTGTTTGTATTAGTGTTTGCTCGCTTGATTGATTGAAGAAAGTTTGTTTTGATGGGTTTTGCCATAAGATTCAGACACCTCTCATGCTTAGCTTTGTTCTTCACATGAGTTCCTGGTTTTGAGGAGTCTTTCCATATCTTTAGACACTTCTCATGCTGAGCGACGTCTTATGATAATCAAGTAGTAACTGCTGATACGTTGTGTGAATGGAATGATAGGTCTTGCCATAACTTTGGACACTTACTATTCATGAAGACACACACGACACACATACACATATATGCTTACATGTATCATTCATCACTTCTTTCACCTCATATGTGCACACACTCCACCCCTTAGAGGTTCATCTCGTTTGTTTTGCGTTTGTAGCATAATCATCTATTAATAGTAGCGTAATAATCTCTTCTTCCATTGTTATTTCCCACTTGATTTCGCTAACTTGAAGGTTGGCAACGCTCCCTGTGGATCGACCCGTACTTGCCCCGTCTTCACCGGCGGCCGTGCACTTTCACTAACGGTCAACCAAAAAGCCTTTGACTATTTTTGGACTTTGCTCCAACGGTTGCATTTGAATCGAGCCTATAAAGCCTAATTGACTTGTCATAATTTAAACGACCGAATGTCTATCGGTCAACCAAGCCCTTCTTGTCTCTAGGCGCCCAACGGCTATTTACATGTGGCACTTGACCATTGTACCCAACGACTATTTGAGCCTTAACTGGTTGCGCAAAACCCATGCTAACTTCGGTCAACCGAACTTGAGTAATCATAGCCCAAACAATCTTACTATCCACCTTGGAACAATGAACCGAATGGAATTTGGTTAACCAAAATTAAATAGGGTGAAATTGAAAATAGTTACTAGAAGTTGGTGAATGGTGATTAGAACCCTATTTGGTCCACTGTATGCTTAATTCAGACCAATCCAACCTTCTTGTTTCAGACTACCATTCTATTAACGGTCGACCAAACCTACATAGAAATTTGCCCTAGCTTTAAGCAAATCCTTTCTTCTCTTTGTTCCATATCCACCAACTCCCAAATGGCTAGTAGAGCTTGAAGGCTTACATGCATTATGTTTCATATCGAAATCAAAAAACCAAAAAAACAAAAAGAAAACCAACTTGAAGTCTGATTTTCTCTGGAGAGAGAGAGTAATGGGGAGTGGGAAGTGATTTCGAGGTGGGGGAAGAAGGGTGTTTGGCGGCCCCTTTTCTTCCGTAACAAAAATAGCATCTCGGATGACGTTTTTAGGTTTATCTAAAACCCATTTTTGTTAAAGGATAAAAGGGCATATGTGATGCCATTTTTTGTCAATGAAAATGACATCACCTGTGCCTTTTTTGGCTCATATTTTACTAAATAAGTTTTCCAATTTTTATTTTTTGGTGATTATTTCAAAAAAACTATAAATACATTTCTCTCATTCAAGAGAGAGGTATGATTCATCATCTTCTTCCTCTTGAATTCTTTCATGGTATCAAGCGACGAAGAGCTAGAAGTTTCTTCCAAGATCCTGCAATGGCATCTGCAAGCATCACCCCCGTGTCCTCTAGTTATCCTTATCCTCTCTCGATCAACGTGGTGAACTTTGTTTCCCTGAAGCTCAACTAGACAAACTTTTTGTACTGGGAGATATAAATATTTACATTCTGATTGAGAGCAACGATTTTGTTGTCTTCATCAATGGATCGGAAGCTCCACCATCAGAAACCCTAACTGGAGATGGAGATGCAACCAGGACAAATCCGAAGTTTGAAGCCTGGATAAGATCCAACAGGTTTGTAAAAGCTTGGATCACAAGCACAATATACGATGTTATTCTAGGAATCATCGTTTGTTTGGACTTGTCACATGTGGTACTTACTGCTCTTGTTGATAACATCTCTAAGTTAGGGTGTATGTGTTGTTATCACAACTAAAACTTCTTCATAAAGAAGCAAAAATCATGGAGGAGTATCTCAGCAAATTCAAATGAATATGTAATAAATTGAGGGTTATAGGCAAACTGATTAGTAGCATATCATGCATTGCATTCATGCTAAATATCCTTTATTTTACCCCAATTTGTGATACTCTAGTGTTTGTTTAATGTGTTTCAAGTTTTAGGTAATAAAGATGAGAAATGAACCAATAAGGATCTAAATGCAAGAAGAAAGAACCTTATTGAAGCATCTTGGACCTGTTTGTCTTGTTCAAGGACCAATCTACAATTCAGGAAGGATCCAGATGAAACCCAGAGGGACCTGAACGAAAGAAAAATATTTTGGGAGCGAAATTTCCTTAATACCATGATCTTGAAGAGTATTTGCGAAATTAAGACCGAACAAGCTCGAACCAGCGGACCTGGAGTGCACCCCACATGCAAAATGAATAACTTAAGCTCTTGAAAGAAATCGGGGCGGATCAGACACAAAATATCTGCCAGTGTCTAATTTTGGCCCAAATGCGCCCCAATTTCTCCCAGGGCTCAAACTTGCTTATTTTGGTGCACCAGGCCATAGAGAAGGTGATTACAACTGTTGGATTGCTTTCATATTCATCTACACCACTCTTTCTTCTATAAATAGCAATATCTCTCCAACTTCTCTTCTTGAGCTCAACCTCCACCATTAGAGTAGCTTAGGTGTTACCCAATTGGGGTAGTATAGAAAGTTGGGAGTTGAAGCTTGTAATGTTACTCTTTTGTTAATGTAAAGATAGATTTGGATTCCTCTCTTCTCTAGCTTTGTTTCTATCCAAGTATTTTTGTTTTTTGTTTGTAGATTTAGTATTTTTCTTTTTTTACCATGTTTAATGTAGATTTCTTGCTTTCCATAGTTGTTACCGGGAGTAGAGAGTACATCCACCCCATTTGGGGTGGAGGTGATGTAGATTATGTGATGTGTTAGTGATGGATTCCTCTTATCTTGTGTCATTTCATATGCTTAATGTAGATCTATGCACACTAGGTACTTCTCTCATGCTAGATCTAGAGTTGATGTTGTTGCTTGTAATGGTCATCTTGTTATGGTAAATGACTTGTTATGTATGCATGCTTGATTAGTAGAGAGTTCATGAATGTTTTAAGTTGTATGGATGATTCATTGATGTCCTAATGTGCACACTAGGTACTTAGTTCATTCATAAGAACACAAAGTGCATCTTAACTTCATGTCTAATTATATTAGTCATGTATTCATGTAAATGTAGTTGATGTTAATTAGACTTCACATTAGTTTCTATTTGATTTCATCTACTTTACACACTTGTGACTCATGTAATCAACAACCACTCATGCCCACATACCTATGCACCTCCACTCCATGGGGGTTTAGTTTAATTGTTGATTTATTCATCATTTTGTGTAGTTAGTTTAGCATAATCTCCTCATTCTCCTCTCCTTTGACACTCGAGTATGGTAATCACAACAACACTCTCAACTCCTTGAGGTTCGACCCTTATTTGTCACGTCTTCACCGACACTGTGCACTTGCGGTTATTAAAACGACAATCACAAAACATGTCTCAGATGAAGATAAGATGTTCACTTTTTTGACTGGGTTAAGAGGTGAGAATGAGTCATTCACTACTTCCATGATAAATGCACTCACCACTCGGTATATCTGATTTTGTTGCTTAAGGGTCATGAACTCAGAAAGGAGAACAATAAGTTGACTAACACTGTTATGGCCTTCTCTAGTGAGAAGAATAAGTCTGCGAAGCACAAGGGGGTCAGAATCACAACTTCACATTAGACGTGAACACAAGTCAAGGCCATAATCATAATCAAGCTCCATTCACTTATGTTTGTCTGATTTGCCAAAATAGAGGTTATGATGCCCTCAAGTGTTGTCATAGATTCAATAATAACAACTAATCTTCAAACATCCCTAGAGCCATGGCTAATCTGACTGTGAGTAACAATCCTCACACAGAGTAGCATGTGGACTCGGGATCTACAGATCACATAACCAATGGTGGGAGCTACATATCACATAGCCAATGATGGCGGTATACTTAGAAACCACGTTTCTTATAGCGGAGATGAATGTATTATGTTTGGAAATGGTGAATACCTCCCAATCTCTCATATTTTTGAGTGGTTCATCATTGGATCACATTATGATTTCATTAAAGGATGTTTTACTTGTACCACGTATGGATAAAAATCTCTTATCTGCTTCTCATCTAACTAAGAGCTTTCCCTATTATTTAGTGTTTGAACATGATCGTTTTACATTCTGGAACTAAATAGCAACAAACTCCTGGAATCAGGGAGTACAGGAGGATATTTGTATGTGCTTCACCAAAGTCAACACGTCTAACTTCTCTGCAAATATTATTGTTGTCTCAGGAGATGTATGGCACACCGAACTAGGTCATTCTAATAAACACATTAGAATGCGTAGTAGTAAAATATTGAGTATTGCAATTACTATCATATAAGAAGATTAGAAGACTCCCTTTTAGCTCTAATATTGTACACTCTACTGTTCGTTGAGAAAATACACACAAAATTATGGGATCCATCTCCAATTCTTTCTAATCAGATTTGCCAACTATGTTGTGTTCATTGATTATATTATGTTGGTGTTATCCTCTTAAAGCAAAGTTACATTTTGCAAAATTCTCTATTACCTTTCATAAAATGGTTGAGAGAAGATTTTACTCCAGAGTCAAAGTTTTATAAAGTGATGGTGGAGGTGAGTTTGTAAATAAAAGATAAAGGCTACTTACAAGAGCATGACATAACACATCAGATCTTTTGTTCACACACACCATAGTTAAACAGTGTAGCAAAGACAACACAAAACATATAGTAGAACTTGGCTTTGCAATGGTCTATCAAGCTTCTCTACCTCATAAGTATTGGGTAGAAGTCTTTAGTACCTCTGTGCATCTTATCAACATACTTCCTTTTAGAGTTATACAAAATTAATCACCTCTAAAGCTTTTGTACAACCAATCACTTGATTACAACTTTATCTGATTGTTTAGATGTCTATTTTTTACTTATCTAAGGAACTATGCTAATAGCAAAATTGACCCAGATCTTTGCTTTTTTAAGGGTATAGTGATCAACACAAAGGCTATAATTATCTTCATTACTCTTCCAAATAGGTCTATATATCAAGACATGTAGTCTTCAATGAGCCCTTGTTTCCTTTTGCTAGTGTTATTCCTCCAACCACAGGTATGGTAGAGCTCTCCACCTATAGTGATTAGACAAAGTCAAATTCAGTTAACAAGTCTCTTGAAAGGAAGCAACATTTGCCCCTTACTGAGCTAGGACCAAATGGAAGTTCCATCTTTATACTCTTTCAAGGTGAATTTATGACTACAGAAGTCACTCACACACCAGATACAAGGTAATGGAAGAAATCACTCACACACCAGAGGGATAAACAGCTGTTATGGAAGAAGTGATAGTAGATAATCTAGAAGTTGATCATGCGCTTGATGAAGTCACTCCAATAGAGGTAATTGTTGTAGAAGACTCACATACTATGATACAAGAAGCAAGGATGGGATACATAAATCAAATCCAAAAATATGCATTGTTGTTTATGACGATTCCTTCAACCACAAAATCTTTAAAATTTGCATTGAAGCATGATGGTTTGAGATCTAGTATGCTTGAAGAATTCCACTACAATGTAGTGGGCTGCAAATGGATTTACAAACCAAAGATAGGACCATAAGGCAATCTTGACATATTTAAAGCCATGCTTATTGCCAAGGGGTTCAGTCAAGAAGAAGGCACGACTTCCTTGAAACATTATGTCTTGTAGTCAAAGCCACTTCTACTCATCTCATTTTGACAATTACCACAGTGAAGCATTTGGAGATTAAGCAATTTGATGTGAAGAATGCTTTCTTTAGGCAATATTTTGTAGATAGCTCTAAATGTTTTACTTGTGTCTTAACACATGAATGATCTCAGATAAGATATATTTATAAATAAAATGTAGGTAGAAACTCAGTCGGAGATTCGAAACTTTAACAGTTAAAGACTATAGTCTCTCTTGTTAGGTGAATGACCCCCTTAATTTTATTGAGGTAATACCTTAATCTGCTCTAGATGAGTCTAACAAAAGATAAAGTTCCTTGGACCTCATGATCGTTACCACAATTAGACCCAGACAAGAGATAAATTTTGAACTTGCAACGGTCCCCAATGTAAAGGGTGAGGAGGTCTAAGGGGTTGTCATTGCCAAGGATAGCCGAGTGGAAGAAACTTCCTGAGTTAGAGAATTTTCTTGACGAGTTTGTCAAGCTCAACTTCCTATAATTTAAGGGCAGGAAGGCAAGCCTAGAGATATTCTTGTTTGAGCGAAGTTGACATCATTTCTTTGTTTAATGAAATAAGCAATGAACAGGGTTTGTATCACACAAGAACACTAGATAACTGTTGTATGTTATTAAAGCATTTGAATTAGTGCATTAGGGAAAGAATAATCAATGTTCATTTGTTTAGTTACGAATATAGAATAAGAAGTTATGGAGGTGAAAGAGTTGTTACTTCTTCTCCTTCAAGAATCGAGCCCTTGGTGAGATAGTGGTACTTGAATCTCAGTAGACCAACCAAGCTAGGCTTCACATAGCTTGAGTTCAGGGTTGGGTAATCAAAGACTCGTCCAATTTAAGAGTTAGCCTAAAAGGATTGTTATGAGGTTAAGGTCACTAGTCACCTTCTTATCCTAGGTGTGAACCTTTTCAGTTTTGGTACCATACTTGTTGGGATCCCAAAGATTTTCCTAATCATCTGCGAGGAACTAGAACTATAGTTGATTACATTCTTTAGTTGGATCTGAAAGTCAATCCATGGTCCATATCCCAACTTTAAGGTGCCCTATGATTTGAATAAACAATCTCTTATGTATAGCTCAAATAAACTTTCTTAGATCATAATTCCATGTTTTTTCTTTCTATACAATATCAACACATATATATCCTTTATAATTGCATGTAAATTATCTTCTATTTCGCTACATTGGATGTCATAATTCATCACCAGGATGCATGTTACCTTTTGGTGTAGACCAAAGTTATCGTGGTCTCTAATGTGCAATGGCAGATTGGATGTTGGCCAAGCTAGTCAGCAAACCCTTATTTGTTATGATAGGATATTTCGACGTTTGGAGCTGTGTTTCAACAAACTGTGGGTCTCGGACTGGGAGTAACATGTTTGGAACCCCATCATAGGACATTATTTGCCCTGTGACAATGTCCTATCAGTTGTTTCATTTTTTCTTTTATTTTCCAGCCTGATTTGTCAATCAAACGTTAGAAATCATGTCCAACATTCAAAGTAATATTGGTCAAACCATCAAAACTTCATTTTGGCCCAATATAGGATGTTACACTTTCATAGGGTTCATATTCAAACCCTCCCAATCTTGACCTAGGATATTTGATACACCATACCTACACCTTCAACTATTATTGAATCTTTCAAACTTTTTGATCGGACATCTAATCTGACTTCCAACTTTTTATTCAATACTTAATTAAGACCATTTTTTACCAAAACCCGAATCATACATTAGATATCTAACAATAACTGAATTCCTTTATTTTGGCCTATCCCTATCAACTTTGAGTTGTTATCAAATCGTGCCTTGGAAGTTAAAATTGCTTCCAAACGTCTCGATTCATCCTATTCAATTCTCGTGACAGTATTAGCACCACTTGCCGAACGTCTTATTTTTTTCTTCAAGTTTGGACCACCCCCTTCAACATTCAAATCTTTTGGCCATTGGACTAACCATTTGAAGTGGAAGCCTTTGACCACATCAAATGTGACGTCCAAAGGCTTATTTAAGGATATCCATTTCTCTAGTTTCCAACACAACCAAGCAAACCTAGCCTCCAACGTCATGCGACCCCTCTTTATGAATGTCCACCCTCCATGAATGTCTTGCAACCACCCCATAACTCCCTATTCCACCAACATCGTCAAACAAACGTCCACCACCACCACCACTTCTATGACGTCCACCACCTCTATCCTCCTTCACTCTTCATTGCTTTTGTTCCCTGGCCTCAAATGGCTTCCAAGACTCAAGGTACCTCCACTTCGAGGAAGATGTCAGCTTGTAAGTGGAAGGTTGATGACTTCTTTTCCTCCCAACAAGCAAATTTCGACTCAACCATGATCCAACAAGAATTTGTCACTCTTGAAGCGCAAGTTCTTAATAATCTTTTGGTGACTCCGAATATTGCCCCAATCAGAATCTAGTCCTTAAAGTTCTTTGTGCTTAGGACACTCTTGAGTACCTTGCCGCGAACCACCTCATTCATTTCCTTTACAAGGTGTCGAAGCAACAAAAGTTTAATTCAGAATGGGTGCAACTATTCTACGCAAACAGGAGTCCGTACTTCCATGATGACGACTGGCGAAGCTCCCACCATTTTCTGACGTCTTATAACCCCACTTTGCTCAGTAAATTAAACCATACATTTTTACCAAAGGTGTATTTTCTTGGGTGCACCTGTAAACAATCATGAGTGGCTCTTTACACCTGTGTTTTTAGTATTCGCTTGGGTGCACTCGCATTTCTAGTGTAATTGCTTGGATGCACTCGGCTCTGTTTGTGGGTCCCACATTCTGTGAACGCGTAAGCAATAGGGACAACGACGTTAAGGACTGTTTGGTTAGTGTTAATACCCACCACACTAATTACTATTTTATCATACTTGGTTTCGAAAACCCTAAAACGAATCGATTTCACCGTACTATAAATTTAGACTCAATCAAAAAATTGACTCGAGAATAACCCCAACCCAACACCCCTCGGTTTCCCTTCTACCTGATCCAAACCGTAACGAAATCCCCCTTTCAACATTTCCTCCACCCGAGCCAACGAAATTTCCAATTTGACATCCCCTCCATCTGATTGAAACCCTAATCGCATTCACCCTCTTCCTCAAATCCTGCCCAACCCTAATCTCATCCACCCTCTTCCCCGAATCCTGCACAACCTTAATCGCAGTCACCACGTTCCCAATTTCTCTCCTAACGACTCTGGAACTTTCTTAGGACAAATTAGCCTCAATCCTGTGACACCCTAATCACAATAAGCACCAAAAAAGCAAAGGTAAGCGATGATGGTGGCAAAGAGACTACTACACCGAAAGAAGGTTGCAATCATCTAAGACCATGGTTGGCACAAGGAGCGGCTTGGTCAGCATAAGACAATAGTGAGACAATTTCTTCGTCTTTCTCTTGTTATTGTAATATGTAGTTATGCTTTGTTTGCATGTTGTTGTTATCTCATGTAGTGTTTATGCATGTTGGTTTTGGGTTACATTGGTTGTGATCTAAGGGGAAGTCTGAATGTTATATTTCACTTTGGTGGTAGATGGGGTACGAGAAAGGGACGGGATAGACCTATGAGTTTTGCTGAGGTTGCCTCAATGTTAGTGTAGAGGTTGAGGTTGGAGATGCTGAGGTCTTGGATTTGCACTGTAAAAATAGTGGAGTAATTATGAGGCAGTGGAGATGCATTATATTATACCTATTAATGATTGGAACGATTTTAGAGTTCTGGTTACTGATGAGGATTTACATGAGGCCCTTAGTTTTCCTAACTCAAAATATGTTGCACTTGTATGCTTGTTTGAGCAGTAGCGAGAGTGGGAAATAAGAAATGGCAGTTCAATATAATAATGGTCAATGTGAAAAACTTAATAGGGAAAATATTTAGATTGAGGTTGACCCACATGTTCAGGGTGAGGCAGAAGGGATTCAGGTTCAGGTATTGAATGATGTTGAGACACAACCAAAAGGTTTAGGTTCTAGTTCTCTTGCAAATGATAGTGGTCCAGTCCCAAGTGTTGTTGGAAGTGTAGGATCCCCACATCCACCCGAAGGCGTTGAACAACCTAGGTCGGACCCACAGGCTAGTGGTACACTTCCATGCCAATCACAACCTAGGCAAGCAGCAACTTTGCAGTAAAGGGACCCTACAGTTCCACCATTGATGTTGGAAGATGGTCCGTAGTAACAACAGTGGCACTGACCCAGACTTTGTGTTATCAAATGAGGATTCTGAAGAGTCTGATGCTTGTGATGGGGTAGATTTTGATGAGCATATTGGAACTGATGATGTGTTTAAGGTGTTGGATGATGGTTCTCAACCACGAGATATTAATATGTCCAATCCAGACATTACTGTGGAAAAAATTCCAAATATTAAGTCTTTCAGAATGGCCTTAATAACTCACTGAATCTTAACTGAGTGTGACATAAAATATATGAAGAGCCAGCCTAGTGGAGTTGACAGCTAGGTGTAGAGACCCCAAATGTAAGTGGAGAATACATACTTCCTGGTTGAATGATAGGCATGTGATCCAAATCAACACACGAAGACTTCCACATTCATGTACATCAGTCAACAATTGTGCTTCTAAGATGGCCACAAAAAATTGAATTGCATACAAATGCATAGACTGGCTAAGTCTAGTTGATAGGTTGACAATTAAAAATATAAGTGACCAACTGAAAAGGATATTTCACTTAAGCTCACCCTACCAAAGAGTGTGAGGGGGAGGGAAATAGCAATGCAAAAGCTTTTTGGTGGGCATGAAGATCAGTATGACCTGATACCCTCATTGCTTATCGAAATGGAATGCACAAACCCAAGAAGTGTGATAAGTTATGAGCTCAAGCCTGAAGATGAAACCTTCTTAAGGTTGTTTTTCTTCCTAAGGGGTTGTAGGGAGAGATTTATGAGATGTTGTAGACCAGTGAGTGGGCTAGATGAGTGTCACCTGAAGGGGAAGTACAAAGGGATTGACTCTCCTCTCAGAAACCTTAGCATATGCAAATCATCAACTGTTTCCAATTGCATTTTGGATTGTGGGGTTTGAAACATATGATTGTGGGCAGTGGTTTCTGTGTCATCTTAATGAAGCAGTGGGCATAAGGATGGATTGATTATTATAAGTGATAGGTGTAAGGGGTTAGAGGAGGTGTAATTGAAGTTTATAGGGGTTGTGAGCATAGGGCTTGTGCAAGACACCTATATCAAAACTTCCCGAAGAAGTTTAGGAGTTCTCTACTACTTAGACTAATGTGGGATGTTGCCAATGCTTATACGGTTGATGAGTATGACAGAAAAATGCAGTCAATTAGACAGGTGGATGAAGCAACACATAAGTGGTTGGTTAGATTAGAAGACAACTACAGAATTTGGAGCAGGAGTCAGTTTGGCTTTGAGTTAAATGCAATTACATCACAAACAACTGTAGTGAATATTTTAATAACTACATTAGAGAAGTGAGGCATTTGCCTATTGTCACAATGATAGACAGAAACTAATGCTATTAATGTTCAAAAGAAAGGAAGAAGATAGAGAACAGTCAGACTTTGTAGTGCCTAAAGCAAGAATACGGCTCAGTACCTAGTCGAGAGAGCTGGGGGATTTCATAGTGATAAGATCCCCTGACTTTAAGGCCGAAGTTAGTAACAAGTCCAAAAGATGCATTGTTGATTTGAGTGAGAGGAGTTGCAGTTGTAGACACTAGCACCTTACAGGGTTGCCATGCCAACACAGTGCACAACTTTAATTGGCACAATCAGTAAGGTTGTGTGGGATGACTACGCCAGACATTGGTTCAAAAAAGAGGTGTACATGATGTCTTATGAAAGGGGGATTAGTCCAATGGTGGACAAGTCAGTGTGGTAGGTTGTTCAAGGCTTCAAAATTAGGCAGTCTTGTAGGTTAAAGATGAATAGGTACAAAGGCTCTATGGACCACACAAGCACTAAGAGGAAGAAGAAGTGCAAGAGGTGTGGTCTGCTGGGCCACCAAGCAAAAAGATGCAAGGAGACAATTGGCAGTCAGCAAGAGGGACAATCTAGGTATGCATTTCTGAGTTGTTAAGTTGCTTTACCTTTCATAGATTAATTCATACTAATTCAATTTGCAGGACTACAAAAACTAATAGAAAAGGCAAGAATAGAAGTTCTTCTAAAGAAAGTACAAAGGGACCTTAGAAAACCAAAACAAACCCAGTAATGAAGCCACTCAGAGCTGCTCCCAGTAACACTAAAAAACGGTTTCTAACGTCGTTGTCCCTATTGCTTACGTCGTGCACAGAATGTGGGACCCACAAACGGAGCAGGTGCATCCAAGAAATTAAACAAGAAATTCGAGTGCACCCTAGTAAATACTGAAACTGCGGGTGTAAAGAGCCAATTATATCCGTTTATAAGGTGCACCCAAGAAATCCCCCCACACCAAATATACTCATTGCATTTGTGAAGATATCTCCAGTTTCGATTGACCAAGCCAAATTTTGAGCCCAAGTTCCCACCTACAAATGTAATTTCCTGTTTCTAGTTCCTAAGTGCTCAAGTTAGAGTTCTCAACTTTCATCAGATGATGACAGGTGTAGATCAAAGGGCCAAAGAATATCTATTCATCGGTGGTTCTCCATTAGGATTCACTATTGTTTGTTAAGTGTTTTTTTCACATTTTTAGACCATCATTGCACTTAGACTATGTTCACCCCCATGTAGATTAGATCATTGATTCTACATAAGATTAATTAGATTAATCACCAAAAGGCTACCTTTGGTAGAGGCTACTCCTCTCCTCTTCTCGTCATCCTTTGAAATTATTGTTTTCACTTCTGGTAGGGGAGGGGTGAATCTCACCATCCATCTCCCCCTATCTTCTTTTCTCTACGTTTTGTTGTTTTCTCCTCCTACTTCATGTTATTACTATTTTTAATTTCTTTGAAGATATTGCTTGCATGTTGATTTTTTGCCTCTTAATCAAGAATAGGGTAAACTAGTGGATTAATGATAAAAATGATCTAGACTAGACATACATTGCTAGTATGTTTGGTATCTACTATCTACGTTCTTTGTTATCTAAGTAGAATTTTTTTATATGTGGTTGAAGATTGAATGCTGCGCTCCGAAGGTGAAAATATTGCTAAACTTTGTAGCATGACTCTTAAAATGGATGTTTACAATACCAAAACATACATTTATAGTTTATCGTAAATATTCATCACCACAATGGTAAAAATTTATCACTTCGAAAAAAACTGGAATAACGCATCTTTTGAGCTTTTGAGTTTTTTTGGAAGAGTCTCACCTTGTGGGAAGTGTTTGGATGTAGGAGAGAGAAAAGTCAATATATGTGAGAAATTTGACGAGTTTTTTGTCATCGAAGCACACCCCTAGCATATTTGTCAGAAGTCCTAAAGAGAAGTTTGTCTCCATCAATAGAATTTAAACATCTCATATTTCTTTCTTGACATTCTAGCATCTTTTTTCATTCTTCACATTACATCCATTGTCTCACATAGTTTCCACGACGAGAAACCTCAACTCATTCTACTTTTCCCGTCATTAGGATGTAAATCTGAAAAAAACAAATAGTGGGTCGAGGGCCCCATAAGTGAAAAAACATCATAGGAGTATTAAGTGATTAGTTGCATGTCATGCATTGCATTCATGCTATATATCCTTTATTTTATATCAATTTTGTTCTAGTCAAGTGTTTGTTTGAAGTGTTTTAGATTTTAGGCAATAAAGAAGAGACATGAAGAGAAAAGGCCCTAAATGCAAGAATAATGGACTAATTTGGAAGGTTTTTGGACCTGTTTTTAATGGCAAAGGACTGGACTATATGTTGGGAGGGACCAAAGTGAAAATCCAGAGGTACCAAAGTGTAAAGAAATATGTTGTCACAAAAGTCCATAATCTCCTTAACATGAGGAGTAAATCAGCAATTAAAATCAAATGGGCTCGAACCAACAACGTCGGATGCACCCCACGTGTTTAATATGTTAACTAAACCCACTGTCAAAATTTGGAGGCAATCAGAAGAAAATGATCCACGGGATTAAAATCCACCATTGGTGGATCCGATTAAGTGTTTGGAAGCCAGATTTCTCCAACGGGTCGGGTTGTCAGGTCAGAACAATACGTAATATCCAGATCTGATTTACAACCGTCTGATTGCGCCCAGATTCATCCAGACAATCTAATCTTCTATAAATACACTTGTAATCCTGTCTCTTCTCCTTCCTTCTTCCCCTCATTAGATCATGTTTTATTTCTTGCTTAATAGTGTAGTGGAGGAGAAGAGGTAAGCAACCTTGTAATCTTTTTCATCGTTAATTAAAGTTGTTGTTCTTTACTGTAGGATCATTATGGCACCTAATTATCTAATCAAATTTAGTCTTATCTCTACTTAACATGCAACGGAAATGATAATTAAGGAACAAGTAGAGAAAGACAAGCAAACCACAAGAGACACAGTGATTTTATAGAGGTTCAGCACCCGCCTACTTCCTCTCTTGCATGCTCCGCTCAATTCCACGAGCTCCACCTACGTCTTCACTAACCAATCTCATTGCAGGCTGAGATTAAGTCTTTACACTTCAAGGTCACGAACAATCCTTGCTGAGCTTGGATCCTCCACTCACAACCCGAGAGGGACGCTTTGGGTTTTCACCGAAACCTTTACAAGTTGATTCGGGCTTGCACGAAACCTTTACTTATTTTACAACAAAGGGATTTAGTGGATCAAACACTCTCTAACTTAAGCACACTTTGAGTGTGACTACGAATTGAACAAAGTTATGGAAGTTTTGACTCTTGAGTGTAGGATTGGGATTTGGGAGTTTAAGGATTACTCTCTAGTGTAGGAGGCAAATAGAAGTTGAAGAGTTGTGTAAATAAGGTGTGTGAACCTCTATTTATAAGTTCCTAAAGGTTTGTAGCCTTTGGGAAAGATTTGGTTGAAGTTTCTATAAGATACACAAAATAGAATTCTATGTACCGCAAATCTTTCCTACATCGGTCGACCATTTCTTTAAGTATAAGGAAGCATTCAAACAAACATAAACTACAGTCGAACCTAACAGCTACAGCTTAAGTGAACGGTCAAACTAAATATAGGGGACGGCCGACCGTTCTGAGGGTTTTGACTCGGTAAAAGATAAGTGGTCTAACGCAAAGAGAAGGTTTGTTTGACCAAAAATAACATGCACTTTTGGGAGACAAAAATGTCTTCATCCGGTCGACCACCATGAAGGCACCATTCGACCGGTGGCCAAATGTATTCATGGGTTTAGGTAGAATTATACGAATACGACCATTGTATAATATGACAAGAATAACAGTCATATGAAAATGTGTACAACGGTCGACAGAAAAGGTGAAATTGATCGACCGGTGGAGTTAGGTTAAATCACTATTTGTAAAATTGTTAACTGGTAGAAATGGTAGAATAGAAAACTCATTTCGGTAGATTGTTCTACACTGACAGACAGAAGTTTGGTTTAAATGATTTTCCTACCTAAGTTTGGGTGACCTATTGAAGTCTAATTGATATGAAATTTTGTGTGTGACTTCTACAAGGAACCAAGTGTGTATGTGAATAGATTTTAACTATTGTATGGTCAAGGTCACATAAGTTCCTAAGACTCAAATGAAAATTAAATTACATGTCTTTAATTAGCTTGATTACATGTCTTGACTTCATTCCATTCTTCTTTGAGTCTTGATCACCTGTAGATGTTAGCATAAGACAATATTTGTTCTATGCATAATGTGTGTTACTCTATATTTGATAAGATTAGGGTAGTTAAATCATCAAAACATGGATTAAGGCCAAAAAGCCAACAATCTCCCTCTTTCTGATGATGGAAACTTATATCTTAATTCTTGAAATATAAATTTGTAAACTATGCATATATGGTGCTCCCCCTATGAATGTGCATAATTGTTGTTCAATTATTTCAACTTCAAAGTTTTATCCCACCTTTTGACATCAATCAAATTTTAAATAATGTGATCATGAGATGTCTAATGGAATAAATTTGCTCCCCCTTAATTTTGCAATTCATTACTTACTAGATAAAGATATTCAATATGCTCACCCTATCAATATAAATAAGTCTATCAATTAGGCTTAATTTTCATTTTACTCCCCTTTAATGATGTACATTAAGCTCATCCTACTTGATCAATGAATGAAGTAAATGATATGGCAATTCAGAATTCAATTTCATATTGGAACCAATTCTATATGCTTAGGAGGATTAAGTGCTACCCAAATTGCATTCCTCATTGTTTTGGTTTCATCCTCCTTTCAATAGTACAAACGACTTGATATTTGATTTTGCAAGCTTTGGCCGGTCACTACCTATCTCCCATCGTCTAAGAACCTACAAGTGTAGATTTAAGTACCCAAACAACTTTGGGTCCTTGAATGATAGCTTTTGGAACCCCAAACCATTTTGGTTTTGGGAGCCCATACACTTGAGGAACTTTGATTAACAAAAAATTGCTTTCCATTCAAAGTAGTATAAGTGACATGGTTTTTAGGATGAGAGGCATTATATCCTATACCATGCTTATCTAAAGATTATTTTTGACTACTTAAAAGCATGTCAAGCATTTTTGTTCCATTTGTGAAATTTTCTAGATTTTTTCTTAATTGAGAATTTCATGCCTTAAGATCTAGTTGTTCAACATCAATAGGTGTTGCTTTTAGACTAGCAAGTTCTAATGCATTTGTTTCATGTCTAGCAAGCACCTCATTCTTCTCATTCATATTATTTCGATTTGGCATTTGAGATCATTTATAACCTTTCTAGCATTTCTGTTCTTATCGCAAATGATCTCATATTGTTCAACTAAATCACAAAATGCAGAAGATCATCAAAAGTATTTGTATCTTGTTTAGAGCACGAGCTTTCACCAGAATAACACCTAGTAGAACAACAATTACATCCAGTGGAACAAGAGTTAGAGGCTACCTCACTTTGTTCATCTTCAATGGCCATGGAAGAAGTGTGGGCAACCTCTCTTCTACTTTGTAGAGATGATGATGATGATGATGAAGATGATGATGAAGGGTCATCCCATGTGGCTTTGTGAGCTTTCATCTCCTTCTCCTTTCTCTTGCTCCTTTCGCTTCCTCTCCTTCTCTCATTTTCACCTCTTCTCCTTCTCCTTTTATATTTCCTTCTTCTCACTTCTTCTTCCTCTTCTTTCTTTCATTTCTCCATTATCTTTCTTGAGGAACTTGAAGAAGTTTTTGGAAGGACCTCAGTCTCCTCATTCTCCTCTATTCTCCTTGGTTCATCAATTTTTGCATGCAAAGCCAAGGTTGGGTTCTTATTGGAGGCTTCTTTCTCCTTTCGATGAATCATTTAGAGTTCATAAGCCATGAGGTTTCCATTTAAGACATCCATCTTTAGTTGGGAAAGGTCATGTGCTTCTTCAATTGAAATGACCTTGTCTTCTCATTCGTTGTCGATCGACTGGAGGAACTTTCTATCCATGCCTACCTCACTGAAATTTCTTCCAAGAACTTTGAGAGAGTTAATAATATCAGTGAAGCAAGTGCTTATGTTCTCACCGGGTTGCATAGTGAAATTTTCATATTTATGCATGAGATAACTAATTCTTGTTTCTTCAGTTTAACTATCCCACTCATGATGCATTTGAAGTCTCTGACAAATCTCATGTGCACAATCACAACCTCTATTCCTATTATATTCACTGTCATTTAAGCCATAATAAAGATTGTTCATTATGCTAGAGTTCATGTCATATTCTTTCATTTTGGTTGTTGTTAATGTGGATAGTTCATCTTCCTTAGAAGATGTAGAGGGGTTTTGAAGAAAGATTCAATATTTAGATCACTAGATATCAAGAATATTGTCATTCTATTCTTCCAATAGTCGTAATTTAACCCATTTAGCAAAGATCGCTTAGTTGTGCACAAACCCTGTACATGATTAGATGATGATGTCATGCTAAAATATGGTTAAGTATATGAAATTTAGCACCTATGCTATGATACCAAATGTAGGATCGTTATGGCCCCTAATTATCTAATCAAATTTAGCCATATCTCTACTTAACATGCAATGGAAATGATAATTAAGAAACAAGTAGAGAAAGACAAGCAAACCACAAGAGATGTAGAGATTTTATAGAGGTTTGGCACACTTCTACTTCCTCTCTTTCAAGCTCCGCTCGATTCCAGGAGCTCTGCCTACGTGTTCACTGACCAATCTCATTCCAGGCCGAGGTTAAGTCTTTACACTTCAAGCTCACGAACAATCCTCGCCGAGCTTGGATCCTTCACTAACCGAAAAATTTACAAGTTTCTTTGGGCTTGCACCAAAACCTTTAGTTCTTTGACAACAAAGGGATTGAGTGGATCAAATACTCTCTAACTTGAACACACTTTGAGTATGATTAGGATTGGGATTTGGGAGTTGAAGGATTACCCTGTAGTGTAGGAGGCAAATAGAAGTTGGAAAGTTGTGTAAATAAGGTGTGTGAACCTCTATTTATAAGCTCCTAAAGGTTGGTAGCCGTTGGGGAAGACTTGGTTGAAGTTTGTGTAAGATACACAAAATAAAATTCTACGTTCAGCAAATCTGTCCTACATCGGTCAACCGAAAATGTGAAATTGGTCGACAGGTGGAGTTAGGTAATATCACTATTTGTAAAATTGTTAACTAGTAGAAACGGTAGAATGGAAAACTCATTTCGGTTGAAATAGCTAGAATGGTTTCTCTTCTTAAGATAAATCTTAGTTGAAATAGTTAGAATGGTGTCTCTTCATAAGATAAATGTTAGTCTAATGATTAGTTAGTGGTTTTTGTTAATATCTATGGCCCTCTAATCACTAGATAATTGCAGAATTAAAAACACTAATTGAAGGATTAAGAGATAAGAGACAACTGCAACCACAAATTTGACGACACCGAAGTAAGAGAGGTTCGGCACCACACTCGGTACTAGTCCTCCTCGCAAGCCTCGTTCGATCCTCCAAGCCTCGCTTATGGTTCCACTAACCTATCTCCGTTCCGGGCCAAGATCAACGCCGTTTACAACCACCGAGCCTCACGAACAACCTCGCCTCGCTCGTGTCTCCTCTCACAACCCGAGAGGGAGCTTCCTGGAAGCTTTACAACTCTTTGGTGATTCTTGAATATGGAGATGGAATCACAATCTAACTAACACTCTAACTTGGACACACTTGTATATGGATATGGAGTTGATATGCATGTGGTGAAGATGAAGTTTTGAGTGTATTTGGAGCTTTGAAGGATTGGGAATTGAGAACAGAAAGAGTATAGATGAATTGGGAGTGTAGAGTTTGTGTTTGTGTCTCTTGAATGAGGCTTATATAGGCTTCAAAGCTAATAGAGCCGTTGGGGAGTTGGTGGAGTTATAAACCAATGAGAAGCAAGAGTTTGCTTGAAGCTCGAGTAGAATTCTGGGCTAGTTCGGTCGACCGAAGTCCATTCGGATGACCGCTAAGGTAAGATTCAAATGTGACCGTTGGAGTAAAATCCAAAACTGGTCGAAGGCAGTTCGGTCAACCGTTTTCCATTTGGTCAACCTAATCAAAAATTTCAGGGACTAAACTCCTAAACCAATCCAATGCAGTTCGGTCGACCATTTTGGACAATTCCAGAAAGTAAACTCCAAAATGAATCCAAGGCAGTTCTGTCGACCGTTGGCCATTCGGTCGACCTAACTTTGCTGGGACAAAATCCTAGTGTAAGGCAATTCTATTTCTCAAGTTTACATATTTTCCTATGGACTCAATAAATAGAAAATTACAAGTGTTGAGTCTTGATGTCTTTGTTCCAATGCCTCTTTCCTTGATTGTCTTGATCAACCTATTAAGATCATTGCAAGTATACAAGTATGTATGCAATACATGTAATCTTGTTTGCTCACTTTGATTGATTAGGTTCATTGATTAAGATTAGTTTGATTAATCATCAAAATTAATATAGATTAAGCCCAAAAAGCCAACAATCTCCCCCTTTTTGATGATGGCAAAACTATATCTTAATACTTGAGTTTCAATTTATGTTCTGCTCTTTCCTTTATGATTGGTCCCCCTTCATATATGCAAACTATGCATGTATAAGATACTCCCCCTAACAATATGCATAGTATGAGTAAATTGAAGTTCAATCCTTATCATTCTCCCCCTTTAACATCAATCAAATGCAAGCAATACATGCATATGATGCAAAGGTTTAGGATTACATAATTCTCCCGCTTAATTGGATGATATAACATTATATGCTCCCCCTATCACTAAGGCCTAAAAGCAATGAGTATGTTATCATTTAAGCATTTTACAATCCTAAATTAGAACCAAAATGTTAAAGTTTAAGAGGATTGATAATGTAACCCTACTTTTGATCCACGAGTTGGTATTGGTTCCAATCTCCTTTCGATCCAAGTGATTTCCTTGAAGCTTGGAATCGATCTTTTATTGCTTGAGCCAATCGCTATCAATTCTCCTCCTTCTAAGTACTTACAAGTGCAGATTTTGGTACCCAAACAACCTTGGGTTCTTTGACATTAATATTTGGTACCCAAACCATTTTTGTTTTAGGTGCCCAAACACTTGAGTAACTGTTATTCACAAAGAAATGTTTTCCATTCAGTGTAGTATGAATACAATGGTTTTTGTAGTTAACATAATAGTCTAAACCATGCTTATTTAAAGATTATCTTTGACTACCAATAAGGCTATCAAGCATTTCTTTTCCCTTTGTAATATAGATTAAGGCCAAAACGCCAACAATTTCATCCCTTTGGGGGGGTGTGGAGGTGATGTACATATAGGTTGTGAAGTTTGGATGTTTGATGAATTTTTGATTGTGTAAACTTGCATATTTGTATGTTCATCGGGGCTCTTTTAATCATCTACATGTTGGGGGATTTTTGATGGGTTTCGTGTTGTCTTTACCTTTATCTTGGGGGTATTTTTGATATTTCCCCCCATTAACTTATTTAGATTGGGAGATTGGGTTGGAACGTGAGGATGTCTAGGGCTTTGTTTGCCTCTCTTACTCCCATTCCAAATCAAAAATCCAAATCTATTCCTCTTCTCTGATTTTCACGCAGATCCAAATAGGTTTCATCCTTCCCCAACCCCATATCCTTCATCTTCCTCCTTTTTGAAGGCGCAGCAACAGAGGAAGAGCTCTCACCGCCTCACCTCCGTCATCGACTCCGTCAACAACCGCAAGCTCCCACCCGAGTTCCACCACAGCTAGAGAGTGTGTGAAGGGGAGAGAGTATGCCTCATTGGATCCTCACCGGAGGAAGTTGTTGGTTTGTTGGAACTGATTGGAAAGTTTCATCGGAGTTCGTATCAAGCTTGGAGAGGCATTTGTTGGGTTCTCTCCTAAGGTATTCCTTTGTATTCACTTAAGCAACATTTTTCTAGACATATGGCTCATCGAATCGACCTTGAAACGGTAATATTGAAGTAGAGTGAAACTCACACCAAAAATGACTAATTGTTTCTATTTTTTTAAAGTAATTTTCATGTTGAGATTAATAATGTGGTGTGATATACAATCAAAGAAAAGTTGAATGTTTTTATGTATGCGCGAACACTACTTTCGCTGAGAATAAAGCCATCTAGTTCGAGTATTGAAACTGTTATATGAGTAAATAAGGTTCTGAATTGGCTGTAAATGAGTTGTAAGAATTGGTTTGCATTTTCTACTAGCATTGAGTCATGGATAAATTTAGTCTTAAGAGGTAAAAATGTTACAACTAGTAGTAAGGATTTAGTTACTATCCTTTCGAAGATAAAAATGGATTTAAGGTACTGGATTGCTAGCAACTTGGTTCGAAGTGAAACTGTTTAAGAAGGACTTGAATGTGTTAGGTGAATGGAGTTTTAGTGTTGCATGATTTGAGTTTTTGTTTGAGACAACTCAGCTATGATCGAGATGATTTTCTTGCATCCTGTGTCTTATGTTGAAGTGTTTCATGCATAGAAATAGGAACTGAATTGAGAGAGGATACTTATACCTTTGTTTCAATTACTACATATGTTCATTTTTGAGTAGTATATACGTTTTCAAATCTGAACTGAATGGTAGAAATGCTTAGACTTATATCACTATTTATGTATATGGATTAATCAAGTTCTTTCATGATTCGTTGTTGCTCATGTGAGTGGATAAGTCTTGTAAACTAAGATTTGGACTCCATCTGAATCTGAAAAATTGATGTTTATGTTATAATCAAAATCCTTGAAGTGTATATTAATGTCTCACCTTTTCCACTTGATGAGATTAGGAAAGAGAATAACTAGCTAAGTTGGATATTGAACTTTGGAATCTATGTTACGTTGGTGGTGTGTTATTTGAGAAGTAAAGCAATGGTTGTTGATATTTCTATTTGATGGCAACACTTATCATTTTAAGGATCTTAATCCTTTTGTGCTCTTCACTGCTTGGTTGATATGTAAGACTAAGTTGACATTCTAGTGGTGTTATGTTCTTGCAACTTTTTCGTCCCAAATGCAAATGAGAGATCTAGATTTATGCTCTGAGTTCAAGATGATATTGTTCTTTGACCTCATAGTTATTGTAGTAAGGTTGTAATGTGATTGTAATTGTCATCTTGAGTTGACTTGGACATGCAAGATAAATGATGAATTTCTTGTCAATATTCATGACTTTATACTCTTCCGATGGGAATAGAAATGCAATGACAATATATTATGGTTTAGCACTTCCATGAAATTTATGATGTATTGAAGTTGTGGTTATAATAGACTAAGTAATGTGATTGATAGAGTTTTAATCTAACTATGTCATGGTAGGGATTTATGTTGGTATTGTGACTCTTAGTGAACTAGAATAATATTTGGTGGTTGAATGTTTGGATTTTGTTTTCCGCGTGAGCCTAATTATGCATGGTCATCAATAAGTGAGTGTCGAATGTCCTTCAAACCCAATCATGTGGATGACCAATCGACAACAACACATGCATTGTTTTATTATTGAGAAATGGATTTACCATAGCTCTCAATGAAGTTTGAGTTAGTATTCTATTAATCATTTCTCACTCCTTGAAACTAACCTTGGGTGGTATTGTGCATGTAGTCAAACCTGTGATGTATCACGTGTAAGTGATATTTAAACTTTAAAATTCAATATATTGTTTTACACTTCACATTGTGCTTTCCTAAATTAAAGCTGGTGAGATACAACTATTTTGGCTAGATCATATATGCATGGTCGACTGTTGTGCTTATTAAATATTTGATATTTTTGAACAAATGCTTACATGATATGATTTAAATTGTATTTTGTCAAGTATTGTATTGCTTTACATAGGTTGGGTTAACCTAATGTTATTTAAAAATCTTTATAAAAATAGAGATGGTAGTAATCCTGATAAACGAATTTGCTCGGGTGTTGGGACTTGCACTGCTTAACCTTAGTATAGTTGTGTATTAGTCGATGATTATTATTAATGTTCTCGTCCTTCGGTTAAATGCATGCTTACATGATGAATGTCTATTTTTGCAAGTTTGACTAATGATAAAAATGCATTTTTTGTTCCAACTTCTTGTGAAAGTTGGAGTCAATCCAGTTTAGAGTTTATTGCATTTGATTGTGTTTTACTGGCATTGATTTGATGTGATTTGAATCCATTAGCTAATGCATGCTAGCATCTTTGTTGCTTGTATAAACTAGTGAGTTCTAGTTAAATCGCAATTCATGGTGGACAATGAATATTAAAATTTTATCATTGGTCTAGTTGCTCATAGTTTGAGTAAATTATGATTTATTTATTACCAAGGTCATTTGAACTAACCATGAGTTAGTGATTATTGATAGACCTAATTGTGAGTTATTCCCAAGGAATAAGTAGTGATGAATTACACACTACGGACTTAACACTGAAAAATAAATTGTGGGTTTGGCACTATTGGCTCTTTAAGAGTATACTGGGCTATACGGAGCATGACTCTTCCAAGTATTGGGCCCGACGGGGCACATCTCTTTTGAGATTATTGGCGGCTATTGGACCGCAGATACAGATTTGTTATATATTGTATTGACACAGGTTGGTGTATGGGACCCCACAATGAACTGAACTGAATGAAGATCGAAACTAAAAGTGTTTTAAAATGGTTATGATTACAGAATGGGTGTGTGGATGGGCCATACACTAACTGGAAGACCGCACGTGCCAGCGGTGGATTTCCTTTGGAAATCCCATATACATGCATGTATCATTAATGAATTGACTGACTGGATTGAATAGGGAACTAAGACACTTACTTGTTCTTTAGTTCATCTTGATATTGATTGTTACTGAATTCAATTGGGAACTAAGACACATGCTTGTTCTTTAGTTCATATTGATATTGATTGTTATTGAATTGAAATGGGAAATAAGATACAAGCTTGTTCTTTTAGTTCATATTGATATTGATTGTTATTGAATTGAAATGAGAAATATGATGCAAGTTTATGCTCTCATTCATCATGTCATTTTGTCTATTGAAGTTACTATAGAGGTGTGAACTATGATTCACTTTTAAGTTCTAGCTCCTTAAATGGGTTAGTATTGATCGTTTTGGAAATGATTTTTGTCAAACACTTTTGCTCATATTTAAGGTAATGTTAGACATTTTTTTACCAGGATTATGAACTTGAACATTATCGTATGGTTTATTTGTTTGATGTGTATGTCTATTAGATTGATGTAAATTGGATCGTTTGGCATACAGAATTTTATAAACTCACGGTTTAGTGGTTTTATATTTTTGCATGTTATTGTCAAGCTCTGGCAGTACATGCATGACATTCATGGCATTGGCATATAGTTGCATAGGTGGTGTTTTTAGTTCTCTTTTATGTCTCTATGCACCTAGAATTTGATTGGCAGTCATTATTGATTCTTTTAATATCTCTTGAATGTATTGATTCTCGATTTGTATATTGTGTACATATCTTATTCTTGAATCCTCAAACACGTTTACGTGTATTTAAACCAATTGGAGCTCCTATCATCTTTTATTGACTTCTATTGTTGTCAAGTAACTATCGCCTTCCTCTCTTTTTTCGTCTTCCGCTTTGACCGTCTGGAAGGGGACGTTACATTTTCCCATTAAATTTAGTCACTTCCAATGTTTATTGACTGAAATTTCATGTTGAATATGTTACGTGTTAGTTATGTGTTTGTCTTTGTGTTTGTGTTTGTGTTTGCTTGCTTGATTGATTGAAGAAACTTTAGTTTGACGGGGTTTTCCATAAGATTTAGACATCTCCCAGTTCATGGTTTTTTATGAGTATTGCCATATCTGTAGACATTTCTCATGCTGAGCCTAGTCTTTTTCTAATCAAGTAGTAATTGCCGATACGTTGTGTGAATGGATTGATAGATCTTGCCAAATCTTTAGACACTTTCTATGCATGAAGACACACACACATGAGACACACACATAATGCTTTCATGCGTCATTCATCACTTATTTCACTTCATATGTGCACACACTCCATTCCTAAGGGGTTTCTCTTCCCGAATTCAAATCTCTTTGTTAGGTCATTAGTTAGTTTTAGTCAATCTTTAGTTGCTTTCTTTTGCATTTGTTACCTAGTAGTTTAGTGTAGTCTAGTTTAGTGTAATAAAATCTCTTCTCCCCTATTTTGCCATTTGATTTCTGACAAACCAGAGACTACTCACCTCCTTGTGAATCGACCCGTACTTGCCTCGTCTTCACCGATGACTCTACGCTTGCGGTCTAAACTTTAATCAAATCAAACACATGTCATGAGCACTACATTGTATACACACACAACTTACACATCTACACTTTTGCATTCATCCTCCACCTCCTACGGGACTCGTTTTTATTAATTATTTTTTATTCACATCACATTCGTCATGTAATTTAGATACCCTAAATCTCCCTTTCTCCCTCCCCCTACTCAAGTATGGTCGTCAACAACCCTCACTCAATCTTCGAGGACACGACCCGTAATTTCCACCGCTTCAATGCGGTCGTGCACTTACGTTTTTTAACTTTAAATATCCCAACAAGTTTTTGGTGTCGTTGCCGGGGAGTGAGTTTCATTATCGAGTAAACCATTTTGGTGGGTTTTTCTTTTCTTTTTTGTTGTTTCTTTTTCTGTCTGGGTGAATGCAGGGACTTCGGGTGGCAAGAGACCACACTGGACAGGAGGAGCATTGAGCATAGATTGGAATGCCCGAAAGCCAACTTAATCTACTAGTAGCGGATTTTCATTCGCCAATGGCGGATATGGTACGTACTGTGAATTTTCAGATATTGCTTCCTGCTTTGCTTCAGTTTGTGTAAATCTTCTTATACACACAATACATACTACATAATATTGTCAGAACCAATTTGAAGTGCATATTTCCCTCTTTAAGACAACTTTGACATTAAAACTCAAAGCAAAAGACTTGAACGTGATGCATTAGGATATCTAGTACTCCAATTTTAGGTCTTATATCTAGTCGTAAGGATGAACCCCGGTTTTCCCTAAATGCAAGAAGAATGGACTGATTTGGAAGGTTTCTGGGCTATTTGTAATGCCAAAGGACTGGACTGAAAGTCAAGAGGGACCCAAGTGAAAACTCGGAGGGACCATAGTGTAAAGAAATATATTGTGTCACAAAAGTCAATAATCCCCTGGACTTGAGGAGTAAATCAATAATTAAAACCAAACGAGCTTGAACCAAAAGCGTTGGCTGCACCCCCACGTATTTAATATGTTAACTAAAACCGCTATCAAAATTTAGAGGCGATCAGACAAAAATGATCCGCCAGTACTGGATTAAAATCCCCCATTGCCAGATCTGGTTAAGTGTTTGGCAGTCGGATTTCTCCAACTGATCAGGTTGTCTGGTCAGGGCAATACGTAATATCCAGATCTGATTTACAGTTGTCTGATTGGGCCCAGATTCATTTCGACCATCTAATCTTCTATGAATACACTTGTAATCCCTCCTCTTCTCTTTCTTCTTCCTTCTTCTCCTCATTAGGTTAGGTTTTTTTCTCGCTTAGTAGTGTAGTGGAGGAGAAGAGTTAAGGAACCTTGTAATCTTTTTCTTCCTTAATCAAAGTTTTTGTTGTTTACTTTTTGTTTAATCTACTCTTCTTTACTTGTTATGTGTTGTTTTTATGTTGTTGTTTCTTTGGTTAATATGTTGATTAGTGAGTAATTCATCCACATTGGGGGATGGAGAATGATGTGAAGTGTCAATGTTGTGAGATTAGTGTGTGTTTTAATCTTAATCTTGGAGTTTCACATGATTTCTATAACCATTTTATTGGGTTCCTCACTCTTGCATTTGATGTGTTAATGGTCTTAATTCATGGTTAACACATGCTTTGGCTAGTGGGTCCACTTTATGGGGAATGATGAGCTGAGGATAATGTTGGAGTGGGTAAAGAGATAAGGATGACATGTGGGAGCATGTGCTCTTGTTGGCCTCATCTTAATTAATGTCTTGTATGTTTTAATTATAATGTTAATTTTAATTCATGTGGAGACATAGTAGGGTTTTGGTCATTATGGAATCCATGTTATGCATGTCATGAGCACTTTATTTTATACACACACAACTTACACATCTACGCTTTTACATTCATTCTCCACTTCCTACGGGACTCGCTTTTGATTAGTTTTTCTGATTCACATTGCATTCATCACGAAGTTTAGATACCCTTAATCTCTCTTTCTCATCCCCCACTCAAGTATGGTCGTCCTCGACCCGCACTCACTCCTCGATGACACAACCTATATTTGTCACTGCTCCAACACAGTCGTGCGCTAGCGGTTTTGAACTTTAAATTTCTCAATATTAAGATAAATGGTTTCATAGAAGTAATCAATAACAATTACTATTCGGAAAAGTGAAGTCTCATAAAAAAATAGAGTTAAGGTATAATTACTAATACAACTACCTATGATTTGATAACTTTTATCTCTTACACTCACTTTCACTACTGGAAAAAATGGTTTTCATGTCAGTTCTTTTGTCCATATCACGTCGGGTTTACTGCTCCAATATATTGATGTCGTAATTGGGAGACGTAATAGGGAAGAAGATACAACCGACGTGATATGAGGGCATATCACGTCGGTTATTCGAAAACCGACATGATAAGGTAGGCATACGACATTGATTTTTCTGAAAACCGACGTAATATGTGTTGGCTTCCCACGTTGGTTTTCAGTAAATTGACGTGATAGGGTTTCCTTATCATGTCACTTTTTGAATAATCGGGGTAGAAAGTCTTGCTGAAACAAAAAATATATATACTCCTTATATTTTATAAAACTTGTCATGTAAGAAGAAATTCTTGCCCTTGCTATCCACAGCCTTCTTCCAACCACACCACCCTCCATTCATTATCTTCTTGCGGTCGTCATCGCCGGTATAATGAGGATCAAGCATAAGGAATGCAGAATCTCCGATGACTTCATTTTAGTGAACCCCAAGTAGGGTGTAAGCCAAAACTCCACCAGCACATGAAATATGATCTTAATACCTGTAGGGGTGTTTACAAAGGAAATATTAATCTTGATTTTCAACTTCATCTTGATATTAACATAACAACCTTGTACTAGTGTCGTGAGTCCTCCAGAGACTACAAAACGAATTGCAGAATTGGGCAAACAATATGTAAAAGTAATATGTCCTTATTAATAGATTTTAACTTTTAACGTGCCCTGTGATAGTTACCATAAAGTCTCCTCATTGACCTCAAACCTAGGAGTGCACACTGGTCGGGTTGAACCCGAAAACCGACCTGAACCCGACTGGTCGGGTCGGGTTGGGACGGGATTCGGGTTGGGTTGGGTTGGAAAAATTTGAAAACCGAAATTTCGGGTCGGGTTTGGGTTGAGGGGTCGGGTTGACCCAACCCGAACCCGAAGATTTTTTTAAAAATAAATTAATTCCCAAATAATCTTTGCCATCCTCAAAACACAAACGCATCCTATAACCCTAAATCCCCGCCGCATATTCCAAATCCCCAACCTTTCTGGTAAATGGTAATTGTTTCTAGAGTTTTTTTTCTATTTTTTTATTTTGGAGCTGAAGTCTTTTTTGTTGTTTAAATTCTTCTATTTCTTCTGGATTTTTTAAAAGTTCTGGATTTGAGTTTCTGTTTATCTATTTTTGCAATTTGAACCGATGATTTGAGTTCGATGCTGAACAATATCTATTCCTTTTGGATTTCACATGCGTTTGTTTTTTTTATTGTGGATTTTGTTTATCTGTTTAGCAATTTTATGTATCAATTTTGATTATGCTTATTTGATTCGGGTCCAACCCGAACCGACCCAACCCAACCCGAACATTTTGGGTCGGGTCGGGTTGGGTTGAACCCGAATCGGTTTGGGTTTGGGTTCGGGTTGGGTTTTTCAAAAACCTGAATTTTTCGGGTTGGGTCGTGTTATTGTCCAAACCCGACCCAACCCGACCCATGTGCACCCTTACTCAATCCCATAAAAAATCCAAAAGATAAAAATCCAAAAGAAACAAGAAAAGAGAAACATACCACCACTTTTTGGAATACCAATATGAACATCTTTAATTACACCATAATTAAGAATTTAGAATTTATCTCAAGATAACTGAAATTATTATTTAGTAATTGGCTCGAAGACGATTGTCACAGAACATAAAGAAAACGCATACCCGAGCTTCCTAAGCTTCTTCCTGCCGTTTTAGTATTATCAAAATCTAGTGCATTAGAAATAAAGAGAGGAGGTCGATCCAGAGGCAGCCCAAGTCTTAAATGTAAAGATTTTCTGGTGTCGACTGAAATAAAGAAATCACCATTAAAGTTAGTGGAATTACAATACTGATATGGAGACCAAAACATATTTACAAGCTAGTGTTAACAACTTATATTTCACAATACCTAGTGATTTTTCAGTCTACCTATATTCCAGATCTTATATGGTAGTAATTGGATGAAGAATCCCAGCAGGGTACAAGTGATGAGCGAAATAAAAGTATGTGAGATTGTTGAGATGAGAGCTTTTGGCTTATACACTTCCTCAGGGTTACCAATTGGTCTGCAAAGAACATCCATCACGACAATGAGAACGTGATGGTCTCGATGGAATCGAAGATGGAGTAAGGGCGCTAAGTCTCTATACTTCTGGTACCGATTGAAGGGCCCCAGGTCCTGGCTGTAGTGGTTGTCCTAGTACAACGGCTCGCCGTAGTCGTGTGAAGATATGGGAGATGGGTTGTTTAGAGGGTGGTTTGGGTTTGCCCGGGTAGAAGATGAGTTGGACCGGGGCGAGGGCGTGCGAGCATGGGGTGGAGGAGGAGGAGAAGGTGTGGGAGTTGGAATCGAGATGGTGGGTTTGAGAAGTATGTCGGCTAGGGTTGTGGACATTTTAAAAAAACAAAAAAAATACGTCGGTTGTTAGAAACTGACGTGAAAACACGGTGAGAAGTTCTATATCACATCAGTTTAGGAGAAACCGACGTGATATATTAGTACTTCATGTCGGTTTAGGAGAAATCAACATGTTATATTAGTATTTCACATAGTTTTTTTCTAAAACCGACGTGATAAGGTCCTCTCACGTCGGGCTTTTTAAATCCGACGTGAAATACCGACGTTATAGTTTTTTTTCCAGCAGTGTTAACTGAATTGCCAACATAACATATATCCTGAGGGACATCATTCCTAATTTCCTAAAGGTGGCTCACACCTGGAGGTTGTTGCACTTAGTACCATCATTATACGAGATTCTAAAGGTGGCTGCCTTTATTAGGGATGTAGCACTTAGTTATCATAATCAAAGATAATCATATAAGGATGTAGCTAGGAGTGTCATATCTAGGAGCCTACAAGAACTAGTTTGCTCTAGTTAATTAAACCGAATAGTGTCCAATTTTTTAAATCGGACAAAATGAGATTTACGGACATACCGGTTTGGTCCGATTTTAACCAAAATTTTAAACAATTATGTTTATTTATTGTGTTTTAATAAAGTTTTTTTATGTATTTTTAATACCCAACATTAATCCTCAAATGATCCTTATATGACAAAACATTAATCCTAAATTAAAATTTTATTTTTTTATAACAATAAACTTTAGGATATAAATGACCCTAAGTGAGGTCTAGAGGGGGATGATAGACCAAACTAATGCAAATAAGGAAATTAAATGATAGAGACAAGAAATTGCAATGCACAAGTATAAAACGATTTTAAAGAGGTTCGACACCCGAAACATGTCCCAGTCCACTCTTACAAGCCCCGCTCAAATCGTGGTCTTGTTTGCGTCTTCACTAACCGATCCAAGTTCCAAGCCGGATCAAACCTTGTACACCACAAGCAACCCAATGATCCCCAATTTACACTCCTCCCACAACAAGGGAGAATCCAACCTAAAGCTACAACCGTCTTTGAAGAAGTTGAGACTCTAACTGAGCACTTGAGAAAATTTGACAATAAGAATTTGAAGTTGTAGAGTGGATTTGAAAACCAAGTATGTGTATGAATGGGTTTTGGATCTCAAGAGTATGTAATGCTTTGGATTGCAAGATGAATAGTAATTAGGGTTTGAAGCACTCATATTTATTAGCATAGAGAGAATATAGTCGTTGGACTAAAGAAAATAAGTTGGCAAAACAACCGACGAAAAGAAGTAAAGTGAAGAGTTAGTCAGGCGGTTAACGGTCGACCATGTCTTCCATTCGACAATTTGCTCGAAATTTAAGTGAACGGTCGAATGAACCAATGTATAGGCTGAACGGGAAAGGTTATGCTAGGGAGAACCAAACTCTACTTTTGCATAGGTCGACCATTCTGTAGGAAGCGATTAACTGGACCAAGTTGAAGGAAGAGTTTAAGTATAGAAACTAAGTGATACGTAGATCGTTAGAGCATATACAGTCGACCAAATTTTGAGAAAAGTTACTACCCAAATTTGTGTATGATTCGGTCGACAGTTAAAGGTGAACCGTTCGAACGAGAGCCTAAAGAACTAATTTGGTAAATGCATGATTCTTAAAATAGTCCTTAGGAGAAAATGACAAGAAAACGACTTCAAATAGAAATTTGAAAAGTACGGATGGACGGACAAAGTGGACCAAATTGTCGACTGCTCAACCAAAAAATTCTCCGTGTCAAACGATTGAACCAAGAAGACTGGCGGTCGACCATTTTTTCATAGGCAGACTCAAGTTGTGTTGGGTGGTTTTCCGAGTTTGATTTGGGTGATCTATTAAAATCCAAATAATATGAAATTTTGGGTGAGACTTTGTACGATACAAGAAATCAACTCAAATGCTTAGGTTTTCAATATTTTCTAAGAACTCAAGAAAGTAAAAATTACATTCATTATATCTTCATTTCATGATCCTTTTTCGCACGAGGTAGTTGAGTTCTTCATTTGCAATTCTGAAACTCATTTCATTCAATAGATATACAATGTGCCATATGATGTATGCATGTGTGATAGTTTATATTTAACTAATACATGTTTAGTGATAGGTTAGTCTAATTCATCAAAATTACTATCTCATTAGCCAAAAAGCCTACATAAACCACTATTATTAATATATATTTAATCAAAAAGTAATTATTTTTTAATAAAAACAAAATCCGGTTGGAACTGGTTCGGTCTAGTTTTAACTGGAATCGACAGATCCAGTCCGGTTTCCTAGTTTAGGAAACCACCCTGATCTGGTTCCGGATTCGAACCAATTTATTGCCTTAGTCATATCGGCATTTGTCATACATCGTAATCATTCTTCGCAATCAGTATGCCATAATGATACATACCAATATCATGCATGTGCTTTGAAACATTTTGAGTTATACTTTACATCACAGATAAATTTTATTGTTCATAATTTGGTCTTTACTTTCATTGTAAAATCCCTAAACCATTAGAGCACTATTGGTGAATAGTGAGAGGCATGGTGATGTGATGGAAGCATGGGTGGGGGGCAGTGTAGGGTGATGGAGTAGGGTTGGCTGGAGTTGATGGCTTGGTTTTGTTGTTAGGTTGAAGAGGAGAAAACCAACACATTTCCTTCCTCTCCCTCATTTTCGTCTCTCACTCATTCTCTCCCTCTCCCGTAGTTTCCACGTCCTCCGGCGAGTGGAGCTTCAGCCAGCAGCAACAAGGTTGTGAAGGTGAAGCATGACGTGCGAGGTGCTCGAGCGCGGCTTTGAGGCGTGACGACGTTGAGTCTTCGGGCGTAAGTATTATCCGGCGTTCAATTGCAAGCGAAGAAGGTATGCCGGTTTAGTAGATGCATTTCGTTTTACTCACACTTGTGGTGTGAGGTGTTAGCTGGTTGGCGGAGGTCGGAGACCTTGCCGTCCTTGAGTGAGCAACAAGTTAGACCTAGTTCAACTAGGTAGTTGGTTAGACCTAGTTCAACTAGGTAGTTGCCAGCCAACGGTCGACCGGTTCCTTCGGGCGGTCGACCAAACGTAGTGTAAATTCTTGACTTTAACTAACACTAGTCGAACGATGCCTTATAGTGGTCGACCGATTATGCTTATGTTGGTGGGTCGGAGGAATGCTTGTTGTTTTTCGGTCAATCGGGACCCTTGAGTCGGTTGACCGTTGCATTCTGGACAGGTCCAGACAAGGCGTGGACCATCTAAATGGTCGATCGCTCATGACTTTGTCCGACCGGTACTTAAGTAACTTAATGATTGTCCGACTTATTAGTTGATAGTTCGATCGATTGATGACTACAAACTTCTAGATTGCCCCTGGTAGTTTTCGGTCAACCGTAACCCCTAAGTCAATCGACCGTTTGACTTGTATGATTTTGACTTGAGTCTAGATTTTGACCATGTATCAGTTGACCGGTTTATATGATTGTTCGACTGTTTGGGTTTAGGTTATGAGCAGAGAGTTCGACCGTTGTAGGCATTTGTTCGACTGGTTATCTTGGGAACGGTCGACCGGGTTGCCTATTTCGGTCGACCGTTTGTGCTCAGAACTGAATTATCAGTCCTTGTGAAGGGCCTACTCTATTCACGGAAACATGTGTCCTCGCCCAGAGCGTGAGCCAGGAGGTGACGGTGGGTGCGTTGATCGTGACTACCTAGGGACCGTCGCGTGGAAAAATGTGGGTACTTGGGATGTGCCACCTTTGTTGATAGACGAAGGAGTAAAGTAAAGCTTTTATTGACTCTCAGTAGAGTAGTGGACCTGAGGGATCACGGATCCCAATGTATGATGATGTATGGCTCACGAAGCATAATGACCTGGCGGACTTCAGTCTGGAACCTTCCGATGTTGAGCTGGACGTATGATGTATTGTCCGATGTTATGTCGGACATAATGAATTGCTCCACCAATGTTGTTCTGGCGAGTATGCCACTGATATTGTTCCCGCGATGATATGACCGATGTTGTTCTGCCATGATACCTCAGTTGGGTACCTACTGAGTGATTGATGGACCGACCTGAGCGACGGCTCCGTCAGTGTGGTGTTGACCACGATGATTCAGAACTGATTCTTATGACGCGGAAGTGTGGACGCCCTCACCGAACCTCATGATTAGTGTAGTCGCGTGTGGGGTGCGTTGTGTACTGTCCATAAGACCGTATGTGCCTATGGTAGGTCTCCGAGGGAGACCCGATGATCATTGTGGGACTGATGTCCAGTTTTACCCTTGGAGGGGAATTGTTTCCTTACTGTTGATGACATGACATGCTACTGGTATGATAGGTTCATTTATTGTACTATTGCATTCATATAGGTGAGCCTTAGCATACGGGATTTCCTTATGGAAATTCAGGCATTGTTGTTACATTTATGTTTCAGGACTGCAGTAGGTTTTGTTGGGTAGTGACAGCGGTGCACACATTTTGGGACCAGGATCCTCTTCGGACTATTCAAGGTTGTCATGATTAATTGCATTTATCTTTCGTTGTATTGATGTAATCATGTATTTTGAGAAACTGATGTATTATGGTGCACGGACTGGTTATTTACACGAGTAATATTTCCGCTTTGATGATCTTTACCTTGTGATATTTTATAGTTAAAATTTCAAATTTTTCCGTTGTTCTGAGATGTTACATCTATAATCTGTAGGTTTCTAGATGCATGGACGTTTGTCTACAAATTAGAATCGATGATCATATAATGATTTTACTTGCTACTAATTAGGAAGAGAAAATATCTTGAATATGGAAATAGAAGGTGATAAAACAACAAACACTTAGGTATAAATAATTTACTTAAGGATTTGATATCACATAACCTACATATATGCATCCTTCAATAACTATGGCACTTGTTAATAAATGAAATTTGTTAACCTACTAATGATCAAACAAAGAAGTAATTGATTTAGATTAGAGGTTAGAGAGTTAGGATAAACACTAACAACTTCCAACAACCCAGACAGAAGTTACAAAGTAGATACACACCATAACTATTACAAAAGTACTTATACATTATCAAATTTTACCATAACGTTGTATTATGATCATACTAACGAATCCGTAAAGAACCTTTTGATTTGGGTAAGAGAATAAAATGTTATAAGAGAATTTATAAGTGGAATCATGTTGTTTGGACAGCACAACATCTCTTAACTTCCATAAATTTTTTATATATGTTATCCATGCTTATAAAATTGAGAAAATTTAATAGAGCATAGTGGTACGAGTCAATTATGTTCTGCACAAAAAAATTGTGATTCCCTCAAAAGAAATAAAAATATATGCATGGAATGCTTGTTTAATTTTATCCTGAATATGAAACTTGTAAATAATTTTTATGTACTCCTCTTGTCTAACTCCAATGACCAAAATATCTGCTAGTGGTAGTAAATTATCTTAGGCTATTATCTTTAGTAACAAATATCTATATTCTTGTCTTATACTCAATCTTAGTATGGATGTTGGTTTCAATCCCTCCTCTTCAAAAATGCATGTTGCAAGAAGGGTATTCGGCTTGTGGTTGATGACACGACTTTGGTATCGGTGTGGTAGTCTTCTCGATGGATCGGTTGTTTCAACAGATCAATGCTTTCTTGCATGTCCCAAAAATGCCACAATCGCACGACGAAAACAACGTTCAGGATTATCATGGTCAAGATTAGAATAAATTACTTTGAATCAATCCCTACTTATCAAATGTCAATCTTTAGATTGTTTTTCTTGAAAATCCAACCTTAACAATCGTAATATTTGTAAGTTAGAATTTTCTTGTCTTCACGTTTACGTAAGAAATAAAGTAAGACTAAACAAATAAGGATAATTACAATTCCACCCCCTCAACTAGGTGTATATCACTTTGAGTCTTTGACCCCTTAAAGTTTAATTTGTATCACTTACCAACCCTCAACTATTTGCATCAATCCCTACTTATCAAATGTCAATTTTGGATTGTTTTTCTTGACAATCCAACCGTAACAACCACAATTAATATTTGTACTGAACTGTTATTCATCATCAGAAAACAACTTAAATCGCCCCAACGAATTACCATTTTGCTCTTCTCTCATTTCTACTCATATATCGCAACATTTCATCCTTTTATCACCCATCTCTCTTCATCTTCATCTCATTATCATAAAAAATAATGTTGGACATTTCACTACTTAAATGTCCAACTTCTTTTTAATGATAAAAAAATAAAAAATAAAAAAAGATTAACGGACTTCCACCGGAGGGCCCCCCATGGGGGAGGCGTCTGGCTAAGATAATTTATAATTGATTATCAATTATCCGGAGAATGCCCGCTAATTTTTAATATTATTAAAAAGATACTTGATTATAAATTTAGATAATTGCTAAATTAATTAATTATTAAGTTAATAATTACAATATTCGGATGACTGACACCCCTTCGGTACACCGAATAGAGATTTCCAGAGAAATGTCAAAGTTACTGAGGATAAATATTCGGATGACCGGGTAGAGGTTGGTAAACCGACCAAAGGATTCCAGGAAGATCAAAAACTTACCGTCTCTACGATCACGGTGGACCGATGGAAACTCGGTCCTCCACTTGGAACATGTTCGGTCGACGAAGCAAACGGTTGACTGTCCGACACCTCACCACCTCACCAGATCCTGTGCCCTTAGTTAATTATACAGGTTGGATTACAACGACTTTTTGCAAGTGATGAAGATTCAAAAATTTCCAGATCCAACAATTTCAAAATCTAAAAAATTTCGAGGGGGCGCTGCCCCCTTGCCACCCCCGCCACCTCATCGGCGAGGTGGAGCGAGACCCCCGAACGACTTATTTCCACCTAAAACTTGCAACGGAACTTCAAATAATTTGAGATAACACACCGTATAATTTTAACCTTTTTTTAATTTTTTTGGACGGTGTCTTAGCCAGACGCCCCCCAATCGGCTGTTGTAAAAAATTGTTTACTATCAAAAAACTCACTGTAATCTACTCCATCACCACCGAAATCTTGCAACAAAACCCGAAAAAAATTAATTTAACACAAAATAAATAAAATATCAAAAAAATGGGCCGTCTGGCTAAGATGCCCCTGTTGGAACGTGTGGGTTATGGGTCCACAATACTAATCACAATTTTACACTAATTACCTACTTGTTTGATCTATCAAAGATATGCAGCGGAATTTAAACTAAACAAGCAAGTAAAAGGAAGATAATGCAAACCACGATGGACACGGGGGTTTTACAAAGGTTCGGCCACCGCCTACGTCCTCTCTTGTAAGCTCTGCTTGACACTTCGAGCTCTGCTCACGACTTCACTATCCACTCCCGTTCCGGGCCGGGAGAGAACGCCTTTTACAAAACAAGCACCGCGAACACCCTCACTTGCTTCACTTTCTTCCCTCACAATCTGAGAGGAACACTTCGGGCTTTCACCGAAGTCCTTGATTCTTCACAAACAAAAACTTGAGTGGAATACACTCTCTAACTTGAGCACACTTAGCTTATGATGTGGAATTGATCTTAAGTGTGGATATTGGAGGCTTGGAGTGTTTGGGATTCTCTCTAATGTTTTGGACAAGTATGTAGTGGGAGAGTTGTGTTAAAATGTGTTTTACAACTCTTTATATTGGCACTAGAGAGAATAAATTCGTTGGGGTTGATTGGGTGAGTGGTTGTGTAGGATACACAAAACAGAAACTCGTAGGACCCAATTCTTAGTTAATTCGGTCGACCGGATCGGTCTGAATGGTCGACCGTTTGGCAGTTTTGAACTTAGTTCGGTCGACCGGTTAGGTAACGGTCGACCACCCAACGCTACGACTTAGGTACACTTAAGTGATCGGTCGAACTCCGAAAAGGGTTCGGTCGACCGATTTGCACCAGGCACTTTGGGGTTGACAAACAATGATCAATTCAGTCGACCGAGCTAAGGTCTAGCGGTCGACCGATTTTGTCCAGGAGGTTCGGGTTTGTTAAGAGACAGAAATACGGTCGACCGAACAAGGTCCTCGGTCGATCGATACATGAAATGTATTTGGGGTATTTTTGGTTAATACGAATACGACCGTTGGGTATAATACGACAAAATAAATGGTCGGAAAAATAAGTTCATACGGTCGACCGAAATGGCATATACAGTCGACCGAAACTGGGCAGTGAAAACACAAACAGGATGAATGATCACTCGGTCGACCGAATGTGGGCAGACTGTTGGGGTTCAGGTTTAGTGTTTTCCGGTCTAAGTTTGGGTGATCTATTGAAGTCCAAATTATGTGAAATTTCGTGTGTGACTTCTATAAGGAACCTAGTGTGTGTTTAAGTTGATTTTAGCTCAAGTATGCCCAATTTACACAAGTTCCTAAGACTCAAAGAAAATACATAATACATGTCTTCAAAGGAGCTTGATTACATGTCTTGACTTGATTTTCCTTTTCTTCCTCGAGTCTTGATCACCTGTAGAGGTTAGCACAAAGCAATATATGTGCAATGCAACATGTGTGCCACTCTACATGATCATAATTAAGATTAAGTTGATTAAATCATCAAAACATAGATTAAGGCCAAAACGCCAACAACCCCCACCATGGCTGGGGCGTCTTAGCCAGACACCCGAGGCGAAAAAAAATTCCACCTCCTTTACCTCACCGAATCCAGGCAGTTCGTCAGACATTTTCGTGGTGGTTGTACTTGGAATGTGAGTAAAACTGAGGCAAAAACCTTGTTTTAAGACACCAGACGAAATTGGTACTAAATGAATTGTGAAGGACAAAATGGTAATTCGTGGGGCGATTTAAGTAGTTTTCCGATGACGAATAGTAGCTCCCTATTTTTAAGTTGGGATTTTCTTGTCTTCATGTTTATGTAAGAAGAAAAAAAATGACAAAACAAATATGATTAGTTACAGTTTCACCCCCTCAACTATAGATTTGTATCAATTTGACCCCCTAAAGTTTAATTTGTAACACCTACCACCAGTCAACTATTTGCATCACATTTTTTCTCAACAATGCTAGCAACGACAAGGAAATGTCAATTATACCCTTGTCGACACATTTTTGTTAATTTTCTTAGACCTAACCAAATGCTACCACCTATTGCACACATTTGATGTCCAAATTGAACTCCTAAATCCTGATCCCAATCTTTCTTCCAAACTCAACATTATCTCCTTCCTCCAACCAAGGTTCTGTTCGTCGCCACCAATGACATTCTTGCCATCCACCTTTCTTCCTCACCCATTCTTGCAATCGAGACCACTGACTTTTTTTGGAAGTCACCTTCCTGCTTCCACACCTCGAAGCCACCTTCTACCAGCCCGCAGACGCTACCAACATGCCACCTACAAGCTCATCGTCGCACCCTCTCTCTCCAAATATCCACCTTGTAATGCCACTCAACAACACTGCCACGTCGTCGGCAACCTGCTCATTGTCGATAACCTCTCCCTCTTTTAGTCCACCCTTTAACACCTCTCAATCAACAATACTACCTCCACATTAACGACCATCTTGTCACCTGCACCTTCTCCTTCAAATCATGCTCCCGGAACCCCATGCTGGCTTCCAATGTCCATGGACTCCTTCCACCTCGTTGTTGGCTCCGTGTTGGCCTGTTGTGTGTTGAATTTGAGGATTAGGATTTTGGATTTTGGATTAGGATTTCTCATGTGAGATTAGAGTTTGCACATGCATGTCCTCATTTGGCTTGTGATTTTTAACATAAGGGTAATTTGGGGAAACTGGGTAATATAAAAAATAATATTTATTAAGTTGCTGCTAAAAATGGACCGAAATCAAAATAGAATGGTGCCTTTGTTTCAAAAAAAAAAGGTGATAAGTGTTACAAATTATAATCAATCCAACTAAATACACGGACGTGCACTATGTCATCGGCCATGTTGGCAAACATGGGGGGTTTCAAATAAAAGAATCATGATTTGTGGATTATTTAAATCATTAAAAATTTGTGATTCCCGATAAAAGAGGAAACGATTTGTTTCCCAATAAAGTAAAAAATGACTAAACCCACACTGGACACATTCTGAACACGCACTCTGGACACATTCTAGACACACTCCTGACACACTCTAGACACACTCGAGACACATTCTAACACACCTTGGACACATTCAAGACACATTTTGGACACACTCTGGCCACACTAGACACATCTTGGACACATTCTGGACACACGCTAGACACATTCTTGACACTCTAAACACATTTTGGACACATGTAGGACACATATTATGGACACACTTTAAACACATTTTGCACACACACTAGACACGATCTGAACACACATTCTTGGCACACTCTAAACACATTCTGGACACACTCTAAACAAACTTTGGGTGTGTCCACATTGTGTCCAACAGATAGTCTAGAGCATGAGACCTTAGAGAGCATGTCCAGATTGTGTCCTTAAAAAATAAGGTAAGAGATGAAGAGATGTGATTCGTAGCATATCATGCATCATATTCATGCTATATATCTTTTTATTTTACCACAATATTGTGTTACTTGAGTTGTTGTTTGTAGTGTTTCAAGAGTTAGGTAATAAAGAAGAGGAAGTGAGCAAAAATGACCTAAATGTAACAAGTATGATCTCATTTTCAAGGTTCTGGACTTGTTTGTAATGCACAAAGAACTAGAACGCAAATCAGGAAGGACTCAAGTGAAAACCCGGAGGGACCAGATGGTAAAGGACAAAATATTGTGCCACATGACTTGACTCAAATCAGTATTTCGCCAATTAAAATCAAAGTGATTCGAGCTAGTAGATCAGGACTTCACCCTACGTGCCAAATGAAGAAATAAAGTAGAAGTCAAAATCGCAGCTCGATCGGACTTATTTGATCCAGCACTGGCGCATCAAAAGGGTCCAAAGAACCTCCAATTTTGGTCGTGGGTTGGGTATTCGGGTTAGAGCATTCTCGGACCATCATATGTGATTTAGATCCGTCCGATTATTCCCAGATTTATCGTAACCATGTATTAGTCTATATATACCATTGTAATCCCTCCTATCCCTCTTCTTCTTTCTCCTCCATTAGTTTAGGTTTATTTGGTTGCTAATTAGTGTAAGAGCAGAAGAAGGAGAAACTTTGTAATCTTTTCTTTTCAATCAAGTGTTAGTGTTGTTCTTTAATTACATGTCTTTCCTTTGATGTAATTTCTTTTATGTTGTTGTTTGCTTAATCTTGTTTTCCTTCATTTTTCATTATGAGTTTATGTTATTTTCATGTTTTCTTTAGTGTAGAGATGAGTAGAGTAGTCCATCCCCATTGGGAGGTGGAGAAGAAGGTGATTTGATCATGTGATGGATTATTGTGTGTGTGTGTGTCAATCTTAATCCTTTGAGCCTTACATAATTTCCATAATCATCTAATGGGGTTTCACTCTTATCTTTGATGTGCTAATGCTCTGAATAAAGCTTAACACATGTTTAGATTAGTGAGCCTATTTTATCGGGAATGATGAGGTTAGGATAAGGATGAAGTGGAAGAATGAAACAAGACATGTTCATGCATGTGCTCATGTTGGCTTTATATAAATTAATGTATTTTATGTTTTAATGATTGTGATAAATCTTATTTCATATGGAGACATTGTTATGATCTAATCCCTCATTAGGGATTAAACCCACGAAATTAGGGTTGGAAGCATGGGTTTTGGTGTGCTTGCATGGGGAAGAGAAGAATGATGATGGGTTTAGGGTGATAGGTGGGGGGCGGGTACTGTAGCTTGTATTAGGTTTTGTTTAAAAACCAAAACTCACCCATTGTTTCCTTTGTTGCTCATTCCGTTTTCCACCCAAAACTCACCCTTTCCCTTGCATCCCGGCGACCAGAGGAGGAGCTCCGACGACGAGGTGGAGGAGCACGCGAGGGAGGAGCGACGAGAATGGAGGAAGGAGGGAGAAGAAGCTAGAATCACCGAGGAGAAGGAGGAGCTCGCCGGCGCGCATCTCTCCACGGTGAAAGCTATGCCAAGTCTTCATAATAACTCCCCAAGTGGTGTGGGAGTGTAGGGGGCGGCGTTGGTGTCGTTTCCCCGGCGAAAAACCCACTGAACCAAGGTTGAAGACGACTGGTTCGGTCGACCGTTGTGTGTCTCGGTCGACCGAACATCGTCTAAATGATGCCTGTTCAGTGGCAATTATGTATTGTTCGGTCGACTGTGTGAGGTTCGGTCGACCGATATCAGTGAATAATAACTTACTGCCCGAAAACGGTCGAACGATGTCTGTGTGACGGTCGACCGTTTATGCCAAATTTTAGCGGGAATTTCTAAGGGTTATATTAGCCCGGTCGACCGGTGTTTGGTTCGGTTGACCGAATCCCTGTAGATAGGTTAGACAGACCTTCGGCCGACCAAGTGTGTGTCTCGGTCGACCGAACTGCGCAAAGTCGGTCAAGAGCATTGACCATCTAAACGGTCGACCGCTCATTGTGATCCGGTCGACCGACCGCGTGCAGTTTTCCTGCAGTGAAGTGCTTGTTGATCCGGTCGACCGGAAGAGTTTCGGTCGACCGAATGCAGCGGACAGGATTCGTGCAGTTTTCTTGTTGGTTGAACGGACCCTGGTTCGACCGACGGGATATATATGTATATAAAATGTATAGCGTAGACCTTCCAAACGGTCGACCGCTAGATTGATCTTGTTCGACTGGTGGGTCGAATTATCATTGGTGGATTTCACTTTCGTCGAGGGCGATTTCTGTTGGACCACTTGAGCCTGTGCGGCAGAGGGATGCCTTCCATGCATGTGTAGGTGGGAGATGCCTTCTTCCTTGTGTAGGGAGGGGTTGCACTTTCCGTGTGTCGGAGAGCGAGGTCACTTGTGCCTGTGCGGCCGAGAGAAGCCTTCTTCCTTGTGTAGGGAGGGGATGCACTTTCCTTGTGTAGGAGAGTGATGGGCAGTCTGTGGGCCCGAGGTGGTTCTGCATTGTATGTGCATTCTTGGCTTTTCGTCTTATTTTTCTGTTTATGAGAGGAGATGTGGGCATACGGGGTTCCTTGCGGGAACTCAGGCAGATTTTGTGTTTCATTTTCAGGGAGCAGGCAGTCGTAGGTTGGTGGTGACCGAGGGGAGTACCTCCGGGATCGGGTCCTGTCATCTTATCTTTTTGTAGAGGTAGTGATTACAGTAGTTATGTATTAGACATGTAATCACTCTTTTGACACTATGTATTATGACTTTCACGTGGAGATATTTTATATATATGTATTCAGTTGACTTTTCTAGTAACGTACCCTTGTTGACCGTTGACGGTCGTATCTTTATGTTTTAATTTGAAAAATTTCTTCCGCTGTTCCGGGACGTTACAACTTGGTATCAGAGCTTTGATTTCGGCGTACTTTCCCAAATAAATCACCATCGAGTTAGGGTTAGAGTCTAGAGGTCCATGTCATGCATTCATTGATCTTTCTGACGTGAACTTTTTGTCTTGTAGAGTGATGCCTTCGAGACGGGTCGTGCCTGAGGTTGAGACTTGCGATTCGAGTGAGACTGGGAGAGAGGAGGCCTGGGAGGCAGAGCGCATGGTCCTGTTCGATACCGTGGAGCGGTTGAGCGGGATGTTGGAGCGCCAGGCAGCGCAGAGTGCGCAGGCGGGGCCGGTGTGATGCACGACCGGTTCATGAGGCAGCACCCTCCGACTTTTACTGGGCAGATGGATGCAAAGGCAGCTGAGGAGTGGATCCTCACTATGCAGACGATCTTCAGGGCTATCGACTGTACTCTTGAGAAGAAGATGGACCTGGCCACCTATGTGCTGAGAGGAGCTGCAGCAAACTGGTGGAGGTCGACTTCAGCAGTTTTTTTCGCCGGCTGAGAGGATGTGGCATGGGAGGAGTTCGTTGAGGAGTTCAACGAGCAGTACTTTCCGGAGCACGTGCGAGACAGGAAGAGGGAGGAGTTCCTGGCCCTGGAGCAGAGGAGAATGACACTGGAGGAGTACATTGGGAAGTTTAACGCCCTTGAGCGTTACTATCCAGTGATCTTCGTCACCCAGGTGCAGAGGTCGATGAAGTTTGTCAGGGGACTCCGGAAGCAGCTGAGGACCCGAGGGTTGTCGAGCATGCCGCGCACCTTGGCGGATGCTGTGAGGAGTGCCACGATTATGGAGAGGGACTGCCGGGAGAATTACCAGGATGAGAGGAGACCAGTCGGGAGATCCTCAGGGAGGCCAGGAGGGCAGAGTCCGGGGAATCCAGGCAAGAGGCGCCGCAGCCAGAGGCGTGCAGGAGTTGTTGCAGAGTGCACACTGGGCGTTGTTTTGGGCCGGGTACTTGTCATGGTTGTGGTCAGCTGGGCCACTTTGTCAGGAATTGCCCTGGCAAGGGCGCTGGACCGAGCAGACCTCCGGGACTTCCGATTGCCAGTGGAGGCGGAGCTAGGAGACCTGCAGCACCTCAGCAGGGTCAGCGCACTGGACGAGTTTTCACTATCCAGGCGGAGGAGGCGAGGGATGTCAGCACTGTCGTGGAAGGTACACTTCTTGTGGCAGGTTTAGAGACTAGGGTGCTTTTTGATTGTGGCGTGACACACTCGTTCATCTCGGAGAGATTTACGGGAGTGTTGGGCTGTACCCTTGCGATGTTGACTGTCACTTTGGAGGTCAGCACACCCCTGGGTCTGGTGGGCACTGTGGGGAGCTTCGTCCCCGGCGCCACGATTGTTTCGGGAGACCAAGATTTTCAGGCAGATCTGGTCTTGCTACCGATGGAGGACTTCAACGTTATTCTTGGGATGGACTGGCTGTCCCAACATGATGTGCGTGTCCTTTGCCGTGAGAGGAAGGTTTTGATTCCGAGGAAGGGGTTGCCTGATATCATGATTAGAGGAGTCAGGAACAGAGGGGGCCGCATTGTGGTGTCAGCTTTGAGGGCTCAGAAGTTGATGCAGCAGGGTTGCAGAGTATTCCTAGCGACGCTGGTTATTCCAGAGGCTGAGTTACCGAGGTTGGACGAGATAGATGTGGTGCGAGAGTTACAGAGGTGTTTCCAGATGATATTCCAGGATTGCCGCCTCCGCGAGAGATGGAGTTTTGCATTGAGCTGGCAGCAGACACCTCACCACAGTCGAAAGCCCCGTACAGGATGGCGCCCGCAGAGTTGGCAGAGTTGAAGAAGCAGCTACAGGAGCTGATGGAGGTTGGTTTCATCAGACCGAGTATCTCACCTTGGGGCGCGCCAGTGTTGTTTGTAAAGAAGAAGGACGGGTCATTGAGGATGTGCGTTGACTATAGGATGTTGAACAAGGTCACCATCAAGAATAAGTATCCCCTACCTAGTAGGATTGAGGACTTGTTCGATCAGTTGCAGTCAGCGAAGGTCTTTTCTTAGATAGACCTACGTTCATGATACCATCAGCTGAGGATCCGAGAGGAGGATGTCCAGAAGACAGCATTCAGGACCAGATATGGGCACTATGAGTTCTTGGTGATGCCTTTTGGGTTGACGAACGCTTCGGCAGCTTTCATGGATCTGATGAACCGGACGTTCAGGCAGTACTTGGATAGTTGTGTCGTTGTCTTTGTGGATGATATCCTGATCTACTCACCCGATGTGGAGCAGCACAGAGAGCACCTGCGGATAGTACTTAGCATTTTGAGAGACTAGAGGTTGTATGCTAAGTTCTCGAAGTGCAAATTCTGGTTGGACAGAGTCTCTTTTCTTGGTCACATTGTTTCTGCGGAGGGTATTTCGGTGGATCCGGTGAAGGTAGAGGCAATGACTGAGTGGAGAGCCCCTACGAGCGTGATGGAGATCAGAAGCTTTGTTGGATTGGTGGGTTACTACCGTCGCTTCATGAAAGACTTCTCGAGCTTAGCTGGACCGCTGACAGCCCAGACGCAGAAGGGAGTCACTTTTGTTTGGTCCCAGAAGTGCGAGGACAACTTTCAGGAGCTAAAGAGACGACTGACGACAGCTCCAGTTTGACTCTGCCGAGCGGCACAAGAGGTTTTGTGGTCTACAGTGACGCGTCTGGTGTTGGTTTGGGTTAAGTGTTGATGCAGCACGGGAGGGTGATTGCATACGCTTCGAGGCAGCTGAAGACTCATGAGAAGAATTACCCGACGCATGACTTGGAGTTGGCAGCCGTTGTGCACGCATTGAAGACGTGGAGACACTACCTGTATGGTGAGCAGTTCGAGGTATTCACCGATCACCAGAGTCTGAAGTACCTCTTCTCCCAGAAGGAGTTGAATATGAGACAACGCCGTTGGTCGGAGTTCATTAAGGACTACGATTTCACCATCTCCTACCACCCGGGGAAGGCGAATTCAGTTGCAGACGCCTTGAGTAGGAGAGTGGAGGTATCAGTTGCAGGCTTGTGCCTTCAGGAGTGAAGACTGCTTGAGTCTTTGGCAGAGTGGAGGTCGTTCACTGGAGACTCTGAGGGAGCAATGTTAGCTGGGTTGTGGGTGGAGCCACAGACAGTCTCACAGGTAGTGCAGGCGTAGCGTGAGGATGATGAGTTGGCCAGTTTGCTGGAGTTGACTGCCAGAGAGGGGTCAGATTTCAGTGTTGGGGTCGATGGAGGTCTGAGATTCAGAGGGCGGATCTGGGTGCCGAGGGTTGATGGGATGAGAGATGACATCATGGAGGAGGCACACCGAGCGAAGTACACCATCCATCCAGGTAGCACGAAGATGTATAAGGACCTGCAGCGGAACTTCTGGTTGAGAGGCATGAAGAAGGACATTGCAGAGTTTGTGAGTCGGTGTTTGGTCTGTCAGCAGGTGAAGATTGAGCACCAGAGGCCAGCTGGGCCTATGCAGAGTATCGAGCTTCTAGAGTGGAAGTGGGAGTACGTGACGATGGACTTCGTTACGGGGCTACCGAAGACGAGGTGGTTCCATGACGCGATTTGGGTGATAGTTGATAGACGGACCAAGTCGGCGCACTTCCTGGCCATTAGGACCACCTTGCCCTTGGAGAGTCTGGCGAAGCTGTATGTAGAGGAGATCGTCAGATTGCACGGGGTACCGGAGAGCATCATCCCTGACAGAGATCCGAGGTTAACATCCAGATTTTGGGGGAGTCTGCTGCAGGCACTGGGGACACGTCTGAGGTTCAGTACAACCTTTCACCCTCAGACAGACGGCCAGTCAGAGAGGACTATCCAGACCTTAGAGGATATGCTGAGGGCTTGCGCGCTGGACTGGGCTGGACACTGGGATGAGCATCTACCTCTGATCGAGTTCGCCTACAACAACAGCTACCATGCTAGTATTGGGATGGCACCGTATGAGGCATTGTACGGGAGGCCATGCAGAGCACCGGTATGCTGGAGTGTCGTAGGTGAGAGGCAGTTAGTGGGCCCGGAGCTTGTGCAGATGTACGCAGAGAAGGTTGACCGGATCAGGAGGAGGTCGGCTACAACACAGAGCAGACAGAAGAGTTATGATGACCGACGCAGGCGGACTTTGAGCTTCGAGGTTGGAGATCACGTCTTCCTGAAGATTTCACCAGCTCGGGGAGTGATGAGGTTCGGGAAGAAGGGGAAGCTCAGTCCGAGGTATGTCGGACCTTTTGAGATCTTGGACCGTGTCGGGGAGGTCGCCTACAGAGTTGCTTTGCCACCACAGTTCTCTGGCCTTCACAACGTCTTCCATGTGTCTATGTTGAGGAAGTACGTTGCAGACCCGACACATGTGATAGAGATTGCAGTGCCTGAGATTCGACAGGACTTGTCACTTGAGGAGAGGCCAGTTGAGATCATCGATCGGATGGACCATCAGCTCAGGAGGAGGACCATTCCGATGGTTAAGGTCAGATGGCAGCATCACAGTGAGCGCGAGGCCACCTGGGAGATCGAGGAAGAAGTTCAGAAGCAGTATCCGGAGCTTTTCGGTAAGTTACTTTTCTGATTTCGGGGTGAAATCCTTTTAATGAGGGTGGATTGTTATGATCTAATCCCTCATTAGGGATTAAACCCACGAAATTAGGGTTGGAAGCATGGGTTTTGGTGTGCTTGCATGGGGAAGAGAAGAATGATGATGGGTTTAGGGTGATAGGTCGGGGGCGGGTACTGTAGCTTGTATTAGGTTTTGTTTAAAAACCAAAACTCACCCATTGTTTCCTTTGTTGCTCATTCCGTTTTCCACCCAAAACTCACCCTTTCCCTTGCATCCCGGCGACCAGAGGAGGAGCTCCGACGACGAGGTGGAGGAGCACGCGAGGGAGGAGCGACGAGAACGGAGGAAGGAGGGAGAAGAAGCTAGAATCACCGAGGAGAAGGAGGAGCTCGCCGGCGCGCATCTCTCCACGGTGAAAGCTATGCCAAGTCTTCATAATAACTCCCCAAGTGGTGTGGGAGTGTAGGGGGTGGCGTTGGTGTCGTTTCCCCGGCGAAAAACCCACTGAACCAAGGTTGAAGACGACTGGTTCGGTCGACCGTTGTGTGTCTCGGTCGACCGAACATCGTCTAAATGATGCCTATTCAGTGGCAATTATGTATTGTTCGGTCGACCGTGTGAGGTTCGGTCGACCGATATCAGTGAATAATAACTTACTGCCCGAAAACGGTCGAACGATGTCTGTGTGACGGTCGACCGTTTATGCCAAATTTTAGCGGGAATTTCTGAGGGTTATATTAGCCCGGTCGACCGGTGTTTGGTTCGGTCGACCGAATCCCTGTAGATAGGTTAGACAGACCTTCGGCCGACCGAGTGTGTGTCTCGGTCGACCGAACTGCGCAAAGTCGGTCAAGAGCGTTGACCATCTAAACGGTCGACCGCTCATTGTGATCCGGTCGACCGACCGCGTGCAGTTTTCCTGCAGTGAAGTGCTTGTTGATCAGGTCGACCGGAAGAGTTTCGGTCGACCGAATGCAGCGGACAGGATTCGTGCAGTTTTCTAGTTGGTTGAACGGACCCTAGTTCGATCGACGGGATATATATGTATATAAAATGTATAGCGTAGACCTTCCAAACGGTCGACCGCTAGATTGATCTTGTTCGACCGGTGGGTCGAATTATCATTGGTGGATTTCACTTTCGTCGAGGGCGATTTCTGTTGGACCCCTTGAGCCTGTGCGGCAGAGGGATGCCTTCCATGCCTGTGTGGGTGGGAGATGCCTTCTTCCTTGTGTAGGGAGGGGTTGCACTTTCCGTGTGTCGGAGAGCGAGGTCACTTGTGCATGTGCGGCCGAGAGACGCCTTCTTCCTTGTGTAGGGAGGGGATGCACTTTCCTTGTGTAAGAGAGCGATGAGATTACTGTGGGCCCGAGGTGGTTTTGCATTGCATGTGCATTCTTGGCTTTTCGTCTTATTTTTCTGTTTATGATAGGAGATGTTGGCATACGGGGTTCCTTGCGGGAACTCAGGCAGATTTTGTGTTTCATTTTCAGGGAGCAGGCAGTCGTAGGTTGGTGGTGACCGAGGGGAGTACCTCCGGGATCGGGTCCTGTCATCTTATCTTTTTGTAGAGGTAGTGATTACAGTAGTTATGTATTAGACATGTAATCACTCTTTTGACACTCTGTATTATGACTTCCACGTGGAGATATTTTATATATATGTATTCAGTTGACTTTTCTAGTAACGTGCCCTTGTTGACCGTTGATGGTCGTATGTTTATGTTTTAATTTGAAAATTTTCTTCCGTTGTTCCGGGACGTTACAGACATAGTTGGATTTGAGTCATTATGCATGTGAACATATTTGCTTTATTTCAATTATTGTCTTGTATGTTTTAATGATAATGTTTTATCATATTTCATGTTGAGGCAAAGTTGAATTTGAGTTTTATGGATTTCATGTGTCATATGTTTTGATGAGAACATTTGAGCACACACATTTTCCCATTCGCATTCTTTCTATACCCCTTGAGGGGTTTAGTTTCATTGATTGTTTTTTCGATTTTCCACACATTGTAGTTTAATTTTGATCAAATCTCTTTTTTCTTCTCCCTCACTCGAGTATCGTGAATCTGACTCATACGTGCCTCTATTGACCGAGCCGTATTTACCACCGCTTCAACGCAATCGCGTACTTACGATTATTTTAACTGATTCAATCAAGATAGTAAATACACTCTTGGAAATTATTATTAACCTAATTTAGAAAGTAAATATTATCATGCTTCTGTAAAGTAAACGTGTCTCTTATGTGAAAATTCACTGACGTGGAATTTTTTTTCCCGGTGGACTCCACAGTCACGTTCGTCACGCATGCTTCCAATAATTGATTCCCTTTTCAAAATAACCGAGGGAAATCAGATCTATCCAAGAACCAGAACTCAAAGCATTTACTCTGTTCGAGTGTTGGAGACTGGAGTCGACCGACATTACAAACTCACCGAACGCTTCACATTTAAGAATCTCCCTGCCCCCTCTCACAAATAAATCTCCTCCCACTTCCACGTGTAGGCGTGTACCCCTCCCACACCCCCGCACCCTACAAACTCCTCAAACTACCAAAACCACCAACACACACCAAAACCACTCTACCATGGATTCCCAACCCCTCCACCGCACCCCCGCCGTTGACGGCGTCTCCGACAAGCTCAAACGCCTCTCCACCAGCCGCTTCTCTCTCACCTCCATAACCCTCAAGAAGCTTCCCACCCTCCACGACTCCACTCCCACCCACACCAACCCCATCTCCCTCAACCCCTACTACAACCCCCGTCCCGGCTTCTTCATCGCCTCGTCCGACGTCATCCTTAACAATATCCTCTTCGACCTCTCCTTCTCCGACTCCAACTCCGACTCCGATGACGCCGATTCAGCCCCTCTCCTGGCCTTTCACCGGGCCGGGCCGAGACGGACGATATTCTTCGACCCGGCGGAAGTGAAGGCAGCGATCGTCACGTGCGGCGGGTTGTGCCCCGGGATGAATACGGTTATAAGGGAGCTTGTTGTGGGGCTCTGGGAGCTGTATGGGGTGAGGAGGATTTACGGGGTGCCGTCCGGGTACCACGGGTTTTACTCCGCTGAGCCGATCGAGCTTCACCCGAAGATGGTTGAGGATTGGCATAGGAGAGGTGGGACGGTGTTGACGACTTCGAGAGGTGGGTTTGATCTGGAGAAGATCGTGGATGCCGTCGTCGCCCGAGGGTTTAATCAGGTCATTGTTTTTAATTTTGTTTGTTTGCATGTTGTTGCGTGTTGTTTTTTCCAGATTCTTTGTTGTCAGTCTTTGCTTGTAAGAAAAGGTGATTAATATATTTTGTGTCGAGAAGTTCTCAGATTTTAGTTTATTTACATGATTTTGTTTGATATGTTTTAAACAAAATTACTTTTTTATTTTGGTTGATCATATTAAGAATTTATTCTTTGTCATCATTGTTCTCGCCATATGGAACGTTATGATGAACAACCATAACTGGGTTTTAAAGTGCATCATAGATTCATAGTGAATGAATTTGTTATGGGACCATGACCTTGTTGATTTCGCGGACTTTATTTGCTTAGGCAATGTTAGGAACTTAGGATATAAACTGTAGTTGTAGCTTTAGCTGTTTTATCGCTTTTTTTTCTTTCTTCATTACTTGCTCGGAAGGAACTTCTTTTTGTGCTTATTCGACTTTGTCCATCACTATGTTCTTCTCCTTGGGTTCTCTATGTAGCCATGAAATATCTTTTTGGGTTTTCGACTTCAAGTTTTGAAGTGTTGTCTTTCTCGACGCATACAAAGTTGCTATTGGTGGTGGCAAGCATAATCATCTTTCTTTTCTCACGGTGGTTATGAAGGCATATCATCTTTTGTAAGTAAAAGGTCTGTCCACTCACATGCCACTAGATCCTTATATGTATTCTTATCACAAATTGCTTTGCTTGATTACTTTAAGACTTTTTTAAAAGTTCAGATCTCATTTTTAAATCGAAGTAATACTTTAGTGTGGTCATATCTATCTATGTTTTTTTTGTTTTCGTTTATGCTTCGAGATCTTTTCCATATCTACCTGCTTGGTATTTTACTTTGCAGCTGCAACCAAGATATTCCATTGACTGTTCATTAAGTCGTCTATCTAGTGTGATCGACGTTCTTCTCATCAGATAAAATTTTGCTTCAGTTCATCTTGCCATGTTTTGGGCTTTTGTAATTTTCTTATGCTATTAACGTCAAAACATAATTGGACTACTTTCAAGAATGTTATCGAGAATGAAACTAATGGCGCACATATGTTCTTGTTTCAAATATGTAACCAGAAAATTATAAACTAAACTGATATTGTTCACTTGTGAAGTTTAAAGAGTCACAATGCTAATGCAACTTCCTATTGGATGAATTTGATTCGAGGCAATAAACCAAAGAGAGTTGAAAATATTGTTTAAATAGGAACTAACACTACATCAACCATGATGTCTGTAAAATTTTAGGCACCTCATTAATATAGGCTTTGGAGCAGTCTAGCATAAAAAAAAATCACATGGTTATGACTTATGCTTCTTCAAACAAGTCCATCTATCTCAACCTTTTGTTGCTTGTGTTTTTGGGTTGCTTGTTTCTTTTCTGATGACAGTTTAAATTTAGTGAGCCATTGTTAATATGATTGATTTCTTTAACATGGTTCATATCTAGATCTTTGATCTCGTTAGGAGTGAAATAAATGGGAAAGCTTGACAAAAAAACATTTGCTGTCTATTGGTTTTTCTTGTTAAGAAAGACAAAAAAATTGCACAAGTATGGTGTTTTGTTTGATACTTCTCTGGACTATTTTTAAAATATTCAAATGATCAGCTCTATTTGGTTGGTGGTGATGGAACCATGCGTGGAGCTGTTAAAATCTTCAACGAAATCCAACGTCGAGAACTGAAGATATCAGTAGCTGGCATCCCCAAAACAGTTGACAATGACATCGGCATTATAGACAGGTCATTTGGTTTCCAAACTGCAGTTGAGATGGCACAGCAGGCAATCAATGCAGCTCATGTCGAAGCTGAGAGTGCTGTAAATGGCATCGGTCTGGTTAAACTGATGGGCCGCAGCACAGGTCACATTGCTCTTCATGCTACACTTAGCAACCGCAACGTGGACTGTTGTTTGATACCTGAGAATGAGTTTTACCTCGAAGGAAAGGGTGGACTGTTTGAATTCCTTGACCAACGATTAAGGAGAAATGGAAATGCTGTCATTGTTGTTGCTGAAGGTGCAGGACAGAATCTCATTCCAAGAACCGATAAGCAGAAAGAAGAGAAAGACGAGTCAGGGAATCCGGTGTTCTTAGATGTTGGACCTTGGCTGAAGTCTGAGCTGAAGCACTGGTGGGAAAGAGAGCACCCTGGGGAGCTCTTCACTGTGAAATACATCGACCCGACTTACATGATCCGTGCTGTTCCAGCCAATGCAACGGACAGTCTTTATTGCACTCTGGTCGCACATTCCTCCATTCATGGTGTAATGGCAGGGTACACAGGATTTGTGACTGGGCCGATTAACGGGAACTACGCGTATATTCCGGTGGAAGATGTTGCGGTGGCTAAAAATTTGGTCGATGTTGGAGATCACAAGTGGGCGTGGGTGAGATCTGTCAATAGTCAACCAGACTTTGCGAGGAGGAAGGATGAGTGATGTGAATGATTTGGTGTTAGTCGATGTCTTTAGCTTTTAATTTTCATTTGCAGGATTGATGGCTATAACCTGTTGTTCTAGAAGAGATTGTATTTCCATTTTTAATGTTTGTTATGTGTTTCTTGTTGATTGGGAACATATATGGTTTTTCGGTGATTGATGAATATTATGCTTCCTTTGTCGCCAGAGTAGCGCACCTAGTCGTTTGTCACGTTCTCTTCGTTATTTTCAAAATAATTAAGTTCTGTCTCTCGCAAAACAATATTTTCCCCGAACAAAGAGAATTACATGTTAAATTGACAGGTTCGAGAATAGGGTGACTACTCTGTGCATGATTTTTAGAATTCTTCGTTGTTTGTAATACTACATATCAATGTTTTGACTTTTGAAGGCAGTTTCAGCATTACAGAGTAGCAGTTGACGACTGCTTAAGAGGAATTCCTTCTATGTGGTGGCTAATTCAATATGTTGCAATTGTTTTCTGGTCGTCTTTTGATTGGCCTATTGATCAATTTGGGTTGTGAAATTGCTGCTCGATCATATCATTTTCGCTACCTTTTTCCTTCGCGTGGAACAATATCCTGCTATTAGCACTAAATGTCCTTTCAATTTGGGAAAATCCTGACCCAACTTGATCCAACACATTAAGGACAATTTAGGCTGGCGTTAAGATACTACCAGATTTAACTTAGAATCTGACTACTCTAGAAAGGTATTGTCGCCTTTCTTGTCTTAATCCACTTAATTTTTTGCAAGCTAGGATATGAAAATATTTCACACATAACGTAAATGAGGGCTGAGGGGAGATTTGATATCCTTAAAATGAGTAAATTTAATCTCACTAATAACTTGAAATTTGAACTCCGAATAAAAAATCTGAGTCGGCCATCTTGATCTATTACTCATTTCGAATATATATATACATCGAAAAACAACAAATTTAGAATCATTTGACATAAGATTAAGAGATTGGGTTTTTTAACGAATGTAATACGTTGTTTTTGCATATGTTTGAATGGTTTCAGATACTTTTTATTATTTTTGACATACATAGATAATAATTCGTATATCAAGATCTTCGGTTTGGATGTTCCATGTGAAGTTTAAATCTCAAGTTATTAACCAGGGTAAATTGATAATTTATTTCGATGATAGATAATGCTAACTAAATATATTTTGAATTATTGTCTCTACACTCATAATTCCTTGAATATACATATCAGTGTATTCGTCCTAAGATCTTAATGATAATAAGAGATGAAGAGACTACAAGAAACGAAGATGACCAAAGCATATAAGGTCGAAGAAGAATCAAAAAGTGATGAGCGTGGACTCGGGAAGAACCAAATATTGAGGGTTTGCTCATTGTGGACTCGTTTACCCCTTTACCTTTCTTTTTTTTGCCACCACAATGGAGGTATGTTACATGTCTCCAACTGTATTGTGAAAAACTCATTGAAGTACAAGGTCATTGACCAGTTAAAACCATGTAGAACATGTAACATCCCGGAACAACGGAAATTTAAAATTTTAATTTAACCAGACAATATCAAATAAACTCATCAACGGGAATGTCACTCAAATAAATCAACAGTCGGTGCACCAATAATACAACAGAGTTTGTCAAAAGACGTGATTACAACAGTACAATGAAAAGACAGGTAATGCAATCACGGTGACCTCGAAGAGTCCGATGAGGATCCTGGCCCCAAAATGTGTGCGCCCGCTGTCACCACCCGGCAGAACCTACTGCGGTCCTGAAACATGAATCAAACAATGATGCCTGAGTTTCCCATTAGGAAAACCCGTATGCCAAGCTCACCTATATGCATGCAATAGTACGGTAAAAGAACCTATCATACTAGTAGCATGTCATGTCACATCTGCAATGCATCAAGTCCCTCAACAGGGTAAACAAGACCTAAGTCCAACAATAACGACACAACATCGGCGGCACAACATACGTCTGGCACAACATCGGACGGCACAACCACAAGTCGGAACATCGTTGGCATCATCATCGTCGGCAACAACCTCGACGGCATCGCCGGCACAACATCGGCGGTACAACATACGTCCGACAAAACATCGGACGGGTCCAGACCGTAGTCTGCAAGGTCATCATGCTCCACGAGACATGCGTCACACGCATTGGGATCCGCGATCCCTTAGGTCTACTACTCATCAGAGAGTAAGGCAACAACACGTCACACCACATCCAATCAGGAGGTGGCGCGACCCAAGTGTCCACACTCTTCCACACGGCGGTCCCTGGGCGGTACATCACGTACCCGCCGTCACCTCCCGGGTCATGCTCTAAGCGAGGACACGAGTTTCCGTGGACAGAGTTGACACAACACAAGACCAGGAATCCAGTTCTGCACACAAACGGTCGACCGAAAGAGCCTAACCGGTCGACCATCCCCAATAGGTTCGGTCGACCGAAAGTCTACAACGGTCGAACTATTCTGCGGGTCACCTAAGTCCAAATGGTCGAACAGATGTCTAAAACCGGTTGACCGAATACGAGGTCAAAATCCGGAGTTGGTCAAAATCACCAAAGACTATTCGGTCGACCGACTCAGGGGTCCCGGTCGACCGAAAACTACCAAGGTCATCCTAATAGTCTACGTCAAATAACGGTCGAACGATATACATAAAATGGTCAAACAACATGCATAAATCTCAAGTACACTTAAGTTCCGGTCGACCCAAAAGCAAGGAACGATCGACCGAAAACCAACAGGAAGCCCCAAACTCACCAGCACAAAAGCAACCGGTCGACCGCCACTCTGGCATCGTTCGACCGGTGATGGTTAAAGTCGGGTAAAACACTACATCGGTCGACCGCCCATAGGGACCCGGTCGACCGTTGGTCATCTTCAACCTCGCGCCAGCCGAGGATTTACGCACATCTCGTCGCCGGGGAGGCCTCCGACCTCCCCCGACCGACCAACAAAACCATCCCACGAGAGTTAGCAACCAAAAAACACACTAGAAGCTGGCATACCTCAAATGTGCGATCCCCGGAGAAGATCGGAGATCCAAACCACACCAACTCCTCAGCGGCCGCCTACGTCCCGTGCGCCTCGCGTTTCTCCTCCAACACCCAGCTGGCCTCCACGTGCCGGAGACGCCTCCATAAGGTCTGGTCGGAAGAGAGGAAGGGAGTGAGTGAGAGAGAGCAAATGAGGGAGAGAAACAGATTCTCCACTTAAACCCAAAACCAAATCTTGCACCAACAGTGACCTACTCATCCAACATATCACCTCTCTTCCATCAACAATACTCGCCACATTTCTCTTCCCCATGCAAACCCCTCTAATCCCGGGGTTAACCCTAAACATGGGTTAGGATCCTAACAATCCACCCACCTTAAAAGGATTTTGTCCCGAAATCAAAACAAACTACTCACCGAAAAGCTCTGGATACTGCCTTCTGACTTCCTCCTCGATCTCCCAAGTGGCCTCGCACTCACTGTGATGCTGCCACCGGACCTTCACCATCGGAATGGTCCGCCTCCTGAGTTGGTGATCCATACGATCAACGATCTCGACTGGTCTCTCCTCGAGTGACAAGTCCTGCTGTATCTCTGGTACTGCAATCTCAATCACGTGGACTGGATCATGCATACATCTGCACGATCTCTTCCCCACTAACTGCCTCTCACCCACATCACTCCAGCATACCGGTGAAGGGAATGTGTTCTAAAAGTTTTACTTTTAAATGTCAATTATTATGAATTGAATGAGAAATTATTTTGTTCCTTATTTATGTTATTCGTCTTTTAGAAGTGTTAAGGAAGAGGTTCTTGGTCCTTAACCGTAGAGCTTTAAAAGATATTGGTTTACATAAAACAAAAGATATTCGCAATCATGGTAATTAACATGGGACATTAATTACCAAGTTAAGATTGTCGTGTTGGTCATAGATCACAGTAGCTCTACAAGTGAGTGACAACACGGGTACACAAAAGAGGAAAATATTACTTTTGTATACTGAATAGACCTAATAAGTAAAACATTATAGAATTGTGTTTTCTGTGTCATTAATGTTTTACTGTGTCTTTGGTTCTTTGATATGAGACTTATATCCGATCGCTTAAGAATTGCTTAATTAGACTAGTGTCTTGATCTATCGATGAGTGTAGTGTAAAGGCATTGGTTGGTTAAGTATGACTTTTGTTGGAGAAGATAGTTAGTCAAAAGATTATCATTGCCCCTCTTAATTGAGTGATGATATTAGTGGGCCCCTTGATAAAGCAAAGTTATAATTTGCACAAGGTGATTTGAGTTAAGTCACATATTTATAACAAGCTTAAATAGATCAAGAAATGAATACTAATACAAAGATGACACAATACTACTTTGTGTGTATTCTTAATATCATGTGGCAAGGGACGGACACAAGTGGTGCACTCCATCACTAAATCAATCGGGTTTTGGTTCGAGTGGAATTAAGACATCTAACTAATTGGGAGCTATAATGTCTAGCTAGATACCGCTTATAGCTTGTGATATTAAGCTCTTAATATCGCTGCCAACTTAGTCTAGATCCTCCCATAGGTCACACCGTAAAAACCGGGAAACAAGAAGCTTGACTTTTGGTTCATATGATGTGTCGGGTTTCTTATAGAAAATATGACACATGTGGTGAACAAGTAAAATCAACTATGTTGTATATAACATAATTAGAATCATGATAAATTCATATGAGATGCATATATTATGGGGGTGCAATAATTTATTATTGCATAGGATAATATATTGCATAAGTTGTGAATTTGCTAAAACCCCAAAAGTTCAAATTTTGTTGGAAATAAATCCAAAATTTGAAGAAGGCTAAATCGGGTAAAAGTTCGGCAATCCGTTATGGTTCGGTCGACCGAAGGATCTGTGGATCGGTCCACCGAACGTGGAACAGATAGTCATAGTTGATTGACCGAACTTGACCAAAGTGCCTGGAACTCTTGTACGGTGTACCGAACCAGAAACGGTCGACCGAACAATGTCCAGTTCTGATATTTTCGGTTAACCGAATGGCACTCGGTCTTAGACGAGAATTCGTCCGATCGGTGAAGGAGAATTTTTCTCCTTAAGAATCGGTCATCCGTCCAATACTCGGTAAAACAATCGTGACATATTCGGTTAACCGAGTGTAACTCGGTAAACCGAACTGCGATCGATTTTCTCTCCAGTAAAAATCGGTAACTCGGTAAAACAACCGAGAAGTTTGCTAAATATTTTCTCTCCTGAATTCACCACAAAAATCCACGAAATTTATCCTTGTTTTCTAAGTCTTTGGAAGGAGAAATCTCAGAGAATAAGGAAGGGGTTTGTAGCTAGATTCTAAGCTAGTTTGGAGATTGATTGGCTAGCTCCTTTCTCTCCAACCTTGTTTAGGGTTTCAGTGAACACTCGGAGGGATCCGGCGCAACGAGAAACGACGATCGTCTTCCTCAACGTCTCTGGAACATCAAGAAGTTTTAGAGAACTTCTAGGTATGAATTTCGGAGTTCCTTGTGTTTGTTTTAATAATTTTTTGAAACTAGTTATTAAAACAAACTGATACATGCATGAAATAAATCGTAGAAAATTGTAATTGATCCTTATTATACATAAAAATTTCGAAAATATATATGTATGATTAAACATGAAATCCTACATTGGTATCAGAGCTTAGGGTTCAATTTTCTTATGATTTAAGGTTGTAAATGAATTTAGTTTACCATATAGGATTTAAACAATTCGGTTTACTGGTTTTTCGGTCTATGAATGTTTTGTTGATATAATTCTCTATAATCATTCGTTTTAAAATGTTCTAAGTGTTTTAAAACATGCCATGTAATTATTAGAATTAAGATTTAGACATTAGTCTAACTTACAATAATTTCGTTTTATAAAGAAATGATTATTTTGTAAGAGAATCAACAAAACCGAAAAACTACGGTTCATCTTTCCATTGGAAATTGGATGGACAGCGGTTCAAAATTATTTTTGAATTATGGATGGATGAAACACATTTTTAATGGATTTCAAATTTTTTTTCAAAGAATTGTTTGGGATTCTAGATGATTGATAAACTAGATTGTATAGTTTATAGCAATATTGCGTGCATGGATGCTCGAGTTGTCTTTGCAGGAATTGTAAGTTGTCTTCAAGGATCGAAGGGAACATATGAACTCACACGATGTGTATTGTGTGAATGGTTTAATTTTTGTTTTTATCTTGCTATGCATGTGATGAATGTGTTGAATGTTAGGATGTGTATGGATGATAATATGCATGATAACCTAAAATTCTGAATCACATGTTAATATATGAAATTGTCCAACAAAAGTTAAGAGTAATTTTCCTTCTTATTTCATCCACTAGCAGCCATTGATCGAGGGATACTCTGCTCGCCCTTAGCGGGAGATAGCTCCCTCCATCTTTGGGAATAGTGGGAGATATAATGGTTGTCTATTGTTGTGCCACGATTAAATATATGAGATACGTTTCACCCTTGTGAACCCCAAATATGTTTAGTTGTGAATACAATGGATAAACGTATCTCGTATCAAATGAAAATAAGTTTTCTTAACATTACCTAGAGCCCTCGCTCGGTTTTGGGAAAAAGTTTTTCTTACGAGGATAGGTCGCATTCCCTCATAATTAAAACGACAAGAATCACAAGAGTTTGAAGATGCTAATGTTGCTAAAATTCAAAAAGGTTGTGATTAGAAAGAGTTTTTCTTACCTTGATATTGTGATGTATTTGATAGCCCTTAGCTAGTCTATATTGCAATTGATAGGATCTTGGATCGCTGCATTTATGGGCAAAATTTTATTTGCAGTATTTACATTTATATTCGATATATATATGTATGTGTTTTAAAACATAAAACTGGCATTAAAATCCTGTATGATTTATTTTGTAGAAAAATGTCGAACATCCAACCTATCGTACGATCCACGATAGAAAAACACCCTTTAGCAAATGATGGCTCAAACTTCATTAGTTGGCAACTCAAACTCAACATCGTGTTAAAGTTTGAGAAACTATCTCACATTTTGGAAGTTCCAATCCCAAAATGGAATGAGTGATTAACCGATGAAGAGAAAGAGGCTAAAGCCAAGTGGGAAGACCAAGAGAACCAAGTTCACGGTCTTATGCTAGCATCCATGGGTGACTCGCTTCAAGCGAAGTACTTGGATTCGAAACCCAAGAAGACCATGGAGGCTTTATCTAAGATGTTCATGGATAGTGCCCGAAAGGAGCGCTATAAGACCACCATCGTACTCACAAGGTGCCATATGGCGGAGGGAACATCGGTATCTATGCATTTTCTCACGATGCAAGGATACCTTGAGAAGTTGGCAAATCTCTCTAGACCAATGCCCGAGGACATTGCTGAAGATATGATTCTTGGCTCTCTAGCCCCGTCCTTTAAGGACTTTGTGATGCACTATCACGTGCGTGAAAAGGGGGTGAGTCTTGAGGAGCTGCACAACGCTCTCAAAACTGCTGAAGTTGACATGGGCAAGGGTAGGGACAAGCACGTCCTTGCCGTCCATGGGAAGAGCCAAAAGATTGGTAAAGGAAAGGGCAAATCTACCAAAAGTGGTTCGATCAAGAGCAAGGGAATTGGAGGTGCTCATAAGAGTGCTTCGAGGGGGAAATCTCAGAAATCTCCAACTCCCAATACGGAGTGCTTTCACTGCGGTGAAAAGGGACACATCCGGCCAAATTGCCCCACGTACAAGGAAGACCTTGACAACGGAGTGATTGAACGTCGGCGCCCCAAAAAGGCCAAAGGTATATTCGTCCAATACTCGGTAAAACAATCGTGACATATTCGGTTAACCGAGTGTAACTCGGTAAACCGAACTGCGATCGATTTTCTACCTTTGATAATTAAGATATTAATTTGATCAATGGTTGGATTAGCTCCAAACTTGGTCAAACGTTTTGTGGATGCATGTAATGCATTATGGAATTAGTTTGTGAGATAAAATGTCAAGAAAACATGGCTTAAGAATAGCCATGATTGAGAATAAGATTGGAGCCTATAAATAGGTCCTTATTCTCCTTAATTATGTTTGAAGTTTGCTAAATATTTTCTCTCCTAAATTCACCACAAAAATACACGAAAATTATCTTAGTTTTCTAAGTCTTTGGAAGGAGAAATCTCAGAGATTAAGGAAGGGGTTTGTAGCTAGATTCTAAGCTAGTTTGGAGATTGATTGACTAGCTCCTTTCTCTCCAACCTTGTTTAGGGTTTCGGTGAACACTCGGAGGCATCCGGCGCAACGAGAAGCGACGATCGTCTTCCTCAACGTCTCTGGAACATAAAAAAGTTTTAGTTAACTTCTAGGTATGAATTTCGGAGTCCCTTGTGTTTGTTTTAATAATTTTTTGAAACTAGTAATTAAAACAAACTGATACATGCATGAAATAAATCGTAGAAAATTGTAATTGATCCTTATTATACATAAAAATTTCGAAAATGTATATGTTTGATTAAACATGAAATCCTACAGTGGTATCAGCGCTTAGAGTTCAATTTTCTTATGATTTAAGGTTGTAAACGAATTTAGTTTACCATATAGGATTTAAACAATTTGGTTTACCGTTTTTTCGGTCTATGAATGTTTTGTTGATATAATTCTCTATAATAATTCGTTTTAAAATGTTTTAAGTGTTTTAAAACATGCCATGTAATTATTAGAATTAAGATTTAGACATTAGTCTAACTTACAATAATTTCGTTTTATAAAGAAATGATTATTTTGTAAGAGAATCAACAAAACCGAAAAACTGCGGTTCATCTTTCCATGGGAAATTGGATGGACAGCGGTTCAAAATTATTTTTGAACTATGGATGGATGAAAAACGTTTTTAATGGATTTCAAAATGTTTTTCAAAGAATTGTTTGGGATTCTAGATAATTGATAAACTGGATTGTATAATTTATAGCAATATTGCGTGCATGGATGCTCGAGTTGTCTTTGCAGGAATTGTGAGTTTATATGTTCCAAATCAGCAACTATGAATGTATGTAATCATTATTATACAGGGGCTTATTTGTATGTAAAAGCCAAAATTCTCTCTTTCCTTCGTTTAGATAATTGCATTTGCATATGAGAGGTTTTTACATAGGACTTGCACTAGTCGGTTTTTTATCGAATGTGAGGAGCATGTTTATTTTCTGTAAAATCTACATCTCTGGTGCAAGAGGAAGTCGCCACTGTAGCGCATCGGTCGAGGATCAAAGATCAGGGATCGAGGATCAAGGATCGAAGGGAACATATAAACTCACACGATGTGGATTGTGTGAATGATTTAATTTCTGTTTTTATCTTGCTATGTATGTGATGAATGTGTTGAATGTTAGGATGTGTATGGATGATAATATGCATGATAACCTAAAATTCTGAATCACATCTTAATATATGAAATTGTCCAACAAAAATTAAGAGTAATTTTCCTTCTTATTTCATCCACTAGCAGCCATTGATCGAGGGATACTCTGCTCGCCCTTAGCGGGAGATAGCTCCCTCCATCTTTGGGAATAGTGGGAGATATAATGGTTTTCTATTGTTATGCCACGATTAAATATATGAGGTGCGTTTCACCCTAGTGAACCCCAAGTATGTTTAGTTGTGAATACAAAGGATAAACGTATCTCGTATCAAATGAAAATAAGTTTTCTTAACATTACCTAGAACCCTCGCTCGGTTTTGGGAAAAAGTTTTTCTTACGAGGATAGGTCACATTTCCTCATAATTAAAACGACAAGAATCACAAGAGTTTGACGATTTTAATGTTGCTAAAATTCAAAAAGGTTGTGATTAGAAAGAGTTTTTCTTACCTTGATATTGTGATGTATTCGATAGCCCTTAGCTAGTCTATAATGCAATTGATAGGATCTTGGATTGCTGCATTTATGGGCAAAATTTTATTGGCAGTATTTACATTTATATTCGATATATATGTATGTGTTTTAAAACATAAAACTGGCATTAAAATCCTGTATGATTTATTTTGTAGAAAAATGCCGAACATCCAACCTATCGTACGATCCATGATAGAAAAACACCCTTTAGCAAATGATAGCTCAAACTTCATTAGTTGGCAACTCAAACTCAACATCGTGTTAAAGTTTGAGAAACTATCTCACATTTTGGAAGGTCCAATCCCAAAATGGAATGAGAGATTAACCGATGAAGAAAAAGAGGCTAAAGCCAAGTGGGAAGACCAAGAGAACCAAGTTCACGGTCTTATGCTAGCATCCATGGGTGACTCGCTTCAAGAGAAGTACTTGGATTCGAAACCCAAGAAGACCATGGAGGCTTTATCTAAGATGTTCGTGGATAGTGCCCGAAAGGAGCGCTATAAGACCACCATCATACTCACAAGGTGCCATATGGCGGAGGGAACATCGGTATCTATGCATTTTCTCACGATGCAAGGATACCTTGAGAAGTTGGCAAAGCTCTCTTCACCAATGCCCGAGGACATTGCTGAAGATATGATTCTTGGCTCTCTAGCCCCGTCCTTTAAGGACTTTGTGATGCACTATCACGTGCGTGAAAAGGGGGTGAGTCTTGAGGAGCTGCACAACGCTCTCAAAACTGCTGAAGTTGACATGGGCAAGGGTAGGGACAAGCATGTCCTTGCCGTCCATTGGAAGAGCCAAAAGATTGGTAAAGGAAATGGCAAATCTACCAAAAGTGGTTCAATCAAGAGCAAGGGAGTAGGAGGTGCTCATAAGAGTGCCTCAAGGGGGAAATCTCAGAAATCTCCAACTCCCAATACGGAGTGCTTTCACTGCGGTGAAAAGGGACACATCCGGCCAAATTGCCCCACGTACAAGGAAGACCTTGACAACGGAGTGATTGAACGTCGGCGCCCCAAAAAGGCCAAAGGTATATTTGTTATTGAAATAAATTTAGCGACCTCTGTCCAGGATTGGGTAATTGATACCGGATCTTCTGCTCACATAGTTTCTAATGTGCAGCTACTCGTGGATAGGAAGGAACTCGTGAGGAACGAGGTAGAATTGAAGGTTGGAAATGATGCGAACGTTTCTGCGGTTGCACAAGGTTTTGTGGTGCTTCAATTATGTAGTGGTTTAAATTTATGTCTAAAGAATGTTTATTATGTGCCTTCGATTAGCAAGAACATTATTTATGTATCATGTTTAGATATGGATAATTTTAATATAAATGTTTCAAATTCTTGTTTGTCTATATCGAAGAATGGTGTTTTCTATGCAAATGCATTCATAAGGAATGGTCTCTATTTGCTTGAATTGAATAATAAACAAATCTTTAATATCAATAACAAAATACTTAAGACCACTCACGGGAATGATACTCTCTTGTGGCACTATCGTCTTGGTCACATAAATGAAAAACGCATCAAGAAATTGCAAGAAGCTAACCTTCTTGGTCTACTTGATTTTAAATCATTGGAGACGTGCCAACCATGTATAATGGGAAAATGACCAAAAAACCTTTCAAGAAGAAAGGTCCAAGGGCGAGTGACTTATTGGATTTGATACATTCCGATGTATGTGGTCCAATGAGTACTAGTGCACGAGACGGTTTCAGGTACTTCATTACGTTCACGGATGATTATAGTCGTTATGGCTATGTTTATCTAATGAGAAACAAAAGTGAATCTTTTGACAAGTTCAAATAATTCAAGAATGAAGTAGAGAACCAACTCGACAAGAAAATCAAGTCTCTACGAACGGATCGTGGAGGTGAGTACTTAAGTGCCGAATTTGACTCATACCTAAAGGAGTTTGGTATTGTACCTCAACTCACCCCTCCCGGTACACCTCACTGGAATTGGGTATCCGAAAGGAGGAATGGGACATTGCTCGACATGGTTCGGTCAATGATGAGTCTTGCGGAATTACCTCTTTACTTTTGGAGTTATGCACTACAAACTGCGGCTTACACACTAAATAATGTTCCATCCAAATCCGTGGAGAAAACTCCGTATGAGCTATGGAGTGGTAAAACACCTAAGCTCAATTTTGTCAAGATTTGGGATTGTGAGGCTTACGTCAAGAAATTGATGTCGACCAAACTTCAACCAAAAGTGGCTAAGTGCTTCTTTATTGGTTATCCTCGTGAGATAACAGGATACTACTTTTGGCATATCACCTCCAATCGATTGATTGTAGAGAGGGATGCCACATTTCTGGAAAATGAATTTCTGGAAAGAGTAAGAAGTAGTGGGAGTAGGGTTGTGCTTGAGGAAACTCGAGATACTCTACAAGATCATGATATGAATGATGACATTCAAGATCATGAGGGCCCAACCGAGATTCCTTTGGTTAGTGGGAACGTAAGTGAGTGACCCTCGCAAGAAATTGTGAGAGAATCTCAATCATCCCCACCTAGTGTACGTTCAAGAGTTGAACGTGAACCCACTCCTCCAGAAATAGTGGAAGAAGTTCGAGAGACACGAGAAGAACCAAAAGAACTAAGAAGGTCAACGAGGGAAAGGAAAAAACCCGACTTGTATCTGGGACTTCATGAAATCATGGTACTTGATACCAATGATCCCTTGACCTTCCAAGAAGCAATGGAAAGAGAAGACTCCAAACTATGGCTTAAGGCCATGGAATCCGAAATAGAATCCATGTATGATAATCAAGTGTGGAACATGGTTGACCTTCCTCAAGGGAAAAAGGTCATTCAAAATAAATGGATTTTTAAGAGGAAGATGGACATGGATGGGAACTTGACAACCTACAAAGCAAGGCTTGTAGCGAAGGGTTTCACTCAAGTTCAAGGAATTGACTATGATGAAACTTTTTCACCGGTTGCCATGTTCAAGTCTATTCGGATTATGCTCGCTATTGCCGCATTTCATGATTTTGAAATATGGCAAATGGATGTCAAAATGCCATTCCTTAGTGGGAACTTGGAAGAGGATGTGTACATGGTACAGCCTCGAGGTTTTGAAGATCCAAGGAATAGCGAGAAAGTATGCAAGCTTCAAAGATCCATTTATGGATTGAAGCAAGCATCAAGGAGTTGGAACAAACGCTTTGACGAGGAAGTGAAGAAGCTTCACTTCATTCAAAGTAAGGAAGAACCTTGTATATACAAGAAGGTTAGTGGGAGCCATGTAGTATTCCTAATCTTATAAGTCGATGACATATTGCTCATGGGCAATCATATTCCTTTGCTTGAGCAAACGAGAAGTTCATTGAAATCTGCATTCTCAATGAAAGATATGGGTGAGGCTCAATACATCTTGGGAATCAAGATATATAGAGATAGATGACGTAGACTCATTGGCCTCAGTCAACGTACATACATTGATAAGGTCTTGGAAAGGTTCAAGATGGACAACTCCAAAAAGGGCAGTGTGCCAATGAGTATGGGTGTGCAACTCAAGAAGTCACAACGTGCACAATCACGTAAGGACTTAGAGTACATGAAGGATGTCCCTTATGCTTCGGCAATTGGGTCGATCATGTACGCGATGACTTGCACAAGACCCGATGTCTCGTATGCTCTAAGCGTGAAAAGTCGTCACCAATCCAACGCAGGTCCTGAGCATTGGACTGCGGTCAAGAATATCCTGAAGTACCTTAACCGAACTAAAGATATGATTCTTGTTTATGGAGGAAAAAGGGAATTGATAGTCGAGGGTTACTCGGATGCGACTTTCATGAGTGATCCAGGCGATAGAAGGTCGCAATCAGGATATGTCTTTCTTCTGAATGGTGGAGTTGTGAGTTGGCGTAGCTTGAAGCAAACCACTACGGCCGATTCAACCACCACTTCAGAAGTCATGGCTGTCGCTGAAGCGAGCAAGGAAGGAGTGTGGATCAAGAAGTTCCTTGAAGAGCTTGGAGTAGTTCCCTCGAGCGAGGGACCCATTGAGCTATTTTGCGATAATAGTGCATCTATCTCGCAAATCAAGGATCCTAGATCACACCACAAAGTGAGGTACATGGATCGTAAGTACTTCGTGACGCGTGACCTCATCGACGAAGGCAAAATAAATCTTTTATAGGTGGACACCAACAGCAACACAGCTGATCCATTCACAAAACCCTTATCCCAAGCCAAGGGCGAAATGCATTTCGAGTCCATGGGATTGAGGAACCATGTAGATTGGCTTGATGATTGATATGTAATGGGGTTTACCCTAGTTATTATTGTTTTATACATTGAGTATGTATGTGAAAGAAAACTTTAATAACAAGTGGGAGATTGAAGGGAATGTGTTCTAAAAGTTTTACTTTTAAATGTCAATTATAATGAATTGAATGAGAAATCATTTTGTTCCTTGTTTATGTTATTCGTCTTTTAGAAGTGTTAAGGAAGAGGCTCTTGGTCCTTAACCGTAGAGCTTTAAAAGATATTGGCTTACATAAAACAAAAGATATTCGCAATCATGGTAATTAACATGGGACACTAATTACCAAGTTAAGATTGTCGTGTTGGTCATAGATCACTGTAGCTCTACAAGTGAGTGACAACACGGGTACACAAAAGAGGAAAATATTACTTTTGTATACTGAAAAGACCTAATAAGTAAAACATTATAGAATTGTGTTTTCTGTGTCATTAATGTTTTACTGTGTCTTTGGTTCTTTGTTATGAGACTTATATCCGATCGCTTAAGAATTGCTTAATTAGACTAGTGTCTTGAACTATCGATGACTGTAGTGTAAAGGCATTGGTTGGTTAAGTATGACTTTTGTTGGAGAAGATAGTTAGTCAAAAGATTATCATTGCCCCTCTTAATTGAGTGATGATATTAGTGGGCCCCTTGATAAAGCAAAGTTATAATGTGCACAATGTGATTTGAGTTAAGTCACATATTTATGACTAGCTTAAAGAGATCAAGAAATGAATACTAATACAAAGATGACACAATACTACTTTGTGTGTATTCTTAATATCATGTGGCAAGGGACGGACATAAGTGGTGCACTCTATCACTAAATGGATCGGGTTTTGGTCCGAGTGGAATTAAGACATCTAACTAATTGGGAGCTATAATGTGTAGCTAGATACCGCTTATAGCTTGTGATATTAAGCTCTTAATATCACTGCCAACTTAGTCTAGATCCTCCCATAGGTCACACCGCAAAAACCGGGAAACAAGAAGCTTGATTTTTGGTTCATATGATGTGTCGGGTTTCTAATAGAAAATATGACACATGTGGTGAACAAGTAAAATCAACTATGTTGTATATAACATAATTAGAATCATGATAAATTCATATGAGATGCATATATTATGGGGTGCAATAATTTATTATTGCATAGGATAATATATTGCATAAGTTGTGAATTTGCTAAAACCCCAAAAGTTCAAATTTTGTTGGAAATAAATCCAAAATTTGAAGAAGGCTAAATCGGGTAAAAGTTTGGTAATCCGTTATGGTTCGGTCGACCGAAGGATCTGTGGATCGGTCAACCGAACGTGGAACGGATAGTCATAGTTGATTGACCGAACTTGACCAAAGTGCCTGGAACTCTGGTACGATGTACCGAACCAGAAACGGTCGACCGAACAATGTCCAATTCCGATATTTTCGGTTAGCCGAATGGCACTCGGTCTTAGACGAGAATTCGTCCGATCGGTTAAGGAGAATTTTTCTCCTTAAGAATCGGTCATCCGTCCAATACTCGGTAAAACAATCGTGACATATTCGGTTAACCGAGTGTAACTCGGTAAACCGAACTGCGATCGATTTTCTGCCTTTGATAATTAAGATATTAATTTGATCAATGGTTGGATTAGCTCCAAACTTGGTCAAACGTTTTGTGGATGCATGTAATGCATTATGGAATTAGTTTGTGAGAGAAAATGTCAAGAAAACATGGCTTAAGTATAGCCATGATTGAGAATAAGATTGGAGCCTATAAATAGGTCCTTATTCTCCTTAATTATGTTAGAAGTTTTGCTAAATATTTTCCCTCCTAAATTCACCACAAAAATCCACGAAAATTATCTTAGTTTTCTAAGTCTTTGGAAGGAGAAATCTCAGAGATTAAGGAAGGGGTTTGTAGCTAGATTCTAAGCTAGTTTGGAGATTGATTGGCTAGCTCCTTTCTCTCCAACCTTGTTTAGGATTTCAGTGAACACTCGGAGGGCGAAACGAGAAGCGACGATCGTCTTGAAGGGAATGTGTTCTAAAAGTTTTACTTTTAAATGTCAATTATTATGAATTGAATTAGAAATCATTTTGTTCCTTGTTTATGTTATTCGTCCTTTAGAAGTGTTAAGGAAGAGGCTCTTGGTCCTTAACCGTAGAGCTCTAAAAGATATTGGTTTACATAAAACAAAAGATATTCGCAATCATGGTAATTAACATGGAACATTAATTACCGAGTTAAGATTGTCGTGTTGGTCATAGATCATTGTAGCTCTACAAGTGAGTGACAACACGGGTATGCAAAAGAGGAAAATATTACTTTTGTATACTGAATAGACCTAATAAGTAAAATATTATAGAAATGTGTTTCTTGTTAGGATCTATGACCCTCTAATCGATAGAAAATGCGGAATTAAAAATACTATCTATTTAGCCCTAATTAAATTCGGTTCACCGAAGTCCATTCGGTTCACCGTTCCAAGAAGGACAGTAGAATTGATTGGGCTCTGATCTACTCAAGTTCGGTTGACCGTGTATACTTCGGTATACCGAAGTAGCGCGGGAATTGCGCTGACAAAGCGTGGGAGATTGGTTTACCAATAACGGTCAAGTTAAATAGCCGTTGGTCTCCTAAAGCAACATGATTCGGTTGACCGAATGAAGTTCGGTGTACCGAATATGGATAAGTCAATTTGGCTTTAGGTCAAGATTTAAATACGACCGTTGGAGCAAAGTCCAAAACCGGTCCAGGCTACTTCGGTCTACCGAAGGCGGTTCGGTATACCGAGGTGGTTATTCCAGGGAACACCTAAAGGATTCTACACGGTTGACCGCAAGGTGTTCGGTGGACCGAACTCTACAAGATTCGGTTTACCGAGAAGGGTTCGGTTAACCGTGGGGATACGTGACAGAATCCTAATGTGCTCAAGTTTACATTAATCCTTAGGACTCAAATTATACTACATTACATATTGGTCCAAAGCTTGATTACATGTCTTGAGTCTTTATCTTCTTGTCCCCAAGCTCCTTAGCTTGATTCTTCATCAACCTATTAAGAATATCGCAAGTACACGAATATATATGCAATGCATGTATTCATGTTTGCTTACTTTGATTGTCTAGGTTGATTGATTAAATATAGATTAAGATTAGATTACTTAATCATCAAAACTAAATAAAGATTAAGGCTAAAAAGCCAACAATCTCCCCCTTTTTGATGATGGGAAATCTATATCTTAATATTTTGAGTTCAATTGTATTTCTCCCCTTTCTATATGTTTGGTTTCTTAACATATATGTAATCTATGCATTTACAAGATTTCTCCCCCTAACAACATGCATAGTTTATTTAAAATTGAAGCTCATCTTAATTCTTCTCCCCCTTTGACATCAATCAAAAAGCAAACATTAAGCATTTGATGCAAAGGTAAGAGATATCTAATTCTCCCCCTTAATTATATGATTTTGTACTTTAAGGCTCCCCCTATCAATTAGGCTAAATAGCAACAATGAGTATTAACAATTAAGTGCATTTCTATTCTCCCTCTTAGCCTATTTAACATCCATTTTACAATTTTACATTTATGATTATGGATGTTGTTATACGATATGCAATGAATAGGGTATAAGATATGCAATGAATTATATCATAAGATATGTCTATTAAGCTCTAAAATTTAGATTAGAATCAATCAAAATTTATACTGTCGTGGCGCTTTGAATTGACTCAACCCGTATTCGGTGATGCAACCGGCTTTAAATTTTTCTTTGAAGCTCATCCGGTCACCACCGATTTCCTCCAAGTACCTACAATTGAAGATTTTGGTACCCATTTTTGCTTGGGTCCAATCATGTTAGTTTTTGGAACCCAAACCATTTTGGTTTTAGGTGCCCAAATACTTGAGGAAGTTTTATTCACTACAAAATGCTTTCCATTCAAAGTAGTGTGAATAACATGGTTCTTAAAGTTATTAGCATAAAAACCTATACCATGTTTATCTAGTGATTGTCTTTGACTACCAATAAGCATATCAAGCATTTTCTTTCCACTTGTGAATTTTTCAAGATCTTTTTGTAATAGAACATTCTTAGCAATTAGATCTTGAATATCAACACTACACGAAGGTTTTGCATTTAGAGTTGCAATTTCATCAATCAATTGAGTGTTCTCTAATGCAATTTTATCATGACTAGCAAGTAATTCATTCTTATCATTCATGATAGATTCAATTTGAGATTGTAGCTCATTGATTTTCTTTCTTGCTAGTTTATTCTTTTGACAAATTTTCTCAAAATTTTCAAGTAATTCATTGAATTCACATTGAAGTTCATTATATGCATTTGAATCATTTGCATCATGACTAGAGCAAGAAGATACCTCACTATCATCGTCTTCTATTGCCATGAAGCACATTGAGGCGAATTGGCCTTCAATTGATGAAGATGATGAAGTGTCCCAAGTAGCTTTAAGAGCTTTCTTCTTCTTCTCTTTTCTCTTGCTCTTCTTCTTCTCTTTTCTTCTTTCTTTCTCTTCTTTGAGAAATTCCTTAAATTGTTGTGTCGCCAATTGTTCCTCGATATCACTATCTCCTTTTATCGAATTGGCGACGGCGTGTAGCCCTAAGGATTTCTTGACTCTCTTCTCAATGCGGTCTTTCATTTGTATCTCATATGTCATGAGACTACCCATTAGCTCCTCGACCGATAATTTTGTGAGATCTTGTGCTTCTTCGATGGCGGTCGTCTTCTCCTCCCAATCGTCGGTGAGTGATCAGAGAATCTTTCGAGTAATCTCTCCCTTGCTAAAATCCTTGCCAAGTGCTTTAAGAGAGTTAATTATCTCGGTGAAGCGAGTGTGCATCTCACTTATGTTTTCACCGGATTGCATACGAAATAATTCATATTTATGCATGAGCAAATTAATCCTAGTTTCTTTCAATCTATTTGAACCCTCATGATGCATTTCTAATGTATGCCAAATTTCATATGCACTTTCACACCCTCTCACTCGATTATATTCATTTTCATTTAAACCACAATATAACATATTCATAATGCGGGCATTAATTTCCGCCTCCTTAATTTTGGGTTTAGGTAATGAAATAATCTCATCATCATTTGGTGGGGTGTATGATTTTAAAATAAAAGTCCAAAATTTTAAATCATGAGATTGCAAATATATTTTCATCATCTTTTTCCAATAAACATAATTTAGGCCATTAAAAAGAGGTGGTTTATTAGTTGATAAACCCTCACTATGATTAGATTGACCCATGCTAATATTTCGATTAAGAAAATAAATTTAGCAAACAAGGCTCTGATACCAATTGTTAGGATCTATGACCCTCTAATCGATAGAAAAATGTGGAATTAAAAATACTAATCGAAGGATTAAGGAAGAAACAATTGCAAACCACAAATTCGTCGACACCGGAGTTTAGAGACGTTCGGCATCCACACCCGGGTCCTAGTCCTCCTCGCAAGCCTCGCTCGATCCCCCGAGCCTCGCTTACGGTTCCACTAACCGATCTCCGTTCCGGGCCGAGACCAACGCCGTTTACAACACCGAGCCTCGCGAACAACCTCGCCTCGCTCGTGTCTCCTCTCACAACCCGAGAGGGAGCTTCCTCGAAGCTTTACAACTTGGTGATTCTTGAATAAGGAATTGGAATCACAATCTAACTAACATTCTATACATGAGCACACTTGGATATTATATGGAATTGGATATGCAACTGGTGAAGTTTAGGCTTGAGTCTTGTGGATTGAGAGCTTGAAGATGGAGAGGATTTGGCTTTGAGTATTGGATAGATAGGAAGTGTTCAAGATCTTCAAAGCAACCAAATGAGGTCCTATTTATAAGCCTTCAAGCTCATCTAGCCGTTTGGGAGTTGGTGGGGAATGGACCAATGAGAAAGCAAGATGTGACTTAAGCTCGGCCAGAAATCGAGACAGATTCGGTCGACCGTTATCCACACGGTAGTCCGAAACATTGGTCTGAACAAAGAACTCGGTTGACCGATTATGTGTCGGATCACCGTTCACCAACCTCCAGTAGCTTTTATCTATTTAGCCCTAATTAAATTTGGTTCACCGAAGTCCATTCGGTTCACCGTTCCAAGGTGGACAGTAGAATTGATTGGGCTCTGATCTACTCAAGTTCGGTTGACCGTGTATACTTCGGTATACCGAAGTAGCGCGGGAATTGCGCTGACAAAGCGTGGGAGATTGGTTTACCAATAACGGTCAAGTTAAATAGCCGTTGGTCTCCTAAAGCAACATGATTCGGTTGACCGAATGAAGTTCGGTGTACCGAATATGGATAAGTCAATTTGGCTTTAGGTCAAGATTTAAATACGACCGTTGGAGCAAAGTCCAAAACCGGTCCAGGCTACTTCGGTCTACCGAAGGCGGTTCGGTATACCGAGGTGGTTATTCCAGGGAACACCTAAAGGATTCTACACGGTTGACTGCAAGGTGTTCGGTGGACCGAACTCTACAAGATTCGGTTTACCGAGAAGGGTTCGGTTAACCGTGGGGATACGGGACAGAATCCTAATGTGCTCAAGTTTATATTAATCCTTAGGACTCAAATTATACTACATTACATATTGGTCCAAAGCTTGATTACATGTCTTGAGTCATTATCTTCTTGTCCCCAAGCTCCTTAGCTTGATTCTTCATCAACCTATTAAGAATATCGCAAGTACACGAATATATATGCAATGCATCTATTCATGTTTGCTTACTTTGATTGTCTAGGTTGATTGACTAAATATAGATTAAGATTAGATTACTTAATCATCAAAACTAAATAAAGATTAAGGCTAAAAAGCCAACAATCTCCCCCTTTTTGATGATGGGAAATCTATATCTTAATATTTTGAGTTCAATTGTATTTCTCCCCTTTCTATATGTTTGGTTTCTTAACATATATGTAATCTATGCATTTACAAGATTTCTCCCCCTAACAACATGCATAGTTTATTTAAAATTGAAGCTCATCTTAATTCTTCTCCCCCTTTGACATCAATCAAAAAGCAAACATTAAGCATTTGATGCAAAGGTAAGAGATATCTAACTCTCCCCCTTAATTATATGATTTTGTACTTTAAGGCTCCCCCTATCAATTAGGCTAAATAGCAACAATGAGTATTAACAATTAAGTGCATTTCTATTCTCCCTCTTAGCCTATTTAACATCCATTTTACAATTTTACATTTATGATTATGGATGTTGTTATACGATATGCAATGAATAGGGTATAAGATATGCAATGAATTATATCATAAGATATGTCTATTAAGCTCTAAAATTTAGATTAGAATCAATCAAAATTTATACTGTCGTGGCGCTTTGAATTGACTCAACCCGTATTCGGTGATGCAACCGGCTTTAAATTTTTCTTTGAAGCTCATCCGGTCACCACCGATTTCCTCCTTCAAGTACCTACAATTGAAGATTTTGGTACCCATTTTTGCTTGGGTCCATTCATGTTAGTTTTTGGAACCCAAACCATTTTGGTTTTAGGTGCCCAAATACTTGAGGAAGTTTTATTCACTACAAAATGCTTTCCATTCAAAGTAGTGTGAATAACATGGTTCTTAAAGTTATTAGCATAAAAACCTATACCATGTTTATCTAGTGATTGTCTTTGACTACCAAAAGCATATCAAGCATTTTCTTTCCACTTGTGAATTTTTCAAGATCTTTTTGTAATAGAACATTCTTAGCAATTAGATCTTGAATATCAACACTACACGAAGGTTTTGCATTTAGAGTTGCAATTTCATCAATCAATTGAGTGTTCTCTAATGCAATTTTATCATGACTAGCAAGTAATTCATTCTTATCATTCATGATAGATTCAATTTGAGATTGTAGCTCATTGATTTTCTTTCTTGCTAGTTTATTCTTTTGACAAATTTTCTCAAAATTTTCAAGTAATTCATTGAATTCACATTGAAGTTCATTATATGCATTTGAATCATTTGAATCATGACTAGAACAAGAAGATACCTCACTGTCATCGTCTTCTGTTGCCATGAAGCACATTGAGGCGAATTCACCTTCAATTGATGAAGATGATGAAGTGTCCCAAGTAGCTTTAAGAGCTTTCTTCTTCTTCTCTTTTCTCTTGCTCTTCTTCTTCTCTTTTCTTCTTTCTTTCTCTTCTTTGAGAAATTCCTTAAATTGTTGTGTCGCCAATTGTTCCTCGATATCACTATCTCCTTTTATCGAATTGGCAACGACGTGTAGCCCTAAGGATTTCTTGACTCTCTTCTCAATGCGGTCTTTCATTTGTATCTCATATGTCATGAGACTACCCATTAGCTCCTCGACCGATAATTTTGTGAGATCTTGTGCTTCTTCGATGGCGGTCGTCTTCTCCTCCCAATCGTCGGTGAGTGATCGGAGAATCTTTCGAGTAATCTCTCCCTTGCTAAAATCCTTGCCAAGTGCTTTAAGAGAGTTAATTATCTCGGTGAAGCGAGTGTGCATCTCACTTATGTTTTCACCGGATTGCATACGAAATAATTCATATTTATGCATGAGCAAATTAATCCTAGTTTCTTTCAATCTATTTGAACCCTCATGATGCATTTCTAATGTATGCCAAATTTCATATGCACTTTCACACCCTCTCACTAGATTATATTCATTTTCATTTAAACCACAATATAACATATTCATAATGCGGGCATTAATTTCTGCCTCCTTAATTTTGGGTTTAGGTAATGAAATAATCTCATCATCATTTGGTGGGGTGTATGATTTTAAAATAAAAGTCCAAAATTTTAAATCATGAGATTGCAAATATATTTTCATCCTCTTTTTCCAATAATCATAATTTAGGCCATTAAAAAGAGGTGGTTTATTAGTTGATAAACCCTCACTATGATTAGATTGACCCATGTTAATATTTCGATTAAGAAAATAAATTTAGCTAACAAGGCTCTGATACCAATTGTTAGGATCTATGACCCTCTAATCGATAGAAAAATGCGGAATTAAAAATACTAATCGAAGGATTAAGGAAGAAACAATTGCAAACCACAAATTCGTCGACACCGGAGTTTAGAGAGGTTCGGCACCCACACCCGGGTCCTAGTCCTCCTCGCAAGCCTCGCTCGATCCCCCGAGCCTCGCTTATGGTTCCACTAACCGATCTCCGTTCCGGGCCGAGACCAACGCCGTTTACAACACCGAGCCTCGCGAACAACCTCGCCTTGCTCGTGTCTCCTCTCACAACCCGAGAGGGAGCTTCCTCGAAGCTTTACAACTTGGTGATTCTTGAATAAGGAATTGGAATCACAATCTAACTAACACTCTATACTTGAGCACACTTGGATATTATATGGAATTGGATATGCAAGTGGTGAAGTTTAGGCTTGAGTGTTGTGGATTGAGAGCTTGAAGATGGAGAGGATTTGGTTTGAGTATTGGATAGATAGGAAGGGTTCAAGATCTTCAAAGCAACCAAATGAGGTCCTATTTATAAGCATTCAAGCTCATCTAGCCGTTTGGGAGTTGGTGGGGAATGGACCTATGAGAAAGCAAGATGTGACTTAAGCTCGGCCAGAAATCGAGACAGATTCGGTCGACCGTTATCCATACGGTAGTCCGAAACATTGGTCTGAACAAAGAACTCGGTTGACCGATTATGTATCGGATCACCGTTCACCAACCTCCAGTAGCTTTTATCTATTTAGCCCTAATTAAATTCGGTTCGCCGAAGTCCATTCGGTTCACCGTTCCAAGGTGGACAGTAGAATTGATTGGGCTCTGATCTACTCAAGTTCGGTTGACCGTGTATACTTCGGTATACCGAAGTAGCGCGGGAATTGCGCTGACAAAGCGTGGGAGATTGGTTTACCAATAACGGTCAAGTTAAATAGCCGTTGGTCTCCTAAAGCAACATGATTCGGTTGACCGAATGAAGTTCGGTGTACCGAATATGGATGTCAATTTGGCTTTAGGTCAAGATTTAAATACGACCGTTGGAGCAAAGTCCAAAACCGGTCTAGGCTACTTCGGTCTACCGAAGGCGGTTCGGTATACCGAGGTGGTTATTCCAGGGAACACCTAAAGGATTCTACACGGTTGACCGCAAGGTGTTCGGTGGACCGAACTCTACAAGATTCGGTTTACCGAGAAGGTTCGGTTAACCGTGGGGATACGGGACAGAATCCTAATGTGCTCAAGTTTACATTAATCCTTAGGACTCAAATTATACTACATTACATATTGGTCCAAAGCTTGATTACATGTCTTGAGTCTTTATCTTCTTGTCCCCAAGCTCCTTAGCTTGATTCTTCATCAACCTATTAAGAATATCGCAAGTACACGAATATATATGCAATGCATGTATTCATGTTTACTTACTTTGATTGTCTAGGTTGATTGATTAAATATAGATTAAGATTAGATTACTTAATCATCAAAACTAAATAAAGATTAAGGCTAAAAAGCCAACATTTCTGTGTCATTAATATTTTACTGTGTCTTTGGTCCTTTGATATGAGACTTATATCTAATCACTTAAGGAATACTTAATTAGATCAGTGTCTTGAACTATCGATCAGTGTAGTGTAAAGGCATTGGTTGGTTAAGTATAACTTTCATTGGAGAAGATAGTTAGTCAAAAGATTATCATTGCCCCTCTTAATTGAGTGATGATATTAGTGGGCCCCTTGATAAAGCAAAGTTATAATGTGCACAATGTGAATTGAGTTAAGTCACATATTTATAACTAGCTTAAAGAGATCAAGAAATGAATACTAATACAAAGATGACACAATACTACTTTGTGTGTATTCTTAATATCATGCGGCAAGGGACTGACACAAGTGGTGCACTGCATCACTAAATCGATCGGGTTTTGGTTCGAGTGGAATTAAGACATCTAACTAATTGGGAGCTATAATGTGTAGCTAGATACCGCTTATAGCTTGTGATATTAAGCTCTTAATATCACTGCCAACTTAGTTTAGATCCTCCCATAGGTCACACCGCAAAAACCGTGAAACAAGAAGCTTGATTTTTGGTTCATATGATGTGTCGGGTTTCTTATAGAAAATATGACACATGTGGTGAACAAGTAAAATCAATTATGTTATAACATAATTAGAATCATGATAAATTCATATGAGATGCATATATTATGGGGTGCAATAATTTATTGTTGCATAAGATAATATATTGCATAAATTGTGAATTTGCTAAAACCTCCCAAGTTCAAATTTTGTTGGAAATAAATCCAAAATTTGAAAAAGGCAAAATCGGGTAAAAGTTCGGTAATCCGTTGAGGTTCGGTCGACCGAAGGATCTATGGATCGGTTAACCGAACATGGAACGGGTAGTCATATTTGATTGACCGAACTTGACCAAAGTGCCTGGAACTTTGGTACGGTGTACCGAACCAAAATCGGTCGACCGAACAATGTTAAGTTCCGATATTTTCGGTTAACCGAATGGCACTCGGTCTTAGACGAGAATTCGTCCGATCGGTTAAGGAGAATTTTTCCCCTTAAGAATCGGTCATCCGTCTAGTACTCGGTCAACCAATCGTGACATATTCGGTTAACCGAGTGGGTCTCGGTCAACCGAACAACGATTGATTTTCTGCCTTTGATTATTAAGTGATTAATTTGATTGATGGTTGGATTAGCTCCAAACTTGGTCAAACGTTTTGAGGGTGCATGTAATGCATTAAGGAATTAATTTATGAGAGAAAATGTAAAGAAAAACGTGGCTAAAGAATAGCCATGATTAAGAGTAAGATTGGAACCTATAAATAGGTCCTTATTCTCCCTAATTGGGTTACACACAATTCAATAATTATTTTCTCTCTTAATTCACCACAAAAACCCACGAAAATTCTCTTAGTTTTCTAAGTCTTTGGAAGGAGAAATCTCAGAGGCTAAGGAAGGGGTTTGTAGCTAGATTCTAAGCTTGTTTGGAGATCGATTGGCTAGCTCCTTTCTCTCCAACCTTGTTTAGGGTTTCGGTGAACACTCGGAGGCATCCGGCGCAACGAGAAGCGAAGATTGGCTTCCTCAACGTCTCTGAAACGTCAAGAAGTTTTTGAGAACTTCTAGGTATGAATTTCGGAGTCCCTTTGTGTTTGTTTTAATAAGTTTTTGAAACTAGTTGTTAAAAAAAACCGATGCATGCATAAATAAATCGAAGAAAATTGTAATAGATCCTTATTATACATGAAAATTCGAAAAATATATATGTATAATTAAACTTGAAATCCTACAGTGGTATCAGAGCATAGGGTTCAATTTTCTCATGATTTATGGCTGTAAACAAATTTAGTTTACCATCTAGGATTTAAAAAATTCGTTTTACCGGTTTTTCGGTCTTTAAATGTTTGTTGAAATAATTCTTTATAATAATTCGTTTTAAATGTTTTGAATGTTTAAAACATGTCATGTAATTATTAGAATTATGATTTAGACATAAGTCTAACTTGCAATAATTTCGTTTTAAGTATAAACGATTATTTTGTAAGAGAATCAACAAAACTGAAAAACTGCGATTCATCTTTCCATTGGAAATTGGATGGACAGCGGTTCATAATTAATTTTTGAATTATGGATGCATGAAAAACGTTTTTAATGGATTTCAAAATGTTTTTCAAAGAATTGTTTGGGATTCTAGATGCTTGATAAACTAGGTTGGATAGTTTATAGCGATATTGCGTGCATGGATGCTCGAGTTGTTTTTGCAGGAATTGTGAGTTTATATGTTCCAAATCAGCGATTGTGAATGTATGTTATTATTATAATACATGGGCTTATGTATGTAAAAGCCAAAATTCTCTCTATTTCCATCTTTTAGATAGTTGCATTTGCATATGAGAGGTTTTTACATAGGACTTGCACTAGTCGGTTTTTTATCGAATGTGAGGAGCATGTTTATTTTCTGTAAAATCTACATCTCCGGTGCAAGAGGAAGTCGCCGCTGTAGCGCATCGATCGAGGATCGAGGATCGGGGATCGAGGATCAAGGATCGAAGGGAACATATAAACTCACACGATGTGGGTTGTGTGAATGTTTAATTTCTGGTTTTTAATTTCTGCTATGCATGTGATGAATGTGGTGAATGTTAGGATGTGTATGAATATTAATATGCATGATAACCTAAAATTCTAAATCACATGTAAATATATGAAATTGTCCAACAAAAATTAAGAATAAATTTCCTTCTTATTTCATCCACTAGCAGCCATTGATCGAGGGATACTCTGCTCGCCCTTAGCGAGAGATAGCTCCCTCTATCTTTGGGAATAGTGGGAGATATAAAGGTTTTCTGTTGTTGTGCCCCAATTAAATATATGAGGTGTGTTTCACCCTAGTGAACCCGAAGTATGTTTAGTTGTGATTACAATAGATAAACGTATCTCGTATCAAATGAAAATAAGTTTTCTTAACATTACCTAGAGCCCTCGCTCGGTTTTGGGAAAAAGTTTTTCTTACGAGGATAGGTCGTATTCCCTCATAATTAAAACGACAAGAGTCACAAGAGTTTGAAGATGCTAAATGTTGCTAAAATTCAAAAATGTTGTGATTAGAAAATGTTTTCTTACCTTGATATTGTAATGTATTCGATAGCCCTTAGCTAGTCTATATTACAATTGATAGGATCTTGGATTGTTGCATTTATGGGCAAGATTTTTATTTGCAACATTTACATATTCGATATATGTATGCATATGTATTAAAACATAAAATTGGCATTAAAACCTATATGATTTATTTTGTAGAAAAATGTCGAATATCCAACCAATTGTGCGATCTATGATCGAAAAGAATCCTTTGCAAAATGATGGCTCAAACTTCATGAAATGGCAACTCAATCTTAACATCGTGTTGAGGTTTGAAAAACTATCTCATATTTTGGATGGTGAAATCCCAAAATTGAATGAGAGGACAACCGATAATGAGAAGGAGGCGATAGCCAAGTGGGAAGACCAAGAGAACCAAGTTCACGGTCTAATGTTGGCATCCATCGGTGACTTGCTTCAAGCGAAATACTTGGATTCAAAACCCAAGAAGATCATGGAGGCTTTAACAAAGATGTTCATGGATAGTGCCCGAAAGGAGCGCTATAAGACCACCATCGCACTCACAAGGTGCCATATGGCGGAGGGAACATCAGTATCTATGCATTTTCTCACGATGCAAGGATACCTTGAGAAATTGTCGAAGCTCTCTTCTCCAATGCCCGAGGACATTGCTGAAGATCTGATTCTTGGCTCTCTAGCCCTGTCCTTCAAGGACTTTGTGATGCACTATCATGTGCGTGAAAAAGGGGTGAGTCTTGAGGAGCTTCACAACGCTCTCAAAACGGCTGAAGTTGACATGGGCAAAGGTCAGGACAATCACTTCCTAGCCGTCCATGAGAGGAGCAAAAAGATCAACAAAGGTAAAGGCAAATTTACCAAAGATACGTCAATCAAGAACAAGGGAGTAGGAGGTGCTCATGGGAGTGCCTCAAGGGGGAAATCTTTCAAATCTCCAACTCCCAACACGGAGTGCTTTCACTGCGGTGAAAAGGGACACATCCGACCGAATTGCCCCAAGTACAAGGAAGACCTTGAAAATGGGATGATTGAACGTAGGCGCCCGAGAAGCGCCATAGGTATGTTTGTTATTGAGATAAATTTAATCACCTCTATCCTTGATTTGGTAATGGTTACCGGATCTTGTGCTCACATAATTTTGATGTGCAGCTATTGAAGGATAGGAAGGAACTCGTGGAGAACGAGATGATATTGAAGATTGGAAATAGTACAACCATCGCTGCGATTGTACAAGATTCTATGGAGCTTCAATAGTCTAGTGATTTAAATTTATGCTTTGAAGAATGTTTGTTATATGCCTTCGATTAGCAAGAACATTTCTGTATCAAGTTTTAGATATGGATAAATTTTAATAAATATTTTAATTCTTGCTTGTCTATATCGAAGAATGGAATTTTCTATGTAAATACATTCATATAGAATGATTTCTATTTGCTTGAAATAAATAATAAACAAACTCAAACAAACAATAACAAAAGAGAAACTAAGATAACTCACGTGAATGATACAATCTTGTAGCACTATCGGATTGGTCAAATAAATGACCAAGAGACCTTTCAAGAAGAAAGGAACGAAAACGAATAACTAATTGGATATGATACATTCTAATGTATGTGGTCCGATAAGTACAAGTGCAAGAGACGGTTTAAGGTACTTCATTTTGTTCACGGACAACTATAGTCATTATGACTATATTTGTCTAATGGGAAGCAAAAGTGAATTCTTTGACAAGTTCAAGGAATTCGAGGATGAAGTAATGAACCGACTCAACAAGAATATCGAGTCTCTATGAACGGTTCGTAGGGGTGAGTGCTTAGGATACCTAATTTGACTCATTCCTAAAGTAGGAATAGGATATTGCTCGATATGGTTCGATCAATAATGAGTCAATCTAAAATTGTCTCTTTACTTTTGGGATTATGCACTACAAATAATGACAAACTCACTAAATAAAGTTCCATCCAAATCCGTGGAGAAAATGCCTTGTGAGCTATGGAGTTGAAAGACACCTAAGCTCGACTTTCTCAAGATTTGGGGTTGTGAGGTATACATCAAGAAATTGATGTCGACCAAGCTTCAACCAAAAGCGGATAAGTGCTTCTATATATAGGTTGTCCTCGTGTGACAAGAGGATACTACTTTTGATATATCACCTCCAATCGAAAGATTGTAGAGAGAGATATGTTTTTCTGGAATTTCTGGAAAAGAGAGAAAAGTAGTGGGAGTAGAGTTGAGCTTGAGGAAACTCAAGATACTCTACAAGATCATGATGTGAATGTTGCATTCAAAATCACGAAGGCCCAACCGAGATTCATTTGGTTAGTGGGAGCATGAGCGAGAGATCCTTACAAGAAATTGTGAGAGAATCTCAATCATCCTCACCTAGTGTGCGTTCGAGAGTCGAACATGAACCTATTCCTCAAGAAATTGTGGAAGAAGTTCGAGAGACACGAGAAGAACCAAAAGAACTAAGAAGGTCAATGAAGGAAAGGAAGAAACCCAATAAGTATGTGGGACTTCATGAGGTCATGGTACTAGATACCAAAGATCCCTCGACCTTCCAAGAAGCAATGGTAAGAAAAGACTCCAAACTATGGTTAAAAGCCATGGAATCCGAAGTAGAATCCATGTATGATAATCAAGTATGAAACTTGATTAGCCTTCCTCAAGAGAAAATATCATTTGGTATAAATGAGCTTTTAGGAGGAAGATAGACATGGATAGTAACTTGACAACCTACAAAGCAAGGCTTGTAGCAAAAGTTATACTCAAATTCAAGAAATTGACTTTGATGAAATTTTTGAGAAGTTGCCATATTAAAATCTATTCGGATTATGCTCACTATTACCGCATTTCACAATTGTGGGATATGGAAGATGGATATCAAAATGGCGTTCCTTAACAAGAACTTGGAGGAGGATATGTACATGGTACAGCCTCAAGGTTTTGATGATCCAAAGAATAGCGAGAAGATATGCAAGTTTCGAGAATCCATTTCTGGATTGAAGCAAGCATAAAGGAGTTGGAACAAACGCTTTGACGAAGAGGTGAAGAAGATTCACTTCATTCAAAGTAAAGGAGTACCTTGTATATACAAGGCGATTAGTGGGAGCCATGTAGTACTTCTGATCTTATATGTCGATGACATATTGCTCATGAGCAATCATATACCTTTGCATTAGCAAACGAGAAATTTCGTTGAAATCAGTGTATTCAATGAAAAGAAAAGGATGAGGCTCAACACATCTTGAGAATCAAGATACATTGAGATACATCCCGTAGACTCATTGGCTTCAGTCAACGTGCATACATTGACAAGGTCTTTGAAATGTTCAGGGTGAACAATTCCGATATGGACAATATGCCAATAAGTATGAGTATATGTGTGCAACTGAAGAAGTCTCAATGTGCTCAATCACACAAAGACTTGGAGTACATGAAGGTGTCCCTTATGATTCAGCAAAAGGAAGGACCATGTACACGATGACTTGCACAAGACTCAATATCTCGTATGCTCTAAACGTGACAAGAGGTCACCAATCCAACGCAAGTCCTAATCATAGGATTGCGGTCAAGAATATTCTGAAGTACCTTAACCGGACTAAAGATAAGGTTCTTGTTTATGGAAGACAAAGGAGAAAATAGCCGAGGGCTGTTTTGATGCAATTCTTATAGGAATTCTAGACAATAAGAGGTTGGAGTGATGATGCGTCATCATTATCGAAGGTGGAGGTATGAGCTAGTGTAGTTAGGAGTAATATCACTATAGCTAACTCAACCACAAACGAAAGACAAAATAAATAAATAGGTGGACACAACAGTGACACAACTGATCCATTCAACAAACCTTCATACCAAGCTAAGAGACGAAATATATTTCGAGTCCATGGATCCGAGGATCCATGTGGATTGGCTTGATAGGTGATTTGAGAAGGTTACCCTAGTTATTAATGTTTTATACATTGAGAATGTATGTGAAAGAAAACTTTGATAACAAGTGGGAGATTGAAGGGAATGTGTTCTAAAAGTTTTACTTTTAAATGTCAATTATTATGAATTGAATGAGAAATCATTTTGTTCCTTGTTTATGTTATTCGTCCTTTAGAAGTGTTAAGGAAGAGGCTCTTGGTCCTTAACCGTAGAGCTCTAAAAGATATTGGTTTACATAAAACAAAAGATATTCGCAATCATGGTAATTAACATGGAACATTAATTACCGAGTTAAGATTGTCGTGTTGGTCATAGATCATTGTAGCTCTACAAGTGAGTGACAACACGGGTATGCAAAAGAGGAAAATATTACTTTTGTATACTGAATAGACCTAATAAGTAAAATATTATAGAAATGTGTTTCTGTGTCATTAATATTTTACTGTGTCTTTGGTCCTTTGATATGAGACTTATATCTAATCACTTAAGGAATACTTAATTAGATCAGTGTCTTGAACTATCGATCAGTGTAGTGTAAAGGCATTGGTTGGTTAAGTATAACTTTCGTTGGAGAAGATAGTTAGTCAAAAGATTATCATTGCCCCTCTTAATTGAGTGATGATATTAGTGGGCCCCTTGATAAAGCAAAGTTATAATGTGCACAATGTGAATTGAGTTAAGTCACATATTTATAACTAGCTTAAAGAGATCAAGAAATGAATACTAATACAAAGATGACACAATACTACTTTGTGTGTATTCTTAATATCATGCGGCAAGGGACGGACACAAGTGGTGCACTCCATCACTAATTGGATCGGGTTTTGGTTCGAGTGGAATTAAGACATCTAACTAATTGGGAGCTATAATGTGTAGCTAGATACCGCTTATAGCTTGTGATATTAAGCTCTTAATATCACTGCCAACTTAGTTTAGATCCTCCCATAGGTAACACCGCAAAAACCGTGAAACAAGAAGCTTGATTTTTGGTTCATATGATGTGTCGGGTTTCTTATAGAAAATATGACACATGTGGTGAACAAGTAAAATCAATTATGTTATAACATAATTAGAATCATGATAAATTCATATGAGATGCATATATTATGGGGTGCAATAATTTATTGTTGCATAAGATAATATATTGCATAAGTTGTGAATTTGCTAAAACCCCCCAAGTTCAAATTTTGTTGGAAATAAATCCAAAATTTGAAAAAGGCAAAATCGGGTAAAAGTTCGGTAATCCGTTGAGGTTCGGTCGACCGAAGGATCTATGGATCGGTCAACCGAACATGGAACGGATAGTCATATTTGATTGACCGAACTTGACCAAAGTGCTTGGAACTTTGGTACGGTGTACCGAACCAAAATCGGTCGACCGAACAATGTTAAGTTCCGATATTTTCGGTTAACCGAATGGCACTCGGTCTTAGACGAGAATTCGTCCGATCGGTTAAGGAGAATTTTTCCCCTTAAGAATCGGTCATCCGTCTAGTACTCGGTCAACCAATCGTGACATATTCGGTTAACCGAGTGGGTCTCGGTCAACCGAACAGCGATTGATTTTCTGCCTTTGATTATTAAGAGATTAATTTGATTGATGGTTGGATTAGCTCCAAACTTGGTCAAACGTTTTGAGGGTGCATGTAATGCATTAAGGAATTAATTAATGAGAGAAAATGTAAAGAAAAACGTGGCTAAAGAATAGCCATGATTAAGAGTAAGATTGGAACCTATAAATAGGTCCTTATTCTCCCTAATTGGGTTACACACAATTCAATAATTATTTTCTCTCTTAATTCACCACAAAAACCCATGAAAATTCTCTTAGTTTTCTAAGTCTTTGGAAGGAGAAATCTCAGAGGCTAAGGAAGGGGTTTGTAGCTAGATTCTAAGCTTGTTTGGAGATCGATTGGCTAGCTCCTTTCTCTCCAACCTTGTTTAGGGTTTCGGTGAACACTCGGAGGCATCCGGCGCAACGAGAAGCGAAGATTAGCTTCCTCAACGTCTCTGAAACGTCAAGAAGTTTTTGAGAATTTCTAGGTATGAATTTCGGAGTCCCTTTGTGTTTGTTTTAATAAGTTTTTGAAACTAGTTGTTAAAACAAACCGATGCATGCATAAATAAATCGAAGAAAATTGTAATAGATCCTTATTATACATGAAAATTCGAAAAATATATATGTATAATTAAACATGAAATCCTACACGTCTTCCTCAACGTCTATGGAACATCAAGAAGTTTTAGAGAACTTCTAGGTATTAATTTCGGAGTCCCTTGTGTTTGTTTTAATAAGTTTTTGAAACTAGTTATTAAAACAAACCGATACATGCATGAAATAAATCGTAGAAAATTGTAATTGATCCTTATTATACATAATAATTTCGAAAATATATATGTATGATTAAACATGAAATACTACAGTGGTATCAGAGCTTAGGGTTCAATTTTCTTATGATTTAAGGCTGTAAACGAATTTAGTTTACCATATATGATTTAAACAATTCGGTTTACCAGTTTTTCGGTCTATGAATGTTTTGTTGATATAATTCTCTATAATAATTCATTTTAAAATGTTTTAAGTGTTTTAAAACATGCCATGTAATTATTAGAATTAAGATTTAGACATTAGTCTAACTTACAATAATTTCGTTTTATAAAGAAATGATTATTTTGTAACAGAATCAACAAAACCGAAAAACTGCGGTTCATCTTTCCATTGGAAATTGGATGGACAGCGGTTCAAAATTATTTTTGAACTATGGATGGATGAAAACGTTTTTAATGGATTTCAAAATGTTTTTCAAAGAATTGTTTGGGATTCTAGATGATTGATAAACTAGATTGTATAGTTTATAGCAATATTGCGTGCATGGATGCTCGAGTTGTCTTTGCAGGAATTATGAGTTTATATGTTCCAAACCAGCAACTATGAATGTATGTAATCATTATTATACAGGAGCTTATTTGTATGTAAAAGCCAAAATTCTCTCTTTCCGTCTTTTAGATAATTGCATTTGCATATGAGAGGTTTTTACATAGGACTTGCACTAGTCGGTTTTTTATCGAATGTGAGGAGCATGTTTATTTTCTGTAAAATCTACATCTCCGGTGCAAGAGGAAGTCACCGCTGTAGCGCATCGATCGAGGATCAATGATCAGGGATCGAGGATCAAGGATCGAAGGGAACATATAAACTCACACGATGTGGATTGTGTGAATGGTTTAATTTCTGTTTTTATCTTGCTATGCATGTGATGAATGTGTTGAATGTTAGGATGTGTATGGATGATAATATGCATGATAACCTAAAATTCTGAATCACATGTTAATATATGAAATTGTCCACGAAAATTGTCCACGAAAATTCTCTTAGTTTTGTTTGCCTTTGGAAGTAGAAATCTCAGAGATTAAGGAAGGGGTTTGTAGCTAGATTCTAAGCTAGTTTGGAGATTGATTGGCTAGCTCCTTTCTCTCCAACCTTGTTTAGGGTTTTGGTGAACACTCGGAGGCGTCCTTCCCAACGAGAAGCGACGATCGTCTTCCTCAACGTCTCTGGAACATTCAGAAGTTTTAGAGAACTTCTAGGTAGGAATTTCAGAGTCCCTTGTGTTTGTTTTAATAAGTTTTTGAAACTAGTTATTAAAACAAACCGATACATTCATGAAATAAATCGTAGAAAATTGTAATTGATCCTTATTATACATACAAATTTCGAAAATATATATGTATGATTAAACATGAAATCCTACAACCGGTGACCTGCAAGGCCTCCCGTACAAGGCCTCATACGGGGCAATCCCAATACTCGAATGGTAGTTGTTGTTGTAGGCGAACTCTATCAACGGCAGGTGCTCATCCCAATGTCCTGACCAATCCAGTGTACATGCTCTCAGCATATCCTCCAGGGTCTGGATCGTCCTCTCTGACTGACCATCTGTTTGCGGGTGAAACACTGTACTGAATCTCAGTCGTGTTCCAAAAGCCTGCTGCAGACTCCCCCAAAACATGGATGTAAACCTGGGATCTCGATCAGAGATGATGCTCACTGGTACTCCGTGCACTCTGATTATCTCCTCCACGTACAACTTAGCTAGACCCTCCATAGGCAATGTGGTCCTGATCGCTAAGAAGTGCGCCGACTTGGTCAGTCGATCGACTATCACCCAAATCGCGTCGTGGAATCTCCTCGTCTTCGGAAACCTCGTGACAAAAATCCATCGTCACGTGCTCCCACTTCCACTCAGGAAGCTCGATACAATGCATCGGTCCCGCTGGTCACTGATGCTCAATCTTCACCTGCTGACAGACTAAGCACCAGCTCACAAACTCAGCAATATCTCTCTTCATGCCCTTCCACCAGAAGTTCCGATGCAGGTCCTTATACATCTTCGTACTCCCAGGGTGAATGGTATACCTCGCTCGGTGTGCTTCCTCCATGATGTCATCTCTCAGTCCATCAACCTGCGGCACCCAAATCCGACTCCTGAACCTCAGACCACCATCAACCCTGACACTGAAGTCTGATCCATCTCTGGCAGTCAACTGTAGCAGACCAGCTAACTCCTCATCGTCACGCTGCGCCTGCACAACACGTGAGACGGTCTGGGGTTCCACCCGAAGTCCAGCAATCACTGCTCCCCCGGAGCCCTCTGTGAACGACCTCCACTCTGACAACGTCTCGAGTAGCCTCCACTCCTGGATGCACAAACTAGCAACTGACACCTCAACCTTCCTGCTTAGTGCATCTGCAACCGAATTCGCCTTCCCCGGATGATAGGAGATGGTGAAGTCGTAGTCCTTAATGAACTCAAGCCATCTACGTTGCCTCATATTCAGCTCCCTCTGAGAGCACAAATACTTCAGGCTCTGATGATCTGTGAAGACATAGAACTGCTCGCCACAAAGATAATGTCGCCAGGTCTTCAACGCGTGAACCACCGCTGCTAACTCCAGATCATGAGTAGGGTAGTTCTTCTCGTGTACCTTCAACTGCCTCGAAGCATACGCCACCACCTTCCCATGCTGCATCAGAACACAGCCCAAGCCAACCCCTGACGCATCACTGCAAATCAGGTAGCCTCCGCTGCCACTCGGTAGCGTCAGAATCGACGCTGTCGTCTGTGGCCACTTCAGCTCCTGGAAACTGTCCTCGCACTTCTATGACCAAACGAACTTGACGCCCTTCTGCGTCAACGCTGTCAACGGCGAAGTGAGTCGGGAGAAGTCCTGAATGAAACGTCTGTAATACCCAGTGAGTCCCACGAAGCTCCTGATCTCAGTCACGCTCGTCAGGGCTCTCCACTACAACCTCAACCTTCGCCGGATCCACTGAAATCCCATCTGCTGACACGATGTGCCCCAGAAACGCCACCTGATCCAACCAAAACTCGCACTTCGTGTACTTGGCATACAACTCCTGATATCTCAAGATACCAAGCACAATCCTCAGGTGCTCCCGGTGCTGCTCCCTGTCAGGCGAGTACACCAACATATCATCCACAAACACCACAACAAAACTGTCGTGGTAAGGCTGAAATGTCCTATTCATCAAGTCCATGAATGCTGCAGGTGCATTCGTCAGTCCAAACGGCATTACCAAGAACTCGTAGTGCCCGTATCGTATCTGCAGGCTGTCTTCTGAACACCTGCCTCTCTGATCCGCAACTGGTGATAACCCGAACACAGTTCAATCTTCGAGAACACTCTTGCCGTATGCAATTGATCAAACAAATCATCAATCCTGGGCAAAGGGTACCGGTTCCTAACGGTAACCTTATTCAGCATCCTGTAGTCGATACACATCCGCAACGACCCATCATTCTTCTTCACGAACAATACAGGTGCTCCCTACGACGAGACACTGGGTCAGATAAATCCAGAGTTCATCAACTCCTGCAACTGCTTCTTCAGCTCTGTCAACTCAGCAGGTGCCATCCGATACGATGCCTTTGACTGGGGTGTCGTGCCAGCCATCAACTCAACGCCAAACTCGATCACTCGGTGTGGCAGTAAACGAGGAATCTATGCAGGAAACACAACTGGAAACTCCTGTACGACCTCTATATCCTCCAGCCTCCTCGTCTCAGGATCAGGAACAACCAAAGTCGCCACGAACGCTCTGCGACCCTGATGTATCAACCTCTGTGCCTTAACCGCAGACACAATCAGACGACCTCCTCTACTCCTCGTCCCTCTGATCAACACATCAGGCACGTCCTGCCTCTGAATAAGGAACTTCTTCTCATGGCAAAAGACTCGCACATCGTACTGTGATAGCCAATCCATCCCCAATATGACGTCGAAGTCCTCCATCGGTAGCAAGACCATATCTGTCGGAAAATCATGGTCTCCCGAAACAACTGTGGTGCCGGGGAGGAAGCTCCCTACAGTGCCCACCTCACCCATGGGCGTTCTGACTTCCAACAAAACTGTCAGTAGCTTAGGGGTCCGATCCAACTCGGCAGCAAACTTCTCCGAAATGAAGGAGTGTGTGGCGCCGTAATCAAATAAAACTCGAGCAACCAAACCTGAAATGACAAGGGTACCTTCCACAATAGTGTTGGAGTCCTTCGCCTCCTCAGCCCGGATGGTGAAGACTCGGCCTGCTCTCCTGGTCTAGCTCTGCGGAACGACGGGCCTGCTGCTCGTCTCGCCCTGCCTGCTAGGGCAATCCCGGATGTAATGGCCCATTTGACCGCATCCTAAGCATGCTCCTGTACAACGGGGGCACTCCTGACCCGGATGAGATCTCCGACACGTAACACACGCTCCAGACTGGCGTGATCCTCCTCCATCGAACCGGGGCCTCTTGCCCGGGTTCCCTGTGGAACATCCAACTGCACGTCCTCCCATGCTCACTGGCGGCTTCCGCGCCCCCTGGTAGTCCTGATCGATGAGAGTCGCATACTTCACCGCATCCGCCAGGGTCTGCGGCATGCTGGAAATCACATGCGACCTGAGATGCTTCCTCAGCCCCTTGACGAACTTCCGCGCACGCTGCTCCAACGTCACATAGGTCTCAGAACAATAACGCTCAAGGGCGTTAAACCTACTGATGTAACTAGCCAAGGACATCTCCTTCTGCTCGAGGGCCAAAAACTCCTCCTTCTTTCTGTCTCTGACGTACTGCGGGAAGAACTGCTGGTTGAACTCCACAAGGAATTCCTCCCAGCTCACGTCAACACGGTCAGCAAACACCACAACAGATGTGGTCCTCCACCAGTTTGCTGCCTCTCCATCCAGCACATAGGTGGCCAGGCTCACCATCCGCTCATGTACACAACCGATCGCCTGGAAAATCCTCTAGATCTTAAAGACCCAGTCCTCTGCAGTTTCAGGGTCACTTCTGCCATCGAAACTAGGTGGGTGCTGCCTCATGAAGCGATTATGCTCCGCACCTGTCCCTGTCTGCTCTGCCTTCACTGCCTGACGCTCAAGGAACTCGCTCAACCTATCCCAGGTAGCGCCCTCAGTGGCATCACTGGCAACGCGCTCATTCGCGACGTTCCTCACACGTCTCGGAGGCATCTGACACAAGAAATAGTCAAAATCAGTCATGAATGCATGTTAAATGTAAAGTGCAACCTACACTACTACACTGGGGTGATTTCTTTGGGAGCCACACATGGGGACCGACCGCTCTGATACCAAGTTGTAACATCCCGGAACAACGGAAATTTAAAATTTTAATTTAACCAGAGAATATCAAATAAACTCATCAACGGGAATGTCACTCAAATAAATCAACAATCGGTGCACCAATAATACAACAGAGTTTGTCAAAGAACGTGATTACAACAGTACAATGAAAAGACAGGTAATGTAATCACGACGACCTCGAAGAGTCCGATGAGGATCCTGGCCCCAAAATGTGTGCGCCCCCTGTCACCAACCGGCAGAACCTACTGCGGTCCTGAAACATGAATCAAACAACGATGCCTGAGTTACCTATTAGGAAACCCCGTATGCCAAGCTCACCTATGCATGCAATAGTACGGTAAAAGAACCTATCATACTAGTAGCCTGTCATGTCACATCTGCAATGCATCAAGTCCCTCAACAGGGTAAACGGGACCTAAGTCCAACAACAACAACCCCCAAGAGGGTCCACCAGGACAACAATCCAACAACAACAATAACGGTCTTACGGACAGTACGCGACGCATCCCCCCACAAGCGACTACACGAGCCTAAGGGATCGGTGAGGAGCGTCCGCACTTCCGTGCAATGAACCACGTGGTCAACACCACCTTCGACGGAGCTATAGCCCGGTCGGTCAACAGCCCAGGATAGTGCCCAATCGGGGATCATCGTTGGCACAACATCGGCGGTACAGCATATGTCCGGCACAACATCGGACGGCACAACAACAAGCCGGAACATCGTCGGCATCATCATCGCCGGCAACAACCTTGGCGGCATCGCCGGCACAACATCGGCGATACAACATACGTCCAACAAAACATCGGACGGGTCCAGACCGTAGTTTGCAGGGTCATCATGCTCCACGAGCCATGCGTCACACGCATTGGGATCCGCGATCCCTCAGGTCTGCTACTCATCATAGAGTAAGGCAACAACACGTCACATCACGTCCCATCTCGAGGTGGCCCGACCCAAGTGTCCTCACTCTTTCACACGGAGGTCCCTGGGCAGTATAACACGTACCCGCCGTCACCTCCCGGCTCGCGCTCTAAACGAGGACACGGGTTTCCGTGGACAGAGTTGACACAACACAAGACCAGGAATCCAGTTCTGCACACAAACGGTCGACCGAACGAGCCTAACCGGTCGACCGTCCCCAATAGGTTCGGTCGACCGAAAGTCTACAACGGTCAAACTATTCTACGCGTCACCTAAGTCCAAACGGTCAAACAGATGTCTAAAACCGGTCGACCGAATACAGGGTCAAAATCCGGGGTTGGTCAAAATCACAAAAGACTATTCGGTCGAAAGAAAACTACCAGGGTCATCCTAATAGTCTACGTCAAATAACGGTCGAACGATATACATAAAACGGTCGAACAACATGCATAAATCTCAAGTACACTTAAGTTCCGGTCGACCCAAAAGCAAGGAACGATCGACCGAAAACCAACAGGAAGCCACAAACTCATCAGCACATCAGCAACCGGTCGACCGCCACTCTGGTATCGTTCGACCGGTGATGGTTAAAGTAGGGTAAAACACTACATCGGTCGACCGCCCATAGGGACCCGGTCGACCGTTGGTCGTCTTCAACCTCGCGCCAGCCGAGGATTTATGCACATCTCGTCTTCGGGGAGGCCTCCGACCTCCCCCGACCGACCAACAAAACCCTCCCACGAGGGTTAGCAACCACAAAACACACTAGAATCCGGCATACCTCAAATGTGCGATCCCCGGAGAAGATTGGAGATCCAAACCACAGCTGGCCTCCACGCCCGTGCGCCCCGCGTTTCTCCTCCAACACCCAGCTAGCCTCAACGCGCCGGAGACGCCTCAACAAGGTATGGTCGGATGAGAGGAAGGGAGTGAGTGAGAAAGAGAGCAAATGAGGGAGAGAAACAGATTCTTCACTTAAACCCAAAACCAAATCTTGCACCAACAATGACCTACTCATCCAACCCATCACCTCTCTTCCATCAACAATACTCGCCACATTTCTCTTCCCCATGCAAACCCCTCTAATCCCGGGGTTAACCCAAAGCATGGGTTAGGATCCTAACAGAACATATGTGAGGGAAAGAAGATATATTAAAATGACTCGCGTAAGTCTAACAACTCTCAACTATATTCAGAAAACTCTAATGTGTATGAATCAATTAATTCAATTTTTAAGTCGGGTGCCACAATTGTATGGATCATTGAGGCGATGATCCCCTTTCCTATCTCACAACTTGTTCTGAAATTGCACATTCCGGAAAGTTCTTCTTTCCATTCCATTGGTTATCATCTTAAGCTAAGATCACATAGTAATTCTACATCATGGTCTAATGGTGCACATGCGTCTGCTTTGACCTTGCAAACTATGATCACGGCGAGTCGGGTATCTGATCCGGGAGCCCAGGGGTCCGCCGTGGTTTCAAGAACAACACACGTAGGGTTCGCTCAAGGAAAAATTCTACATTAGGAATATGGAGTCACCAACCATCTTTTAAAATGATTTTCGCAAACAAATATAAAAAACAAAATACAGAAAAATGAAAAAACCAATCGATCACAGAATAACCCGCAAGCGGGTATAATGTCCAGAGTTCCTATTTTAGGTCTTGGTTATCGTGAAAAAGAAAAGATTGTGTTATGAAAGTATTGTTTTATATGTCTTTTATTTTGAATTGAATGTAATAACATTTTGTTCATTAATTAATGTATTCGTCTTTTGGAAGTATTCAAGAAGATACTCTTGGTCCTTAACCGTAGAGATCTAAGAGATAATGGTTTACATAAATCAAAAGTGATTCACAATCATGGTGATTAACGTGGGACATTAATTACCGAGATAAGATTATAGTGTTGGTTAAAAGAGATATTGTAACTCTATAAATATTTAACAACAAGAGCATATGAAATTGAAAATGTTTATGCCATATATTGAGTTGACCTAACAAATTAAACATTATGGAAATGTGTTTGTGTTATTAATGTTTCATTGTGTCTCTGAATCCTAAGCATGATACCTATATCTTTTCACATAAAGAATGTATGATTTGATTATTATCAAAAGTTATCATTGTGTATAGTGATAAATGTATTAGTTGGTTATACATAACTTGTGGTGGAAAATGTGATATGTAGAAAGATTGTCATTGCCCCTTTTGACTTGAGTGATGATACTAATTATGGGTCCCTTGATAAAATAAAATTATAATGTGCACAATTTAGCTTGTATATACTTACATATTTATAATTTGCGTAAGAGATCAAGAAATGAATATATAATAGAAAGATGACACATTTCTACTTTGTATAATATTCTTAGTATCATGAGGCAAGGGATAGACACAAGTCATATTCTTTATATCACTAAATGGATCTTGTTTAGTTGTAGTGAGCAAAACATCTTTGTTATTTGGGTAACTATAGTGTGTAACTAGATACCGCTTATAGTTTATAATATAAAGTTATTTATATCATTGTCAATATAACTTAAATCCTCTTATAGGTCACACCACAGAACTGGGAAACAAAAAATATGAATTTACATTTTATGTGATGTGCTGATATACATGTGGTAAAATGATAAAATCAATATGTCGTTAGAACGGCATGGTTAGAATATCAAATAAATTTGTATGAGATGTGTATATATTATGTGGTATAATGTTTGCCATTATATATGATAATATATTACATGATATAATGTGATCCACAACATTATAACGTACTAAGTTTGCTTAAACCCCAAAGGACAAATTTTGTTAGATATTTTGATCCTAAATTTGGCAAAGGCAAAAAACAGTGCAAAATGGTCGAATGTTTTTTCTAAAACAATTGACTTGTGTGAATACTAAATTCTGGGTTTTTGAAAATGGTTCAACGTGTGGTTCGACCGAAAATAACATAAACTTTTCTTGTTGCAAAACGGTTGACCGGTGAGGTATTTCGTTCAACCGAAATTATCATGAACTTTTCTAGATAACCAAATGGTCGATCGGTTGGCCGATTCGTTCACTGTTTGCCACAATTTTGCCTGAATTAATAAGAGAATTTTTTCTGATCATGGGCTGAATTTGTTCCAACTTGGTGAATTGAGGTTATGAGATGATTATGTGTCAAAATATGATTGGTTTAGAGGAGGAATTAACAAAGGGTCATGTGTAAGTGAGTTACACATGATGTGGGTTGAAGGAGCCTTATAAATAGGTATATTCTCTTTCTTTTGTTTACATGAATGCAAAAATTCTCCTCTCCATATTTCCCCACCTAATCCATCCGAAAATTCCTTTATTAATTGGGTGCTTAATAGATTAAATTATTTGGAGTATTGAAGGAGTAATTAGCTAGATTCTTATAGGATTTCGTGCCCTTTGTATGTATATATTTTTAAATTTTATATATGCATACAAAATCGATTTCCATATTTTCAAAGATTTCATGTATATTATCATATATTTTATTTTAATACAATGTAAACTACATATATATTAAAATAAATAATAGATGATCATACCCAAAGATTCTGTAAAACCTTTATGAAGATCCGGAGTTGCGTTGCCCGTTGAATCATTTGTCGATTCGCCTCCAAGTGTTCACCAAACTCTAAATCTTTAAACCAAGGTTAGAATCTAACTACCCCTCTAAAGCTCCCTGAGAATTTAATCTCCAAAAGCTTGATTAACTAAGAGATTTTCGTATGGATTAGTGGAGAGATTAGGGAGAGAGAAGTTTTGCATTAATTAAAACCAGTAGAGAGAAGAGACTTATTCATAGACTCTCCCAACACCCGCATCATGGGTAATCCACTTACCCATGATCTCTTATTTTTCTCTCCCTAAAACCAATCACAAATTGACACATAATCATCATCATACACGTTTGACCACAATTGAAATAAATCCAACTCATGATCAACACCAATCCCTTAATTAATTACAGTAGAATCGTGCTCATCGGTCGACCGAAACTTGCCCACCGGTCGATCGATTGACAGTTTATTACGGTTTTGGTTGGACCATAAAACAAGGAAGTTGACCCATCACACGCTACCAAAGCTACTGTGATTTTTTCGGTCGGACTGCAGTTCAAGTCGGTCGATCGATTATTACCAAGAAAAGTTCCTGTAAATTTTCGGTCGAACCACGACCTTCAACCGGTCGACCGATCACTTCCAAGAAGAGTTCATGGAAGCTCCTGGAAGTTTTCGGTCGACCAACTGCATTCATCCGATCGACCGTCCACATACGCAACAACTACCGTTTATCTCTGGTCGACTGGTCTCTGAAAACGCAAGACCGTTTTGGCCTGATTTTGCCTTTTTCAAATTTTGGATTAACATCCAACAAAAATTGATCTTTGGAGTTTTTAGCAAATTCACATATCATGTAATATATTATCATATGTAATGTCAAAACATCACACCCCATAATACATACGTCTCATTTGAATATATATTTTAATTCTAACTATGTCATTTTCACGACATATTGATTTTATCAATTCACCACATGAATGTTATTTCACATGAAACTCGATACATCATATGAACATAAAATCAAACTTCTTGTTTCCCAGTTTTGTTGTGTGACTTATAGGAGGTTCTAAGTTACATTGACAATGATATTAAACACTTAATATCACAAACTATAAACAAAGATGTCTTGTTCACTCGAACTAAACACAATCCATTTAGTGATGTAAGAACATCACTTGCGTCTATCCCTTGCCTCATGATATTAAGAATATTATACAAAGTACAAATATGTCACCTTTGTATTATATATTCATTTCTTGATCTCTTAAGCTAATTATAAATATGTAACTTAACACAAGTCACATTGTGCATATTATAATTTTACTTTATCAAGAGGTCCACTAATATCATTACTCAAATAAAGAGGAGAAATGATAATCCTTTGACGAACTATCTTTTCCATCATAAGTCACATTTAACCAACTATTATCTTTATCACTATTCTCAATGATAGTTTTTGACAATAATCAAATTAAACAATTCTTATGTGAAAAGATATAAGACTCATATGTTAGGATTCAAGACACAATGAATCATTAATGACACTAAACACAATTCCATAATGTTTCATTTGTTAGGTCTATAGAATATATAAAAGTAACCATTTTCCTCTTTTATATACTCGTATCGTTAAATATTTATAGAGCTACAATACTCTTTAACCAACACGACAATCTTATCTCAGTAATTAATGTTTCCTATCAATTACATGATTGTGAATTTACTGTTGATTTACGTAAACCATTATCTTTTAGAGATCTACGGTTAATGACCAAGAGCTTCTTCCTTAACACTTCCAAAAGACGAATACATTAATCAAGGAACAAAATGTTTGCACAATTCATAATAATTGACTTATAAAAGTAAAACTTTTAGAACACATTCCTTTCAATTCTAACCTCGTATTAGAGATTGATTGACTAGCTTCAATCTCTCTAATCTTGTTAAGAGTTTGGTGAAAACTTGGAGGACTTCCGAGACGATTCGACGTGCAACTCAACTTCCTGTTGGTAAAAGGGATTCAATAATCCCCTAGGTATGATCCAATCTATGTATTTCAATATTAATTAGTATTTTATATATAATGAAATACAATTACGATTTTGTACATAAAATCGTTGAAAAATATGAAAATCGATCCTAATTGTTTGTATTTTTAAAAAAATATACACAAGTATAGGACACGAAATCAATTATTTCAATTTTTAAGTCAGGTGCCACATTAGTATGGATCATTGAGGCGAAGCTCCCCTTTGCTATCTCACAACTTCTTCTGTAATTGCAGTTTCCTGCAAGTTCTTCTTTCCATTCCATTGGTTATTTCTTATCTACACATGAACCAAAACTCATACACTTAATGTCTCACTACAACAAACTTCCTTAAATTAACATACACGAATTATTGACTCACTATGTTCGGGGTGGACTTCTTTAATTATTTGAGTACTGAAACCCTATGATTACTCACCCCCCACAACAAAGCCGGGGTGCATCCTGACGACTAGATAAGTTCTAAAGCCACTGTACTAGACATCCTAATGCATCAAGTTCAAGACAATTTTGGGAGATTTCTTTTTACTTTGCCTCTCAACGGTTTTGCACATGCTAAACACACGCAAAACCCACAAAACATTTTCTTTCGCAAACACATGAAGATTTTGAAAGAAATGTGAAAATTTTAAAGCACTAGGCAAGCAAAAGAAGACAAGTCACCCAAGGATCATGGCAAATATATATATATATAGATATTAAATGTAGCACACTAACATGACCCTAACAGTGCACACAAAAGAAAACAAAATCAAAGGAAAAGGACTCGACTCGACTATGTACACACGTAAAACACCCCCACACCTACTTCATGCATTGTCCTCAATGAATGCGAGCAAGATACTACATGGATTTATGCATGAAAAAGGAAAGATCTCACCAATATGAAGGGCAATAGGAAGTTCATGGTTATAATGATGGACACAAACCCAAATTCCCTCAAAACCTATGAGATGCTAAAGAAGGGATACAAATACGTGGAAGAAATGGGGCCCAAATACTGAAGGAGTCTTATTCTTTTTTTTCTTTTTTTTAACTATGTACAACAATGAGCTCCCATCTTCATATGTCAAGGGACATCAAATGGGAACCCGCCATTTCTTGAGCCAGAAATGCACATGCATGGGCTCGCAACATACAAAACAGAATTGCTTGACCACCTACACCCTTATAAGCATTGTGGTCATTTGATGCCTCTTTGAGGTGAGCAAGATAGTAGGCAAGAATGAGAGGTGAACCTCTATCTGGTTGTTTGAAATGTAGGGTATCAGGTGGTTGATGCTTAACCCACATGGGGTCCTTAGCAGATACAGAATGAAGAGCATGTGGCCCAAAGGCCTCAAAAATGGTATCTAGTGGCTTAAGAGCCACGTGATCGAAAGGATGTGGCTCAAAGGCCACGTGATCACAAGATAAGGCACCTTCTTGTACCAGCCCAGGTGAAACATCTTCACGACCTTCAGGATCTCTATTGAACAATTCTCTGAAATACTTGAAGGTGCCCTCAACTTCAATCTCATCCTTGTCCTGGATAAGGTTGACCCCAACAGGGTCATTGATGGCAATTGGCTTCTTGCCGATGGTGAAGATGTTGAAATCAACGCATTGACTACCATAAGTCAAGTGCATCGGACCATTGCGGCAATTGATCAAGGCATTGGAAGTCTCTAGAAATGGTCGCCCCAGAATAACAAGATTTTGTCTAAGTGGGTTTGGCACAGGTTCAATATCCAAAATAAAAAGTCGACTGGATAAATGAAGTCTCCCACTTTGATCAGCACATCTTCCACCACGCCCCTCGGTTTCTTCATAGACCTATCAGCCAATTGAAGAGTGGTTTTTGTTTGTGTGAGGTCTCCAAGACCTAGGTGGACGTAGACTAAATATGGCAGAAGATTAACAGGTGCACCAAGGTCCAATAAAGCTCAATGTATGGACACATCACCAATTACACAAGAGATAGTAGGACAACCAGGGTCCTTGCATTTGACTTGCATGAGTTGTGCCAGCAAAGAACTCACATTAGCCGCAAGAAAAGATTTCTTTGGAACATGAGTTTTTCTCTTCTTGGTGCATAAGTCCTTGAGAACCTTGGCATAAGGTGGCATTTGCTGAATCATCTCCATTAGAGGGATGTTCACCTTTACTTGCCGAAATATCTCAAGCATATTGTCATGTTGATCCAAAGTTTTCTTTTTAAGGTGCTCAGGGAATGCCGCCTTCGGGGCACAAGGGTTTTGAGAAGGAACCTCAGAATTCTGCTCTAAAGAAGCATGAGTGGGACCTCAGAATCTGATTCCTTCAACACAAGAGGAGACAAAGGGACTTCAGGGTTCGGCCCCATTGTCGAAAGAAATGTAGAAGGAACCTCAGGATCAGGCTCCTTCGTGGAAGTATTTGTGGAGGGAACCTCAGGATCCGGCTCCCTCAGAGATGCAGGTATCACCACAGGTCTGGTGACATAAAGAGATGGTGATTGAAAGGAAGGCACCCTAATGTGGTTGTCCACCTCCTTACCAGACCTCAAAGTATGAATCACATTAATATGATGGGTTGGTTCAGAGGTAGCATGAGGCACTGATGGCCTTCCTTGAGAATGGGTACCCCGAGGATTTACCTCGGGTTGACTCGGTAAGTGGCCCTTCTCGCGTTCATTGAGGTGATGAGACAACTGGCTAACTTGCATTTCCAATGCTTTGACCGAACTATTGCTGGCCACAAGCATGGTTTGTGTGCTCTGTATGAACGCTTGAAAAGTTTGTTCAAGAGTGGGGTCCTTCGGGTCAACCTGTTGGATTAGTGGAGTGTGGTAAGAATAACCCGACGATGAGGTCTGAGGAGGTTGGTAACTATGGTTCTTAGACCTTTGATGTGGGGGTTGGTAGGGCGTGCGAGCTCTGATCGTGACCCCCACTAGGCCCCCAAGAGAAGTTAGGATGGTTACGCCATCCCGGGTTGTAGGAGTGACTGCACGGCTCATTACGGGGCCTCTGTTAATACATCGCATTTGCATGCTCAGTATCCCTTGGAGCGTAAGCGCATTCCAAGTCATCATGACCCGTAAGTCCACACCTACTACACCTAGGAGTAGCGACCTGAGCTAGAGGAGGTCGGTTCAACTCTAAACTCTCAATCCTACACATGAGAGCAGCCAATTTCGTCTCAGACGCGATAGTTGACTCGACTTGATATGATCCAGCCCGACCAGAAGACCTGGCGGCTCTCTCATGGTGTCCCACTCAAAGGTACATTCAGCCATTAACTCAAAAGTGTCCCATGCCTCATTGATGGGTTTCATTTGGAAATCACCCTGACACATCGACTCCAACAATGTGCGGGTGTTGTAGTTGAGGCCCTCATAAACAATTTGGCATAACTGCCACAACTCAATTCCATGATGAGGGCACTGCAAGAGAAGGTCCTTGAACATCTCAAAGAAAGCATAAAACAATTCGGTCTCAGTCTGATACCTTTTGTGTATCTGGTGCCGTATCTGTTGATTCTTCCGTTGAGGGAAGAATCTCTTCAGAAAGACAGTGACGAAGCATCCCAAGACCGAATCGAACTTGCCGGGAGGCTGTACAACCATTTCTTCGCGTTATCCTTCAACGCAAAAGAAATCATCCTCAACCGGACTGAATCCTCATCAAGTTGTTGAAGCTTGAACATGGAGCATACCTCTTCAAATTCACGTATAAAAATTTACGGATCCTCCTTATTGGCAGTGAAGGTAGGAAGCAAGCTCACATACTGAGGTTTCAGCTCATAGATGTTCCCACGAGCTGGGGGAAGCACTATGAAAGAAGGCTGCACGACCCGAACAGGATGGGTCCGCTCCAACAAAGTCAGCGGCCTATCCTGTTGAGCTAAAGGTGGTGGTACACGAAGAACTCGATCCAGACCTAATCCCTCTTCCTCTTAAGTCAGAGGAGGAGGAGAAGGAGGTCTACGTGGTGGTGGGAGCGGACCGAGGTAATCCATGTTTGGAACCCGGTCTCCCCGTCACCACGAGAAGACTCGGCCTCACGCTCCAAAGGAGCACGAGGTGGGGATCGCCAATCACCAAGACCGTCCATCTCAGAAAAATGCACTCTCTCAAGTCGAGCGCTCTCACCAGAACGAGCCCAACCTCGCATAAAAACGCTCGACTCGACTCTAAAAAACACACAACAGAAGGTGTACTCAGAGGAGGAGACTACTCGTAGAAAATAGATGAGGAGAGGACTCAGATGAGGAGGGAAGAATCCTTAGAGCTAGCGTGGGGAGTGGTGAAGGTAGAAGCCTAATCTAGCAAGCACAACTAAAACAACTTAAGGCTATGGGTCCTTAGGCTGGACGAAGCCAAACTTCGAGGTCACTAGTCTCGACACGCCTCACGTCCCTACAACGAAGACCACAATGTCCAGCAAGTGTTATCAGATCCGGAGATCCAGTACCTCCTACTATCGACTAGATTACTCTCCTAGTGCGTCCGAAATCCTTAGGGCCAATGTCTACTTGCTTTTAGAATTAAGGCTTTTATTAAGAGTGATTTTTGGAGCTAAGGAAAGGGTGATGAAATCCCCCACCTTATCTTTTATGGGACAAACCCCTCAGTAGCGTTTTGATCCTAAATCTAGCAATCAACTCTCCAATTAAACACTCAACTCACTCTTATCCCGATGCACCTTACTAACTAATGCATGATCTAAAGATGCACGAATGAGAGAATTGGGTGCACGTACCTCACGCCAGCAATCAACAACAAAAATGTAAATCAAAGAAAAGACAAATGCGTGCAAGGTCTACAAATGATGCATGACCTAGGTGGCAATCAATCTACTCTTTTGCTTTGAGTTTTAAGGTCGAAGTTTATTAAAGGGGATTGATTGTTAATCTGGGATCTAACTATATGTTAAAACATGCAAAATAGATTCCTAGACAACTAAATTGAAGACATAAACTACCACAACAAAAATTGGAGAAAACACAACTCACAAGACCTCCAATTGGCGGTCCCAGACGGCTGATTGGCGGTCATTTTGGCGCAGTTGTTCCTCCAGTTTCTCTAGTAGCCTCCCCTTGCTTCATACAACCCCTGAAACAAACCAAAACCAAAAAAATTAAAAACCACTCGAATCGTCCAAACTAAAGTCTGGACAGAACACCTCCCCGACAACGGCGCTAAAAACATGATTGATTCATTTTAATTAACCGCAAGTGCAAGATCGTGTTGAAGCGGTGACAAATACGAGTCGATCCACAGGGAGGTATGTCGACTTTAGTTTGGTCGAAGGCGAGTGGGAAAGAAAGGAGAGAAATGAGTTATGATCTAAACTACACTACAATGCGAAAGAAATAGGAAATACGCAATAAAACTAAACCCTATAGGGGGTAGAGAAAGAATGTGAATATAAAGATATGTGTATGTGTGTGTGTTTAATTATGCTCATCACAACATGAAGTGCCTGAAAATCATAAAACTAAATCTAACTTTGCCTCCACATGAAATAAGATAACACAATATCATTAAAACATACAAGACAATAATTGGAATGAAGCTAAATGAACTCATGTATAAAGACCAAACCTCACTATGCCTCCACAAGAAATAAGATTTAGACAATCATTAAACCATACAAGACATTAACCAAGGTAAAGGCAACAAGACTACAAGCAACTACAAGTCATGTTTCCTTTATACATTCCATCCATATCCTCACCTCATCATTCCCCATAAAATAGGTCCATTAATCTAAGCATATGCTAGCTTCATTCAAAAGCAATAGCATATCAAAGACGAGAGTGAAATCTCATTAGATGGTTATGGAAATCATGTAAGGTTCAAAGGATTAAGATAACACACACCTAAAACATCACATAATCATATCACATATTTCTCCACCCCCCAAATGGGGATGGAACTACTCACTCATATTTAAACTACAACCTATATTAGCAAAATGAAACATTCTACTGAAAGAAAATTAAACTAGGAAAGTAGAATATCAAAGAAGCTAAAAGGACATAAAACTAAAGAAACATGCAAGACATATGAAAGGAAATTAAACTAAGAAAGAAATAACATAACTAAGGGAAAACTTTATTAATTTCAAAATCACAATACAAGTAGCCTCTCTCCACCAGGGTTTTTGCTTCAAGGCTTTTACTCCTAGAAGAGAGGATGGCCACCAAGTGAGTAATCATTACAAGGGAGGAGGAGTTCTATTTATAGCCAAAGAAAAACGTAATCCGGAACAATCCCCCGGTATGGGACTAAACATATACTAGAAATAGACTAAATACACTCTAATACGCGAGCCAACAAAATCTTAGTGAATCCGGAGCAACCCGGACCACCAATCAACGGTCCCAGACAGCCAATTGGCGGTCTAAAGGGTTTGGATCAGGATGTTGTTTCGTGTGGGGTTTTCTGGATGTCTTTGCTTGTGTTTGATGCATCGAAGTTGGGTGCTGGAGCTCCGGACCGAATAGAATTGCCAAAATACTCCCCATGATGGTGTGGAGTTTCTTCATTTGCTCCTTGGTCCTTTGGTTTTGCATTCGGGTGCCTCTCTCTTGCATCTTAGTCCATAAGTCTTGCAACTTAGTCCTTTTTCTTGCTTTTGAGTCCTTTTATTGTCTCTCCTTCTCAAACCTACTTATTCCTGAAACTTAAACATTAAACTCGTTACATAGCATTGTTCGGGTCAAAGATAATGGATATAAGACACAAAGATATGCATGATAAGATGTCAATCAATTATCATCTACGCTAAGATCACGTAGTAATTCTACATGATGGTCTAGTTGGTGCGCATGGGTCTGCTTTGACCTTGCAAACTATGATCATGGCGAGTTTGGGTATCCGTTCCGGGATCCCAGGGTTCCTCCGTGGTTTCAAGAACAACACACGCAGGGTTCTCTCAAGGCAAAAACCCACGTTAGGAATATCAAGCCATCAATAGTCTTTTAAATTGATTTTCGCAAACAAATATGAAAAACAAAAAGGAGAGAAACCGAAAAACCAATCGAACACAGAATAACCCGCCTGCGGGGTATAATGTCTAGAGTTTCGGTCTTGGGGCTTGGTTATTGTGAAAAAGTCCACAACCCGGAAATGTCGGTCCCTTCCACTTGTTCTTGTTCTTTTAAATCACGTTATAACATTAAAACAGAATTCCTTGTATAAACAAGTGCTCGAGTTCAGAAAACGTATAATTATGCTAATAACTACAACGGAGTGAACTGACTTAAAGTAAAAATAATTGGAAATGACTTATTTGTGCCTTGGTGGGGAGTATTGGCGTCATTCTTTTGATCATGGAGAGAATTGGACACAATTTTGTTAAAGTTTTGCTTCACCAGATCAGACGACAGTACTTCAAGTTTATTGAAAAGGAAATTTGGGTGTAGGTTTAGAAAAGGTATCCCCAACATCCCCTTAGGAAATTAGGACATATGGAGATGGTTTGGATATAGAAAAAGTATGTTTTTGGATGAAACAATGTGGTAGGAGTTGGACATAAAATTTCAATCACATTCTGTTGTCAGTAAAAGAACAGGGACAAACACAAAGGTTTCTTCGATTTTGTTAAGGCTATATCTATGAAACAGCTAGAGGGCTGATATTTGGAGGGGTTGTTTAGGGTTGTAAGGAGAAGGGAATGCAAGTAGTTTCACCAAATATGGACAAGTATTGGTGGGGTTTTGAATAGGCTAAAGAGGACACCACACAATGATTTGGGCTAATCATGTTCGCAAGATTAATGAGCGTTGAGAGGGGGTCTTATGTGGGCTTTTTGGGGTGATTTCCCTTTTTCCAAAGAAGATGTGATTTTAGGATATTTTTTGTGTCATTTTCTTTGGTTTAGAGAAGATATTTTCGTGGAAGGCAAGTTACTTAGGGTGGAAAGGGTTTAAGTTTGAGGAAGAAATGGTTTGGAGGTGTGAAAAGGGTTTGGGAAGTGATTTAGGTGTTTAACTTAGTGTTTTTTTCGGTTTTTAAGTTGTGTGAGTGGATTTTAAGGTGTGTTTGAGTGTTTTGATTGTTTAGATTGGTTATTTAGGAGTGGGCTAGGATCTGTTTTATGTTGGATTAGGATATGGAAAAGGGTTTTGGTTTGCATTGATGTTAAAGTTGCTTACCCATTAAACTTTTAGTGCTTGATTTCGAGTCTTTATGATGTTTATGTATTGTCTTTGGGTGGATTGTGTTTAATTAGGTTCATTCAGGCGGATTATTATTTAGAATGATGATTGATACTCATAGTTGAGGATGGTTGATGAAGCTTAATTTCACTTTAAAGTGCTTATGATCGATTGTTTTATTTGTTTTGAAGTGTTTTTTGTGTCTTAGGTGTGTGTTTAGGATTTTTCAGTTTGTTTCAGATCCGCATTCAGTAGCTTTTCAGTTGGTTTGGTGTAGGTTTGAGTGCATTAGAGTTTACTACGTCACCTTTATTACGTCGATTTTGCCAAACTGACTCGTAAAGTACCTACAACCAACTAACCACATTGGCTTTGGGTAAACCGACATGTTAACCATGATAACACATATGTTGTCCCTGTTGTCTGTCAACCGACGTGATTAATCGGTCCGTTTTTCATATATCCAACATGGAAATTGAGCATGATTTTTTAAATATAATTTAGTGTTTGGTCCTTCTCACCCCAAATAAAAAAACAAAACCTATCCCAAACTACCGATCTGCCTCCAAACCCAAAACCCACCTCCCTCGCCCCTCCTCATCCCCACCAACCCACAACCCTCCCTCGACCTATGACTGGTCCGAGCTCCTCCTCGTCAGACTTCTGGATCCGTGACTCGTCTGACCTCCTCCTCGCTGCCCAGTGGCGGATCCAGGATTCTAAGCATGGTGGGGCACCACGTACTAGTAGGGGATAGCAAAATTCAGATCAGACCGAATTTTCAGACCGACCCGATCGGTCCGGTCTTTGGTCCAAGTGATACTGAAAACTTGGGTCTCAGTCTAGTCAGGTTCGGTCTGAACTGAGGTTTCGTTAATATAATTCAGTTTTTTGACAGGACCGGACCAGACCAGGCCGACCCGAATTTATTTGGTCCGCTGGATACTGAAATTTCAATCCTCGATCCGGTTCTGGACGCAAGCTCACCCGTAATACCTAAAAATAAATCTTTCTTTCGATAAGTAACCAAATAATCATTCAATATTTTATCTTCAGAAAAGTGGGTGGAGAAATAAAAACAAGTAAGAATAGTAATTCAACAGTGTAACAAGGTTAGCAAAATAACACATGACCACCAGATTTAAAATATCCAAAAAAATTAAAACTTCATTTTTTAATGGTGGGGCACGTGCCCCACCAGACACCTATGTGGATCCGCGAATGCCGCCGCCGCTCCTTGACAGTTCCCATAACCTGACTTCATTCACTCCGATTAGGCTGGAGTGTGGGATTCGGGAGCAAATTTTTAACTTTTCAACTGGAATTTTCTTTGATTAAATTAATATGAAACCTGATAGTTTCATGAAATCTGGTTTGGAGATTTTAGTTTGGAAAGCTTAATAGGTGTGTTCTTGTTTACTTGGGTTTGAGTCTTCACTTTGGTTATAATCCTCTTTGTTTAAGGATTTAGTGCACATTAGTAAACTTTTTTCTTTCTTCGTTCCGAGATTGACATTGCGAATTTTGGTACTTACTTGGACCTAAACAGTTTGGATATTCAAAATTAAGTTCTATGGTATGGATGTGTTGGTTCAGTTCTTCGATTTTGTTTGGTCCATGGTTTGATCTTCTCAAGGACATATTTGCTTTTGTGTTGCACCTTCTGGTTGCATATGCAGTTGAAACATTTTCTTTTGAGCTTAATGGATTTGTTTATTTGTTGCATGTATGGACCAAAGTTTCATTTTTCTAGTAATTGGATTTTTCTATTTGTTGCATGTATGGTTTGGCGATAAGGTTGTTCGCGGGGCGGGTTTGACCCACCAACCCGCCCGCCCCGCGTGGGGCAGGTTGCGGTGGATTTTTCTCTACCCGTTAACCTGTAACTCGTTAACCCGTCAGACTAAACGCGGTGAGTTGTGGTTGATGTGTAACCCAACCCGTTAACTCGTTTACCCATTACAATATAATTAAAAAATAAACATATTCATATTTCAGTATTTCTTACTTTCATATCCTCATCCCCATCCCCATTTCATCGCAAACCCTAATCTACTCTTTCTTCTTATCTTTCCTGATTCCGCCGAACACCAAAATCCGATCTCCGCACCCTTGACCTCCCAAACCCACCACCCCCACCTCCCCCGCGCCGCCTCCGACATCCAACCCTCCTCCGCCACCTCTCCTCCGTCGCCAGATCACAACCATCGAGCTCGAACTCGCCCTCCAGCGCCTCGCCTCGGCTCGAACTCCTACCTCACCCTCGAACTCACCCTCCACCGCCTTGGCTCGAGCTCCGACCTCACCGATATCCTAGCCGAAGCTGAAGGGGGTGATGAGACTGATCGAACTACTCATTGCTTTGTTGGTTTTGTGTTTGGAGTGAGAATCTGCTTGGGAGTTAATCAACTTATTAATGTGTTTTTTTAACTTTAATCTACTCTTGTATTCCTCTACTACAACACAAGTCGTCTCCGTTGGTAATACTTTATTTTTCTCAAGTGTTAGAATTTTTAATTATTAATTAATGTGTTATTGAAGTATGAATATCTAATTCAAAAGTCAATGTCTTGCAAGCTTAAAGATTAATCCTAAATTCTTGAACGTAAGATTATTGTTCTCTCACAATGCTTTAGCAGAGTGTTGCTCCAAACATGTACTTTGAACAATTAGGACAAGTATTATGAATGTGTAATTTGGTTTGTTGGTTGTAATTTGGATGAAGAAACCAATTTGAGTTTACTTTGAAATCAATACACCCGTTCTGCCCGCTTAACCCGCCCTTAAGTGGGGCGGGTAGCGATCATTTTTTTTACCTGCCCCACCCCGTTTGCACCCCTATTTGGCGAGGTGTTTTATGAGCTGATGGATTTGTTTACCTTTCCTGTGGAAGTTGCAACATCATATGATTTTTTTAATTTCGAAAATTTCGTAGTTTTTGTCCTAAAATCCCCATGTAACCTAAGATGTTCCAGCTAGAATTTTTATATATAAACTTCATAACATGCTCACTGAGACAATACAAGAATTAGTATGTTTTTCTTGAGTTGTGTAGGGCGTCTGTACAGAGTAAGAAAAACAAAATTCAATTGAAATATTTTCTTGTATTTCACGAAGGCCACGATTGTAGACTTGCATTGTGATTTTTTTTTACAAAATGATTTATGGATGCCCAACATCCCGGACGGTTGGGACGTTGATAAATCATTTGTGTTTTCTTTCCACGTCAATATTTCCCACGTCAACATTTATTCTGCTCGACAGTTACTGTGTGAATTGTTTGATACGTTGTAATTAACCGCAAGTGCACAGCCGCGTTGAAGTGGTGGCAAATACGGATCGATCCACAAGGAGGTGTGTAGACTCTGGTTTGTTCGAGGGCAAGTGGGAAAAGAGGGGAAGAAGTTGTGATTACAATAAACTAGACTAACTACGCTAAACGAGTAAGCATCAAATATGGAAAACGAAAGCAAGGGAAATTGAAAGGTGGAAATCAGAAATGGAAAACCCCTAAGGGGTGGAGTGTGTACACACATGTAAAAAGATGGCGAAGAATGCATTCTATACGCACAAATGTAGGTAGTGTTTTCATGCAAAGGAAGTGTCTAAAGGTTATGGCAAAACCTATCAATCCATTCACTAACCTAGTTGATTAACATTCATATACACAAGCTAGTTATTTCAGAACCTAAACAAGCATGGGGGTGTCTAAGATGTGTGGGAAAACCCATCAAGTGTAGTATTCTACTCTAACAAGCAAGCATACATTCACATTTATCAACACAATCAAAATATAAAGCATTCATATCCATTCTTTAATGCATGTACGAACATCATCTCCACATTGAAGATAGCATTCTTCTCCACCTTGAGATTTTTCTCCAAGGCCTACTCCAAGTAGAGACAATGCCACCAAGCAATGGGTGAATACAATAGAAGGTGAAGAGTACTATTTATAGCCATAGAAAAAGGTAATCCGGGACAATCCCCCGGTATGGGACTAAACAAATACCAGACATAGACTAAATACACACTAATACACGCTCCACATAAATCTTAGCGGATCCAGACCAAAAGTGACCGCCAATTAGCAGTCTACAGTGTTCGGATCGCTCTGGATTTTCTAGTGGGCTTTTCTGGAAGGCTTTGTTTGTCTTTGATGCATCTACTTTGCTTGTTGGAGCTCCGAACCGAATAGAATTGCCAAAATACTCCTCATGATGGTGTGAAGTATTCTTGTTTGCTCATTAGTCCTTCGATCTTACGTCCAGGTCCTTCGATCTTGCATCTTAGTCGTTGAGTCTCTCAACTCAGTCCTTTTTCTTGCTTTTAGGTCTTTTTATGCCTCTTCTCTTCAAACCTATTTATTTCTAAAAGTCAAACATAAAACTCATCACGTAGCATTGTTTAGGTGAAAGATAATGGATATAAGATACAAATATAAGCATGAAATGATGTCAATCACGAATCCCTGGAGATGTCGGCTGTGCAAGTGAGGGGACATGTGTACGTAACGGTTATAGTGTAAATGATGGTTACTGTGTAAGTGAAGGTCACCCATCACGTCCCGGGATAATGGTGATGTCTTTGAAATCTAGCAAAGGTTGCCCTGAACTGGATTTGCCTCCTTAAGTTGATCTTGTATCCCTCCGTTCTACCCTCCCTTTTGAGTGCGATTTCAATAACCTCCCTCATTTTGAATTTGGCATCCAGAACAGTGGACGTTGGGCAAAACATATGGGCAAATGATATTTCATAGCTTAATATTCAAGATTTTAAGGATCTGATTACCAAAGGTTCGAATTTCTCATCCGATGTAAGTAATTTACATCGTCGGACTTCTTTTTTCAATCACTTTTACTGATAGTTGCTAAAAACTTAATTTTACAGGTAATGGATGCACTACTTTATGTATTGGAGGAAATACAACCAAAAAGTTATGGCTCTGACTCTCGAAAGGTTATTGTCATTCCTTCAAAGGCAAGCTCAAGAATTGCTTCCCAGTGCGAACAATTATACAAAGATATCACTGAGGGAAAATTATTGGCTTGGGACCCCAACCACTCAGTCATCGCACAACCACTTTTAGCCTCAGGGCACGGGTCCTTGCTATATGTGTGCATGACAACGCAATCAATCACACATTACAACAGCTTATCCCGCATTCTTGACAAAGGCGAAGATCCATCTAATATAATCGGATCTTCCGAGGAGTTGGCTCTTAGTATGACAAAGTTCTGGAAAGAGTGTTTTGGTGACGAATGGAAGCTGACCATTGAAAGAAACAAATCCCAACGCTAGGCTCAAGGTACAAATGATTGTGGCGCATTTGTAGCCCACTGGGTAAGATGCTTAATGGGAGGGGGAGATCCAACCTTTGATGAGGATGTCAAATATTTGAACTCAGTGAGGGGCGAATTAGCAATGTACTTTATCTTAGATTCAAGATTTAGAAGTCCCTAATTAATATTCACTAGATTTGTTAGCTAGTGACTCTTTTGTAAAGTTGTTCATTATGAACCATATATGTACAACACACTTCATAGATTGCAGAATTTATTTTAATCTTCACGTGTCCCTTATTAATTGTTGTTAATGTATGTATTTTGTTACCCGTCTCTCGATCTTGAATGTCTGTGGATTTACTCTGGGTTAACCCTGGTCTCCATATGGAATTACTATGGATACAATATGTATCCATGCTGGCATGACGCTGGAGTACCTCTGGAATATTTTTGACTGAGTTCTGTAATGACTGAGATCGATTCTAGATTGTACTACATATTGTCTCTGCGTCAACACTGAGTTCCTTCTGGAATGACTCTGGATACATTATGGATTCATTCTGGGAAGACGTTGTATTACCACTGCGATGACTGTGGATCGACTCTAAATTGACTCCTGGCTACATTTGATGGATCAAAGTCAACCTCGGGTTCCCTCTGGAATGACTATGGATACATTATGGATTTATTTTGGGAAGTCTCTTGATTACCGCTGTAGTGAGTCTGAATTGACTCTTGATGGTATCACGTAGAAAATTTGGACTCTAGGTCGACCTAGTTTCCTTCTGGTATGACTCTGGATATATTATGGATTCATTTTGGCATGACGTTGGATTACCTCTGGATTGAAGCCAGATTAACTCTGGACTACAATTTGGGCTCTGCGTCAACACTATTTGGCTACATTATGGATTCAACCTGGCATGATGCTTGATTACCGCTGTAGTGAGTCTGGATATTGACTCTGGATTGACTCTAGACTTATTTTCACTCTTCGTCAAGGTAGGTCTGAAAAGAATCACTATGGATACATTATGGTTGTAGGATCGTAATGGCCCTAATTCTAATCACTTTTAAGATTAATTACCTACTTGCTCAAACAAACAAGAATGCACAGAGGAATAAAAAAATAAGCAAGCAAGTAATCGAAGGGAATATGCAAACCACAAACAAAGACGGTGTTTTTATAGAGGCTTGACACCCACACCTGGGTCCTAGTCCTCTCTTGCAAGCTCCACTCGAATCACCAAGCTCCACTCACAACTTCACTATCCACTTCCCATTTCGGGCCGGGAGACCCTCGCCGACCTTTACAATCTTCAAGCTCGCGAACAACCCTTGCCGAGCTTGACTCCTCCTCCCACAATCGGAGAGGGATGCTTTGGGCTTTCACTGAAACCTTTACAATGAACTTGACAACAACAAACTTGAGTGATTCAAACACTCTCTAACTCCAGCACACTTGAGTAGGATTGGAATTGAGACTCAAGTGTGGAAGTAGAGGCTTTGAGTGTTTGGATTGATCTCTCTAATGTAGGAGGCAAAGTAGAGTGGGGGAGTTGTCTAAACAAGGTTGGAGATCCTTTATTTATAAGCTCTAGAAGAGTTATAGCCGTTGTGACAAGTATAAGAAATGATTGTGTGAGAAATACAAAATAGAAAAGCACAGGTCACAGTTTGGGACACAAACGGTCGACCGGTAGGCAGTTCAGAACAAGGTACGGTCGACAGAGCAGGGAACGGTCGAACAAGAATAGGCTATAAGTTAAGTCCACTTAAACCAACGGTCGAACGAAAGGGTAGAACGGTCGACCGAAATCTAACAGACACTCTAGGGCTTTAAGTTTGGTCGAACAAAGAGTTTGGGGTTGTTGACCGAAAATATCAGGAAGTTTGGGTTTCAAGAAAAAGGCTTGAGACAGTCGACCGAGGCCAAATTAATGGTCGACCGGGAACAAGGTATTTTGGGGGTTTTGTTTGGTTTATACAAATACGATCGTTGGTATAATACGACCAGTCTAACGGTCAAAAGACACATGAAGACGGTCGACCGAGAAGGTATAAACAGTCAACCGGTCAGGCTGTTAAATTCACTATTTGGAAAAATGATCAAACGGTCGAACGATGGCATTTCGGTTGACCGAATCGACACATGCAGTTCTGGTTTAGTGAATTCCGATCTAAGTTTGGTTGAACTATTGAAGTTCAAATGTTGTGAGATTTTGTGTGTTACTTATATAAGGAACCTAATGTGAGTTTAAGTTTTTTTTAACTCTTGTATGCTCAATTACAAAAAGTTCCGAAGACTTAAAAGAAATACAAATGACATGTCTCCAACAGCTTGATTACATGTCTTGACTTGATTTTCTTTCTTTCTTGAGTCTTGATCACCTGTAAAAGTTAGCACAATACAATATATATATGTCATGCATAATGTGTGCTACTCTACATAGATTATAATTAAAATTAGGTTGATTAAATCATCAAAACATAGATTAAGGCCAAAAAGCCAACAATGATTTCATTCTGGCATTCTGGAATTAGTTTGGCTACATTATGGATTCGATCTGGCATGATGCCTGATTACCGTTGTAGTGAGTCTAGATTGACTCTAGACTAATTTGCACTCTTCGTCAAGGTAGGTCTGAAAAGAATTACTATGGATACACTATGGTTTCACTCTGGCATGACGCTAGATTACCGCTTTATTAAATTTCGTTTTTTTTCTGGATTAACTCTGGATGGTTTCACCTTTCAAAAGGACCTGTATGACTTATTTTCAAAATAAATTATGAAACTCAAAGAACTAACAATAAAGGGAAAGACGTGCACACTTTTATTACAAAGTGAATCTGAAAACGAAGTACATGTCAACAAACAACAAAGCTCCTACAGGTCCAACGTTTTAGATGAAGATCCAAAAGGGCGGGGATAATTTGACATGAAGTACTCTAGCAACTAGCGGCGCCACTCCTCGAGGTCCTTCAATTTGAAGAAAGATTCTTCAAGGGCTAGAGTTGTTGTCTTGTGCGTGTCTGGGTTTCCAGTTTGCATGGTTCTCTTGCAGTCACCCAAGCAGTTCACCATTCTCCATTGGCAGAACATTATCGCCGCTTCTACAGCCTCCAACTCCTTACCTTGCGATATTCATTTTCTTCAGACTCCGGACAGACCGTGGAATTACTGTGGATTGACTCTGGACTCGTCTTCGTTCCATGGTAACATTTTTGCATTTCAAAACACCTGTATGATTTATGTCTACTAACTAGATGTTGCCTCTTTTAAATACACTATTACGAAGACGTGCATCTTTTCGCATTCAATTTCCTTTAGGATATGTCTTATCACGTATTTTATTTTCCATGCACAACAAGCATTCTCTGGGGATAATGGGTATTTTATTTTTCAGATTTCAAACGTTTTGCCAATTCAACTCTCTTTTCTACGTACTTGTTTGCTGAGTTGGTGCTGGCATATGTTGCGCGTCGTGGACGCACAACGTCCGTGTATTATTTTTTTTAACTTGTTTAGATGTTCAATGGTGGGGATGAAAACATATGGGAAATGGAGTAGATATGAGTATTTCCAGTTGTATTTCAAATGCGGATACCAATACAAATCACTTATGGACATAGAAATGATTAGTTCAACATTTTTGTTAAGCTGACCATTTGCCCTTTACTTAATGATTGACATCATTTCATGCTTATATTTGTATCTTATATCCATTATCTTTCACCTAAACAATGCTATGTTACGAGTTTTATGTTTACTTTTCAGGAATAAATAGGTTTGAAGAGATGAAGCATAAAAGTACCCAAAAACTAGGAAAAAGGACTGAATTGTGAGATCTGGGGACTGAGATGCAAGGGAGAAGGACCTGAACGTAAGACAGAAGGACCTACGAGCAAAATAGAATACTCCACACCATCATCGGGAGTATTTTAGCAATTCGATTCGGGTCGGAGCTCCAATAAACCAAGTAAATGCATCCAAGACCAGCAAATATACCACGAAAAGCCCACAACAACAATGAGCAGTATCCAAACCATATAGACCGCCAATTGGCGGTCTATTTTGGCCCAAATCCGCTCAAATTTCTCCAGCACATGTATTAGAGGATGTTTAGGCCATTTGTGGTATTTGTTTAGTCCCACATCGGGGGATTGTCCCAGATTGCCTTTTTCTTTGGCTATAAGTAGAACTCTTCACCTTCTATTGTAATCACTCCATATTTTAAGTGGCTATTCTTCCTACTAGAAGTGAGGCCTTGAAGCACACACTAAAGTAGGAGGATGCTACTTGAAATGTGAGTCATTTTTATCAATAAAGTTTTCTTTGTTTTGTTCTTCTTTTATTGTTTGTGCATGCTTTAGTTTAATTGTCTTTTATTAAATCTAGCTTAGTTAATATGCTTTCCTTTCATAGTTCAATAATTAGTGTAATGTGTAGTGAGTAGTTCCATCCCCTTTGGGGGGTGGAGTAGATGTTTATACATGCATTAGAGAATGGAATCAATGCTTTATTTACAATGTGTTGATAAAACATGAATGTATGCTTGCTTGTTTAGGATAGAATTTATAACTTGACGAGTTTTGCCAAAATGATTAGACACCTCTCAAGCTTGTTTAGGTTCTGAAATAAACAACTTGTATATGTAAATGTTAATCAACTAGGTTGGTGAATAGATTAATAGGTTTTGCCATAACATTTAGACACTTCCTATGCATGATAACACCACCTTTATTTGTGCTTAAAGAATGTGTTCAACACCCACCTCTTTGCATGTGTGCACTCACTCCACCCCTTAGGGGTTTTTCAATTTCTGAATTCCAGCACTCGTCTTTTGCTTTTAGTTTAGTTTTAGTTAACCATTTTTTCCTCTCTTTCGCATTTCGTACTTCTTAGTGTAGTGTAGCGTAGAGTAGCATAATCACTCTCTTCTCCATTTATTGTACCACTTGATTTCGTGCAAACAAGAGGCTGCTCACCTCCCTGAGGACGACCCATATTTGCCACTGCTTCAACGCGGCAGTACACTTGCGGTTCAATTAAAACGTTCAATCATGTTTTTGGCGCCGTTGTCGGGGAGGTGCCAGTCCAGACTCTTGTTTGGACGATTCGAGTGGATTTAATTTGTGTTTTGTAGTTTTTCTTTGTTTCAGGAGACTTGGAGTCGCCAGGAGGAACACCTGGAGAAATTTGGAGGCATTCTGGGCACTTTAGACCGCCAATCAGCGGCTTGAGACCGCCAATTGGCGGTCTGGGGAGCTCATTTTACTCTCTTATTTTGTGGCGTGTTTACATAATTGATGTAGTTATCTTGGACTTGATTTGGCATGTTTTGACTTATAGTTTGTTCCCAGATAAATAATCAAATCTCCTTTAAGCAACTTTGACCCTAAAACCTAAAGCAAAAGATTAGGCATTCTTTTTGTTTAGGTCATGAATCATGTATGTGACTTAGGCATATAGATTGTCTTTCATTTTAGCTTTATTTTCAGTTGCTGAGAGCTGGCGTGAGGTATGCACCTTCTACTCTCATTCATGCATTCGTATGAACATGCATTAGTTAGTAGGAAGTGCATTGAAACAAGTGTGAGTTGAGCATTTTGTTTGGAGAGTTGATTGTTAGATTAAGACTCCAAAATGCTACTAAGGAGGGGTTGTCCCATAAAAGATAAGGTGGGGGATTTCATCACCCTTTCCTTCGCCCCACAAACCACACTAATCAAGAGCCTACTTTTTAAAATCAAGTACACATTGGCCCTAAGGATTTCGGGCGCATTAAGAGAGTGATCCGGTCCCGACCGTCATGACCTGATCGGCGTTGCCCACTTTGTCGATAGTAGGAGAGACGAGATCTCTGGATCGTGGCTCACTTACTGGCCTTTGTGGTCCTCGGCGTAGGGAGGTGAGGCGTGTCGAGCCCGTGTGACCTCGCAGTTAGGCGTTGTGTAGCTGTAAGGACCTATAGCGACCTTAGGATTGGTTGAGCCTTGTTAGCTTGTATGCTTTTACCTGTACTCATCCGCCGTAGCATAAGGACTTCTTCCCTTCTCTCCTGAGTCATTCTTTCTCTCCTGTGTTCCCTCATCTTCTCCTCTATGCACATTCTTCAAAAAAATGTTTTGGTGTGTGTGCACCTTTGTGCATGCTTTCGTGGACACCAGACGAGAGTGGTCGTTTGACGAGGAGCGTTGTCAATCCGGCTTCGGTCATCGATTTCCCGACACCTTCCTCCTCTCGTGTCGCACGCAGTCCGGGTTCAATGGCTGCTAATTTCCGTGAGGAGGAGCAGTTGCTGGACCCACCTGCTCCACCAGTGCTTCCAGTTGTCGTTCCCATACCTCTACGCGATCGATGCTACCCGAGTCGTACTGCTCTACCATCATGCATCGTATTGCCAGAGGCAAATGGGAACCATTTTGAGGTTAAGCCTCAGTTTATTTCCATGCTCCGTTACTTCACTGGGAAAGGTGACCCCTATATCTTTCTCAGGGAATTTGAGGAGGTCTGTGCTATGTTCAAGCTGCAACAACTTAGCACAGACTCCATCCATCTTAGGCTTGTCCCCTTTGAGCTGAAGGATGATGCCAACAAGTGGTTGTACAATAACCAGGTGAATTCCTTTAGGACTTGGGATGAGTTTCAATCTGCATTCCTCAAGAAGTACTTCCCAAATCATCGGACTCAAAAATTGAGGAACGAAATCAATTCGTTCTATCAACTTGAGACCGAGACATTTCATGCATATCTAGAGAGGTTCAAGGAACTACTATCCTCATGCCCTCACCATGGCATTGAGTTGTGGCGTCTTTGTTAGATTGTTTACGAGGGTCTTCACATCCCGTCCCGAACGCTCGTTGAGGCCATGTGTGAAGGAGAGTTCTTGGGAAAGGATGAAAGGGAGGCATGGGCTTTCCTAGAAGACCTTGCTGAGAAAACAATGCAATAGGAGAGTGTAAGGAAACCACCTGCATCATCTAGTATAGGAGCAAGGATCGTGAATGCAAACTCGACTAGATCGGGTACCGCATTTGGTATCGATACCACTACGGCCACCGAGGCACGCATGGCGGCCTTAGTGCGCCGTATGGATTCGATTGAGCTCCAAAACCAACAAAGTGCACCTCACATGTCCACATCTGGTCGAATTCCCTGTCATTCATGTGGTAGGATAGGTCATGTAGAAAGCGAGTGTGCTTCCATTCCTCCTGAGATGGAACATGTCAACGCCATCTATGACAGAGCAAGGAATGACCCATACTCATCATCTTATAATCCTGGATGGAGGAACCACCCCAATTTTTCATGGAATCAAAATAATACCCCGGGTGGTCCTTCAAACTCCTCTCGACCACCTAACCAATCACACCAACCTCCCATACATGCACAATCTTATCAGCCACCCCAAGCTCCAATCACCAATCAATCGGGTTTCCCAAATTCCAATAATATGGAAACCTGATTCAATTTGCTTGAGACCTTGACTCGTGGACTTGAAAACTCAATGAAATTTTTTATGTCAACCACAAGTCAAGTTCTCACTTCAAATCAGCAGACCATCAAATCTCTAGAGCTTCAGATGGGCCAATTGGCTCAGTCTGTACATGAAAGAGAGAGAGGGTCTTTTCCTAGCCAGCCTGAGGCTAACCTCCGCATGTACCAGCAACAACACATGCAAAATGAGAATGTGGTACCTCGGGGGAGGCAAGTGAACCATGTGGAGGAACTTGTTCACGATGTCAATTCCATTGTGACCTTAAGGAATGGAAAACAGGTTGACAATCATATTTCCTTGCCACCACCACCATCTATCCAACCCGTTAGTGGGAATGGTGGTGAAGAAGAGGCTGAGGGTGAGGGTAATACACCAAGGCTTCCTTCTCAGGCACTGCAGAAAACCTACCTGCCAAAAGCTCCTTATCCAAGTAGGATAACCAAAAAGTAGAGTGACACAATGGACAAGATATTAGAGGTGTTTAAGCAAGTTAAGGTTAACATCCCCTTGTTGGATGTCATCCAACAAATACCTCAATATGCCAAAGTGTTGAAGGATCTTTGCACAACCAAGAGGATGACCAATGTTCCTAAGAATGCATTCTTGGCTGCAAATGTAAGCTCACTTTTGTCCAATCCCGCCTACACAAAATACAACGACGTTGGGTGTCCTACTATTCAGTGTACGGTAGGTGACACTAGCATGAGTAATGTTTTGCTTGATTTAGGATCAGCGGTCAACCTCCTCCCATTTTCTGTCTATCAACAGTTAAATTTGGGAGAATTGAAACCAACTAAGATCACCCTCCAATTGGCGGATAGATCCATTCGTATTCCAAAGGGGATTATCGAGGACATGCTAATCAAAGTTGGAGATTTTATATTTCCAGTCGATTTTGTCGTCCTCGATACCAATCCTGTTGCGAACACCCACTCTCAAATACCTTTGATTTTGGGTAAACCATTTCTGGCAACTTCCAACACCTTAATTAATTTTAGAAATGGTCTGATGAAGCTCTCATTCGGCAACATGAGTGCCGAGTTTCATGTGTTCAACTCTGGTAGGCAACAGGAGCCCATGGATCAACCTTTAAATCTAAATCTCATCCGCCTATTGGAGAAAGCACCACAAAATCAACGAACACCCCTAACACCAATGCAACCCATTGAGAATGTTTGTGGGGCCAGCAAAAACTCATTGTCTTTGCAATGCAACAGAGTGAGCTGGCATCAAACATAAATGTCCAAAAGGAGTGCTCGTTGCATGATTCAGTTGAGAGTACTAGTGAGAGTGAGACACCTGATCATATGCCTATACCAGAAGGTGTCTCTACCTCATGTCCCATGGCCCTTGAGCTATTTGAGCTTCATATTGACTCCAACAAGGACCCACCTATGACCGAGCTTCTGCTTGATGATCTAAATGATGCTAGGAGGTCCTTGTTGGATGACTTGGGGAGAAGCCCCGTTCTTAGTGATGCAGGTCTGCTGCATCCATCGAATGAGCTTGAGGAACTCATTCTGATGCACCTGCTTATTGGTTGGAGGGTTTTGTTCGATGAGCAACTAAACCCTAGTGAGGCAACACAACTTTATTCTTTGTTGCCCACACCCAACCAATATCATGAGGGGTTCGAGCCGTTCAGCTTTGACCTTTCACCCCTCATGACACCTCAGAGTACCGGTGAAGTTTGCCCATCTCGGCAAGTCTCTGGTCCTCATGACATGATGTTCTCATTTGATGATCCTTGACCAAATGATTATGAGAATATCGTTGTTGTTGTACATATCATGTTAAAAAAAATTCGAAAAAAATAACAAAAGAAAAGAAGAAAAAAAAGTGTGTAATAAAAGACTCCATGAGCGAGCATTGATTGTTGCGGGCCCCAACATTTGTGTACTTGGGCCCCATTTGTTCACGTATTTGTCTCCCCTCTTCAGTATCTCACAGGTTTTGAGGAAATTCGGGTTTGTGTCCATCACTATAACCATGAACTTCCAGTTGTGCTTCATGTTGGTGAGATCTTCTTTTTTTCATGCATAAATCCATGTAGTATTATGCTCACATTCATTGAGGACAATGCATGAAGTAGGTGTGGGGGGTGTTTTACGTGTGTACATAGTCGAGTCTTTTTCCTTTGATTTTATTTTCGTTTGTGTGTATTGATAGGGTCATGTTAGTGTGCTGCATTTAATATTGATATATCTGCTTGCCATGATCCTTGGGTGACTTGTCTTCTTTTGCTTGTCTAGTGCTTTAAAATTTTCACATTTCTTTCAAAATCTTCATGTATTTGCGAATGAAAATATTTTTGTGGGTTTTGCGTGTGTTTAGCATGTGCAAAACCGTTGAGAGGCAAAGTAAAAAGAAAGTTCCCAAAATTGTCTTGAACTTGATGAATTAGGATTTCTAGTTTACTGGCTTTACGTCTTATCGAGTCGTTAGTATGCACCCCGGTTTTCCCTAGGGGGCATGTAATCATAGGGTTTCAGCACTCAAACATTTAAAGAAGTCCACCGTGAACCTAGTGAGTCAAATAATTCGTGTTTGTTAGTATAAGGAAGTTAGTCGTAGTCAAGGGCCCTTAATCTCTTTTTGTAAAACTTAAGTGTAGGTGTTTTGGTTCCCATGTAGATAAATAAGTAGGGGGTGTTCCCTCTTCTCGCACGACTCCTATCACTCGGGAAAGTAGGTCTGAGGGGACTTTGTGCCTGGTGCTTTCGAGTCATCTGACTTAGGATTCACCGACCGAACTCTCGTTACACAGGTGGTAGGGATCGCCCTATGTGGAGATTTGGGGGAAGGTGTACGTGATAGTGTAAGTCCTCATAGGCAATGATGCACGAAACCGGACCCTGGGAGAATCAAACACCAAACAATAAAATGCTCTAATGAAAAAAAAGAAAACAAAAGTGTCAAAAAAGAACCAAAATGGACTTTACACATTGTATCACATTCAGAAGTTAAGGTTGCCCATGTCTTTAACTTAATTCCTTAGTTAACTCTCACGAATAACTCATTAGTCTAGGTGTGTGGACCGATTACATATATAGAGTCGACCCGTAGTATTACCGCATCCCATGATCGACAAAATAAGTCCAACGAGTCGTGTAGCTAGATTGATTAATGCTCTTGTTCGGATTTTGTGGGTGTATCCGATGAAAACCCTCAGGAGACAACACTCCTCCTCCTTGGCGACAAGGAGGTTTAACGGCTTGTTGCACGGGCTAAGTGCAACCGTGATTCCTACGAAAGTGAGTTAGGATTTCTTGTTTTTCGTATGCTTTTCTCTTTCTATGTTTTGCTCGGGACTAGCAAAGTTAGGTGTGGAGGTATTTGATTGACATCATTTCATGCTTATATTTGTATCTTATATCCATTATCTTTCACGTAAACAATGCTATGTTACGAGTTTTATGTTTAGTTTTCAGGAATAAATAGGTTTGAAGAGATGAATCATAAAAGGACCCAAAAGTTGGGAAAAAAGGACTGAATTGTGAGATCTGGGGACTGAGATGCAAGGGAGAATGACCTGAACGTAAGACAGAAGGACCTAAGAGCAAAAAAGAATACTCCACACCATCATGGGGAGTATTTTAGCAATTCGATTCGGGTCGGAGCTCCAACAAACCAAGTAAATGCATCCAAGACCAGCAAATATACCAAGAAAATCCCACAACAAAAATGAGCAGGATCCGAACCATATAGACCGCCAATTGGCGGTCTATTTCGGCCCAAATCCGCTCAAATTTCTCCAGCACATGTATTAGAGGATGTTTAGGCCATTTGTGGTATTTGTTTAGTCCCACATCGGGGGATTGTCCCGGATTTCCTTTTTCTTTGGCTATAAATAGAACTCTTCACCTTCTATTGTAATCACTCCATATTTTAAGTGGCTATTCTTCCTACTAGAAGTGAGGTCTTGAAGCACACACTAAAGTAGGAGGATGCTACTTGAAATGTGAGTCATTTTTATCAATAAAGTTTTCTTTGTTTTGTTCTTCTTTTATTGTTTGTGCATGCTTTAGTTTAATTGTCTTTTATTAAATCTAGCTTAGTTAATATGCTTTCCTTTCATAGTTCAATAATTAGTGTAATGTGTAGTGAGTAGTTCCATCCCCTTTGGGGGGTGGAGTAGATGTTCATACATGCATTAGAGAATGGAATCAATGCTTTATTTACAATGTGTTGATAAAACATGAATGTATGCTTGCTTGTTTAGGATAGAATTTATAACTTGATGAGTTTTGCCAAAATGATTAGACACCTCTCATGCTTGTTTAGGTTCTGAAATAAACAACTTGTATATGTAAATGTTAATCAACTAGGTTGGTGAATAGATTGATAGGTTTTGCCATAACATTTAGACACTTCCTATGCATGATAACACCATCTTTATTTGTGCTTAAAGAATGTGTTCAACACCCACCTCTTTGCATGTGTGCACTCACTCCACCTCTTAGGGGTTTTTCCATTTCTGAATTCCAGCACTCGTCTTTTGTTCTTAGTTTAGTTTTAGTTAATCATTTGTTCCTCTCTTTCGCATTTCGTACTTCTTAGTGTAGTGTAGCGTTGAGTAGCATAATCACTCTCTTCTCCTTTTTTTGGCCACTTGATTTCGTGCAAACAAGATGCTGCTCACCTCTCTGAGGACGACCCGTATTTGCCACCGCTTCAACGCGGCCGTGCACTTATGGTTCTATTAGAACGTTCAATCACTTAAGATTTAAGAATGTTTGATAAAACTGTTTTATATTATGAAAACATCAATATATCTATGTTATTTGACAATATCAATCTGAGCTTTGTGAATCCTCCAACTAGACTTGTCACTACTGAAAAGATTTAATTTTGCTGACACAAGTACACATATTTGGCTGTCAGCAAAGAAAGTACAAATACTCAGCATTAAAACTACACGAGTAATTGCCACCTCATTGATGCATGATGAAATAATAAACGTCTTGTTTCACAAGAATCCACGTATAGGAAACCAAATGTCTTATTTCCTACAATTGAGTTCCTATTAAATTCACGAAAGTTTTTTTCAGGCTTTATGAAAAGGCTGAGGGATTGATGGCCTCTTATATGGCAAAAACAATTCCACAAGAATTATGTTCTTCAACTTCAATACGAGTTATGGACATTTCTGCCTCTAAAATCTGCAGATACCTGTTGATAATTTACTATGGCGTTACTGATTTTTTAATGTTTGTTTCTCTGAAGTCAACCCCTATAGTTTTTTGGGTGTGTGTTTAGTACGATTCAAGTTTCTTTGTCAAATTGCATATTTGCAGGCAATTGGTACTGATGGTGATGTCAGAAAGAAGGAAGATGGTGCATGAGTTTTGGAAACGACTTTTAAGCACTTTGGTAGGATTGATATACTTGTTATTGGTGCGGCAATTTCCTCTTACCGCCTGAATATTTGTCCCCTAATGCTTTCCGAACAAGGCTGATAATCCATAGTTTTACTAAATATAATGCTTGTGAAGTTGTTATGTTATCACCAAATAAGATTGACCATTATGTGTCTATATCAATTGTGTATCAATGGATATGTTGCCTTTATTTCATAATGGCCTTAGATTTCCTTCTTTGCATGCATATTTACACAGTTACATTATATAGCAATAACAGGTTGTCTGATAAACTACAACTGTAACATCCTCAAACAGCGGAAGAATTTAAAATTTTAAATAACACACAATCAACAGAGGATATTACGCAATATAAGGGAAACAGGTGCACCAACACATATCATATATATATGTACATCAGAGTATTTCAAAAGTTGTGATTACATCAAAAGGCTATACAACGAATACAGTAATCACCCGACCTCAACTGAGAGAAAGATGGATCCGGCAGCAGTGCTCCTCTCCTCGGTCACCACCCCCTATCGCCGATCACGGCCTGAAAGTAAACATGCAACAATGCCTGAGTTTCCAGAATGAAACCCCGTATGCCAAACTCTACAATGCAATGAAATGAAAACACCCTAGCATGCAATTCTACCAACAAAAAAAACATCTCAAACCTGTTGGGCTCCAGGGCTTTTCACCCAACCACAACACACACCACAGTCACGGGGCTCCAGGGCTTTTTCACCGAACCACCGCACACACCAAAGTCACGGGGCTCCAGCGCTTTTTCACCCAACCACCGCATCACACACTCGTCGCCAAGCTGGGCTCCTTTTCTTTTTCAACCAACCACAGCTACCACGACACGACCAAAGGGACCAGGTCTTTTTCAACCAACCCAAACAACCAAGGGCTCCAGGTCTTTTTCAACCAACCCCTACACGCGGTCCCTGCTCAGGCTCCAGGCCTTTTTCGGCCAACCTGAACGCACTACGGAGCTCCAGGTCTTTTTCAACCAACCCCACACAGACTAGTTGGGCTCCGGGTCTCTTTCAACCAACCACTGCTCTCACACAGTTACGGGGCTCCAGGTCTTTTTCAACCAACCACCGCAACACCACATTCTAAGCTGGGCTCTAGGCCTTTTTCAGCCAACCCAAGCTCTCACACTGTTACGGGGCTCTAGGTCTTTTTCAACCAACCACCGCAACACTTGTGCACCCTAGCACACTTGCCGGAAGAACATCGGCACCACAACTCGCCCCACACGGACGACCACAACCACAACACCCGATAGTGCAAAACTGGACACAAACGGTCGACCGAACCAAAAGTCCCGGTCGACCAAATCAAGCAAATACAGGGCAATCGCATCGACCGACACTCCATCGGTCGACCGATTCCCACCAACCGCACTCGTTCGGTCCAACCAAAGTTAAGGGGCGGTCGACCGTTTAGATGGTCAACTCCCAGGGTCAACGAACAAAACAACCATTCGGTCGAACGACAAAGGGGCCCCGTTCGACCGAAAGTCACCATGGACAAAATCCCTCAAAGTCCACAACGAATTCGGTCGAACCCCCGAGCACGCTCGGTCGACCGAATTCCACCAGGGAATAAACCCTCACACGCACCACGAATCCGGTCGAACGCCCGAGCACTCTCGGTCGACCAAATTCCACCAGAGTGTTCCCCCACGCTAAGCAACAAGTCTGGTCGACCGGTCGAACCGACCACTCAAACCACTTAAGTCACGGTCGGACGAAGTCATAGAGGCGGTCAACCGTTTAGATGATCAACGCCCTATCCGACCCACGACGGTGCACACGGTCAACAGCGAAGGGGACCCATTCGACCGAATCATCCTATGCTCGCCTCCCACGCACAACCGGTCGACCGCCTAAAGGGCGTCACTCGACCGTTGTGAGGCAGAGCCCGAATTTTCTTCACGAACGGTTGACCGTTTGCACCAACTGTCAACCGATCAGGCAGTGAAATCTGCTACACGTTTACTCGCGACGAGGCGGAAGGCCTACCGTCGACTTCCAAATACTCACACTACTTAAGTGAGCGAGTTGACATACCGGAAGGTTTGAAGAAACCTTTGAGGAACCACGATGACGCCTCCACGAGCACGTTTCCCCAAAATCATGATCCGCCGACGAAACTCGTGTCTAAACCACGATCCACACCTCCTCGTACGATCCACCGACACGATTCCACCTCCGTTAACCTCCAACAACCAACCACGACCACCGCACGAGTTAGGTTGAGAGAGAGAAAACGAAGCAAAAGGGACGAGTTGGTGATGAGAATTTTATTTATACCTCAAGTGCACGGTGTCATTGAAGACGTGGCAAGTACGGGTCGAACACAAGGAGGGAGAGATATTGTTATTTTTTGTAATTTTCAATTAAGGAAAGAAAGAGAGAGAAATAACGTTGGTTTGAGATTTTGGATTTTAATTTTGTAAAGCAAGAACAACAAAAACAAACTAAGAATAAAGCAAATATGGATGAGAGTCCAGCGGGTGGGAGTTTAGATATCGGGTTTTGTTTAGAGAAATCTGAAACTTATAATAAATCACATTACTTATAAAGCATTATAGGATAAATGATTCAACAAAAACTCAAGTAATCAAAATATACTAACACGAAATTAAAATAATAACATCATTCTTCCTCTCATCACCCTAAATCCATCACCCCTACCCTTTGGAGAGAGTTAGAAACTCATGGATGGGGGGAAGGAGAAGGGGTCCTAGAGAAACTACGAAAGAAAACTAAAAACATGAAATAAACCAACAGAATTTTATTGCTAAAGAATGGAAAAAAACAAGTTCTCCCTAGAACATAATTTCGGGGCTATTTATAGCCGATACAAGGGACCCTAGTACAAAATAGGAACGTACACGCGTCAACACGCAACTGGACAAAAGTGCCACCCGCGGATCCAAAGGGGTGCTGCGGAAATGCCACAATTTGCATGAAGTGTGCGGCGGAATCGCCGCAATTTTGTCTCGGATTTGATCCGGATTTTTCCTGTGTGTTTATGGTATGATTTAGCTGTCCTTTGCGCATCAGGATTGATTTCTTTCCTTTCTTTTGAGCTCCGACCTAATTTCTTCATATATTTGGATCCGACCAAAAAATAATATTTTGGTACTCGTAATTTGCAGTCGGGTCCTCGGCTTTTTGCAATTAAGTCCTTGGCTACTTTTGTGCTTAAGTCCCTGACCTTTTTGTAATTAGGTCTTTGAATGCTTTTATGCTTGGATGGACTTCAATTTGAACCCCGATAATCTTGAACTTGGTCTTTATGATAGAAATGAGTCTCTTGCACGCGTTTATGCTCGGGATATGGGTAATTTGCATTCAGGTCCCCGTATTCTGTAAATAAGACTAAACACAAACCTTAGTAGCATTTATTGATATAAAATTAATCTAAATGAAAGACATATGATGCAATGTATGCAATGCATCAAATACCCCCACACCTAGATTTTGCTAGTCCCTAGCAAAACAAAATATAAGAAAAATGAAAACAGGAAAATCCTAACTCACTTTCGTAGGAATCACGGTTGCACTTAGCATGTGCAACAAGCCTTTAAACCCCTAAGTTTTCTTAGAGGACGAGTTTTGTCTCGTGAGGGTTTTCAGTTGGCACACCCACAAAGTCTTAATTCAATATTTCATTAATAACTCTCATTATCTCCACCTCAACCTTATACATCTCACATATAATTCGTGCATGCTCATTATATAAATCTAACTCATAAAAACTCTTACTTGGTCTTTGTTCCTCCAACATTCACACCACTAACCCTTCTACACATGTTATCACTTAAATTATTTTGCACGCCCCCTCTGGTGGTGAAGTATCATTCAGATCAACCGTGGCATGGATCATTCTTTTAACTTTGAGCCTTGAGTATCTTAAAGTATTTTTTTCCCGTGATTCAAAACATTTACTTTTTTGACACTTTCATCCTTTTTGCATTCGTGTAGCGAGTTTGGTCGATAATCCCGAGCTGGCAGACTCAAGTTACCGGGTTTCAAGATACCCCTACGGACCAGTGACTCGAAGGCTTGGGCTTTTGTAATCATTTTGCAAGATGTGCTTTGCTCACTTTTATTCCCCTTTTATTTTCCCCAAGGCTTAATTGCTATCAGAAGTCCACACTTCCCGGTATATTTTCCTCAACCTCCGTTTTTTATCAACCACTTCAAAGATTTGATTCATCCAATTTAAGTGCATCCATGTCTTAAAGGGTAATGGGTTATTTCTTTGAAACTTAGATTTATGTCATAATTTCTACAAGCAGAACTATATAATAAGGAACAAAAACTCAATGCAATTTGTACACGGGTTTTGGTAGTTCAATCTTAAGGTATGTCATGAAACATTTTTTTTGAAGAAGAATATATAGATAGATAGATAAACACCCCCCACACCTAAATCATGCATTGTCCTCAATGTATGCAAAGATAAAGCAAATGCACTTATTACCTGAGTCGACTTGCGGTAGAGTGGTTGAATTTGCTCAGAGTCAACCATAGTCAGAACTGGATTGAATGTCACCATGTTGGTGCATGTATCCAGTTGAATTGTTCCCCATGTTGCCCTGAGAGTCCTGAGGCAAAGATTCCACACCCCTCACATGTGTTGGTTCTCTTATTTGCTCGAGTGATGGTGGTTGGGTAGATGAATTACTCCCCTTTTTCTCACTTTCTTTTATATTTTGTGATGATTTATTTGATTCAGAAATCTTATAGATACACGATCTCATCACAACATCACTTTGATTGCATACTATTTCTGGTTCACTATCAACATGAAATATATTAAGTTCAGCTTTTAAGTTTCCAAAAGATAGTGTCATGAGCCCATTACGTCAATTTATCAAAGCTTCAGAAGTGGCTAAAAATGGTCTGCCTAGTATTACAGGGATTTGTCTCTTAGGATTGACAACAGGTTCAGTGTCTAGAACGACAAAATCCACTGGGTAAATGAAGTCACCAACCTTAATCAAAACATCCTCTACTATACCTCTTGGTTTCTTAACAGAGCAATCAGCAAATTGAAGGGTTGTCTTAGAGGGTTTTAGTGGACCAAGGTTTAGTTGCTCATAGACAGAGAACGGAAGTAAGTTAACACTAGCACCAAGGTCTAGAAGGGCTTTGTTAATAAAAGTATCTCCTATCGCACATAAAATTGTAGGACACCCAGGGTCCTTATACTTTATAGGAGATGAGTTGGACAGAATAGAGCTTATGTTTGCAGTCAAGAATGCCTTCTTTGGTACATTCATTTTTCTCTTCTTAGTGCACAGATATTTTAAGAATTTAGCATAAGCAGGTATTTGTTGAATCATATCTAGGAGTGGAATGTTCACCTTAACTTGCTTAAATACTTCCAAGATTTTCTCCATTTGTGCACTTGAGCTCTTATTGAGTCTATTGGGGAATGGGGCTTTAGGAACATAGACTCTCTCAGGTTGAGCTATAGGGCCAGGTTGACTAGGTGGGTTGGGCTTTTCAAATTGGACTTCAGGTTCAATGGTCAGGTCACATGTGGGTGCTTGACGACTAGATTGATTAGGAGCACTAAGATTTACCACATTGTTATCAACTTGTTTTCTAGACCGTAATGATACAACTGCATTTATTTGTTGGAACGGTCCATCCTCATGAACCATTTGAACCGGTCTAGGGTTGTTTGTACCTAGAGGTGGTTGATGGGGCTGATATTTATTATTAGGTCTTGGATTCACCTCAGGTTGACTTGGAAACTGACCATTTTCTCTTTCACCTACAATTTGTGCTAGTTGGATGACTTGTGTTTCTAGCCTTTCGAAGGATTAGGTGGTTGTTTACCAAAAAGTCTTAACCAAATTTTCCAAGATTGTCAATCTAACATCATAATCTCCATTGTTACTAAACCCAGATGATGTATTATTTTGGTTATACCGGTTTGGTTGTTGTCTAGGAGGTTGACCTTGTTGGTTCCATGAACGATTGGGATGATTACGCCAACCCGGGTTATAGGTTGATGCGTATGGGTCATTTCTCGAATGGTTAAAGGTGGCATTAACTTGTTCCAAGTCTGCACAATCCTCCATTATATGACAAGTTTGACCACATCTAGAGCAAGGGATAGAAGAGGCTTGATTCACTAGGGGTCGGGTTTTTAGCTCAAGACTCTCCATTCTACGCATAAGGGTAGCTAGTTTTGCTTCAGCAGCTACAGTAACATCTACAACTGACACCTGGTTTGGGTTGACCTGCTATTCTAGATCCAATACTCGGGTTATTCGGTTCTCTAGCATTGTCCCATTGCATACTATTTTCGGCTAAATCCTCAAGAAAAATCCAAGCATCATTCTCATTTTTGGACATAAAGTTGCATTGGCTTACAGGTTCTACCATAACCCTATATGTAGGTGTCAATCCATCATAAATAATTTGGCACAATTGTCATCTTGGAATTCCATGATGAGGGCATTGGATCAACAGGTTCTTAAATCTTTCCAAATAGGAATAGAACGGCTCGCTCTCAGATTGAACGAATGCAACAATTTCATTCCTAATCCTAATAGTCTTATGGTTGGGGAAATATTTCTTTGAGAACACTTGAACAAACTCGGCCCAAATCCTAATAGATCTTTCGGCTAGACTATATAGCCATTTCTTAGCGTCGTCCTTCAGTACTAGAGGCACGAATTTAAGACGTACTGCCTCCCCAGAGTTATGCTGGTATTGCATAAGGGAGCAGATTTCCTCAAATTCTCTAAGGAAGAGATATGGGTCTTCCTTAGAGGTGAACTTGGGCAACATACTCATGTATTGTGCCTTTAGTTCGAAGTTGCGACCCGGTATGATGGGCATAACGATGCACGATGGCTGAGCAACCATCGTTGGGTAGCACCGATCCCTCAGAGTCCTAGGTGGGTCCACTACATTCTCACCCATTGGATCCGGGTGAAGTGGTGCAATAGGTGGACTGGGGCTAAGCTCTAGACTGGAATCTAGATGAACTCGTGAGAGTCGATTGCTCAAGTCCCGAACCCAAATATGAGTGCACCGGTTTGAATCAATTTTTAATGCAAATTTGAAATTTAAATTCCAAATTCAATTTCAAGAATCAATTACTTCTTTTTTTTATATATTTTTTTCAACGAACAGAAATGGAAACAAACAATAGAAGGGGGAAAGATGAGAAATGAATCCTAATCTAGAGAATTGAGATAAGAAGAGAAAGAAGACTCAGATGAGAAGGGAAACTTAACTCTAGAAGATAGATGAGAGGGTTGGTCAGAAGTTTCCTAAACAAGCACGGTTCAAACAATCCTAGACCTAATGTAGCTTAAATCTAGACGACTCCTAACTGGTTGAGTCGAATTGGTTCGCTTGATTCACCTCCTCACTAATCAAACCAAATTGGTCAGGTAGTGTATAGCTAGTGGGGGCGCTTCCGACAGAGTCGGTGCCAATTAGACAATCACTTCGCTTGGAAGACTTACGTCAACACAAAAACACTTTCTAGGCACCAAATTAAATTCGATCAGCTTCAAGTCATAGCAAGTCAAACCAATCTTCTCCTTAATTGAGTTCGACTCCATAGGGTCCAATGTCTAATTGATTTTAATTTAAAGGCTTGGGTGACACTTTAGGATTGTGATTTGTAAGCCACGGAAGGGTGATGAAATCCCCACCGTATCTTTTCCTACGGAGTTGCCCTTAAGATAGTTTAACTTAAATCTAGCAAAGATAGTCAAACATTGGTCTTTAATTGGGGGACAATTGCAAGGGTTGTATGCAAACTAATTTATATGCTTAAATGCAATCGATAAAAACCGCGCACGTACCTTGCCTCCAGCAGTCTTCAACAAAAATTAATTTGCAAGAATTTAGCAAGAATAACGCAAACAAAACATTATATGATGAATACACTAAGTCCTTCTAATTTTGCCAATTTTTAGGTCAGAAATAAATTATTGCCAATTATGGAATTTGAACCTAACACGTGCAGTTCTACTAAAAAGGAAATTTTCCGAAAATAGAAATTACGAGGAAAAAGGCAACAAAGGTTACCTAGGCACTCTCAGTCGGGTTCCCCGCTCGCTCTCGAAACTTGCCAGTTGCTCTACGCGTCCACCCAGAGATGGAGACGACCCCTGAAAATTTTGAAGCCCAGATGCTCCAGACGTGCGGCGGATCCGCCGCAGATTGTTCTTCACGTGCGGCGATTTCGTCGCCCTTCTTGCTCCGACTGTGCCCGGATTTCACCGCGCAGTCCGTTGTCTCCGGAAACGCAAACCCAAATAGCTAGATCGCGCACACGATAAATAAAATAGAATCGAAATCACCAAAAATAAACAAAATCTTCGTCGCCTCCCCGGCAACGGCGCCAAAAACTTGATGAGAATTTTATTTATACCACGAGTGCACGACGTCAATGAAGACGTGGCAAGTACGGGTCGAACACAAGGAGGGAGAGATATTGTTATTTTTGTAATTTTCGATTAAGGAAAGAAAGAGAGAGAAATAAGGTTGGTTTGAGATTTTGGATTTTTAATTTTCTAAAGCAAGAACAACAAAAACAAACTAAGAATAAAGCAAATATGGATGAGAGTCCAGCGGGTGGGAGTTTAGATATCGGGTTTTGTTTAGAGAAATCTGAAACTTATAATAAATCACATTAGTTATAAAGCATTAAATGATAAATTATTCAACATAAACTCAAGTAATCAAAATATACTAATACGAAATTAAAATAATAACATCATTCTTCTCATCACCCTAAATCCATCACCCCCACCCTTTGGAGAGAGTTAGAAACTCATTGATGGGGGGAAGGAGAAGGGGTCCTAGAGAAACTACGAAAGAAAACTAAAAACACGAAATAAGCCAATAGAATTTTATTGCCGATACAAGGGACCCTACAACATAATTTCGGGGCTATTTATAGCCGATACAAAGGACCCTAGTACAAAATAGGAACGTACACGGGTCAACACGCAACTGGACAAAAGCGCCACCCGCGGATCCAAAGGGGTACGGCGGAAACGTCGCAATTTGCATGAAGTGTGCGGCGGAATCGCCGCAATTTTGTCTCAGATTTGATCCGGATTTTTCCTGTGTGTTTATGATATGATTTAGCTGTCCTTTGCGCATCCGGATTGATTACTTTCCTTTCTTTTGAGCTCCGACTTAATTTCTTTATATATTTAGAGATCCACATTCATTTTTTCTCCAAAATAATATTTTGGTACTCGTAATTTGCAGTCGGGTCCTCAGCTTTTTGCAATTAAGTCCCTGGTTACTTTTGTGCTTATGTCTCCGACCTTTTTGTAATTAGGTCTTTGAATGCTTTTATGCTTGGATGGACTTCAATTTGAACCCTGATAATCTTGAGCTTGGTCGTTATGATAGAAATGAGTCTCTTGCACGCGTTTATGCTCGGGATATGGGTAATTTGCATTCAGATCCCTGTATTCTGTAAATAAGACTAAACACATACCTTAGTAGCATTTATTGATATAAAATTAATTTAAATGAAAGACATATGATGCAATGTATGCAATGCATCAGTTGGCAAAACAACGAACTCACCTCCAACCACCCACCACTCGTGCCGATCCTCCCTTCGCCGGAGCGCACCACCACACGCCGGAGATCAGCCACTGAGGGAGGGAGAGAAACGTGAGGGAGAGAATGAGAGAGTCGTGAGAGAGAGTGAGAGAGGGAGAGAGAGCTCACCAAATAAATATCTCCCCCAAACCAAATCGTCACCATCCATTCCAATCCATTCCATCTCCACCACTCATCCAACACACTCCATCTCAGCCCTCCAAATCCATCACCCTTCAATCCCAGCCGTCCATCTCCATCTCCTCCTAATCACCACCTAAACACATCAAAACTCAATTAGGATAGGATTAGGCTCAAGATCCCACAGTCCACCCTCCTAAAAGAATTTTTTCCTCGAAACTAAGACCGCAACTCACCAAACAGCTCCGGGAACTCCTTCCGGACCTCCTCCTCAATCTCCCAAGTGGCCTCTCGCTCACTGTGGTGCTGCCACCTGACCTTCACCATCGGAATGGTCCTCCTCCTCAACTGATGCTCCATCCGATCCACAATCTCCACCAGTCTCTCCTCAAGAGACAAATCCTGACGGATCACTGGAACCTCCAACTGAATCACATGAGAAGGATCTGCTACGTACTTCCTCAACATCGAAACGTGGAAGACGTTGTGAAGACTCAAAAACTGCGGCGACAGCGCAACCTTTCCAATCCGATCAAGAATCTCAAACGGTCTGACATACCTCGGACTGAGCGTCCCCTCCTTCCCGAATCTCATCACTCCTCGAGATGGTGAAATCTTCAGGAAGACATGGTCACCTACCTCAAATCTCAACTCCCGCCTACGCCTATCAGCGTAGCACTTCTGCCTGCTCTGAGCCGTCGCTAGCCTCTGCCTGATCACATCAACCTTCTCTGCATACATCTGCACAATCTCAGGACCAACTAGTTGTCTCTCGCCTACTTCACTCAAGCATCCCGGTGATCTACACGGTCTCCCGTACATGGCCTCGTATGGTGTCATCCTAATGCTCGAATGATAGTTGTTGTTGTAGGCGAACTCGATCAACGGCAAATGCTCGTCCCAATGACCTGTCCAATCCAGAGTACAAGCTCGCAACATATCCTCTAGCGTCTGGATGGTCCTCTCAGACTGACCGTCTGTCTGTAGATGAAATGTCGTACTGAACTTCAACCGAGTCCCTAAGGCCTACTGCAAACTCCCCCAGAATCTGGAAGTGAACCTCGGATCGCGATCCAAAATCATACTCATGGGCACCCTGTGCAGTCTGACGATCTCCTCAATATACAACTTAGTTAGATGCTCCAGAGGTAAAGTCGTCCGGATAGCTAAGAAGTGCGCCGACTTGGTCAGTCGTTCGACTATAACCCAAATCGCGTCATGGAATCCTCTCATCCTCGGTAGCCCGGTGAAAAAATCCATCGTCACGTGCTCCCACTTCCACTCTGGAAGCTCGAGCCTCTGCATCGGCCCAACAGGTCTCTGGTGCTCAATCCTTAACTGCTGACAAATCAAACACTGTCAACGAACTCTATGATCTCCGTCTTCATCCTCTTCCACCAGAAATTCCTCTGAAGATCTCTATACATCTTCGTGCTACATGCGCCTCTTCCAGAATGTCCTTCCTCAGATCTCCTCCCTTCGGCACCCAGACACGACCTCTGAACCTCAGCCCACCATCAACTCCAATACTGAAGTCTAACCCATCTCTGGTAGCTAACTGTAGCAACCCAGCTAACTCATCATCAGCACTCTGAGCCTGGACAATACTCGAGACCAACTAAGGCTCCACACTCAGCCCGGCAACCACCGCACCTCTTGACTCATCGGTGAACGGTCTCCATTCGGTCAATGCCTCAAACAGCTACCACTCCTCGATACAAAGACTTGCTGCGGTAACCTCAACCTTCCTGCTCAAAGCATCAGCAACCGAATTCACCTTCCTCAGATGGAACGAGATGGTAAAATCATAATCCTTAATCAGCTCGAGCCATCTACGTTGTCTCATATTCAGCTCCTTCTGCGAAAACAGATACTTCAGGCTCTGATGATCTGTGAACACCTCGAATTGCTCGCCATACAGGTAATGCACGACTGCCGCCAACTCCAAATCATGAGTGGGGTAGTTACTCTTGTGCACCTTCAGCTGCCTCGAAGCATACACAACCAGCTGTCCATGCTGCATGAGTACGCATCCCAGCCCAACGCCTGACGTGTTACTGTAAATCACAAATCCACCACTGCCACTGGGAAGTGTCAGAATTGGAGCAGTCGTCAGCCGACTTTTCAATTCCTGGAAATTGTCCTCGCACTTCTGGGACCACACGAACTTGACACCCTTCCGCGTCAGAGCCGTCAACGGCGAAGCCAACCTGGAGAAATCCTGAATAAAGCGGCGATAATAGCCCGCCAGCCCCACAAAACTCCTGATCTCTGCGACACTAGTAGGGGCTCTCCACTGCGCCACAGCCTCAACCTTCGCTGGATCCACTGAGATCCCAGCTTCAGATACAATGTGTCCCAGAAAGTCGACACTGCTCAGACAGAACTCGCACTTCGAAAGCTTGGCATACAACTTATGGTCCCTCAAAATGCCAAGTACCACTCTCAAGTGCTCTCGATGCTGCTCCATATCTGGCAAATAGACCAAAATGTCGTCCACGAAGACAATCACAAACCGGTCGAGGTACTGACTGAACGTCCTGTTCATCAAATCCATAAACGCTGCAGGCGCGTTCGTCAACCCGAACGACATCACCAAAAACTTGTAATGCCCGTACCTCGTCCTCAACGATGTCTTCTGCACATCTGCCTCTCTGATCCTCAACTGATGATAACCAGATCGCAGATCAAACTTCGAGAACACCTGCGCTGACTGCAACTGGTCAAACAGGTCCTCGATCCTGGGCAAAGGATACAGATTCCTGACGGTAACCTTGTTCAGCATCCTATAGTCAATACACATCCGCAGCGATCCATCCTTCTTCTTCACGAAGACTATCGGCGCTCCACAAGGTGAGACACTGGGGCAGATAAATCTCGTATCCATCAGATCCTACAACTGCTAGCTTCAGCTCTGCTAACTCAGCAGGTGCCATCCTATACGGCGCCTTCGTTTGCGGCGTAGTCCCAGCTACCAAATCGATCACAAACTCAATCTATCTCTGAGGCGGCAACCCGAAGACATCATCTGCAAAGACCTCTGGGAACTCCCGGACTATCTCAATGTCCTCCAATTTGCTCGCTTCTGGATCTGGAACTACTATAGTGGCCACGAAAGCTCTGCAACCTTGCTGCAACAACTTCTGTGCCCTCACTACTGAGGCGACCACTCTACCTCCTCTATCCTTCGTCCCCCTGATCAGCACATCAGGTAGACCCTTCCTCGGGATCAGAATCTTCTTCCCCCGGCATAACACTCACACATCATACTGTGATAGCCAATCCATACCCAGTATGACGTCGAAGTCCTCCATCGGCAACAAGATCAGGTCAGCCGGAAACTCCTGATCTTCCGAAACAATCATGGCGCTAGGAAGGAAGCTCCCCACAATGCCCACCAGACCCAAGGGTGTGCTGACTTCCAACGTGGCAGTCAACATCGCAGGGGTACATACCAATACGCTCGCAAATCGCTCCGAAATGAATGAGTGTGTGGCCCCACAATCAAACAACACTCTCACACTCAACCCAGCAACAAAGAGCGTACCTTCCACCACTGTGTTGGCGTCTCTCGCCTCATCCGCCTGGATGGTAAAGACTCATCTAGTCCTCTGACCCTGCTGTGGCGGCGCAAAAGGTCGGCGACCTCCGCCTCTGCCAGCTGCTGGCGGCCTTGAATGCCTGCTGGACCCGCCTGGCCCGCTCGGACAATCTCACACAAAGTGGCCTGGCTTGCCACACCCGTGACAAACCCTACGACCCCAATACTCTCCAGAGTGAACTCTGCCACAACCTATGCACGCCTTAGGCTGGCGTGATCCACCTCCTCTGATCCGGGGCCTCTTGCCCTGGTTTCCTACTAGCGGAGCACCCGGACGTCCAATGACCTTCCCCGGTGCTCTCCTAGCCTCAGCATAATTCTGTTGGTAATCCTGATCAATGATCGTGGCGAATCTCACGGCATCGGCCAGCGTCTGTCGCATATTGTATGTCACCTGAGTACGGAGGTGCTTCCTCAGCCCTCGTATAAACTTCCTCGCCCTCTGCAGCGGCGTCACACAGATCTCCGGACAGTAACGCTCCAGCGCGTTGAACCTCCGGGTATACTCAGCCAGGGTCGCATCTCCCTGCTCGAGGGTCATAAACTCCTCTCTCCTCCCATCTCTGACATGCTCTGGGAAATACTGCCCATTGAACTCCCGTAGGAATTCCTCCCAGCTAATCTGAGTCATGACCTCAAACACCACTGTAGATGTGGTCCTCCACTTGTTGGACGCGTCTCCGCCCAACACATACGCTGCCAAGCCTGCCTGCCTCTCAAGCGGGCACTCAATCGCCTCAAGGATCTCCTGAATCTTCAGGACCCAGTCCTCCCCAGCCTCAGACTCTCCTCTACCGTCGAAGGTAGGCGGGTGTTGTCTCATAAAGCGGTCGAGCATCGCTCCTGCCGTTGCTGGCACTCCTCTGCCTGACTGGCAATCCAACTTCGCACCCAGTCGCCCCACTGTGTCATAGAGCATCCGCCGATCCTCTGCCCAGTCCTTGCCCCCAGTCACACCGTTGGTGCTACGGTCCCGTGGGGGAGGTCTCACGCGTCTCGGAGGCATATATACACAAAGAAAACAGCACACGTCAAAACAATGAAAGCATGAACTAATGCAGACTCTAAAACTCTAAGGGTGGTTTCTTTGGATAAGGACACTGGAACCGACCGCTCTGATACCAAGTTGTAACATCCTCAAACAGCGAAAGAATTTAAAATTTTAAATAGCACACAATCAACAGAAGATATTACGCAATACAAGGGAAACAGGTGCACCAACACATATCATATATATATATATGTACATCAGAGTATTTCAAAAGTTGTGATTACATAAAAAGGCTATACAACGAATACAATAATCACCTGACCTCAACTGAGAGAAAACTGGATCTGACAGCAGTGCTCCTGTCCTCCGTCACCACCCCCTATCGCCGATCACGACCTAAAATAAACATGCAACAATGCCTGAGTTTCTAGAAGGAAACCCCGTATGCCAAACTCTACAATGCAATGAAATGAAAACACCCTAGCATGCAATTCTACCAACAAGAAAAGCATCTCAAACCAGTTGGGCTCCAGGGCTTTTCACCCAACCACAGCATCACACACTCGTCGCAAAGCTGGGCTCCAGGTATTTTCAACCAACCACAACTACCACGACACGACCAAGGGCTCTAGGTCTTTTTCAACCAACCCAAACGTCTAAGGGCTCTAGGTCTTTTTCAACCAACCCCTACACGCGGTCCCTACTCAGGCTCCAGGCCTTTTTCAGCCAACCTGAACGCACTACGGAGCTCTAGTTCTTTTTCAACCAACCCCGCACAGACTAGCTGGACTCGATGTCTCTGTCAACCAACCCCAACTCTCACACAGTTACGGGGCTCTAGGTCTTTTTCAACCAACCACCGCAACACCACATTCTAAGCTGGGCTCCAAGCCTTTTTCAGCCAACTCAAGCTCTCACACCGTTACGGGGCTCCAGGTTTTCTTCAACCAACCACCGCAACACTCGTGCACCCTAGAAGACTTGCCGGAAGAACATCGGCACCACAACTCGCCCCACACGGACGACTACAACCACAACACCTCCATAGTGCAAAACTGGACACAAACGGTCGACCGAACCAAAAGTCCTGGTCAACCGAATCAAGCAAATACAGGGCAACCGCATCGACCGGCACTCCATCGGTCGACCGATTCCCACCAACCTTACTCGTTCGGTCCAACCAAAGTCAAGGGACGGTCGTCCGTTTAGATGGTCAACTCCCAGGTTCAACGAACAAAATGACCATTCGGTCGAACAACAAAGGGGCCCTGTTCGACCGAAAGTCACCAGCGACAAAATCCCTCAAAGTCCACAACGAATTCGGTCGAACCCTCGAGCACACTCGGTCGACCAAATTCCACCAGGGAATAAACCCTCACACGCACCACGAATCCGGTCGAACGCCCGAGCACTCTCGGTCGACCGAATTCCACCAGAGCGTTCCCCCACACTAAGCAACAAGTTCGGTTGACCGAAACTACATTCGGTCGAACCGACCACTCAAACCACTGAAGTCACAGTCGGAAGAAGTCAAAGAGGTGGTCGACCGTTTAGATGGCCAATGCCCTATCCGACACATGACGGTGTACACGGTCGAACGGCGAAGGGGACCCGTTCGACCGAATCTCCCCATGCTCGCCTCCCACGCACAACCGGTCGACCGCCCCAAGGGCATCATTCGACCGTTGTGAGGCAGAGCCCGAATTTTCTTCACGAACGGTTGACCGTTTACACCAACCGGTCGACCGATCAGGCAGTGAAATCTGTTGCACGTGTACTCGCGACAAGCCGGAAGGCCTACCGTCGACTTCCAAATACTCATACTACTTAAGTGAGCGAGTTGACATACCGGAAAGTTTGAAGAAACCTTTGAGGAACCACGACGACGCCTCCACAAGCACGTCTCCCCAAAATCACGATCCGCCGACAAAACTCGCGTCTAAACCACGATCCACACCTCCTCGACGATCAACCAACACGATTCCACCTCCGTCAACCTCCAACAACCAACCACGACAAGCGCACGAGTTAGGTTGAGAGAGAAAACGAAGCAAAAGGGACGAGTTGGCAAAACAACAAACTCACCTCCAACCACCCACCACTCGTGCCGATCCTCCCTTCGCCGGAGCATGCCACCACACGCTGGAGATCAGCCACTGAGGGAGGGAGAGAAACGTGAGGGAGAGAATGAGAGAGTCATGAAAGAGAGTAAGAGAGGGAGAGAGAGCTCACAAAATAAATATCTCCCCCAAACCAAATCCTCACCATCCATTCCAATCCATTCCATCTCCACCACTCATCCAACACACTCCATCTCAGCCCTCCAAATCCATCACCCTTCAATCCCAGCCGTCCATCTCCATCTCCTAATCACCACCTAAACACATCAAAACTCAATTAGGATAGGATTAGGCTCAAGATCCCACAACAACTCATTAGAATTTCTTACTCTTCATTAGGCAAATGGCTTTGTGTTCTGAATTGCTACCATGTACGAATGGTTCTGTAATTTGAAGATACTGGTTCAGTAATTCTACTTGTACATTATTTCAATGTTTTTATTTACATCCTCATATTTAATGGTTTGTGTCTCCTAAAAGTTCAAGTACTTAGGTAGAGTTAATAGACTTCATGAACTCTGAAGTCTATTATAGTGAGTCCTACCTTGTTATTTAATAATAAGCAGAATGTTATATGCCAACTAGAAAGTGCTTTTGAGGAGAAAAATGGCTCAGTAGTAGCAAGCTTGATGCTTGGAGCTTCCGAATGTCAGAAGTAAACTTGACATACAATCGGTTGGGGTAATTTTTTTAGTTGCTGGATAAGTTGTGTCGAAACATACTGCATCTCAAAAATAATCATATGCAGTACGAGAACGAGAGTCAACCCAAAACATATTTTCAAACGATTATCATCGTCCATATCCATAACATAAAAAAATAGGGATCCAAAGTCTACATCTTGATGAAATGTTTCTGAAGTGCTTGGACATCCCCTTGTCTCAGCTTAATGTTACGAACCTCAGCCAACACGTCAAAGAAAACCTTCTTTGGAACACGTCAAAGTGGTCATGTCGATAACGTCATCCTTGTAATGAGAATATCTGATCTTGATGCTGAATCCATTAACATCCGCAATGGAGGTGTAAAACTCATGGGTCTATTCAAAGGTTTTGAAAGACAGTGCCACGTATGACCGAGAAGAAGAGCACGTCTTTGAATTTTCTTACTGGGCAACGGGAGCAACAATCTCCATCGTCGCGTACATGGTCAAACAAGATTCAATAATAAGGTAAGAGATGATAAGGAAGACAAAAACTTCTATTTTTGAAAAGGGGTATTAATCAAATTTGGAAAGTAAACTGTACAATGCATTTGGAAAGTAAACGTATCCCGGAAGACGGAAAAAAATGATGTGTAAAAGTAACTCCACGTAGGACTCTACATTGGAGGCGTGCGAGTCCAACAATCATTTTTCTTGCTTAATTGGAGAGAAAATAAGGAACGGTTTGATAGTTACACAAAGGGAACTACTATTCGTCTCCAGAAAATTACTCAAATTGCTTCAACAACTACCATTTTGCCCTTCACAATTCATTTAATACCCATTTCGTACGTGTCTTAAAACAAGGTATTTGCCTGAGTTTTCCTCACATTCTCAGTACCAACACCACGAAAATGTCTGGTGAAGCGCCTGGATCTAGTAAGGTAATTGATGGAATTTTTTTGTCTCGAGCGCCTAGCTAAGCCACTGCCCCAAAGGAGGGGCGTTTGGCTGGGACGCCTCCTCCTTGGTAGGGGCGGCTTAGCCAGACGCCCCATCTATGGGAGGTTTGCTTAGCAAGACGTCCCATCCTTGGACGAGGTGCCTCTTTAAACCGTTGTGCCCAAGGAGGGGGTCCGAGCCAGACGTCCTACTCCAATGAAGGGGCGTCCAAGCCAGACGCCCTTTCTTTATTTTAAATTTATTTATTTTGTGTTATTTTAAATCATTTCAAGTTCCGTTACAAGATTTTGGTGGTGATGGAGAAGATTACAGTGAGCTTTTTGATAGTAAACAAGTATTTACAACAATCGAGGAAACATGTAAATGGGCGAAACAAGTTGTCATCGGAGCCGGATTTAGTTTGGTAATATCATCCTACAAATCAAAAGCAGATAATCAGACGGATTGTTATCTGAGATGCGATCACAGAAATGAAATGAGTTCTCGTGATATGTATATTGCACTACGGAAGAACACGAAAAGAAAAGGTTGCGGTTGTCGTTTTTTGGTAAAGATGGTCGAACGACGGGATCGTGATGGATGGATCGTTGTTTCTAATAGTACTCATGGGTAGTACAACTACAAACTTGCAGTTTATCTAGAGGGTCACCGACAGATCAACGGTCTTAGTTCTGGGGTTAAGAAAATTGTTCGTGATATGACTGAGGCACAAGCGAGACCACGTAACATCTTGTTTGCAATAAAGGAGAAATTTCTGGAGGATAATCCCAATCAGAGACACATTTATAACTTCGAAGAGTACATGAGGAGGACAAAATCTAAAGATAGAAATCTCACACAACAATTTCTGGATCAAGCAGTGCAGTATCAGTACTTACATTGGATTATGGCAGATGAAAAAACTAATATCCTCACTCACGCATTTTTGGCACATCCGACGTCAACTCAGTTGTTGCATACATACCCTTTCGTAATCTGCATGGATTCGACGTACAAGACGAACAAGTACAAGATGCATTTGTTTGAGATGGTTGTGGTGACTCCAACAAACATGAACTTCCTCGTCGGCTATGCCATTATGAAGGATCAGACCGAGGATAGTTACAGGTGCGTGTTGGAGAAGTTGCGAGATCTGTTATTGGATACTGCCAGCGCGACTGCAATAATAAGGGACCGGCAGTTAGGTCTAATGCGACCAGTGGCAGAGGTTTTTCCTGAGTCTGCTCATTTACTTTGCACATGGCATGTCAACAAAGACGTGTACAACTACGCATACCACATATTCGGCAAGAACAAACAATTTGCAGAGAGTTTGAGGCGTGGAAAGTGGAGGAGAGTCATGTTTTCTACTTCATAGACCAAGTACGATAAAGTCGTCCGTAATCTAAAAGATACTTTTCAGGATTGTCCAGTTCTCACGGAGTATCTGGAAGACACATGGTTAGTGCGTAAAGCAAAGTTTGTGTTGAATTGGATGAACAAAGACCTTCATTTTTGCAACACTACGAACTGTAGGGTGGAAAGCGCTCATTCTGCTCTGAAGGGAGTGGATCACTACTTCGACTGTAGCTCTAGATACTCTTTTTGACAGCGTGAACGCGGCTATTGAAATGTAGCTGACGAATATTCAGAACTTTTTTGAAGAGTTGAGACGTCGAAATTTGACAAACTACATAGGTGCTTTGTATCAACATATAAATGGTCGAGTTTCGCATCACTGTTTGTCATTATTGAGTGAGGAATTGAAGAGAATGCAGGACTTAAGCAATCAAGTTGAATATCGTTGCGGGTGTGTTTTCTGACATCACATGGGATTCCTTGTGCTTGTACCATGCACGATTGTTTTGAGTCAGGTGGTAGAATTTATTTAGAGTAGATTCATCCATTATGGAAAACACTTGTCATTGGAGAAGTACTCCAGATGTCAGAGTTTGTGGATCAGTAAGCACAAGACGTCAAGCATTTTCGGAAGCTCGTTGATGAGATTTCAGGGAGTGACCCTACAATAATTTAGTGCCTCTCGTATTTTATTCGCACAGTTACACCCCGATCAGTCAAACTATCAAGAACCCGCAGAAAATACTAAGGTATGAGGTCGACCAAGGGGAAATTCAACACCTTGGGACCCGAGTGCCTTTCAGTATGCTCAGCGAGGTCGTGCTTCCAGTAGTGGGAGCAGGGGTCGTGGTCGGTCTTCCAATTCGTCTCGATCGTCCGTAAGCACGGGCTCAAGATCTGGTATGACGATATGTTTGTTGTTACTATTATTACTTACTTGTTTGTTGTTATTAATATGTATACTGAATTTGTATTTTTCCAACTTATAGTGTCCGGACGGATTGACGTGGATAACTTCCCATATGTTGATAGACTGTAAGGAATCATTTTACCATTTCTTGAGAGGTGGAATGACGTACGTGCTGATGGCAACTGTGGTTTTCGATGTGTTGTCGATGTCTTTCATGGTGGTCAAGACAATTGGTTGTACGCACGTCGTGCGATTTCTAATGAGATAGGTGCACATCCTATTTATGAGAATGTCTATTACGTCAATGTGGTACTAGCTCATCAACGAATTGATTGGGGCGGGGGACCTTGTGACGAGTATCACTATATGGAGGTTTGGGCCAACTTGTTCCCGATTGCTATTTTTTACAAGTAAGCAGTTATGTATTTCTCAGTGGGAATGTATGGTTCGTTGTACCCATGTCTTACTGTGCAACCTTGGGAGAGTCTGTCTGCCATGACGAGGCCAATCAGAGAGTTGGTCATTATTTATTTAGGGAGTTACAAACATTTTATTCGCTTGGAATTAGTCGAGGGATTCCCAGTACCTCCTATAGCGACCCTGTGGTTTCAAATACGAGATGAGAGTGTTGCTGGATGGGAGGAAGAGTATGAAAGTAGAAGAGCGTATTGAGACTGGTTACGTAGTACATTTTGGTTGTAATTTGTAATGTGTAATATATCGATGATTATATCGTGTATTTGTACTTCTATCGTGTTGTTCTTTTATCAGATTTTAAATTTAATTTACGTAGCATATACAAAACATGTCTATGATATGCTTGTGAGAAATAAGTACTAAAAATACGACAGATAAACAAATATGGAGAAGATATGTTCGTCAGAAATAAATAATAAGAGTACAACAGATAAGCAAATACCAACAAATGTAGTAACAGTTCAACATACAATAAAATAAATAATGTGCAAGCCAACTACAACTCATCATCCGAATCCTGGTTCGAAATGCCCAACTGATTAATCCACTTCTCAATGAGGCCATCCCAATCTGTACATGCAGCTCTCGTGTCCTCGTTCGGCATCTGGTCCCTGTGTCGCAAGAACGGCTGCGTATACCATATCGCCCTACTCGTCCACTTTATGTAACATAAAAATTAGCGTACATTAATAATAAAAACAAAATATACATTACAAATTAAAATTAAATTAGATAAACTTACCGCATCGCCACATTCCTATCCAGTGGTCTCTCCGGTCTCGGAATGGTACCGCGCACGATAACTGGATGTGAGGACCTATCGAACCACTATAAATAATCTGCATCACAAGTGGAGGGGTCGCGACTACGTCTCAGATTGTCCAGGCGAAGTCGGCCTACTCTCGGAAATGTCCACCAAACTGATTCCACGCTCGAAGCATTGTTCGTGACGTCGTACGTCGTCGCAATCCCAGACCATACTGCATGCTCTGGCGTCAGGATGTCAACCAGAATCACCTGAACGTACCCTAACTGACGCAAGACACGATTAGGTAAATAAGGCTCTCTGATATCCAGATAACGAATAACGCCCATAAATGTAGTCCTCGGCACAGCTACAGCAGGCTCAGGACTATACGACAAGCACTCCACCTAAACGTTTATACGTTAATAATAATAAACTTGAAATTTAAATAAACGTTAATGATATATAATTGTATACATGCGATGCAGTAATCTGATCTAGTCGTCTACGAATAGAAAGGAGTCGTCCCTCGCTCTTATCCTTGGTCCAGACAACCCACATACGCGAACGAGGATGGCCATCCTCAATGATCTTCCGCTCCCATTGCGAGCGAAAAGCAGGAAAATACTCATATATCCAAGCCTGCAGTAGTGTAAGACAACCCGCAATACCAGAACAATCAGCACGACTCGCTATCCCCAACTAGCGATACAAATATATCAACGTCGTCGACCCCCATGAGTACTGACCAATGGTATCTAGGTCCCTCGCCTCCAAGAGGTCGCGTGGTCTAACTCTGCAACCGCTCTTGTCGACAAACAACACGCAACCTAACAGTAAGAAGAGGTAGGCAGTCAACTGCGTATCCTCAGTCTGTGGTGGTCGTCCCGGTCTGCAACAGTCGTCCACAGTGTCGATGCTAACACCACCTCCACTCCAAAATGAGTTATACCACCACCGCCACAGACGTTGACCCTGAGCAACACTGATACATAAATCTTCAGCTGAGGCGTCGATGCCTGAGCACTGACCATACGACCCTCAATAGGAATGTGCAGAATCTGGAAGACGTCATGCGACATGATCGTCATCTCTCCGAAAGGCAAGTGAAACATCGTTACCTGAATATAATTTTTTGATTTTGTGATGTTGTGGTTGTGTGGAGGTCTTTTTGTAGGTTTTTGGTTTCTAACGTGAAATATTTCTGCTACGTGTGAATTTCATGTGTTTGCATTGTGTTGTTTTGCTGGAAAATTCAATAAAAAAAGAGCACAAAAGCTTTGAAAACAAAAGGTTCTTCCTCCATGAAGGTTTATAAACTTCTTAACAAGCAATGATTCATTCTTAAATTATCATTCTCATCCGTAAGTATGAAGTTTTTTGCAGAAAACAGAGAAAGCAAAAATTGAGAAAAAAAAAATTTCAGCCCATCCTCTCGGTAGCAGTTTGTTATTCTTTTTGGTTGCTAAACATTTCTACATGTGCTATAATTATTTTTAAACTAGGCATTTTTCTTTGTAAAGTACTATACTTGGGTAATAGGCTATATAAATTCCATGCTTTTGTTTTTTACATTTGATATACTTGTTGTTAAACTAGGTGTTTTTGTGTGTAAAGTATTATACTTGTGTAATAAGCTATATAAATTCCATACTTTTTTATAATTGAATTTACTGCTATGATATATAAAGTAATGTATTTGCTGCTATGCTTGTGTATTATGATTATATAGTTGTTTAATAAACTTTTATGCTTGTGTATTGAACAAGGTATTTGTGTATTAGAATTGGATTGTTGTGTAATATACTATTATGCTTTTGTACTAAACTAGTGATGTAGGATAGTATTTAAAATTTCTATGCTTGTCTAACAGGATTGTATTATTCCCTCCCTAATAAACTTCTATGCTTGTTTTTTTGCAGTTTATAATTGCATTAATCAACGTTGCTTCATAAGCAATTATTCAAATGCAATTAAGAAGCTACAAGCAACAGAAAAAGCAATGGTCTAAAATAATATTGTTTGATGCTTAATTTAGAATGGTATAAAATAAATTACTCACTTCCAAGAATAAACTAATATTGTTTGGTGCCTAATTTAGAATGATACTTTGTCAGATCATCAACAAGGAGATCAATGTGTCCCAAGAGTTTGAACTGAGACTTATATTACTGGTTGATCATTCTTGACAGTGTTCTGGAGTTTCTACTTTGTTTGGACTGCTGGAGTTTCTACCTTCTTTGGACATCTGGAGTTTCTGCTTTTGAGGTCTGGAGTATTGCTTTCTGTGGAAGTAGTCATGATGTCTACTGGAGTTCCTTGTTAGGACTGCCATGGTGGTTGTGGAAGTATTGATGATATCTGACTTAATTTGTGGAAGTAGTGACCACATAGTAGTGATGATATCCGAGTTAAGTAGGATTGTAGTAGATATCATATTTTTTTGTTGTTTATATACTTGTAACCAATGTGGATACATTTTATATATAGTAGGAGTCACAACTATGTACTCACTTAATACATTTGCTATGATAATCCAACAGGATACGACACCTATTTTTGTAGTTTTGATGTGGAGTTTCGACGAAGTTTGTATTAGTAACTTTTTATTCCAGAAAATTAGACCAAATATTTGGTTTGTTTCATAGTTCCTTTAGTATATCACACTACCGTATATGCGCTCAATAATACCACCACATAATATGCGTAATTCCAGGAAATCAGACCATCCAGTGAAGCATATAATATATATGTGTTCAATACACAACATTATAAGTTTAATACATAACTATATCATTTCAATACACAACTGTATCATTTTATTACACAAGTTCAAGAACTCTTTAATTCATAAAAATCATTATTAAAATACATAATTGCATTATAAGTTGAATATAATGTTGTTTGGTATGGTTTAGCTTGTCTATTGGTATTTTGGTTAGAGAACATTTTGGAAAATCTTTATTAAAATACAAAACTACATTATAAGTTTAATATACAATAACATCATCAAAATACACAACGACATCACTTTCGTAAATAAAAGCTTCCAGTGAATACACATTTATATGTGTTCAATACACAACAGAATACATTTAATATACCAATACAATTGGTTGTCTCCGTAGAGGAAGAAGTGAGCAACATATGATTCTAAAAGAGATACGTAGATAAACATGAATTGTTGATCCTTGTAGAGGAAACGAAGTAGATGGAGGGTTCATGTTGTTGTACATGGTATGAGAGTTAAGGCATTGATTGGTTTGGGGAAAGGGGAAATGTTTGATTTTTTTATATTTTTTGTGATCAGACATATAAATGATTAATTGAATCAACTTAGGGAGCTTATAGACATCCACACTTAAGCCTAACATACATGCTAACAGACTCACATAAGACTAAGTTACTATAGTAGGGGATGAATATGTGAGAGTGATGTGTTGCATATTTTTCTGTAGGAAAGAAAGAGAGAAGAAAGAGAGATGTTGGAGATAGAAATGACATGAAACACTCTACAAAACTGCATCACTTTTTTAAATAAAACTTCCAGTGAATACACATCTATATGCGTTCAATACACAATAGTATACGTTTAATACACTAATATATCATTTTAAAACACAACGGTATTGTTTTATTACACAAGTTCAACAACTCCTTCACAAAATCTGTCAAGCAACAAAAACATTTCCAAAAATTTGTGAAGCAATCTGTCATTATCAAACCATACAAGTCTACACATGTAAGCAATTTCTAAGTAAATAATGTATTATATGGAATATTGTGTTCAATACACAACAGAATATGTTTAATACACCAATACAATTGGTTGTCGCCGGAGAGGAAGAAGTAATCAACATATGATTCTAAAACAGATACGTACATAAAATGAATTGTTGATCCTTATGGAGGAAAGGAAGTAGATGGAGGGTTCATGTTGTTGTTCATGGTATGAGAGTTAAGGCATTAATTGGTATTGGGGTCCGGGGAGGGTTCATGTTGTTGTACATGATATGAGAGTTAAGACATTGATTGGTGTTGGGGAGAGGGGAAATGTTTGATTTGTATATTTTTGTAATCAGACATATAAATGATTAATTAAAGTCAACTTAGGGAAGTTGTGGACATCCACACTTAAGCTTACCATAGATGCTAACAGACTCACATAAGACTAAATTACTATAGTAGGACATATTTTTCTGTGGGAAAGAGAGAAAGAGGAAAGAGAGATGTTGGAGATAGAAATGACATGGAGCACTTTACAAAACTGCATCTGCCTTTCTTAAATAAAACTTCCAGTGAATACACATCTATATGTGTTTAATACACAACAGTATATGTTTAATACACTAATATTTCATTTCAATACACAACGGTGTCATTTTATTACACAAGTTTTCCGGAACGTATAACCAGATCTGAACACTACACCTAACAGAAATAAGTAGTAGAAAAAATGATATTTTGCAGAATCATGCAAGTCTACAAAATTGTAGGCGACGACGATTATCTCACAATTCTACTGATCTAAAACTGGTTTTTCCAAGCTATAGTTCGTAACAAGTTGGATCTAACCATCTTCCTCATTTTTAGGCATAAAAAGGAATCTTTGAAAGGAATGAAAATGGGGGTGAGATCCAGAGCTAAAGCGCGATCAGAGAACAAGTTTGTTTTTTGTTTTCCGAGAAAAAAATGGAATTTCGAGTCCAGATTGGAGGGAATGCGAGAAAGAGTAATAATCTGTAAGTGGGAAAAGGAAGATTACGAGACCTGGATTTGGATTTTGAAAAAAACGATGAAATCGGAGATCGGAAGGAGACGTGCTAACTCCGACATCTTTTGGAAGGTTGCTGGAGGTGTCACGCGTGGTTGGGTGCGATTGGGAAGGACCGAAGGAGGGGAGGAAGATGGAGGACGGGACGGGTGCGATTGGGAAGGAAGGAAGGAATGAGGGGAGGAAGGAGACTGAGTGATTACAAAATTACTATTGTCATCTTTCACCGTTAGATTTGAACTTGATGGTGTATCTTTGTAGTCTCATTATATTAAATTGAGACCTGCTCTCATTCTAATACCGGGTGGTATTAGAATGAGACCAGGTCTCAATTTAATATAATGAGACCCCAAACATACACCATCAAGATCTAATCTAACGGTGAAAATGAAAAAAGGTAGTTTCGTAATCACCACATCCTCCTTTTACCTCCCCTCCTTCCTTCCCATACGCACCCATCATGTTCTTTTTCTTCCTCCATCTTTCGTTCCTTCCCAATCACACCCATCACATCCTCCTTCTTCCTCCCCTCTAGCAACCTTCCAAAAGACAATGGAAGATCGACCTCCACTCTCCTCCCCTCCTTCCCCATATCACCAACCCATCGACAACTATGAGGGAGTTAATCGTACGAGATTTATGTGTGGTTTGTTGAGTTATATATTTGGTGTTTTGGTAGTAGTCGAGTAGGTCGGATTTGTGGAGTTTGTTTGGATTTTGGCATGGTGTGTTGTTCGGATGTTGATGGTGCTTAGATCTTGTGTCTGCTGGAAATGAGGTTAAATTGGAAAATTTTGCTGGAATTTCGGTTTAGTGTTTCGAAACAATGTTCTTTTGAGTCATGTATTTGTTGTAAGTTTCGCGAGATTTCTCGAGGTTTTGGTTGCATTTGAAGGATTTGATTGAGTTTCTGTTTATTTTCTCTTTTGTCTGCTCAAAATGGGATTGGATTGGACTTGCATGATTTGGCGAAATATCATTTTTTTCTACTACTTATTTATGTTAGGTGTAGTGTACAGATCCATTTATATGTTCCGGAGAACTTGTGTAATAAAATGATATCGTTGTGTATTGAAATGAAATATTGGTTTATTAAACATATACTATTGTGTATTGAACGCATATAGATGTGTATTCACTTGATGTTTTATTTAAGAAAGTGATGTAGTTTTGTAGAGTGCTCCATGTCATTTTTATCTCCAACATCTCTCTGTCCTCTTTCTCTCTTTCTTATATAAAAATATGCTCTGCTATAGTAATTTAGTCACTGTTAGGTGTAGTGTTCAGATCTGGTTATACGTTCTGGAGAACTTGTGTAATAAAATGATACCGTTGTGTATTGAAATGAAATATTGGTGTATTAAACATATACTGTTGTGTATCTAACGCATATAGATGTGTATTCACTCGAAGTTTTATTTTAGAAAGTAATGCAGTCTTGTAAAGTGCTCCATGTCATTTTTATCTCTGACATCTCTCTTTCCTCTTTCTCTTTCTTATATAAAAATATGTCCTCCTATAGTAATTTAGTCACTGTTAGGTGTAGTGTTCAGATCTGGTTATACGTTCCGGAGAACTTGTGTAATAAAATGATACCGTTGTGTATTGAAATGATATATTGGTGTATTAAACATATATTGTTGTGTACGCATATAGATGTGTATTCACTCGAAATTTTATTTAAGAAAGTGATGCAGTTTTGTAGAGTGCTCCATGTCATTTCAATCTCTAACATCTCTCTTTCCTCTTTCTCTCTTTCTTATATAAAAATAAGCTTTGCTATAGTAATTTAGTCATTGTCAGGTGTAGTGTTCAGATCTGGTTATACGTTCTGTAGTCCTTGTGTAATAAAATAATACCGTTGTGTATTGAAATGATATATTAGTGTAACACAAAAGGATGAAACAGAAGTTCAAATCCTCTAACCTGGAAAGTCTAAGACAAAAAGAAGTGGACAAAGTGAAAGGCCAAAGGCAGGAACTGCAAGAGTTGTATGGTTTGATAGTGACAAATTGGTTGAAATATTTTTGTTGCTTGACAGATTTTGTGAATGAGTTTTTATGGAGTTTTTCAACTTGTGTAATAAAATGATATCATTGTGTATTGAAATGATATATTTGTGTATTAAACATTTACTGTTGTGTATTTTCACTGGAAGTTTTATTTCTATCTCCAACATCTCTCTTTCCTCTCTCTCTCTACTATAGAAAAATATTTCATACTATAGTAATTTAGTCTTATGTGAGCCTGTTAGCATCTATGGTAGGCTTAAGTGGGGATGTCCACAAGTTCCCTAAGTTGATTACAATTAATGGTTTATATGTCTGACCACAAAAATATACAAAATCAAATATTTTCCCTCTCCCCGGACCCCAATACCAATTAATGCCTTAACTCTCATACCAAGAACAACAACATGAACCCTCCATCTACTTACTTTCCTCCATAAGGATCAAAAATTCATTTTATGTACGTATGTCTTTTAGAATCATATGTTGCTCACTTCTTCCTCTCCGGTGATAACCAACTGTATTTGTGTATTAAATGTGTTCTGTTTTGTATTGAACGCATATAGATGTCTATTCACTGGAAGTTTTATTTACGAAAATGATGCAATTGTGTAGTTTAATGATGTAATTGTATATTAAACTTTTATAGTTGTGTATATTAAACTTATAATGCAATTGTGTATTTTAATAATGATTTTTTCTAAAATGTTCTCTAACCAAAATATCCAATAGACAAGCTAAACCATATTGAACAACATTATATTCAACTTATAATGCAATTGTGTATTTTAATAATGATTTTTATGAGTTAAAGAGTTATTGATATTGTGTGATAAAAGGATACAATTGTGTATTGAAATGATAAGTTATGTATTAAACTCATAATGTTGTGTATTAAATGCATATATATTATATGCTTCACTCGAAGCATATGATATACTAAAGGAACTACGAACAAACCAAATATTTGGTCTTATTTCCAAGAAATAAAAGTTACTAACACAAACTTCGTCGACACTCCACATCAAAACTACCAAAAAAATGTGTCGTAACCTGTGGGATTAGCATGTCAAATGTGTTAAGTGAGTACATAGTTGTGACTCCTACTATATACAAAATGTACCCACATTAGTTGCAAGTATATAACAACAAAAAAGATGATATCTACTAAAATCCTACTTAACTCAGATATCATAACTACTTTCTGGTCACTACTTCCACAACTTCCACAAATTAAGTCAGATATATATCATCAATACTTCCACAACCACCATGACAGTCCTAACAAGGAACTCCAGTAGACACCATTAGTACTTTCACAGAAGGCAAAACTCCTGACAACAAAGGCAGAAACTCCATATGTCCAAAGAAGGGAGAAACTCCAACAGTCCAAACAAAGCAGAAACTCCAGAACACTGTCAAGAATAATCAACCTGTAATATGAGTCTCAGTTCAAACTTTTGGGACGCATGGATCTCCTTGTTGAGGATCTGACAAAATATCATTCTAAATTAGGCACCAAACAATATTAGTTTATTCTTGGAAGTGAATAATTTAATTTTGGAGTGAAGACCTACGGAATATTACTTTATAATAAGACAACATTAAATAACAACTACTAAGGATCTAGATATGTAATCTAATATCATATACAATAAGTTAACTTATGACTTGTAGACAACCACATGGGACTGTTCAAAAATTTAATACAGAAGTTCAGAAACTGGGATGCAGATGTGCATATTTAATAAGTTGAGATGTAGCATTCAAAAGTCCAGAAAGCAAAAATACAGAATATTTAATGCAAATGTAGAAATCTTTGGGATTTACACTTCATGTTCGATGGAATACATAATTATACAAGTTCAATACACAACAATGATAAAACAATACAAAACTACATTACTACAATACATAACTACAACATCTCAATACTAACCATTAAGCAGACAGTGCATCTATTGATATATGCTGAGACCTTGTTCATTAATCCCTTTTTCTTCTCTTTAATCTCTTCAGAAATCTTCAAAAAGGAAATTGGCTTGATTTGCACTACAAAGAGGATAAGATAACCTTATCATTTGAAAACCCTGAGTAGGATGAAAGACATTGAAATCAAATAAGTGTGAGATGTAAAAATCCTCGGATGATAGTTGTGGTTTCATGGAAAATGGTCACTCCAAATAAGTTTATCGTGCATAACAGGGACTCGAAGCAAATATCATATCTCAGTACCTTGAATGTTATAAACCATCACTAGATTAATACATTCCAAACAAAATAAAACCAAATCATCAAAAAAAATTCCAAATATTACATAAAAAGAAAATTATTTCATTAAATTAGTGGCTCAGACTTGAAACCAGCTTCTTCAATCAAGAATTATCTGAAGCAGAACTAACATTTATACATTGATGTATCAACTAAATATTTCATATGATATCTTCTTTACTTAGAAATTGATTATATATGTAGACTTGTATGATTTGATAATGACAGATTGCTTGATAGATTTTTAGAAATATTTTTGTTACTTGACAGATTTTGTGAATGAGTTTTTATGAAAGAGTTGTTGAACTTCTGTAATAAAATGACACCAGTGTGTATTGAAATGATGTATTGGTTTATTAAACATATATTATTCTGTATTGAACGCATATATAGGTGTATTCATTGCAAGTTTTATTTAAGAAAGTTATGCAGTTTTGTAGTGCTCCATGCCATTTCTATTTCCAATATCTCCCTTTCCTATAGAAAAATATGTCATACTATAGTAATTTAGTCTTATGTACAAAATATACAAAATCAAACATTTCCCCTCTTCCCAAAAGTTGGCTTTAACTGTCTAAACATTTCCCCTCTTCCCTACAAAACCAGCTGTTGTGACTCCTACTACATACCAGCTGCAACAGAACAATGTAAAATAAATTATGTAGAAGAAATGCAAGCAATATTAGAAAGTAAGAAAGGGATCCCAAATCTTCTCCCTCTTTGACGAAGGAAATAGGTCAAGCGGATTGAGATATACAAACACTAGATGGAAGACACAAATTTATATATTAAAATAGCAACAATTTTTTAAAAAATAATTAATTGACTCTCATTCTGAATCCCACCGGAACTAGAGACCCGTATCTAAATCCCACCTGCAATGTCATTCTCATTCATCAACCACTCAAATTGATTGTGAATTTTATAACTATACGATACTACATAGATTGTTTTATGATATTTATGTTTATAGGTGTTCTATGACATAATGCGTTTGTAGGACAATGAACCTTGACTAGTTGGGTTTGGTCAATTAAATTAGGATGAAGTTTTGAGAAATTTTCTTAAAATCATGCCGAGAAACAAAACAAAATTGAAAAAAAGACAAAACATTGAAGGTGTTGGTTTCTTAGTTCTTACCGTGGAACCCCAACCAGTGTCATTCACATAAGTGCGCCCAGCCACGACATGGGCCCCACTCAACCCACTGCCTCCCACATGCAAGGCATTCCGGTTGAAGAAGGTCCAACTTCTGACATAGTTGGGCCCACCAACAACGTCAAATCCTAGAGCTTGGATTCGAAAAAGGCGACAAGTCTCCCGGCAGCAGTAGCGGAAGCCGATGAGCGCCACCTTCTTCCGGCAGGTGGAGCAACGGTTGGGCTGCTGCGGAGGTGGGGGGATGGAAGGAGTTGTTGAGGACGAGGTTGGCATCCTTGAGATGGAGATTAGCATATTATCATTTGGTTGTATAAATTGAATGTTGAATAAACCAACCGTTAGATCAAGATCTAAGGGAGGAAAATTTGGGATCTCATTTTTTAAGAATGAGACATGGTCTCATTGTAATATTTCTGTATATATATATATATATATATATATATATATACATATGTACATATATATACATATATACATATATACATATATATATACATATGTACATATATATACATATATACATATGTACATATACATATATACATATATACATATGTACATATACATATATACATATATATACATATACATATATATATATGTATATACATATATATATATATATATGTAGTAATTATCTAATGAGTCTGGGGCTTAATCTATCTATTTTAAGTCCTTACAATATCTACCACTCATTTGCAATTGTAATGTAGATTAAGGATATGCAGTTATGCTAATTAAAAGATATGATATTAATGATAAATTAACCATAATTATATGAGACTTAAATTAGTATGATGAGCTTCAAGCTCACTAGAACTTGACTCTTTATATATATATATATATGTATATATATATATATGTATATATATATATATATGTGTGTGTGTGTGTGTATAAGTCAGAAGTCATAAACATTGCACAACGTTAATATTTGTTGAGCACCCTTTCAAGTGTGTGATATGAGTGATGATCACGGGTTCTTCGTTTTTAGTAGTTTTTAGTCCTTCGCAACTACCTCGTTTGCAGTCCACCTTCGATCCATGTTTCAAAAATAAGAGTCGTTGAGCCAGCATTTGTAGTTCTCTCATGTTTTGGATTTCCAGCATGTAGATAGATGGCAAAAGTGGAGGCACGTTCAAGCTTATGTTAACGTATCAAGTAAGGATAATGTTGAACAAGAGTTGCTTGAGGTTGATGATGTTGAAGAGGCTAGACCACCTACTCTCTTTTTCAAGTAGTTGGTTGTTCAAAGTAGTCTTGGTCGATAGCAGAAGATGAAGTTTTAGTTTCGTCTTTCATGAACATTACAACTGATATTAATCGGCACTAATTGGACGAAAGGCCAATTCTGTAAGAAAGTTTGGGATTCGTATGAAACGCATGAGTGGACAGGCCTCACAGGATCTCACCAAGAAATATTAAGTCTATCAAAGGTGGATGAAGAATAATAGGCAGCCTAATATTGAAATGGGTGATTGGCTTCCTATGAAGAAGCACTCGGGAGGAGAAACAAAATGAATGAAGAGGATGTAATCGAGGAGGCTCATATCATTTTTCAGCATACTCATTCAAGTAAGTTCTTTTTCGAACATGCTTGGAAAATGTTAAGAGAATTTGAAAAGTTCAAAGAAATCTTGTATCGTTCTAATCCTACTCGCGGTCGTCCTCCTGTGGCCAAGACTCCTAAAACATGTAGTGGGAAGAGTATACGCCTTGATGAATCTATAGGCTTCTAAACCCCTTCTAACCAAGATACAACAACTAGTGGAGACATGGGGGTGGGGTCAATCACTCAAACATTTTTTATGTTTTGTTCTGATTTATAAATTTTGAATAATTAATGTGAACCAATTCATATTTTTTGTAACATAAGAAATAATAATTATAATTACTTTTGATACAAAACTCTAAAAATATGGTGGTGAATAGAGAAAAAAGGTAGTGGATGAGGTGGGGGAGATATATGGTGAGTTGTAAATGTTGACATTTTCATGATAAATTGGTAGATTTGGGATAAATATTGGGTTTTAGTGGAAAACTAATGTGGAAGAAAGAGAATTGCAGTTTGGGCCCACTTGACAATTTTGAATTGAGGGGAAATCATGGTCTGAAAAATTGGTTATCGCGATTATGAACGTACAACATTATTAAATCCACCCCTCCCACTTAAATTTGGTCACTAAACTGCATAAAACATGAAAAATGAAGTCGAGAATCATAACAAAATGGAGCGAAAGATTGCCTCATTCTCAACAAACATGCACATACCAAATTTAAAATATCATTGGAGTTAGCAACATGAACCTTGTGATTAGAGATTAGCTTTTGATGAGTTTTAAATTTAATCGCAAGCATACAATGTTGTAGCATACGGGTCGAACACAATGAGACAACGGTGAAATCCAAATTTAATAATTTATTCATGTAAACTAACATGCATGGAAAACCTATGGTCTTGAGAAGTTGATTTTTTTTCTTTTTTAATGAATATTGCACCTAATGATTTAAGTTAAGTTAAAATAAGAATGCTTGAGATAATTCCGATATTAAAAATCAACATGAAGTATATGGATTTAGGATTGATAAGAATTGAAGGTTGAGAAAAAATGAGGTTTAGATTAAAGAAACTAAGCATCACATAAAACAATTTGTTTTAAGTGATCAAAATTTACTACAACCTTGGATCTAACAAGATCAAGTAGTGTATACTTGTGAAATTTTATATTTGTTCTTAAGATTTCAGTGATAAAAAACCTATATTTAAATTCACTAAATCAAAAAAAAAAAAATTAACAACAATAAGAACTACTACACTTTGAATTCCACTTTTCTCAATTCTTTCATTCCTATCAACCCATACCCATCTACCTCATCTCATGGAGGGCTTAGCCACTTCATTGCGGTGAGTGTCTTGGGGAGAATCTTAGAAGAAAACAAGATTAAGAATATGAAAAAATGAAATACTACAAAGGAACCAAACGATTAAGAACTACAACCACGGATTCTACGATTACACTACGCAAACATGAAAGAACAAATATTAGAACAAAAGAAGCAAGTGGAAGAGGAGAACGGATTTTATTATTTCAAGAACTCTGAAATTTTGCCATTACACTTCTGAAAATCAAAAGAGACAACAAACAACAAAATTAGGGTTGTGGACGACGAGAGATTCTCCTTTCTCCACCCCATTATATAGTCAATACAAGTAGGGTTTTCTATCTTCTGAATTGAGCAGTCTTTCACGCCTTAATGAGCCCCTTAGATTCCAAAGTTTGAAATATTTAAAAGGTTCAAGTTGTGCATCTGACAATTATCTTTATAACTAATCTTGAATTGCCTTATTTGGATATCGGAGTAGAACATTATGCAGAAATTACTGATTGTCTGTCAATTGTCTGATTTCTAAATACAGTATGTATTGACACTCATTTTACACCCTCGAATCATCCAAATTAGGCAAGTTTTATGAGACACAAATATTTGCTGCTTTATATTTTGTTTTTAAAACATCTTGAATCATTGGATTTAGATATCTGTAGTAAATGTTATGACATATGACGTGAAGTGCTCTTTCGAATCAAATCTTTCCCAATTCATGTTGATTGCTTAATCCAAATATCACACTTGTATTTTGAATCTTTTCTTATCATTTGACACACAAAAGAGCACATAAATGTGTGGAGTGTATATTTTGCAATTACTCAATTTTCTTTTTGTATATATGCGTATATGCCTCTTCGTACCCCGATATTTGTGACAGTTCCACTTATTTCCTTGAACCTACCAAATCATACAAACATATTTGTCATAGCATTATTCAAATACAAAAATAAGTTAATAGTGAAGATAAAAATAATAAATTATGATGGTCATCATCTTTGGAAATGTAAAAAAAGAAAGAAAAGGTGTTACTGCACATAATATAAAAACACTATGTCAAAAAAATTAAAAAGGAAAAAGTTAACTTGCAGAAAGTATATAAAAAGAATAGGGTACTACATTGCTTGAAAGTAATAAAGAAAGAAAAAGGTAAGTATGTTGGGGAAGGAGTGGTGAGGGGTATGGGCTAGGGTGTGTAGAGATTGGGTGGGGTGTGTTGACTTGGGTTTTGTTTTGGTTAAAAGCAAACCCATCTCACTCCATTCTTCTTCTTCATTTTCCTTCTCCCTCACTCCTCTCTCACTTCCTTTTTCTTTGTTTCCGATGACCAGAGGAGGAAGCAACTCCGGCGTGTGGCAGCAAGCGGGGCAGCATGGTGTGAGACGAGTGGAGTCAGTCGTGCGAAGGTTGCTGTTCGGAGGAAGGCATTGCGCGAACGAGGCTCCAGCGAGTTCTGTCATCCTAAGAGGTATGCCGGTTCAATAGATGCATTTCGTTTTGCTCACACTTGTGGTGTGAGGTGTTGGTTGGTTGGCGGAGGTCGGAGACCTCACCGGCGTCAAGTGGGCACCAAGTTAGACATAGTTCGACTAGGTAGTTGTCAGCCAACGGTCGACCAAAAGTAGTGTAATTCTCGACTTTAACCAACTTTAACCTTGTGGTGGGGTCGACCGGTTGTGCGTATGCTGGAGGGTCGGAGGAATGCATGTTATTTTTCGGTCGACTGGGACTCCTTAGTCGGTCGACCGTTGGTTTCTGGACAGAGCGTGGACTATCTAAACGGTCGACCACTCTTGACTTTGTCTGACCGGTAACTTAAGTAACTTATTGACTGTTCGACCGATTGATAGTGAGTTCGACCAATTGATGACTAGAAACTTCTAGGTTGCCTTTGATAGTTTTCGGTCGACCGGAACCCTTGAGCCGTTCGACTGTTGAAATTGTATGATGTTGACTTTGTCCGGATTTGAACCATGTCTCGGTCAACCAATTTTTATGTTTGTTCGACCCATGGGGGGGGGGGGGGTTGGAAACGCCTCCGCTATGGGGGAGGTGTATTTTGCCTGTGTTTTTTTATTAAAAAAATCTTAAATTTATACGGTGTCTTATCTTAAATTATTTCAGGTGTCGTTCCATGATTTCAGTAGTAACGGGGTGGATTACAGTGAGTTTTTTGTCTATCAGGAAATATTTCCAGCATGCGAGGTCGCTATTGGGAGCAGTTACGCAGTTACAAAGAAAATATATTTGTCATAAATATTTGTCTTATTATGTGATTTATTTTGTATAAGAATTTATGCAACTTTTTATTTCGTATAATGTAATGTGAATTATTTGGATTGATTTAAAAATAGTTACATCAATGTAACTATCCCATGTTTGTTTATGACCATATGAGTTGAAGTTTAGTCCCACATTCGAGAATTTTTTTTGTTGGCGGAGTTGATGTACTTCACCACTCCTTAACTTCTAAATGGGGGTTGGGTATCACACTACAAAAGGCAAGTGAGATATTATTATTATTTATTTACCCTCTATCGACGTTATAAATTACGTCATTAATATCTGTCCAATACTATCCTTGCATGCTGGGAATACTTCCTAACTGACAAAAAACTCACTGTAATCCACCCTGTCAATACCGAAATCTTGCAACGGAACCTGAAATAATTTGAGATAACACATCGTATAAATATAAGATTTTTTTATTAAATAAAAAGGTCAGGGTGTCTGAAAAAAACACCGCCCCCCCAATGGGGGAGGCGTCCGAAAAGAAAGCCCCTCCCATGGGGGAGGCGTCTGGCTAAGATGCCTCCCCATGGTGGGGGCATTTTTTTCTGACGCCCCGACCTTTTTTTTAGACGATTGCCCCTGGATTTAGACGATTCGTCAGACATTTCCTTGGTGTAAATGCTGGTAGAGTGAGTAAAACTAGGAGAGAAGCCTTCTTTTAAGAGAGGAGACGAAATGAGTATTAATGGAATGTGAAGGGCAAATTGGTAATTGGCGCGAGCGATTTTTAAAATTTGAGGGCGTAGTCTAGCAGTTCTGTAGAATAATGGTTCAAAGCAGTGTCACCGGTCTACTACATCAAGCCTTGGAGCTACCCTTCAACTATCTAGATCTTCCTCTATCCACATCTCGGATCACCAATACACAATGGCAACCAATGATAGACAAGATTAAGACGAGGTTAGAAGGACAAAAATATAGCTTTTTTTGTCAAGGAGGGGTAAATTAATACTTCTCAACTCAATTTTATAAAAAATATCGATGTGTTATTTAGGAACCATTCCCCCACCTTAAAAACATTAAACATAGAAGAGTCATTATGAAAGAAAGTCCTATGTAGTAAGAACAAGAACTGGGGCATGCACTTTGTTAATTTGGATATGGTATGCCGAAATAAAAAGGAAGGTAGTGTAGGGGTCTTATTGTCTTAGCATTAAAGGATTTTGATTGGGCTCTTAAAAGGAAAATTCTTTGGCGACTCTTTACAAATAAATAACACGTTTGGGGGAATATTCTAAGAACAAAATATTGGACAATGAGTAAATTTTAAAAAAACTAGATAGGAAGGGTTCAAATGAGGCTTCTCACTTATGGGGAGAACTTTACAAAATATTTTGGTTTTTCAAGTGGAATTAGGGGGTATTGTAAACAATGCGAAGTCATTACTTTTTGGAGAAAGGGATTTCTAACCCATCTTCCCACTCCAAAACTTACGCACATGACATGTCACTACCAAATAATCTCAGTACGCAAACCACAAAACCAGTCACCAATAGCACTCATATTCTCTCTCCATTAAAAGCTCACCCTCTCTCTCCACACATCATTACCTGCCAATGTCAGATTTTTCTTACACACTTCCCTGCAGCAATTTGAATTTTGAATTTGAATTTGGAGAGAAAAAAATTCATTCCTTCGTTCAAACCATGTTTTCCACTCCTACACAAACAAGAGAATAATGTGCTCGAGAAAGCACCACAAAATCGCTTCCTTCCTTCTTCCTAGGGCACTAAAACCATACCGAACCCAACAAACCCTAGCGAGATGGACCATGACGATTAACTAAAGCATGAAATCTACGGCAACGAGATGGACCATGACGAGCAACCAAAACACGAGGGCTACAAGTCTCAGGTAAGAGTAGTAGTTCCATCTTGTCGGCCATCCTCGTCTATTTTTTGGAATTTTTTTTATTTTAATGGTGGAATTTGAACGTTCATTTTTTTGGATTTGGTAACTTTTGGGAGTCTTAAAAAATCACTTTTGGATTCCTTGTATTTTTTTAGAACTAATGTAGCATTAGAAAGGTTTTTTTTCATAGTTTAAGTTTTCTTGTCTTGGTATTTTTAGGGTTTCTGGCACATTGTGTATTATTTTGGTATTATGAAGGTAAAATCTTGTTTCTAGAATCTTGTGTGTGACTTTCCTATGTTGATTATTGAAGGAAGAGAATAGGTATTCCTGATCAAATGTAGGAATTTAGGAATGGAAACCCTTAAAGGGTGGAGTGTGCACACATATGAAGTGAAATAAGTGATGAATGACAAATGTAAGTATGTATGTCTGTGTCTTCATGCATAGGAAGTGTCTAAAGATGTGGCAAAACTTATCCATCCATTCACACAACGTATCGGCAATTAATACTTGATTAGCATAAGACTAGGCTCAGCATGAGAAGTGTCTAAAGATATTGCAAGGCTCATCAAAATCCATAAACTCATGTGAAGAACAAAGCTGTGCATGGGAGTTGTCTAAATCTTAGGCACAGCCCATCAAAACAAAGTTTATTCAATCAATCAAGCAAGCAACCACAAATACAAACACTTAGCTAACATGTAGCATATTCAACATGAAATTTCAGTCAATATATATGAGGAAACTCAGCATGGGAAGTGTCTAAATCTTATGGCAAAACCCATCAAAAATCCCCCAACATGTAGATGAATAAAACACCGCCGATGAGCATATAAACATGTAAGTCTACACAATCAAAAATTCATCAAACATCCAAACTTCACAACATATATGTACATCATCTCCCCCCCCAAAGGGGGATTAAACTACTCACTACTCATTAAGAAAAGTAGACAAAACGAAATTAAACTAGGCATGCAAGAATTAAAAGAGAAGACAACATTAAATCAAACTAAAAGTTATTTTATTTACATGACTCACATTACAAGTAACATTCTTCTCCACTTGAGTTTTGCTCCAAGGCTTATTCTAAGTAGATAGAATGTCACCAAGCAATGGGTAAATACAAAGGATAAAGAATAGTTCTATTTATAGTCATGAAAAAAGGTAACCGGGGACAATTCCCCGGTATGGGACTAAAAGCATACCATAATGGACTACATACAACCGAATCTAAAACCCAACCAAAGCATGTGTCATTTTGAGTTAAAATGGACCTCCAATTGGCGGTTTGGGACAGCCAATTGGCGGTCTGGATTGGCTTGATGGGGTTTGGTTTGGGTGGCTTGTTTCTGACTTGATTTATTCATGTTTGGTGAACCGGATTTGGTTGTTGATGTTTGGGCAAGGATCTAATTGCCAAAATACTCCTCATGATGGTGTGGAGCTTCTTGATTTGAGCATTTGGTCCTTTTGATTTACATCCGGGTCCTTCTCTCTTGCATCTCAATCCAGAAGCCTTACAATTCAGTCCTTTTTCTTGCTCTTAGGTCCTTTTTGTGTCTCTTCTTATCACATGTTTTATTCCTGAAACTTAAACACAAAACTCGTTACATAGTGTTGCTTAGGTTAAAAATAAAGAATATAAGATACAAATATATGCATGATATGATGTCAATCAAACCCCCACACCTAACTTTTGCTAGTCCCGAGCAAAACAAAGAAAGAGAAAAATGAAAGAAAGGAAAATGCATTTGTAAAACAGGAAAATCCTAACTCACTTTCTTAGGAATCACGGTTGAACTTAGCATGTGCAACAAGCCATTAAACCTCCTTGTTGCCAAGGAGGAGGAGTGTTGTATCCTGAGGGTTTTCAGCGGATATACCCCAAAAATCTGAACAAAGATGCATTATTCAACCTAGCAACACGACTCGATGGACTCATTTTTGTCGATCATTGGATACGGTAATACTATGGGCCGACTCTCTATATGTATTCAGTCCACACACCTAGCCTTATGAATTATTTGTGCAAGTTAATTAAGGACTTAAGTGAAAGACATGGGCAACCTTAAGACCATCAAGTTATAAAAAGTGTAAAGTCCATTAAGGTTCTCATTTGCATTGCCATTTCTTTTTTTCTTTTTTTCTTTTTGGTTCTCCTTTTTTTCATTTTTATTTTTACTAGTTTGTGTGTAATTCTCTCATGGTCAGGTTTCGTGCATCATTGCTTATGAAGACTTACACTATCACGCACACCTTCCCTACCACCCGTGTAAAGGGAGTTCGGTCGGTGCATCGCAAGTCAGATGACTCCAAAGCACGAGACATTAAATCCCCTCGGACCTAATTTCTCGAGTGATAGGAGCCGTGTGAGAAGAGAGAAAAATCTACTATATTATTTCTTATCTACAAATGAACCAAACCCCTACACTTAAGGTTTCACAACAAGAGTTTAAAGGTCCCTGACTACGACAAACTTCTTTATACTAACAAACACGAATTATTTGACTCACTAGGTTCAGGGTAGACTTCTTTATTTATTTGAGTATTGAAACCTTATGATTACTCTTCCCCGAGGGAAAACCGGGGTGAAACCTTACAACTCAGTAAGACCTAAAGCCTGTGTACTAAATATCCTAATGCATCTTGTTCATGACAATTTTGGGAGCTTTCTTTTTACTATGCCTCTAAATGGTTTTGCATATGCTAAACACACGCAAAAACCCACAAAACATTTTTTTTGCAAACACATGAAAATTTTGGAAAGAAATGAAAAATATAAAGCATTAGGCAAGCAAAAAAGACAAGTCCCCAAAGATCATGACAAGCAGATATATCGATATTAATTACAACACACTAACAATTCAGGAATGGAAACCCCTAAGGGGTGGAGTGTGTGCACATACGAAGTGAATTAAGTGATGAATGACATATGTAAGTATGTATGTGTGTGTCATGTGTGTGTCTTCATGCATAGGAAGTGTCTAAAGATGTGGCAAAACCTATCAATCCATTCACACAACGTATCGGCAATTACTATTTGATTAGCATAAGACTAGGCTCAGCATGAGAATTGTCTAAAGATATGGTAAGACTCATCAAACACCATTAACTCATGTGAATAACAAATCTAAGCATGGGAGGTGTCTAAATCTTATGGCACAACCCATCAAAACAAAGTTTCTTCAATCAATCAAGCAAGCAAACACAAATACAAACACATAACTAACATGTAGCATATTCAACATGAAATTTCAGTCAATAAACATGAGGAAACTAAGTGTAATGCCCCCGATCTCGTGGGTACACACACTGGGAAAGACTACAAGTGTCGCAATGAGAGACCTCCGCGACGACCGAACGAGTTACAAAGACAGACCAAACAAGACGACTCGACAAGACATAAAGGACGTACATGGATAGACTACTTATAGAAATAACTGAAGCAACAAATTATCCATATATGAAAAGGTTCAACAACAATTTCCGAGTCTCAAAGGAAATACAATAACATAAAGTGGAAGTAAGATAAACTCAAGACTCTGGTCGACGTATCCCTCTGTGCTGAATCTTCGACTACTCGTCCAGTCTGCCATGTTGGAATCTAAGTACCTACAAGCACCGCATTAACATATGCGTGAGTTTTCTATAAAGAAAACTCAGTATGCCCCTGGCCAAATCAGAGTTTTACAGAATTATGCATGCAGTCTAACTAAGACAAAAGCATCAGAAACAGAACAGAAAGGCATCAAATGCAACAGAAGGCTACGACTAAGTTGTGCCAGTCGGGCGCACCCGAACCCATTCCTCGAAAGGAACCAGAACACCCATTCCTCGATAGGAACCGCTCGGCACAAAGCGGTGCACCGGATAAATGTCCCAATTCGCGGAAATAAACCTACATGGTGTCATCACGAACTTGGGAACACGTAACCTGAGACAGAATGGCAGCGTGCCTGCCCAAGACTTACCTTACACATGACCTCCACATAGAGGTCATATGTGCATGGCCTCTGAAGCTAGAGGACCCACTCGTGTCCCGTTGGCCCAGAAAATAGAACGTGCCCAGAATTACTTATCAATTCAAATGCAATGCAAGCTACCTACTCATCTATACATATAGCGTAGCTATAGCAACCGGAACGATCTCAAGGAAGGATATAAGAATTCCCTCCTCACAGCCCCAAACAATAATAAGAAACCAATATCCCAAATAAGGGATCAAATTACGTCCAAAACAACAAGCAATCCTATCCGGATCTGTAAAACCGTCTAGCCACGAAACGGGTCATCTACGGGTCATGATAAAGACATTATGAGGTCTGATTTCCTAAGGGTCAAACCCAACCATAATCTGACATATCAAATTAGAAACACGTGGACATGAAAGGAGCAATAAACTGATGTATTACAGCAAGAGACATCATATTCAAACTTCGCAACAATAGATATCATCCATCATCCGATTCAGAGCATATATGTGAATATAATTACCATATCAGAACATGATTAGAGGTGATATAAGTATGAAATAACATGCATATCAGTAGGCTAACATGATGAACATGCGCATGACAATCAATAGTCAATATATATATATACATATATATATATATACATATATATATATATACATATATATATATACATATATATATATATATACATATATATATATATGTAAAGCAGACCACAACCATGCGTCTGAGTTAACAAATTGCATTAAGATGTAACATTGATAGCGTATGATATGAAGGAGCTAGATTACTTTCAGGTATGCATGTGTGACTCAAGCATCAGGAAATACACATATAATCAAAGAAAATAGATATTTAATATCACTACTGAAACACAACAACTCGTAGATAGACATGCAACAAGCAACACATGGAACATGATAACTTACAACAAACGTGCTAATCAAAGCCACCTGACTCACAACCAGACATGTGAGCCTCTGACCCATCCAACCCAAGTGCTTAGAGTATGCTTCTCAGGAGATCTGAAGTGGGAGGACGTCAGTTGGGATCCATCCAAGCTGCTCAGTCCATCCACCAAGCAGGATGACGCAAGAGGTGCACTAACCGCATGGTTAGCCCACTTTAACGCACCCAGCTCAGACCAAGAAACCCCAGCCAGATCCCTCACATCCCTAGCTTCCCTAGGGTCCGTCCCCACCCCCTCCTGACCCCATCCACTGTATAAGAAGGCTGCACCACCCAGCCGAGCCAAACAAAAAATCAAGAGGGTTGAAGACAAATCCTAGTCGGATCTTGTGTGCGCCAGCCACACCCAACCAGATCTTTGTCCACTCCAAAACTCATCCCAGAAGAAACCTCATCACTCCTGGTCAAACATCACTGGAGCTCGCCAGAGCCCCAGTCCCTCTGGCTGACTCACAGCCATCCCCATCTAGCGGATGCTCCATGCGCACGCTAGAAGGGAACTCAGTTGATGGTGCAACTGATTGCACCAACCACCAACATGGTGCTGGACGGACCTCCAGCCAACACCCCCTCCCATAAACTCTTCAAGGGTTAGTAGCATACCTGAATTCACCAAAGGTTTGCCCGAGATCACCGGAGATCAGCCCACCAAGATCTTCTTCTTCCTGCTCCCAAAAGATGCACTCTAGCTTGCTCCACTTGACTCGTCGGACCTCCAGCCACTAGCACACCAGAGAGGGAGAGGGATAAGGTCTGAATTTCGTGGGCGAGTGAGAGAGAAGGTAGGGACAGCTAGGGCTGAGGGGGTTTTATTTGCAAACAACCCTCCAACTTCCATAGCCTTCATGGCTATTCAAGTCACCTCAAGGCATGCCAAAATGGCACCATTCCAAAGGCATCCAAAAGCCACGAAATAATGTGCATCCAAACCCCAAATGCAACTCTTCCAATTCCATGCCACCTCAACATGTGCTCAGCCCAAACTTACACCATTCACCCACTCTTATCGGATTGAGTCGATCAAGCCAGCAAATGCGTACTCGCCTGGTGAGTCACATTCGATAGACCGACAAGGAACCATATTAAAATTAAGCATACAAACATACCACAAACACAATTAGATAATCTAAGAACTAAATTATGCATAAACGAGGAGAGTGGACTTATAAATATTGTAGCAGGAGAGTGGGTCTTATACTAAGTATTGGAAGTGTCTAAATCTTATGGCAAAACACATCAAAAATCCCCCCAACATGTAGATGATTAAAACACCCCCGATGAACATATAAACATGCAAGTCTACACAATCAAAGATTCATCAAACATCCAAACTTCACAACATATATGTACATCATCTTCACCCCCCAAAGGGGGATGAAACTACTCACTAATCATTAAGAAAAGAAGATAAAACGAAATTAAACAAAGCATGCAAGAATTAAAAGATAATACAACATTAAAACAAACATACAAAATATATATTATTTACATGAGTCACATTACAAGTAGCATTCTTCTCCACTTGAGTTTTGCTCCAAGGCTTATTTTAAAGAAGAAACATATACACATTATGTGCTTCATTATAGCGATAGCTCATATTCTAAAGAAGAACATATACACATGATGAGCTTCAAAATGCATTTCATGATTTAGTTAAACAATATGAGATCATTTGGGAAAAGAATAAGAATGCTATAAAGACTATCAATGATCTCCAAAGTCAAATTGAATCATGAATGAAAAGAATGAGGTGCTTGGTAGACATGAAACTAATGCATTAAAACTTGGTAGTCAAAATGCAACATCCATTGATGTTGAACAATTAGATATTCATCCTTGCAAGGTACAATTAAGAAAAAATCTAGAAAGATTCACTAACGGAACAAAAATGTTTGACATGCTATTAGGTAGTTGATGAGAATTTTATTTATACCGCAAGTGCACGGCGTCGATGAAGACGCGGCAAGTACGGGTCGAACACAAGAAGGGAGAGAAATTTGTTATTTTTGTGAATTTCGAATAAGGAAGAAAGAGAGAAATAAGTTTGGTTTGAGATTTTTGGTTTTTAATTTTCTAAAGCAAGAACAACAAAAGAAAAACTAAAAAAAAAACAAATATGGATGAGAGTCCAGCGGGTGGGGGTTTAGATATCGGGTTTTGTGTAGACAAATCTGAAACTTATAATAAATCACATTACTTATAAAGCATTACCTGATAAATGATTCAACATAAACTCAAGTAATCAAAATATACTAACACGAAATCAAAATAATAACATCATTCTTCTTCTCATCACCCTAAATCCATCACCCCTACCCTTTGGTGAGAGTTAGAAACTCATGGATGGGTGAGAGTTAGTGTGTGGCAGAATCGCCGCAATTTTGTCTCAAATTTGATCCGGATTTTTCCTGTGTGTTTATGGTATGATTTAGCTGTCCTTTGCGCGTCCGGATTGATTTCTTTCCTTTCTTTTGAGCTCCGAATTAATTTCTGCATATATTTGGAGATCCAAATTGATTTTTTCTCCAAAATAATATTTTGGTACTCTTAATTTGCAGTCGGGTCCTCGGCTTTTTGCAATTAAGTCCCTGGCTAATTTTGTGCTTAAGTCCCTGACCTTTTTGTAATTAGGTCTTTGAATGCTTTTATGCTTGGATGGACTTCAATTTGAACCCCGATAATCTTGAACTTGGTCTTTATGATAGAAATGAGTCTCTTGCACGCATTTATGCTCGGGATATGGGTAATTTGCATTCAGGTCCCTGTATTCTGTAAATAAGACTAAACACATACCTTAGTAGCATTTATTGATATAAAATTAATTTAAATGAAAGACATATATATGATGCAATGTATGCAATGCATCAAATACCCCCACACCTAGATTTGTGCTAGTCCCTAGCAAAACAAAATATAAGAAAAATGAAAACATGGAAATCCTAACTCACTTTCGTAGAAATCACGGTTGCACTTAGCATGTGCAACAAGCCTTTAAACCACTAAGTTTCCTTAGAGGATGAGTTTTGTATCATGAGGGTTTTCAGTTGACACACCCACAAAGTTTTAATTCAATATTTCATTAATAACTCTCAATATATCCACCTCAACCTTATACATCTCACTTAGAATTCTTGCATGCTCATTATATAAATCTAACTCGTACAAAATCTGACTTAGTCTTCATTCCTCCAATATTCACACCACTAACCCTTCTACACATGTTATCACTTAAATTATTTTACACGCCTCCTCTGGTGGTGAAGTATCATTCGGATCAAGCATGACATGGATCATTCTTTTAACTTTGGGCCTTGAGTATCTTAAAGTATTTTTTCCCCGTGATTCAACACATTTGCTTTTTTGACACTTTTACCCTTTTTGCATTCGTGTAGCGAGTTTGGTCGATAATCCCGAGCTGGCAGACTCAAGTTACTGGGTGTTAAGATACCCCTACGGACCAGTGACTCGAAGGCCTTGGTTTTTGTAATCATTTTGCAAAATGTACTTTCCTCACTTTATTCCTTTATTATTAATATTTTTTATATTTTATACTTTTATTTTCCTCAAGGCTTAATTGCTATTAGAAGTCCACACTTCCCGGTATATTTTCCACAACCTCTGCTTTTTATCAACCACTTCAAAGATTTGATTAATCCAATTTAAGTGCATACATATCTTAAAGGGTAATGGTTTATTTCTTTGGAACTTAGATTTATGTCATAGTTTCTACAAGCAGAACTATATAATAAGGAACAAAAACTCAATGCAATTTGTACACGGGTTTTGGCAGTTCAATCTTAAGCTATGTCATGGAGCATTGAATATAATATTTTTTTGAAGAATATATATATATATATAGATAGATAGATAGATAAACACACCCCACACCTAAATCTTGCATTGTCCTCAATGTATGCAAAGATAAAGCAAATGCACTTATTACCTTAGACAACTTGCGGTCGAGGGATTGAATTTGCTCAGAGTCAACCATAGTCAGAACTGGATTGAATGTCACCATGTTGGTGCATGTATCCAGTTGAATTGCTCCCCATGTTGCCCTGAGAGTCCTGAGGTAAAGATTCGACGCCCCTCACATATGTTGGTTCTCTTATTTGCTCGAGTGATGGTGGTTGGGTAGATGAATTACTCCTTTTTTCTCACTTTCTTTTTTATTTTGAGATGATTTATTTGATTCAGAAATCTTAAGGATACGCGATCTCATCACAACATCACTTTGATTGCATACTATTTCTGGTTCACTATCAACATGAAAGATATTAAATTCAGCTTTTAAGTTTCCAAAGATAGTTGCATGAGCCCATTTCGACAATTTATCAAAGCTTCAGAAGTGGCTAAAAAGGGTCTGCCTAGTATTACAGGGATTTGTCTCTTAGGATTGACAACAAGTTCAGTGTCTAGAACGACAAAATCCACTGGGTAAATGAAGTCACCAACCTTAATCAAAACATCCTCTACTATACCTCTTGGTTTCTTAACAGAGCAATCAGCAAATTGAAGGGTTGTCTTAGAGGGTTTTAGTGGACCAAGGTTTAGTTGCTCAAAGACAAAGAACGGGAGTAAGTTAACACTAGCACCAAGGTCTAGAAGGGCTTTGTTGATAAAAGTATCTCCTATCGCACATGAAATTGTGGGACACCCAGGGTCCTTATACTTTATAGGAGATGAGTTGGACAGAATAGAACTTATGTTTGCAGTCAAGAATGTCTTCTTTGGTACGTTCGTTTTTCTCTTCTTAGTGCACAGATCCTTTAAGAATTTAGCATAAGCAGGTATTTGTTGAATCATATCTAGGAGTGGAATATTCACCTTAACTTGCTTAAATACTTCCAAGATTTTCTCCATTTGTGCACTTGAGCTCTTATTGAGTCCATTGGGGAATGGGGCTTTAGGAACGTAGACTCGCTCAGGTTGAGCTATAGGGTCATGTTGACTAGGTGGGTTGGGCTTTTCAAATTGGACTTCAGGTTCAATGGTCAGGTCACATGTGGGTGCTTGACGGCTAGATTTATTAGGAGCCCTAGGATTTACCACATTGTTATCAACTTGTTTTCCAGACCGTAATAATACAACTGCATTGATTTGTTGGAACGGTCCCTCCTCATGAACCATTTGAACCGGTCTAGGGTTGTTACTTCCTAGAGGTGGTTGATAGGGCTGATATTGATTATTAGGTCTTGGATTCACCTCAGGTTGACTTGGAAACTGGCCCTTTTCTCTTTCACCTACAATTTGTGCTAGTTGGCTGACTTGTGTTTCTAGCCTTTGGAAGGATTGGGTGGTTGTTTGCATAAATTTCTTAACCATATTTTCCAATCTTGTCAATCTAACATCATAATCTCCATTGTTACTAAACCCAGATGATGTATTATTTTGGTTATACGGGTTTGGTTGTTGTCTAGAAGGTTGACCTTGTTGGCTCCATGAAAAATAGGGATGATTACGCCAACCCGGGTTATAGGTTGATGCGTATGGGTCATTTCTAGAATGGTTAAACGTGGCATTAACTTGTTCCAAGTCCGCACAATCCTCCATTATATGACCAGTCAGACCACATCTAGAGCAAGGGATAGAAGAGGCTTGATTCACTAGGGGTCGGGTTTTTAGCTCTAAATTTTCCATTCTACGCATAAGGGTAGCTAGTTTTGCTTCAGCAGCTACTGCTAAGACACCTGATTTGGGTTGACTTGCTATTCTATATCCAATACTCGGGGTAATCGGTGCTCTAGCATTGTCCCATTGCATACTATTTTCGGCTAAATCCTCAAGAAAAGTCCAAGCATCATTCTCATTTTTGTACATAAAGTTTCCTTGGCTTACAGATTCTAACATAACCCTAGATGTAGGTGTCAATCCTTCATAAATAATTTGGCACAATTGCCATCTTGGAATTCCATGATGAGGACATTTGGTCAACAGGCTCTTAAATCTTTCCAAATAGGAATAGAACGACTCGCTCTCATATTGAACGAATGCAACAATTTCATTCGTAATCCTAATAGTCTTATACTTGGGGAAATATTTCTTTAAGAACACTTGAACAAACTCGGCCCAACTCCTAATAGATCTTTCGGCTAGAGTATATAGTCATTTCTTAGTGTCGTCCTTCAGTGCTAGAGGCACGAAATTAAGACGCACTGCCTTCTCAGAGATATGTTGGTATTGCATAAGGGAGCAGATTTCCTCAAATTCTATAAGGAAGAGATATGGGTCTTCCTTAGAGGTGAACTTGGGCAACATACTCATGTATTGTGCCTTTAGTTCGAAGTCGCGACCCGGTATGATGGGCATAACGATGCACGATGGCTGAGCAGTCATCGTTGGGTAGCACCGATCCCTCAGAGTCCTAGGCGGGTCCACTACATTCTCACCCATTGGATCCGGGTGAGGTGGTGCAACAAGTGGATTGGGGAAGCTCTAGACTGGAATCTAGATGAACTCTTGAGAGTCGATTGCTCAAGTCCCGAACCCAAATCTGAGTGCGCCGGTTTGAATCAATTTTTGAATTCAAATTTGAAATTTAAATTCCAAATTCAATTTCAAGAATCAATTACACTTTTTTTTATTTTTTTTCAACGAACAGAAATGGAAACAAACAATAGAAGGGGGAAACATGAGAAAGGAATCCTAATCTAGAGAATTGAGGTGAGAAGAGAAAGAAGACTCAGATGAGAAGGGAAACTTAACTCTAAAAGATAGATGAGAGGGTTGGTCAGAAGTTCCCTAAACAAGTACGGCTCAAACAATCCTAGACCTAATGTAGCTTAAATCTAGACTACTCCTAACTGGTTGAGTCGAATTGGTTCGCTTGATTCACCTTCCTCACTAATCAAACCAAATTGACCAGGCAGTGTATATCTAGTGGGGGCGCTTCGGACAGAGTCGGTGCCAATTAGACAACCACTTCGCTTGGGAGACTTACGTCAACACAAAAACACTTTCTAGACACCAAATTAAATTCGATCAGCTTCAAGTCACAGAAAGTCAAACCAATCTTCTCCTTAATTGAGTCCGAATCCTTAGGGGTCAATGTCTAATTGATTTTAATTTAAAGGCTTGGGTGACACTTTAGGATTGTGATTTGTGGGCCACGGAAGGGTGATGAAATCCCCACCGTATCTTTTCCAATGGAGTTGCCCTTAAGATAGTTTAACTTAAATCTATCAAAGATAGTCATACATTGGTCTTTAGTGGGGGATAATTCAATGTTGTATGCAAACTAAATTATATGCTTAAATGCAATCGATAAAAACCGCGCATGTATCTTGCCTCCAGCACTCTTCAACAAAAAATAATTTGTAAGAATTTAGCAAGAATAATGCAAACAAAACACTATATGATGCATGCACTAAGTCCTTCTAATTTTGCCAATTTTTAGGTCAGAGTTGATTTATTGCCAATTATGGAATTTGAGCTTAACACGTGCAGTTCCACTAAAAAGGAAATTTTCCGAAAATAGAAATTACGAGGAAAAAGGCAACAAAGGTTACCTACGCACGCTCAGTCGGGTTCGCCGCCCGCTCTCGAAACTTTCCAATTGCTCTACGCGTCCACCTAGAGATGGAGACGACCCCAGAAAATTTTGAAGCCCAGATTCTCCAGACGTGCGGCGGATCCGCCGCAAGTTGTTCTTTAGGTGCGGCGATTTCGCCGCTCTTCTTGCTCCAATTGTGCCCGGATTTCGCCGCGCACTCCGTTGTCTCCTGAAACGGAAACCCAAATAGTTAGATCGTGCACACGATAAATAGAATAGAATCAAAATCACCAAAAATAAACAAAATCTTCGTCGCCTCCCCGGCAACGGCGCCAAAAACTTGATGAGAATTTTATTTATACCGCAAGTGCACGGCGTCGATGAAGACGCGGCAAGTACGGGTCGAACACAAGAAGGGAGAGAAATTTGTTATTTTTGTGAATTTCGAATAAGGAAGAAATAGAGATAAATAAGTTTGGTTTGAGATTTTTGGTTTTTAATTTTCTAAAGCAAGAACAACAAAAGAAAAACTAAAAAGAAACAAATATGGATGAGAGTCCAGCGGGTGGGGGTTTAGATATCGGGTTTGTGTAGACAAATCTGAAACTTATAATAAATCACATTACTTATAAAGCATTACATGATAAATGATTCAACATAAACTCAAGTAATCAAAATATACTAACACGAAATTAAAATAATAACATCATTCTTCTTCTCATAACCCTAAATCCATCACCCCCACCCTATGGTGAGAGTTAGAAGCTCATGGATGGGTGGAAGGAGAAGGGGTCCTAGAGAAACTACGAAAGAAAATTAAAAACACGAAATAAACGAACAGAATTTTATTACTAAAGAATGGAATCAAAACAAGTTTTTTACAACATAATTTCGGGGCTATTTATAGCCGATACAAGGGACCCTAGTACAAAATAGGAACGTACGCGCGTCAACACGCAACTGGAAAAAGCGCGTCCCGCGGATCCAAAGGGGTGCGGCGGAAACGCCGTAATTTGCATGTAGTGTGTGGCGGAATCGCCGCAATTTTGTCTCAGATTTGATCCGGATTTTTCCTGTGTGTTTATGGTATGATTTAGCTGTCTTTTGTGCGTCCGGATTGATTTCTTTCCTTTCTTTTGAGCTCCGAATTAATTTCTTCATATATTTGGAGATCCAAATTGATTTTTTCTCCAAAATAATATTTTGTTACTCGTAATTTAAAGTCGGTCCTCGGCTTTTTGCAATTAAGTCCCTGGCTACTTTTGTGTTTAAGTCCCTGACCTTTTTGTAATTTGGTCTTTGAATGCTTTTATGCTTGGATGGAGTTCAATTTGAACCCCGATAATCTTGAACTTGGTCTTTATGATAGAAATGAGTCTCTTGCACGCGTTTATGCTCGGGATATGGGTAATTTGCATTCAGGTCCCTGTATTCTGTAAATAGGACTAAACACATACCTTAGTAGCATTTATTGATAAAAAATTAATCTAGATGAAAGACATATGATGCAATGTATGCAATGCATCAGTAGTCAAAGGCAATCTTTGGATAAACATGGTTTAGGATATAATGCTTCTTATGTTAAAAACCATGTAATTCACACTACTTTGAATGGAAAGCAAGCTTTTGTGAATCATAGTTCTTCATAGGTGCCGGAAGGAGGAGATCGGTAGTGACCAGGGAAGCCTGCAAAGTCAAATTCAAAGTCGGTTGCACTACCAATAGGAGATTGGAACAAATTCGAGGATCAAGTTGAGTAAAAGTGAACTATCCTCTACATTTATATTATATTGGTTCTAATCTAGGATAAATTGAATGCTCAATTGTCATATCTTTATTGTAGGATCGTGTATGGTCGGATTTCTAATCACTTTTAGAGTTAATTAACTTGTACTTGCTCAATCAAAGATGCAGCGGAAATTAAAACAAATAAGCAATTAAAGACAAGAAATTATGCAAACCACAAAGGAAGACTTGGTGATTTTTACAGAGGTTTGGCCACCCACCTACGTCCTCTCTTGCAAGCTCCGCTCGACACTTCGAGCTCTGCTCATGTCTTCATTATCCGTTCCCCGTTCTGGGCAGGGAGACAACGCCTTTACAAGTCTTCAAACTCGCAAACAACCCTCTCCAAGTTTGACTTCTTCTCTCACAATCCGAGAGGATCACTTTGGGCTCTCACTGAAGTCTATACTCTTGTCTAGGGCTTTCACCAAGACCCTTGCTACTTTGACAAACAGTTGGAGTGGAACAACACTCTCTAGCTTGAGCACACTTTGAGTAGGATTTATCTATGATCAAAGGTGTGGAAGTTTAACGCTTAGAGTGTGTGATTTGGAGCTTTTGGGATTGGGAGACTTCTCCCTAATATATGGAACAATTGTGTGTAGGAGAGTTGTCTAAACAAAGTGTTCAATCCTCTATTTATAAGCTCCTAAATTTTTATAGCCGTTGGAGATAAGTGTGGTAAGTTGTTGTGTAAGAAACACAAAATATTGAATTGCAGCACATATTTAAGGACAAATTCGGTCGACCGAATCGGACATACCGGTCGACCGGTCGGTCAAATCTGGCTATAACTTAAGTTCACTTAAGTGAACAGTCCAACTAAATTGGGGATTGGTCAACTGTTCTAGGGGTTTTGGCCTGGTAAAACAAAGATCGGTCGAACTAAGTGAATGGTCGGTTCGACCGGAAATTTCCATGGACTTCTGGGTTCAAATAGAAAATGAGTTTTGATCAACCACGATCTAGGAGATGTTCGACCGGAAACTTCCAGAGTGTTCAGGGTGACCAAGGTTTGTTTAATCGGTCGACTGCTAGGTATATATCGGTCGACCGAAAGTCTGGTAAATTTAGGTTTTGACAAATCCGACTGTTGTAGAAAACGACAAATCTAACGGTCATGAGACACGTGTAAACGGTCGAACGAAATGGTTCAAACGGTCGACCAGTTCAACACTTAGGCTAACAGTATTAACAGACCCAATCGGTTAAACAAAGAACTCGTTTTGGTCGACCGTTTTGGCACTGGCAAATCAGGTTTGTTTTCAGTGTTTTTTGGTCCTAGTTTGCGTGATCTATTGAAGTGCAGTTAATGTGAAAATTTGCGTGACTTCTCTAAGAAACCTAGTGTGTATGTGAGTGGTTATGTGACTCACCCTCCATAGATGATGTGGCTAGTGACTAGGATGCCACCTAGGATTGAGTTCAATTTTTAATAGTAATGTGCATACAATGAAGCCATGACATCTAGAAAATCAAAATACAATCAACAGTTGGAAATGTTTTCTATCTAAATGGATCCCGTTCTGTGCTTTATTTGGAGATGAGTCGTTGCAGTATCGCGAATGTTCAAAGGAGGTAATGGATGGAAATATTGGGTCAAGTATTGGGTTCAGGAGGATCGAGAACAAGAGGGACATTGGGTTTGACGTATGGGTAACAAACAAACAAAAAATTCTATGCTTTCTTTGGAGATGAGTCATTCCAATATCAGGAACGTTCATTGGAGGTAATGGATGGAAATATTAGGTCAAGTATTGGGTCGAGAACAAGTGGGAGCTTCGGTTCGGCATACGGGTAATAGCAAACAATTTATTTACTTCTATTTAATACCATTTACCCTGCTACTGAATTCAACTTAGCCAGTTTATTGATTAGGTTTACCCCCAAAAACTATCATTTAATCCATTCTATTTACTACATGTTACACGTCCTATAAAATCAAATTACCCCTTATAACAACTAGATTACACCAAACTACAATCCCTACTACCAATTCCATGTAAATCAGGGTTACCCTGCTATTGAATTTAACTTACCTCGTCCATCAATTAAGATTACTCTGCTATTGAATCCAACTTACCTCTCCAAAGATAGCACAAAACTCCATTGTTTCTTGTTGCCTACCAAATTCATCTATCACTAATTGGACATTTTTTTGGGCAATTCACCTAGAATTATGTTTACATTTTTTATCCAATGCTTTACGGTTTCCATAAAATGAGAAACATCTGTCGACCGTGCTATTTAATATATTGATAAATTGTATAAATTGAATTCAATAGTCAGGTAACTCTAATTAATAAATTTAATTGGTAGAAAGGATTGGGGTAAATCCAGTTGCGATAGGAGGTAATTTGGTTTAATATGACGACTAACTTGGAGTAAATAAAATGTATTAAATGATGTTTCGTAGGGGTAACCTTAATTAATGGACAGGGTAAGTTGAATCCAATAGCAAAGTAAATTTAGTTGAATCAAGCAGGGTAAATCTAGCAGGGTAACCCTAATTGATTGTTAAGATAAGTTGAATTCAATAGCTGGTTAACCCAAAATAATAGTCGGAGTAAGTTGAATTCAATAGCAATGTAACCCTAATTGATAAATCCAATTGGTAGAATGGATGGTAGGTTGGGGTAAATCTAGTTTTGAGAGCAGGTAATTTGATTCAATAGGATGGGTACATTAGATTCAATTAGGGTTACCCTACTATGGAATTCAACTTACCCTGACTATTATTTTGGGTTACCCTGCTATGGAATTTAACTTACCCCGACAATCTAGTTTGGGGATGGATGGTAGAGGGGATGGTAGGTTAGGCTAAATCTAGTTTTGATAGTGGGTAATTTGATTCAATTGGACGGGTACATTGGATTCCATTTGTAGACTTTAACCTAGCATTACTTGGGCGGCCTTTGTTCTTCACCAAATTAGGGTCCAAGACCTTTAGCGATGTCCTTATAGTTAAGTTAGAAGGTGATCAATTTAGATGAAAAACATTTCCAGGTGGTGTTCATGTGCTTTCTTGAAGTATTATGCAAGGGGATTTTCTGATGTATTTTTAAGGTGTATGGGCATAGATACAACACAGTTTCGGCTCGAGGAGTATTTTAACATGTAGGAAAGGATAAACTCAAACATCATAATGGTTAGTTCTAATGTATTCTCTTTATTCGGTAAAAATTCAAACCAAATTATTTCCGTTCAGATTATTTTAATATTTGGTTTGCATTCAATACCATTATTCATGATCACCTTGAATAAAGAGAATGTAAGGGTAATCCCAAACACCTAAAAGGGTAATCCAAACCACATGGAGAGGCAATCTCCTCATGCAAAAGAATAAAATTGTTTCGTAAATTATATCCAAGTCAATCAGACGGTGGAGATGGAAGAGAATCAAAAACTCCATTATTAAAATGTTGCTAAAATGCTAAAAAACTTGTATCTTAGCCCATCGAAGGTAGCAACATGTAACCAAGATATGGAACACATTAAACCAACATTGAATTATCGCATTAATATCAAATAATGGTATTACCCTAATATGCATGGAATTACCTTTTTATATGTGTTAAATTATCCTAGTATGCTTGGAATATGTAAGGGTTCTTAATGATGATTCCACCAAATGTATTTACCATATCCTCTACATTGATTTTGTAAAATTACTCTCCATGGTGGATTATTCTTATAGATGGAATTACCCTCACATATACATGAAATTACCCTTTTATATGTGTTGTGTTAAATTACCCTAGTATGCATGGAACCTGTAAGGTTCTTAAAGATGATTCCACAAAATGGATTTAGCCTATCATATACATCGATCTACCTTCGTACTTATGGGAACTTACTTTCTACCTTAATTTGTATACATGGATTTCAAGGACATAAATGTTTAGTTTCTCATAGATTCACATGAAAAATGAACCATAGATGCTTACACATATTTACTAATCATATTTTAATTCCATTCGAATTATGTACTTTGATATTTTGGTATTTTAGGTAATAGTACAAATAACTCTTCCTACATAATATAGTTTGGTTAAATGATCAGAATAGTTCATTTCTAACTTCATCACTGATTTTTGATATTTTGAATATGAAATTTAACTAATATATACATGTTTGAATTCAAAAATGGATTTTTGCAGTATTACTGCTGATTGTCACTCCGAAAGATCGTGATGGAACAATTATTGCAAGGGATATTGTTTTCATAATAGAGCCCACTAAAACATACATTTTTAATGTATTTTTAAGGGGTAGGGCATAGATAGAACAAAGTTTCGGCTCGAGGAGTATTTTAATATGTAAGATGGGGTAAACTCAAACACCATAATGGGTAGTTCTATTGTATTCTCTTTATTCGGTAAAAGTTCAAACCAAATTATTTCCGTTCAAATTATTTTAATATTTGCTTCACATTCAATACCATTATTGATGATCACCTTGAACAAAATATAAAAATATTAAACAAAATGCAGTTAAACTCTTTTTTTCTCAACTGTGGTTCAACCATTGAACAAACCAACATTTTTTTTTGATTTTCCAAGTCTAACTCAATTCGTTCTGATTTTTCGATTTTGCAGTGAAACGATCGGTTAATTTCTGGTTCTTGGTCGAACCTCAGTCCAATTGCAAGTTCGGTTCAACTTTTAAAATAGAGACCAAAACACAAGTTATGTTTCACGCAAGTGAATTTACCATATTATATACATGCAATTATCTTTTATTGTGAAACATCGACACATAAAACATTCACACTCTAATGTTACTAGACAGCAAGTCTGCAATATCCATGTCCCGCATGTGATAAAAAAATACAAACACGTTCTCAAAAATTAAACAACTACCAATAATGCAAAAACTAACATAGACCAAAAGCAAGTCCATGACATAAATATTGTGCACAATGTAAGAAACCATGTTACAAAAAAACTTACGCAATGTCAGAAAAAAACTTCACATAAATACTGTTGACACAACTTTCTTTTTGAAACAAAAACCACTGCAAGAAAAGGTGATTTTTGTAATGACCCAAACCTTTGTAATGGATTAATGGTGATTAGGGTGCTAATTGGAGTGATTTGCATGGGAGTTGGGGGAAGGAATAGTGGAGGCATGGGTTGAGGTGAGAGAAATGGGGTTGCTGTCACTGTTGCTATCGTTGTTGCTATGGTTGCTACTGTTGTTGTTGCTGTTGCTGTGCTGTTGGTGAGGTGTTGAGAGACGTGGGAGGCTTGGGTTGAGGTGATGGTTGGTTGCAATAAGAGGATACCCACACTTTCTCCGTTTCTTTTCTTCTTCACAAACCTTCTCCTTCCTTTCAACCACCTCTCTCTCTCTCTACCTCAGTTTCACTTTCACCGGAGGCGAGCTTGGAAGACGGCGGAGTCGAAAGCTTGGCGCGTGTGGAGGTTGACGCGAGGAAGAGGAGGACGTGCGTGAGGTCGTGGTCTCGAGGTGCCGTAGTGATAGCTTCGGTGTTCTTCGTCGTTCTTCAAGTGAGGTATGCCAAGTTCTTGCATTAGAGGCCTTAGTTGATCACCCACGTTGGGGTGAGGTTGGGGTCGGTCGCGCGAGGTCGGAGGCCTCTCCGGTGACGAGTTTCGACGTCAAAACCTCGGCTGGCGCGAGGTTGAAGACGTCTGTCGGTCGACCGATCGTGGTGTATTTTCACTGTCTGTCGTGTTTCGGTCGACCGCGTCCCTCGTTCGGTCGATCGGAACTTGAGTGTACTGTTAGGATACGTAAGCTTCGGTCGACCGTTTGATGACATAGAAAATATTAGGTTGACCCTGTAAGTGTTCGGTCGACCGAGACCCCTGAGTCGGTCGACCGATAGATTGGATTTGAGCGTTGACGAGACTCCAGTTTTTGACCTCGTTCGGTCGACCGGTTTTAGACCTTCGGTAGACCGTTGGAATTTATGTGTTGCGCAAATAGTTCAACCGTGACAGACGCTTCGGTCGACCGATTCCCTTGTGGAAACGGTCGACCGAGTTGTCACTTTCGGTCGACCGATTCCCTTGTGGAAGCGGTCGACCGGTTGTCACTTCGGTTGACCGAATTCCCTTGAGGAAAACGGTCGACCGTGTCTCTTTCGGTCGACCGTTTTGCACAGGACAGGATTCCTGGTTCCACTTAGGATGCCAACTCTGTCCACGGAAACCCGTGTCCTCGCCTTGTGCGTGAGCCGGGAGGTGACGGTGGGCGCGTTATGCAAGCCTGCCCAGGGACCGCCGGGTGGAAGAGTGTGGGTGTCCGGAACGCGTCACTTCCATGTATGGATCGTGACTATATCTGGTGGATCGTTTGACTCGCGTTAGAGTAGCGGCCTGAGGGATTGCGGATCCCATTGCTTCAGCAACACGCAACTGCCGACGGGTGCAGTGACTACCGGCCGATGGCTACGGAGGCACAGAGACTACCGGCCAGGATTGGCGACGGAGGTCCAGAGAGGTACCGGCCTATTGACGGCGACGGAGGTCGCGACCCTGCTCGTTGGAGCCGGAGTTGGTGTTGCACGTGGAGCTCGTTGACCCTGCGGACTTCGGTTCGGATCTGTCGATTGTCTGGCCACGTGTGGCGGACATGTTCGACTGGCCTTGATGGCAGTTATTGCACGTGCCGTGTGGCCTGTGTGGCGGCGGTAGGGCCCCTGTGCGGTTTGTGTGGCGGCAGGGAGGATCGCGCGTAGCTTGTGTGGTTGCGGCGATGGACTGCCGATGATGTGTTCCGGCAGGTAGCTCGATTGGGCACCTATCGAGTGATATCCTGTGCGGTCTGTGTGGCGCCGGTTGATGGACCGACCTGAGCGACGGCTCGGTTGGTGTGGTGGTGGTGGACCACGATGTATTCAGATCTGATTTCTACCTTGCGCGGAAGTGCGAACGCATCCTCACCGATCCCTTGGCTTGTGTAGTCGCGTGTGGGGATGTGTTGCGTATTGTCCGTTAGACCGTATGTGCCTACGGTAGGTCTCTACGGAGACCCGATGTTTGGACCGTGCGGCCTGTGTGGCGGCGGTGAGGTTGGACCGTGTGGCCTGTGTGGTACCGGTGTGTGTGGACCGTGCGGCCTGTGTGGCGACGGCGATGTTGCGGACCGTGAGGCCTGTGTGGCAGCGGTGGCGATTGTAGACCGCGGGGCCTGTGTGGCAGCGGAAACGATCGCGGGACGGATGTCCGGTTTGGCCCTTGGTGGCGTTGTTGTTTTGCTGCTTTGTATTCCATGCCATGCTATACTAGTATGTTAGGGCATATAGGTGAGCTTGTCATACGGGGTTTCCTTATGGAAACTCAGGCATTGTTGTTATGATTATTTTCAGGACCGCGTTAGGTTCCGGCGGGTGGTGACCGAGGGAGATTGCACTTTGGGACTGGATCCTGTCGTCTGCCTACTTTTAGGTTGTCGTGATTACATGTACCTTGTGTTTCGTGTTGTAATGTAATCACTCTTTTGACAAACTCGTATTGTATTATGGTGCACCAGACTTATTTATGTATTTCTTTCAGTAATGTCCCCACTCTTGATGGTTGTGTCCACGTGTTTCTCTTAATTTAAAAAGTTTAAATTTTCCGCTGTTCGGGGATGTTACAATTGGTATCAGAGCGGTCGGTTCCTGTGCATTCTCTCGAAGAAACCACCCTTGCGAGTAGTATTGTTTGATTATGGCATTTCTATTAGTAGATCATGCATGCATCATTTGACTTGATTGTGGTTTTCTTGTTGTCGTGTTGCGTTTCCATCTTCTCGGAGAGGTTCGGAAGGAGGACTTGGAGCTTCGAGGAGCAGCTTGTTGCGATTTCGAGGACGAAATCCTTTTAAGGAGGGTGGATTGTAATGACCCAAACCTTTGTAATGGATTAATGGTGATTAGGGTGCTAATTGGAGTGATTTGCATGGGGGTTGGGGGAAGGAATAGTGGAGGCATGGGTTGAGGTGAGAGAAATGGGGCTGCTGTCACTGTTGCTATCGTTGTTGCTGTGGTTGCTACTGTTGTTGTTGCTGTTGCTGTGTTGTTGGTGAGGTGTTGAGAGACGTGGGAGGCTTGGGTTGAGGTGATGGTTGGTTGCAATAAGAGGATACCCACACTTTCTCCGTTTCTTTTCTTCTTCACAAACCTTCTCCTTCCTTTCAACCACCTCTCTCTCTTCCTCCCTCAGTTTCACTTTCACCGGAGGCGAGCTTGGAAGACGGCGGAGTCGCAGGCTTGGCGCGTGTGGAGGTTGACGCGAGGAGGAGGAGGACGTGCGTGAGGTCGTGGTCTCGAGGTGCCGTCGTGATAGCTTCGGTGTTCTTCGTCGTTCTTCAAGTGAGGTATGCCAAGTTCTTGCATTAGAGGCCTTAGTGGATCACCCACGTTGGGGTGAGGTTGGGGTCGGTCCCGCGAGGTCGGAGGCCTCGCCGGCGACGAGTTTCGACGTCAAAACCTCGGCTGGCGCGAGGTTGAAGACGTATGTCGGTCGACTGGGCCCCTTGGACGGTCGACCGATCGTGGTGTATTTTCACTGTCTGTCGTGTTTCGGTCGACTGCGTCCCTCGTTCGGTCGACCGAAACTTGAGTGTACCGGTAGGATACGTAAGCTTCGGTCGACCGTTTGATGACATAGAAAATATGAGGTTGACCCTGTAAGTGTTCGGTCGATCGAGACCCCTGAGTCGGTCGACCGATAGATCGGATTTGAGCGTTGACGAGACTCCGGATTTTGACCTCGTTCGGTCGACCGGTTTTAGACCTTCGGTAGACCGTTGGAATTTATGTGTTGCGCAAATAGTTCGACCGTGACAGACGATGTTGCGGCCCGTGAGGCCTGTGTGGCGACGGCGATGTTGCGGACCGTGAGGCCTGTGTGGCAGCGGTGGCGATTGTAGACCGCGGGGCCTGTGTGGCAGCGGAAACGATGGCGGGACGGATGTCCGGTTTGGCCCTTGGTGGCGTTGTTGTTTTACTGCTTTGTATTCCATGCCATGCTATACTAGTATGTTAGGGCATATAGGTGAGCTTGTCATACGGGGTTTCCTTATGGAAACTCAGGCATTGTTGTTATGATTATTTTCAGGACCGCGTTAGGTTCCGGCGGGTGGTGACCGAGGGAGATTGCACTTTGGGACTGGATCCTGTCGTCTGCCTACTTTTAGGTTGTCGTGATTACATGTATCTTGTGTTTCGTGTTGTAATGTAATCACTCTTTTGACAAACTCGTATTGTAATATGGTGCAGCAGACTTATTTATGTATTTCTTTCAGTAATGTCCCCACTCTTGATGGTTGTGTCCACGCGTTTCTCTTAATTTAAAAAGTTTAAATTTTCCGCTGTTCGGGGATGTTACAATTTTAGTGTGGGAATTGCCATGGGACGTGACTGTGCTGCAGGTGACGTGGACGCTCATGTGGCCAATGCGTGAGAAATAATAGGGTGAGGATGTAAGTGGACCTCCCGGGGTCCGTAGCAAATATAAGACAATTCAAGATTTTCTGCTAATTCCAGAGGCTATTACAAGGTCCTTTCTTTTTAGCCAAATGAGTAGTACGACATCTTGAATATGTAGAGCGTTTTTTCGAACAAGTTTTCAAGGATATCTTAACAAAGAGATAAAGGGAGCATACATACTTTTGTCATTGGAATAGCAATGGTAAGTTTACAATTAAATCCTTTTATAGTTCCCATTTATTGCAGGGGAATTAGAAAAGAGCAGAGAACATGGATCTGGAGACAATTTTGCCTTTTAAATATCTGGATAAATGTGCTACAAAGGCAAACCTTTCAAATAAGGGAGAGTTATGATTGTAAGTGCAATTTATGCGATCTGGATATGAAGGATTCATTACATCTATTTTTCACTTGTGACATTACATTACAACGGTGGAAAGCAATTTATTTGCAACAATGGTACATGGTTGGAACATGAATGCTCTAACTATTTGAAGGAATTTTAACTGCGATACTCATTTGAATGGAATACAGAATCTGATTGGAATAGATTTTGTTTGGAGTATTTGGAAAAGTACAACTCTCAACAATTCCAAAGATCTTCCTTGTATTTATTTAAGATGATAAATGGCACCTTTTATGGTTGAATTTTGGACAGGTAACTCCCGTAGAGATGGAGGATCAACATCGTCTATCAATCGTGCAAAATCCATGGCCCTTGCAAACTTGAACATGCTACTCCTACCAAACGACGACCTCATGGAGGAGGTGTTTTAGATTGCAAATTAGCAGAAGGGGCGGTTGCGCCCAAAATCATATTTGCACGACTTACAATTATTCTAAAAATTCAGACTGGGTTATGTTAGCAACTTTGGTTGTTTCTAGCCTTTTAGGTTCCATGTAGTTTGAAACCTATGGGTGATACCCAACTTTGTATCGTTAGAAGTTACTCTTCTAACAGGGTATTAGTAGAATTCATAGCTGTAATACATTATTATTAATGAGACAGTGATGGTCGTAGTTATCCTAAAAGAATGAGCGGTGTCACCTCTCTAAGGGTCTGCCAAAGCCCTACCAGCGTAAGCGATTATCGTTGGATCAATCAGGAAAGTCCATCCTCCTTTAGTAGGGGGTAAACATCCAATAGCAAGAAGAAAGTTGGTAAGGACTTTCTTTCTATGAGCCATAACAAGCAAAATAAGAATTTTTTTCTAGGCCGATCAAGTCCAGACACCTCTCCAGCCCTCTTCTTCTTTGTCTGGTGAACACGAAACCTCTACGGAGGGGTTTCAGAGGGGATAAATAATGAACATTGCTTGGAACTATTGTGGAGTGGAACAATTTTGTAGTGCTAGCTCGTAATTAAGTAGGTGGTTTATGACTCCTATAGTTTGATGTTATTGATGTTCATATTGTTAAGTTTTCTTCGATTTTCATTTGTGCTACCATTTCCGGGTCTCCATTTTTTCAGCATTGGGTCATCTTGGGCGTCTATGCCCCGAATAACATTTTTCACAAGAATCTTTTGTAGAGATTTTAACTATGTCGCGTCTCCCCACAAAAAGGAGGCAGAAGGCATAAATTTAGATATCTTCAACCACTCCGAAATTTTGGTGTCGATATGTCCATCTTTGACTTGGGCTCTCTTGGCTACTCCTTCACTTGCGGTAAAATTACATGTTATATCCTAACCTTACTTACTGTTCTTAATTGTGCTTAGGGGAGGATTAGTGATGGTTTGAGATGGACGACTGAGATCGAGTGGGAGAAAAGTATATAAAGGTTGGTTTTACTCTCTCTCCTCACTCTCTCTCTCGCGTTCTCTTCTCTCTCACTCACTCTCTCTCTCTCTAGACTCGTCTCTCTCTCGACAGCAAGTGGAGGTCGGCGTTGTGTGGCGATCAGAGAGCTCGAGTGTTGTTGTGGAGTCGCCGGAGGAGCGAGGATCGTTGTCGCGTGAGGTTTCGCGAGGAGGTGCTCGCCGTTGTTTCTTCCAAGGCTTCTTCAAGCCTTAAGGTATATCAAACTTGCTTTCAAGCTCACCTATTGTTAGTGTGGGAGTGGGAGCGGTCGACGGTAGGCCGTTTCGGGCTCGTCGGACCTGCACAGTCGGTTCTACACTAAAATCGGTCGACCGGTGTTTTGGTTCGGTCGACCGGTTCTAGTGTATTTTAGGGCGAATCCCTCGCACCGGTCGAACGATGCCCTTTTGGGCAGTCGACCGGTTGTGCAATTTTAGCAAGAGAAAACGTCCTGGGTATTTTCGGTTGAACGGGACCCCTTTGCCGGTCGACCGAAAGTACTGTTGTAGGTCGGTTGGGGCGTTGACCATCTAAACGGTCGACCGCCTGTTTGACTCGTTCGACCGACGTTTAAGTTAACTTAATGGCCGGTCGACCGGACGTGTGGTGTTGGTCGACCGTGAAGTGTGGACTCTGGATGAGTTCTACTGGTGGTTTTCGGTCGACCGATAGGGTTCGGTTGTTAGACCGTTTTACTATTGTTTGCGAAAATGAATTTCTACTGGTGCCTTTCGGTCGACCGGGACCCCTTTGTCGGTCGACCGTTTGGCGGGTTTTTCGGTTGGGCCAGTTCTCTGGGTGAGGATCGGTCGACCGGAAGCCAGTTTTCGTTCGACCGTTTTGCACTGTTTTTTGTGTGTGTGTGTTTGCTATTGATTGGCTAGAAGGCAACGGGTCTCCGGCCCTTTTGGGGCGACGACACAGACATTCCGGCCCTATAGCGATTAGTGGTGACACGTGGAGGTGGATTGTGGTTTTGTGGCCGTGGCTCCGGCGAATGAGGCAAAGCCGTGGCTCCGGCGAATGAGGCAAAGCCGTGGCTCCGGCGAATGATGCAAAACCGTGGCTCCGGTAACACTGAGGCAATGAGGGGGTTGTTTGGCCGTGTTTTGGACCGGCGGTGCCTTGTGTGCACGTGTGTTGGTGGGTTGGGGTGAGAGGACCCTTGAGACCCGTGTTGTTGGGCTATGGCCGGGAGAGAGGTCCCGGGAACTTAGCGGGTGTATCAGTTGTGGTGTTTTACGTTTCTTTGCACATTTCATTCTGTCCATATATGTGTTAGGGTTTGGCATACTGGGTTTCCTCCTGGAAACTCAGGCATTCATTGTCTGCTTTCAGGCCGAGAGCGACGTTAGGTGGGTGGCGTCGGCGGAGGGAGCGCTCGAGACCTGATCCTGCTTCCCTATATTTTGAGGTGGTTGTGATTACTTGTGTATATTTTATGTATATGATCTTTTGATGTAATCACATTCTTTTGTATACTCGTTCACATATATATATTATATGTTGGTGCACCAGTGTGTGTATTTCTTTCGTAATGTCCTCGTTGATTGTATGATTTAAATTTGAAATTTTCCGTTGTGTTTGAGGACGTTACAACTTGGTATCAGAGCGGTCAGTTTCAGTGTCTTCGTCCAATGGAACCACCCTTAGAGTTGTGTCAATCATGCATGCATTGTTCTCATTCATGTTTTGTGTCTCCTGTTGAGATGGCTCCGAGGCTTGTGAGACCTTCTCCCCGAGACCGTAGCACCAGTGATGAGGTGGGTGAGGGGAGTAGAGGAGAGGAGCTGAGGGCGCTCCAAGGCACGTTGGGTAGATTGGGCGAGATTCTCGAGCGCCAATCTGCCTAGGCTGAGCAGGGAGGAGCGGGCGCAGTGTTGGATCGAATTATGTGTTAGCATCCCCCATCCTTCGATGGTAGCGGCGACCCTGAGGCAGCAGAGGACTGGGTCTTTAAGATCCAGAAGATATTTCGGGCGATTGGGTGTCCTCCTGAGAGGAAGGTGGATCTGGCCACCTACATGTTGGACGGCGGCGCAGCCAACTGGTGGAGATCCACTTCTGCTGTGGTGTTCGAGGACAGTGAGGAGTTGAGCTGGGAGGAGTTCCTGGTGGAGTTCAACCAGCAGTACTTTCCGCAGCACGCCCGCGACAGGAAGAGAGAGGAGTTCCTGGCTTTAGAGCAGAGGGACATGACTCTGGCTGCCTACATCAGCAAATTTCACACTTTGGAGCGATATTGTCCAGAGATCTATGTGACGCATGAGCAGAGGGCTCGGAGGTTTGTGCGCGGTCTGAGGCCGCAGTTCAGGGCCCGTGTTACCACGAGCATGCCACAGACGTTAGCAGACGCTGTGAAGTTCGCGACCATCATGGATCAGGATAGCCAGGACATTGAGGAGGCTAGGAGGTCGCAGGTGAAGACCGGAGTGCGTCCGGGGAGTCAGTTGTCAGGGAATCTGGGCAAGAGGCCTCGGATTGACGGAGGTGGACCACCGCAGGCTGGGCAGTGCAGGCAGTGTGGTGGAGTTCATCTGGGACGCGGTTGCGGACCCCGTTCTGGCGCGTGTCATGGTTGTGGCCAGCTGGGTCACTTTGTTCGTTCTTGCCCGAGTAGGCCGGGTGGGCCTATTGTTCGACCGGGATCATCCACAGCTGGTGGAGCTGGTCCGAGTCGTTCTGCAGCACCACCCCAGCAGGGGAAGAGAGCAGGTCGCGTGTTCACTATCCAGGCGGAGGAGGCTAGAGATGTGAGCACGGTGGTGGAAGGTACGCTACTTGTTGCAGATTTGGTAGCTAGGGTGTTGTTCGACTCTGGGGCCACGCACTCGTTTATCTCTGAGCAGTTTGAGAGCGTGTTGGGCCGTACCCCTGCGATGTTGACTGCCACTTTGGAAGTCAGCACACCCCTTGGTTTGGTGGGCACTGTGGGGAGATTTCTCCCCGGAGCCACGATTGCTTCGGGAGACCAGGAATTTCCGGCTGACCTGGTCTTGCTACCGATGGTGGACTTCGATGTTATACTCGGGATGGATTGGTTATCCCAGTATGACGTCCGAGTCTTGTGCCGTGATAAGAAGATTTTGATTCCGAGGCGAGGTTTGCCTGATCTTCTGATCAGAGGATTGAAGGACCGCGGGAGTCGGTTGATTGTTTCTTCGGTTAGAGCTCGGAAGTTGATTCAGCAGGGTTGCAAGGCTTTTGTAGCCCTTTTGGTAGTTCCAGACCCAGAGTTGAGGAGGCTGGAGGACATCGAGATTGTTCAGGATTTTCCCGAGGTGTTTGCTGATGATGTCTCTGGTCTACCACCTCACAGAGAGATAGAGTTCGACATTGATTTGGTAGCTGAGGCTACACCGTAGTCGAGGGCTCCGTACAGGATGGCACCTTCAGAGTTGGCAGAGCTGAAGAAACAGTTGCAGGATCTGATGGATACTGGGTTTATCCGACCCAGTGTCTCACCGTGGGGTGCGCCGATTTTATTTGTGAAGAAGAAGGACGGCTCGTTGCGGATGTGCATAGATTACCGGATGCTGAATAAGGTTACTGTGAGGAATCAGTATCCTTTGCCCAGGATCGAGGACCTGTTTGACCAGTTGCAGTCAGCGAAGGTGTTCTCAAAGATTGATCTGCGATCCGGGTACCATCAGTTGAGGATCAGAGAGGCAGATGTTCAGAAGACAGCTTTTCGGACGAGGTACGGGCACTTTGAGTTTCTGGTGATGCCGTTCGGGTTGACGAACACGCCTGCAGCTTTTATGGATCTGATGAATAGGACTTTCAGTCAGTATCTCGACCGTTTCGTGATTGTCTTCGTGGACGATATTTTAGTCTATTCACCAGATATGGATCAGCACCGAGAGCATCTGAGAATTCTGAGAGATCAGCAGCTGTATGCCAAGTTTTCGAAGTGCGAGTTCTGGCTTCACAGTGTAGCATTTTTGGGGCATATCGTGTCAGGAGCTGGGATATCAGTGGATCCAGCAAAGGTCGAGGCAGTGACGCAGTGGAGAGCCCCGACGAGTGTGACTGAGATTAGGAGTTTTGTTGGAGTGGCGGGTTATTACCGTCGGTTCATCGAAGACTTCTCGAGACTTGATTCACCACTGACAGCGATGACGAAGAAAGGAGTGAAGTTTGTTTGGTCCCAGAATTGCGAGGACAGTTTTCAGGAACTGAAGAGTCAGTTGACGACTGCTCCAGTTCTGACTCTTCCCAGCGGTAGCGGAGGTTATGTGATTTACAGCGACGCCTCAGGTGTTCGTTTGGGCTGTGTACTGATGCAGCACGGGCAGGTGGTGGCGTATGCTTCGAGGCAGCTGAAGGTGCACGAGAAGAATTACCCCACTCACGATCTAGAGTTAGCAGCTGTGGTCCATGCTCTGAAGGTTTGGCGTCACTATTAATATGGTGAGCGGTTCGAAGTCTTCACGGATCATCAGAGTCTGAAGTACCTATTTTCACAGAAGGAGCTGAATATGAGGCAGCGCAGATGGCTTGAGCTGATTAAGGATTTTGATTTCACCATCTCCTATCATCCGGGGAAGGCGAATTCAGTTGCAGACGCGCTGATCAGGAAGGTGGAGGTGTCAGCTGCGAGTTTGTGTATTCAGGAGTGGAGGCTACTCGAGACATTGTCAGAGTGGTGGCCGTCCACCGAGAGCTCGGGGGGAGTAGTGATTGCGGGTCTTCGAGTGGAGCCGCAGACCGTCAGTCGAGTTGTCCAGGCTCAGCACAGGGATGAGGATTTGACTAGTCTGCTACAGTCAGCTGCCAGAGATGGGTCAAACTTCACTGTGGGAGTGGACGGAGGTCTGAGGTTCAGAAGTCGGATCTGGGTGCCGAGGGTCGATGCGCTGAGAGATGACATCATGGAGGAGGCACACCGAGCCAGATATTCCATTCACCCGGGGAGTACGAAGATGTATAAGGATCTGCAGCGGAACTTCTGGTGACGAGGGATGAAGCGTGATGTGGCTGATTTTGTGGCTAGGTGTTTGGTTTGCCAGCAGGTGAAGATCGAGCACCAGAGACCAGCAGGACCGATGCAGAGCATAGAGCTACCTAAGTGGAAGTGGGAGCACGTGACGATGGATTTCGTCACCGGGTTGCCGAAGACGAGGAGCTCCCATGACGCGATTTGGGTTATAGTCGATCGACTCACCAAATCGGCACATTTTCTGGCCATCCGGACTACTTTACCTTTGGAGGGTCTTGCGAGATTGTATATCGAGGAGATCATCAGACTGCATGGGGTGCCAGTGAGTATCATTTCAGATCGAGATCCGAGGTTCAGTTCCAGATTCTGGGGGAGTTTGCAGCAGGCTCTGGGTACTCGTCTGAAGTTCAGTACAACATTTCACCCGCAGACAGACGGTAAGTCAGAGAGGACCATTCAGACGTTAGAGGACATGCTGAGAGCGTGCACTCTGGATTGGGCAGGGCACTGGGATGAGCACTTGCCGTTGATCGAGTTCGCCTACAACAACAACTACCATGCGAGTATTGGGATGGCTCCGTACGAGGCTTTGTACGGGAGACCTTGCAGATCACCGGTGTGCTGGAGTGAGGTAGACGAGAGGCAGTTAGTCGGGCCTGAGATTATACAGACGTATGCTGAAAAGGTTGATGTGATCAGGCAGCGACTAGCGACAGCTCAGAGCAGGTCGAAGAGCTACGCGGATCGGCGTAGGCGAGTGTTGACTTTTGAGGTTGGCGATCATGTCTTTCTGAAGATTTCACCGTCGCGTGGGGTGATGAGATTCGGGAAGAAAGGGAAGCTCAGTCCGAGGTACACAGGGTCGTTCGAGATTTTGGACCGAGTTGGAGAGGTCGCCTACCGGATTGCGTTGCCGCCACAGTTTTCTGGTCTTCATAACGTCTTCCACGTTTCGATGCTGAGGAAGTACGTGTCAGATCCTTCTCACATGATTCAGATTGAGGTTCCAGAGATCCAGCAGGATTTGTCTCTTGAGGAGAGACCGGTAGAGATTGTTGATCGGATGGATCACCAGCTTAGGAGGAGGACGATTCCTATGGTTAAGGTCAGGTGGCAGCATCACTCTGAGCGAGAGGCTACTTGGGAGGTTGAGGAGGAAGTTCGGAAGTCGTATCCGGAGCTGTTTGGTAAGCACGGGATTTAATTTCGTGGGCGAAATTCTTTTAAGGAGGGTGGATTGTTATATCCTAACCTTACTTACTGTTCTTAATTGTGCTTCGGGGAGGATTAGTGATGGTTTGAGATGGACGGCTGAGATCGAGTGGGAGAAATGTATATAAAGGTTAGTTTTACTCTCTCTCGCGCGTTCTCTTCTCTCTCACTCACTCTCTCTCTCTCTCTAGACTCGTCTCTCTCTCGACAGCAAGTGGAGGTCGGCGTTGTGTGGCAATCGGAGAGCTCAAGTGTTGTTGTGGAGTCGCCGGAGGAGCGAGGATCGTTGTCGCATGAGGTTTCACGAGGAGGTGCTCGCCGTTGTTTCTTCCAAGGCTTCTTCAAGCCTTAAGGTATGTCAAACTTGCTTTCAAGCTCACCTATTGTTAGTGTGGGAGTGGGAACGGTCGACGGTAGGCCGTTTCGAGCTCGTCGGACCTGCACAGTCGGTTCTGCACTAAAATCGGTCGACCGGTGTTTTGGTTCGGTCGACCCGTTCTAGTGTATTTTAGGGCGCATCCCTCGCACCGGTCGAACGATGCCCTTTTGGGCGGTCGACCGGTTGTGCAATTTTAGCAAGAGAAAACGTCCTGGGTATTTTCGGTCGAACGGGACCCCTTTGCCGGTCGACCGAAAGTACTGTTGTAGGTCGGTTGGGGCGTTGACCATCTAAACGGTCGACCGCCTGTTTGACTCGTTCGACCGACGTTTAAGTTAACTTAATGGTCGGTCGACCGGACGTGTGGTGTCGGTCGACCGTGAAGTGTGGACTCTGGATGAGTTCTACTGGTGGTTTTCGGTCGACCGATAGGGTTCGGTTGTTCGACAGTTTTACTGTTGTTTGCGAAAATGGATTTCTACTGGTGCTTTTCGGTCGACCGGGACCCCTTTGTCGGTCGACCGTTTGGCGGGTTTTTCGGTTGGGCCAGTTCTCTGGGTGAGGATCGGTCGACCGGAAGCCAGTTTTCGTTCGATCGTTTTGCACTGTTTTTGTGTGTGTGTTGCTATTGATTGGCTAGAAGGAAACGGGTCTCCGGCCCTTTAGGGCGACGGCACAGACATTCCGGCCCTATAGCGATTAGTGGTGACACGTGGAGGTGGATTGTGGTTTTGTGGCCGTGGCTCCGGCGAATGAGGCAAAGCCGTGGCTCCGGCGAATGAGGCAAAGTCGTGGCTCCGGCGAATGATGCAAAACCGTGGCTCCGGTAACACTGAGGCAATGAGGGGGTTGTTTGGCCGTGTTTTGGATCGGCGGTGCCTTGTGTGCACGTGTGTTGGTGGGTTGGGGTGAGAGGACCCTTGAGACCCGTGTTGTTGGGCTATAGCCGGGAGAGAGGTCCCGGGAACTTAGCGGGTGTATCAGTTGTGGTGTTTTACGTTTCTTTGCACATTTCATTCTGTCCATATATGTGTTAGGGTTTGGCATACTGGGTTTCCTCCTGGAAACTCAGGCATTCATTGTCTGCTTTCAGGCCGAGAGCGACGTTAGGTGGGTGGCGTCGGCGGAGGGAGCGCTCGAGACCTGATCCTGCTTCCCTATATTTTGAGGTGGTTGTGATTACTTGTGTATATTTTATGTATATGATCTTTTGATGTAATCACATTCTTTTGTATACTCGTTCACATATATATATTATATGTTGGTGCACCAGTGTGTGTATTTCTTTCGTAATGTCCTCGTTGATTGTATGATTTAAATTTGAAATTTTCCGCTGTGTTTGAGGACGTTACATTATATCACCATCAGGCGCATCTTCCAACATATCCCACAAAGAAGGCAACAAATTTACAGACTCATCTCGAAGGTGCGACTTGCTAGGAGTGCGTAGAATGCCTGGGCTCCATCTTTGAGGGGCAGGAGTGTAATGAAGTGCCCGAAGGACCGAACGTCAAGATGGAGCATAGATGGCCTCCGACCACAACCAATCAAGATAGCGGTAGGATGAGGATTGGGACAGCCAAGCAGGAAACAGTTAAAATTTTGATGACATCGAAGGCAATGCTTAACTACGTGTCTGAGTCAGCCATAGTAATGAAAAACCTAAAACTCCTCTCAGAACGGAAATGAACAAAAATTGGTGCATTTCCGCATCGACTTGCACATATTGAAGGAACGACTTTCCAATAGGAAGACAAATCTTTGATCGTGGGGCCACCCGAGAGGATGGAGTCGAGGGGAGTAAGTGCAGGAGCCTCCTCAGCTAATTCAGCGATGCTAAGGATGTGTTTTGGTTGAGCATAAGCGGGGAAAGAGAAATGAATGTGTTTTAAAAGTATTTTTTATATGTCTTTTATTATGAATTGAATGTAACAACATTTTGTTTTTTGGTTAATGTATTCGTCTTTTAGAAGTGTTAAGGAAGAGACTGTTGGTTCTTAACCGTACAGCTCTAAAAGATAATTACATAATTCAAAAGTAATTCACATAGTGATTAACATGAGAAATTAATTATCGAGTTAAGGTTCCTATGTTGGTTAAAGGATATTGCAGCTCTACAAGTATTTAACAACATGAGTATATGAAATAGAAAATATGTTTTTCATATATTGAATTGACCTAACAAATGAAACATTATGGAATGGTGTATATGTGTCCTTAATGTTTCATTATGTCTTTGAATCATAAGATATGAGACCTATATCTTTTTTCACATGAGAATTCTGTAATTTTGATTATTATCAAAAACTATCATTAAGTATAGTGATAAAGATAATAGTTGGTTATACATGACTTGTGCCAGAAAGGATGATATGTCAAAGATTATTATTGCTCATCTTGACTTGAGTGATAATATTGTTGAGCCCCTTAATAAAACAAAGTTATAATGTGCACAATGTAACTTATGTATAGTTATATATTTATAATTTGATTGAGAGATCAAGAAATGAATATATAATACAAAGATGCACTAGTGCAGAATAGGCTTTACTCGTCGCCCAATAGACGTCGGCCTTTATAACCACCAACGTCTAGTGGGGAGAGGACGTCTAGTGGGGAGAGGACAGAATGGACGTCGGTCTTCATTGAGGCCGACGTCTATTTAGTACTGTAGACGTCGGGTTTGGGAATAACACGTTTAGCCGACGTCTATTGGGTATAGACGTTGACCTATAGACGTCGGCCGTTTGTGTACCTTGTGAATCCGACGTCTATAGGGTATAGACGTCTCCCTATAGACGTCGGATGTAATGTAAGACCGACGTCTATACTCCATCCATATAGACGTCGAGGTATAGACGTCAGCGTTATATAACATCCGATGTCTATATGTCTTAAAGAAATCGGACAGACGCGTTTTCTTTCATTCATTTCAGACGAAACTCACCCAAACCCTAGCCGTCCCGCGACCGAACTCTCCCCCGCGACCGACCTCCGACCGATCCGCACCGTCTCCGGCACTGCATCGAGCTCCCAAGCTCTCCCCCACTTCTCCGGCCCTCTTCTCCTTCTTCCTCCGTCTTCCTCCGTCTCTCTCCACATGTAAGTTTTAAGTTCGTTTTTTGTTGTTTTAAGTTCGTCTTCCTCCGTCTTTCTCCACATATTCTTTCTAAGTTAGCCTTCATCTCGTGTTGTTTACAGCCGTCACCGCACCACCTCCGCGACGTCTTCGGGAACCACAAAGACCTCCTCCGGCATCACAACTTTTCCCTCCTCTGGTTCCTTCTTAATTTTAGATCCTTAATTTAGGATTAGTTTAGACCAAGAATCCAACGCCAACATGCATGTATGTTGGTTACTTGGTGAGATTTAATTGAACTAATATGTAATATTTCGTGGAAAAACAAACTTGAAAACCTACAGAAAGCCCTGAGTTTAAATTCACCTTAAGATTGAAAATCAACTTTTTTTGCAACGAAACTGACACCGGTAGGTTAGTATATCTAGTGTGTTATGTGTTGATATTTGATAAACATATCCAACTAATACAGCACTATTCTTCTCATGGCCGAACCTACGTTAAATATGTTAAAAGACCTACCCTAGTAACCCTACCCTTATACATGTTAAGAAAAGGTGCACCCCAACCTCTTCTAAGCAGAAATGTGTGGGTAATGGACTATTTTGTTTTGGATGATATAAGCAATCACCCATCCATCCAAAAGTCCCAACCACCTTAACACAATAAAGAAACAACAAGCACTATTGATTTGGATCACTTGATTCTCCCTTTCATTTCACATCTCCATCATGCAATGGAAGAGTCTCTATTCTCCATTCAATCATGCCTCAACATAATTTTTTAATTTGGGAGTTTGATAAGTTTATTAGTGAATGGAGTGTGATCATTGTGTGAATGTTTAATTCATTTGATTTGCTCATTCATTGGATTGATTTGGTTTGGATTGAGTTGGGTTCGTTGGATGATTTAACCAAACTTTGTTTTCATTGGAGTGATTTGGTTTGGATTATGTTAAGAATTTGGTTTGGATTGAGTAGAGAAATACATGATGTGAATGTGAGTAGATAACTAGATATACATTTTTCTTGTTGATTTCAGGATTTGAAGAATTTTACATATCAAATTTTAAGTGGAGGTTCTGCCAAAATTTCAATAAAATTTTATTCCCAATTATTATTAATAACATGATAGTTTGTGTTTAAAATGTTTTTCTGTCAATTCAAGCAATTATTTTTAATACTTGCTTTTAATATTTTAAATGTTTATTGCCTTAATTTTTTGAATTTTTAATATTATGATAATAACTCATTGCCCCCCTTAAACAACTTGGCCTTTAATAACCCAAAGCAAAAGATTAGACAATATTTGCTAAGTCATTCATCATATAGGATTTGCATGCATTGTATTTTTCTATTATTTATGATTTCTGTCGTAGATTGTTGGCGTAAGGTACGTACTATCTTTCACTCATCATTCATTAGAAATCACGCATTAGTTAGTAGGACTTGCATTGGAACAAGAGTGAGGTGAGTGTTTGTTTGGTGTGTTGTTTGTTAGATTAAGGTATGAAAAACACTTAGGGGCAGTCACCTATAGGAGATGAGGTGGGGGATTTTTCATCACCCTTTCCTTGGCCCAGAAACCACTTAATAAAAGAGTCTTAATATAATCAATTAGACGTTGGCCCCTAGGATTTTCGGACGCATTAAGGAGAGGAAACCGTTTAAGATTGTTATGGCCTGAATGTCGTTGCCCATCTAATCTCCCTGAGATTTTAGGAACCTCCGGGTTCTTGATTTCCTATAGATTAGTGGTCCTCGATGTTTAAGACCGTTTCGGCCTGAACGTCGTTGCCCATCTAGTCTCCCTGAGATATTAGGGACCGCCGGGTTCTTGATTTCCTACAGACTAGTGGTCCTCGGTGGGACCTCAAACTTAGGCGTCGTATATTACTAAGGACCTATAGTGGACTTTAGGTTTGTTTTGGCCTTGATTGCTTAGTTAGATTTCGAACCTTCCTTATTCCACGCTAGATTAAGGACTTCATCTCTTCTACTCTGAGTCATTCTTTTCTCATCTTAATTTCTCCGAATCTTCTCATCTACGAACACATTCTTTTAAATTGAAATTTTATTTATTTTCTGCAATAATAACTATCATTTTTGCCTCTGTTTAGATTGAAATGGATCGAGAGTGGATTGTTTCAAACAGATTGAGTGATGAGTATGAGAACAGAGTGAATATGTTCTTAGAGGTTGCCAAAAACATTCTAAGAAAATGAAAGACAGCGACATGGCGTATTGTCCGTGCAATAAGTGTCATAATATGTCAGTGTTGACTTTTCGGAAAATGAAAGATCATTTGTTTGAGAAATGTTTCGACCCAAATTACAGACGGTGGATATGGCACGGTGAAAATGAATCATTTAGTCGTTCCAAGAATGATGGAGAAGATGTTAGTGTGGAAGATCACTTAGAGGAAATGGTTCAGGATATGGCTGAAAAGTTTTCGTCCAACCCCGATTTACTTGGTAATTTGTTGAGTGACAATGAGAAGTCGTTGTATAAGAATTGTACCAAATTCACTAGATTGTCAGCGGTGTTGAAGTTGTAGAATTTAAAAGCTGGAAATGGTTGGTCCGATGTGAGTTTCACATCAACGTTGAAGTTAGTGAAAGAGATGCTTCCAGCTGATAATGAGTTGCCATATAGAACTTATGATGCAAAGAAAGTGTTATGCCCTATTTGAATGGAATATAGGAAGATACACGCATGCCCGAACGATTGTATATTGTATAGGGGTGAGTTTGAAAACATACATTCCTGTCCCAGGTGTAATGTTTCAAGATACAAAATGAAACGTAGTGGACCAAACCACAATGAAGAGGCTGATGAGATGAAAATCAAAGGACCTCCTGCTAAGATTTTGTGGTATCTTCCGATAATACCAAGGCTTAAACGTTTGTTTGCGGGTAAAGAGGATTCCAAGAACATGACATGGCATGTTGATCGTGAGAAACCAAATGATCAGTTGCTACGTCACCCTGCAGATTCACCTCAGTTGAAAAAAATAAATGTCGACTTTCCTGTGTTTGGTGAAGAATCCAGGAATGTACGACTTGGACTCTGTACTGACGGAATGAATCCTTTCGGTAGTTTGAGTAGCATTCACAGTTCTTGGCCTGTTTTGCTTGTAATTTACAATCAGCCCCCGTGGTTATGCATGAAACGCAAATATATCATGTTGTCCTTAATGATTTCTGGTCCAAAACAACCTGGAAACGACATCGATGTGTATTTAAGACCTTTAATTGATGACCTAAAGAGATTGTGGGATGACAGAGAGTCAGTTTTTGATTCTTATCGTCAGGAGTCGTTCGTAATGCGGGCAATGATATTTTGCACGATTAATGACTTTCCAGCTTATGGTAATTTGTCTGGATATTCAGTCAAAGGTCATAAAGCTTGTCCAATTTGCGAGGAAAATACATGTTCTTTGCAACTAGTTAATGGTTCTAAGACTGTCTATCTCGGTCATCGGAGATTTTTGCCGAACTCTCATCCTTATCGTAGGTTGAAGAAGGCATTTAACGGAAAACAGGAGTTTCAGAATCCACCAGTTGAAATCAGCGTCGAAAAGGTGTATGAACGTGTAAGGAACATTGAATGTGAATTTGGAAAACCGTACAAACGAGCAAACGACAAAAGTAGTTGGAAAAAAAGATCCATATTTTTTGATCTCCCTTACTGGAAAACTTAAGAAGTTAGACATTGTATTGATGTGATGCACGTAGAGAAAAATGTTTGTGATAGTCTTGTTGGCACTCTGTTGAACATACCTTGTAAAACCAAAGATGGATATAATGCAAGAATTGATCTTGTTGATATTGGTATACGAGCAATGTTGGCACCAGAGAAGAAAGGAGATCGGAATTACTTACCTCCAGCTAGTTATACATTGTCTAGAAAGGAGAAAAGAATTCTCTGTCAGTGTTTGCACGATGTAAGGGTTCCACAAGGTTATTCTTCAAATATCAGTAGTCTTGTTGTTATGAAGGATTTGAAACTTGTGGGGATGAAGTCTCACGATTGTCACACTTTAATGCAGCAGTTGTTACCTGTAGCACTGAGATCCATAATACCGAAAGATGTTAGACAAGCAATAATAAAGTTGTGTTCCTTTTTCAATAAGATTTGCAGTAAAGTGGTCGATCCTGTGCAGTTAGATAAGTTACAGAATGAAATTGTGGTCACATTATGTCAGTTGGAGATGTTTTTCCCCCTGCTTTTTTCGACATTATGATTCATCTTGTTATTCATTTGGTTAGAGAAGTTAAATTGTGCGGACCCGTTTTTTTAAGGTGGATGTATCCTTTCGAGCATTATATGAAAGTGTTGAAAGGTTATTGCAAAAATTGTCAAAGACCAGATGCTAGTATTGTGGAAGGATACATAGCTGAGGAGGTTATCGAGTTTTGCATTGGATACCCTAGCAAACACCAAAACTGTTGAACTTCCGAAGAATCGTCATGATAAACGTGCTGATGGTAAAGGGACACGTGGGATGAAAATGTTAAATCCAAATGGCGATGACTTAATGACAACATATTTTTATGTGTTGTGCAATTCGAATGAATTTCAACCATACCTAAATGAACACATGAAGTTTCTAAAGGAAAGAAATCCTTTGTGGAGTGATCAAAAAGTAATTAATAGTCACAATAAGAATTTCATCTCTTGGTTCAAAAATCTAGCATACAAGCGTGATGTTTCTAAGACAATACAATGGTTGGCTTACGGTCCACATTCTGTTGTTATAAGTTACAGTGGTTATGATATCAATGGATATTCTTTCTACACAGTTTGTGAAGATGCGAAAAGTGCTGTTCAGAAGAGTGGCGTCACCTTAATAGCAGAGTCTTTGCATGTGTCTAGTTCTAAAAACAAGAATCTCGTATACACCGACATGTCCTATTACGGTGTAATTGAAGATATATGGGAGCTAGACTTTGTTAAATTCAAAGTACCTATATTTAGATGCAAGTGGGCTGATAAAAAAAATGGAGTTCGAGTGGATGACTAAGGTTTCACTTTAATTGATTTTTCAAAAAAAATGTATAAAGGAGAACCTTTTATTCTAGCTTCCCAAGCAAAACAAGTATTCTATGTGGCTGATCCATGTGATAAGAAATGGGCAGTAATTTTGGAAGGGAAGAAAAAATTGTATCAGATGATAGACTGATCGAGTATGAAGACACACCACCTTTCTCTAAGCAAGCACCTGAGTTGAACTCAGTAGATGAAGAAATAAATGTTGAGACTTGTATGTTTAGAGATGACTACGGTGAAGGTATATGGATTGAAAATCCATTAAGGAAAAAAACAGTAAAGGTGCAAATTTTCTGTTGTAACACATTGTAATAGACATTTAATGTCTTTACCTTATTTAATTACTTGAATTTATCTTTTATAGTATAATGGCTCCGAAAAAGAAACACACTTCCTCCGAGTCTGAAGGTTCGAAGACATACAGTACACGAGGTCCTTGTCTCATGAAAGAATTCGTGGGCAGAAGAAATAGAGACGGTAGACTTCCAATCCAGTTTGATGACCGTCTTGAGCCGTTAGGCATGCTGTCTGATAATTGGAAATGTTTTCTGGGTAGCTTAGCGAGGACCAAAGTTGACATTTGTTTATCCAGTTGGGCTGATGTAGATGGGAAGTTGAAGGACACAATATGGGATAATGTGCAGGTAATGATTCCATTATAGATTTCTATAGTTTTAGTCGAACTTTTGATATATATAAAGTTAACGTGTTGTAGGAATCTTTTGAGTTCCAATCCACTGGCAACTTGAAGAAAAAGTGGATGGCATACATGTCAATTCGTTGGAGGGATTTCAAAACAAATTTAACGAACAAGTACATATTCGGAGACTACCAGGATAGAAATCCATGCGATGTCTATAACTTTATCACTCCGAATCAATGGGAGCTATTCAGAAAATCCAGAGATAGCCCAGAGTTTGAGGTAACTGGGTTTAATTTATAATATAGTAACTGAGTTTCAAAACAAACTTGTTAGTTATTGATTTTAGTGACAATCTAATAAACTTGATTTTAGGCCATCCGAGCAAAAAACCAAAAGATTAGATCTTCTAACAAGTATACCCATCGTATGTCTCGAGCGGGGTACCAAAAGTTAGAAGCACAAATGATGGCTGAAAAAATTGCTCAGAAGAAACAGGAGGCAATTGACTCCGGTATGAGTGAGGAGCAAGCAAGTAACCTATCTCCTCTTCTCCCGTAGCTCGTTGTGATTCTTGGAAAAGAGCGAGAGTAAACTCCAGAGGGGAGTACGTCACAGACGAGTCGCAAGCGATCAACTCGAAGATAGTAAGTTGCATCACTTATATATATTAATTCAGAATCATTAATTTTATATTTTTCAAATGTTAGTAAATATTGTTTTAAACTTAGGACTCTCTGAAGTTGAGAGAATCTCAAGGTGAATTTGCTTCCGATGGTCGGAATGATATTCTACGTGAGGCCTTGGGAAACGACGAACACCCCGGTTGTGTGCGAGGGGTAGGGAGTAGAGTTGGACTTCGACAATATTATGGGAAGACTCAACGGTCTACTTCGTCGACTGGTCATACCAAATGCCAGCAAGAGATCACAGATTTGAAGAATACGTTGGAACTGGTTTTGGAGAGATTGGATCATTTGCCTACTTCTCCTACCCGTCGTAAGACCGGTTCTTCCGCGGAGACTACTCCAGTTCCGCCAGTGTTCCACCCTGATCGACAAGATGATTTCGTGTCTCATTCTTGAGAATTGGCCCTCGTCGACGGTCCCTCATTTGGAAAGTTCGCGGATGGATCTATATGTGCTTTATTTGTCGAATACCCTGATTGAAGATTGGTGGGACACGGGAAAGTTTATAACATCTCCAGACACCACTTCACAGAGGTAGGAGAGGGAGAATTGAAGGTTGCAGTTGAGAGTTGCTTAGATCATGGTGCTTTTGTGCCATTTCCGGAAGAAGAGATTGTTACTCTCGGTGATGCTATCGGTGGGTTCGTGTGGTGGCCTAGTTATTTAGTAGAGCTAAACGACAAACATGAGGTATAGTTTAACTTTGAAAGACTTTAAACTTCAAATTTGTGAACACTTGTATTTTAACGGTTGTATACATATGTGTAAGGTGTCAAGCCCCCGGAGCAAAGGGTCAAACAACCAATCTCCGATCAACATTAATTCGCTTCCAAGTAGGTGCAAAATGTTGTATCAATGTATGGTAGGTAGGGAAGCACAATCCTTAAGTACCTGGGAGTTGGAGGGGGATAAAGGGTTGCCTCCCGCTTTGTACGACCAAAGAGGATATCATGCAGTTCATGGCGATGGATTCGTTGTGTATCATGATTATCGACGTGCAAGTGAAGTAAGTGTTTTTTGTATACAATGAAGAGTATTGAATAATTTTATAAAAATTGTAAAAAATTATAATTTTTATACTTGTAGACATCTTTACGACGTCAGAAGGTCAATCTTTCCCGAGGATCAAGTATTTGGATTTATCAATCCATCTACATATATATACGGGAAAGACGATAAATTGGGTCAACTTGGGACATTCTTTAAAGAAGAAGACAAAAGATATTATCTACTCCCTTATCATGAGAGGTAAACTTTGTAATTCAAAGTGAAATTTTATTTTGTAATAAGCTTCTAATTATATATATAACACAGGGCTCATTGGATGTTTGTCGTTGTATGCCCCACGACTAATTCGGCATATTGGTTTGATCCGTTGGGGTCGAATTAACCAAGGGACTCAATAAAGAAACTTCTAAATATGTAAGTTCGTTTAGTCGTGAATAAAGTAATTTGTGGATTTTTATTAGTATTATTGAATGATATTTTAACTTGTGCTACTCAGGGCAATTAAGGTTTACAGAGCTTTAGGTGGTAGGAGAACAACCACAAAAGCAGGAATAACATGGCATGGAATGAGAGTACGTTCTATCCCATTTTTGTTAATTAAGTTAGGAACAAATATTTAGCGAATTCCTATGTTTGTAGTACCAGAAGCAGGTTGGAAATACGGAATGCGGTTACTACGTGATGAGATACATGGAGGAAATCCTCGAATTGGCAACTCAAGACGTATGCCTATCCGAGGTAATGTAGATCGCTATTCAATTGTATAGTTGTGTAGTTTCAATATTTAGTTATTAATATTCAACACACTTGTATTTTTTTTATAGGTTTTCCCAAAAAGTAGTGATCCCTTCTCGCAACAGGAGCTCGATGAAACTCGTGACCGATGGGTTCGCTATTTCATCAGAAACATGCTAACGAACTAAGAGGTTCTCCTGCCAATAGTATTTTTTGTAATTTAGTTAACAAGTGCACTTGCATTACAAACCTACACTTTATGCCTTAATATAATCGCCTTAATTTTAGAATGAATTAATTGCAAGTGTGTTGAATGTCAATTGTGTATGCTTTGTATGTTTGTGCATGTATGGTTGTATGTTTGTGTTTGTGTTTGTCCATGTATGCTTGTTTGTTTGTGCTTGTATGTATATGTGGATGAAATTGTGAGTATTTGTGAACAAATTTATAGGTGAACAAATTTGGTGCAGTTGTATGTACACGAATACGATGACTAAAAACAATTTCGTCGGAAGCTATTTTTTTTGTCCAGGTTTAGGAATAGATGATTGATGATGTTATTAGCCGAAGTCTATTCCTCTGAAGAAAGGAATAGACGTCGGCTTTATATGGAATCCGACGTATATTCATTAGGAATGGACGTCGCATGTTAGTTCACCGACGTCTATCCCTAAATAATATACGTCGTCTGTCACATAACCGACGTCTACCCCTAAATCATATACGTCGTCTGTTATATCACCGACGTCTATCCCTAAAGAATAGACGTCGGTTGCTTTATAGACCGACGTCTATGCGTTAACAAATAAACGTCGGCTTCTACGTATAGCCGACGTATATTCTTTAGGTATAGACGTCGGCTATACGATAGCCAACATCTATGTATAGACAACACACACATAGACGTCGGATCGGGGAGTGCTTATATCCGACGTATATTCCCTTTTCTGTAGTAGTGATGACACATTTCTACTTTGTATAATATTCTAATATCATGAGGCAAGAGATAGACACAAGAGATATTTCTTATATCATTAAGTGGATCGTGTTTAGTTCTAGTGAGCTGAACAACTTTCTTATTTGGGTAACTATAATGTGTACCTGCGTAGCGTTTATAGTTTATGATGTAAAGCGTTTTATATCTTTGTCAACATAACTTAGATCCTCCTATAGGTCACACCACAGAACTGGGAAACAAGAAATTTGATTTTACATTTTATGTGATATATTAAATTTTATATGATATGAAATCGGATGCATGTGGTAAAATCATAAAATAAGGTTTTTTTAAATAATCACAAAAAAATGGAAAAATATGCACATGTGAAACATAATTGACAAAATATGCATATTAAAAACGACACCTGTGGTGCAGTTTTCATTAACTGAAAATGACACTATAGATGTCATTTCATCCTTAATGAAAACGACATCTTGGATGCCGTTTTTAACCTAGGTAAAAATGACATCCGATTTGCCATTTTTGCCTAGGGCAAAAATGGACTTGTCCAACCACCATCTTCTTTCTCTTACACCCAAAATATTCCACATCTCCATTACTCCCTCTACCCGACGACAAGCACTATTCAGGTTGGTTTTCAGTTTGTTTTTTGGATTTTTTTTGTTTTCGATATGAAATGTATTCTTGTATAGTGAATGTATGATTGTTATTTTCATGTATCAAATGTATATTTAGTGCACCCGAAGTAATGAGCCCCGGTACCGGATTGGTTATAGTTTGTTTTGATGAAATCGTTACATTCGTAGATGGCGTTCCAGAATATGAAGGTGGTAGTAGACGAATGATGAATGTTAATACTAAAATGCGATATGATGATCTTTGTGAAACAGTTTGTCGAGTTTGTGGTTTCCAAGAAGAAGAGTTTGATCTGAAGTTAATTTGCAAGTGGCCACCGTATGAAAAGTATACATATCCTGATGTTTTTAATGATCAGAGCACGGCTACGATGTTATCTTTATTTAACATCGTGAATACGGTTGTATTGTTTGTTCAGAAATAAGCCAAACATTATAGTTTTGTATACCAAAGTCATTTGACTGTGGATTATCAAGCAATGACACAGACATGTAGCCAATATGAGGCAGGTCCATCGTCGGCAGTTCCTCAGTCTTTTTTTGAACCATATGAGCACACACACCAGTGGATATTAGTAATTATAAACCAAGCGTAGCTCAGTTACATTCTCAAGGAAGACGGGTTGAAGATGCAGACAATGATGAGATAGATGATAAGGCAGATAGTCAGATGGATGATGAGGAGATAGACATTATTGTTGTAGATTCAACACCACTTCCGGAGTTGTAGAACATGTTTCATCATATGGCATACGTAGTAAATCGAGAACCTGATAACAACATACATGAAGTCGTCGTAAGTAATGAATTATCGTGTGGGGTTGTGTGCAGAATGCATCCCTTCAAGCTGGTTAATATCTTCATCTAACCCATGTAGGTCGTGAAGCTGCAAAAAATATGACAATTACGATAACGATATACAAATAAAAACCTTATGTGAAAGCATAAAAACTAAATTTCTTTCCAAATAATGATCCCTAGCAGCTGCAGGCCTATAATGTGGTAGTTCTGCATCTTCAATTCTTCTCGTCAGCCATCACACGGTAATCTACCAGTACCACTCCATATAACTACATCTACAACTAGCTGAGTCTTCTGGTAGTGAAAGTGTCTCCATCTGCACAAACTCTCGACGATGTGACCATGCTTGAATGTATAACTATTGCTCTTGCAACCAATTTACTCTAGACTTCCCTTGAGCCTTCTTTATCTTGCAAATGTTCATTAATTTTGGAATGTGTTGCCGCATTCCAAACTGACGCATCACCCTATCCGGCACGTGAACAAGCCATCCATGTTCTACTCATCCAAACATCATGTCCTCACCTACGAACAACAAATAACGACATCATATCTACTTCTTCGTAAGGGTTCCGAGAAACTTGATTTTCTTCTTGAACGTCCAACTCATTTCTGTAAAATTCAATCTAAGTCATCTTCACATTGTTGACCCACGACCTAGGCGTCCGCCAACGTGAACCTAAAGGACACAACAGAAGTTGCACACCGGGACTTCTAGGTGGCCATCCAACATGAAGATGTTCCCAACACTAAATCTGTAACAATGTAAGGAAATCAGCTACTTGTTTCTCTTTTTTCAGACAGGCATGATCCAAATAGTTGTAAAGAACATCCAACGATGCAACTCCCCAACTGTAGTTTCTACATTCGAAGAGATTCTCCAACAAGCGTAAATATCTAAGGTGGACTTTGTTTCAACTCTTTTCGCCTACTATCTCAGATCCTAACTAAAACAAAATGTAGACTCTCGTGTGTTGCAACACCTGCTCATCTGTTGCATCTGGCGCCACAACACGATAATTCTGCTGCAACCACTACAACGACACATATCCCCCTTTTAGTGTTGTCGTTGCCTCCGCTTTACTAGTACCCAACAAGTTCATGCAAATCTTAGACCAATCATGATCTAAGGTCGCACAAACTGCAAGACCGTCAATACGGGGATGAGTAAGAATAGCTATGTCTTGTAGCGTGATCGTCATCTTTCTGTGTCTAAAATGGAATGTGTGAGTCTCAGGCCTCCACGTCTCCACCACAGCACGGATCAGATTCCAATCAAGTTGCAAACGAGACACTATAGCAAATCCAGCAATCTCCAACAAATCTCATACCTTACCATCTTCCACAATCCACATGTTGAACTGCATGTCGTGCTCGATACACTTAATATTTGTTAATTGCTCCTGAAAAGGATAATTAATTACTTAATGTCTAATATAAACCAATACACAGAATTTTAATTTTAATAATCAAAACACTTACATTTTCGAGAATCGAAGATGATCTATGATCTTTCTATAGCACTATGACTGAGGGTCCACAGGACCGTGAGAATCATGTGAAGTAGACATTTTTGCAACTGTTGAAAGAGCATTAACCCAAAAACATGAGTTAGTCTTGTGTTTAAATAAAACAATCGAAACCAATTTCATACCAAAAAGTTTCTATATTTCTTACTTATATACTTTGTATAAAAAAATTCTCAAAGTACATGCCAAATTGGTGTTGTTGCAAACTAAATATTGAATTGTAAGCAATTTATCTCTACGTAACAATCATATAACCGAGTCGAATTGTAAAAATTAAACCCAATAATACAAACATAATTCTCAATAACCAATTATTTGGAGTTCAATATGTTGTTCTCAATCAAACCAAAACAATCTACACATAAATTACATTATTCACGATCAACACAATTTCAAACATTAAATAATTATTTAGAGTTCAGTACATTATTCTCAATCAACATAATTTCAAACCAAATCATTCTAAAGCAATCAACCAAACCCCAATCAATCCACACAAATCCAAACCAAACCAATCCACACAAATTCAAACCAATACAATCAACACAAATTTAAATCAATCCAATAACAAACTAATCAAGCAAACATTAACAAAAAATAAACAAAATATACCTTCAAATGAATGAAACACGGGGAACTAGCGTCTGAAGCTTGAAAATTGCCAGCGAGAGGGAGGAGGAGAGGAGGAAAACAGTTTTGGGAAGCAATGGGGAAAAAGGGTGGTCAGGATATCGTTTTTGTCCTACGCAAAAATGCAATCTCGGATGCCGTTGTTACCTAGGTAAAAAATGGTATCCAAGATATCTTTACATTAAGTGTGAAAACGACATCTATGGTGTCATTTTCAGTTAAGTGTCATTTTCAATGTGCATACTTTGCCAATTATGTTTTTTATGTGCATATTTTTCCTTCTTTTTTTGAGATTATTTCAAAAAAAATCCTAAAATTAATATGTCAAGATAACGACATGGTTAGAATATGAAATAAATTTGTACGAGATGTATATATATTATGTGGCATAATGTTTGACACTATATATGATAATATACTACATAATATAATGTTATCCACAACATTATAACATATGAATTTACTAAAACCCCAAAGATCATATTTTGTTGGATATTTGATCCAAAATTTGATAAAGGAAAAAAACAAGAAAAACGGTCGAACGTTTTTCGGGAACCGATCGATCGAATTTAACAGTAACTTTTAAGTTCAGAAATGGTCGACTGGCGGTTTGACCGAAAATAACATGAACTTTTTCTCTTGCAAAACGGTCGACCGATGTAGGTCGTGGTTCCACTAAAATTATCAAGGGTGTTCTTGGTGAGGATTCGGTCGACCGACTGAGAGCACAGTCTGACCAAAATTGTTAATTTTTAACCAATCAGTCGAACGATTGGTTATTTCGGTCGACCATTTGCATACGGTTTTGCCTGCATTAATAAGAGAATTTTTCTGATCATGGGTTGAATTTGTTCCAATTTGGTTAGAATAGGTTATGGGATGAATATATATCCAAATATTATTGGTTTGAAAGAGCTATTAACAAAAGATCATGTGTAAGTGGTTTACCCATAATCTGAGTTTGAGTATGCCCTATAAATAGGTCATTCCTCCCTTCCTTTGTTGAATGAATGCAATATTCTCCTCTCTTCATATTTTCTCCACTTGATCCATCCGAAAATTCCTTCATTAATTGAGTGCTTGGGAGATTAAATTCTTTGGAACATATAATGTGTTATTAGCTAGATTCTAACCTTGAATTGGAGATTAATTGGCTAGCTTCGATCTCTCTAATCTTGTTTAGAGTTTGCTGAAAACTTGGAGAAATTCTGAGGCGATTCGACGTGCAACCCAACTTCTGATTGGTAAAAGGGATTTGATAATCCCCTAGATATCATCAAATCCATGTATTTCAATATTAATTAGTATATAATACATATTAAAATACAATTAGGATATTTTGAACATAAAATTATTGAAAAATATCGATCCTAATTACTTGTACAATTTTAAATATATATACAAGTATAGGGCACGAAATCTAACGATCATGGATTTGGATGATATGGGGAATCTATAGTATCTATATAAATGATTCTGCGTGCAGAAAGTTTTTTCCTAGTCCCTTCGTTAAATCACGATCGTCTATTTACTAAAGCCTCAAATCTGAACCCTCTAATACAAGGTGCAACTTTCGTAGTCCCATGAAGTCATATAAACCGTCCAATCAATTGTTGGATTTCGTGCCCTATAGTATGTATATATTTTCGAAATTTTATAAACATATGGGATAGTAGTATTCATATTTTCTTCGATTTTCATATAGACATGTATTTGTTTATCCTAATTATTTAACATGCATTAGAATAAACAAACAATTGCAAAGAGGATCATACCTAGAGGTTATCTAAAACCTCTCGAAGATCCGGAGTCGCGTTGACGGTTGAATCGCCCGGTGGATTGCCTCCGAGTATTCACCAAACTCTAAACGAGATTGGAGAGAGAAGAGCTAGCCTCTCAATCTCCAATAGGGTTTAGAATCTAATTACTAACCCCTCTTTAGTTCCCTTGAGAAGATGATCTCTGAAAACTAAAACTAATCTTAAGAATTAAGGAATTTTCGTGGAGAATTATGGAGAGAGATTTTTGCATGAGAAAATAATGATGAATAAATTGAGGTAATAAGATAAACTTGTATTTATAAGTTCTCTCCAAATTACTTATTCATGTGCAACCTCTTTCCCATGATTTTATGCAAACTTCCATCTAACCATCCATTATTTACTAATAAATAATCTTAGCCACGAATTAAATCAATTGTGGACCAATTCCATGCATGATCTAATTAATTCTTAAATTAATTTTGCATAAAACCGTCTGGACCGGTCGACCGTTTGTAGGTTCGGTCGACCGCTCGAACCAAGTTTTGGTCGACCGTTCTACATTTGGTCGACCGTTTGAAACAATAAAATATTTCATCGCAATGTTCGGTCGACCGTTCCGAACAGACGAAAATTCCCTGTTATCGGTTGAGACATGTCCGGTCGACCGTGCACCGATCGGTCGACCGTTTACTGTTTACCGGTCGACCGTTTGTGCACATTACTGCAGACTTGTCAAATTTCGGTTTAACCCCTACAAAATTTGACATTTCGGGATTAGTAGTAAATTCACAACTTATGTAACATATTATCTTATGTAATGATAAATCATTACACCCCATAATATTTACATTACATATGAATTTAATTTAGATTCTAATTATGTTATTAATCACAACATAAGTTTGATTTTGCTTGTTCACCCCATGTGTCATATTTTCTACATGAAACCCGACACATCTTATGAACTCAAAATCCTCATTTCTCATTTTCCAGTTTTGTGGTGTGACCTATGGGAGGATCTAAACTAAGTTGGCAGTGATATTAAGAGCTTAATATCACAAGCTATAAGCGGTATCTAGCTACACATTATAGCTCCTAATTAGTTAGATGTCTTAATTCCACTTGAATCAAAACCCGATCCATTTAGTGATGGAGTGCACCACTTGTGTCCGTCCCTTGCCTCATGATATTAAGAATACACACAAAGTAGTATTGTGTCATCTTTGTATTAGTATTCATTTCTTGATCTCTTTAAGCTAGTTATAAATATGTGACTTAACTCAAATCACATTGTGCACATTATAACTTTGCTTTATCAAGGGGCCCACTAATATCATCACTCAATTAAGATGGGCAATGATAATCTTTTGACTAACTATCTTCTTCAACGAAAGTCATACTTAACCAAACAATGCCTTTACACTACACTTATCGATAGCTTAAGATACTAGTCTAATCAAGCATTTCTTAAGTGATCGGATATAAGTCTCATATCAAAGGACCAAGGACACAGTAAAATATTAATGACACAGAAACACATTTCTATAATATTTTACTTATTAGGTCTATTCAGTATACAAAAGTAATATCTTCCTCTTTTGTGTACCCGTGTTGTCACTCACTTATAGAGCTACAATGATCTATGACCAACACGACAATCATAACTCGGTAATTAATGTCCCATGTTAATTAGCATGATTGCGAATATCTTTTGTTTTATGTAAACCAATATCTTTTAGAGCTCTACGGTTAAGGACCAAGAGTCTCTTCCTTAACACTTCTAAAAGACGAATAACATAAACAAGGAACAAAATGATTTCTCATTCAATTCATAACAATTGATATTTAAAAGTAAAACTTTTAGAACACATCCCTTCATCAATTACACCAATTCCTCCATTAATCTCAACCGTTCATTCATAGGAAACCAACCTCTCACGCATCCCTTCATTTAGTAACCGTCGGCCGGACAATTGCATCATTTGACCAGAAGAGAATTAACAGTCGACAAAGTTCATCAAACTCCGACCACCATCGTCGCACTCTAATATTTGCGTGCCATTAGCCTATGATTTCGTCCTCCGGTCATGTTGCCACCCCACTCTGACCACCACTGGATCCTCTAGTCAGATTTTTGTTGTTCTTTTTTTGGGTTAGTTTTCCGACCACAACTTTGGTCCCTCTAACGCATATGATCCGTCCAATTCCAGAGAAACATCTCGATCGTCAACGACAACTCTGCTAAAAGTTGAGGGGATGAAGCGGCTGCTACCCTGGTTCTAACCGGCGACACGTCTGTTCCCACATGTCATGTCCCTACTTTTGCCTCCCTTCCCCAAGCCATAGACTGACACCCTTTCTCCTCCACCTCTTCCTGTGTTTTCTGCAAACCAAACAATCAACCTCTGGAGCAAGAGCAAAAACCATTAGTAGAGCAACAACGTCCAGAGTGTGCTGCAGAGCGTGCCACCAAAGTTTTTTTTTGGTAACAGTTGTGATTTATATGTGTATTTCTGGTCTTGGGGTTTTCATGGGAAATCAGGGAGATTGATTGGTTTTGTGCTATAATTATGACTTTTAGGCTTATTTGTGTTGTAGGGGTTTTGGTGAAAGATAATGGGAACTTGATTAGTTTAGCAGTATCAGATTAGTTTATTGGTTTTGGTTTATTTTTATCACAATTCTTTTGCTTTTCCTAGAGGGATGGTTAACATTCTAGGTGTATTTTGTTTTTACAGAAGAGGAAAATTGAAAGGAATTAGAAGCTTTTGAGATGACTTGATAGGAGAAGTTAATTTGTAGATGGAAATGGTGGAAACTTGAGATACATTGAAGTTTTTGATTGTTGTATGGGACATCTTTAACTATTCGATGGATAAAATCATGTCAACCAGCACGATCATTAGACCTCCAGTCACTCTCTCGACAGTAAGTTCCATTTGTGTTATGTTTTCATTGCATCTATTTGGATTAGGTGGGGCAGTAGTTTGTTGCAATTGTACACGGTTCTATTTCCATTCACATTTTTCTGTTGATTTTTTGTTTGGAAGTCCTTCGGTACTACAATGAGGTTGTTACAATGTTTCTTTTTATTTATTACTCTCATGCCTCTCAACTATTTGACTAAATGACCATAACAAAATCCTAAACATGGTTTTGAATTGTTTTATCTCCTACTATGATACCCAAATGCTTGAAAGTCTGTTTTCATTTAATTAATATCAAAAAGCGTCATTTCCTATTTCAAACGTCGACAACTCACGTTGATCCCTTTACATCCTTCACAACCACCTCCACGACCCCATCAATGTTCACCTATATTTGGACTATGAACCCAACTCGCCCATCAGAAGTGTGCTCTAGAATTGAGTTTTGTGATGCATTCTATGGGTTCCTACCTGTAACATTTAGATTCTTTGGATCGGAAGGATCCATGCAGTCAGTTGGACGTATCATGTGTTTCTAATCGGTTTTGTATTTCGGATTTGACCACTTTGAGGTCGAAATGACATTCTTTTTGTTGTAATTTTCGGATTATTTCCTATGGTTTGTGGCATTTTATTTCTGGTGGTGGAATCTAAATGTTACGATTATTTCCGTTTGCCATTTTCCATTTGTTTTGTTGTCAAATTCCGATTATATGGTTTATACTATTTTTAGTGTTGTTTATTTTTGAGTCATTTGATTTTTCCCAAACATCTAACCACAGATATTGTTCATTGCTTTTGCTTTGAGTTGGTGACAGAACTAAAATTCATTAGAAATGATTATTATTATTTTTTACTTAATTAGCTGCTTTCGTATTTACTTATGACCAATTTCCTCTTCTTAGACTTTCAAGCTTAAACATTCTACTTAGGATTGTTTTGTTTAAATTACTATTATGAAACCACGTTATTCCGATCCCATAACTGTTAAAAATCTTATCTGGGTTTGATTTCCTTTTTAGCAGACAATTTGGTTAGTTTACTTCTGATTTCCTGCTCCGACCCACCTGTTTTTCCTCTTGAAATATTTTAATTTTTATTGTGTTTGTTTAGCATACTTGACCATCTTAATTCACACGAATATTTAACTGGAAGTTTGGCGGCTCCCTTTTAAGTTTATGGATAAAAACAATGTATTATCTTTTATTCATAGTTTCTCTGGAGTTTGCTTTGTTTGAATATTAGTATTCTCGGACCTCATTTTTCCCATGTCAGTGTTTTTTTTAAATTTCTGTATTCCGAACCTTGAAAATATGAAAATGGGTCAAAGATGGAAGGTTCACAATGCCAACCAAAGAGAAAAACATATCTGGATGATGAATTACAGTACATTATAGTTGAGTTGCTCGAGTATATATGCATACAAATATATTTTAGGAGATTATGAACGTCCTATGTTTGAATAAGTGGTGATCTAACCACCTGCTTTTTGAGGTGTTGTATGTTTAAACTGTTATAGCTCTTTAAGTTAGTTTCTATTTATATCCTTTGGTTTTGTTATAGTGATTTTTAGATGTTTTGTGTGTGGATTAGAGTATCTTCTGACAAATTCTATTTTATGGTAGATTTTTTCTGTTACTTCAATTGTTTCAAGCTTGTGTTGTTTATATACGTAGATACAAGAAGTCTTAAAAATTTCTTTGCTTGGATTGTTTTGTTCCAACTTTTTAAAACTCTTTCCATTGTAGGTTCATGTTCTATGTACCTACGGTAGCAAAGCAACACCTTAAAAAAGCAATAAGTTAACGTTAAAAGCTTAAAATAATCCTCGAAACCCAACCTATGTTGTGAATCACTTGGTTTGCCTAATGTGTGTGTTCTTTTTATCTCAGTTTATTACTATATTGGTTTTGTTGTCTTATGTAATACTTTTGTTTTGAGACTTTGAGAACTTAGAAATGTAAGGAATTCAAACAACTTTTGATCGAGCACAAGAGGAGATGATGAGGAATGAGCATGCATGAGGTCCAAGTGATTGATCTTCTTTTTGGTTCCTTTGATGTTTTTTCTGCAGGATTTATTAGAGGTTTCAAGTGCAAACGACTTTAAATTTCAAGCTTGCAACAGACGTCCAATGCAGTAAGATAAACTTAACTGTTACAGTAAGTAAAGATTCAAAAAGTTTTTGTTTTTGTAAATCAAGTTTTTGGTTTATTATTGACTTCTTAGCGTATATAACTAAAAACATATATAAATGCCTACATGTAATATAATTTATTTCTTCATAGGATTGCTATTTCATAAAGTTTAAATGACTTACATATTGCTTGATTTGGTAATAGTAATCGTGCAACGCACGGGCCGAATGGTTAGTGAGACTTCATGTTCAGTGAGATTTCAGTGTCATGTACAAAACTTTTGGTTCATGAGACTTCATACATGCTGAAGTTTGATGCATGTGCTTGTGATCGCACACCAAGCTTGACAACAAATTCTTCTGACTTGAGCTGTTTATTCTTATATGAACTACAGGACGCAAAGCGGGTCGTTTGTGCTATTTCTCATGGTACAGTGTCAGGAGCAATTTTGTAGGAATATTTATGCAGTGTCATTTCATTTGCACAGAGATTTTACCAAAGAGAATATGTTTATTTATGGAATTTTGTTTATCTGTTGCTCTGACAATTGAGATTGCACTTAGGAGTCCTTAACATTTGGAATTGATTACTATTCCCATACACTGTAGAACAACTCAGGTATCCTATTGACTTAAGTAACATCATGATGTACTACTAGAGGACCAATACTTGGGGTCTTGTGAGTTTCACCAGGTATAACCATGGTCCTACAAACTGAAGTACCACATCCATGCGTTTTATTATAGTCTAATTAATTGTTTCTTCATGCCAATGACAAAATGCCCTTGCGGTGTTTTGGATTTAAAAATTGCCTATTTTCTATTATATACAAATTTTGGTGACTAAGTCTTTTTTTCACATCTTTCCATCGGTTTTGATTTTGAGTTGATTTTGCCTATTCTATTTCATTTTTTCCATCATTAAAAGTTCCATGTTCTTACCTTCAGTCCTTTCACAATTCACATAGATTTTTCCATCACTTATGCCATTGAGGGTGCATCATATTCCATTGAGATTGCTTTTAAGACAAACACTGAATTCTTACGAGCTTAAATTTTGTTGTGCAAATGGGTCATTGACTTATGTTCTATTTGTCATTGACTTCTATTATTTCTGCCATTAACTGCTGAAAGTCATAGTGGTACTCATCTTTTGTATGTCATATGCTTTAGTAATCTTTTGTTGTAGGTGAACAAATTCTACCACTTTCTAATATTATTGACTTTTATTGTTAATAGGAATTCAAAACCCAAGACTACTACATGCATGATGAAGAGATGTTCTCGCGTTGAAAGATATATCTTTTAGCATATATTTTTTTGAATGTGAAAGGGGGTTGCGGTTGTGAATCCCAACTCAAAGAATCTTTGGGAGTGCAATCATTAACTATTTAGAAATGTACTCTTATTTTACACTATTTGATCATTTAATGGTGATATATTTGACTATAGTAGTGCAACTCTAAAAAAAAGCCTTTAGTTGGGATCTATTATCGTTTTGTAAACTATGGCAATAATATTTTAGTATAACACATGTTTGATGAATTGTCAGACACATCACGTTTTGCAAGTGATGTTTGTTTACGGTGTGTCGTAGATTTTGAAGAAAATTTAGTTGAACCACATCTCTACATGAAGGGGGAGAAGATTGTAGGCAATAAGTCATTTTTTCCATCGAATTTTGTTTGTTTATGTTACTATGTTTAAATTTAGTTTTTTTGTTCACTATTGGGTTTTTGCATCTAGAGGAAGGTACATCATACGGGTTGAACAAGTAAAGTTGAAAGATAACTAATAGCAAATTACCATCTATTGTTTTCAGTTAAGAAATTAGCGTTTATGGTCAAATACTACTAATTCCTAGATCAAATTTCGAAGAACAACAAACATTTAGATGTGAATATTTATAGTCTATGGAGTCAACAATTTCAACGTAGAGGCATCTTTAATTTCACATAAGAATATTGTTTGCCTTTTTTCTTAACCTTTGATAAATCAGTAAATCATATTGTTGATTTCTGAGATTTAGTATGCATATAAGAGTATAAGACTATTATTATGTATGTTAAGAGAAATTATATTCCTTTTTTTATTATTCATTTTTTTTAATAAAAATAATATTTGCATTTATTTATCATTTGATTCTTCGTGAGGTCAAGTTGAGACATACAAGTTACCGAATCATTCGCATCAGATATTATAATTTGGGCATCAAGAGTGTTTAATTAGTGCATGTTTGGGTATATTATGAGGCATATGGTGTGAACATGACATACAAATCTTTCAGACCATTAACTTTTAAATCTAACTAATCTTTTACTATATGCCCTAAAATGTCTAATTAGCAGGACATATATTCAGATAAGCAAACTTATTGAACAATCACTTAATATGCTTATGATTGATTTGAACCACGTTTATTGCTTCCCACGACATGAAACACAAAGTACATACATTCTAATGTCAATGTATATGGTTCCTAACTTTATTCATATGTAGTTTATATGGAGAATAATCTCTACTCTATCATGATTTGCAATCTCTATTCTGGTTTGTTAAGCTTGACATCTAAAATGGTGAAGATTTTGCTACCATGAAAATCGGGTGCTCGAAAATTGAAATTACACAATTGTAATACTTTTGTATCCTCATTCAAACAATGGTAATTAAATTACACATACACATTTTTCATGTGTATTCTCTTTTGTATCCTCCAATGCGATGTTTTAATAATCTATAGACCACAAACATATGGAGTAGTGGAAAGAAGAAGTGGACTACTTGATTGATATATGTATATTGTCATGTCTTTTTAGAGCATTTCAGTTGTGTTTTGAAATTGCTACTTTGAGAACTTTGATGTGTCACTGCGATGCGCAATCAAAAATAATCTTTAATTTCAAATTAAAAATCTTACAAATAAATCCTTCAAAGCTGAGTCAAGAATAAATAATTGAAATATTTTTTTTACTCTGCTACAATTGTGTCATCTTTAAGAATAATCTATTTCATATGTAATGATCAATATTTAAAAAGTGATTGTGTGCGTGTCAAACGCTAGTATTATATAAATGTTGTAAATGGATGGCAAAACATGCATGTCTGTAAATGGATGGCAAAACATGCATGTCTGGAATGTGAAGAACCAAGAAGTCTCAAAGGATGATCCACGGGTTTTTCTTGTTGATTTTTTCTCTAGTCTCGTCTGATTCGAAAGTTACAAACCAAATAGTTTTGAAGTCACTTATAGTAATGTCAGGGGTTAAGGACCATTTGTTTAGGACTTCAATTATAAAGTCATGGAGATTTGGGCGTTGGTCTGAGATAAACAGGAGAATTAACCCTTAGATCATGTTTGGAGGTTGGTTGGCGAATTTTGGTGTCACGAAGGTGACAATGGGTGGTGGGTTGGTTAATGGGAATAAGTGTTGTTAATGGGAATAAGTGTTGAAAACTATTAACGAACCCGTCACAGGATTGTTTCTTACTAAAGTGTTTGGTGGTTGGGTGATCATGTCAATGAGTAGTTCAGAGTGACGAGGGAATGGAGTGAAGGTAAAGAATTTTATAGAACCATACATTTTCAATATGTAGGAATGTTTGTCCAAGCATTACGATCCAACAAAATAGATCGTGGAGACCGAACATATCTTTTAGATGAAGAGATAAGTCATAATAGTATGTTTTTCTTATCGGAAGCATAGAGCACCATAAATGACGGACCATTGAGGAAGCAGTAGTCGATAGAAGATATGTCAGGATGGCTCAGAAATCTTTGGCCGATTGGACATAATAACAAGTATGATAAGACCATCCATGTAAATAGATATGCTAGACTTGGATAAAGTGAAATTAAAGGGAACGTACGTGTGGTGAACCATCGAGCGCGGTGAACGGTCTTTACCATGAAGGGCAGTGCAGGGCTGACGCCGAAGCACCATGTGCCAATACAAGGGGTAGAATGTTGTTGATAACTTAAGATTTGGTGACAATGACATTTCTAATTAGGGGAAGAGATGGACTACTCTTGGGAAAGGCCATTCATGAGCTAGTGGATGTAGAAGCAATTACCATAAATCTTGGGAAAGTAATATGTAGAGAAATGATGTTGCTCCCTGATCTTGGTAAAGCAATATGCAGAGAAGGGATAATAATGTGATTAGTAGCATATCATTTGATTAGTAATATATCATACAATACATTCAAGTTATTTATCCTTTATTTTACCTCATATTTGTTCTACTTGAGCATTTCTTTCTTACATTTCAAGGTTTAGGTAATAAAGAAGCTAAATGAAGCAAAAAATGACCTAAATGCAAGACGAAATGACTGATTTGGAAACTTTCTCGACCTATTTGTAATGCTCAATGACGGATTACAAGTCAGGAAGGACCTAGGTGAAAACCCGGAGGGACCCGCTCGTAAAGAAAATATGTCAGTTGTAAAAGTCCATAATCTCATGAACCTGATAACTAATTCAACAATTGAGACCAAGCAGGCTCGAACCAACGACCTGTGCACCCCACAGGCTACATTGGTTAACTAAAGCTCCTGGTGAAATTTAGGGCTAATTGGATCCAAAAAATATGCAAATGAACGGATCTGGTTGGGAGATTGGCGCCCGAATTTCTCTAACGAGTCGGATATTCGGGTAGAGGCACGACGGAGCAACCCGATTTGATTTTTGGTCGTCTGATTGCACCAAAATTAATCCAGACCCTCTAATCTTCTATAAATACACTTGTAACATTTTCATTTCTCTTCTTCCCATCTTCTTCCTCTTTCTCCTCATTAGGTTAGGTTTGTTTTCTTGCTTAGTAGAGTAGTGGAGGAGAGGAGAAGACTATGGTAAACATCTTTCCATACCGTTCAGATTATCTTGAATAATACTCTCAACCGGAAGAAGACTTTTTGTGTCTTCCCAAACTGCCTGTTAGTTTCGGTTGAACGTTTCCATGAAACCGGTAGACCGAACTTAAGACTTTTCTTGAGCCCCCAAGTGCCTGATATTTTCGGTCGAACAAATTCATTTCTTGTGTTCAACCGATTACATTTTTCCTTGGCCAAATCCCCGGAACGGTAGAACGTTCCATACCTTTGGTTCGACCGTTCACTTAAGTAAACTTAAGTGATAGTTGTTTTCGTTTAACCGTTACCTGCTCGGTCGACCGTTTATTTCTGTACTGTTCTGGACTCCATGTCTTGACAGACTCTGGTCGACCATTAGACCCGTTTCGGTCGACCAATCTTGGCCTGAACCGTGACCTGCTCTTTCTGTTTTGTGTATCTTACACAAACCTTTCCTATATTAATCACAACGACTATAACCCCTTAGGAGCTTATAAATAGATGTTACCAAGACACAATTTGACAACTCTTCCATTCCAAATTGTCATACACATCTAAGAGAAACTCCCAAGCTTTCAATTCCTTTCAATTCCCCAATCTTGCACTCTAAGCCTAAATTCCACACCTTTGATCATAGCCAAATTATACTCAAAGTGTGCTCCAGAATTAGAGTGTTGTTCCACTCTACAACTGTTTGTCAACAAGCAAGGACTCTGGTGAAAGCCCGAAGTGTTCCCTCTCGGATTGTGAGAGGAAGAAATCAAGCTAGCGAGGATTGTTCGCGGAGCTTGCTGTGTAAAAGGCTTCATCTCGGCCCAGAATGAGATTGTATAGTGAAGACGTAGGCGGAGCTCGCGGAGTCGAGCGGAGCTTGCAAGAGAGGAAGTAGGTGGGATGCCGAACCTCTATAAAAATCCCCTAGTGTCCATTGTGGTTTTCATATTTATTGTCTTTACTTGCTTGTTTGTTTTATTCCGCTGTGTATCTTTGATTAAGCAAGTAGAGATTGATTAAGCTTAAAAAGTGATTAGAATTAGGGTTATACACGATCCTACATTGATCACCTATTACGATAAGAGTATGCACAATGCAAGTATGTGTGCTATACGTGAAATGTGTTTGACCCAATTTGATTGTGATTAAGATTGATTGGATCATCCAAATTAACATGATTAATGCCAAAAAAACTAACTTGTTCTAAGTACGGACAAAAATTATAGTATTATTTTGGATTTACCTTGATTCTAATACGTGATATTATATTATGACGACGTAACCATATTACTTACATATGATTCATATTATGGCTTACTACTCATGTTATGTTCCCGTTGCTGGACAATTGTTGTATGAAATTCACGATTTTCATGTTTATTGGAACACATGATACCATATTACAGTTATATAATAATATTACATATCAAATGATCATAATATATTTCAACAACTTATATTGCACCTCATTGTGTCTCAAAATATGTGCTTACATTTGCTTAAATAAGCTCCAAGCTTACTTTAAACTTTTGGTGTATACATACATAGATAATTAGAGGTTTCCATTGTGGTATACTAAACGCGTTTCTTCTGATATTTGACTCCATTGGTACTTTCTTTAATTTGCCACTGTCTAGTACATCCTAGCGAAAGAAAACAAGCGTGATGGACTAATGTTGACTCAAGGTAGCTCAGTTTGAGTTGAATTTATCTCACTAGACGAGCTAAAAGCCTAACCAAGCCGAATTGCAACGAGCAACCAAACATAAGCTGAGGTCAACAACCGTACTGTACCTCTCACGTTCAGATGAGAATTGCAGATTTTTCTGTTCTCCGAGACTCCAACCAAACCACAAATGGAAATTTATAGTAACAAAGACAAATATATTCTGTGCCTACAACAGTTCGATTTCCATGTTAAATTTCACAAGAATTAAGGCATCCAATAATTGCTTCAATATTACCTAGCCCCAATCAAACATTTCAGGTGCATAACAATGAGTATCAGCAGGTACAAATAATAAGTTTGCTAAAATCTATACTTTCAATTTTTTATTAAAAAAATGAAGCACGCGGAAATTACACATAAGAACGAAACTGGTACAGTACCCGAAGATCCCTGTAGTGAGCACAAGTCCACGGAACCATTGGAGGGCCCAAACAATAAGAATGTACACAGCGCTCGTGACAAACATGACAGCTTACAAGAAGATCCTCGGGTTCATGGTTCCGGCATTCACAGCAGATAGTTTCTGACGACTGTAGAATACAGACATTGTCTTATAATTCATGTAACAAAACTTGAAGAGAAGGCATATTTACATTCGTGACTCCATTGGTACATTTTCTTTAATTTGCCACTGTCTAGTACACCGTAGCAAAAGATAACAAGCGTAATGGACTAATGTTGACTCAAGGTAGCTCAGTTTGAGTTGAATTGGCTCACTAGCCGAGCTAAAAGCCTAAACCAAGCCGAATTGCAACGAGCAACGAAACATAAGTTGAGATCAAGAACCATATTCTACCTCTTCTGTTTTTTATGCATTGTAACTTTAACATCCCCGAACAGCGGAAAATTTAAACTTTTAAAATCAAGGGAAACACGTGGATAAAACCATCAAGAGTGGGGACATTACTGAAAGAAATACCCAAATACATAAGGTGCATCATATTACATAAGAGTTTGTCAAAAGAGTGATTACATCGGAATACAAAATACATAAAACACGTAATCACGACGACCTAAATAGGTAGACGACAGGATCCAGTCCCAAAGTGCAATCTCCCTCGGTCACCACCCGCCGGAACCTAATGCGGTCCTGAAAAAGATGCAACAACAATGCCTGAGTTTCCATAAGGAAACCTCGTATGACAAGCTCACCTATATGCCCTAACATACTATTATAGCATGACATGAAACACAAAGCAGTAAACAATCCCACAAGGGCAACACCAGACATCCGTCCTGCAATCGTTCCCGCTGCCACACAGGCCCTGCGGTCTACAATCGCCACTGCTGCCACACAGGTCCCACGGTTCGCAACATCGCCGTCGCCACATAGGCCGCACGGTCCACCAACCACCGGTACCACACAGGCCACACGGTCAAACATCACCGCCGCTACACAAGCCGCACGGTCCAACATCGGGTCCCCGTAGAGACCTACCGTAGGCACATACGGTCTAACAGACAGTACGCAACGCATCCCCACACGCGACTACACAAGCCAAGGGATCGGTGAGGAGGCGTTCGCACTTCCGCGCAGGTAGAATCAGATCTGAAAACATCGTGGTCCACCACCACACCAACGGAGCCATCGCTCAGGTCGGTCTCTCAACCGGCGCCACACAGACCGCACGGGATATCACTCGATAGGTGCCCAGTCGAGCTACCTGCCGGAACACATCATCGGCAGTCCATCCCCGCAACCACAAAGGCCACGCGCGATCCTCCCTGCCGCCACACAGGCCGCACAGGGGCCCTACCGCCGCCACACAGGCCGCACGGGCACGTGCAATCACTGCCTAACAATGCCAATCGAACATATCCACCACACAAGGGCCAGAAAATCGACAAACCGAACCGAAGTCCGCAGGGTCAACGAGCTCCACGTGCAGACACCAACTCCGCCGCTATAAAAGCAGGGCCGCGACCTCCGTAGCCCCTCAGGCCGGTAGTCACTTCACCCAACGACAGTTGCGTGCCCGCTGTAGCAATGGGATCCGCAATCCCTCAGGCTGCTACTCTAACGCGAGTCAAACGATCCACCAGATTTGTCACGGTCCATACATGGAGGTGACGCGTTCCGGACACCCACACTCTTCCACACGGCGGTCCCCGGGCAGGCACGCGTAACGCGCCCACCGTCACCTCCATGGACAGAGTTGGCATCCTAAGCGGAACCAGGAATTCTGTTCTATGCAAAAACGGTCGACCGAAAGAGACACTCGGTCGACTGTTTCCTCAAGGGAATCGGTCGACCGCTGTGACAACCAGTCGACCGCTTCCACAAGGTAAAACGGTCGACCGAAAGTGACAGCTCGGTCGACCGCTTCCACAAGGAAATCGGTCGACCGAAGCGTCTGCAACGGTCGAACTATTTGCACAACATATAAATCCAACGGTCTACCAAAGGTCTAAAACCGGTCGACCGAACGAGGTCAAAATCCAGAGTCTGGTCAACAATGAAATCGAATCTATCGGTCGACCAACTCAGGGGTCTCGGTCGACCAAAAACTTACAGGGTCAACCTAATATTTTTTACGTCATCAACGGTCAACCGAAAACACTAGCATCCTACTGGTACACTTAAGTTCCGGTCGACCGAACACAAGGACCCGGTCGACCGAAACATGCCAGGCAGTCTAAATACACTACGTTCGGTCGACCGTCCAAGGGACCCGGTCGACCGACAAACGTCTTCAACCTCGCGCCAGCCAAGGTTTTGATGCCGAAACTTGTCGCCGACGAGGTCTCCGACCTCCCGCGACCTACCAAAACATCACCCCAACGTAGGTGATCACTATGGGCCTCTAATGCAAGAACTTGGCATACCTTCACTTGAAGAACGACAACGACGACGCCGGAGTTCACACGGCCACGCCTCCGGACAGCAACTTCACACATGTCCTCCTCCACGTGCCTTCGCACCACCGTCACCTCCTCCGCTTGACGCCGCTGCTGCTCCAACCAAGAAGAGAGGAAAATGAGAGAGATGATGAAAGGAAGATGGAATGGAGAGGAATGAAAACGTGAAAGAGAGAGAGATGAGCTTCTCCTTTTGAACCCAACCCAACACCAACAGCACCCTACCACCATCATCTCCACACAGCCGCTCTCTACACCCACTGCCACTGTTCACGTCACCCTCACATCACCAACATCACCCTCCTATTCCCTCCTCAACTTCCCAGGCAAACCCTCCATTGCACCACCTAATCACCAATTAGATCCTAAGCAAGATTAGGGTCCTAACAGTAACTATCGTGGTGTGCAAAACTATTGTAATTCTCAAAAAAAAATAGTGGTGTGTAATAACATAAACAAAATACTCAATTCTGCAAATAGAAATTTATCAAATCAAATATGTTGGTGGGGCTATAAAAAAGAATATAATTTTAACCCACCAATAACAATGTCGTCTTATGTTGTTATCATTATGTTTAAAAATGAAAATGAGCAAAAGGTATAATTTGGTGAGCGTTACCATTATCAAGGTTTTAATAACAAGGCATAGCAGTTGTTTCAAAAACAGAAGATCATAAGTGGTGGTGCTTACCAAGACATCAACGTTATCACCTTCCCTACCCTGAAACACAAGAAAATCCACACTACAATCCGGTACGGGAATAGTCTGTGAAAAGATCTTTTGATCAGAAGAGACAGTTTCCTCTATTTTAGTTATGCATGTGAAACACATCTTGCAGAGAGGGCATGTAGGGCTCTTTTTTGTTGAAACCTGCAAGAAATCAAAATTTTACTTCGTAAAGAGAGAACCACTGCAGAAAATTTTCTTCAGATAACTGCAGACACAACCATTTTGCGTTATCTTTCAGCTTTCACGTACAAGGTAAAACCTCAAGTTAAATTTAACATACATTAAAATTCAAAAAGAATGCAGTTACTTGCTGAAGCGTAAAACATAATATAAATTTAGTAGCATTTCAATTCTGCCACAGTTACTGTTAGAACCCTAACCCGGGTTTAGGGTTAACTCAGGTTTAAGGTGTGGTTTGCATGGGGAAGGTAAGTGTGCAGGAGTTGCATGGGAAGGTGAAGGGTTGGGTTACTGTAGCATCCGAGTTTTTAAATAAGGCTCTTCTTTCTTCTTCCTTTTTCTTCTCCTTCCTCATTTCTTCTTCCTTCCTTGCTGGTGCGCGCGGTGAGAGCAGCTGTCGCGGAGGGGGCAGATGAGGAAGACATTCGTGCGGAGGCTTAGCGCGAGGAGACCGGAGGAGGCGACGTGCGTGAGCGGAGCTCCGGCGGTTTGTCGTCGTGGTTGAGGTATGCCGCTCCTTAGTGTGGTTTTCTTGCTCCCCAAGCGTGGGGGAGGTGTTGGTCGGTCAGGGAGGGGTCGGAGACCTCTCCGGCGGCGTGTTTCTTCGTAAAACCTCGGCTGGCGCGAGGTTGAAGACGACCAACGGTCGACCGGCTCCTTCGGGCGGTCGACCGAACGTAGTGTTTTGCCCGACTTTAACCTTCACCTGTCGGACAATGTCGTGTGGCGGTCGACCGGTAGTGCGTATTTGCTGGTGAGTTGGGACTGCCTGTTGTGTTTCGGTCGACCGGAGTCTTGTGTTCGGTCGACCGGAACTTAAGTGTATTGGATTTTATTGCATGCTGGTTCGACCGATTGTTGGTTGCGTTCGACCGTTTTATGACGTAGAATGCTAGGTTGACCCTGTAGGATTTCGGTCGACCGGGACCCCTGAGTCGGTCGACCGATAGATCCGTTTTGAATGTTGACCAGACTCCGGATTTTGACCTCGTTCGGTCGACCGGTTTTAGACCTTTGTTCGACCGTTGGGGGGTTCTGTTTTGAGCGCAGCGGTAGACCGTTTTAGGAATACGATCGACCGATTCCTTTCTGGAACCGGTCGACCGAATCACCTCTTCCGGTCGACCGTTTGGGCCCAGGATAGAATTCCTGGTTCCCATTTTGAACGCCAACTTTGTCCACGGAAACCCGTGTCCTCGCCTTGTTCGTGAGCCGGGAGGTGACGGTGGGCGCGTGATGTGTGCCTGCCCAGGGACCGCCGTTGGGAAGAGTGTGGGTGTTCGGGACGCGTCACCTACATGTATGGACCGTGACTTGTGAGATGATTGTTGGCACTTTCTAGTATAGCAGGCCTGAGGGATCGCGGATCCCAGTGTTGATGTTGTGCGGGCACGCAACTGGCGTTGGGTGAGGTGACTACCGGCCCACGGGCTACGGAGGTCGCTGCCCTGCTTTTATAGCGGCGCGGTTGGTGTTTGCGGCTCGAGGAGCCTGATGACCTGGCAGACTTCGGTCTGGTTTTGTCCGATGATGTGCCGGACTGTTGTGTTGGACCACCGATGTTGTGCCGGTGATGCCGCCGAGGTTGTGCCGGCGATGGTGATTGTTGGGCCGAAGCTGTTCCGGCTATGTTGTTTTCCTCGGCTGGGCCCCTACCGAGATGTTGTTGTTATACCTTCCGGGCGACGGCCCCGTTGGTCCCTGTGGCTCCGACCACTGAGATTTGCAGATCTGTATTCTATCGGTGCGCAGGCGTGACAGAGGCTCCCTGCCGAACCCTTGTGTAGTGTAGCTGCGTGTGGGGGGTGCGATGTCGCGTGCTGTAAGGCTGCATATGCCTGCAGTAGGTCTCCTCGGGAGACTCGTTGTTGATTGTCGGACTGATGTCCCGTTTTTACCCTTCGGGGGAACTGTTTTCATTTCTGTCGATGTCATGACACGCTACTAGTATGATAGGTTCATTGTGTAATGCATGCATATATAGGTGAGTTGGCATACGGGGTTTCCTTCTGCAAACTCAGGCATTGTTGTTGCATCTTTTTCAGGACCGCAGTAGGTCCAGTGGGGTGGTGATCGGCGGGCGCGCGCATTTGGAGTCGGATCCTCTAGTCGGACCACTGAGGTCAACATGATTACGTTTATCTTCCTTTGCCGTTTTGTTGTAATCATGTATTCATTTTGGCAAACTCTGATGTATTCTGGTGCACCGCTATTTGTTTATGAGAAGTAACAGTCCCGCCTTTGATTATTGTGCTCTTTTTCTTAATTATGAATTTTTAAATTTTCCGCTGTATCGGGATGTTACAATTTGGTATCAGAGCGGTCGATTCCTATGCGGTTCCCAATGAAATCACCCTTGTAGTAATAGGATTCATGCATTTTATCTTTTAGCATGCATTCATGGCTGATGTTTGTGTTGTTTGTTTGTGGCGCCACTCACTCCTTCATTTCGGAGAAGTTTGCTGGCGAGTTGGGTCGGACCCCTGTGCTGCTGACTGATGTTTTGGAGGTCAGCACGCGCATGGGTGAGGTGGGCACTGTGGGGAGCTTTTTCCCCGGCACCACAGTTGCTTCGGGAGACTACGATTTTCCGGCAGATCTGGTCTTGTTACCGATGGTACACTTCGACGTCATACTGGGGATGGACTGGCTGTCACAGTACGACGTGCGAGTCTTTTGCCGTAAGAAGAAGATCCTGATTCCGATGGAGGGCTTGCCAGATGTTCTGATCAGAGGTGCGAGGAGTAGAGGGGGTCGTCTGATTGTGTCTGCGGTTAAGGCACAGAGACTGATACAGCAGGGATGCAGAGCGTTTGTGGCCACGCTGGTAGTTCCTGATCCTAAGACGAGGAGGCTGGAGGATATAGAGGTAGTGCAGGAGTTCCCAGATGTTTTTTTCAGCAGAGATTCCAGCATTACCGCCGCACCGAGAGATCGAGTTCGGCATCGAGTTGGTTGCGGGTACGACACCTCAGTCGAAGGCACCTTATCGGATGGCACCTGCTGAGTTGACGGAGCTGAAGAAGCAGTTGCAGGAGTTGATGGAGTCCGGGTTCATTCGACCGAGTGTTTCTCCATGGGGAGCGCCTGTGCTCTTCGTGAAGAAGAAGGATGGATCATTGCGGATGTGCATCGACTACAGGATGCTGAATAAGGTTACCGTTCAGAACCGGTACCCTTTGCCCAGGATTGATGATTTGTTCGATCAGTTGCAGACGGCGAGAGTGTTCTCGAAGATCGATCTGCGTTCGGGCTATCATCAGTTGCGGAACAGGGAGGCGGATGTTCAGAAGACAGCCTTCAGGACGTGGTACGACCACTATGAGTTCTTGGTGATGCCATTTGGACTGACGAATGCACCTGCAGCATTCATGGATCTGATGAATAGGATCTTCCAGCCGTACCTTGACAGATTTGTCGTGGTGTTCGTGGATGACATCTTGATATACTCGCCTGACAGGAGCAGCATCGAGAGCACCTGAGGATTGTGCTGGGCATCTTGAGGGAGCAGCAGCTTTATGCCAAGTACACGAAGTGTGAGTTTTGGTTGGATCAGGTGGCTTTTCTGGGGCATATTGTGTCAGCAGATGGGATTTCAGTGCATCCGGCGAAGGTCGAGGCAGTGACTCAGTGGAGAGCCCCGACGAGCGTGACGGAGATCAGGAGTTTCGTAGGTCTGGCAGGGTATTACAGGCGGTTTATCCAGGATTTCTCCAAACTTGCGTCGCCGCTGACAGCGTTGACGCAGAAGGGCGTCAAGTTCGTTTGGTCCCAGAAGTGCGAGGACAGCTTTCAGGAGCTAAAGAGGCGTTTGACGACAACACCTATTCTGACGCTACCGAGTGGCAGTGGAGGCTACGTGATTTACAGCGATGCATCAGGGGTAGGCTTGGGTTGTGTCCTGATGCAGCATGGGAAGGTGGTCGCGTACGCTTCGAGGCAGCTGAAGGTGCACGAGAAGAACTACCCTACTCATGATCTGGAGTTGGCGGCGGTAGTTCATGCGTTGAAGACCTGGAGGCACTATCTGTATGGCGAGCAGTTCGAGGTCTTCACCGATCATCAGAGTCTGAAATACTTGTTCTCGCAGAAGGAGCTGAAAATGAGGCAGCGCAGATGGCTCGAGTTCCTTAAGGACTACGACTTCACCATTTCCTACCATCCGGGGAAGGCGAATTCGGTTGCAGATGCACTGAGCAGGAAGGTGGAGGTTTCTGTTGCGAGTCTGTGCATCCAGGAGTGGAGGCTACTCGAGGCTTTGTCAGAGTGGAGTCCATTCACCGAGGGTTCAGAGGGAGCGGTGATTGCTGGACTTCGGGTGGAGCCGCAGACTGTCTCACGGTTGGTTCACGCTCAGCAGGGGGATGATGAGTTAGCTAGTCTGCTACAGTTAGCTTCCAGAGATGGATCAGACTTCAGTGTGGGTGTTGATGGTGGTCTGAGGTTCAGGAGTCGGATCTGGGTGCCGAAGGTTGATGGGCTGAGAGATGACATCATGGAGGAGGCACACAGAGCTACATAAACCATTCTTCCGGGGAGCACGAAGATGTATAAGGACCTGCAGCGGAACTTCTGGTGGAAGGGCATGAAGAGGGACATTGCGGAGTTTGTGGAGCGATGCTTAGTCTGCCAGCAGGTGAAGATTGAGCATCAGAGGCCGGCAGGACTGATGCAGAGTATCGAGCTTCCTGAGTGGAAGTGGGAGCACGTGACGATGGATTTTGTCACGGGATTGCCGAAGACGAGGAGATTCCACGACGCGATTTGGGTGATAGTCGATCGACTGACCAAGTCGGCGCACTTCTTAGCGATCCGGACCATGTTGCCTTTAGAGGGTCTAGCTAAGTTGTACGTGGAGGAGATAGTCAGGTTGCATGGAGTGCCAGTGAGCATCATCTCAGATCGAGATCCTCCTTTCACTTCCAGATTTGGGGGAGTCTGCAGCAGGCGTTGGGAACGCGTCTGAAGTTCAGTACGGCGTTTCATCCGCAGACAGATGATCAGTCAGAGAGGACGATTCAGACCCTGGAGGATATGCTTAGAGCATGCACACTGGATTGGGCAGGGCACTGGGATGAGCACTTGCCACTGATAGAGTTTGCCTACAACAACAGCTACCACTCAAGTATTGGGATGGCACCGTACGAGGCGTTGTACGAGAGGCCATGCAGATCACCGGTATGCTGGAGTGATGTGGGCGAGAGGCAGTTAGTGGGGCCAGAGATTGTGCAGATGTACTCAGAGAAGGTGGATGTGATCAGGAGGAGGCTGGCCACAGTACAGAGCAGGCAGAAGAGTTATGCTGATCGACGCAGACGGGTGTTGAGTTTTGAGGTGGGCGATCACGTGTTTCTGAAGATTTCCCCAGCCAGAGGTGTGATAAGGTTTGGGAAGAAGGGGAAGCTCAGTCCGAGATATGTTGGACCGTTTGAGATCCTCGACCGAGTTGGAGAGGTTGCCTACCGGATTGCATTGCCGCCACAGTTTTCGGGTCTGCATAATGTCTTCCATGTGTCGATGCTGAGGAAGTATGTGGCAGATCTGTCACACGTTATTGAGATAGCGGTGCCAGAGATTCAGCAGGACTTGTCGCTCGAGGAGAGGCCAGTCGAGATTGTTGATCGCATGGATCATCAGCTCAGGAGGAGGACCATTCCGATGGTAAAGGTCAGGTGGCAGCATCACAGTGAGCGCGAGGCCACTTGGGAGATCGAGGATGATGTCAGAAGACAGAATCTAGAGCTTTTCGGTGAGTGTTTGCTTGATTTCGGGACGAAATCCTTTTAAGTGGGGTGGATTGTTAGAACCCTAACCCGGGTTTAGGGTTAACTCGGGTTTAAGGTGTGGTTTGCATGGGGAAGGTAAGTGTGCAGGAGTTGCATGGGAAGGTGAAGGGTTGGGTTACTGTAGCATCCGAGTTTTTAAATAAGGCTCTTCTTTCTTCTTCCTTTTTCTTCTCCTTCCTCATTTCTTCTTCCTTCCTTGCTGGTGCGCGCGGTGAGAGCAGCTGTCGCGGAGGGGGCAGACGAGGAAGACATTCGTGCGGAGGCTTAGCGCGAGGAGACCGGAGGAGGCGACGTGTGTGAGCGGAGCTCCGGCGGTTCGTCGTCGTGGTTGAGGTATGCCGCTCCTTAGTGTGGTTTTCTTGCTCCTCAAGCGTGGGGGAGGTGTTGGTCGGTCGGGGAGGGGTCGGAGACCTCTCCGGCGGCGTGTTTCTTCGTAAAACCTCAGCTAGCGCGAGGTTGAAGACGACCAACGGTCGACCGGCTCCTTCGGGCGGTCGACCGAACGTAGTGTTTTGCCCGACTTTAACCTTCACCGGTCGGACTATGCCGTGTGGCGGTCGATCGGTAGTGCGTATTTGCTGGTGAGTTGGGACTGCCTGTTGTGTTTCGGTCGACCGGAGTCTTGTGTTCGGTCGACCGGAACTTAAGTGTACTGGATTTTATTGCATGCTGGTTCGACCGATTGTTGGTTGCGTTCGACCGTTTTATGACGTAGAATGCTAGGTTGACCCTGTAGGATTTCGGTCGACCGGGACCCCTGAGTCGGTCGACCGATAGATCCGTTTTGAATGTTGACCAGACTCCGGGTTTTGACCTTGTTCGGTCGACCGGTTTTAGACCTTTGTTCGACCGTTGGGGGGTTCTGTTTTGAGCGCAGCGGTAGACCGTTTTAGGAATACGATCGACCGATTCCTTTCTGGAACCGGTCGACCGAATCACCTCTTCCGGTCGACCGTTTGGGCCCAGGACAGAATTCCTGGTTCCCATTTTGAACGCCAACTTTGTCCACGGAAACCCGTGTCCTCACCTTGTGCGTGAGCCGGGAGGTGACGGTGGGCGCGTGATGCGTGCCTGCCCAGGGACCGCCGTTGGGAAGAGTGTGGGTGTTCGGGACGCGTCACCTCCATGTATGGACCGTGACTTGTGAGATGATTGTTGGCACTTTCTAGTATAGCAGGCCTGAGGGATCGCGGATCCCAGTGTTGATGTTGTGCGGGCACGCAACTGGCGTTGGGTGAGGTGACTACCGGCCCACGGGCTACGGAGGTCGCTGCCCCGCTTTTATAGCGGCGTGGTTGGTGTTTGCGGCTCGAGGAGCCTGATGACCTGGCAGACTTCGGTCTGGTTTTGTCCGATGCTGTGCCGGACTGTTGTGTTGGACCACCGATGTTGTGCCGGTGATGCCGCCGAGGTTGTGCCGGCGATGGTGATTGTTGGGCCGAGGCTGTTCCGGCTATGTTGTTTTCCTCGGCTGGGCACCTACCGAGATGTTGTTGTTATACCTTACGGGCGGCGGCCCCGTTGGTCCCTGTGGCTCCGACCACTGAGATTTGCAGATATGTATTCTATCGGCGCGCAGGCGTGACAGAGGCTCCCTGCCGAACCCTTGTGTAGTGTAGCTGCGTGTGGGGGGTGCGATGTCGCGTGCTGTAAGGCTGCATGTGCCTGCAGTAGGTCTCCTCGGGAGACTCGTTGTTGATTGTCGGACTGATGTCCCGTTTTTACCCTTCGGGGGAAGTGTTTTCATTTCTGTCGATGCCATGACACGCTACTAGTATGATAGGTTCATTGTGTAATGCATGCATATATAGGTGAGTTGGCATACGGGGTTTCCTTCTGGAAACTCAGGCATTGTTGTTGCATCTTTTTCAGGACCGCAGTAGGTCCAGTGGGGTGGTGATCGGCGGGCACGCGCATTTGGACTCGGATCCTCTAGTCGGACCACTGAGGTCAACATGATTACGTTTATCTTCCTTTGTCGTTTTGTTGTAATCATGTATTCATTTTGGCAAACTCTGATGTATTCTGGTGCACCGCTATTTGTTTATGAGAAGTAACAGTCCCGCCTTTGATTATTGTGCTCTTTGTCTTAATTATGAATTTTTAAATTTTCTGCTGTATCGGGATGTTACAGTTACATTTTTAATTAGACAGGTTGGAGAAATGAATGTAAACTACTTGCTGAAAGGAATGATTGTAAGACAAAAAAAACTACCATGACTGCTAAGCAAACAAAACATGCTTCCGAAGAGGTATACCCAAAGTAAAATGAGTTCTATTGAAAATACAAGTTACTGGTAAATGACGCTAAATATAACACAACAAGGAAAATAGAGTCCTTACCATATAATCAGCCCACCCTTGGATACACAAAAAACAGAATCGATGCCCACAAGGTAGAACTCTGTTTGATGAGAAGTTTGTTAAGCATATCACACAGGATAAATCTGTCATGCTAGTCGAATCACCTAGATCATCATTGTCTTCCCTGTCTTCATTCTGATCATGTTCAACAGCACAATGGCCATTATGCGAGGCCAGCCCATGAGTCAACCCTCCACTTTCAGTTGAATAATTTGAATGAATAGACAAAGGATCATTTCCCGAATTCTGAGCATCCTCGAGCAGTTCAATCCTTGTATCAGAAGGATTTCCCTCTGCACTTCGATTTTCCATTTGTTGGCGTTCAAATGGAAATGAAAACATCCTAGTTCTCATGCGATCAATATCAATACACTCAGTGGTATCGTCATGTCGATTGCCAAACTCAGTTGGGAATAAATTTCGATCAACGGGGTTGTGGCTTAAAAATTTGGAAGAATCAGATAATGCATTTCGTTTGACAAGTCGGCGAGCTTTATGAACCAGCTGAACATCAGAACTAGTTCCAACACCAGCCATATTTTGTGATATGCCTCTACTTGAGGTGGAAGCTAAAAGGGAAGATAAAGGCTGGTTGAAAAGAAACTTATAAATTAGCTCAGCTGTAAACACAAAAGGGGGAAAAATCTACCATTCAAAGTTATCATGTTGACGAAGAAATTGGAAACACATGGAAACAGAAAGTTGTAAGGTTAACAACTACAAAAATGTTGAAAACAATTAAACGTAAAAAGAAACATTAAGAATTCAACACTTACAAACGAAGTGTATAAGATTTATTGTGCATAAGATGAGCCACAACAATATGTATGAGAAGTGAATAAGAGCACCCTTAACGAGAGGGTGCGCCCGGGGCGAACCCCCCCCCCGGGCGCCCTGGGGGGCACGTGCCCCTGGTTGAATTTTTTTTTGTTATAAAGAAAAAGATTAGTTATATATAATTAGGTTAATGTATTGATTAGTTAAATTGTAATTAAATTAATTAGGTTTTGAAAAATTATTTTATGATTAATTAAATTCTTTTTGATTTAGTTAGATAAAAGTAAATTAAAAATCATATACAAAATACGAAATAGTAGTACAATACTCATAAACTTCGGAAACGAAATACAATGCAAATACCGAAACGAAATACAATACATAAACTACGAATTTTAAACTACCGATAAACTACCAGAATACTGATAAACTGCGAAATTTAAATTACTACAATACTGATAAACTACGAAACATACATTTAGTTAAGTCCAAATGAAAACATAACCACCTACAGAAATCCTTCTGATTTGGCTCACGCCTTGAGTTCAGCAAGTGTTTCTTTATCGATCTCGTCCTTGTTTTCCTTCTTCAGCGGAGTGAATAGGGCGTCGAGTTTCTTGCTATTGAGTTCCCTTTGGAATTTCACCTCAGTTTCAATGCGTTTCCTCTCCACCCGTTCTTCGTAATACAAGTAACTTTCCTCTCTCACTTTTGCGCTATATTCAATTTGTTTCCCCAGTTCTAACACATCGGGATCGAGTTGCGCTTGAAGTGGTTGTTTTCCCTTCTTCTTTTTTTGGTTTTTTTAACACCCTCAGGACAAGAACGTGGTTCGAACACCATTTCATCTGTTGACGGTGTTGCGTGACTCCCATCGTCGTCGGTGCTTTTTCTTTTCCCGCTGCTGAAACTCCCCCGGACTTTCTACGGCGACGTCTCCGGTGCGAAGTCCAAGCACAACTGACTCCCATTTAGGGTACCTGCGTAACATAAGCCACACCTGAATGTACTAAAATTTGGTGTTATGTGTTCGTTCGTGAATGGTGTGTGCATCATGGATGACATCGTCCTTGTTGTAACCACTTCTCTTCCTCCGCACCGCCTGGTCGAAGCAACCGACCCATTGGTTCACAGCCGGCGATGTACGCCGCCATCGTCCCTTCAATGCCTCATCGTTATGCTCTACTGAACTTGGCTCGCCTAACTCATTGAAGATGCGCTCCACACGTCTCCAGAAGGACCTCATTTTTTGGTTTTTCCCAACCACAGCATCACCACTTACATTCATGTAAGCCGAGACGAGTCGCTGATCCTCTTGTGTGGACCACGATTTTTGCGTCCTTAACGTCGCGGGTTTGCGTGTTCCTTGACGACTTGTAGGTTGAACGGCATTTTCGTCATTCACATCAGGTGTCATGTGGCTTACATTTGCAATACTTTCACCACTTAGGAGGCGAGTATACATACCCATTGAGAATTGGGTTTGGCATTCTTCCTGAGTTGGCGGTTGGTATGGATTGTGCGGGAATTGTTGGTATTGATGGTCTGGGTAGAACCCTGGTTGTGGGAAAAATTGGTTTGGGTAGGACGGGTGGAATCCTAGTTGTGGGGTAAATTGGCTTTGGTATGACGGGTGGAATCCTGGTTGTGGAACATTTTGGTATGAGAAAAAGTGTTGGGTTGGGGGTGGACAACGTGGAGATCGTCGGTACTCTGGTGAACCATTGTCTTCTGAAAAGAACATTGTGAGACGATGGTGGAAGAAGTAAGATCGGAATTGAGGTGAGTAGAGAAGTAAGGTTGTTGGGGTATATATATTCAAGTAGTCACGCACGCATTGTTGGTCCTCGATGCAATCGTCTTGTCTTTTGTGTAGTCACGCGCACACTGTAGGTCCTCGATGCAATCGTCTTGTCTTTTGTGTAGTCACGCGCATACTGTTTGTCCTCGATGCTTTAGAAGTCCAAGACTCGATGCAATCGTCTTGTCTTTTGTGTAGTCACGCGCACACTGTAGGTCCTCGATGCAATCGTCTTGTCTTTTGTGTAGTCACGCGCACACTGTAGGTCCTCGATGCAATCGTCTTGTCTTTTGTGTAGTCACACGCGCACTGTAGGCCCTCGATGCTTGAGAAGTCCAAGACTCGATGCAATCTTCTTGTGTTTTGTGTAGTCACGCGCATACTATAGGTCCTCGATGTAATCGTCTTGTCTTTTGTGTAGTCACGCGCATACTGTAGGTCCTCGATATAATTGTCTTGTCTTTTGTGTAGTCACGCGCATACTGTAGGTCATCGATGTAATCGTCTTATCTTTTGTGTAGTCACGCGCATACTGTAGGTTGTTTCTCACAACTATAAATGCAGTCCTCCAGGTTGGTTCTCACTCATTCATCAACGAACAATGTCTTCATCCGATAAGTCTTCCAGTTCGAAGTCTTCATCATCTCCAACATCCAATGACGAAGCTTACGAGCAAGTGTTGAACTGCTTAACGGAGTATGTCTCCGAAGTGGTGGATCGACGTCCTCAGACGCGTAGAAGGCAAACTTCGAACCCGGATAGAGATAGGGAGCTTGGTTACAACCGTTTGATTTCTGATTATTTTTCTAATGACCCTGTTTATCCTGACAACATTTTCATGAGAAGATTTAGGATGTGAAAGCATGTCTTTCTTCGCATTGTGAGTGCTTTTGAGGCGTATGATGTCTTTCTTCCACCGGTAGGATGAGCATCTCTGGCCTGCAAAAATGTACCGCGGTGATCCGTATGCTAGCGTACGGTGTTGTGGCTGATGAGGTGGACGAATACTTAAGGCTAAGTGAATCCACAGCAAGAAACGCACTTGAAATTTTTTGCGACGGTGTAATTAACAACTTCGGCGGTGAATACCTCTGAAGACCTAATGCAAGTGATTTATCATGACTACTTCACGTTGGTGAGCAGCGTGGGTCCCCAGGCATGATGGGAAGTATCGATTGCAGGCACTAGGTGTGGAAAAATTGTCCGGTTGCTTGGAGGGACCAATATCAAGGGTGTAGTGGTAATGCAACTCTTGTCCTCGAGGCAGTCGCGTCGGCTGACTTGTGGATGTGACACTCGTTTTTTGGCCCACCATGTTCATGCAATGACTTAAATGTCCTGCAACGATCTCCGATTTTTGACGACGTAATGGAAGGACGAGCTCCACCTGTGACTTTTGAGGTAAACGGTTCTCGATATAATATGGGATATTATCTTACTGATGATATTTATCCAAAATGGGCAGCATTCATTCCGTCCATCGTTCATCCACAAACACCGAAGGACAGGTTATTTGCTGAACGACAAGAAGCAGCACGCAAAGATGTAGAACGTGCATTTGGAGTCTTGCAAGCACGGTTCACGATAGTGAAGAAGTCATCTCTTGCATGGAGTAAGGTTGTGCTTAACAAAATAATGACAGCTTGCGTTGTAATGCATAATATGATAGTGGAAGATGAACGTGATTCCTTTGGTAATTTCGGAGATTGGAACGAATTTGTTGACGACCAACCTGGAAATTCCGTGAACGAGACGGTTCGGTATTCCACTAACCGTGTAGTGGATATTACTAGGTACTTGAGAATGAAAGATTAATTACGTGATCGCACCATACATTTGAACCTTCAAACCGGTTTGATCAACAATATATGGCAACGATTTGGAGGAAATGCGACTTGATGTATTTTAAGTTTCGTATTTTAGTTTAGCATTTAATGATGTATTTTTCGTTTTAGTTTTTAAATTTCCAGTTAATGTAATATGTAATGCGGTTTCCTAAATTTTAATAATATTTTCGTATTTATATATTAAATGTTAATTCAAAATGAATGAATTGTTGATATTAAATAATTACGATAATGATTATTAAAAGATTTTGTTGATTGTTGAAAGAGTTTCAGAGAGAAGAATAAAAATAATGACGTGACAACAAATATTGTAGCGTGA